>CM019826.1:33872093-35270413 GCA_009763385.1 Coix lacryma-jobi var. lacryma-jobi
TAGGCTTTGCTCAGGGTGTTGAGTGTGCTTCATCTTTTGGTAAGATTAGAGAGTCGAGTGGTCTTAACCCGAGTGAGAAGCCCAACTCCACCACTACTCCCAAACTGACCAAGGTTCCACCCAAAGAGCCTTTCAAGACTAACACTGAGGATGGGGTGTTTGTTGAACCTCCAAGAGCTCCACCCAAGAAACAGACATGGGCTCCAAAACCAAACCACCTCAAGAACAAGCTAGACACCATGCCACCTATCCAAGAGGAGCTCATGCCACAGAAGGGCAAAGTGATCCACACCCACTACCGTGAGTACCAACAACCTCCTAGGACAGCGGTGAGGTATCATTGTGAACACTATGGGAGAGATGGACACTTGAGGGAGTTTTGTTTTCGGCGCAAGAGAGAGGAGCGCCGTGCAAAGGAGATGAACAACATAGACATGTACCATCCTTTCCATGATGTACATGTGCCGAACGTTCAGAGGCGTGCTGCTAGGCCTAGAGGTCCAATGCCTCAAGGTCCTAGGCCTAGGCCGCGAGGAGGACGTGCCCGGCGGGATCCTGGTTTTGCAGGATATGGACCCCGTGGCGGTGGCTTTGTTGAGCGTTTCCCTCCACCGCGTTTTGAGTATCACAATGGACGCTCTTCCCTTAGCGGACCACGTTTTCCTGTGCGTGGTGATCGCTTTCCCCGTAGGCGTGCTAGGAATGGTTTTTCTACTAACCGTTCTTTTGAGCAGCCGGCCCAACACTGGTATAATTCCCATTTTACTTACCCCAGTGTTGGACCGTATGCTCACCCTATGTCTTTTTATTGATGTAGGTAAAACGATTGGAGGACATTTGGTTAGTGGATTCTGGTTGCTCGAGGCACATGACCAGAAACGCCAAGTGGTTCTCCAGTCTTAGTCCTGTTGCCGGAAAGGAGTTTATCACCTTCGGCGACAATAGCAAAGGTAAAGTGTTGTCTCGTGGGTCGGTGCGAGTTAATGAGCACTTTGTGTTGCATGATGTTGCTCTTATTTCTAACTTGCATTTTAACCTTCTTTCTGTTTCGCAACTCTTTGATGATGACTATGAGATTCGTTTTAAACCGAATCTCAGTCGTATTCTGGATCCTCAGGGCAATCTTGTATGTTTGATTTTGCCCTTTGGGAAAGTCTTTCGTGCAAATTTCTCGGAGTCTTTTGGCATTTCTCGTTGTCTTTTGGCTGGTCCTTCCTCCTCTGATCTTTGGAAGTGGCATAGGAGACTCGGTCACCTGAGCTTCGACTTGCTTGCAAGGCTTAGTTCACTTGGCTTAATCCGAGGATTGCCCAAGTTGTCCATGGAGAAGGATCTTGTTTGCCATTCTTGTAGACATGGGAAGATGGTTGCCGCTCCCCACCATTCTATGAACCAAGTCATGACTAAGCGCCCTGGAGAGCTTTTGCACATGGACCTTGTTGGTCCGGCTCGGGTGAGCTCGGTTGGAGGGAAGTGGTATGTACTTGTTGTTGTTGACGATTTTTCGAGATATTCGTGGGTCTTCTTTTTGACTGAGAAGACTGAGACTTTCTCTTTTGCTTGCAATCTGATTTTGCATCTTCAGAACGAGTTCCCTATGAACTCGATGCGGGCTATTCATAGTGATAATGGTTCCAAATTCAAAAATTTGGACTTTGAGAAGTTTTGTAACTCTTTGGGTTTGGAGCATCAGTTTTCTTCCCCCTACACACCGCCACAAAATGGTGTTGTAGAAAGGAAGAATCAGACCCTTGTAGAGATGGCCAGGACGATGCTCGATGAGCATAGGACTCCTAGGCGATATTGGGCCGAAGCTATGAACACTGCATGTTATATTTCCAATCGCATTTTTCTCCGTGCTTTCTTGAAAAAACTTCTTATGAGTTGCGTTTTGGAAAACAACCCAAAGTGAGTTATTTTAGAGTTTTTGGTTGCCACTATTTTATACTCAAGAAAGGCACCTTGGACAAATTTGAGTCCCGTTCTTCTGACGGTGTATTTTTGGGTTATGGCACTCATACTCGCGCATATCGTGTACTTAACCTTGATACTAACCGAGTCATGGAGACATCCGATGTCACCTTCGACGAGACCATGGTTTGTCCTTCTTCTCGTTTTGAGCGTGCAGGTGATCATGAGGTTGGCGAACCTCTTTTTGATGACGAGGACGAGGGTGCTGAAGGGATGGATGATCCAGCACCACCTCCACCTGCTATGCCGCAAGCATCGGCTTCTACTACGACAACTCACGGCCCCAACCCCTCTTCGTCGACTACTTGGGGGTCGTGGGATCCGCCACCTCGGGCTGTACCTTTTGTACCCGAGGAGGCACCAGCTGCTGTTGAGAGGGAGGTTTCTTCAGCTCGGGAGGCGCCACGACACATTCAGCGCCAACACCCGCCTCAACAGATGATCGGCGGCATCGACGAACGTGTCACTCGGTCAAGATCTTATGAGCAGGGAGTTTGAGATGAGCATGATGGGCGAGTTGACATTCTTTCTCGGATTGCAAATCAAGCAATCCTGAGAGGGGACGTTTGTGCACCAAGGCAAGTATACCAAGGACATCCTGAAGAAGTTCGATATGGGTGAGGCCAAGCCTCTTCCAACACCCATGTCGACCACGACGGCCCTGGATGCGAACAAGGATGGAGAAGCTGTGGACCAGAAGGAGTACCGGAGTATGATCGGATCGCTGCTGTACCTGATGGCGACACGCCCGGACATCCAGTTCGCGGTGTGTCTTTGCGCACGATTTCAGTCGTCGCCGCGCACCTCTCACCGTCAGGCAGTCAAGCGCATTATGAGGTACTTATGCTTCACTCCAGAGTTTGGGATTTGGTATTCTGCTTCCTCCACCCTCTCCCTTTGCGGTTATTCTGATGCCGATTTTGCTGGTTGCCGACTTGATCGCAAGTCCACTTCTGGGACTTGTCACTTTATTGGTTCTTCTCTTGTATCTTGGTCTTCTCGCAAGTAGTCTAATGTCGCCCAGTCTACCACAGAGGCTGAGTATGTTGTTGCGGCTAGCTGTTGTTCCCAGTTGCTTTGGATGATGACCACTTTGCGTGATTTTGGTCTAAGCTTTTCTTGCGTTCCTTTAATTTGTGACAGCACGAGTGCTATTAGCGTTGCTAAGAACCCCGTGCTGCATTCTAAGACCAAACACATTGATGTGCGCTTTCATTTCTTGCGAGACCACTACGAGAAGAGTGATATCAACCTTCGCCATGTCGATACTCATCATCAGCTGGCAGATATTTTTACCAAGCCTTTGGACCAAACAACTTTTGCTAGGTTGAGAGGTGAGCTTGGTGCGTGTTTCCCCTTTTAGATGGGGGAAACATTTTGGGTATTGTATCATAGACTGACTCTCTTTCTTTCGTTTTGTTTTTCGTTTCTGATAAGTTAGTCTTTGCATTTCATCATGCATCTTTACTTTCTGAGCTTCATGTATATAATCTTTAGAATGTGATTATGCTCTATCTAGTATGCTCTGATGCTATATGATGATACTTGTAGCTTATTCTCTTTCTGATCACTAATACATGTTGTGAGCTGAGCTATTTTATGAATGGTGAACTTGCTTAATGAACAAAAAACTTGAAATTGTTCACCATTGAGATATGCAACTAGCATGTGTAGAATGTGTTGAATTCACTTGTGCTTTTCATATATGCTAGGTTGCTATGTCTCTAGTTCTGAGTCTTTCACTTGCTTGGTAAGTTCATATTCTATCATAAAATTGAACCAAGTTAAGTGAATTGGAAAGATCGAGATGGGATTGCTTGTCAACACAACACGGTATCGAGACTGTTTCTCACTGCACTTTGAGTTAAACTTGAGTCGTGTAGTGTATGACCGAAACCAACACTTTAAGCTTCTGATTGCTTCTGCATAGGCTTAGCTCGGTTGAAAAGTTAGGCAATGACAAGTTTTCAACCTCTCGCAATCAAATGATGAATTCTGAACTTGTGTAATTTCACCGCTGCAACTCCGATAAAATCTGAAAACACAAGTCTATGTTTCATTCTATAGCATGATGATTGAACTTTGTTAGGGGTAGTTCACCTTGTATACATGTTTAGCACTTGTTTGACTTCCTGTCTATACATGTTTAGTGCTATTTTTGTGGTGAACATCCTTTTCTGAATGGCTAAAACTGCTCATTTTGCTCATATGTTCATATTTCGTATTTGGTTATCAGTGTGAGCCGTTGCTGGCATGTATACTTGTTGTTGAGTCATCGGATCAGAACTTTGTAGAGCATCTTTTCAGTCTATCGACTATATTTCTGAAGCTGCTAACTTGCATTTTGACTCATATGCATTTTGAATGGGAAGAAATCTGCTTGATAGTGCATTATCAACTAAGGGGGAGAAATTTGACAAATCATGTCCTAGTTGTGCACTATTGGAGGGGGAGTTTGCTCGCTTTGTTTGATGAATTTTTCAATTGGTTTGGAGCATTTTTCCAATTGGTTCGGAGCATTTTTGGTAGCTAGTTGTGTTGAGCCTTTGCCTCTTTCTTGAGGGACTAGCGACTTTGCCTATATGCTCTTCACTTGGTATCGAGCTCTTCTGCTTTTCAGTTAATATCAAGTTTTCTCGCTAGCGGTGTTGAGCCTGTTCTACCTCTTCTTGAGGGCTAGCTTTGCTTTGATTGGTTGCGTCGAGCCGTTGCCGATGTCTTTGGGGACCAAGTTGTCTTGCTCTTTCCACTTGACCTTCTTCGGCTTTGTTATGCTTTTGGGTCATTTGGTCGAGTTCTCTCTCCTCCTTCTTCCTTCTTCTATTCCATTATGATTTGTGTTGGTAGTTGACATTGCACTCATCAAGGGGGAGATTGCGGATACATGGGTGTATGTCGAGTCTCGAGTGATGAGTGATTGTCAACGGGTTTGATGTGCATGTTCTTTGGCTTGTGTTGTGCAGGTGTCGAGCACGGAGACAGTGATCGAGGGCAAGGTGAAGGTCAAGTAGAGACGTGTCGTGCCGATGGATCGGGAGCGGTGAAGGGAGGACGTGAGACTTGGACTGAGGGACCGGTGGCCTGAGGATCAACTGTGGTGGCTGACAGCCTGGGACAGCAACGAGTGAAGACTTGCGTGTGGACGGGGTGCACAGGCGGTGCATCCCCTCTACGGCTCGGTTTGGTGGTTGAGCCAAAGAAAAACCACCGGTGCACGGTTTCCAGGTTTGGGCCACAAAACCTGGGTGCTGCGGGTTTGCCGAGTTTGGGCCACAAAACTCGGGCTGAGGTCGGTTTCTAGGTTTGGGCCTCAAAACCTGGGCGCTGGCGGGTTTCTGAGTTTGGGCCACAAAACTCAGGCGATGGACGGCTGGTTTCCCAGTTTGGGCCTCAAAACCAGGGGTTGGTCGTGAAGACAGGTTTCCCGGTTTTGGCCACAAAACCAGGGGCGGAGTCCATGAAAAGGACGAGCAGAGCGGTGGCGGTACGTGGCGGCAATCGGTGAGGTTGCGTCGAGGCAACGCTACCAGTTGTGCGGGCGTGGCCGTCGGATCAGCATCTACTTCGAGTTGGTCCAGAATAACCTTAGGGTTTAGCTGGTTCGCTCTGTAATTAAGTAGGGGTAGAGTGGGAATTAGAATTAGGATAAGTAGGGGAGACACCCACCTCCCAAACTATCTCAGTCATTTGCTATTCTCCACTTAGGGTTTCCTGTTCTCCCAATCCCCTGCTGTAACTACTGAGATCCGCAGAGAACCATACCTCTATGTTCATGAGATTTGGAGGAAGTGAGATCGTAATCTCACTATTGTAGCGTGTGGTAGCCACACGGTTGCAAATTCGTGGTTGTGTTTCGCGTTTTTGGTGTTGTTCTTCGCGGGTTGCTTTTCTCCACGATTTTCCCGTTGATCAATCTCCCTCCTCATTGCGTCTCTTTCGATTCCGTTTGAACTGAGTTGTTCTAGATCGTGAGGCGCATATTTCGACCGAAGGAATTCGCGTCTAACCTCACGAGCTAGTAGATCGATTGATTTTTGGTGCGGTTCGGTTTTTGTCTCCCTTGCCCCAAATTTCTTCGATTCATCGATTTGGAGATAGGTTCGAGCCATGATCTCCGAGAAGTAGCTCACTATCCTCCTTGTGACTCCTCTCACCAAGTTTAAACCCTAGAGGTTTCGTTTTGGGTGAGATCGAGTCGAATCGGTGGACGAACTGTGCATTTTCGGGGTGACCGGACGCTCAAGTCGTGTTGACCGGACGCTACCTCGAGAGTCCGGTCGTTGAACTTCTTCTCTGTTCTGTTTTCTCAGACGTGACCGGACGCTCGGATTTTCACACGACCAGACGCACAGAAGGCACTGTTCATTGCCTGTTTGTGTCGACCGGACGCTCCCTACAGTGTGACCGGACGCTCAGCTCAGTGAGTCCGGTCCCAAACAGAGAGGGTCCAAAACGGATTTTGTTGGACCGGACACGTCCGGTGCCTGTCGACCGGATGCTCCAGTGAGTCCGGTCAGTGCAGCTTCGCACGTTTTCATCTGTGGTTCGTTCGTTCTTTGTCGGTTTTGATTTCCGGCTTTTGCGTTGGGTTTCTAGAGTTGTGTTGTGTCCCGCTGTGCTTCTTGGAAGCATTCACCCTACATCTAGGGTCGTGGACACTTGCAAGCTCTAGGTTTTCTCTTGGGGTTGATTCTCGGGACAGTGGCGACAAGTTTCTGAAAAGAAATTTGAAGCTCCCATTCACCCCCCCCCCCCCCTCTGGTCGCCTTGCTTTAGCACTTTCGGTCCTTCACACATGGTTGGGCTTCTTCAAATCTTCAAACCCAGGAGGTTGCTCAACATACACTAGCTCATTGATGAATCCATTTAGAAAAGCACTCTTGACATCCATTTGATAGAGCTTGATGTTGTGAGAACAAGCATATGCAAGTAGAATTCTAATAGCTTCCAATCTAGCAACTGGTGCATAGGTTTCTCCAAAGTCAATCCCTTCCAATTGAGTGTACTCTTGTGCAACTAATCTTGCTTTGTTTCTAACAACAATGCCATCCTCATCTTGCTTGTTCCGAAAGACCCATATTGTACCAATAACATTTGTATTCTTTGGTCTTTCCACTAATTCCCAAACATCATTGCGGGTGAAGTTGTTTAACACTTCATGCATTGCATTCACCCAATCAACATCCATCAAAGCTTCATCAATCTTGGTTGGCTCAATAGATGATACAAATGAGTAGTGTTCACAAAATGAAGCCAATCTTGATCTTGTTTGCACACCTCTTCTTATGTCACCAACAATTTGATCTAAAGGATGATCTCTTGCAATGTGTGTTGGTTGGAGCACTTGTTCTGGTTGAGCACTTGCACTAGCATCTTGTTGATCTTGAGAACCACTAGAGCTTGCAATATCATTGCCATGCATGGTTGGAGGAGATAACACTTGATCTTTGTCATCTTCAATGTCAATCACTTGCTTTGGCCTTATATCACCAATGTCCATGTTCTTCATAGCTTCCACCAATTGTGTTCCTCTCACATCATCTAGATTATCTTGTTCTTCATGAGAGCCATTGGTTTCATCAAACTCAACATCATGGACTTCTTCAACTATTCTTGATGTGTCGTTCCACACTCTATATGTCTTGCTTGTAGTGGAGTAGCCAAGTAGGAACCCTTCATCACAGTTCTTCTCGAACTTGCCAAGTCTTGTGCCCTTCTTCAATATGTAGCACTTGCACCCGAAGACCCGGAAATAAGGAATGTTGGGCTTTCTATCATTGAGTAGCTCATATGGTGTCTTGTTCAATAGAGGGTGACAATAGAGCTGGTTGCTATAATAGCATGCCGTGTTGATTGCTTCAGCCCAAAAGGAATCACTTACATTGTATTCACTAAGCATGGATCTTGACATATCAATGAGTGTCCTATTCTTCCTTTCAACTATCCCATTGGATTGAGGTGTATACTTGGCCGAGAATTGATGTTTGATTCCAAATTCATCACAAAGCTCATCAACTCTTGTGTTTCTAAACTCACTTCCATTGTCACTTCTCACTTTCTTGATTCTTCTATCAAACTCATTTTGGCTTCTCTTGACAAAGGTTTTGAATATGCCAAACACTTCACTCTTGTCGACCAGAAAGAAGACCCACGTGTATCTTGTATAGTCATCCACTATCACAAAGCCATACTTGTTTCCTCCAATACTTGCATATGTAGTTGGTCCAAACAAGTCCATGTGCAACAACTCAAGTGCATGTGTAGTGCTCATCATTCCTTTGTTGGGATGAGTGTTTCCAACTTGCTTTCCCATTTGACATGCACTACATAGCTTGTCTTTCTCAAAGTGAACATCTTTTAGTCCTCTAACCATGTCATGCTTCACTAGCCTCTTTAGTTGCTTCATTCCAACATGGCCCAAGCGCCTATGCCATAGCCAACCCATACTTGATTTGGTGAATAAGCATGTTGTCAATTGAGCTTCACTAGCATCAAAGTCCACCAAATAGAGGTTTTCATATCTAAATCCTTTGAAGACCAAATCATTTCCATCAACACTCACTATCTCCACATCATCAACCCCAAATATGCATTTTAATCCCAAATCACACAATTATGCCACGGACCATAGGTTGAAGTTGAGAGATTCCTCTAATAACACATTGGAAATGCTCAAGTCATTGGATATTGCGATCTTGCCCAAGCCTTTGACCTTGCCTTTCTTGTTGTCACCAAATGTGATAGCATCATGATTATTGCCACTAGTGTTGATTGATTTGAACATTCTTCCATTTCCGGTCATGTGTTGAGTGCACCCACTATCAAGCACCCAATGCCTTCCTCCCGCTTTATAATTTACCTACAAAAGAGATCAATTCTTTTTAGGTACCCAAATCGTTTTGGGTCCTCCAAGGTTAGTTACCAAGCTCTTGGGCACCCAAATTGCCTTCTTCTTTGGGCCAACCATGGATGCACCAATATACTTAGCCTTCACACCATTAGTGCCCTTTGTAAGCATATAACAAGAATCAAGTCTAATAGATGAAACATGAGCATTGTTCTTGTTCTTGTTTTTGTTAAAGCAATTTTGCTCTATGTGCCCGGATTGCTTGCAATTATAGCAATACCGACCATTGCTCTTTACAAAACTAGTCTTGTGAGGAGCAAAAGCGGCCTTGCCCTTCTTGGGGGTATAGCCAAGTCCCTCCTTGTTGAGTGGACATCTTTGGCTACCCAAGCACTTAAGCAAGCGGGCATCTCCACCATAGGCATTGCCTAAAGCATGAGTGAGCTCATACACCTTGTTCTTAAGATTCTCATTTTCTACCACTAATGATGAATCACATGTAGTAGAAGTATGCATTTTAGTTGAGCTAGATGATGATGATGCATTGGTGGGAGCAACAATAATAGGAGCATAAAAAGATTCATCAAGAATATCATATGTTACTCCTACATTGCATGTCTCTACGACATGCTCAATCTTACTTTGATTAAGGAGGGAGGAGTGGGCTTCCTTAAGCCTAGTGTGAGCTTGGTCAAGCTTCTCATGGGCTTCCTCTAGCCTCTCATGAGTAGACTTGAGCTCATCAAAGGATTGCTCAAGAGCCTTGTTGGCCTTGCGCAATTCTTTGCACTCCTTCCTCTTAGTCTCAATGTACAAGTGAGCATCTTGTAGCATGCTCATGAGGTCCTCCTTTGAGTACTCCTCATTATCATCACTCTCACTTTTACTCTCATCGGATGATACCTTAGTGGCCTTAGCCATGAAGCATGTCGATGGAGTGTTGAAGATAGAAGGCTTGTTTGAGATAGCAAGACTAGCCATAGCCTTCTTCTTGGTGGTCTTCCTCTCATCATCACTAGAATCATCATCATCACTTGAAGAAGCATCACTATCCCATGTCACAACATAGGAACCACCCTTCTTCTTCTCCTTCTTCTTCTCTTTCTTTTCTTTTCTTTTCTTTTCTTTCTTTCTTGTCTTTCTTCTTGTTGTTCTTCTTGTCATCATCATCTTCATCACTAGAATATGGATAATCCGCAATGAAGTGATCCTTGCTCTTGCATCTATAGCACCTTTTAGTTGTGCTCTTGGTTGTATCTCTTCTCTTTCTTGCTCCATAGCCCTTCTTCTTCATGAACTTGCCAAACCTCTTCACAAAGAGAGTCATTTCTTCATCATCCATTTCACTTAAGCTTGTGCAAGCTTCATCATCACTTTCTTCTTTCTTTGCTTTGCCCTTGATCTTGCTCTTGGAGGATGAAGCCTTGAATTCCACGGTCTTCTTCTTCTTTTCTTCCTCTTGGGCTCCCCCATCCCGTTCCCCACGGTATGTGTCTTGAGTGACCACATCACCTATTACTTGGTTTGGGGTTACCATATCCAATCCTTCCCTCACAAGGATAGTCACCAAAGTATCAAACCTTGGTGGTAAGCATCTCAAGAACTTGTGAGAAAAGTCCTTGTCCTCCACCTTTTCTTCTAATGCCTTCAAGTCATTAATAATCACTTGCAACCGGTGGAACATCTCCGGTATGCTTTCATCATCTTGCATCTTGAAGGTGGCAAGCTTGTCCTTGAGGATATATAGCTGAGCACCCTTGACCGCCTTGGTGCCCTCATATGTCTCCTCCAATCTCTCCCATATTTCACTTGCTCTTTCAAGGTCCTTGATTTGCTCAAACACCTTTGTGTCAAATGCTTCATAGAACAAGTTGATTGTCACATCATTCCATTGAAGCTTCTCTTCTTCTCTTGGAGTTGGATCGGCGGTGTCAATCACCGCAAAGTCATGCTCAATTACATCCCAAATCTTTCTATTCATTCCTCTTGTGAATGCACACATCTTCCTCTTCCAACAATCGAAGTTGGTGCCGTCAAAATGTGGTGGCTTCCCCATATAGTTGATTTGAGCCATTTTAACACCGGAGGATGTTAAGCCTCAAACAAACGGTGACCACGGCTCTGATACCACTTGAAAGGTCCAAATTGGCTAGAGGGGGGTGAATAGCCTAATTAAAAATCTACAAAATTACTTAGGCAAACACTATTAGTATAACAAATGACGAAGCTTTTTGCACTAGCCTAATAGTGTGTTGCAAGCCACATATCCAACAATTCTACCTAATAAGACTATGTCACACAATCTACTAGAGCTAATATCTAATGCGGAATAAAGCTATCTAGCTCTAGTACAAGTATGATATACAAAATGTATATGAGACAAGTATGTGCAATAGATAGACTAAGCAAGCTAATCACAACTAGCTACACAAGGAATATAACAAGAGATATACAGCAAGTGATAGTATCTACACAAGAGGAATAGCTCAAAGTAAATACACAAAGTAAACAAGCTAGATAGAAGTGATTTCACCGAGCCTTCGGGATCGTCTAGTAGAAAGCCAATCACCGGTGAAATTCACTTGTGATGCCAATCACCAAAGATGTGAATATGAAGACCAATCACCAAGATGAATGTGCAATCACAATAAGCACACGGGACACTAAGATTTATCCTGAGGTTCACGTGCTTGCCGGCACGCTACTCCCCGTTGTGTCGACCAACACTAGGTGACCCGGTGGCTAATTGACACAAATTCAAGCTCACTAAGAGCGCCACAAGAATCTACCGCTAGTGAGGTAGCTCAATGACACGAGCAATCCACTAAGGATGCCTCTTGCCGCTCCGGCGAAGTGACGCTCCAAAACCTCTCACAATCACGATCGGTGGTGGCCAAGAATAATCTCCTTCTCTTGCCAACAACGCCACAATGCCTCCAAGCCGTCTAGGCACCGGCAAATGCCAAGAGTAACAAGAAACTCAAAGTCGATGCGAAGAACTAGTGCCGCTAGATTGAACTCTTTCAAATCACCGCACTAGATCACTCAATCTCACTTGGTTTGATCAAATCAACTTGGGAGATGAGTTGGGAGGCTTACCAAAGCTCACTAGTATGCTTAGGAATCAGAATGTGCAAGAGAGCAACCAAGAGAGCCGGCCAAGCCCCTTAAATAGGCCACCCAAAATGGCCTAGCCGTTGGGCCAGAATCGGGGGCATCGGACGCGCTGATGCTCAACCATCGAACGCTGCCCCAGCGTCCGATGCTCCAGATGGAGCCACGTGTCCCCTGATATGAATTCAGCATGTTAGATCCCAACGGTCAATTCCTTCGCACCACGGTAATGTGACATCGGACGCGCCGATGCCAGGCATCGGACGCTCCGATGCCATTGCTCAGTTTAGCTCTTTACTGCGCCACATCGGACGCTTTGAGACTCCTGCATCGGACCCTCAACCCCTGCGTCTGATGACACAACAGAAAGGTTCCAGAACCCTTCCAAACACATCCGACGCGACCGATGGTTTGGCATCGGACGTAGGCCAGCGTCTGATGCTCTCTGCAAAGCTTGCTCGCGCCACGTAATCTCCATCGGACTCTGCAACAGTGTTTCCACAGCGTCCGTTGCCAGCGTCCGATGCTCCTTCAACATTTGTCAGAAACTAGGGTTAACCATCGGACGCTCGGCCCAACGTCCGATGCCCCTCGGACCAGCGTCCGATGCTTCTGAACACACTACTTCTCTTCTGAAAAACGCTGAATCCTGCCTCGCAAGCTCGACAGGAGGGAGAAGAACTATACACTAGTTTCTCCCACTTCTCCACAACTCCGGAATACCCCCTTATCCCAAAAGTGCCAACACCACCAAGTGTACATCTTTAAATGCATGTGTGTTAGCATTTTGCAAAGCATTTTCCAAGGGGTTTTGTTAGTCACTCACTAGGTCTATAACATCAATATGTTAGAGAACTCCTAGTGGCACTTGAACATCGCATAAGCCGTGAATTATCTCATCTTAATAGTACGGCTATCTATCCTAAATGTGATCACACTCGCTAAGTGTCTTCATCACCAAAACAAAGAGCCCTATAGGTTATACCTTTGCCTTCGGGCCTCTTTGCCCCATCTCTTCTCTTCTTCATTTATGGTAGAGCACTTGATCTCTTGAGTGCTTGTGGCCATCACCATCCTCCATGGTTGCCAACTTGCTAGCTCCACCACTTGGCTTGGTCTTAATCCTTTCTTATAAGCTACACACATGCTTAGCAATAGGATTAGACCAAATAGGTTTCATCAATTAACCAAAACCAAACAAGGGCTTTCAGCTGGCCGTGTGCTTTGTTGTGGCCTCCCTCACCCGGCGCCTATATTGCCGGCCTATGAAGGAGTCCACAACAGTCCTGTTTACGATAGTCGTGTTACTATATATACATAGAGATATTTATCATAATATTATATTAAAATCACATAGTAACCAGTTCCTACAATCTCGTAAATCAACATAGTAAATATTGTAACTCAAAGTGGCTACAAAATAAATTATTTTGTACCAAGCTATAGAGTAGTGGTTCTAGAAAAGTATACTCTGTAGCTAGCTACAGAATAAGCTATTATGTAGTTACCGCTATTTACGATAATTTCTATATTAATTTACAATAAAGTGTATACATATTTCTGATAATTGTGTTACTATATAACACATGTGATATTTACCCTAACATTATAATAAATCACAATAGTAACCAGTTACGACAATCCCATAAATGAACATAGTAATTATCGTAATTCAAAGTGGCCACAAAAAAAATTATTTTGTAGCTAGTTACTCCCTCTGTCCCTGAATAAATAGATTCCTAAAGTTGTCCTAAGTCAAACTTTTAAACTTTGACCGAATTTTTAGAATAAAATATCAAGATTTATGATATCAAATTAGTATCATTAGATACATCATAGAATATATTTTTTATAATATGTTCATTTGTATCATAGATATTTTTACTCTTTTCTATAAAGTTGGTCAAACTTTAAAAAGATTGACCGGCACAGATTCTAGGAATCGATTTATTTAGGGACGGAGGGAGTACAGAATAAGCTATATATGCTCTCTCTTAACTCTGGAATGATTGTTTTGTGTATTGGGCAGTGTTTGGGAACAATTCGTTAAAAGCCACCGTACTGACTGTAAAGCATCATTGCATGTAGTCTCAGTCAAAGTAAGTAGTAGCTTGCTATATGTAGTGTTTCAACATCTTTATTAAGTATGGTTCAAATCACTGGATGATGAGAGCATTCTTTTCTTGTAAAGTGGTGTTTGGTGTAGAAGCCGGAGAACAATCTACGTGGATACTACGTTTGCGAGTTCCTCATGTCGTACTCAAATAGAACTCCTGAAAAGATGCTCAATGTAAGTTTCACAATTTATTTCAATCAGTTGTTGGTATATATGATTAGTCATATGTATATTAATATTTTTTTCTCTTAATTTGATTCAAATTGAAGACTCAATGGTTGAGGTAAAGGGTTCTGCTCCCGGACAAGATCAAACCCGTCTAAGAGACAATAGCAAGATTTATTAATGACCAAGTTCTAAATCCCACTGTAGAGCACTACAACGACGACACGTAAGAGATCTTCGGCAAACTAAGGAAAGACAATAGCGTTGAATGTAATCCCAATTAAGGATATGGGCAAATACGTGTATATATTGTGTACAATATGTGTATATCCATGCATGCATGTAATATATATAGTTTCACATTATGCTTATGGTATTTACATATGCTCGAAACAAATACGTGTATACATATATCATTAGCGTAGAATGTGTATTCTATTTTAAAACCAAAATGATATATGTTTTCTCATTTCAGCTTATTAATGAAACAAAGACCTTAAGTCCCGGTCCGTAATATGAACCGGGACTAAAAGTGTAATCCCGGTTCACATAAACCAGGACTAAAGGTACATGCTCCGTGGCTCAGCTGGACACTATTTTAGGCCCTGTTTGGATACTCTAGTACATCTAGAGATTAGAGTTATTTTCTAGCTTATAAGTAGCCCTAAACTACCTCTAGTCAAAGATGTGTTTGGATAGAAGGGTTAGATTGATAATAAATGTACTTTCTCAATCATTTGGTGGGTTGGAGGTAAAGAGAAAAATCACTTTTCTAGTGCTCCCAACCAAATTAGCTCAAATAATCACCTCTCGGTGGGGATAGTTTCTTAAGATGGGCTAGTTGCAACTAGCTCAAACTAGCCCTCTTATTTGATACTTTAGGGCTAGTTGAGCTTCAAATAGCTCGAACTAGCCCTTGGATCGAAAGAGAGCCTTAATCTCAATCCGTGTTACGGCCCGGGCCCAGTTCAAAAACCGAAAAGGGGTGAACCTTTACTCCTGTTTTTTTTTTTTTGGTTCTAGTTGAGAAACCCGAAGCAAAGGGGTTTGTACCCGGGACTAGTGACGGTAGCTGCTGCCGCACCGATTCCACCCATCCTGAGCACCACTCGCGCCGAACCCCGGGCTTGCCGTGCTCGTGGCCCCAACATCACGGGCGTGCTCCTAGTGCCTGCGACAAACAGCTATATCCGCTTCAAGTGGACTAAGCCATAGCCTTTGCTCAATCCATCTGTCGCTATACACAATGCACCAAGCAACACTACTTTAGTCTATGATATGAATTGTGGTCTGGTTTTTGGTAGTACCTATATGGCATCAGTAGTTAAGATCAGGCTACACAATTTTCCAATTGTTAATTAGAAAGGTTAGGTCCCTCTGTCCAAGGGAGGGACAAAATACAGGCCACCAACTGCATTTTTATTTGCAAAGAAGAGGCCATCCATGCACGGGTGGCTAGAAGGAAGAAATCAGGTACATCAAACACAACTTTCTGGTCTCACACTGTACTTATTACTTAATCCTTGCACTAACGTCATATTTGTTCGACGTTTGTATGTATAGGCTATATATGCAATATTTTTTGTGAGATTTGGTACAAGTTTGAAACTGCAAACCCCACATATCCGATCCACTTGTCAAACGAGACATCCAATGACATTCTCCAGAGATAAAGATGCACGCTTCATAGTGCCATGACATGCATGATGCATCCAATGACATTCTGCAAAGTGCAAACACGTGCGACTGCTTATCAGTGATTCAGTGGGTTTCGCTTTCCTTTCCAGTTTGTTGCCTGCAATGCACATCGGTGCTAGCACTGACTAAACAGCTGGATGTCTGCACAAGCTTATACATATATTCAGTCTCTCTTAATGGAGGCAAACATGGAAGTAGAATCAATGGTGTAACACGCTGGCCGGCTGCAAGACACAGTGGACACAGGGTGTGTTCGCGTTGTGTCACCTGCAGCCAAAAGCAGGCATGATTACCTGATTAGCTAGTCATCCCTAACAACCTGTGCTGGCCATCCAAAACAGGCCCTCGCTTGACTTAAAACTCTGATCTGATGTTTCGGGACAACCTTTGATCTTTCTTTTATCCTTTTGGGTGTTCTTTACCACTTTTCTGTTGCCAATGCAAAGATGACAAGGGCACATGCACGCCCAAGTGAAGAATGATAGAGTACCTTGTACATCAATCAAATGTTCTGGAATCGGAGCATCTAGCGGCTGGCCGGCTATGATTTTTCAGGTTTGACGCGCCTGGAGTTGGAACAGATTGGCATTTGCAGAACTTCCCATGTCTGCTCTTGAGGTGCAGGAGCAGGACTATCCTCTTTTTATGTAGAACTCCTGTCCTTTTTGTGTGCCTATCCTCTTTTTTTTTGGGTTTACTTTATATTTTGACTTTATGAATTATGAGAGGACAAAGCACACCAATGCACTTTTGTGGCTAAGGGAAAGATTTACCTCATAATATCGCAAAAAGACACGAGATTTGAGAGGAGCCACAGCACAAAGCTGAGCTTCTTTGTCAGAAATGAAAAGGAACATCTCCTACCCAACACCATGGCTGAGCCCCGCTGCGAAGAAGCTCAAAACAAATTAAAAGGGAAAACGAAACCATCTGAGTTTTGTGGCTCCCTGATGTTTGGGTGCCAACTTCTACAGAATTCGGGCTCCAGTGCCCAAAGCCTGGCCTAAAAACTAGCCTAAAAAAGAAACGTAGAGGTATAGATAAAATGGTAAATGCATGGTCTGAAACATTATTGTTGATTTCTGATTGAGACAGTTCACTGTTATTCATACTTCTGTGTAGATCGATTTTGTGATCATTACCATGTGTTACTATTCGCATTGCGCAACTTATCTTTTGACAACTAGGGGATGTCTTTGTCTGTTGCCTCAAATAAAGGGGGTTCGGAGACCAACTACTTCTACACTGCACCACCAACTGCACAAAAAAGAAAAAATCGAATCTCGTAGTTGGTCAGTATAGAAGCTTCGCCCATAAAATGATTGCTTTTTTTTAATACAATAATTCAATCCATTGGACCCAGAAGGTGTGTGATAATGGAGGACGTAATAACCAGATAATTGTGCCGTCATGCATGCTGGCCCCTTCCATCGGGCCATCCATGTATATGGAATATGGAGCTAGCTAGCAGTGCACCTAGAACTCTAGAAGCTTACAAATTTCTGGTGCTCACGTAGACATGTGACTATGTACGAGAGTACTTCCTCCGTCCCTTTCTAAGTGTCGTCGGGAAAGCCTATGAGTGAAACACGGATTTCTAGAGACACTTATTTAGGGACGGAGGGAGTATATAGTTGACAGACTCGTCGTATCTCCAACCAGAATGAGCCTGATGCGTGCAGCAGAACCACCTGATCGAAACAGCGTGCCTCCTCTGAGTTCTTCGAGACCTAGGACGAAACAAAAATCCAGACGTACGCGCGCCCTCTTGATCGGAACTTGTAATGATTAATATGACTGAGTATATAGAGTAGTAATCGGGTGTTTAGGCTAATATATGGAGAATGATTTGCTAGACAATTCACAAAAATTCCCAATTTTAATCGTGTACGGTTGTGCAGTTTATTCCCTAACAAAAAAAATAGAACAATTTGATTGAATTAAAGTAAAAATCCCAATTTTAATCGTGTACGGTTGTGCAGTTAGTCCCCATATCATGAATGGATCTCTTAATTATTGATATGATTGCCTAAATGTAGCATTACAGCTAAACAAGACATGCATGGAGATTGTGAGTAGAGTTGTTGTTTCCATGTTTGTAGAATATCAAGATTACAACAGATCTATGAAAATCATGATCCCTAATGAATAAATTTGATTCTAAATTTAGAATTTAGAAACTGTAGTAAAGAACTATAAAACAACAACTTACGCCACTAAGCCATAGCGTTAAAGAAAGCATCATAGGTTCTCTTCTCTTTTTTTCTCAAATACCCAAAGGGTTTACGCATTTTTATATTATTAAGAGCATCTCCAAGAGCTCCTTAAAAATGACTTGGTATATCTTATGGTTTAGCAAGTTGGTAAATAATTTAGCAAGTCAAAAAATAACACATCTCCAATGATTTGGTATTCCAACTTGCTATCTTTTGGAAACGGAGGCCCACATAGTCCAACCGGTGTGACTGTTCGGTTCATTGAGGCGCACAAATTCCAGCAGCTGATTTGCGAGCAGCAGGTGATCAGCAGCAGCAGGTGATCAGACGTAGCAGTAGCACCTGTCGAGCAGATCAATCAGGCCGACACCTGCTCGGAGTCTTGTCAACACAGCACCTGATCGGAGTCTTGCCTGCACCTGTACAACAGGTCCTGCTGATTTCGCGCGAGGTGGAGGAGAATCGCGCGCGCGCGGGGGGAGGGAAGTGGCGCGGTACACAGGCGTCGTTGAAAAAATTTTCGGATGCAAAGTCCGATAAGCGGTGCGGAGTTCTCCGCAGTGCCGGCCTCAAGATACAAAGTTTGGTAAAATACAAAGTGAAGATAAGGAGTTGTTGGAGAGGGAGTTTTCTTGCTTTTGCCAATTTTTATAGGATACAAAGTGGATTTAGGGAGCTCTTGGAGATGCTCCTAAGATTGAGAAATAGTAAAAGTTATAACGACGCCCCACAAGAATGACATACTAATAAGGGCTAAGTATTATACAAATCAGCTCTACCCTCCCTAGCAGAAGAAGATGAAAGACATTACTCGTTAATCATTCAACGTAGCTACCATCGATGATTAGACACGCTTCCTTGCATGCCCCTCACCTGCTCTCCCTGTAGTCACATTGAGTTGGAGCTTCGGAAAGTTGAGGCGTTGTGACTTTCTTCATGTGGCATGGCTGAAGCTACCTTGATTACCGACGCGTTTCAGTGCTTGGCTGCACCGTACCTTCTTGAGTTTTGAGTTTTTGGAGTTATATATGTTAAATGGGAACGTATGCTATGAAAACTATCCTCTTTTGTAAACTATAGAAACTCTAATCAAGACCACAAGAATCTAATCCGATGGTGGGTTATTTTAGCACTTAAACCCCTCCACTCATCTCATCCTAATCCAAACAGGCGTAGGCACAGTGGGGGTTAAATGCTAAAATAACTCATCTTTATCTCTAACCATCGGATTAAATTTCATATGGTCTTGATTAGAGTTTCTATAGTTTGTACAAGAGGCTGGTTTCCATAGCATACGTTGTCATGTTAAATTGCTATATACTACCTTTGATCCTTTTTACAAGGCGTAAACCAATAGTCAAGATTCAAACTTATACTACCTCCGATCCCTTTTACAAGGCGTAAACCAATAGTCAAGATTCAAACTTTAAAAACTTTGACCAATGATTTGGTTAATAATATTTAACTATTATAATATAAATTTAATATAGTTAGATCTGTAAACAAATGTACTATCCAACAATCATAAGTTTATAAATATAAATAATATAATATAAAGTAAATGAATGGTCAAAGTGTAATTTAGGAGACCGTGTCATTCTCTGTCGCGCCTTATAAAATGGACCAGAGGTAGTACTTAAGAAAATAGTACTCCCTCCATTCCGAATTATAAGTCATTCCAAGAATCTTGGAGAGTCAAAGTTTTTCAAGTTTAACCGAAATTATAGAAAGAAATACAAAGATATGACATCACATAGGTATACTACGAAAATATAACTAACAAAGAATATAATGTTACTTAATTAGTATCATAAATGTATATAAATTTGGTCAAACTTAAAAACCTTGACCCTCCAAGATTCTTAGAATGACTTATAATTTATAATTTAGGATGAAGGGAGTATTACATAACTACGACGGGGCCGCCCCTGTCTACCCCCGTATCCCGTCAGGACTAGCACAGTCTCTTCCGTCAAAAAAAAAATATATAATTGTTGCTCTCGAGAACTCAAATAATTCTAAATTTAACAAAATCTATTAAAAATACAAATTGGAGATAGTGGTTTACTGAATATGTATAATTAAATGAACCATGGAATTATTGGAATACATTTTTATAGTAAATATATTTGGACACGTAAATGTTAATACTATTTTCTATAAACCTAACTAAACTTAAGAAAATAGTGTTTGGTTTAGATCTAGAATTACACTAGTTTTTTTTTTAGCAGACAGTAGTCCTTTGGCTGGAACACATACATGGCGAGTTTTTTTTTTTTTTTTTGACAACATACACATCTCGGAGGTAGTTGACGCATCGCCACCGCATCCGTCGTTGCCATCGTGTTATCGTCCATGCATGCGTAGCAGCCTGATGAGTAATTGAGTATATATATAGGCCCCGATAAACACGTACTCCCTCCGTCCCTAAATAAGTATCGCCGTTGGTGTGCGTGTCACGCGTTTGACTCAATTTATAGAAAATATGTGCAATATTTATATCTCCAAATAATTTTGTTAAAAAAACTAGATGTAAAGATCTTTCTGATGATACTAATTACTTAGCATAAATATTAATATATTTTAATATATAATTGTCGGTAACTTTTTCTCGGAAAACGAAAACGACACTTGTTTAGGGACGGAGGGAGTACGTATATGCTTGAGCATGACCGCTCACCGGCAGTGACTTTCGCGGTGTGCAAATTAAGCTGGCCGGTGGTCACGGGTCACGTTTTGCTTTGCTATCGTGTATATATATAGCTGAAAATAATGGATGGAGCAGCATAACTTGGACGAAGGGAAATTTAAGGCATGTTCACTTAAATTTATTTCGACTAATTTTGATTGTCTCAGTAGAGTGTTTCTGTGAGAAAGGAAAAGTCGTAATATGGTTGATAAGTCAGCTGATAAATTTAAATCGTAATTTGAGCATCATATTAAATCCTTAAATCAGAAGTACCACCACCACTAGTTGCCAGAAAGAATACTATGCGCGCGCCTTCTGAATAGTTCAAGAGGCTGGAGCGCACAATGTGGCATGCACAGAAAAGCCTATGATAAACTAGTGGCAATAATTCACTTCTGGATGACATTTACAACTTTATTTTCCAAAGAAAGAAATGATTCCGTACTTTCAAATGTCAATGGTCTTCATTATACATGTGCCGTTGTACAGGAGTACGTGGCGAAATACATATACAGGCAATAATAACCCAAACGATGATGCAGGTTTTCGTCGGGGGAAAAAAAATATCCCAACATTGCGACCAATGCAGCAGAGCACATGCGTGGTACCCTATTATTCTTTCATTTGTTCATGATGAGGATATCAAAACTGTTTCCAGCTTTCCATCCCTACAAGTCGTGTATCTTGCTGTCTTTTTGGGGAAAAAATTGGCTTGTTAGAAAAAAAAAGAAGTTCAATGAGGACTATTTTCGTTAGATGTACGACACCTGTTGATGCATAATTCAACGCATAAAAACTGTGCTATGATATGATTTTAGGAAAGGCCATCAGTTAAAAAGAAATTGTTGACACTCAAAAGTGTCATAGATAAATAATAAAATTAGAAGAGGTATTTGGCTCATAATGTTAGAGTCGAATTTATCTTTTGATATTGAAAGGTCGGATGTTCTAAGTAAGATGGACCTGATTATTTGGGGTTCTCCGACCAGTTGTGCTATGTCTGACCAGGTAACGCTGGTCGGAGGCCTTAAGATGGTGATGAGTACTGAATCAAGCGCCGATTCAAAGATCCTTCTTTTAGAATGATCTGTTGATCGGTATAATCAGGTTGGGCTGATATTCATGAAAGCTCATTAAGTCGGTTTAGTCGATTCAAAGATCGGCGAAATCAGGTTTACCTTGTCTAGTCCGGATTGGACTCTTAGATTCCATGTTTTGATAGAGTTCGAATAGGAAACTTGTAGATCGTATCTAGAGTTGTTTTCTATTGGGATAAGACCAACCCCCTCTATATATATATAAGAGGATCATGGTCGATTGAGGAATCCAATCTTAATCGATCAAAATCAATCTACTATCCCTTTTACCACTTTTTCCTCTCTACCTTGTTGTTAGGCGTGTCTCCCGGCGAGGCTCAACGACGTCCTAGGTAGGTGGCCTTGCTGGTCCTAGGGAAACCTCTATGTGTTTCTCCCCGACGGGTCTTCCCGGGAGGGGTTCCAGAGTTATCAACACAGGGATCCATAACCCTAAATCGGTCTGAACCGTTCGCTAGATCGGTTTTCATCGGTTTAGTTGAGTTCTCTGCTGTATCAGGTTGATCTGCAACCTCTTCAGGCGTTCTAGCTCTGCTGATGTGTAATTTGGATCACTTCTGACGTCAATAGAAATATCATTACATTACACCCAAAGCATTGGATATATCCGTAAGGATACGCGTTCTGTGATGAGAGCTCGCCACGCTTGACCAACGGCCCCATCAATCCCGGCCTCCCGGGCGCTAACACCGGCTCGTTGCCTTTATTATACGCGATGAGCTGTAACACTCTCTCCCTGAGTCCCTGGTCCATCGATACATAGGTTCTGACATACTACTGCTGCATAAGTTATGTACTCGTAGTGAATTGCATTGGCCCAACAACAATTCGTTAGAGTCGATCACGTATTCACGTTAAGCCAGCAGCTAGCAGTGTGGAGCACCGAGAGGCAGGCACGATGACCTGTACCGGTACAAGGAGCCTGTCGGCTTATCATTGCCTGCGCGCTAGCCGCCGCCGGTGCCACTGTATGGCTCACACTTCACCGTGCATGCATATACGACGGCTGCCGCTGCAACGCAGATCCCAATGCCTGTCCTAGAACACCTATGCCTTGTTTAGATGAGACGAGTGAGTTTTTTCTCAACTGTAGCACTTTCGTTATTATTTGATAAATTTTGTCTAAATATGGCTCAACTAAGACTCAAAAGATTCGTCTCGACATGTACATACTAAAAATACAATTAGTTATTTTTTTATCAATATTTAATGCTCTATGCATGCATTCAAACGTTAATGTGATGAAAAGAGAGTGAAAAAAAGTTTGAGGTACTGTGTCTAAACAAGGCCCTACTTACTCCTAGACGCGCTGCTCGGCCTCGTGCTAGCAGCTGCTGCCTTGTCGTGTACTACTACTACTACTACAAGGGGGGCCTGCCCTGCATGCACCGGCCGGCCGGCTACGGGACGGCGGGTGCCATGCCAGCGTGGCACATGGGTGCTGGAGCGGACATGCAAGCTACTAGTAGGGAGAAGAGAACGGGAGCAGGTGCGCGAGACAGAATATTTTACCGTTAGAGCGCAGCAGCCTGACACCAATGCAAGGCGCAGTAGTATGTGCGCATGTGTAGCCCATTCCCTGTGTGTGGAGCATCAGCAGAAGGTGTCGCGATCCGGAGCAGGGGGCGGTTTCAAATGCTTTGGTCCCCTGGGTCGTCGGATCTCTCTCTCTCGGTCTCGGCTGGTGGAATCTTTGAGAGGGGGGAGTGGAAACAATGCCAAACGTGCTGACCATCACCGGCCAGTTTTTCTATACGTACGTACGTAGTACATCGTCAGATCGTTTCAGGCGGTGACTGAACAAGATCCATCAGTTTAGCTTTGAACTGTTCTTATATCAGAGCCTTGGGACTTACAGTATTTAATTTACTGTGTCAGGAGTAGTGGAGGCAATAAGGTTATTTTTAATGAAGATAATGAATGGGACGACGGAATTGACACGGTAGTTAGTAAGAAGATCCGGATTGTCAAAATGCTGTGAGTGCGACGTGCGAGAGGGCTGCATGCATGCACTGGACATACTACTCCCTCCATCCCAAATTATAAGACATTCTAAGAATCTTGGAGAGTCAAAGTTTTTCAACTTTGACCAAATTTATATAATAAGATAATAATATTTATGATATCAACTAAGTGCAATTAGATTCTCCATTAGTTATATTTCCATAATATGTATATTTGATGGTATAAATCTTTATATTTTTCTCTATAATTTTGGTCAAAGTTGAAAAACTTTGACTCTCCAAGATTCTTGGAACGTCTTATAATTTGGAATGGAGGGAGTACTATATATCTCACCCGATCTGGTTCTGTGCATGTGCATGCACACGCCCAGGCCCAGCCCCAGCCCCGTCCGCCGGCCGGCGGCTCACCTCAGGGTTTTTCTTACCGGAACGGTAACCGACGAACCGGTCGGTAACCGGTCCAACCGGGCCGGTCCGGTTACCATGTAAGCCGGTTACCAAATTTGAATTTGAAATTTGAAAAAAAGTGCCCAAAAAATTCCTAAAAATAGATTATAATTTATGGAGACCAATGGTATAAAATTTTTTCAAATTGGAGTTCGTTTAGTATTCATTTGGACGTTTGGAAGTTTGAAAAAAAGGGACGGCCCGTTAAGGCCCATGAGGCCCATTAGGCGCTCACGGGCACAAAACGACTCGTGGCCAGGCGGGGGGGGGGGGGGGGGGGAGAACGGTGCCTTCCCGAGCCTTATCCGCGCCCCGCCCCCAGCGCCGTCGTCCGCTCGCCGCCGCCGGCTAACCGCTCGGTTAGGCTCGGTTACCGAGCGGGAGCGAGCGGTAACCGCTCCGGCGACGCGCCCTCGGCTAACCGCTCCGGCGGCTCGGTAACCGAGCGGTTAGCTCGGTTCCGCAGGTAAGTTTTTGGTCCGACAAAAAAAAAAGACAACCCACCAGTTTGGTCCGGTTACCGAGCTAACCGGTCGGTAACCGACCCAAACCGATCGGTTTACCGCTGCAAAACCGAACAACTGAGGCGTTTGAATTCAAACTTGAAACCGGCCGGTACCTGGCGGTTACCGGTCAAACCGGACCGGTAAGCCGCTACCGGAGGCCGGCGGTTTTGTTAATCCAGTCGGTAAAAAAAACCCTGGCTCACCTACGCTAACCTCTACAGCCAACCAAGCGCCAAAGCCAAACCGACCAGGCGCGAGTGGGGCCCACCAACACACCTGGAATCGGTAAGTACAGTAGATGGTGTGCACTCGAAGCGAAAATCATGTACCCTACTTACCGGTCCGTCCGGCCGGTCCGCACACAACCACCGGATCGGAGCCAAGCATATGCGTGCATGCATGCATATGCATGGCCTTGCACGCTCCTCCCGGCCAGGTACCCGTCCAAGGCCGTACGACCACACTTGGCCTATACCTACCGGCAGCCCGGCACCCGCAGACGCGCGTCGTCGTCCGCTGTCTCGCTCGCCTGAGCACTGCACGCCAAGATCGCACGGCCCGGCCGGCCGGAACTACACGGCGCGCCGTGCGCCGTACGCGGCGCGATGATTGATCTACGTACTACTAGTACGTACCGCTGAGCACATGCCAGCGCGCGATCTGAACGTACGTGATGAGCCGTTACTGTTACTGCGAGTTCCACGGGTGGGCCCAAGGCAGGGCCGCTACTGTTACTGCGAGTACTCCCTCCGTATCGCTTTTAGATGACGTTTTGAACAAGATTTGAGTTAAACATTGGAAATATAAATCATGAATAACTTTTAAATTATTGAGTTTAGAGATATAAGAATCATATAAATAAATTTGTCTTGAAAATTACTTTCATAAAAATATACCTATACCATTTTACAACAAATATTTTTAAAATTATAAGTGGTCAAAGTTGCACTTTGGAAACCGTGTCGCTGTCCTAAACGTCATCTAAATGCGATACAGAGGGAGTATGCCGAAGAGGTAGTACCCGCCTGTGTCCAGTGTGCGTGTCAGTTCACTTCACTCCACTGCGGTGAAATGAATTGGGGGACGTATCGAGTACTCGTAGGCGGCAGCCACCAACCGCTCCATTGTGCCGCGCGTACGGCGGTCGCCCGCCGGTGTCGGTGAATTGCATGCTCTCCACCACCGTGCTGGGTGGGGCCACCGGCAGCGGGCAATAATTTCCGCGCCTGCGCCATCGCCCCATCGACATGCGCGCGGCGGCAGGTTTGCACCCCCCCCCCCCCCCCCCCCCCCCCCGGACAGGCGATCGCGATTACCTCGCGATACTCTCGCAAGCGGAGGAATTTGTTCACTTGTGTCACCGATGCGATGCAGCCGTGGCTCTCGTGACCGACGACGCCACTGTATGCAGGGAGCAGGGTGACGGTGACGGTGCCGAGTAGGGGCTGGCTGTAGGTATGCGATGCATTGAGCGCCAGTAAGTACCCGCTCAGCGTATGGTTCCATAGATAGAGGCGGTAGTACACATCGGGACATGATCATACCGTGTTGCTGTTCATCAGTTTCGTTTGGTTCCGTATAGGAATTGCCTTGGGAACCCGAGTACTTGTACTTGCTACGTACTGTACTCCGTATCGTAGGACGGTGGGTTAGTAACTCCATGAGGCCGGATTGCGTTCCAATGGAATCGCACCACCGTTGCGTACGCGGGAGCGGGACGACGACCTCACCTGCTTTCTGCATGCAGTCCTCGACTGAGAGAATCTAATCCCCGCTCCAATTCACGCACCCACCACTTTCTCCACCTCACTTAATTAAGAGCCACTCCAACGGTTTTACATTTTTTATTTGGCAAAATATGGTATTTTTGCCAACTCTCAAATTAATATGACAAAAGTAAAAAGAGCCAATCATCAACGGTTTTGCATTTAAACTTGGCAAAACAAAAAAAAATTGTGCGCGCGAGAGGAAAATATCCCGTGGGAGTAGCATGTGAGGGCGATTGCCAAGC
Source organism: Coix lacryma-jobi var. lacryma-jobi (assembly GCA_009763385.1). Classification (NCBI taxonomy): domain Eukaryota; kingdom Viridiplantae; phylum Streptophyta; class Magnoliopsida; order Poales; family Poaceae; genus Coix; species Coix lacryma-jobi. Next base: position 33,898,935 of record CM019826.1, read on the forward strand.
GAACCGCGGCTTGGCATATATGCCAAATATCACCCGGTGTTTGTCAAGTTGTTAAAAATGCCAAGCTTATTTGCAAAACCGTTGGGTAAGAGATTTTTAGACTTTTTTGCAAAAACAAGAATGCAAAGCCTATTTGCAAAACCGTTAGAGATGCTCTAATAATCTGGCCGCACCCACCGCTGCTACGCTAACCAGGGCATCATTTCTTTCACAGGGCAGGGCAGGGCTACTCCGTGTCGGACTCCATCACCAAGCACGGCTGGATCCCATCCTTTTCCCCCAATTATCCGTCCGCGGGATTCGTTCGGTTCGGCGATATATTACACGCCGCCGTTGCGGTGGACTCGTGGAGCGCACGACACCGCGTAGCACGGCACGGCAGGCACCCAAGCCGCGTGTGCTCTGCTGCTGCCCGCTGATGCCGCCGCGGGCAAGGAAAGGAGCCGCGCACGTACGGGACCGGGACAACGTCCGTCGCGAGCATCCGCGCTTTTCTTCGGCCGGAGTAGAACGCCCGCCGAAATCCAAGAATTTCCAGGGCTGCGCAGCCCGCAGCAGAGACCGCGCGCGCGGGGGCGGAAAGCCGCTTTCCTCATCATTCCTTTCTTTGGGCGTCCGGCGGCGGGCGGCAGGCGGCGCGTGTGGAATAGAATGGTTTACGTGGCCGCGTCGTGGTGCTGTGCCGCGGCAGCAGGTTTGCTTGGAGCACCGGCTGGCTGGCCGTCCGCGGTGTGGCGTGCCGCGGGAGAGTAGAGGCAGCGGAACTCGCGGTCGTGGGCTGCATCCAGCATGCGACCGAGCCGTTTCCGCGGCCCGCGGCCGCACGGCGGGAACAAACGGGCGATGAGCCATGGGCGAACCGAGGGAGACTGGACGTAGTGATGAGAGTTGTCTTGTCACTTTCACCGGTTTTTTGCTTGAACCGGGACTGATGAAGTAGGAATGAGTGTTTACATTTAGCAAGATGAAAATCCTTGTGCGTGCTAATTTGCGGTGGCCGGTGGCCGGTGGCTGATGCTGATTCCAACTCTTGTCTGTCCCTACGCGGCACTTCCGGTACCAAAGTCCATGGTTTTACCGAGCATTCTAAAGTTTTTTTTTTTTGGTTTCTAAATGAGTTTGACCAGGAATTTCTTTAAAGAAGAAAAGAAACTTTTACAGCTAGCTAGCTAAATTCGTGAATTTACTGTAAAAACTCATAATAAATTAACTCTCTTCTTTAACCCACCTCATCCTATATTTTTTTTAATAGTTTTAACTCGACTCATTCTAACTCATAAACTAGCTAAACCCGTGGGTTTACTATAAAAACTCATGGGTTTATATGAAAAGTACTCCGTATATATATTCACATTTAAAGTCGGACCACATGAATTTAAAATCTCGCGTTCACACTCTAAAATTTTACCAAAGTTGACTGAAATTTGTTACCGATCTCATTTAACGTAACATGCAGCTATTTTATGTCAATTGACACTTCCAAATCAAAATATAGGCCCTACATCAAAGTCGCATCCTAAGAATAAAAACTTGTGTTCACACTTTAAATTTTTAGCATAATTAACTGAAATTTATTGCATATGATTTAGTTTAGTTTAATTAACAAGCAGCTATTTCATGTCAATTGACATGTACAGATCAATATGTGGGTCCCACATCAAAACCAGACCCTAGAAATAAAAGCTCGTGTTTACTACACTATAAAAAATTATCATCAGAGTTGACTCATTTTGTTTACAAATGATTTAATTTAATAAGCAATTGCTTCATGTCAATTGACACTGCCAGACCAATATGTGAGCCTAATGCTAAAGTTGGACCCTAAAAATAAAAACATATATTCACACTTAAAAATTTTATTAAATTTGATTGAAATTTGTTAAATGTGATTCAAAATATCATGGAGCTAATATGCGCCAATAAGCATAACAAAATATGCGTGTAGGCTCCACATCAAAAACTAAATACATTACAAATCAATATATGTATACTATGATATATTAAAAATTAAACATCATCCAATGCCCTCAACCCATTCAAACCCAAAGAAAAAACCGAATTCCAAGCAATCCAACTCAGTTTTCTATTAAACTCAACCCGACCCAACCCGCTAAGAGCATCTCCAACAACTTGGTATAATTTACTTGCTAAATCTTGAGTTTTAGCAAGTTGCTAATTTATTTGCCAAGTGAAAAAAAAACTTCTCTCCAACAACTCCCTAAAACACGCTTGCCAAACGATCGAACGAAGAGCCGGGTCCGCTAGTCATAGACACGGGTATAAATTTTTCAGGTAAAAAGAATAAAAAAAGAGTAACTTGAGGGGAGGGGAGGTGTAGGCGCACGGGGGAGGGGGCGTACGTGCCGGTTCCGCAGTGCGGGAAATTGCGCGCGCGAGGGGGCTGTTTACCAAGTTGGGAAAAATACCAAGTTAGTTTAGGGAGTTGTTGGAGAGGGTTTTTTGAGTTTTTGCCAAATTTATAAGAATACCAAGTTGATTTAGGGAGTTGTTGGAGATGCTCTAAGTAAATCAACATATTTCTATGTATCCAAAGTGTATCCAATTGAATCCCAACCCATTAAATCCATTTAAACCCAACCCATTATTAGCAGGCTTATTTGCAACATATGATGTGTGGTCGCAGATTGGTGCAGCCATAACAAGAGAATCGCTGAAGGAGGACTCTCAAGTCTCCCCGCTGGACAAGGTGGTGGCAGTTCAAAAAAAAATCTAACTATAAATATAAATAAATACTACATTCATCCTGAAATATAAGCTACCCAAACGATTCTCAAACAAAACAGTGAGACTTGTAAAAGACCACTTTGCTCCGCACAGTAATTAAGAAGGCGGGAGTAATTCATTTGCTATTCCCTTATTTACTGTCTGACTGTTTTGGATGAAGCTAGGTTCAAAAATAATCTTAATATTTTCTGCACAGAAAAAAATGAGACAGGAAGGGCGAGGACCCAGAACACCTTGTATCTTGGTACAAAATTTAAATTCTAGATCCCTTATATTTTAGGACAAAGGGAATACTTAATATAAACAATAAAATTACTAAAAATGTTCAAGCAGTGGGCTATCTCCATATCATAAAATTAATAGCACTAATTACCATATTAAATACCTCTGCCCCTAAATAAATAAATTTTATAATTATCCTAAATTGAAATTTTATAAGTTTGACAAAATTTATAGAAAAGATGTCAAAGACGGTTAAAGAAACATAGTATGCTTAACAAAACAAATATTTCATAAACTAAAATGCAATATGGTCATGGAAAGATGTCAATATGTTTTCGTACTCAAGAATGAAATGCCAGTATTTATTTGGAATAGCAAAATCTTACCAATATTTATTTTCAATGATGAAATACCACATTCTAGGCTATCTCAGGCGTTAGCCCCTGCAGGCTGCATTACTACTAGCTCAGACCTGGGTTGGACCTGGTGCTTTTGGACCAGGCTGTTTCTGGCTCAGGCCCGGCCCAAACCCCCACCAGGCCTGGTGTGAGAGACTGAGAAGCTGTAATAACTAATCTCAATTAATTAATCTAGAATCTACACAACCATTTCTCACACCGTATGGAATGATTTTGACTTTTGACCGATTGGAACTACACGGATTAGCTGCAGCAGACAGCGGGGGAGGAAAGGAAGCCGAAGCTGAAGGGGAACTCCAATTAGCACCCGAGGGCGCACATAATGAACGTCATCAAAACACCCTGTTTCTCCTTGTCCTCCATGTGAGCCCACCGGTGTTCTGTATTCTTCCTCTTCATTTCCTCCACCGCTCTCTCACCTCTTCTCCTCCCCCACTCCAACTCCGCCCCATGAATATGATCGTCAGAAGCTGCTAGCATCACCTCTCGCCTCCACTTCGTCACCTCCTCTTCCTCCTCGCCATTCTATCCCGCCGCCAGCTGTATATATCCCCGCGCCCAATTTGTTCCCCTGGTGTGTGAGGTCAGCTGTTTTAGCTCAGCGCGCGCGCGGCGTGGCAGCAAAGGAAGCAAGCAGAACGGCGGCGGCGGCGGCGTAGCATGCGGCGGTGAGAGAGGGAGGGAGAGGGAGAGAGGAGGAAGGGAGCCGAGAGAGCGACAGCCGAAGGATGATGCAGCTGCCGCAGCATCACAAGCCGTCGGCCCACTCCTGCTGCTCGTCGTGGATCCGGAGGTCCCCGCCGCCGTCGCCGCCGCACAAGAAGCCTGGCAGCGGCGGGAGGACCCGGTATGCTTGCCGCCTCGTGCCTCTGCTCGTGCTCACCGTGTACAGCGTCGTCACCGTGCTTCGCATCCCCAGCTCCTCCCTCGTCGTCTCCACCGCCGATTCAGGTAAGCCGGGCGCTCGAGTCCCAAATCCTTCTCGCTCTCGCCGGGTCGCCGTCATGGAATGCTGGACTGCTCGCTTCTGCCTCGCTCCTTTGTTGGCGTGCGCTGAAATGGCGACTCTTCCCCCCTTCCTGCAGAGCGCGTGGAAAGGCGGGAGGACTTGGAGGCGGCGCTCAAGACCCACCTGCCGTCGAACCTGAACAGCCTCGAGGCCCGCGAGGAGACGCGGTCGGTCGCCTCCCTCCCCTGCTCCTCCTTCATCAGCGGTGAGCTGATTCGCTTGGTTGGAGATCAGCTACTAGCTTGCTATCTAGGAGTATGTTTGACCCAGCATGGTCGCTGGCTTCTGCTTCAACGGAACCCAACCCAATCGAATCGCTGCTTGCGCAGGTGAGGCCGGGCATGGCGAGGACGGCGTGCTGTGCTGCGACCGGAGCCACTACCGCAGCGACGTGTGCTACCTCCGCGGAGACGTGCGCACGGACCCGTCCACCTCGTCGGTGCTCCTGTACAACGCGCCCCGCGGGAGCGGGCCCGGGCCCGAGAAGGTGCGGCCGTACACGCGCAAGTTCGAGGACAGCATCATGGGCACCATCGACGAGGTGACCATCCAGCCCGTGGCGGGCGCCTACAACGCGAGCGACGGCGGCACCCTGCGGCGGCGGTGCGACGTCCGGCACCCGCGCGGCGTGCCCGCGGTGGTGTTCTCCACGGGCGGGTACACGGGCAACGTGTACCACGAGTTCAGCGACGGGCTGATCCCGCTGTTCGTCACGGCGCAGCGGTTCGCCGGCGAGGTGGTGTTCGTGGTGCTCGAGTACCACTACTGGTGGCTGGGCCGCTACGGCGCCGTCCTGGAGCAGCTCACCAACTACAAGGTGGTGGACTTCCGCTACGACCGGCGCGTCCACTGCTTCGACGAGATGATCGTCGGCCTACGCATCCACGGCGAGCTCGTCGTCGACCCCAAGCTCATGCCCAACGGTACGCCCCCCAATTCCCCCCCTCGCCTTGCAATCTACAGTATTACTATCTGCCATTTTCACATCACATCTGATGGCATTGCATTTCCCCGCGTTGGGATGTCAATTTGTTAGTTAAGTCTCGTTAGGAATTTGGGATCCACTTGTTAATTAGTAGTACTACCGGCATACTGATAGCTTAAACTTCATTATTATCTATAAAAGAAAAGCTTAAGCTTGCGAGTGAAGAAGGGGAACGGCAAAAAGGCGTGTGAAAATCCGCGCGGCTCGATCGAGATCCGTGCCGGCTAACACCGGCCGGGGAGGAGAAATCATTTGGCCCCTAGGGCTCGAGGGCGTCGTGCTTACTGTAGGCACTAGTGCCGCTCCCTGTCCCAGTCTAATCATCCGTTGCCTCTCTTTCTCTCTCGCGCGCGGCCTTGTTCGGCAGTGGAGAGGGAGGAGTGGTGGTGGTTAGAGCGGTCACCCAGTCCTGGTTGTTCGTTAGAGTGGTTACACGGGGAGGGGCGGTAGATTGCTGCTGACGCATCCGACGACGCTTCCGGCTTCCGTCCTTGCCAAACGCCCCTGCGCTGCGACGGCCACCACCGCTTCTTCTCGCCCGCCGGTTCCTCCAAATCCTTCGCGAGTGACGGCGACAGCCAACCGCGGATCACTGTTGCTCCGGCTGCCCGACACGCCCGGACCGGACCACACGGGCGCGCGTCGCGTACGGCACCGGTCTGCCCCCTGCTTCGGCTGCCGCTCTGCGCCGGGCACGGCGCACGTTTCTGACCCCGCGCCCCCTGTGGGCTGTGGTGAAGAGCGCACAGGCAAGAGCATTTGCTGCTGCTGCACCGGCAAAAGGCCTCGTCGTCGGATGAGGAAAAGGGGAACGGAGCGCCGAGACCCGAGCCGAGAGGAAGAAGTAACGGGAGGCTGAGAGGTGAAGAAGCATCGCCGGCCCGCCCGCGCGGGAATCTTGCGGCGACCGATCATGAGCGCGCGATAATGCCGGAGATCATTGCGCGGGGCAGTGGGGGAAAGGGCGGCTTTCGCAAAAGCGTTAGTGCAAAAAGCGGGTGTGCTCCGCACAAACGAGGAGGGTCCGTCCGGTCCATTCCGACGCCCGCGACGCCGACGCCTCGTGGTCGAGGGAGGCCATCCCGGCCCGGCAAACAAACCCACCACCCGCGCCCCGGCCCCCGCTCGCCACTTCGAGCGTGCTCTTGCCCTGCCGTTTTCGTGCGTGGAATGGGATCGGCCACTAGCAGCCGATAAGGCAAACAAAAACGGGCGCGCATCGTGCGCCACTACTCGGGCATCAGCATTAACAAAGTCGTCCCTGCTTCTAGTGCGCTACATGTAATCTAAATTGGGAACGTATGCTATGGAAACCAGGTTCCCGTGGAAACTATGAAAACTCGTATGTGGATCGCTGGATCTAAATCCGATCCGATGGCTATGACTAATGGTGGATAATGGCAGCTACTGCTACCGTTTGGATTTTGAAACCGCCCGCACTAAAAATTAGTAACGGATTCACGAAGCTTTAGGTCAGCTCTGCACATGTACGGGGCAGTACTGTACCCACCTTCACGGCCAGCTCTCTCCGAGTCCTATTGCTCTGGCCGACCTGAGTTATTACAAGGTGTTCACATCCATTCATGGCCATTTAAACCCCCCATGTACTGGCCGTAGCAATAAAAGAAAACAAGACGCCGATGTTGCTACGGCGCCCGGATCTCGGAGAATGATGCTCGCTGCACTGCAGTTGCAGCCTTAGGCCATGTGCAATGGTTGTCAAATACTCCCTCCGTCCATGAAAGAATCAATTCCTAGAATCCGTGCCGGTCAAACTTTTCAAAATTTGACTAACTTTATAGAAAAGAGTAATAACATCTATGATATAAAATAGATATATTATGAAAATATATTTGAAGATATATCTAATGATGTAAATTTGGTACCATAAATCTTGATAGTTTTTTTCTAAAAATTTGGTCAAAGTTTAAAAAGTTTGACTTAGGACAACTCTGGAAATTGATTCTTTCGTGGACGGAGGGAGTAGCTAGCTAAGAGAAATTCTATTGGCTCTCTATAGCACTTTACAAATAGCTAGTGAGATGACGTATAAAATAATATAAAAGTAGCACTCTTATTGGCTATCGAGGAGAGAGATCAAACAGCTAGCGACTTCCCACTCGCTAGCTATTTGATCTCTCTCCTCGATAGCCAATAAGAGTGCTACTTTTGTAAGTTGCCTCATCAAAATAGTATTTATTTATATGTCTCATCTAGCTAGTTATTTGTAAGTTGTCATTGAGAGCCAATAGTATTCTTCCTAGAGACCAAATATCTAGCGATTTGAACACCATTGCGGACGCCCTTAGATGCGAAAGTTGAGTTTTTTTCTCAACTGTAGCACTTTCGTTTGTATTTGATAAATATGGTTCAATCATATGCTAACTAGACTCAAAAGATTCGTCTCGTGATTTACAACTAATCTGTGTAATTAGTTATTTATTCTACCAACATTTAATGCTCTATGCATGTGTCTAAATGTTAATGTGATGGAGAGAGTGAAAAAAATTTGATAGTTTGAAGGCGCTGGCGTGCCCCGACACGGTAAATCACGCGCCATTGCAGCACGTTACTCTTGCAGGATTGCAGAGTGCGGTTATAGTATAATACTCATCATATAGTGTAGCATTAGCGAACTGTAGAAGAGAGCGAGCGCATGTGCGTAGAATTTGTTTTCAAATCGACCGGGCCGGCGTGTAGGGTGGGAGGCCCGTCTGCTGTCTGTGCAAGGGAATCGTAGAGCTGCACGACATGTCTCGGGGCTGCCGTACTTCCCACATTGCAGAAAATAACAACTGGCTCTGGGTGCTTGTGTATAAACTGGTCCTGCTGCTCTTGCTAAAATACAGGCGACATGGGCAGTGCATTCGCGATCCGTGTGTCATTTTTTTTTTGTATAGTTTCTACAGCCACATGCATGCCCTCTTTAGGTGGCTGTGCAGTTTTAGGGCCCAGTGGTTTTATACCTGTCCTTTTGTTAGCTGCACGACCCCCGTACAGCGATATAGTATGTCCTCTGTCCTTTTTATCTTCATTCATCACCATCTGGAGCTTGCTTTGCTTGCTGTGAATATGACTGTTCTCTAATCCCCTGATGAGTTGTGGACTTCTTGTCCTGAGAGCACGGCGCTACAGCATCATGCATGCACACTAATTAATATGAAACATGACAAGTGTCTTATTAGTACATTGCCGAAATAGCTGGTATCTAACAGGAATATAATGCAATGGTTATAATCCTATGTAGTCGTGATCAGCTTTGTGTTTGTGTCTGAATTGATGGATTCGGTATCTAAAGTTCTAAACCATTAGAGGGGACAACACGTAGCAAGACACCAAGTTTTGTCTGTGTGTCGTCTGGCACTGTTTGTAGCTGTGGAAGAACCTGTAGGAGATATATATGTCGAAATGCTGGGTCCTTAAAGAAGCACAAGTCTTGGTTCATGAAGTGATAAGAGAGGATATGTATACCCAGGGTTCGATTAGGACATGTAAGGACTCGGTGCTGCCCGGGGTAGCTGTACTGTATGTAGTATGACCTCACCAAAGCGCTAAGGCTCGCGTCCTAATCCGGCCTGCCAGTGGATTTGTTGCTGCCTGTTGATGAGTAGATGCTCGGATGGGCACATGATGCAGCAGGTTGGTGCCACATTACTGTCAAGCGTGCTCTTTAGTTTTGACAACGCCTGTGATGTCGTGATATGATGTGTGTGCGGAGAGCGTGGGCGGCCAGGGGAGGGTGACCAAACTTTTCTGGGACCATGCGAGAGACTTTGGATACGAGCTGGAAAGCAAGAGACATGCATAGAGACAGACGGTTAGTTAACAAAACCAGCACACACAACACAACGGCGGCTTACGGGAGCAGTGAGCCTTCCTCACCTTTTCCATGGAGATGGATGACGCCCGGAATCTTAGCTTTATAGCTGACGCTGAACTGCTGTGGGGCGAGGAGATGGGTTACGCAAGGTCGCAGGCGTGATCTGCGTTTTGTTTACGATTACGAGAGGAGTGACTGGGCTGTGGGGCGACGCAGCGGCAGTTTCTAAACCATGTCCAGAAGTAGAACGATGCATGACCTCTGTTTCTGGATATCATGAAACTAAAGTGACGTTGCATAACGTGCTCAGCTGGGTTTAGTTATTGTTTGTATGTACTCTGCCTGCTGCTCTCGGAGTGAAAGCTTAGCGTTTGCTATAATGAATGCACTTGCTTAATTACGTCTTAGTAACAAGCAAAAGTGTACAAGTACTAGCAGAAACGTAAGATGCAGCTAAAGTGAAGAGAAATGTGGTTACTGAATGGACAAAGCTAGTACATGTTGATCCTAGCTAGGAGTTCAAAAATACGAGTGTACTTAATTATTGAGTGCCAAAAAACAAACATTCCAGATTGACCTAACTCCTCTAAGGCCACCAAACAACCGAAAAACGCTCTGCAAAAAAAAAAGGTACTCTCCGCAAAAGGGTATAGTGGAGCACAGCTCTGTTATATGGTCCTTGTGTCGGTGGTGGGTTCGAGACTTCGAGTCGGTACCCAATTAGGTGGGCACTGCCCTAACCAACAATACGCGGAAGTTTTTTTTTTTTTGCAACGTTTATCTCTCCCTTCTTTTACGTCTTTTTTTTAATCAGGTACAATTTGGACTCACACAACCCACGCACTCCACACTCACACCACACGCACACACACGCGTGCGCGTCCGTACACACGCAAAGAAAGATTGGGAAGCTCGCCGCCTCTAGTGCGCAGGAAACGCGCAGTACCACCGAACGCGCACGCGTGCGTACTAACCATCATGTCTAAGATGGGGGTCTCGCTGCTTTACCACGTTGTGCATTGCCAATTAGGATTGCTCACTAAAATGCACTAGAAATCATAGAAAATATACTCTGCCTGCCGAATCTGCGAGACATGCTACTATTTTCCATTTGCGTGCATTGCTGAATAAGGAAGGGGTGAATCGAGTTTGGCTAGCTTCCCTAATGACTGACATAGCTTGGGAAAAACTAGCGTTGACCTTGGGCAACAGTGGTTGCTTATTACTGGAACCATGGATCACGTCGATGCTTGTTCGCACTCATTGCCTGCTTGGGAAATGTCCCCGCGTGCTCCTATGTGGTACTACTCCCCTTGGTTTATTAAAATGTACGTACGATGTTTAGGACAATCAAGGATGGATATACACAATTTGTTTAGTTAGAAAATCAATATGGTACTGTAGATTAAGCCAAAACTGGTATGGATCCATTCTGAAATCGCCCTGGGCCAAATTGGAATGGCAACATCTACCCCCTCCATCATAAATTATAAGTCAATTAACAAATCTTAGAGAATCAAATCATCTCAAGTTTGATCAAAACTATAGAGACAAACATAAAATTTTATGACATCAAATAGGTATACTATAAAAATGTAACTAATGATAAATCTAATAATACTTAGTTTGTATAATAAATGTTATTATCTTATTGTATATTATTAAATTTGGTCATACTTGAGATGCTTTGACTCTCTAAATTTTTTGAAATTACTAATTAGCTTATCTCTAGTACTGTACATTTTTAAAAACAAAGGGACATAGATAAATTCTGTCCATCTGTTTAACTCATCAGATTACTCGTTTTGCCTCCAGTTTTCCTTGCTCATTCCTTTTCCATTCAATGCCTCTGGCTGAATCATCGCGTTAGACCGGGCCCCTCGTTTGAAACTTTATAAAACTACTACTACCAAACCAATCACGGCCAAATATTAGTCTGAATTTGATTCCTGGTTCATTGGTTGGTGGCAATAGTGCATGCAGAGGTAGACCGGCGGGGCCGCCGTGTCCGAGTTGTTGGACGGATGGATCCAGCCATCCCTGGGGACTCGGTGGGCACACCGGGTTTCCGGAGCCGCGCGTGTGCCAGAGCGGTCGCCCGTGCGGGCGCTCCTGGCATACTGTATAGGTCACGCCGTCACGGCTCCAAAGACCGTCGCCTCTCGTCGTGCCCGAGCCGCTCGCAAAGGCCTCGGCGACGAGGAGTTCAGCTGTCGGCTGTCCACGCTAATCAACCAAATACTAATACGAAGCGTGCCAATTGGAGATTTGTTGGGAAGGCAGCTCGCACGGACGACGCGGGGGGTGGACCACGGCACGCGCTGCCGGATCGCTGGTTGTTGTTGCTCGCTGATCAGACTGCGCAGTGCGGTGTCGTGGACTGGTGGTGATTGATGCGCGTGAGAAGTGATCGCTTCCGGCCCGATCGGCTGCTCGCTGGCGCGGAGTCTGGGAGCATTCAGCAATTAGTGCCGTGCCTGTCGACCACGGGCTACCCGATCCAGATCGATCCGTTGGCCTGCCGCTGGCAGTGGCTGTGACTTGTGTGAGCCGGTACGATAGGGGACTGTGCGATTGTCAGTCTTCGCAATCCAGCGTTTCCGGTAATGCCGGCGCTATGCTCTTTGCGTTATGCTGAAGCAACCCTTTCCGTTCCGTCTCAAACTCCCATGTGGCCATGTCCTGAACTCGATCCAAGCAGGATGATCTTGACAGGACATCGAAATCGACAAGGTGTCTCCGTGCGATTGCGTCGAGGAGCACGGCTCTTCCCGAAACGGCTTCGTACTACATGCGGGTGATGGTTCGTGTTAGATTGATTGCGTGGCCACTTCCTTGGCCCTTCACCTGGGAATCCGAATCACATCTGGAACGATGCGTTTCTGGCTGCTGCTAGACGTGAATATCCTTTTCCGTTTTGCTGACGCCGATTTGTTAAAAGTGTGAACTTGCAAAGAAAAAACCCCCCGAATTAACTTGTACGAGTATTGCCCTCTGAATGAATGTGTGCAAACAAACATATTTGCTGCTGGGTCCAATGCAATCGCTTTCTGAAAGTGTGGATTGAGGAACGTGGGTTGCACGGGGAATGTTAAAACTGCACGTATGAAATTGTCTGTGGAACTAACGCAAAATGCTGATGATACGCAGGCAAGAGCATCAAGGATTTCCAGGCGCTGCTCCACCGGGGCTACAGCGGGAAGACGGCGGCGTCGCCACCCGTGCCGCTTCCTCTGGCGCCGCCAACCCGGCCGTGCCCGCGCCCGGCCAAGCCGAAGCTGCTTATCTTCATCCGCAAGCAGAACCGCGTGCTGCTCAACCTCCCACACGTGGTGACGGCGTGCCGCCGGGCCGGGTTCGCGCCGCACGTGATGAACCTGCGGCGGCAGACCCCGCTGCCCGTGATCCACGCCGCGCTGGCGTCGGCGGACGCCATGGTGGCCGTGCACGGCGCGGCCGTGACCCACTTCCTCTTCATGCGCCCGGGGTCCGTGCTCCTCCAGATCGTGCCCGTGGGGCTCGACTGGGCCGCCGACGCCTTCTACGGCAAGCCCGCGCAGCAGCTGGGCCTCGAGTACCTCGAGTACAAGGTGGCGCCCGAGGAGAGCTCGCTGGCCGCCGAGTACGGGCTCAACAGCACCGTGGTGCGGACGCCCTGGGTCATCAGCAGCCGCGGCTGGTGGGAGATGAAGAAGGTCTACATGGACCGCCAGAACGTCACCGTTAACATCAAGCGGTTCGGCGAGCTACTCAAGGCGGCGCGGACTCACCTCAAGAACACCACGGCGTGCGCCAAGGGCACCGGCGCCGCCGCCGCGGCACTGAGGTAGAAGATGCTAATTGAGCTTGGTTGGTTAGGTGTTAATTACTTAGTCACACTTGTCAATTTCTTTGTGTTCTTTTTGTCTTCTTTTATTTTTCTTTGGCTGAGGGAGATGAGGGGAGGTGGGATAAAAAGGAGAATGAGAGATCCTGTAAATATGATTGGGTTGGTTCTTTGTTGAGAGATTGGCGGGGATCGATCGCCTCCTTTCATAGTGCATTCGTTCGGTTCATGGTGTTGCTAGAGCAGAAGCAGATGGAGAATAATTTATGGTAGGGGAGGCTCTCCTGAAACAACACCTTGATGTTCACACTAGTTCATAGGGGGGGTATCGGCTTTTTTTTTTATTTCTTTGCCCTTTTTTCTTCTTTTTTTCCTTCTCATTCTTTGGGTGTCCAGATGATGTATAAGAAACTACATTCTGTAACAAAGATCAATAGAAAATCCAGACTCTCTTTCACAGATCGTCGAGTGCCTTCTCTCTTCCAGCACCAAACTACAATGCAGTTCTTGTGAACCCTTTTGAAGTTTTGATGAGATGCAAAAGAGAGTTGGGAGGTCCACATGGATGTGTAACTTGTGAATTTGCCCCTATTGAACGCCTGAGGCTACCTAACTCATGAGCAGCAGCACGTGGCGCCAGGGACCCGGGGTTCTGCTACCCCACCTCAATTGGTCACTCCAGTGCTCTACTGCTCTCCCTGCGCAGCTGTCCCTCGTACTCGCACACACGCGGCAGCCATGCCATGCTGTCGGCGAGGAAAGCATGGACGCTGGCGCCACGTGCTGCTCGGTGCCTCGGGAGTCACGACGGCGGGTGAAACCAAGGGAGGTGGTTGCTGAATCTGACAGCTATACGACCGTTGGCATCCGGACTTCCGTCGGGCCGGGATGCTGGTGTTTCACTCGTACGGTCCAGCGGGCCTGCCGGTGGCTTTGACGCTGGGGTGTCGGTGGCGAGTGCTATGCAATTTGAGCTGAAATTTACCTCGCTTGACCATCAGATCGCACCCACTCCAGCAGCGTAGAATTTACTATCCTTATTAGGACATTTTTTATTAACTACTCCCTTCGTCTTATTAAAAGTGTCGTTAGAAAATCATGTCTCATTCACAAACACGTTTTTCGGGCGACACTCTCAATGGGACGGAGGGAGTAGGTACCAATTGTTTACTACTACTACTACGTACTTTTGGCATTTCAAATTAATTCTAAAATAAGTGGATCTATAGGTGTGGTCTGCCTAGCTATAATATTATTTTTTCACTTTCTCTACTTACAAAGTGCAACCATTACAAGTTGAAACAATTTTTGATAAGGTAAATATTTAATACATTGATCTTATATATCTACGGAAAACTAATCGATGAAGTTAGATGATTAAAATTTATTTATATTATTTAGACATATAGTAAAGACTCTTATATATCTTTGATTAACTAGAATCAATTGTTTACTATTGTTATTTTTTTTGCAAAAACTCTTATATTCTTGTTTTTATTTATTTTTCTCTTTCTCGACACTCCTATTTTCCGGTGCACTCTTCCTCTCTAAGTCGGTTTGCTTATTATTGATTTTGTTCACTTGAATTTATCAACACTATTAAAACAATTGATATCGATCGTAAAAAAGTTGAAGCAAACAGAGCCATGATTGGCCAACGCTTTTTCCACTCAGCGTCTCCTTCCTCAACCTATTGCCTCTCCCTCAACATCGTGCCTTTGGGTGAGCCTGGGCAGGCCATGCATGGCCTGCACGTTGCCATTGCTAAAACATGTGAACCGATGTGTGTGGTGGATGTAGAACAGGATTGAATAGGGCTGATCTCTTCTTCTTCCTCCTCTATTTCTCCATTTTTCTTCTTTTCTCCATCTCTTCTTCTCTCTCATGCTCATTTTTTCATTGATGCACCAGCTATATGGGCTAGAGCCCCTCTAGCACCTCTTTAGATTCGCCTTTGGCCGCTACCGTGAGTACCTGTGAGATGTGAAAAGTTGCGCAAAAGATGCAATGTAAAAAAAACTAATCGTCCATTGTAAGAAAAATGGACCTCAGACCATTTAACTTCGGATTTTGGTGTTTGATGAACAACATAACCAAATTGAACTAATGTGTTTACAAGTGTTTGTTTTGTAGTCCAATAGGGTGCAAATGTCACTTGGACTAAGGCACCGTGGTGATCTGATGATCAACACCTCAAGCAAGACTCTAGAAGCTCAGTTGAAGACCCTAAAGATAAAGCAAAGTCCAAGGCACAAGAATGGAACCAAGACGGCAAGAAATCGCGAAGAAACGAGAAGAAAGGGACATCGGAAGCTGCATCGGACGCTGGCTCAAAAGCGTCGGACGCATCGATGCCAAACCCTAGCTCGGGTTGGCGCCAGCAGAGACATCGGACGCACCGATGGTACCACATTGGACGCATCGGTAACACTGTGCGTTGTGCACAGCGTTACATCGGACGCACCGATGCTACATCGGACGCTACAGTCCCTGTGTCCGATGGATGAACAGAAAGGTTCCAGAGAGGCTCTGAAGACATCGGACGCATCCGATGGCCATGCATCGGACGCTCGTCAGAATCCGATGTGACTCAGTGCCAGGTCGGCAGAACTAGCCGTTATGTGATATCGGACGCGCTTCCGATGCTCCCGTTAGGAGTATCCGATGCTACGCAGGAAAGCCCATCTTTGGTGTCCAACGGCTCTATTTTCTTGGGGCCCTATATATATCCCCATGGTCGGCCAAAAACAATAGGTTGAAGCTCAAGGAAGTGTACCAAGTATATAGACACATATTTAGTTGCTCTAGCCACCAAAGTGCTCAAGTGATATACTAGGTGATTAGTGTAGGTGCTTCGTGAAGTGCTTGCTATTTAGACCACCGTTTTGCGCTTGCTCTAGGTGTTAGGCCTAGTGTTTAGTGAGGTTGAAAACCTCTCATCTACCGGTGCTTGCGCGCACCGTGGTTGTACATTGGCGAGGCTTGTAGTCTTGCGAGATCACACCAACCAGGTTTGTGGTGTGGCCGCCTCCGTGTACCGAAGGGAACAAGGCCCGCGGCGCTTCGGCCGGAAACTTGACAGTGAAGACGGTGGAGAGCATCCGGGAGAGGCTTTGCCACGAGTGGCTTAACCGGAGACCCACTTGAGAGTGGGGAAGGCCCGGAGCTATCCACGGAGTTATCCGACCGGGAGCTTGGCCCTTGCGAGGGGCTCCAACGAGGACTAGGGGGAAGCTTGCGTGCTTCTCGATACCTCGGTAAAAATACCGGAGTCGTCAACGGGAGTTTGCATCTCTACCTTGCTCTTTAGCTTCCGCATTTATCTTGCTACCTTATTTATGTGCTTTACCTTTCCTAGCTTAGTTGATAGGCTAGTTGATAGGATTGGAAACTAGGTCGCATAATTCTTTTTCGGTAGAGATAGCAACACACCTAGCAAAACTGTAGTTGCACATATAGATAGTTTACTTTCTTGCATAGGTTTTGACTAGGTGGTAATTAGAGGCCATAGTTAGAGTAAAGTTTTTAGTTGTCTAATTCATCCCCCTCTTAGACGTCACGGTCCTTTCATCCATCACAGCGTCACCATGCCACGTGCCAATTCACAGCGAATGTTGCGGTTCTAAAGAACCACTCTCCTAAATCGTTGTGTACGCATGCGTTCCTAGTCCAGTCAACCAATAGAGTATAATCTTGAATTTCTTGAAGGCAACTTCTTATTTTAATTTCAGTTTTACATACCGCAATCCCATCTTGGATTTCTTGAAGGCGGCTCCAAAAGCTAGCATTTCCTTCATTTTCTTCACCTACAAAAAAGCATTACAAGAATTAATTTGTAACCTTTGTATTTATCAATTATGATGACAAACGAGACGACATATCTACCTTTGTAATTGTTTCACAGCTAGTTTTGTGAACACTTAAAGCCTCCAAGATATCTAAATTAAGCATGTGTGGCTATGATGAAGAAAGCTATTCGCCAACGGCACTACAAGCTCAAAAAGGGTATTTTGATGTTGTGCCACTACATATGGTGCCCAAAAAGTTTCCTATGACCTCAGTGACTGATGAGCAATGGGATAAACTTGTGGCACGTTGGAAAAATGTGCAGAAAATAGTAAGTTCATTCAACTGTTACATATATCATCTTGTTTATGTCATGTGTTTAAAAACAGAACTGTGTTGTTGTAGGTGACTTGTGAGAAGAATAGAGAACAGAGGCAAAGTGATGTGAACAAGGGTTCCCGATCTTCCGAAAGCTTCTTGTAACTCTCGATTTGGTGGAAACGAGACACACGTCGATCCGACTTCCGAACAACACGATCCGAAACCCCGCAATCGCAGCACCACGTCTCCTTTGGTTATCAATCGGCGTTGCGCGGTTGACCTCACCAAGAAGGCTAAAGTCCTTGCCTGCGAATCGAAGAACACGAGCAAGAACAAGGAAGAATGCAACCAAATTGCTGATGAATGATTAATCTTACGAATTGGGGTCTCACAAACCGACAAACGGCGAAACTGTTGTGAACAGAATAATCTAAGCAAAACCCTAATGAAGGTGACGACTATTGTTTATAGCTCCTAAGGATCGTCACCCCCCTGGACGCGCCCCTCTAATGGGTTCACGGATGATACACGGCCCAACGGACCAAAAACGGCGACGCAACACCGGGACAGATTCTGTGCGCTGGACTGTTTCGACGATTCCCGTTGACTCGGAATGAATTTTGATATGAGACCAAACCCATTGGTTAGCTTATCGAAATAGCTTTCCAACGATATCTGGTTCGTCCGAAACAGAGTCCGTACGCAACCTGGGTGACCAGTTTAGTGCTGACTGCTCCTGGACTCCGAAACTGACTCGAAGTCAACTTGGTTTTGGTCTCCAACTTGCATCAGGCGCCCTTGCTGGTCCTCCACGCCTCCAAGCCTTCCTCTATGCATCTTTGGGTCATCTCCATGGTTCCTAATCAACACATAATCATTAGGTAGCAATCTATTCTCAAAAACATTTAAAGTGTTACACAGGAACGAATTCACCTCTAAATTTAGTTGACGCGCGCGAGCTCGTATCATTGGACCATGATAACTCAACGAAGGATCGTTGTGTGTATCCGAAGGAGTGATGTCCTCATCATCCTCCCCCTCTTGAATTGGAGTTGTCCTCGACTCAAGCTCAGCATCTTCTCCCAAGTAAGGCTTCAAATCTGCAATGTTAAAGGTAGGACTAACCCCGAAATCGGGTGGCAACTCAAGTCTGTATGCATTATCATTTATTTTCTCAATTATCTTATAAGGACCAGCAGCTCTTGGCGTTAATTTAGACTTACGCAGATCTGGAAATCTATCTTTTCTCAAATGCAACCACACTAAATCTCCCGGTTGAAGTTTAACTTCTTTCCTACCTTCACTACCAGCAATTCTATACTTTTCATTCATCCTTTCGATATTTGTTTTAGTTGTTTCATGCAACTTACGAATAAAATCAGCACGTGCACTAGCATCACCATGTGTTCTTTCGGTGGTAGGTAAAGGCAAAAGATCAATAGGAGCGTGGGGGTTAAAACCATACACTACCTGAAAAGGACTTACCTTGGTGGTAGAATGTGTGGCCCGATTATAAGCAAACTCCACATGAGGCAAACATTCTTCCCACATCTTCAAGTTTTTCTTCAAAATAGCTCTCAACATGGTACCCAAAGTGCGGTTCACTACCTCCGTTTGGCCATCAGTTTGTGGGTGACAAGTAGTAGAAAACAATAATCTTGTACCCAACTTATTCCATAGAGTGCGCCAAAAGTGACTCAAAAATTTAGCGTCGCGATCTGAAACAATAGTAGAAGGCATACCATGCAAGCGAACAATCTCTTTGAAAAAGAGGTCAGCAATATATACGGCATCATCACTTTTATGACAAGGTATAAAATGTGCCATCTTCGAAAAACGATCAACAACCACAAAAATGTTATCCCTCCCCCTCTTAGTCCTAGGCAATCCCAAAACAAAGTCCATCGAAATATCTGCCCAAGGAATAGAAGGAACAGGAAGAGGCATATACAAACCATGTGGATTCAAGCGTGACTTAGCCCTTTGACAAGTGGTACAACGTGCCACGAACCGCTCAACATCTCTCCTCATCTTTGACCAAAAGAAGTGTGTGGCCAACATATCCAACGTCTTCTTAGCACCAAAATGCCCCATCAATCCTCCTCCATGTGCTTCCTGCAACAACAAACGACGAACGAAACCAACTGGAATGCATAGTCTGTTAGCTCTAAACACAAATCCATCATTAATCATAAACTTGTTCCATGTGCGTCCCTCTTTACAATTCAGCAACACATCTTTAAAATCAGGGTCAAACTCATATTGTTCTTTTATTGTTTCAAGTCCAAAAATTCTATAATCAAGTTGGGACATCAAAGTATATCGTCTAGACAAAGCATCAGCAGTTACATTATCCTTCCCTTTCTTGTGTTTGATAATATAAGGAAAAGATTCAATAAACTCAACCCACTTAGCATGTCTACGATTCAAATTATTTTGTGAACGAAGATACTTAAGCGATTCATGATCTGAATGTATAACAAATTCTTTAGGCCATAAATAATGACGCCACGTCTCTAAAGAACGTAAAAGAGCATACAATTCCTTATCATACGTAGAGTAATTGCAAACAGGGCCATGTATTTTTTCGCTAAAGTATGCAACGGGCTTACCTTCTTGCATCAAAACACCACCAATGCCAACTCCACTAGCATCACATTCTAGCTCAAAAGTCTTACCAAAGTTTGGAAGTTGCAGCAATGGCGCGTGTGTAAGCTTGTCCTTCAAAGTATCAAAGGACTCCTCTTGTGCCTTACCCCAATGGAACACCACTCCTTTCTTTGTCAACTCGTGTAAGGGGGCAGCAATGGCGCTAAAATCCTGCAAGACCAAGAAAACTTCTAACCTGTGTGATGGTTTGGGGCACCGGCCAGCTCTTTATGGCTTCAATTTTCATCTCATCCACCTCGATTCCCTGTAGAGTAACAACATAGCCAAGAAAAGAGACTCGATCTGTGCAAAAGATGCACTTCTCAAGGTTACCAAATAAACGTGCATCACACAAAGCATTAAAAACATCACGTAAGTGATCCATATGTTCATCCAATGATTTGCTATATATCAGTATATCATCAAAGTAAACCACCACAAATCGCCCAATAAAAGCTCTTAAAACTTCATTCATCAGTCTCATGAAAGTACTAGGTGCATTAGTTAAACCAAAAGGCATTACTAACCACTCATATAATCTGAATTTAGTTTTGAAAGCTGTTTTCCATTCATCTCCAAGTTTCATTCTAATTTGGTGGTAGCCACTACGCAAGTCAACCTTTGTGAAAATTACAGAGCCACACAACTCATCAAGCATGTCATCAAGCCTAGGAATAGGATGACGATATCGAATAGTAATATTATTAATGGCTCTACAATCAACACACATACGCCATGAACCATCTTTCTTAGGAACCAAAATCACAGAAACAACACAAGGACTAAGGCTTTCTCGTACATACCCGCGGTCCAAAAGGTCTTGGACTTGTAGCTGAATTTCCTTAGTCTCCTCGGGGTTGGTTCGATAAGCAGCTCGGTTTGGCAATGTAGCTCCCGGGATCAAATCAATTTGATGCTCTATTCCTCTCATAGGTGGCAGCCCCGGGGGTATCTCAGCTGGAAAAACATCCTTGTACTCCTGCAAAAGGTTAGTGGCAGCAGGAGGTATCGAACTAACAACATCATCAAGCGAATACAAAACTCGTTTGCAAGCCAAAGTATAACAAATATCATCATCAGAAATTTCAGCAAGGTCACTTTTTATTGCAAGCATTACACCACCCTTCAATTTTATGCCCTCTTCCTTAGAACTATGTGTAGACTTATCCCTTTTAGGTGGGTAAAGAGAATTAGCAACTTGCTGATTTTTAGATTTAGTATCATGCAAATTAGCAGCTCGTTCTTTATCAGCTTGTACAATTTCAGCAGGGGTCATAGGAACTAAAGTAATTTTCTTTCCTTTATGCATAAAAGTGTATGTATTACTTCTACCATGGTGTATAGCATCATTATCAAATTCGCATGGACGACCCAATAAAAGTGAACAAGCTTCCATAGGTACTACATCACAATCTACAGAATCAACATAGGTACCAATGGAAAAACAAACTCTGCAAGTTTTTGTTACCTTAGCTTTACCTGAATCATTCAGCCACTGAATATGGTACGGATGTGGGTGTGGACGCGTGGACAAACCAAGCTTCTTGATCAAATCAGAACTCACCAAATTATTGCAGCTACCGCTATCAATGATGACACGTGCTCGCCGGTTGTTGATGACAAAGAAAATTTGGAACAAATTGTGGCGTTGCAGCTTCTCAGGTTGTTGTACTTGTGCGCTGAGCACGCGCTGCACAATGACACTCATGTAGGTTGAAGTGTCCTCGCTACCAAAGACCTCGTCATCTCGCTGAACCTGTTCTTCTTCTTCAGCATCTTCAACGTCAGAGGTACTGATGTACCCATCGTCTGTCGCAATGTATGCCCGCTTACTTGGGCAGTCCTTCTGCACATGTCCATATCCAAGGCAGCGGTGGCACTGAATGCCAGAAGTGCGTCCCGTTGAGGCAACGGAGGATGCACTCTTCGAAGGTTCCTGCACAGAATTTTTACCTGACCCAGAAGGTTGTGAGGAAGGTGTCCGCTTGCTTGCTGGTAGAGGCGCCCGAAAGGAGGATGCCTTGGGAAGCACGGAAGATGTCCCCGTGCGTGGTATGTATGAAGTGCCTCCCTTGATCTTTCTCTGCTTGTCACGCCCCTGCAACTCCTTCTCTGTAAGCATAGCAAACTGAAACAACTGGTTGACAATGTTAAATTCCTTATAATCAACTATGTCCTGAATTTCCTCCCTCAAACCTGCATAAAAACGAACAATAGAGTCCTCGGGTCCCTCTACTATGCTACATCGCATCAAGCCTTTCTGAAGCTCACCATAGTAATCCTGCACAGATTTTTCTCCCTGTTCCAAGCGCATTAGTCTCTTACGTAGCTCTCTATGGTATGATGGAGGCACAAATCTATCACGCATAGCAACCTTAAGTTCTTCCCAAGTTCGAGGTTGGCAATTATCTGCAACTAAACCAGTCCACCAAATAATAGCAAAATCTTTAAATTCACTAGTGGCTTGTCTAATGTGATGTTGCTCAGGTACAAGGTGGGCACTAAATTTTTGCTCTACTGTCATCTCCCAATCAAGGTATTCCTCAGCATCATAATGTCCCGAAAAAGAAGGTATTGTAAATTTAACTTTAGCATAAGGATCTTCGGTAGTATGAGTATGATTACCTCGCTGGCGGTTGAAATGGCGAGCGCCACCCATACCTGTGGTGTTTTTGTGAAGACGCTGACGTAATCTGTTTCTCATTGTCGCTGCACGATCAATCTTCTCATCGGCATCATATACCTCATCACCAGCGTCGCTGCTATCAATATCTTCATCGGGTTGTGGCCTGGCTTCTAAGGCAGTTACCCTATCAGTTAGAGTGGACAGTCGTTTGTCCAATCTCTCAAGGGCGTTGCCGATCTTGAGATCAACGAGTACTTGGGTTACATCCTTGGTCACAGTCTCATTCATATCTTTTGAGCATTAGTTAATACCGATTGTAGTTGCTCTTGGCTGACACACTCTGAAAACTCTTTAGGCGAATTAACGTCTCCGTCGTCACCTGTCATTGTGGACACAAAACACAAGTAGCAAAATAGTGAAAGTTATCCCTAATAATCCTACTACTCAGGTGGAGTGGTGCCTCTCAATCAAGAGCAACAAAAGGTAAACACTTTACCAAGCTCTTACCAGTGTTCTTACCCGCAAAGCAAAGGATACCAGGAAGGCGTGCGCGTGACTGCAGGGATGCAAAACCAGTGTTGTCCAGAAGAATCTGTGGAGCTTGGATGGCACACAAAGAGACAAATATATATATATGTGGAACACAGATCAGAAATAGATATTAATGCTGAATTATAGTCCAAAGTACTTATTCTTGTTGCCGGTCTAAAGTGTTCCAAGTACCAGGTATGTGTGATAACAAGGTGGAGAAACAAGTATGACAGATAACAAGAGCAACAGAAACAAGGAACAAAACAGCACACGCTTACACAGCTCACTTTTGCCCTTCTCTATGTGCTCCTCTAGATATTGTTCCTCTTTTGCCCTTCTCTTTTTTCTCTTTTTTGGGTTGTCGTTGTTTTTTTGGGAAAAATCGACTTTTTATTTTTATTTTTTTGATATTTTTCTTTTACTTAGGAGCACAAAAGAAATAAGCACGAAAAATTTGAGCTTAAACAAGTGAAAGACGTGGCCTGAGAAAAATTCACAAGATACGGATAAAATTAAGAAAAACCTTGTGACCACGAAAAGAGGATCTTGTGACCAGTTTTTGACCAAAATAAAATTTTCCGACCCCGGCAAGGTGGGGGACAGACGGATCCGAAATTTTTTTCTGATCGATTTCAATATATGGAACGTCGAATTTCGAGTTCGTATGCGAAAACTAGACCCAGTTTTAAGAACCCCTCTCCGAATTAGAGGACAAAACGGGAACAATGTGCGCAAAACTGGTCTCCCGACTAGGGTTTGAAGGAAACGATGGGAGGAAAAACACAAACTGGACTCTAACACGACCTAACCAGCAACAAGACCTTGACTCGGACACAAACTCAACACAACGGACTCTGCAACCGAAATATGCAAAGGCTATGGCGCGGAAGGGTTGTAGGACAGAACAAAATATGGCACTGGACTATGGGACGAAGGAGAAAACACTCGAAACTAAAGATAGATATGAACCTGACGGTATACCTGAAGCTTTGATTACCACTTGATGTGAACAAGGGTTTCCGATCTTCCGAAAGCTTCTGGTAACTCTCGATTTGGTGGAAACGAGACACTCGTCGATCCGGCTTCCGAACAACACGATCCGAAACCCCGCAATCGCAGCACCACGTCTCCTTTGGTTATCAACCGGCGTTGCGCGGTTGACCTCGCCAAGAAGGCTAAAGTCCTTGCCTGCGAATCTAAGAACATGAGCAAGAACAAGGAAGAATGCAACCAAATTGCTGATGAATGATTAATCTCACGAATTGGGGTCTCACAAACCGACAAACGGCAAAACTGTTGTGAACAGAATAATCTAAGCAAAACCCTAATGAAGGTGATGGCTACTGTTTATAGCTCCTAAGGGTCGTCACCCCCCTGGACGCGCCCCTCTAATGGGCTCACGGACGATACACGGCCCAACGGACCAAAAACGGCGACGCAGCACCGGGACAGATTCTGTGCGCTGGACTGTTTTGATAATTCCTGTTGACTCGGAATGAATTTTGATATGAGACCAGATCCATTGGTTAGCTTATCGAAATAGCTTTCCAACGATATCTGGTTCGTCCGAAACAGAGTCCGTACGCAACCTGGGTGACCAGTTTAGTGCTGACTGCTCCTGGACTCTGAAACTGACTCGAAGTCAACTTGGTTTTGGTCTCCAACTTGCATCAGGCGCCCTTGCTGGTCCTCCACGCCTCCAAGCCTTCCTCTATGCATCTTTGGGTCATCTCCATGGTTCCTAATCAACACATAATCATTAGGTAGCAATCTATTCTCAAAAACATTTAAAGTGTTACACAGGAACGAATTCACCTCTAAATTTAGTTGACGCGCGCGAGCTCGTGTCATTGGACCATGATAACTCAACGGAGGATTGTTGTGTGTATCCGAAAGAGTGATGTCCTCATCACAAAGAGCAGTTCCAGACCACTGGTTCTGGCAACTATGAATTACAGATTGTAAATTTAGTAAGTACAACTCATTAGCACTTTTCACTAGAACATGTTGTTTGATCTCCAATTGCAGGATACTATATATAAACTAACTTTGAGTTGAGTACCATGTCTTGTTATTTTTTATCGGGACTTTTCTGCATATTTATGAGAGCTTTGTATGTAGATATGGCAGAAAGATTAGTAATAGTTGACAAAAATCTGCTGCTGGTTCCTTGGTTTTTAAAATTATGTCACAACATAGGGGATTGTAAGATTAGCTATGCCATTTTCACTATAACATGTTGTAAATTTTAGTTGTTTACTGCCTATTATCTGTGTTACAAATACATAAAATCGGCAACAATTTTTTAAAGTGTTCTTTTCATTCTTTTTTAGGAAGGTTATAGAGACTCAACAATAGCAAATGGAAGAAATGATGTCCATGATTTTAGGATGTCAAGCAATACATAAAGGTTGTGTTGGGTTGCCGGCTAGCGCACTGGTGCTGATGGATGCTTCTTTTGATGATGGATGCATTTTGGCAAGTTTTCATACAATGTTGGTTTGTGAACAGGTGGATGCATGGTCTTTTGTTTGAGCTGATGCATAGTCTTGGACATGTGCAATTCTATAAAATGATGCATGTTCTGTGAATTGATGTAAGGTCTGATGCAT
The DNA here is from genome assembly GCA_009763385.1 of Coix lacryma-jobi var. lacryma-jobi. Taxonomy (NCBI): domain Eukaryota; kingdom Viridiplantae; phylum Streptophyta; class Magnoliopsida; order Poales; family Poaceae; genus Coix; species Coix lacryma-jobi. Next base: position 33,924,486 of record CM019826.1, read on the forward strand.
GCATGTGGTGTGCCAAACTTCATATGTAACTGATAGCTACCATGTTAGGATATTTAGATGTATCTGTGATGATGAGACTTCTATCTATTTATATGTGATGGCATATTTATATGTATCTGTGATGATCTGTGGTGATCTATGACGATCCGAATGGTGTGCATTTAAATTTGAATGTGCTATCAATTTAAATTTGTATTTGGTGTTAATTTAAATTTGAATTTGGTACAATTTAAATTTGAATATTTGCTGATCTGTTATGGTCCACAATGGATCAATTCTACTATGCAACAAACAACCTAATGATGACGTGGTAAGGTAGCCACCACGTCAAATCCAAATCACCAAATGACATGGCAACAGCTGACATGGCAACAAAATTATTACGGTTAATTTCATCATTATAGCCTCTTTCTATTGTTGCTGGTCAATTCATCCATGACGATCCAAAAACCAATCTGTGATGGTCCATTTTGGTCCAACAAATGTATGACGCGGGATACATGTTCTAGATCATCATAGTGAGTTAACTGTGATGCATTTTCGACTATCTATGGTCAAAGTAAACCGTTATGTATAGGGCTTTTTTTTGTAGTGAAGCATGTTGCGGTGCTCACTAAGTACCCTCTCGCTGGTGCTAAACACATATTCAGACTCAACTATACTTACTGGAATAGCAAAGATATCTCGTGCTACCTTCCTCAATATGGGATAAACATGTCCCAGTCACTTGCACCAATCAAGAATCTTGAAGTTTTCTGTCTCCATTGAAACCAACTCATTTTCCAAGTACCTTTCTAGCCCTGATTTGAATCTAACTATTGCTAGCCTTCTACTAGCAACACGTGCACTGATTAGAGACAATACACCTGAATTAGAAAGTGGGTGAACTAAGGATTTTGTATTATATTCATCCTCCTCCACTTCATACTCCTTCATCAAATCATAGAGAGAGTTTCTAACCTCACTAACTTTCTTTGTACACTCTTCATGTGAGTGACCAGTGAGGATTTCAATTCCTAATAGAGTTTCGAGTTACCATCTTAAATAATGGTTGAAGTGCGCTCACAAACCTTTAAAAACCAACATGATCAATAATGCAGGATACTCATATAGCGCAATCATGGCAACAAGTTCCTTCCTAGCTACTTCTAGGTCAAAAGTGTAGTTCTCCACACTCCATGGAATTGCACCTCAAAGTTGATTGTTTAAGTGCCTTCTTCTGATTTGGTGACTTGATCCTTCTCAATGTGTATATTTTCAAATGATCATGAAGATGCTTTGTTCCATTGGTGCTTTTTCCTCCAAGCAGCTTATGGCAATGAAAACACTAGGCCTTAACATTAACACATACTTTCACTGTCTTGAAATCCTTCCAAATGACAGAAGTAAGCTTCTTTTTTGTGCCAAAGTCCATGTCCTTATCCTCAGACTCATCATCATCATTTTTTATCGGTTCAGAATCATTAATAGATTCAGTTTGTTGCTGGTTGGTACTCCCACTGTTTGGAGTTGCATTCATAGTGAATCTGAAAAATAAGAAATAAATATATGGATTAAGATATCTATCTATCAATCAAAATATATATGAAATTCTTGTTGGTTGCTACTATGGTACTTCCATACATAAAAAAGAACAACTCATGTTCATTAATAAAGAAAAATTAGTTGAGCCGCAATGCATATCATCAAATCAAACATAAATAAAATCCTACGTCATGCACACAAGTATGCAATCATACATAGGCCATAAAGTATAGTTTACACATGTAAAATGTTACAAAAATAAAAGACACTAATTATAAAATAGGGGTAGCGAGCTTAGAACTGAACGCCATTGATTTTAGCAGCCGGACACTACCATCAACTGATGCTCACTACGGGAAAACCAATCTTTGTCAAGTGTTTTTTTCTTTGCTGAGTGTTTTTTCAGACACTCGGCAAAGAGCTTCTTTGCTGAGTGCCAAATAAAAACACTCGGCAAAGAGCTCTTTGCCGAGTTTTTTTTTTACACTCAGCAAAGCCAGTTTTTAAATTACATTTTGAAGCAGTAAATTAATCCAAATGAAAAAGTTTTCAACTACAAAGTTGTTTACCTTATCAAGATGAACAATTTTTGTTTTGGTGATTTCTTTATTTGACAAACTTAAAATAAATTCGTTCACAAATCTTACATATCTCTCCGGTAGTTTATAAAACTACAAGAGTGATATATAATGTTTGTGAATAATATTAGCACCACAATGTCGAATGCATAAATGGTCAAACAACCAAAATAAACTTTGTAGATCTTGACAAGTTATGAAAGTTTGTAGTTGATAACTTTTTAATTTGAAGTCATCTAGTTATGCAAAACTGCGTTCGAATTTGAAAAATTTAAAATTCAAATTTTTCAAAAGACCTTGGATGGAGAAATGACCAAAACGAAAGTTGTAGATCTCAAAACGTTATGAAACTTTGTAGTTGACCATCTTGTCTTGCAAAACTATATTTGAATTTAAAAATTTTGAAATTTGAATTTTTAAAAATACCTCAGATGGAGAAATGGCCAAAATGAAAGGTGTAGATCTCGAAAAGTTACGAAACTTTGGTGTTAACAATTTTTTTGATTTGAAATCATCTTGTCAACGAAAACTACGTTTCAAATTGTCAAATTTGAAATTCAAATTTTTATAAACGACCTCGGATGGAAAAACTATCAAAATAAAAGTTGTAGATCTTGAAAAGTTAGAAAACTTTGTAGTTGACAACTTTTTGATTTGAATTCATTTGGAGTCTCAAATAAGCAAGTTACACTCGGTTTAGTATAATATATGGTAACCGAAACGGAGATGAAACGTATATGAGTGTATAGTGCAGTGGTAGAGGAGGCACCGCGCGAGTGAGAGGTCATGAGTTTGAATCATGCTGGATGCGTGAGAGAAAATTGTGTTAATACTTGGAATTGCGATTTCGAGGAAGACGGGTGGGCGCTGCCAATAAAGCCTCTTTGCCGATATTTTTTTTTGTCGAGTGCTCTTTGCCGAGTGTGGCACCTTTGCCGAGTGCATTTAAGGTTTTGCCAAGTGCCTCAAACACTCGGCAAAGAATTGATTTCCCGTAGTGGCTTGTGGAGTATTCAGAGCATGAGCTTCTGTAATTGCAAGACAGTTTGAAGGCTTTCTCAGGATTGGCTTTGGAGGTCGACCCTTAGCAATGGAGCCCGATGAGGGGCCACGACCACAAGCTAAAGCAGTTGCAGGAGTCTGCACGACAGCCGGTCGAGTAGCAGGTAGCCTGTCGGTGGATCTAAGCAGCTCGCCGTCGGATCCAGTAGCAGGCAGTGTGGTGGCCGATCCAAATCCATGGCGTCCCTTGTGAGGACTGTCGGACATGGGTTTGTGAGAAGGATGCAGCCATGGAAGCAAACAAGCTCTCACCCAGCGTGGAAGCACTACGCCCCCGACAGTCCGACTTCCTTTCGTGCCTGTTTCTGTACAGCACCGTGCCTCTGACATCTCTCCGCTTGAGTGCCGGCAGGGTCTCGATGCAGCGTTGCTTCCCTCCCTCGATGCAGCGCGGGGCGACTGATGTGGAAGCAATAACCAGTAGCCATATGCGTCTCCTTTCTCGCGAACGAGTCCGCGCGTGTAAGATCCTTGTCTGGTTTTGGTAATTGAGTGACAACCTAGGTAAACTAATATGTGCTTATGTGAGATACACAGGAAATTAGTTCACATGTGAATGAGCAATGAAGGAGCTTATTGCATATGAGACATGACATGGAGTCATATGACTAATGTGGTGAAGATCAAGGCAAAACTTGGCTTGATGGACCGGTTGCGAAGGTGAAGGGCAAGTTGGAGGCTTTGAAGCCGTTGGTACCGAGTGTCGGGAGGCTTGAGCAAAGACTTGGCGCCGAAGGACCGAAGCAATGGTGAAGAGCAAGTGAGGTCAAGATCGATGGACCATGGAAGCCATATGATGATATGAAGTGGCTCATATCATTTCGTGATCAAGGTTGGTGCATGTGTTGCATCAACAATGAAGGAGATGAAATGGAATGCGCAAGGCAAAGGCATATTTGTAGGGCATTTCATTTCACCGGTCTAAGGTTGAGTAGAGAAGAAATAGATCGGGTTTAGGATAGATAGCCGTACTATAAAGAGGAGAAATCTTTAGTTGCAATGGTTATCTAGTGCCACTAAGTGTGAGTTTCATGTGCATATGCATTGCGCTTAGTGACTTGGTGAGATTGATGAGAAAGTCCAAGAAAATTCTTTGTGAAAAGCTATCTCAAGTGCTAAATTTGATTTGGTGCTTGTGGGAAGAGATAGCACTTAAAAGGGTTTAAAAAAAGAGAAGAAAGTTGGTTGTGGTCAGAAATTCCAGCTTAGCTCGGTTGATTTCCAGGAAGGGGTTCTCTGTTTGGTTCTCCGCTTTCATCCGGAAATTAGTGTCGCCCGAGCTAGAAATTCCAGTCTGTGTTCTTTTCGACGCGAAGGCTGCTCCCACCCTGGAATTTCCAGGGCGTGCCGCCTGGAATTTCCAGTGCGGGTTTGGTCCAGAGGAACAGTCGGGAGAGACGCTCCCACCCTGGAAATTCCAGGGCGCACCGCCTGGAATTTCCAGTGTGGGAATGGATCTTTGGACAACAACGGTTGGTTCCCTAGCTTGCTGGGGATAAGGTTGGGTCTCCCCCTCACCTTCTTCTCTATCCCCTCCATTTCTCCATTGTTGTATCCATGACTAGGGTTCATCCTCTCCTCTCTCTCCCCCATGTTTTGAGCTGAAATTTCTAGGAGAGATTGAGGGCCATGTGCGGGTGATGTTGAGAGGTTGAAGATCCACCTTCTCCCCTTCCACTCCCTCTCAAGCTTGGTGCTAATTTGAGTGAGGGATTGAGAGCCTAGTGTGCGTGCATTTGAGGATTTGCATTTGGTGGCACTAGGTAATCTTTGTGATTGGGGATTTCTTATTACTCTTGGTGATTGCCATCACCTAGACGGCTTGGTGGATTGTGTCTCCGTTGTGAAGCCCACGTGGTGATTGTGTGTGGCTCCGGAGAAGGATTTTGTGAGGGGTGTTGTGCTCACCCCGCGGGAGATCGCGAAGAGCAACTCTAGTTGAGCGAGACGTGAAGAGCGTCAAGTGGTCAGGCCGGGTCAAGTGCTAGAGCTTGTGGTAAGCACTCCAAGTGGGAGAGTGTGACTAGTGTAGTCACCACTAGCAAGAGGACCGGCAGCAACCTTGAGCTTGTCTCAACGGGGAGTAGGTGGTTGGCAAGCCACCGAACCTCGGGATAAAATCACCGTGTCAACTTGTTCATCTCGTTGGTTTGCTTACTCCTAACACAAGCTTGTATTTACTCTTTCATAAATTATGCTTGTGTTATTGCTCTTGTGTAGCTTATTTTCTTGTGTAGCATATTTGTAGCTCCCATGAGTAACTAGTTGGCTTGTGTAGCCTTGCTAGTTATATTGCTTAGTTTGTGTAGCTAAGTATTTGTTGAGCTCTCTAATTTGGCTTGTGTAGCCTTGTTATTGAGCATTGCCAGTGAGCTTAGGAGATTTGTGCTTTTGCTTACTAGATTGTGTAGGAGCTCCCTCATACTAGTTGCATAGGTTTGTGTGACCTTGCTTTTAGAATTGTTTAGGTGAGCTCTTGCTAGCCCGACACCTTATTTGCTTTGTTTAGGATCTTTGTAAGGTGCTTGAGAGTATAGGTAGAGGGGTGTAGTCTTGGCTAGACCGATAGTTTTAATTCCGCATTTATTTCGGTTAGCCGGTGCGATTAATTTTAGAAAGGACTATTCACGCCCCCCTCTGGTCCGTCATCTCGACCCTACAGCGCGGCTGAGGCATCGGCTGCAGCCATCAGGTTTTCCCACGGACACGAAGGCGAGGCGTTGACGGTCTTGGCTGCTGCTTGTGTTGTGCCATCAGGATCATGTTCACAGGTCTGCACTCTCTCCATGTGTGTTCAAATTGCATCAATGTTTTCTTTATTTATTTACCATCCTCTACTACGTCAGCTCGTGTTACAGTTGATTAAAGAAACACAAGTTGCATTCATCACAAAATCAAATCAGGATATAAGAGATGAAAGCAAAGAGGTGTGTAATATTTTTAAGTACCTTTTTCTTTCTCCCCGTGGGGTCAGACATATATATGACCATAAAATTTAACATTTTGTTTATTGTAGGGATGAGTTTTCACCCATTTTCTTACCTCAAGTTGGCATGGAATTCAATAGTACAGAGGAAGCTTGGATGTTTTGGGTTAACTATGGTGGTCAAAAAGGTTTTGATGTTAGAAAAAGGTACTCAAACAAAAGAAAATCTGATGGAAAGGTTAGGTCATGCAGATTTGTTTGTGCGAATGAGGGTCACAGATCCAAAGATAAAAGGGATCATTTGATTAAGTGTCCTAGAGCTGAAACAAGAACTGATTGTCAAGTTCGTATGGGTCTTATACTAGATCGGGAGAAGGAAAATTATAAAGTCACTGAGCTGATTTTGGAACACAATCACACTCTCCAGTTGCTACAAACCTCACATTTGTTAGTCTCTCAAAGTAAAATTTCAGAACTACAAGGTTTTGAAATTGAGACGGCTGATGAAGCAGAAATTGGGCCCAAAGCTGCACATGAGTTGGCTTCCATCCAAGTTGGTGGTTCACTTAATCTTAGTTAAACTCTTCGAGACCATAAAAAATATTTAAGGGCCAAGCGCCAACGTGAGATGGCATATGGCCAAGCTGGAAGCATGCTCATGTATTTTCAAGAAAAATTGCCGAGAACCCATCATTCCAATATGCATTGCAAATGGACCAGGAAGAACAAATAGCTAATATTTTTTGGGTTGATGCTAAAATGCTCACTGACTATGCATATTTTGGTGATGTTGTCAGTTTTGATACTACTTTTGGAACAAACAAAGAGAGTGGACCTTTTGGAGTATTTGTTGGGTTCAATCATTTTAGAGAAACTGTTCTTTTTGGTGTCGTTCTCATGTATGATGAGACATTTGAGTCTTTCAAATGGCTATTTGAGACCTTCCTAAAAGCACATAATGGCAAGCAACCAAAAACAATCTATACTGATCAAGATGCAGCAATGGCAAAGACGGTTAAGGAGGTATTCTTAGAAGCTTGGCATGGTCTATGCACTTTTCATATCATGCAGAATGTTGTTAAGCATCTAGCTGAAGTTGATGATGAAGAATCGTGTACTCCTCCAAAAACAAAAGCTGAAGACAACAAGAAAGAACCGAGTATTCTTGCACGTTTTAGTGCATATATGTATGAATATGAAGATGAAGCAACATTTCAGGAAGCATTTAACATCATGAGGAGAAAGGACAGCAAGCAATCCTGGTTGGATAATATATATAAGGTAAAAGAAAAGTGGGCTGAATGTTATATGACTAATGTGTACACATTAGGAATGAGGAGTACACAATTGAGTGAAAGTCTAAACAGTGACTTGAAGCGACATTTCAAATCAGATTTTGATATCATTCGATTCCTTAAACATTTTGAATGGGTTGTGGAATATAAAAGAAGTAATGAATTGCATGCTGAATTTGAATCAAGAAAAAAATTACCAAGACTCAAAATGAGGACACCTATGTTAATTCAATCTAGCAAGCTATACACATCAATTATTTTTGAAGCTTTTCAATGTGAATATGAGAGGTCCATGGCAACATGCACCACACCATTGGAAGGAAAAAAATGAATATCTTATAGCAATTAGGAGTCTTGATGAAAATTTTACCCTTGAGAAAGAGTACAAAGTTACCGGTGATCCTGCAGACCAAACAAGCACATGCAGCTGTGGACAATTCAATAGAATTGGAATATTGTGTGCTCATGCTCTAAAAGTACTTGATTTGATAACTATCAAGTCAATCCCGGAATAATATATATTGAAGCAATGGACTCGAGAAGCACGCAGTGGAACAGTACAAGACAACCAAGGCCGAAACATAATGGAGGATCCAAAATTAGATGCTATGATTTGCTACAAAAATATGACTCACAAATTCCTCAATTTGGCACACCGAGCTGCGAGTCATCCACGGTGTGTCCTATTAGTCAATGAGGCACTTGACATGGTTAGCAAGCAAATCGAAGAAGAAATCACAAGTTTTTCTAATGCAGTAAATCCAATCAATGTTTTGACAAATGATTCTCCCCCAACTAATTTGCTGAGTACAGCAAGCCTAAAGAAAAAGGATGTGGAAACTAAAACCTCAAAGCGCAAAAAAGCTTGGTTTGAGAAGATGCACAAAGTTGCGAAGAAGGGAGCTAAGAAAAAGGAAAATGGTTCACAGGTACGTGGTAACACAGATTTTTAATTCTCCTTCACTGTGATCAATGGGAATATGTTCAGTTTTATTTCTTTTATTTGAAGGGAGGTAAGAAAAAGAAAAAAGAAGCACCAGTACAAGGCGCTACAGCAGTACAAGATACTGCAGATACTGCATTGGAACAAAATATTGATCATAATACTTCTTTGCTCATGGAAGAAATGGCTAAACCATACATGGCCATCAATTCCTTCTCTCAGTTATTTACGGTAATGTTTGAAAAATACACCATTTTTCTAAACCATTACATGGTCACCATGTTCAATCGTTATTCTTTATTTTGCAGGGAGCAATCACAGATGATGTGATTGGTGAATTCAAGGAGCAATCTGAATGTCTTTTGCAAGTTTGTACACTTGAGAGCATGAGAAACTCTTTTGCAAACAAGACCGGATCATTATGTAGTCTCAGGAATTTAGCAGTTATGTCACATGCACTGGAAACAATGATATTTGTGTAGTCTCACAAGACATCAGAAGCTCTTTTGTAAACAAGACATGATCATTATGCAACAATCTGTACATCCAGTCATTCACTTGAGCAATTCAGATCACATTCTCAAATTTTTAGTCACAATATCACTTTACAATCTCACAATCCTATCTAACAACCCTTTTTCTGAAACTGCCAACAACAATGCTATTTCATTATTTTGGTGTCTGAACATCCTGACAAGCTGAATTGTAGAACTATGGCTGCCCTTCCCTTGGAATGCAGAAGCACATAGAGATGGATGGAGCACTGCATCTGTAGCCTGGGAAAACTGTTGTTGCATCGTGTATGACCTGATACACAAGGAAAGGAGAAGTGGAATCACCACGGCCTGAATCTGTAGAAAAACAAGGGCCTCCAAATATCAGTGTTTCATTATAAGCAAGAAAAGCTCTGCTAATGAGCGACCTACGAGACTGCTGCTTATATTTGGAAAATATGACTTACCAAGTGATCCTTCCTATTGCCGAACACAACATAATATCGGCGATGTCTCTGGTAAGAAGATAGAGGTGGATTTGAGATTCACTCAGGTCAAGTTCAGTACTGGACAGGAGGAGAGCGGGGCACGCTTACTCGGAGGAGGAACGCAGCGGCAAGGACGGAGGCGGCTTCCTATTGCCGAACACAACATAATATCGGCGACGGGTCAGCGCTATCGGCGGCGTGGCGGTAGACGGCGGCGCGGCAGTATACGGCGACGGCAGCAGCGCGACAGTGTACGACGGCGACGGCGGCGGCGGCGCGGTAGTATAGGGTCTGAGCCTGACAAGATTTAGAGACCGAGACAATGGGCTGTATTTGGGCTGGACTAGCAGGCCGTGAGCACGTCAATACGGGTAGACGTCCGATGCTCCATTGATGGCACAGATCGCGTGACTGCAGGTGCAGTCGTTTTCACATGACGGTAGACGATCTCATTCCACGATCCACGACAACAACTGCGACCGCGACTCATGCTCACTGAGTCCGCAACAGCGGGACCGCAAGTTCGCAACGGCGTGACTACGAGTGTCGGCTGCCGAGTGCAACTGCGGCGCTGCGCCCCTGCGAGGTGCGGGACTGCGGGCTAGGTGAGAAAGGGAGAAAATGAGCCGAAGAGGTAGGGTTTTGTATTATATATGTATGCAGGTATTGGGTCCCCACGGAGAACAGGGACAGAAAGATGCCCGACGGAGGTTTCCTCTATCCTTATCCTCTAATGGATAAATTTCCCGTGCGGATTAAAAAAAACAGGGGCGTTGACATTTTTAAGATAACCACTGCAGCTGCCCTCGGTGGTGGTGTGCGAGCCACACAATTCTCTTCTCTCACTTCACATCAGGTGCACACAATTATCACCAGTTTAAGTTGAGTCCAACTGCAGTCAAAATCTCATCTCCTGCGAGGCTGCGAGACTAGCGCTTGTTTAGTTTCCAAATTTTTTTGGAAATGGCTACGGCAGTACTTTCATTGTTATTTGATAAATGTTGTCTAAACATGGACTAACTAGGCTCAAAAGATTCGTCTCGACATGTACATACTAAAAATAGAATTAGTTATTTTTTATCTATATTTAATGCTTCATGCATACGTCTAAAGATTCAATGTGACCGAAAATTAGAAAAAATTTGAATTTTTTTGGGGAAACTAAACATTACCTAAGTCTTTATGTATTCCATCTAGCATTTAATTTTAGTATTATGATTTATCTATTTACTTTTAAGTAAATAAAATTAGGACTAGCATAAGGCTAGTCATCTCTTGGTTTCTAAGACAAATAAAATAGACCTCTCTCAATGTACAGTTTTAATACACAGTTTTATATACTTTTATGGTCTCATGATCTCTTTTCCTCTCTCGAGCCGCGCGTGTTGCATGAGATGAAACAAATAACGCTCTCAATGAGGATTTCACTAAAATTTCACCGTTTTAAAAATAACGCTTAAACGTTTCGTGAGAATAAAATGTTTTTCTTCCCTCTCCTCTCAGTTTCATGCAAAAAAAACTGATGTGACATCCTATTTAAAAAAAACTCGACCCGCGGGGATAAGACAGCCTCGGATGTTTTGCTTAAGAAAAAGACCTTCTCACGCAGATCGAGAAAATCCCCAAACTCCTGCACCCCCCATACACAGCGGCACCGCAACACCACCTGTGCTTTGGCATGAGGCAGACAAAAGGATTTTTTTTCAATGCGCAAATAAACTGCACTTCCTCCCGCCAATTCCTGCGGCCAATAAATCCGCCCCTGTGGGGGTTCAGGATTTTTTTAACGCACAGGTAAACTGCGCTTCCTTCGGCCAATAAATCCGCACCTGTGAGAGTTCGAACTCTGGCCAACAGCATGCAAGGAGGACAGCTAGACCAACCGGTCTAGCGCACCCTATTTAATGTGCACAAAACCCCTCGTGAAACCTTATTAAGACTGGCCAAATTAAAATCCAACAACGGGCACGAACACGATCTGATGTATGCCTTATGTCAATCTCAATGGTGAGATTCATTTTGTTGTTTCCATGACTGTCATGTCATATGAAATAAAATGAAAATAAAATGAAACTTGAATGAAACTCTCCATTGAGAGTGAGAGTTTCATAGGCATTAAATTTCATGACTCATAGAGAGTTGATATTTGTGCCAAGAGAGTTTAACTTATTTCTTCTCTCTTTTCTTAAATACAATGTCATGTCATCAAAAACGCATATGTGGCAGCATATTTAATCCAAATGAAACTCAAATGGAAACCTCATTGAGATTGGCCTTATTCGGTATGCACTTATTTTATTACATGGATCCTGCTCATGATCACCTAATCTAGCTCAGATCATCACGGCGTGGTCCAGATGATGGTTCCAGCCTCTGAGGACGACCCTGGGACCGGACCCCTGGGGAGCCTCGAACGAGATATCGATGGCCATCTTCTCCCCTGGCGTCAGCGAAAAGTAGTTGTCTGAGTAGTGGACCGGAAGGATTCTCGTGTCATTGTATTTCTCCTTAGCTGTGGATGATTCAGAGGTATGCACTGAGAAATGGAGGAAGAATGCAACCCCTGAATCGGCCCCGTCGACCTCCAGTGTTCTTCGGTTGTCACTTGGTCTTGCGACCCCGAGGCCATTGCGTATTTTCCTCCACAGTCCATCACTCTCGTTTCCCTTCCGAGTAGTTTCTTTGCCAGTGCTGTGGGAACCACTTACGTCACCTAGATCCATTGCTGATAATGAACGTGTGCTTTCTGCTACTGACTTCTTCGAGTTGTTCTCTACTGTCATTCTTACCTGGTGCCTCGTGCCTGAAACTGAAATGTCAGAATAAATTTTTAGTGGAATATTTTTCTGCTGATACTGTTCCAACAATTTGTAGTCCTGCCCAGGAAGATGTAACCAGTAGAAGTTTCTGGAGATTATTCCATTGTCTGACAACCTGAAGAGTTTGAGGAGCAGAAAATACACAGGCTTGGCATCTTTCATCTTTGGGTATTTCATCTCGATAATTTGCTTCACTTTCTTTGGCGGTACAACTATTTTCTCAGTAACTTTGTAATAGGGGCATGCACCATCTAGATCCCACACTGCAATTTCGATAGCCGTGTCATTGAGTTCATCAGCTGTGGTGTTTACCACCTACAAGTTATTTCCATGGATCAATTACTATGAAGTTAAAGACTCGGACAAAATGTTCAAGGCGCAACAGATACCTCTACGAAGTAGGTGACCAGATTCAGTTGGACATGAATAGGTTGAGCAGCACAACGGCAACCATAAAACCCAGCGGTTTGGTCTTGGAGGTGATCATAGAACTGACCCCTTAGTCCAGTCCAAGGATTCTGCGTCTTCCAAATTAGAACACCTGTAAACTTAGTCCACATGAAGGAAGTCCATCCTTCCAAAAGTGCTCTGTACTGAACATAGTTCACCAGCTGTGCCTGGGAGTTAGCCACATTAATTAAAATTAAAATGCTTTAGATGCTTACCAATAGAGTCCCTAGAAATGAAATCTTATATTTCTAAATTACCTTTTCACAAAAATCATCCAGGTCTTTGGGGGGTCCATATAGTTGAATCTGATCATGGACCTTCCCTGGTTTTGAGTATGGAATATACTTGTGGTAGTCCCATATTGGATTTGGTACTTCTTCGATGTACCCGTCAATTCTTTTCTTGAAAATTGGAATGCTCCATCCTTCTGGAGGCATTGTGGCCCTAATTGTTGCGGCAACTGGAACCCCCACAGACCCAACTTCAGGGTTGAACCCATATTTGTAGAAGCTGTCCTCGAAAAAACTCTCTGGATACTGAATCTCATATGGACCATCGGTGAAGTTACCTTTACCATTCGCAAAACCATCCCACATTGATCCTTGCACATACACCCGAGTACCATCAAGGTATTTACTAGGGTCAGTTGATTCTTCAGATAAATATCTTTCTTCATTTTTTGATGCCTGGTAACTTACAAACATTGGATGTAGCTTCAAATCATTCTTCAGTGCTTTGTTAATGTCAACTGGTGGGACTTGCTCATTACCACCAACCCATAAAGCTAGACTGGCATGATTCCTCAGTAATTTCACTGTATCTCTAGCACACAAAAGAAAGAGATCATGATCCAAAGGGCCATTAGGGTTAGATACTGGAATTCCTCGGCCATCAACATCTCCAGTTATCCAAAACTCTTGCCATACCTGATCAAAATGGTTCCTGTCATGTAATGTAAGCAATCTTGCAGACATGGTAGTAACCTACGGTGAATCAAGAATTCAACTAAAAAGGATGTAGACCCAGCACTATTCATCAGGTTTAACTAATCCTTTACAGTTACATGGAAAGAAAATCCCAGAAATCAGCTGGTCACCCACATTAATACAGAATCCTAAGTAACGTTTGGTTGGCATTATTTCAAAGGAATTCTCTCCTTTGGTCTGAATTTTTCATGACTACCTAATATTCACAATTTGGATAAAAACACGACAACCAATTGACATGGAGATAAATCAAGCTTACCATCAAACCATAGACATCGCAAAAATGATAAAAGTCAGGCCTCTCTGCTAATCCACCACCCCAACATCTAAGCATATTGAAGTTCATGTCAGCATGGAACTTGATGTCGGTCATATATCGGTTCTTTGTTAATCTAAGAAGGCCATCTGACAATATCCAGTTCCCTCCTCGGATAAAAATAGGTTCACCATTTACCTTGAAGATCCTGGACATGGTTTATATTTGTCAACAGGTTTTCAAGAAATTAAACATTTAATAGACACATTTTGGGCATTCCATTAATACCTCCCACCCGTAGAATCATCAATCGTACTCTCAATCTTGCGGAATCCAAAATAATGGCTCCAGGAATCAGATTCTCCGAACCCTTTGACATCCACACTAATCTCAACATTGTATAGGGATTGTTTTCCCATACCATTTGGCCACCACAGGTTGGGCTTATAGAAGAATAACTACAAAGTTCATATTTCATATACAACAATGTCAAATATTTGATGACTAAAAATGTTTGTTTCATATCAAATATAACAAAGTCAATCAACTTGCATAATTGAGGATTTTAAAAGGGCCTCCTAATAAAAAGTACAACCGCTGAGAACATTTGAAGATAAAATTATGCGTATACCTAGTTCTTTTGCTTTCATGACAAGGAAATTCCATTAGCTAAAACAAGAGAAATCTGGTAGCATAGCTGATAGGCAACAAGCATAGATGGTATAGCTGTCATATGTAGTTGCTGACATTTTTACTGTGATAAAGTAAGATGTGGCAACAAGGCCACAGCAATTAAATCATTTGGGTAACACAGAATAATAAATTCATCAATTGGCTGTATACATGATAATCATCATGAAAGGAAGAAAACTAGCTTAAGTAATGCCTCAGTACACGGTTAGCTTGAAAAATAAGAAACTAACTTACAGAAGGAATGGTGTACTCTATATCTGATTGAGGAGGGACTGTTATTGCATAACTTTGAAGGTGTTCCACCAAGCAAATGTTCCCTTCAAGTTCAGTTGAAACCTGTATTTTCAAGGTACAATCTGCAATCCAAGAACTTTTGTTCTCCAACTGAAGTGTACAATGTAGGTATGACCTCTTAAAATCATCATGAAAAGTTGAAACCAGATGGGGGTCTGTTATATTCACAGGCTGCAGCGAAAACAAGCGCGATATAAGTTCTTGAGTTTGTTCAAAATCCTCACAGAAAAAAGGGAAAAAAACTGCTTTAAAATATCAAAGCCAAACCAGCATCCCTATGTAGAGGCAAGTTCTTTTAGGAAGAAGTGGGAAACAAGAAGTACCACATGATTAAATGGGAAGCCCTAGACAAACCCAAAGAGTTTGGGGGCATGGGGTTCATTGAAACCAGAGCAATGAACACGGCTGTGTTATGCAAGTGGATTCTCAGACTGGAAAGTGGAGAGGATAGCTTATACATGAATTTGTTGAGGAGGAAATATCTAAGGCGGAGGTTTCTGCCAGAGTAATAGTAGAGGTTGGTCGCAATTTTGGGCAGGGGCTACGTTCAGTGAGAGAGTGGTACGAGAGGGGCAAGGGCAATATCGTGCAAGGGGGTAGACAAACAAGATTTTGGAAGGATGTATGGATGGAGGAGTGCTCTTTCAAGGTTGCTTTCCCATGTCTGTTTAAAACATGTCATGATCAAGACATATCAGTGGAGGAGGCTGGGAAAAGGGATTGGGTTCTGGACTTTAGAATGAATTTTGGTGAAAAAGAGATGGCAGAGTGGAGGGATATGATGGAAAAGCTTGAAAGAATAACATTAACAGAAGCGGATGACAAGGTGGTTTGGAAATTAGAAAAGTCAGGGAAGTTCACCACAAAGAGTATGTACAGATACATAACTTTTGGTGGGATCATTGATATCAGGATGATGGAAATTTGGACCGCAAAAATACATCTTAAAGTTCAGGTCTTCTCGTGGATGGCATGGCATGACAGAGTTCAAACAGCACAACTCAGAAGGAGAAACTGGGATAGGTCCAAAGTTTGCAAGTTATGTGGTAAGGATGACACAGTGGATCATTTATTGTTTCAATGTCCCATAGAGGTGGTGATGGTGTGTTGGGTGAGAAACAGTCTGGGCTGGTCTAGAAGCCCATCTTCTTAACAATTTCAAAGATGTTTTCCTGGATAGTGCAGGAGGGAACAAAAACAGGTTCCAGTGGTGGGTTTGCTGGAGTAGGTTGGGATCTATGGAAAACAAGAAACAACCAGTGTTCTCTGATATAATTTTAAAATCTCCTAACCTACAAAATATTTGGTCTCCTTAATTGATGGCAGAAGTTGGCACAGGAGGACAGGCTCAAGATGGGGAGATGCTGTGGAAGGTTAAGGACAGGCTTTCAAGTTGATGAAGTGCGCCTAGGCGAGGGCTTCTGTTTTAGGTCCTTGAGAGGTCTTTCTAGTGTAGTGGTCAGTTTAGACTTTCTGTCACCTCCAGGTGCGGTCTATAGGCTATCTTCATGTTCAGGGATTTTTGTTTGTGGTGATTGGTTGTTTCTTTTCTATGGATGTTCTGTGAATGTTTGTAAGCTGGTAACCCTAGCAATACTCCTGTTAAGCTTTCAAAATAAGCTGGACCGTTCGGTGTTTGGTCTAAAAAGATCAAAGTCAATGAGTAATTTTTTTCTTTGTCCGTCACCTCTTCGTGTATCAATGGTGATGCCACAATGACAAAAGATGGATTAAATAGTATTAAAAGGGAACAAGGATTATCAACTCACCCCAGATATGGAAATTGATACCTCATCCCAGATACCAGTATTTCGATCCCTAAGATGCCAGAAAAAGAGAGAAATGTCAGAAAGTGTTGGTGTTGCAAATAGTAGAACAGAATAAAAATAGGGAAGAAAAAACCCTTGCTATTGCAAAATAAGTAAAAAAACACTATTTTGATTGGTTACCGTAAATCTGTAAGTGCAAGAGAAACAAAAGTTATCAAATAGTTCTAATTATTTGTCAAAGATTACTGGAAAGGGAAATCAGATATTTCAGTAGTCTTCAGTAGTATAGGGCTTCTGAACTTTGTTGAAACTGAATAGTTTGGGAACTCAAATCATGTGATACATCTTAGGTAACCAAAGATCAACTAATGAAGTTTACCAGACATAAATCACCAACTACCTTATTGGGCACATCCAATCCCATCCTTCAACATATTGTGTAGCGACATCTTTTCCAATCTGAAATGACCACATTGACATATGTAGCGATGCATCAGTAGTCCGTTTAACTAACAATATTCCTTTTTAAAGAGTAGTTGCGAGACCACGTAAAAATTGCAATTAGCAGTTGCACTTTAAATTGCAATATATACTTTCCGAAATGTACTTAAAATAGTAAAGCATGTCCCAAACTACTCAGCAGAGGCAGATCCAAAATTGACATAAAGGGGCAGCTGGGCCTCTTCTAATAGGACTACTTATTTTATGGGCTAAAAATGTATTAATTTCCTGTGGATCTGCCACTGCTCATCAGAATGTAAAACAACGGAAAGTGGCCTCTAAAACAGAGTATGTGCAAGCCATTGCGTGTTTTTACCTATGCTTTCAGCACATGTGATGCAAGTAGCATCTCAGATAAAAAATATATTACAACTCAAGCAAGGTGATACTATGTAACTCCTGAAGTAAGCAACACAAGTCTTGTTTGAGCTTTGCTAAAAAAAAAGGAGCAAAAGGCAATCCAAATCTGCACATTACAATAGGATGGGATATTTCATTTATCCATAATTGCAAATCATGTGCGAAAGGACAAATCTACATAAAACTAACCTGAAGGATGTGAGACTAACCTCATGATCACCACCCTGCCCCCCTTGAGGAGGAATTTGGCCAGGGTGATCAGGAGGATGAACAAGAACAGCAAGCAGATTGTTACCATCAGGATGGAGAATATCAGTTATATCAATGGTGTGCCTTCGGAACATTCCTTTTGGTAGTACCTCCTCATGTCCATTTAAGTACATTTCGGCTGAGTAGTTTATTCCCCGGAAGTTTAAAGTCACATGCTGATTTCCTGACTAAATATGAAGGTAACAAGAAGATATTGATATTGTTAAGTGGTTTAGCACCATAACAAGTACATGTTCTGAAATGTACAAAATGCCAGTCCTTAAAGGCAAGAAATCATGTTTTACAACAATTAAGAGCAGTCTCAATATTTAGCATTAACTGAAGAGACCAAGAAAAAAGCAAACAGCTATGCTACCACGGCTGCAACATCACTTTCAAAAAGGCTTCCATCCAAGCAGAAGTGAATGGAAAGTTTATCAACTGAACATGTGTCCTTAGGTTGCACGGATTTGATTTGAGTTTAAAGTAAGCTAAAGATATATTTTAGATAGTAGTGCCAGGTTAGTAGAGTACTCTACTCTACCTACACGCATAATGCAATAGTCGTCTCTTCTCTCAAGGGATATTATTCTGCCAAAAGGGAAAATAAACTATGGGCAACACAACAAGAGAAGTCTAACAGTTTGCACAGTTCAGTTCAACAGAAGACAGCTCAAAGTGCTTGCTGATTGCTGAGGGAGCAGCCAAATTCATTGGCACAGTAAGTCAGTAACATTTAGATCTCTAGTAACATTGCAGTACAGATATCTATGCTGAACCAAAAACTGCCTATAGAAAAAAAAAAGGGTACAAAAACTCCCTTTTTTAACTGGAGGAGACATTCTTCGTCACAGGAAAACACGATTAGTAAACATTCGGAGAACTAGTGCAGTTCTGCATACCGGGGCACACTGGAACGTGGTGAAGAACCAAAAGGTGTAGTACTCCCTCCCGGCGTCGGCGATGTCGACGATGGCCTGGTTGTTCAGCCCGTAGAAGGGGTCGGGGATCAGATTGTTCTTGAGCAGCGTCCCCAGCACGCTGCACCATATCCCCCAAGCACGCAACAGTATGTCAGCCGAGCGACGATGGCTGACGCAGCTCGCAGCAATTTACACACAGATCCCCAAAGCGCGCGAGTCTCTACACTCCACAGGAGCGGCGGGAGAGAAGGGAGGAGAAGCACGTACGTGCCGGGGACGGCGGCGCTCATCCAGGGCGCAGCCGGGGCGGGGTCGGGTGCCGGCGGGTGCGTGGTAGTGAGCTGGACGCCGGTGAGCGCGACCTCGGTGGAGCGTGCGGCGAGCCAGCCCGTGTCGAGCACCCGCTTCCCCACTGCCACGGTCATCTCCACGATCGCGTGCTGAGCGTGTGCGTGCAAGGCGAGGTGCGTAGATTTCCAATCCCAGGCTCCGGAGAGCACCCCCGAGTAGAGCACTAGAGTTATGTAAGTTCACAGAGCGAGCTCTCATCCGCATCGAGGCGGACGCCGAGCCGAGTTGCGTGCACGCTCGCCGGCGGTTTTTTTTTCCTCTCCGGATGGGAAGGTTGCGGGGACTAGGGGACAGGTGGGGGGCCTCGGCATCACGGGGGAGGATTCGTGGCAGCATGGGCGCGGCCCCGCGGTGGTGGGACGCCGTCACGCGATCGACGGAGTGCGTGACCGTGTTCCTGTTTCCCCTCCCGGAATGCAGGTTCGAAAGGGATAGGATAACTGAATAACTGACGACGGTGTGTACCTGCCACGTCACTCCAAGAGTGTGCTTGCAAGCAATCTGGACGCCAACAAAAACAGTACGCATATTGATAACCATTGTGATGTGTATGGTGCAGTGGAAGATGATGCATACTTATTCTTCCATTGCCAACTACAACGAGCAGTCTGGTTCTCCAATGACCCACCTATGTGAACTGGTCTCAGGAGCAGGATGGCGTCCAACTGATTTTCCACTCAGTATTGTCTACCTCCATCCCTAATGAGTTATTTAACAAATTTCTAATCACTATGTGGTACCTATGAAAGGCCAGGAATGACCATAGATTCAACAAAAAACTATGGACTCCCTGCCAGGTTAACCATGCAGTGAAGGAAAATTTGTCCACACATGGGTTGGCAATTCAAAATCTAGCAGACACTGCAAATACTGACCACACAGCACCAACATCTTTGCCTTCGCCGATACCAGGTACGAACAACACTACTGCAGGATTACAACAAGGACCAATGCCCATCCAAGGAATCTGTTGCTACACAGACGCATCTTTGCCGCCAGATCATCCAACTCAACAAAGTACGGACTACAGGTATCGGGATTTTCTTTGTCATCCCACAGGTCCAAGTGACGAATACAATCTACATCAAAGCACAGGTCGCGGGGATTCATTCTGTCCTAAGACGAACCGCAGCGCTGCCTGTATATCATCCTCTAAAAAATATAGAGTAAGGTATAGAGGAAAAAAAGACTGCACCGGCGTATGCTAAATCGCTCTGACGATGCTTTCATCCGCAAAATGTGCCGGCTTGCAGGACATACGCTATGCGCGGAGCCATGGCAGAGAGAAGCAGCGTGCAGTACTTGTAGAGAGAAGAAAAGGGGACAGAGGTGACAGTAGATAGGCCCCACTCTTTTCCGTAACAAAAAAATATTATATCTCACAAACTGAAAAACCAAATTAAATTCCGATTGCACTATTAAATTCGTTACAATCAATTCTTCAAAACTAGATCTCTCATGAATATATTTAGATAAAATGACAAGTGGGCTCACGGTAGATAGAGGATGATATAGAGGATAGATGGATGCAGGAGAAGTGAGTATAGAGGAGAGAATCTTGATGACTAGGCAGTATAGAGAATGAAAATTGAGGAACGTGAGTGCGGATAGTCTAATGGCAGAAGCTGCAGCTATGACGATGGCGGCTTGCATAAAACATCACTTTTCTTTCAGACTCACAGCTACTGGTCAAATTTCTCAATACTGGTGAATAGGTACATTCATACCCATCACACAAAGTTTCAGAAATAGGGTTTCATCATCTCAAGCATCAGTCCTGCACATCAGTAGAAACCTAAATAGTACTGCAGATACACTGGCAAAACAAGCTTTTGCATCTACTGTAAACTATAGCGCACATGCTTTTCACTCAGCCTGCAATCACTCTATGCATAGCTCTCAATGTCCTCTTATAGAGGTCTTGCAGGATGTACACCTTCAGTCTACCAGACTGATTGCAGCGATTTGCTGCTAATAAAATTTGTTTGCTGTCAAAAAAAACCTGCTAATTCAGTCGTTACGATTTTTGTGTTTACTAATGTGAAACTTCATAGGTGCTTTTAGGGTGTGGCGTAGGGACCTTGTCCAAGATACACAACAATAGACAAATGAGAATGAAAGGCTCTCTTCGTTTGAATTTATCAACTAACTTATCAGCCTACTACGACTTATTCTCTCACTGAATATTACTGAAATAGTCAAAATAAGTTCAAGTGAGCATCTTGAACTTTTTGTGAAATAGTCACAATAAGTTCAAGATGATGAATATTACTGAAATAGTCAAAATCATACGTACCTTACCCAGATGCGATCCTAAATCATTCGTCTCTTAGGCACTCAACAGCTTAGCATCTTGACCATGATAAACAGTAGTGCGGTGTTGTACTATTAGAGCTAACGTGCCACAAAAGCATAGTGTAGCCTTTACAAGGAAAGCCAAGGAGTCAAAAACCTAAATAGTCGGTGGCGTGGCGGATGTCCATAGGCCTTATTTTGGATCAATACTCTAATTTTGTAACGTAACGGCTCTAATCCCATGGCCCACTGATCACCGTCAACCACTGACAGTCGATCCGTACAGCCAAGAGATTAGGACCGGTTCCGCTACTGGGCTACATCAGTGCCCGTTGTCCGCAGGATCATCTCACAATTCAGTTACAACCTCTTTAACATTTTGACCAAATAACAGCGGAGTAAATAGCGGAAGACTTAGATAACAATAGTTTTACAAACCAGGGTTCAACATAAAATTAAAGTGAAGTTATTACAGACCATAGTTCAAATAGATAGAGTTGGCAGAGTAGCATATGACAACAACTAAAGGTAAAGATACATCACCCAGCCCGAGGGTGAATAATCACTCATCGGCCTCATCGGCCTCCTCCTGAACAACAGTCACACAGCAGGGTCCAAGGCATACTGAGGAATCTGCCATACCTGCAACATGGGTAATAAAACCCTGAGTACAAAGGTACTCAACAAGACTTAACCGACTAAAGAAAAAGGGAGAAGACTCAGGAATGAAAGGCTTAGGGTAGTCAAGGTAAGGCTTAAGCAAGATCAAGTATTTTGCAGAAAAGCATTTTTGTAAACCTTGTTTTATTTTTGAAAGATTCAGTATTCCTCATTTCTTCATCATTCATGATTCATTTTACATTTCAAAACATTCCTAGTTGAGAACCACTCTCCGTTGACAGTCAGTGGACCAAGTCTCCATAACCGAGGAGCAACGTTAATCCGGATAAATAATACTCAGCTGAGGATCCCTATCCACACTGCATATGTAGCACCCAAGCTTGCATATGCCAACTCGTCTACCACGATTCCTCCAAGATTGGGCCCGGTCCTACGCCACCCGGAAGTACAGTACACCACTCCAATCCGGGACTCTAACCCACGTGGGTACATGCTACTTCCGCCATCTCTCCACTCCCAGTGCGCGGTTGTCGGTCCAATAATGGATTTCTCGGAGCCAGAGCTTTCCGTAGTATGTGAATAGTTACAAGTCTTGACCAGCAGGCCCCCATACGGATGGTCCCTACATTTTTCCGCCAGCGACAAGCACCTCGGGACTCTAACCCAAGAGTACAGATCCTGTCGGTTTTTCAACCCTGTCCTGGTCGGTGTCAACTGTTGAGTCCCGGACTACAACATGACGGCACCGTACGCAAGGACAACCTCTCCTTCCTATTTGACTAAGTACGGATCAGATACTTAGCCAATAGTGGGAGTAAACCAGAAATTCCCATAAAGTTTCTTTCAGTGATCACACTTTTGAAATTGGCATTTTTATTGCAAAGTCTAATTCAATAAGCGTTGCTAAGCATTTTCAAATACTTTTGAAAAGCAGGCTTCGGGTGTATCAGTGGTCAAGGTGGATAATGCATCAGTTAGGATATCACTCAACTCCTATAAACCTAATGCAATAATTTAACTCAAAAGCATTTAAGGAAATCACTTTATAAATTCAAGGAAAGGGTTAAATGCACCGGGGCTTGCCTTGGATGGCAAAAAGAGCAGACTCGGGGTTGGTGGTGTAGGTGCCGGAGCTCGGGGTTGCCTCGGGGACAGATCCTTCGGGGGCTACCTCGACTTCGGGTCCTTCTTCGTCAACTATACGGATGCAATGATGAATGCACATGAGAATGATGATATGGACTTATGGTGCAAGACAATTCCACTGATTCTAGATTACTTTTAAGCAAGGCATGATTGAACCCTAGGTTGAGCATTAAAGGTAATCATTTCTTCCTTAAGCAATATTGATTAACTAACCCTTAATATAATTATCCTAAGCATCAACCAAACATAGCATCACAAACATCATAGACCAAAGGGTAGGGGTCTATGAACATCAATCAATCCAAAGATCACATCATCAACACTCATTACCAACCCTAAACCTCTTTTCTATTTTCTTAAATTAATTAAAAAGGTCATTTTATGAAGTTGCTCCAAAAATTACCAAATTAATCTCATAAGTTCATCATGGTGTAGATAGATGACAAAACAAATTTCATAATTTTTGGAGGTCATTAGGGTGCTCAATTAAATCTAGACATTAATTAACAAAAGGTACTATTTAGGGATTAAAATAAAAGCTCAAAAATCAACTTGTTCCAAAAGACTTCAAAATTTTACCAGAGACTAAACATGGCATAAGAAGCTCACAAAAATTTGTCCCCTGATTTTTGGAGTTATAAATCACTCTCCAAAAATACCAAAGCCTTCATTTATTAATTAAAAGGGAGATTTTTCATTTTTAAATTTTTGCAGAAAAGTCAAGTTTTATATTTTTATAAAATACTCCAAAGCACAAAGAGTCTACCACAAAAATTTCAGCATTTTTGGATCAACACAGAAAATCATACAAAAAGATGAAATTTGAACACTATTCACATGTTTGGAGAAAAAGAAAAACGGCACTGTTCTTCTCCTTCCCGCGTTTGCCGGCGGCCGGACGGCGGCGGCGCTGTTACGCCGGCCACTGCGGGCGCTCCGCAGCGAAACCGAGGGTACGGGAAGCAACAGGGAGCTCACCGGCGTCGATTGCGGGGCTCGGCGAGGTGAGGGGATGAACGGAGGGGTGAGTTCGACGGTGACCGGCGGACGGCGGACGGCGGTGATCGTCGACTCGGCGTTCCTGTGCGACACAAGCGACCACAAGGGGTCAGTCAGAGACGCAAAGGAGCAAGGAAGGTGATGCGGGGGTCAGTGGAGGATGATCAAGGCCGGAGAGGGAGTATTTCACGATCCCGACCTCGACGGGATTCTTGCCGGAGATGCCAACGACGAGCTACGCCGGGCGAATGGAGGCGGTAGCGACCAAATTGAGGGGTGGTGAAGCTGCGCAAGGACTTGGCGGAGCTTCTGGGCTAGCTGGGAGAGAAGCGGCGGCTCGGGTTTGCTCTGGCCACGGCGGCGGAGTTGAGTTCCACTCCGGCCGGCTCGGCGGGGTTCTTATAGCCGCGGCGAGAGGCTGGCAAGACGCGCGCGGGGGTGGATAAGATCGGGTGTCGCGCGTGCTACCGAAGACATGATGAAGAGCAGCGGATTTGGCGTTCGGGGACCGGGCGTTGTGCTCGCCGGTGGCGAACACGCGGCGGCGACGAGCAGCGGGCGGTAGGGGACGGGGAAGATGTCAACTGGTGGCCAGACGCATGCGCAATGATGCACTGAACATCGGCGTGGAGTTGGTTTGGCCGAAGGAGCTTTGGACACGCGGCGGCATGCGACTCCGGCGAGGGCGCGCGGCCGGGCCCCCCCTGGCTCGCCTGGGAAGATGAACAGGGCTATGCCCTAGCTGTTGACTTTGAGCAGATTTTGTATTTTGCAAATTACTTTCAAAATTTGAACTGTGCGAAAAAAACTTCAAATACCAAAGTTGTTCAGAAAAATGAGATCTACAACTTTGTCAATATGAACATTTTCAAATTCCAAATAGTTTTTGAACTATATTCAAAAACAGAAAAGGGGATACTTTTTCAAACTTGATTCAAATCAAAATTACTCTGGATTTCAAACTGAAACTTGAAAATCTTCCAATATGAAAGTTGTTCCATTTGACAAAATCTATAACTTTGCTAATATACACTTTTTCTGAAACTCAATAGTTTTTGAATAACTTTTTAAAACTGAAAAGGGGACAAAAACTGGAAATTGAATGAATTTGAAATTACTGCAAATTTTATACAGAAACTTTGAAATCTGTAAATACCAAAGTTGTTCCTCTAGGTCAGATTCACAACTTTGCTTTTTGAACCAACTCAAAATTTTGAATTTTGAAAAAGTTATTTAAAAAGGGAATAAATCCAGGGTTTGGGATTTTAGGGTTTTGCAAATGAAATTCAATTCAAATCTGATTTTTGAACTTTGATCAAAGCAACAAACATCAGGGCACTAAATTTGAACAAGAATTACATAGAACTAGGCACAGAGGTGAAATTACCATTTTGCCCCTATAGGAAGAAGTGGGCTTAATAAGGGTTTTTGCAATAGAGGTACATCACATAAAATGATACACTAAGCAAATGCATACACATGAAATCATGATCAAGATGATTAATGATGCTAATGATGATATGTCAAGTTAATTACATGCTTAAACACCAGAGGTGTTACAGCCTTCCCCCCTTAAAGAAATCTCGCCCCGAGATTCTGCGTCTTAAGAAAAGACAAAGAAGGGATAAAAGCAAAACTTTACATAGACAGGGATTCGAGAAAGTCGGGATAGTTTTTTGCCAAGAAGTCTTCAGATTCCCAAGTAGCTTCTTCTTCAGAGTGCTGGTTCCACTGGATTTTGTACCACCTTGTGGTAGTTCTTCGAGTAACTCGATCTTTGTGATCCAACACACGAACTGGATACTCCGAGTAGGATAGATCAGGCTCTAGCTCGACGCCTTCAACTTCCACGACATGTTCTGGTACTCGGAGGCACTTCTTGAGTTGGGAGACATGGAAAACATTGTGGACAGCAGAGAGATGATCGGGCAGCTTCAGCTTGTAAGCTACCTTGCCACAACATTCCAAAATCTCAAACGGGCCAATGTAGCGGGGTGCTAACTTTCCCTTGACTCCAAAACGAGTGACTCCTTTGGTTGGTGAGACCTTGAGATATACGTAATCTCCAACTTGAAACTTCAGAGGTCGACGTCTCTTGTCAGCATAACTCTTTTGTCGGGATTGGGCAATCTTCATGTTCTCTTGTATTTGCTTGACTTTCTCTTCCATATCTTTGACCAGGTCAACTCCAAAGAATTCTCTTTCTCCGGGCTCAGACCAACTGAGGGGTGTACGACAACGACGACCGTACAGCGCTTCAAAGGGTGCCATTTTGATGCTTTCTTGATAACTGTTATTGTATGAGAACTCTGCCAAGGGCAAACAGTCATCCCAAGTATCTGCGAAGGTAAGCACACAGGCTCTCAACATATCTTCTAACACTTGGTTGACTCGCTCAGTTTGTCCGTCTGTCTGCGGATGATAAGCTGTACTATGCAAGAGCTTGGTTCCAAGTGAGGTTTGAAACGCTTTCCAGAACTTTGCGACAAACTGAGTACCACGATCAGAGATAATGGTCTTGGGTATTCCATGAAGCTTCACTATGTTGTTCTTGTACAAGGCGGCATACGTGGGGACGGCATAGCTGGTCTTGACTGGCAGAAAGTGAGCTTGTTTGGTGAGTCGGTCCACGATTACCCAAATGGAATCAAAACCTTTCCGAGTCTTGGGTAGTCCATTGATAAAATCCATGCTGATATCTTCCCACTTCCAGGCAGGTACAGATAAAGGCTGCAATTCTCCTCCAGGCTTCATGTGCACGGCTTTGACTTTCTGACAAGTATCACAGCGAGCGACATAGCGAGCGATTTCAATCTTCATCTTTGTCCACCAGAATCTCTGCCTTAGATCCTGGTACATCTTGTTGCTGCCGGGGTGGATGGAAAACCTAGACAGGTGTGCCTCATCAAGGATCAACTGTCTCAACTCAGGCACCTTGGGAACTACTAGACGGTTCTTGAACCATACCACTCCTTCATCATCAATCCTGAAACAGTCAGCTTTTCCAGCTTGAATCTTTTCGATGATGTGCTTGATTCCAGGGTTATCTTTCTGTGCAGCGATGACTTGTTCCTTGACCGATGTTTCTATCCTGACATTGTTCAGGCTTCCTTGCGGAACTATCTCAATACCCATCCTTTCAAGAGCATGGCACAAGGAAAGATCATAGGGCTTCGTCATCAGACAGTTGCAGTATGACTTGCGACTGAGGGCATCGGCAACTACATTTGCCTTACCAGGATGGTAATGCACTTCGATATCATAGTCCTTGATTAACTCAAGCCATCTTCGCTGCCTCATGTTCAGCTCTTCTTGGGTGAAGATATACTTCAGGCTCTTATGATCGGTGTACACATTGCAGGTACTGCCCAACAGATAATGACGCCATATCTTCAAAGCATGCACCACTGCTGCTAGCTCAAGGTCATGGGTTGGATAATTCTCCTCATGTCGCCTAAGCTGCCGTGAGGCATAAGCGATCACTCGACCTTCTTGCATCAAAACGCAGCCTAACCCAGTACCCGATGCATCACAGTATACATCAAAGGGTTTTTCGATGTCTGGTTGAGCTAGGACTGGTGATGTAGTTAGCAGTTTCTTCAAGGCTTGAAAAGCTTGCTCACAGGTTGTTGACCAAACAAAATCCACGGAATTCTTCAACAACTCTGTGATAGGCTTGGCAACTCTGGAGAAGTCTGGGATGAAACGACGATAGTATCCAGCCATTCCCATGAAGCTGCGAACTTCGCGGACAGTGGTAGGTGGCTTCCAATCCAAGATATCTGCCACTTTTTCAGGATCAACTGACACACCTTCAGCGGACAGGACATGACCAAGGAATTGAATTCGATCTAGCCAGAATTCACATTTACTGAACTTGGCATACAGCTGGTGATCTCTGAGACGAGAGAGAACGACACGAAGATGCTTGGCATGATCTTCAGGAGTTCTTGAATAAACAAGGATGTCGTCAATGAATACGACTACAAATTTATCGAGCTCTGGCATGAACACAGAGTTCATGAGATACATGAAATGAGCGGGTGCATTGGTCAAGCCAAAAGACATGACCAAGTACTCATATAGGCCGTATCTGGTGGTGAAAGCTGTTTTGGGAATATCTTCGGGACGAATTTTTATTTGGTGATAGCCAGATCTGAGGTCGATCTTGGAAAACACTCTGGCTCCAGATAACTGATCAAACAGAAGATCAATGCGAGGCAAGGGATATTTATTTTTGATGGTGACCTCGTTGAGCGGGCGATAGTCAACGCACAGACGAAGGCTTTTGTCCTTCTTCTTCACAAAGATAGCAGGACAGCCCCAAGGAGATGAACTTGGGCGAATGAGACCCTTATCCAATAGCTCTTGCAATTGGATCTTCAGCTCTGCCAACTCTCTGGGAGGCATTCGATAAGCTCTACGGGCTATAGGAGCAGTCCCGGGCTTTAGCTCTATAGCAAACTCAACATCCAAAGATTGATTTTTGAACGAAACTGACTGATAAGATTCATTGATGCAAGGATAGATAACTGATACAAAGGTTCGATAGATAACCACAGACTGACAAAGGAAAGGTACAAGACAAGATACAGACTCGACTAGACAGAAGACCAACTAACGCCCCAAACCTAGACTTAAGGCTTTAGGTGAGCAGATGGCATAGACACAACGAGTCTAGTCATCATCGATGAAGATCAACTCTTCGTCATCATCATCATCCTCGATGATAAGCTCAGGCTCTTCCTCCTCATCTTCATCTTCAACGTGGACATCTTCAGCAGGTTCCACTTCCACGTTCTGATCGGGCTCGTGTTCCACTTCAGGTTCTTCTATGACTCCGTCTTCGGGGTCTTCCATAACCGGGGGTACCAAGGGATGAAGTTGATCATGCAACTGATGCACTTCCTCGTGAAGCATATCATTGTACTGCTCGATCTGGGCGGTGTATTGCTGCAGTCCATGGAGCTGGGCTCTGGCGACATCCTCGCGGGTCCAAGCATCATTGCGCTGCTCGATAGCGCGAATCGTGTTCCGGTTGGCCTGCTCCAGGGAAGCTCGTGCCTCATAAAACTCCATGCGAGAAAGGTAGAAGTCATGCTCCATGTTCTCCATTTCAGCCTTCAGATTCTTGATTTCCTCCTTCAGCTGCTTGCGGGTGCGGCGGGGAAAGCGACGACCATTGGAGGATTCTCCAGTCTCTTCTCCGGTGCGTGGCGCCAGCTGGTGACGCGACACACCGTTCGGTCCAGTCGACTTGCGGGCAGTCCGCTTGATGATGGCCATATCTGGACAAGAGGTTATAGATGAGAAAGGCTAGCAAGAAAAAGGTATAGGCATACTAACCCAACGAACTCTTTTGTATACTTAAGTGAATGTGACATGATGCATGAATCGTTCCTACGGAACAAGGCAATGCAATAACTAAGGTAAGGTACATAGGGCTTATACAAGTTGTCTTGCTACTAGTTGCCAAAGACAAGATGAGAGGAGAGAAGCAATTTGGACTCAAAATAGTCAAGTTTAGTTTTTGTTAAAAACATTTTGAAGTTTTCGCAAAAAGATTGCAACGTCATAGCGAGATGCTCCGATACCACTCTGTAACGTAACGGCTCTAATCCCATGGCCCACTGATCACCGTCAACCACTGACAGTCGATCCGTACAGCCAAGAGATTAGGACCGGTTCCGCTACTGGGCTACATCAGTGCCCGTTGTCCGCAGGATCATCTCACAATTCAGTTACAACCTCTTTAACATTTTGACCAAATAACAGCGGAGTAAATAGCGGAAGACTTAGATAACAATAGTTTTACAAACCAGGGTTCAACATAAAATTAAAGTGAAGTTATTACAGACCATAGTTCAAATAGATAGAGTTGGCAGAGTAGCATATGACAACAACTAAAGGTAAAGATACATCACCCAGCCCGAGGGTGAATAATCACTCATCGGCCTCATCGGCCTCCTCCTGAACAACAGTCACACAGCAGGGTCCAAGGCATACTGAGGAATCTGCCATACCTGCAACATGGGTAATAAAACCCTGAGTACAAAGGTACTCAACAAGACTTAACCGACTAAAGAAAAAGGGAGAAGACTCAGGAATGAAAGGCTTAGGGTAGTCAAGGTAAGGCTTAAGCAAGATCAAGTATTTTGCAGAAAAGCATTTTTGTAAACCTTGTTTTATTTTTGAAAGATTCAGTATTCCTCATTTCTTCATCATTCATGATTCATTTTACATTTCAAAACATTCCTAGTTGAGAACCACTCTCCGTTGACAGTCAGTGGACCAAGTCTCCATAACCGAGGAGCAACGTTAATCCGGATAAATAATACTCAGCTGAGGATCCCTATCCACACTGCATATGTAGCACCCAAGCTTGCATATGCCAACTCGTCTACCACGATTCCTCCAAGATTGGGCCCGGTCCTACGCCACCCGGAAGTACAGTACACCACTCCAATCCGGGACTCTAACCCACGTGGGTACATGCTACTTCCGCCATCTCTCCACTCCCAGTGCGCGGTTGTCGGTCCAATAATGGATTTCTCGGAGCCAGAGCTTTCCGTAGTATGTGAATAGTTACAAGTCTTGACCAGCAGGCCCCCATACGGATGGTCCCTACATTTTTCCGCCAGCGACAAGCACCTCGGGACTCTAACCCAAGAGTACAGATCCTGTCGGTTTTTCAACCCTGTCCCGGTCGGTGTCAACTGTTGAGTCCCGGACTACAACATGACGGCACCGTACGCAAGGACAACCTCTCCTTCCTATTTGACTAAGTACGGATCAGATACTTAGCCAATAGTGGGAGTAAACCAGAAATTCCCATAAAGTTTCTTTCAGTGATCACACTTTTGAAATTGGCATTTTTATTGCAAAGTCTAATTCAATAAGCGTTGCTAAGCATTTTCAAATACTTTTGAAAAGCAGGCTTCGGGTGTATCAGTGGTCAAGGTGGATAATGCATCAGTTAGGATATCACTCAACTCCTATAAACCTAATGCAATAATTTAACTCAAAAGCATTTAAGGAAATCACTTTATAAATTCAAGGAAAGGGTTAAATGCACCG
Source organism: Coix lacryma-jobi var. lacryma-jobi (assembly GCA_009763385.1). Classification (NCBI taxonomy): domain Eukaryota; kingdom Viridiplantae; phylum Streptophyta; class Magnoliopsida; order Poales; family Poaceae; genus Coix; species Coix lacryma-jobi. The sequence goes on from CM019826.1 coordinate 33,955,585, forward strand.
GGGCTTGCCTTGGATGGCAAAAAGAGCAGACTCGGGGTTGGTGGTGTAGGTGCCGGAGCTCGGGGTTGCCTCGGGGACAGATCCTTCGGAGGCTACCTCGACTTCGGGTCCTTCTTCGTCAACTATACGGATGCAATGATGAATGCACATGAGAATGATGATATGGACTTATGGTGCAAGACAATTCCACTGATTCTAGATTACTTTTAAGCAAGGCATGATTGAACCCTAGGTTGAGCATTAAAGGTAATCATTTCTTCCTTAAGCAATATTGATTAACTAACCCTTAATATAATTATCCTAAGCATCAACCAAACATAGCATCACAAACATCATAGACCAAAGGGTAGGGGTCTATGAACATCAATCAATCCAAAGATCACATCATCAACACTCATTACCAACCCTAAACCTCTTTTCTATTTTCTTAAATTAATTAAAAAGGTCATTTTATGAAGTTGCTCCAAAAATTACCAAATTAATCTCATAAGTTCATCATGGTGTAGATAGATGACAAAACAAATTTCATAATTTTTGGAGGTCATTAGGGTGCTCAATTAAATCTAGACATTAATTAACAAAAGGTACTATTTAGGGATTAAAATAAAAGCTCAAAAATCAACTTGTTCCAAAAGACTTCAAAATTTTACCAGAGACTAAACATGGCATAAGAAGCTCACAAAAATTTGTCCCCTGATTTTTGGAGTTATAAATCACTCTCCAAAAATACCAAAGCCTTCATTTATTAATTAAAAGGGAGATTTTTCATTTTTAAATTTTTGCAGAAAAGTCAAGTTTTATATTTTTATAAAATACTCCAAAGCACAAAGAGTCTACCACAAAAATTTCAGCATTTTTGGATCAACACAGAAAATCATACAAAAAGATGAAATTTGAACACTATTCACATGTTTGGAGAAAAAGAAAAACGGCACTGTTCTTCTCCTTCCCGCGTTTGCCGGCGGCCGGACGGCGGCGGCGCTGTTACGCCGGCCACTGCGGGCGCTCCGCGGCGAAACCGAGGGTACGGGAAGCAACAGGGAGCTCACCGGCGTCGATTGCGGGGCTCGGCGAGGTGAGGGGATGAACGGAGGGGTGAGTTCGACGGTGACCGGCGGACGGCGGACGGCGGTGATCGTCGACTCGGCGTTCCTGTGCGACACAAGCGACCACAAGGGGTCAGTCAGAGACGCAAAGGAGCAAGGAAGGTGATGCGGGGGTCAGTGGAGGATGATCAAGGCCGGAGAGGGAGTATTTCACGATCCCGACCTCGACGGGATTCTTGCCGGAGATGCCAACGACGAGCTACGCCGGGCGAATGGAGGCGGTAGCGACCAAATTGAGGGGTGGTGAAGCTGCGCAAGGACTTGGCGGAGCTTCTGGGCTAGCTGGGAGAGAAGCGGCGGCTCGGGTTTGCTCTGGCCACGGCGGCGGAGTTGAGTTCCACTCCGGCCGGCTCGGCGGGGTTCTTATAGCCGCGGCGAGAGGCTGGCAAGACGCGCGCGGGGGTGGATAAGATCGGGTGTCGCGCGTGCTACCGAAGACATGATGAAGAGCAGCGGATTTGGCGTTCGGGGACCGGGCGTTGTGCTCGCCGGTGGCGAACACGCGGCGGCGACGAGCAGCGGGCGGTAGGGGACGGGGAAGATGTCAACTGGTGGCCAGACGCATGCGCAATGATGCACTGAACATCGGCGTGGAGTTGGTTTGGCCGAAGGAGCTTTGGACACGCGGCGGCATGCGACTCCGGCGAGGGCGCGCGGCCGGGCCCCCCCTGGCTCGCCTGGGAAGATGAACAGGGCTATGCCCTAGCTGTTGACTTTGAGCAGATTTTGTATTTTGCAAATTACTTTCAAAATTTGAACTGTGCGAAAAAACTTCAAATACCAAAGTTGTTCAGAAAAATGAGATCTACAACTTTGTCAATATGAACATTTTCAAATTCCAAATAGTTTTTGAACTATATTCAAAAACAGAAAAGGGGATACTTTTTCAAACTTGATTCAAATCAAAATTACTCTGGATTTCAAACTGAAACTTGAAAATCTTCCAATATGAAAGTTGTTCCATTTGACAAAATCTATAACTTTGCTAATATACACTTTTTCTGAAACTCAATAGTTTTTGAATAACTTTTTAAAACTGAAAAGGGGACAAAAACTGGAAATTGAATGAATTTGAAATTACTGCAAATTTTATACAGAAACTTTGAAATCTGTAAATACCAAAGTTGTTCCTCTAGGTCAGATTCACAACTTTGCTTTTTGAACTAACTCAAAATTTTGAATTTTGAAAAAGTTATTTAAAAAGGGAATAAATCCAGGGTTTGGGATTTTAGGGTTTTGCAAATGAAATTCAATTCAAATCTGATTTTTGAACTTTGATCAAAGCAACAAACATCAGGGCACTAAATTTGAACAAGAATTACATAGAACTAGGCACAGAGGTGAAATTACCATTTTGCCCCTATAGGAAGAAGTGGGCTTAATAAGGGTTTTTGCAATAGAGGTACATCACATAAAATGATACACTAAGCAAATGCATACACATGAAATCATGATCAAGATGATTAATGATGCTAATGATGATATGTCAAGTTAATTACATGCTTAAACACCAGAGGTGTTACAAATTTACAAACTAGTGATTGCAGGTCTAGCCGTATCTTATTTTTCTCTATTCAAAGATCAACAACCGTTGATTACTACTTAATGTAAATTTTGAGGCCCTAAATCATTGTTGTCCCACTTGTTTCTGTCAATATATGGGACCTGTAGAGTAATATATATAGTAAGATTTAAAGATTTATTGTGCAATCTTGTAGACTAAATAGATAGAGTTTTGAGAGTTTGTTGGTCAAGTGAAGATTGATCTTTTCAGTTCTTAGGGTCTTGTTTGTTTGACATGCAATTATTAGGTTTTTGTTCAAAAGTTAGCTTTTTGTGTTTTTTGCTTATGTCTGTTGGCTTTTGGCTATTAGGTCTTATAATAAGCTTTTAGATTCTTAGCATACGAAAGCCAGAACAACTTCTCAGAATGTGTTTTTTCAACTTTTATTTTATTTTCTCAAAATCTAGTTTTTTACTTTTAAAAAGTAAGTTCAACAGCTAGATTGTTTGTTCCCATTTCTGACTTTCGGCTGGCAGAAGCCAGCAAATATAAACACATAATAGCTATTGTTCTGTTGATAGTTTTCATGGCTGATTTTGACTCTTCCGATAGTGTTCTGTGTGAGAGAATAAGTCATATTATAACTAAAAAGCTGGCTAAATCGAGCAACAAAACAACACTATAACCTCTATAATCTTTTTTTAAGAACCTATAACCTCTATAATCAGGACATAGGAAACATATATTATTAGTTTTTAATAAAATGTTTCATTGTAATTAATTTTGCCATGCCATTTACTCAGGATCCATCTAACTACTATTATGTCATAATAAAATCATTGTGTGTTTTCTATGGCTAATCCATGATTCTATTTGTCCAGGGGTGGATCTAGAACTTTTATCTATTGATTTCATATTGCTGAACTTTAGAATATTCTGTTGTAATATATTGATATTTTAGTGGTACTTGTACGAGGTCATTGATGTCACGTGACATCAATGGTTGTATTGTTGATCTGCCTATGCTATTGTCTCATGTATTTTTGCGATGGCTTGTCTTAACACTCAACCGAATCTAGTAATGCACAAGTCAAATAGCAACAGTGGTGCATTTTCTTTGATTGTCATCTAGCATAAATGAGAACAATAAAAGTATTTGGTTGAGTATATATGGGCCTAGTTGAACTAAGAGCAAATATAATAAGAGATTGTAACAAGGTTGTATGCTGATGTGGAAGAGAAAAAGTAAGAGAGAAGATAAGAACCAAGAAATTTGTGAGAAGATAAGGTGGGCTGTAAGAGAGCTAACTATTAGAGCAAAGATAATAAGTTCACCAGTGGAGGCTGCAAGCGGGCTGCAAACAATGACAACTCTGACTCTTATAGTGGCCAAGGTATTGAGTCGGCTGTAAGCAATATATGGCAGCAGCAAGAGACCCTTGTGATTGGGGAAGAGAGAAAAAAAAACACTGTCTTGGTTCCTGCGCCTACAGCTGGCGGTTAACTTACAACTCTCTATCTTCTCTCTTTGATTCTCTCACCTTCACATAGGATTTTGATAACATGGATGGCCTTGCAGCTTGCTGAATAGGACTTATTATACTTGTCCATATATGAGTTGGTTGAGAGCTGAGCTGTAAGGATTTATACAGCCGAAGGTTGTATTATTAGCCTTGCTTTAAGTTATTATTTTCGGTAACATGTAGGGGACGTTTGGATGGTTTGCCTCGCTCTCGCCTCGTTCACGATGCAAGAAACGAGGAGCTCATCAAATACTTTTCACTCATCACATAGAATGTTTGGACATATGCATGAAGTATTAAACATAGACTAAAAATATAACTAATTAGAGCATCTCCAATAGTTTAGAAAAATAACTTGTTATCCTTGTTTTATTGGGAAAAGAAGAAAAAACGTTCTCCAACAGATTGGTATATGACTTGCTAAATTTTTTCAAGTTGAAATCGGCGGCCATCTACTTGCTATATTTACCAAGTCAGCTTCACTTGCTATCCGACGTTTCTATGTTATTTTTACCAAGTTGGAATACTTTTCTATGTTATTTTTACCAAACTATTGGAGATACATGAAAAATTTACTTGCCAAAAGTTTTAGCAAGCTGCTAAATGACAACTTTTCTCAAGTCATTTTTTCTAAACAATTGGAGATGCTCTTACACAGATTGCACGTAAATTACGAGACAATTTTTTAAGCCTAATAAGTTTATGTTTTGATAATATTGTGCTATAGTAAACATGTGTTAATGACAAATTAATTAGTCTTAATAAATTCGTCTCACGGTTTCCAGATAGAATATGTAATTTGTTTTCTTATTAATTTAATTTTAATAGATTAAATAAGTGTAAGAATATTTGATATGACACGCAAAAACTTTTTACACTTTAACTAAACAGGCTAATAAAAAGATAATAATAAAAACTTTTCACACTTTAACCAAACACGTTCGTAGTACTTCATCCGTCCAAAAAAAATTGAAATTTAATTAAAGTTATTATATAAAAAGGTAATAATATTTAATATACAAGATAAGTACTCTGTATCCTTTAACTAATTACGAAATATATTTGTGTAGTAAATTTAGTTAACGATATATACTATTCACTGTAAGATTGATTAAAACCAGGGGGGCTGGAGCTAGAGCTGGTACTTCAATGTACAAATAGAAAGAACGAGGAAAAAATGTGTCGGGTACCCAAAAGCCTAGATTTCAAAAAACTAAATCACGGCAAAATCCACAATCATCCCTCAAACCAGCCCAAATGCCGATTTATACTGGCCAGCCCATGAATGGACTTTAGCGACCCTACGCACCCTCGAGGAACCCATCATTGAGACCGCGCCAAAGACCGCACGAGGCACACCACGGTGAAGGAAACTCACCGAGCGAACGGGGCTGGCCTCGACAACCTTGCCTCATCCCCTCTCGCTCCTCGGATATCCCTCGAGGGGCACTTCCCCGAGCACTCCCAGGGCAGGCTTCGACCGCCTCGCCACATATCCCTTGAGAGGCATCCCTCGAACATCCATCCGAACGAAGGAAGAAGGTCTCGACCGCCTCACCGCACACCCCCACAGACACCTACCTCCTGTACGATTCCAGGAGCATTAAATGCACTTCACCTGCTCCTGTCCAAATTGTATGGCCACAACACGCTCCGCAGCGAGTCGTACTCCGGTTAAATCCAACTTTAACCGCCCATACCCAGAAAAAGGGGCGGCTCGTACGACGTTGTTACTCCATACCGCACACTGTGTCACGTCAGACATCTCCTCCAGGCACGTTTGTCAACACATTTCTCGCATACTCCGGGGTCGACCCTGTTCGCCCAGGGCTCGACCCTGCCCAAGGGAGCCTCAACCGCCGCCCTCGACCACGACTCCGCCAGGACCGGTCAGCACTTCAACAACTCCCGACGCGACGTCTCCACGTACGCCTACGCATGGGCATCGTCCTTCACCGAAATCGCCGAGTACGTCGTCACGGGACGACGCACGACGCTACAGCAGCACCGACATGACCGACATCGTCACCACCAACGTCACCGCCAACGACAGCCCTAAAACTATGTTACCCTGTGCCTCCTCTTCGTCTATAAAAGGGGACGTCAGGGCTTAGGGAAGGGCAGAACCAACACGAGAAGTTCGCATAAGCAACTCACAACGCTCTAGCACTCAAGCCCTCCACCATAGCCTAGGACTCCAGAGCCGGTTCTCTAGTTCTAGCTCCACTCTTCACACCCCCCGTTCTCTTGCTCACACTTGTATCTGCCTGAAAGGTCCTTGTTTGGTTTTGGTAATTGAGTGACAACTTAGGTGGACTAATATGTGTTTGAAGTGAATTACACAGGTGATTAGTCCATAGGTGATCATGTGTGAGCAACATATGCCATAGAGGAGAAATGGCTTGGAATATGTCGCAAGGCTCACACATGTGAAGAAGGAGCTTATTGCATATGTGACATGACATGTGGTCATGTGGCTAAGATGGAGAAGATCAAGGCAAAACTTGGCTTGATGGACCGGTTGCGAAGGTGAAGGGCAAGTTGAGGCTTTGAAGCCGTTGGTACCGAGTGTCGGGAGGCTTAAGCAAGACTTGGCGCCGAAGGACCGAAGCGATGGTGAAGAGCAAGTGATGTCAAGATCGATGGACTATGGAGGCCATGTGATGATATGAAGTGGATCATATCATTTGATGAAGAGGTTGGTGCATGTGTTGCATCAACACTGGAGGAGATGGAATGGAATGCGCAAGGCAAAGGTATATTTGTAGGGCATTTCATTTCACCGGTCATAGGTGTGTAGAGAAGATTATGACCGGGTTTAGGATAGATGGTCGTACTATTAAGAGGAGCAAACTTGTTTGCATATCGGTCATCTAGTGCCACTTGAGCGATCTAACTTTGCGATGTTACTAAGATCGAGTGGCGTTATGAGTAAAAGAGAAAATCCTTTGAAAATGATTGCGAAAATGCTAACACACATGCACAGGATGGTGTACACTTGGTGGTGTTGGCACATTTGCAAAGGAGAAGTTGTTGGAGTTGATTTGGATCAACACAGAGAAGAAAATGGAGTTTTCTGAGTGTGGTCGGTAGTACCGCCCAGGGGGTCGGTAGTACCGCCCAAGGGGGCTGCTTGCAATGCTCTCTGTGTTGAATCTGATTTGGCCTGGCAGTAGTACCGCCATAACCTCGGTACTACCGCCGGCGGTGGTACCGACCAGAAGGTCGGTGGTACCGTGGCTCTAAAGGGTTTCGCGAGGCTCTCTGTGTAGAATTGAAAATGGTCTGCCGGTAGTACCGCCATAACCTCGGTAGTACCGCGCCCGGTGCTACCGACCCAAGGCCGGTGTTTGGCAAGTTTGCAGAGCTCTCTGAGTTGAGTGGAAGTTGACCTGGCGGTGGTACCGCCATAGGACCGGTACCACCGGGCTCGGAAGTACCGACCAGGGGATCGGTAGTTCAAAGGTCTGGAGGAAGTTTTTGAATGCGTTCTGTGTAGATCCGAAAGTAGCCTGCCGGTAGTACCGCCATAGGGCCGGTACTACCGACCTCGGAGGTATCGACCAGAGAGTCGGTGCTTCGCCTAAATCAGCGGGTCGTGTGTTAACGGCTAGTTTGACTCTGTCGGTACTACCGCCCAGGGGGTCGGTACTACCGACCGAAGCGCAGAAAAGGGGAAACGGCTAGTTGGCCGCTCCCCTCTATATATAGTCGTTGGGGCCGGCTTTGGGCCGGCTGTTAGAGCACTCCAAAGCCTTGGTGGCTTGTGTGGATGTGCTTAGGAGCCCTCTAACTCGCTTGTGCTTGCTAGTGTGCGAATCTATTGCGAGTGAGCGATTCTAGTGCGTTGCTTTGAGAGATTGCATCGAGTGGCACTAGGTGTTCGTGTTGCAAGCCGGTAGTGCTTGTTACTCTTGGAGGTTGCCACCTCCTAGACGGCTTGGTGATCGAGTCTCCGTCGTGAAGCCCGCGTGAAGATTGTGCGTGGCTCCGGAGAAGGATTGTGAGGGGCATTGTGCTCGCCCCGCGGGGATCGCGAAGAGCAACTCTAGTGGATTGCGCGTGTCATTGAGTTACCCTCACTTGTGGGTGAGTTCTTGCGGCGCTCGAGTGTCGAGCTAGGTGTGGTGCCTATTAGCCGCCGAACTTCCAAAGTGTGTGTGGTCGACACAACGGGGACTAGCTTGGTGGCAACCAAGTGAACCTCGGGATAAAATCACCGTGTCAACATTGTCTACATCTTCTCGGTGGTTTGCTATCTCCATACACAAGCTTGTATTTACTTTCATATATATTATGCTTGTGTAGTTGCTCTTGTAATTTGTTAGCTTGTGTAGCTTGCTAGTTATCTTCCTTGCTTGTGTAGTATAGAAGTTGATCCCATGAGTGACTAGTTGACTTGTAGTCTTGCTAGTCACATTGCTTAGTTTGTGTAGCTAAGTTGAGCTCTCTAATTTGGCTTGTGTAGCCTTGTTATTGAGCATTGCTAGTGAGCTTAGGAGCTTTGTGCTTTGCTTACTAGATTGTGTAGGAGCTCCCCAGTGTTTGTAGTACTAGTTGCATAGGTTTGTGTGACCTTGCTTCCAGAATTGGTTAGGTGAGCTCTAACTAGCCCGACACCTTATTTGCATTGTTTAGGATCTTTTGTAAGGTGTCATAGAATATAGGTAGAGGGGTGTAGTCTTGGCTAGACCGATAGTTTTAATTCCGCATTTGTTTCGGTTAGCCGCTCCGATTAAGTTTAAGTTTTAAAAAGGACTATTCACCCCCCCTCTAGTCCGCCATCTCGACCCTTCACCGCCCCTGTACAAGCACTTCGGTGCAAGATAAGACAAACTCCCCCCCCCCGCTGGACGTAGGGTCTTCTCTTGTCCGAACCAGGATAAATCGCTGTGTTCTTGTTGCATCATCATCCGGATTAGGGAGCACACACATATAAATTCACTCGTTGGTGTTGACCCCCCGGTTTCCGAACACCGATAGTTGGTGTGCCAGGTAGGGGCCCTACGTGTCACTAACAATTTCCCACCATTTTTCGGATGGCTGACTTTGCTTCGCCGCTCCCGCGCGCTACGGTGATCCGGTTCGGGAGCCTGGAGTTCATGTCCCTTGGCCACGACTACGACATGGCTCTGCTCTCGATCGGTGGTTCGAGCGGAGAGCGCAACGAGCCCCCACGCACAGGAGGGGCCGCACGCTGACCACACCATCACGCTTCTCTGACGAGGAGAAGGCGTGGCCAACGTCACCATCGTCGTCAGCTCGCAACTAGGCTCACGACCGCAGCAGTCCCACCATTCCTGGCAGGTGACATGGAGCCCCATGTTGGGGATCTGTCTGATCCTAGTTCAGGAACAGAGGACGAGCTGCATGGCCTCGACGCGAACCCCGACTTCACCTTCGCCATGCGCACGACGAGGGAGCCCGATCGATCTCCCCCGACACGCGCGACCTCGACACCACCAAACCTGCTTCCGCACGAGCCGTTTAGCGCCCGTCACCGACTCCCGTTCGGCCTCGACAACGCCGCCGCAAGCTACTCTACCGAGATGCACTCTGGCGTGAGTGCGCACGAGGACCCACCTGGGGCTCTCCTACGTGCCACCACGAGCTTGGCTGCCATCTTCCCGGCCTCCGTGAATTTAAGATTCACGCGAGCGCCTAGGCCAAGGCGGCACACCATCGGCACGCTGCGACGCCAGCTCGAGGAGGAGCGGCAGGGGCAGTTCCCCATCTTCTACTGCAACAACCTTGACTCCGACTTAGACCACTACGACCCCACAAGGGAGTGCTTCCACATCGACGGAACCGTCGTCTCGGATGACAAGACGAAGGACCCAGACGTGGCCGCCACGCCGGTTGCAGCTGGGGCCGAGGGTATGCCTGCAGGACGAGGAGACGAGCCTGAGGATCCCATCGATCCGCCCAACCCACGTGACGAACAAGTCGCACAGATCGCGCAAATCCGGGAGATGAAGGTCAAGCTCAATGAAGATCGTCGGTGGCTTGACCAGATCAAGCAGGCCCTCGAGCAACGCCGGGCCCCGCCACGTGGCGGAGGAGCTCGTGCTAAGGCTCGAGAGGTTAATCGACAGATCATAGAGGGTGGAGCGCCTGAGACCCCCAACTGCTTTCCTCGAGCTAGGCAAAACATTGTAGCAGCAACCATGTTGCTACGCAGCATGTCCGAGCCGTCGAATCCTCAGGCTCGACGCATACGAGACGAGATGCAGAGCCTGCTCCAAGTCGCAGCCGTTCAACAAGCTGATAGTTCGGCCTCGAGATGCCAAGGTGCGGCCTTGGGACGACCGGTCGAGCCCTCCCGCCACCGCAGGGAGGCCTCGGTCCACTAGGAAGCCGCCCCTCGAGCCAAGAACATTCGAGACCGTATCTTCGACCCTCACGAACCCCGCGAACCAAACGATGCCCGCTGCGACATCATCAATAGCCGACGACGCAAAGACAGGGGAGTCGAGGACCAAAGCTATAGCGTCCATCGAAGGGGGCGTCACGACAGCGACAAGGACCGGGGCTCCTGAGTCGTCGGGGCCTCGAGCCTTCAGCAGGGCGGTCCGCAACACGTCGCTGCCCGACCCGTTTCGACCCCCCACGACATCGTCAAGTACAACGGCGAAACTGATCCCACACTCTGTTTAGCCGACTTCTGCCTAGCCTGCCAACTAGGTGGAGCGCGAGGCGACGACCGCGCCATCATCCGCCAGCTGCCGCTATTCCTCTCCGACACTGCCCGCAGGTGGCTCGAGGCACTACCCCCCGATCAGATCTACAACTGGGCCGACCTGGTTCGGGTCTTCGAGGGGAACTTCAAGGGGACCTACATCCGCCCCGACAACTCGTGGGATCTCAGCAGCTGCAAGCAGCAACCCAGGGAGTCCCTCTGCGACTACGCTTGACGCTTCTCCAAGCGGCGCACCGAGCTCCCACACATCTCTGACCACGGTTTCATCATGGCATTTGTCTCAGGCACCACCTGCAAGGAGTTGGTTCGCGAGTTGGGACGCAACCGCCCCAAGATCGTCGACGAGCTGATGGATATAGTCGCCAACTATGCGGTCGGCGATGAGGCGGTCGAAGTGTTCTTCGATGGAAGGGGCAACAAGGGTGAAATCTTTGCCGACGCTTGGAACATCGAACAACCTTAAGCATCGGCGCCTCCATCACCACTATCGTCCTCCTCATTGTCCGGATCTTCTTCGACCACGTCGAGGCCATAGTCCGCCGCATCACTGATACCTCCCTCGACGGCGGGGGCTTATGGTGGAAGTGCAACGGGTGGATCCGACAATGGAAGGGAAAGGTAACACCCCGTATTTAATGCATTCACCTACCCACCCCTCGAGCACGCAACAGGTACGCGCATCGTCTCATCGGCTCCTTTCCATTGCACGGGCCCACCACGATCACCGCTTCACAACAGTTCTCACCTAAAAAGATGCGCCCAACGGATGGAAAGAATCGTACCCACAAAGGATCCTTCCACGAGAAGTAAAACGGGCCATGGCCCATACGAAAATCTCGAGGTAGAGAAGGCTGACCCTCGAAGGGTTCGAACAGCCGACCTCGAGTAACCGAGTCAGGGACGCCAAAGGGGAGCTCACTCGGAGCCTAGCTCGAGAATGAACTCTCGAGACCCCTCACGCGTATCCAAGGCAAGACAAATGGAACGCCACGAAATCTCCATGTGGAGAGGCATCGAGCCACTAGTTCCTATCGAATGGAGCTGGTATCCAGGCATCTGCGCGTCCTGCTTCAATGAGACCGCCTCCGGGCCACAGTCGACCCCTATCGAACGGGGCATGAGCTCTCACTTGGATTCCCCCGTTACCAGCTCACCGAGGATGTCGAGACTCCGCCCTATCGAGGGTAGTACAACGCTTCTCACCTCACACCCGATCGAAAGGGCTCGTGGGAAGGACACCGAAGCTAGCAATGCCCTAAGCCGCATGAGGCTTGGGGGCTCGACTACGCCTGGCACCCCTCGACGAAAGAGGGTTGAACTAACTCAGGAAGTAAAATGGGCCCCGGCCCATACAAAAATCTCGAGGTAGCGAAGGCTGACCCACGAAGGGTTCGAACAACCGACCTCGAGTAACCGGGTCAGGGACGCCAAAGGGGAGCTCACTTGGAGCCTAGCTCGAGAACGAACTCTCGAGACCCCTCACGCGTATCCAAGGCAAGACAAATGGAACGCCACGGAATCTCCACGTGGAGAGGCATCGAGCCATCAGTTCCTATCGAATGGAGTTGGTATCCAGGCATCTGCACGTCGTGCTTCAATGAGACTGCCTCCAGGCCACAGTCGACCCCTATCGAACGGGGCACGAGTTCTCACTTGGATTCCGCCGTTACCAGCTCACCGAGGACGTCGAGACTCCGCCCTATCGAGGGTAGTACAACGCTTCTCACCTTACACCCGATCGAAAGGGCTCGTGGGAAGGACGCCGGAGCTAGCAATGCCCTAAGCCGCACGAGGCTCGGGGCTCAATTACGCCTGGCACCCCTCGACGAAAGAGGGTTGAACTAACCCAGGGGCTCGACAACTCGAGGCCCACCGCGGCTAAGAGCCATCACCCCGATTCTGGTTGATTCAATCTTGTAGGAAAATCAACCACATTCGAAGTAAATAAAGCCCTCGAAGGAGTTCTTTTCACTCCTCTGAGGCCTCGGGGGCTACCCCCACGGGGAACGCTCGCGCGTCCCCCACGAAAAAGTTACAAATCACCGTTCTCCCCCGATTTCTAACCCCCGGCTCGAGTGCCAGCACTCGAACCAGGGCTCGGGGGCTACTGCCGGGTACATAGAAAAGGGGTACCTCAAAGCCTCGATTTCAAAAAACTAAACCACGGCAAAATCCACAATCATCCCTCAAACCAGCCCAAATGCCGATCTATACTTGGCCGGCCCACGAATGGACTTCAGCGACCCAACGCACCCTCGAGGAACCCCTCCTTGAGACCGCGCCAAAGACCGCACGAGGCACACCACAGTGAAGGAAACTCCCCGAGCGAACGGGGCAGGCCTCGACACCCTTGCCTCATCCCCTCTCGCTCCTCGGGTACCCCTCGAGGGGCACTTCCCCGAGCACTCCCAGGGCAGGCTTCGACCGCCTCGCCACATATCCCTCGAGGGGCATTCCTCGAACATCCCTCGATTACAGAACCCTTCCGAACGAAGGAAGAAGGTCTCGACCGCCTCACCGCACACCCCCACAAACACCTACGTCTTGTACAATTCCAGGAGCATTAAATGCACTCCACCTGCTCTTGTCCAAATCGTATGGCCACAGCACGCTCCGCAGCGAGTCGTACTCCGGTTAAATCCAACTTTAACCGCCCATACCCAGAAAAAGGGGCAACTCGTACGACGTTGTTACTCCATACCGCACACTGTGTCACGTCAGACATCTCCTCGAGGCATGTTTGTCAACACATTTCTCGCATACTCCGGGGCTCGACCCTGTTGGCCCAGGGCTCGACCCTGCCCAAGGGAGCCTCAACCGCCTCGACCGCCCCCTCGAGCACGACTCCGCCAGGACCGGTCAGCACTCCAACAATTCCCGACGCGATGTCTCCACGTACGCCTGCGCATGAGCATCGTCCTTCACCGACATCGTCGAGTACGTCCTTCACGGGACGACGCACGACGCTACAGCAGCACCGACATGACCGACATCGTCACCACCAACGTCACCGCCAAACGTCATCGCTAACAACAACCCTAGAACTATGTAACCATGTGCCTCCTCTTCGTCTATAAAAGGGGACGCTAGGGCTTAGGGAAGGGCAGAACCAACACGAGAAGTTCGCACAAGCAACTCACAACGCTCTAGCACTCAAGCCCTCCACCATAGCCTAGGACTCCAGAGCCGGCTCTCTGGTTCTAGCTCCACTCTTCACACCCCTCGTTCTCTCGCTCAAGCTTGTATCCGCTCCTGTACAAGCACTTCGGTGAAGATAATACAAACTCTCTCCCCCCGTTGGACGTAGGGTCTTCTCTTGACCGAACGAGGATAAATCGCTATGTTCTTCTTGCATCACCATCCGGATTAGGGAGCACGCACATATAAATTCACTTGTCGGTGTTGACACTTCGGTTTCCGAACACCGACAAAATGGATGAAAGAAAAAAACTAGATGAAAAAGAAGAGACCAATCCTTTGACCGTGTTCTGCATCCACGCACGATTAAAACTAAGCTAGTTTAACTTGCACGACTTTAAAAAATGACTTCTATAGTTGCATTGCCACTGTGCGAGTATCATTTTTTTTTTTGACAAGCAAGCGAGTATCAAGCTGGTAACTCCAGCGCATCTTTCACTAGATGATTGGCTGATGGCAGTTGACCACGGCGAATAGTCACGCTGTTAATTAAGCTGCCCCACGTTCACATTTTTCCAGACATCTAGATCTGCACACTGATGTCTAAAATACCACTCGATAATCCCCATGTGCGTGCAAGCGAGCAAATGGCAGTGTTAACCATTCTATAATCATCCATCGGATTCCAGCCCGTCCTGACTACAAAAGTGTACAGACAAACGGAAAGCGCGCACGCCAAAGACATCGTCGGCGCTCGCCCAGGCCGCTCCGGCCTTCCACGGCAGCGGCGGACTCCCCCCTCACGTCTCACCACCAACCGGCTCCACTCCACCCACTGGGGGACTCTGGGAGACTGGGAGTGAGTACTCCTCGCTGGAGTAACGCACACTCCACTCCCCGTCCCCGACCGACACACACCCGTGCTCCGGCGCCTCAAACCCCCTCCTCGCTTCCCTTCCCCCGCGCGGGCCGATCGCGACGCCCCATCGCACCGCGACACCGATCTCCCGCCCTCCTCCTCCGCGCTGTCTGTCGGCGCCCGCCACACCCACCGCCCCGAGCCCAACCACCCCAAATCTCGCGCCTTCCCTCCGAAATCCCCAGCCGACGATACCAACACACCGCGCACGCGCTCCCCCGCCTCGTCCCTCCCAGATCCGCTCCACTCTGCCCCCGCCCGAGGCGAGATGCTCGTCCAGGACCGCGCGTCCCCGCACGCGGCGGCGGCCGCCGCCGCCGCGGGCCAGAAGCCGTCCTCGTCCCCGCGCGGCGCGCCGGGGGCGGACCGCCGGCACCCGCGGCCCTTCGCGAAGAACCTCGACTTCGCCACCTGGGCGTCCGAGCACTCCTCCAAGCTCCTCCTCCTCGTCTTCGCGGCCGCCTCCGCCGCCGCCGTCTTCCTCCTGCGCGGCGCGGCCCCCGACGCCGCCGCGCTGCTCTGCCTCGACCGCTCCGCCCGCTCGGGCTCGGGCGCCCCCGCCAAGCTCCCGTACCCGGACGTCGCCTGGTCCAAGGTCCCGCCGCTCGCGATCGCCGCGGGTGCCCCCTTCGCGTCGTTCCGGGCGGAGCGGTGGATCGTGGTCGCCGTCTCGTCCCCTCCCACCGCCGCGCTGGCCGCGCTCGCGCGCGTCAAGGGCTGGCAGCTCCTCGTTGTCGGCGATTCCCGCACGCCCGCCGGGTGGGAGCTCAAGGGCGCCATCTTCCTCTCCCTCGAGCTGCAGGCGCAGCTCGGATACCGCTCCGTCGACTTCCTGCCCTACGGCTCCCACGTCCGCAAGACGGCGGGCTACCTCTTCGCCATCCAGCACGGGGCCAAGACGATCTTCGACGCCGACGACCGCGCCGAGGTGCCCGGGAACGATATGGGGAAGCATTTCGACGTGGATTTGGGATCTGGAGTCACCAACCACCCAGTGCTACTCCAGTACAGCCACGCGGATCCCAATCGCACTGTGGTGAACCCCTACGTGCACTTTGGCCAGCGCTCGGTCTGGCCACGGGGGCTGCCGCTCGATAAGGTTGGGGAGGTGGCCCATGAGGTGTTCTACACCGAGGTCTTCAGTGGCCGGCAGTTCATTCAACAGGGGCTGTCGGACGGGTTGCCAGATGTAGATGCGGTGTTCTACTTCACTAGAAAGCCGCCAACTTCGGCGTTTGATCTGAGGTTTGATTCGGAAGCCCCGAAGGTGGCACTACCGCAGGGCATGATGGCACCAGTGAACTCGTTCAATACATTGTTCCAGTCACCAGCTTTCTGGGGGCTCATGATGCCGGTGTCCGTGAGCTCAATGGCGGCAGATGTGATCCGTGGGTACTGGGCGCAACGGATCTTGTGGGAGATTGGTGGATATGTGGCTTTCTATCCACCGACTATTTATAGGAAGGATCATATTCAGGCATACCCATTTGCGGAGGAGAAGGATCTGCACGTGAATGTTGGTCGGTTGATCAAGTTCCTGAATGAGTGGAGGTCGAACAAGAGGACACTCTTTGAGAAGATTCTTGATTTGAGCTATGCCATGGCTGAGGAAGGGTTCTGGACAGAGCAGGATGTGAGATTAACAGCTGCTTGGCTGCAGGACCTGCTCGCTGTGGGCTATCGGCAGCCTCGGCTCATGTCATTGGAGATTGATAGGCAGCGTGCAACCATTGGAGAGGGTGACATGAAGGAGTTTGTGCCCAAGAAGCTGCCATCTGTGCATCTTGGGGTCGATGAGATTGGCACAGTTAACTATGAGATTGGAAATCTTATTAAGTGGAGAAAGAACTTTGGAAATGTTGTGATGATCATGCATGTTAGTGGGCCTGTGGATCGCACAGCACTTGAGTGGAGGCTGCTTTATGGAAGGATTTTCAAGACGGTCATCATTCTTGCTGAGCAGAGCAATGCAGAGCTCGCTGTTGAACGCTGCACATTGTCACATGCTTATAAGTGAGTGTTTACTGCTCCGAACAACCTTCTCTTCTTTGCAACCCTCAATTAACCATTATTTATACTTGATGGTAAATTAGACTGCGTAACTGTTAATAGAAGATGCCAGAGCACTGCTGTTTGGTTTCCTAAACAATCATCAGAAATAGGCTCCTGTTAATTACTTAAGGTGGCTCCTTTCTTGATCTTAAACAAACAAGTCTTGAGATTGTAACCTATATGGTTGCGTTTCATAAGCCTGAGTGTGTCTACATTCAGAAGAATTTGCCTGGCATTCTTTAGATAATCCGATATGAAATTAGTTGATGACAGTGTCGGCCCAATTGCTAGTAAGTAGTAACTGTAGATTTTGTACTCCCTGGCTATCTGCAACAATGGGTGGAGATTTAGCAATAGGGTTAATGCTAGATAAGTAATGAACCTTGATGCCTTTCATTTTGTTGTTACCTCACTCCCAGTCCAGTGCTGATGTAAACATTGTGCAGAGGCTGGAACTCGTTTCCATTTTCTAAATACAAAACTTGACCAACCTTGGTGGCTTTATATTAAGGGCCTGTTTGGATCCCAGCTACTAAACTTTAGTCACTTTTAGTAGCAACACTCTTACTAAAAGGGACTAAAAGGAACTAAAAAGACTTTTTAGTCTCTTTTAGTGGGGGTGTTTGGTATTTTAGCCACTAAAAGTGACTAAAGTTTAGTGGGTGGAATCCAAACGGGCCCTAAGAAGAAATAACCTTAATTAGCATCAACAAGGACATGAGCATGAGCTAGGCTTAGTTCCTAAAACAAGAAATCTATAAGTTTGCTCATTCATTTGATTTTAGTTTTGTTTGAATCAATAAGCATAGTGCTATCATTCGTTGCATCCAAGCACAGCAAAATTTCTTTAGGTGCAAATTCAAGTTAGCTGAAAGAAATAGATGTCGAGAAGATTCTATTTTTGGGTCATACCGAAGCTATGTACACTGTTTATTGCCATTATCATTGTGGTGCTTATGCGATGAAAATACGCTTTTTCATTTGAGTTAAATGTCCACAGTAGATAGTATGCTCCTCCACTTTCTTCATCATTGATGTGTCTTATAACAAGGCTTTACCTTCCATTGTGTGACCTGATTAGACTAATTGTGGCATGTATGCACCTTTTTACTCAAAGAGCTAAATGGAAAACTCAGGTTACTTTGGTTGTTTGTACGCTAGTACTATGTAGTATGGAATCTAGCAACAAAATGCTGAAGTTATTGGAAGTTAGCTATCAATAAGTACAATGTATTGCATCATCTTCTGCTATGTGTTTTGTTTAGTGATATAATAGGTCGATAAATCGAGGGTTTTATTAGGAATTCACATGAAAATGGCATCTATTTGTGGAGTTATCCTACCTTGCCAGTGGGCATTTAGCGGATAGACGGTTGACACCGCCACACACCACACTGTGGTAGACAACATGCTTAGAGCCATGAACTTGTCCTAATCCCTTAAGATGAAGCCATAACAGCTTCTGAACCCTTTAGATTCAGCACACTTTTTTCCCTGTCTGTAATTTAAGTTGATCTGGGTCCTGAAAAGTAACCTATATTTGAATGCACAGAATTTTTTTCCTAAAAGATATATGCTGTTAACTACTTTTAGTACAATATCTGGGTTTAATGATTAATGAGTAGGATATAATCGCCTGTCTAATCCTTCAGTAACACGGTAAAGGTTGATCCTTTTTAAAAATCAAATTAATGCTACAGTACATCCTCATGCTTTGTTTCTTAATGAAATGTTGTGAAGCTTGTCTCTGTGTGTTCAAGAAGAATAAAGCTATAGAATAGCATAATTTATCTGTAGAACAGCATACTGAACAAAAAAGTGTCATGATATTATCACATTTCCTTAACTTTGTTTTGATATGTTTTCATGATTAACTCAATAATGTCACTTACGTAACTTGTGAAAACTTCATCCTCTTAACCTCATTTAACTTTTGGGTTAAGTCTACATGGAACAGTAAGGGATTTTGGAACTATACAATATGCAGTGGCATATAAGGAATCAGTTGTATGTTCCTTTGAATTCTGCTTTCTGAATGGTACAACACTACCATCTTTGCTGATCATGCTTGAACTCCTTTTACATTTCATCAGGTATTTGCCCAAGGTTTTTGAAAAATACAGCGGTGCTGATGGATTCGTGTTCCTCCAAGACCACATGATTCTTAACTACTGGAACCTGATGCAAGCTGACAAGGAAAAACTTTGGATTACAAATAAGGTATGTATATTGTCTGTTTGCTGTTTCCCCATCTTTCTTTTATTGATCAGTGCCGACTGCAAATGGTACTGTTGGATTCATGCTATACTTTCTGATGGTGCAGATTACACATTCTTGGGTTACTGTTCCATTGGAGACGAATAAAGAGGAATGGTTTGTAAAGCAAGGTGCGATGGTCAAGCAGGTCATTGGCAGTTCCCCAGTTCATTTCCAAACAAACTACAAGGAAAGCATGGGCGAAGATAAGATTGCATTCTGTGGTAGTGAACTATTCTATGTGCCCCGGCAGTTTGTTGAGGACTTTGGTGATCTTGTGGGTCTTGTCGGTGATTTGGATTTGCATCACAAGATTGCGGTCCCAATGTTTTTCTTGGCGATGGACTCGCCTCAAAATTTTGACTCGGATGCTCTGGCTGGAACAGTGTTCAAGAACCAGTTGCCAGCTAATGCGACGTTCTTGTCTATTTATACAACTCAAGCACCTGCTGTTTTCCCTGTGAAAGTTATGAATGAGATTGATTTCATAAAGGTGATTCGGCTAATGTCCATAGGAGACCCACTTCTGATGGAATTGGTATAAAGAGATATTAATGTGTAGTTGAAGTGGAAGCTTATCCTTGTGGTCATGAGGACAGAGTAGACAAGCATAGTTTTGTGTTTTCTGGGGGTTTTGTAATTTCATTTATTTTGTTCATTCTGTAGCTGTTTATTTCTATGCTGTTGTATATTGGTGTATCATTAGTGACAAAGGTTACCTGGGATCAGCTCGGTCCAGCTGTCCTGCTGAAAGAAAGGACGGCCTGTCAGATACGAGTCACGGAGAAGAGCTTCAACCTGGCCAGCTGCTTTTTTGCAAGATTTTTGGGTCGTCAATAGTAAAGGTCCACACTTGAGCTATTTGTTGTACCATTCGAATTTGACAAACAAAACTGATACAAACTCTCAGAGGAATATCTTGTGCACATTACAGAAAAGCATTGATATAATGAAAGTTGGCTGTTTGTAAGTTTGGGAAAAAGTTTCTCCTGTGTTGATTAGAATTTTGGGTTACATGATTATTAGTGGTGTCTGGTACTCTGGTTCTGGTTCTGTAGGATTGAATTGATGGTTCAGCGAATCGGCATGTTGTCAAGTGTCAGAAGTTCGCAGATGAGCTGTGGAGACTCTGTTTGAAGCCTCTGTTCGCTTGAGCTACAATCAATCCTAGAACAGTATTTTTTTTTTCTCATAAAAACCTGCAGCTGTATCCAGCCAGCAGGCCAAAACAATGTCGCAAAAAAGGTATGGTCATGTGTTTGGGCCAATATGTAGTGAAACTTGTGGCCCAAATTTTGATCGGCTTCCATTTTGCTGGAATGAATATATTCTGCAAAGGCCCAAGTATGATGAGTTCCGGATATATCTCTAGTCAACTGTTCGGCAATTTTGCTCCAGAACACAACTCTCGTCAACACGGATCTTCTGAAGTTTCGATGTACGTACTCCGTACGTACTAGGCTAGTGATTCCGTGGTTGGTTGACCACTCCTGGCGACGTAAACGTAACTGCAATGCAAAACACGATGCGTGAAAAATAAACTAGTCCAGCCGGTCACTAGTGTAACTTGTAAGTAGTCTACTCGCTCCCCCAGTGGGCAATGGCCGAAAAAAAAAAATGATTGGAGAATGAACTGCCAGGAACCCTCCCTCCTGTTTCTAAAGTTTATGATGAGGAAGCAATGACCTGGGGAAGCTGCTTGGAGGCTTCTGCCGCTAGCTATCAGTAGCAGGGTCAGGACAAGGGGCTCTCGCGATCCCTGTCGTGACTGCTGAACAATCCAGCACGTACGTACAACCACCACGAGTCCACGACGACGACGATCTCTCCGGGATATCCCGAGACGGTTGGTGTTGGATGGTGCCCCTGCCTAGAGATCCGGCACCCAACACATCCCTGCGTCGGTGCAGTGCAATGCACCGCCACCGTGACCTCTCGCGCGCGCCTGCAGAAGCACGACGACAGAGAGTGCTGGCTGGCTGGCTAGGCTAGGTGTCCGAGCTGCCGCCGCGTCCCTCGCAACACTCGCGCGACGACGCGCTCGGTGGATCGATCGATCCCACTCCCACGCGCCGCTGTCTCTCGGTGCAGGTCCGCTGTCCCCATCCCCACCTGCCGGGGAACAAAGCCCGGCCGTCAGGGACGATGGATAGCCGGATCCGGAGCGCCCGCGTCACCACGTGTCGCCTCGCCGACATGTGGAGTCAAAGAGACGTCGACCTGCTACTAGTACGTACTCCCCCGTAGATCTACAGATCGTGCGTCACCCACTGGCAACGGATCCACCGTGTTCGTGCCGCCACTGCCATGCATGTGCTGCTAACGTGCACTGTGCAGGTTTTGGCCGTTTCCGAGCTCCCGGAGGTAGTGTTTGCTGCGCCTGCGCTGGGACCACGGCCACGTACGAGCCCACGACGGCGAGCGAGGGCATCCTAGGACGAGAACGAGCAGCCCGGCCAGACGGCAGGCGGCGACCTCCATCGTCTGATCATGCATATTTCCAGTCTGGTTGGACGATTTTCATTTTTCGAGGATTCGGTCGGGTCAGTCAAATTGGGCTAGCAGGAAATATTACGAAGGATCAACTGATGACACAAACCAAATAGAGACAGCAGTACAAAATGGATCTTTGGTTTCTTAGTACGTACTTTAGTTTCAGTTGTCGAGCCCTTTGCCAACCAGGATTCAAGCCACATTTTCTACTAGGTTCGGATATAGCTTCGGATGATTCAGGACACACCGTTCATCATTCATATAGATGGTGGACTCGTGTAGCGTACATCAGATGCATTTGTGTTGGTTTGAAATTCACTTGGTAATAAGAAACTATAACATCAAGTGAGATTCATTACATGCACCATGAAATACTAAAAACTATAACATCAAGTGAGACAGCAGTACAAAACGGATCTCTGCTTTCTTATTACTTTAGTTTCAGTTGTCTTAGGGCCCTTTGCCAACCAGGATTCAAGTGAGATTCATTACATGCACTCCATCCGTATCGCTTTTAGATGTCGTTTAAGATAGCGATGCAGTCTTCAAAATATAACTTTGATCATTTATTTTTTTAAAAAAATATTTGTTGAAAAAGTGGTATATGTATATTTTTATGAAAGTACTTGTCGGTGTTTCGTACCCGGGGGTATCACACCAACGAGTAATATGATCGCGTGCTTCTCTTCCTGGATGGTGATGCAAGGGGACACAAGGATTTATCCTGGTTCGGGCAAAGAAGGCCCTACGTCCAGCGGGGGGAGATGTTCTTGTATTACTTGCACCTAAGTGCTTGTACAGGGGAGAATACAAGCTCAGTGAGCGTGGACCGGAGTCCGGACTCGTGTCTGTGCGTGGACTCGTGTGTTGTGTTCTCCCCTGTACAAGCACTTAGGTGCAAGTAATACAAGAACATCTCCCCCCGCTGGACGTAGGGCCTTCTTTGCCCGAACCAGGATAAATCCTTGTGTCCCCTTGCATCACCATCCAGGAAGAGAAGCACGCGATCATATTACTCGTTGGTGTGATACCCCGGGTACGAAACACCGACAGTTGGCGCGCCAGGTAGGGGACTTCGCGTGTCCGAGCCGATTTCTCGTTGATTCCTGGATGGCTTCATCCCCTCTTCCGTTCTCGGCTGGTGCCGTAGTCTGGTTCGGGAGCCTCGAGTTCCTGGCCACAGGCAACGGCAACGAGCTGACTCTGCTCTCCACGGAGGGCCCGAGCGGAGTGCGTGTCACGCCACCCCCGCGCGGGGGGCGTGACGCGTCGCCCGCACCACCACACGTCACCACATCGCGAGCGGCGCCGTCGTCACCGTCGTCGCCGGGCGCATGCGGTGCCCGCGGCAAACACCTACGCCCCCGTAGCCGGTGCAGGGTCCCCAAGGGGAAACCAGCCCGGCGCGCGGCCGAAGACCTCCAGGGCGCACCCGCGCCCGCCCAGCGACTTCGCATTCGTCATGCGTACGGACCAGGAGCCAGGCTAGAGGCCTCCGAGCCGTGCGCCGTCGACGCCGCTCAGCCTCCTCCCGCACGGGTCGCGCTGCGCTCGACGCCAGCGGTTCCCGGTCGGCCTCGACAACTCTGCGGCTGTATACGCCCACCGCCTCGACGAGCGCCATCAGGACCAGACGGTGGTGGACCGGGAGCAGCGTTCGGGCGCGCTGCTGCAGGCCATGGCCAGCCTGGAAATCGTCCACCCCGCGTGCGTCGACCGCGACTTCTTGCGACCCCTCGAGCCACCTCGGCGCGCCACCGTCGGAGAATGGTACCGCGAGCTGCGGTCCCAGCATCGGCCAAGGCGGCGTGCCGTCAACAGCTCCGACTCCGACGAATACGACTACCACAACCCCGACCTCTGGGATCCCACCAGGGAGTGCTTCCAACTCGAGGGAGTCGTATACGATACCGAGGACGAAGGCGACGACGACAGGCCGGCCCTCGACCTAGAGGGACCTAGCGACGTGGCCGCGGCAGGCGGATCACGCGTTCAGGGAAGGGACGAACCTCCAGCACCGGCTGTACCGCCTAAGCACGACGATGGCCGGGCGGCGCAACTCGCACAAGTGCAAGAGGCAATCACCAAAGCGGAGGAGGAACGGCGACACCTGCTGCAGCTCCGGCAAACCCTGATGCAGGAACCACCCCAGCCCCGAGGGGCCGGAGCTCGAGGCCGGGCTCGAGAGGTCCACCGGCGGATCCTCGAGGACGGGGCACCAGCACGCCCTGAAGCTTGTTTCCCGCGAGCCGGCCAGAACGTGGTGGCGGCGGCTATGATGCTCCGTGACCTGCCCGCCGTCTCCAACCCCGATGCCAGGCGCATGCTCGGAGAAATGAAAAACCTCCTCGAGACAGCCGCGGTACAGCAGGCCGAGAGCTCGGCGTCACGCCGACGCGGAGCAGCCTCGGGGAGACCGGCGGACACGCCCCATGACGTTCGCGAGGCATCCGTCCACCAGCCGGACGCCTCTCGAGCTAGGCCAGTCCGCGAACGGATCATCGACAACCGACCACCTCGAGACCCCAACGACGCCCGCAACGACATCAACCGACGACGCAAGGACAAGGGGGCCCAAGAGCGTGGCTATAGCGCCCATCGAGGGGGGCGCTACGACAGCGACGAGGACCGGCAGGTCCTCGAGCCCCCGGGCCCCCGAGTCTTCAGCCGGGCCATCCGCAGCTCGACCCTCCCCGACCGCTTTCGACCGCCGACCAACATCGTGAAGTATGACGGGGAGGTCGAGCCCAAGCTCTGGCTCTCGGACTTCCGCCTTGGCTGTCAACTGGGCGGAGCGAAGAACGACGACCGCGTGATCATACGTCAACTCCCACTTTACCTCTCGGACACCGCCCGCCGGTGGCTCGAGGGGCTCCCGCCGGATCGGATCCATGACTGGGCCGACCTAGTCAGGGTCTTCGACGGGAATTTCAAGGGGACCTGCGTGCGTCCAGGCAACCCCTGGGACCTACGGCGTTGCAGGCAGGCGGCGGACGAGCCCCTCCGCGACTTCGCTCGACGGTTCTCGAAGCAGCGTCTCGAGCTCCCCCACGTGCTTGACGAGGACGTCATCTCAGCGTTCCTCGCGGGCACAACATGCCAAGAGCTTGTTCATGAGCTAGGACGCTACCGTCCCGGGACGGTCGAGGACCTGATGGATCGCGTCACTAGCTTTGCTTCGGGCGACGAAGCAGTGGGGGCCTTCTTTGGCCGTACCACGGACAAAGGCAAGGCGGTGATCGCGCCGGAGGGCTCCAACAAGGGCAACGACGCCAAGAACGACAACAATGACGGCAACAAAAGGAAGAAAAACAAACGCAAGGGCCAGAAGGCAAAGCGTGGCGCCGATGACGACGACGACAAAGAGGTGCTCGCGGGCGCCCTCGAGCCTAAGAAGCCCCGAGGCCCCCCCGATGGGGCTGTTTTTGACCAGATGCTCGAGGATCCCTGTACCTACCACAGGGGCCCCGTAAACCACAAGTTGAAAGACTGCCGACTGTTGAAGGGCTACTACTCCAAGCTCGGCGATAAGAGGGAGGACGCGCCTAAGGGAAAGGATACCGATCGACGCGGCGGCAGAAACGCAGATGGCGACTTCCCCCCGGTGCGCGACTGCTACATGATCTACGGGGGGCCGACCGTCGGGCTCTCAGCTCGAGAAAAAAAGGAGCGCCGGGAAATCTTTTCGCTTGGCCACGACGCCCCCCGGTATCTTGACTGGTCCGATGCGCCAATCACGTTCGACCGTGACGACCATCCGGACCGTGTCATAAACCCGGGGGCTTACCCCCTCGTCGTCGACCCCATCATAATCGACGTTCGGTTCTCCAAGGTGTTGATGGACGGGGGCTCGAGCCTCAACATCATATACCTCGAGACCCTCGACCTCCTGGGGATTTCAGAGGGACAGCTTCGACCCAGCGTCGGGGGGTTCCACGGAGTAGTACCAGGAAAGAAGGCCCACCCCCTCGGGCGCATCGACTTGCCGGTTTGCTTCGGCACGCCGGCAAACTTCCGACAGGAAACGCTCACCTTCGAGGTGGTCGGCTTCCAAGGGACCTACCACGCCATCATCGGCCGGCCAGGCTACGCCAAGTTCATGGCGATTCCTAACTACACGTACTTGAAGCTCAAGATGCCGGGGCCAAAGGGGGTCATCACCGTTGACACCTCCTACGAGCACGCATACCACTGCGACGTGGAGTGCGTCGAGCGGGGGGAGGCCAACGTCCACCTCGACTCGCTCGAGGCCTTGGCAGCTCTGGCCACCGAGGGGGCCCCAGAAGCAAAGCGTCACGCCGGCACCTTCGAGCCGGCCGAGCACACCAAGCAAATACCCGTCGACCCGACCTCGGCCAATGGCAAGACGCTGACCATCAGTACCAGCCTCGAGCCCAAATAGGAAGCAGTGCTCGTCGACTTTCTCCGCGCGAACATCGACATGTTTGCGTGGAACCCCTCGGACATGCCGGGCATACCGAGGGAAGTCGCCGAGCACGCCTTGGAGATCCAGGCCGGGTCCAGACCGGTGAAGCAACGCCTGCGCCGCTTCGACGAGGAAAAGCGCAGGATCATCGGCGAGGAGGTGCACAAGCTTTTGGCGGCCGGATTCATCAAGGAGGCCTCAGTCCTCGTCGGTGCGGTACTCCTCCCCGAGGTCCACGATGGCAGGCTCGACCTCGACGCCCGAGCTCGAAGGAGGAGGGCTCCCGACACCGCTGCTGGCGTCAGGAGGCAGCACGTCCTCCTCGAAGATCTTCGCAAGCGACGTCCCCGGCCTCTCCATCTTCTCCAAAATTTTGTCAACACGGCGGTTGTTCCACTCCTCATCCTTCCCCTCGATCTCGATGAAGCCATTCGCGACAACGTGGACCGGGAAGCGGAAACCAGAGCGAACGACCGCGAGTGTCTGCTTGACGCCGTGATGGAGAGCTTGCCGGACACGGTCCCGCGCGGCTGCGTCGAAGAAGCACAAGGCATCGACCAAGGCATCGCCCCGAGCCACTGCACCTTCTGCCGCGGTCACAGGAGGAGCACCCCACATGGGGCCGAGCCGGTCGAGAGAAGAGCGAGCCCGCTCCGCCACCATCGTCTCGTCTTGGAGCTGGTCCAAGAGAGCCTGGTTCGTCCCGCGGAGCTCCTCGACCTTCTTCTCGACCCCTGCGCAACAAACAAGGAAGAGTGAGACTGCGGCGTAACAAAGAACTTCGAGAACCAAACAAAGAACAAGGTGTAAGCCTCACCGTCGCAGTGTTGCCCCAGTGCGGCGAGGTCGCTGGTCAGGCCCTCAGCACGCTGCTCCAGCCTGCGCTTCTCGGCCAGCGTGAGGAGCTTCTCGGACCTAAGGTCCTCGATCAGCCGGCCCGCCTCTACCAGGGCCAGATCCTTGCGGATCACCTCCTGCCGCGCCGCCCCCTCGGCGGCTCGGGCGGTGGCGGCACCACTCTTGGCGTCTTCGGCCTCTTTTCTCGCCGCCTCCGCTGCGGTTCGGGCAGCGGCGGCCTCGCCATGGGCGTCAGCAACCTCCCGCTTCGCCGCCTCGGCTTCAGCCCGGGCAGAGGTGGCCTCGCTTCGGGCGTCCGCGGCCTCCTTCCTCGACGCTTCGAGAACGGCGGCGGCCTCCTCCTTGGATCGAGCGACCTCGCCTCGAGCCACCCGGACCTCCGCCTCCGCCTCGTTAAGCCGGCTCGCCATCTGGGCGTTCCGGCTCAGCTCCGCGCGGAGATCTCGAAGCTCCGCCTCAGCCCGCGCGAGGGCGGCTGACACCTGTGCGGACCGGTCCGCCTCCTCGGAGCAGGACCGCTCCGCCTCCGCCATAAGCACGGCCACCTCCCGGAAGATGGACCGCACCTCGCGCGGGGCCCCCCCGCTGGGCCGGCTGCTCGATGGGAACCACGGCAAGGGGCGGGCTCAGTGGGACGGGAAACGGCCATACCGGTCGATCGAGCTCGATGTCGGGCAGATCCTCCTCCGCCTCGAGCTGCCCCGACAGCAACCCGCCGCCCGACGGCACGAGCCCTGACTCCCTCCGTCCCTCCGCCGGCGCTTCCTGTTGCGGATCGATCGAGGGAAGGCTCGACCCCGGGCCCTCCTCCCCGGCCGGGCCCTCCGGCGCCTTGTCGGCGCTAGCCGGCACCTCGGGCGCCTCCATCGTCATCGAGCCCGCGGCGAGGAGCGGCCCCTGCTCCAGCTCGTTCAGGAGGTCCTCCACCGTTGGCTCCTTCTCCGCCGACGCCTCTTCCCCCCTTCCCTCCTCCGCAGCCCGGCCCGTGCTGGTCGGAGCCACAAGGGGCGCAGTCTCCTCAGCCCCAGACGCCGGCGGGGCCGTGCTCGCCCCAGGCGCTTCCCCCGGAACACCCGTAGTGGTGAGGGGAAGGATGGCGCTCCCAGTTGGCACCATCGCAGGAGGAGGAGGAGGGGGAGGAGGCAGCGCTTCGGCGGATACGGTGGTGGCAGGCTCGATGCCGTGAGCTGAGGCCCCTGCAATACGAGATGACGGAGATGTCAGAACCAGGAAGAGTACCTCGACCCCCGTGGTCGATGGCGACGGCCTCACCAAAATTCGCGACGATCATCCGGCCCCCTCGAGCCATGGCAGCTCGGGCCTTCTCCAGCCAAGCGGCTTCTCTAGCGGAGGAAGGTGCCATACCTCGAGGTGCCTGTGCCTCGACGGGGCTCGAGGTCTTGGCCCGCTTGGACGAAGCGAGGTCCACCTCCTGGTAGGAGCGCTTCCCCCTGAGAAGATGGAGATGGCACGCGTCATCAAAAGCAAAGAGGTGAAGCCTCACTACCGACGAGACCCAAGGAAACTACTCACC
The DNA here is from genome assembly GCA_009763385.1 of Coix lacryma-jobi var. lacryma-jobi. Taxonomy (NCBI): domain Eukaryota; kingdom Viridiplantae; phylum Streptophyta; class Magnoliopsida; order Poales; family Poaceae; genus Coix; species Coix lacryma-jobi. Next base: position 33,984,094 of record CM019826.1, read on the forward strand.
CGAAGCGGCGGCTGGGCTTCTTCCCGGAATCGCCGGACCCACTCGGGGGCTTCGAGCCCACCCCACGGCTCGAGCCCTGCGCCTGGGCCGTCTCCACGGGGCTGGGATGGGGGGAGGGCTCCCGACGCCTCCCATGGCTCGACCTCGAGGGAGAGCCCTCCTTCCGCCCCACATCGCGGGAGGGCGACTGTACCACCCTCGTGCTGACGTCGTGGCGCTCGCCCCGGCGCGGGCTCCGGGACCTGCTCCGGCGCCCGCGCTGGTGGTCGCGCCCTCCCACGTCCGCTTCCGTGTCCCGGCGGCGGTGCGGCGATGGACTCCGGGGACGCTCGCGCCCCTGGTCACGAGACGCTCGGGGGCTCCCTCCCCGACGCTCGTGATGGCGCGGGCTCGACGCCTCTTCTTGGCGCCCGCCCCTCCGCGGGCTCGACGGCGCCCTTGACGGATCACGGGGGTCGGGCCCGAAAACCTTCTCAACCTGTCGACCGCCTCTCGAGGCCCGACCCCTCTCGAGACCCCCCGTCTGGGCTGACGCGGGGGCGGCCTCCGTTGGCGCTGTGGCGGAGGCGCTCCGGGTCCGGGGCTTCCTTGCGATCAGGGGCGCATCCGACGCGGAGCTCGACGGACCTCGGGCCCCCGACGAGGCAGGGATCGGCGCCGCCTTCCGCGGCTGCGTCCCGCGCGACCCTTTTGTCGGTGGGACCTCCAGTGTACCCTCCTGCATTGAGGAGCGGTCAGCCCTGTCATCGACGAGCCCCGCGCGCATCAAGCGCGCATCCATCCCCTCGTCGTCGCCCTCCTCCTCATCACCACTCTCCTCCTCCGAGCTCGAGGAGCTTAGCTCGGGGGACCCGTCCCCAGGCTGACGGTTACGACGAGCCTTCGCCAGTCTCTGCTCCCGAGCTAAGCGACGCAAGTTTTTATCTTTCTCTTTCTTCTTTTTGGCATCCTTGCTCTCCTTGTCCTTCTGAGCAGAGAGGCGCCTCACCTGAGAATCCGCGGCGTCCTCCCTCACCGGGGGCCTCGACGCGCGACAAGTAAATGCCCCCTGGAGAAAGAAGAAGCATGATGAGACAAACCACAAGACGGATGCAAACGGATCGAAGGAGGAAGAAGGGGGGGGGAGGCTCGAGATAGCTCGACTCGAGGTAGGCTTACCAGGTCAAGACACCCCTCGTCGGGTGCCATCGCAACCAGGGTGGAGAGTTCAGGGACGAACGGCCCCTGGATCGTGATCGACACCCGGGAGACGCCCTCGTTCCGGGACAGCCTCTCTTCGGCCATCCTCGAGCGATTGAGCGCCTCGAGCTGAGCCTGCGGGCCCATCTCGTGCATAAGAAGGGGGCGGTCCGCCAGCGGAAGAACTCTTCGCTGGTGGAACGCCCAAATGACCGCTTGCACAGTCAGCTTCTTCTCATCCACCAGCGTCTTCATCATCTCCATCAGCGGGGCCAGGTGGCGTTGCCTGTCCGCCGCAACGCCCCAGGTCCACTTCTCCGGGCGTCGAGTAAGGACCCTGCCGGTGTACTGCGGAAGGAGGCCACCTTCGTTCCGCAGATAGAACCAATGGTCGTCCCACCCGGCCTGGTTGGTGGAAAGCTTGTATCGCAGGTACTCGCGGGGGACATTGGCCGACGAGGTCCCCGCACTCGCGGTAATGGCAAGGGAGCCCATGCGCACGGGCCGCCTCCCGCTGGGCTTCAGGGACTTGATGAAGAGCTCGCCCCGAAAGAGATGGATGAACATCTCCCAGTGCGGCTCCATCTTCAGGTACCCCTCGCACACCGCGGCGAATATGGCGGCGTGCGAGATGGAGTTGGGGGAGAAGTGTTGCAGCTCCACCTCGAAATGGTGGGCCAGCCCTCGCAAGAAGCGGCTCGGCGGGACGCCGAGCCCCATACGGTGGTAGCGCGTGAAGCTCACCACGTACCCCTCCGGCGGGTGCGGCTCCCGGTGCTCCGCCGACGGGATAACCCACCATGCGGGTCCCTCCTCCGGGTTGGGGCGCAGAAGCCCCTGGGCCACCAGCGAGTCCATTTCGCTCTGCGTCACCTTCGACGGGCTCCAGTCCTCGGCCGGCAGCATCTGTGTCTGGGCGGCCATGACGTTGGCGCGGCGCGGATCCGAGCAGCGGACGGGCAGCCGGAAAATCCCCAATCAACTAGCTCGAAGGAGAGGGCGCGTAAAGGCTACGGCGGCGACGAAGGCAAAGGCAAAGTAAAGGATTCTTTTTCCCCTCTTTCGATATTTATAGGGGGAAACCCAGACGGGCGGGATCTCCCACGACGTAAAAAGGTAACCGAATGCATTCAATGCGCCCACCTAACCACGTCTCGAGCCGGATGCAGGGTACACGCGTTACCTCTCCATTCGCTCCACTACCCGGGCCCGCCACGACCGTCGCTCCGGCTTCGCGCCCGCCGCTCTCCCCGACGGTTTCCGCCTAAAAAGGCGTGCCCAACGGGCAGAAGGATTCCCAGACGACGGAGGCTTCTTCATAAAGGTAAAAACGGGCCCCGGCCCTAAGTCTCGAAGCAGCGAAGGCTGGCCCTCGAAAAGGGTTCGACAGCCGGCTTCGAGCACCCGAGTCAGGGACACCAAGGGGCGCCACTCGCGGCATTACTCGAGGGCCGAGCCCTTGAGGCCCCTCACGTGTATCCAAGGCGGGGAGCTCGACGTGCAGTGAGATCCCCTCGGAGGGAGGCATCGAGCCACCGGGTCCTATCGAATGGACCCGGCACTCCTGCAGACTTAGCACCCATGCTTTATGAGACCGCCTCCGGGCCACAGTCGACCCCTAACGAACGGGGCACGAGCTCTCACTTGGATTCCCCATTACCAGCTCACCGGGAACCTCGATACTCGCCCACTCGGGGTAGTACGAGGCATCCCCCCTCGCATCCGATCGAAAGGACTCGCGGGATGACAAGCCAGGGCAATCGGCATGCCGGACAGCTCGAGGAGCCGGCCAGTCGGTTCAGCCTGGCACCCCTCGACGAAAGAGGGTCTAAAAACTCGGACAGTTACGACTAATCTCTTTTCTTGGTGTGAGCATGAGATTTTCAGACCTCGAACGATCGCTCGTCCTCCATCTCGCCCGAGCCCTCGAGGCCAGACCTCGGACGATCGCTCGTTCTCCGTCTCGCTCGAGCCCTCCGAGCCAAGCCTCGGACGGAGTCTCCCACGACAAAGAAAAGGTAACCGCAAACATTTAATAAGACTACCGAACCACATTTCGAGCCTGTTGACAGGTACACACGGCGCCGCGATCTCCGCTCCCTGACGATATCCGCCTAAAAAGGCACGCCCGCTGGGCAGAAGGTTCCCAAACGACGGAGGATTCTTCAGGAAGCCCACGAGGGGGTTCTAACCACTCCCCCATGATCTCGGGGGCTACACCCGTGGGTGTCGCTCGCACGACACCCACGGAATCAAATCGACAAAACCCTCGAGACCCGTTAGCTATCCATCGAGATCCCAATCTGGAGCCCCTGCTCGAATGCAAGCACTCAAACAAGGGCTCGGGGGCTACTGTCGGTGGTACGAAAAAGGCTACCCCCAATCAACGCAAACACCCGAACGCTCCGTCTCCGTCTCGCCCGAGCCCTCCCAGCCAGGCCTCGGGCGAACGCTCCGTCTCCGTCTCGCCCGAGCCCTCCCAGCCAGGCCTCGGGCGAACGCTCCGTCTCCGTCTCGCCCGAGCCCTCCCAGCCAGGCCTCGGGCGAACGCTCTATCTCCGTCTCGCCCGAGCCCTCCCAGCAAGGCATCGGGCGAACGCTCCGTCTCCGTCTCGCCCGAGCCCTCCCAGCAAGGCCTCGGGCGAACGCTCTATCTCCGTCTCGCCCGAGCCCTCCCAGCCAGGCCTCGGGCGAACGCTCTGTCTCCGTCTCGCCCGAGCCCTCCCAGCGAGGCCTCGGGCGAGCACGATCGCTCTCCGTCTCGCTCGAGCCCGCCAGACCTCGGGCAAGCGCGCCCCCACACCTCGAGCCTTAGTACACGGACCTCGAGCTGCACAGACAGCCGTACCAGCCCATACCACGCATTTAATGCCTTCACCTACTCCGGTCATGTCCACAAGTGCACAGCATGTACCACAGTAACTCGGTGTAAAGGTCAAGTCTCGTTTTCACCACAAGTATGGGCAAAAGGGCACCAGTACAGCACTGTTCGGCCATGCCAGGCACTGTAACCCCTCGAGGCCGGCTACGCGCCCCTCGAGCCCTGCACTGTAACACCTCGAGGCCGGCTACGCGCTCCTCGAGCCCTGCACTGTCACACCTCGAGGCCGGCTCCGCGCCCCTCGAGCCCCCGTGGCACCACCTCGAAGCCGGCTCCGCGCCCTTCGAGCCCTAACTACTTTCGTGCTATTGGAGGACAGGTACCCCAAGACCCGGAGGGACCCCGCCGCGTACTGTACATTCCGGGATGGGTGCTGTACGGCTCCCGCCTTGTCGCGCCACCACGTCCGCGCCCAGGATGGAAGCCACGACCCAAGGACGCCTCAACAGCGACGATCACATCGGCTCCAGTGGCCCCGACAAGACAGAGTTCCTACCCTTCTCCGTATGGGGCACCATACGCCCCGACACCTGTAATACTTTCATGTAACCCTGGCCTCCCCTTGCTCTATAAAAGGGGACACTAGGGCCCTCACTCAAGGAACACAACACACGAGTCCACGCACAGACACGAGTCCGGACTCCGGTCCACGCTCACTGAGCTTGTATTCTCCCCTGTACAAGCACTTAGGTGCAAGTAATACAAGAACATCTCCCCCCGCTGGACGTAGGGCCTTCTTTGCCCGAACCAGGATAAATCCTTGTGTCCCCTTGCATCACCATCCAGGAAGAGAAGCACGCGATCATATTACTCGTTGGTGTGATACCCCCGGGTACGAAACACCGACAGTACTTTTCAAGTCAATTATTTATATGATTTTTATTTACATCTCTAAACTCAATAATTTAAAAGTTATTTATGATTTATTTTTTCTAATGTTTAACTCAAACCTTGTCCAAAACAACATCTATTTGTGATACGGATGAAGTATTGATTTGCTATTGTAGATATTAGTATACTTTTATACTAACATAATTAATGTTAGACGTGTTTAATTTAGAACAAAACTAAAGCCACTTCGTTTGGGATTGAGGGTTTAGATCTAAACTCACCTATACATCGATCTGGAACAAAAAATCTGTTACGTGATTTTTTCCACATCCGGAACCTTTCTCAAGATAGGATTTCTATCTTGACTTCACAAATAACTCCAGGATATATATGATGCATCATGCATGATGCATGAGAGACGAAACAGATGACCAAATAGTATTAATTATATAATAACAACTTCCGGAACAAAATTAATTCCTAGCACCATAATGTTAGGACAATTCTCCAGAGTTACTAAAATGCTGATTGAATATCTTGCCAATCATTTATGCAGAATGAAATCATTGCTCTTTGATTATACTTTTGTTGGCACCTGGCCCTTGGAAGGAGTTGGACGTAGTATTTTAATAATTTGCAGTGCACCACGAGCTCGATTATGACCTTCCAACATCATAATATGTCCATATCAAGGTACCCTTTTATAACAAGAAAAGCAAAATAGAGAATTCGACACTAGTAGAATACTGCTCATAGCTGGCGCCCCCTATTCATAGCACATGCGGTTGTAGTTATCACGCGCCTGTGATATAAAAGGGGCAGTGAACAGTTGACAACCGCCAGTGGAAATACATTTGCACTGGCGGTTGGACTAAGACAACCGCCAGTGTAAATGGACCATTTATACAGGCGGTTGGCTAAGCCAACCGCCAGTGGAAATGTATTTACACTGGCGGTTGTCTTGACTCAACCGCCAGTGAAAATGCCACCATTTTCACTGGCGGTTGGGTTAAGACAACCGTCTGTGCTATCTCTGGTATAAATACCCGCTCTTCTTCCCTGAATAGCACTGTTTCTCGCCGCCACCTTCCATTGAAGGCGATTTTGGAGGTCCAGATTTTACAAAATACAAGGGGAGAGATTTTGATCTTCATTTGTTGGAAGGAGATTAACAAGAAAGGTTAGTTTGTGTCCCTCTTTGTCTCAATTTGCTAATTCTTGCTCAATTTGATGATTCACTTTTTAGATCTAGGGTTTCACCCATGAGTGAGAGAGAAGAATACCTAGGTTAATGAGTGACCTTGCTTAAGATGGTTAAATAATGTCTCTCATCTATACTGCTTCGTGTTTACTTTTTAATTTTGTTTATGCATGATATCTTTTCTTGTTTGCATGTATAATGGTGTGTTCTTGAGTATTTATGTAGAGAGGGAAATGTAGGTTTTTATATAATATTTAGGTTTTTTATTATGTTGTTTATTTCCCAATTGTTTTTTTCACTATGTTTTTATGTTTTATGAATATTGTGTTTTTTATTTAATAATGATATTTAGGTATTTTAAATTATGGTACTTAGTTTTTTTACTTTAAACCCCAATAAACTCTAAACAGTAGCTAATAATAATTCCTAGCTAACCGCCTATGCTATCTCTGGTATAAATACCCCATCTTCCTCCCCGAGCAGCACTGTTTCTTGCCACCACTTTCAATTGGAGGCGATTTTGGAGGTCCAGATTTTACAAAATATAAGGGGAGAGGTTTTGATCTTCATTTCTTGGAAGGAGATTAACAAGAAAGGTTAGTTTGTGTCCCTCTTGCCTCAATTTGCTCATCCTTGCTCAATTTGATGATTCACTTTTTAGATCTAGGGTTTCACCTAGCAAAAATATAATCTCTAGATATGGTTACTTTTTTTACATTGATTTCAATCAATTTATTGATTTTTTACAGGTAATGATGGAGAGGTCATTCTGGATGTATAAGTTATCAAAACTAGATCCATTATACATACCCGAGGTCCATAGGTTTATTGATGCCGCTAAGAATCATGCTTGGAGAACAAAGAAGACGCACATACATTGTCCGTGCATGGACTGCAGAAATGTTGTTGTATTTGATAACACTCAACAAATCCTTTCTCATCTGGTCTGCCGAGGATTTATGAATGATTACTTGATTTGGACAAAGCATGGAGAGGGTAGCTCTGCGCCTTATACAACTAGAAACCCTGCAAACATCGACGTCGATGGTGAAGATATGGTTGATGGTGGGTTTCAGTTTATACAGGAGACACAACAACCTGACGCCGAACATGTTGTGCCAAATGTTGGAGATCATGGTTTCGCAGGAGGAAATGAAGATGTCAGAACTAATGTGCTGCCAAATAATATGGCTGCGGAAGATGCAGAATTTCTAGAGGCAATGTTGCGTCGTCATGTGGACGATCCATCAATGTTCTTCATGAAAGGTATGGAGACCTTGATGAAGGCCTACAGCCGATGGCCAGCAGTGGAAAGATTTCAATGAAAACCACATTGATGAGTCTAAGGGTTGCACCAAAGAGTTCACGACGCTGCGGTCTGTGCTTAAGTTGTTGGTGTGCAAAGCTAGGTATGGTCTTTCTGATGCTGGCTTTGATGCGTTCTTGAGTATTATTGCAGACATGCTTCCTAAGGAGAACAAAGTGCCTGCTAACACATACTATGCCAATAAGCTAATCAATCCACTGACGATGGGTGTTGAGAAGATCCATGCGTGCAGAAATCATTGTATCCTGTATCGAGGTGCTGATTATAAGGATTTGGATAGCTGTCCAGATTGTGGTGCAAGTAGATACAAGACGAATAAAGACTACAGAGAGGAAGAGTGTGCTGCCTCCGTGTGTAAAGAAACCAAGCAAAAGAGGACCCAACAAAAAACCCTAAAGAGTAGTTCAAAATCCACCAGGAAAGAAAAACAAGAAGTAGACTATTATGCGTAGAAAAAGATTACTGCTTTGGTGATGTGGTACCTACCTGTGGTCGATCGATTGAGGTGTTTGTTCGCTAACCCAAAGGATGCCAAACTTATGAGCTGGCATGCTTGCGATGACCACAAAGAGGATGGGAAGCTTCGGCACCCAGCCGATGGCCAGCAGTGGAAAGATTTCAATGAAAACCACATGGACTTTGCAAAGGAACCAAGAAATGTTAGGTTCGCATTGAGTACTGACGGAATGTATCCATTTGCTGAGAGGAGCAGCAAGCACAACACATGGCCGGTGATCCTCACCATCTACAACCTTCCTCCATGGTTGATGCAGAAGCGAAAGTACCTTTTGCTAACCATCCTTATCTCTGGACCTACACAGCCTGGAGTTGACATGGATGTTTTCTTGGAGCCCTTAATGGAGGACATGAAGATATTGTGGGAAACATGTGTTAAAATGTTCGACGAGTACCGCAAAGAATCATTCACACTAAGAGCAATTATCTTTGTTATGATCAACAATTACCCTGCTCTCTTCACATTATCAGGGCAGTTCAAGGGAAAGGTTGGTTGTGTGGTATGCATAGATGAAACCGCTTACGTGTCCCTTAATGCATCTAAGAAGATAGTGTACATGAGACACAGACGCTTCTTATCGAAAGGACACAGGTACCGCCAGAAAAAGATGGATAAGTATTTCGACAATAATGTTGAACTACATTCTATTGCTCCATCAGGTAACAGTAAAGGCAAAAGAGTTTTCAACCTAGTCAGCAAACTTAATTTTGTTTTTGGGAAGAAGACAAAAGACAGAAAACCAAGAAAGGATGTCAAACCAACTCCAGGGGCTACATTCAAGAAAAAGTCTATTTTCTTTGAGTATCTGTCATACTGGCCAGAGTTAGACGTTCGCCACGCAATTGATGGTATGCATGTCCAGAAGAACGTGTTTGAAAGCCTAATTGGAACCTTCCTAGACATGAAGGGGAAGACAAAGGAAGGACTGAAATCATGCATGGACATGGTACAGTTTGACATAAAAAATGAACTTCACCCTGTGCTCCAAGAAAATGGGAAGTACCACCTCCCGGCAGCAAGTTACAACCTCAACAATGAAGAAAAACATGCGATGTGTGCGTGGTTCAAGCATTTGAAAGTCCCTTCTGGGTTCTGCTCTAGCATACGGAGTATTGTGTCAATGAAAGACTTTACACTCACCAACTACAACTCACATGATTGTCATGTCATGCTGACTACTTTCCTCCCTATTGCCATCAGGGCTATAAATCCAGTGTGGATCAAGGTTGCTGTCACACGGTTGTGCTACTTCTTCAACAGGATCTCACAAAAAGTGATTAACTGTGATGAGTTGGCGTCCCTTAAGGAATTCGCAGTGGAGACAGTGTCACAGTTTGAGATGTGTTTCCCCCCAGCATTCTTTGATATTATGGTTCACCTTGTGGTCCACTTGGTTCCACAAATAGAGGCTCTGGGTCCCATGTACTTCTATGAGATGTGGACATATGAGCGTTTCATGTCAATACTAAATGGCTATGTATCAACTCGTGCTCGTCCTGAGGCGTTCATGGTAGAGGGGTACTTAACCGAAGAGGCAATTGAGTTCGAAGGTCCTTTCTGCAACAAGGTCCTAAAAGACCAGGTTGCAATAGGTTTACCTCCGTCAAGACATGAGGGCAGGCTGAATGGAAGAGGGAGGATGGGAAAGAAAACAATCGTCCCTCTTGATTACAATGCAATCCTCGAGGCACATCACACCATCCTACATCAGCTCTTGATAATAGAGCCTTGGATCGAGAAACACATTAATGAGCTTCACGAACATAATCATGGGTGCACGGATGATTGGTTAACGAAGGAACACAAAAAAGTTCCCCTCATGGCTTCGGGAGCATGACATACCAGATGGGGAAACAACTGAGGAACGCACCATCAAGGTGTTGGCATCTGGACCATCACGCCAAGTCACGACATGGCAAACTTATGACATTAGTGGTTTCATGTTCTGTACGAAGTCCAAGGACAACAAGAGCATGGCACAGAATAGTGGTGTTCGATGTGAGGCCTTAGACTCTGAAACTGGTAATGAGACTACATACTTTGGCTTCGTTGAGGACATATGGGAACTTGACTATGGTTCATTTCAGATCCCTGTGTTTCGATGTCAATGGGTTGAAGACAAACATGTTACAGTGGACAACTATGGGGTCAGAGTTCTTGATCTAAGTAAGGTTGGCTACAAAGATGATCCGTGGATAATGGCTAACCGTGCGACATAGGTCTTCTATGCCGAACAAATCCTTTCTCGTAATGAGAAGAAAAGTACTGACAAGCCGAGGCATGTAGTTTTTCCTGGAAAGCAACAAGCTATATGAGTTGATGGTGTATCTGACCTGGATGAATTTAACGAGTTCATCGATATGTCTCTCTTTGTAGACGACCATCCAGTAAGGATAAGGAATGTTGAGCGAAGCATCCCACAGAAATCATTGCCCTGGGTGCGACATGATGGAGAAGGAAGAATAGTAGTTGCCTAGATTATTTTTTTTATTTGCCTTGTAATCCATTTATGTAATCTTTATGCCACATTAGAGCCACTTTTATGTATTCAAATCATGAGTTTAAGTGAGTTTTACGGAAGATTGGAGTAGATGTGGACAACGTGTGGTACAACAGTGTCAAAAGAAGTATTGACCAAAACAAAAGTTGTAGATCATGGTGTCCCCTTCAACTTTGGTATTCAACAGTTCCTCACTAGAGGTCATTAAGTGTGCCATATTTCATTTGCGAGTTGTCGGGCTATTAAATTCGTATAACTTAAAAAAAATTCAGTAATTCACTAGATTTTCAAAAAATCATCAAATTTGGTATGGTGGCATGTATTGGCCAACTAAACTCCAGGAAAAAGAATGAAATGATTTGAACAAAGTGACAACATAGATGCTTCACAAGTGGTCACATCTCTTAGAGAGTTTGAGTTTTACGGATGATTGGAGTAGATGTGGACAACGTGTGGTACAACAGTGTCAAATGAAGTATTGACCAAAACAAAAGTTGTAGATCATGGTGTCCCCTTCAACTTTGGTATTCAAAACTTTCTCATTAGAGCCATTTTTAAATCCCTAAGCCGCATAAAACTCTCTCAAAATTTGAATTTCAAAACTTCGAACATCATAAAGGTAATAAATGAAGGGATGTCCTATACAAAAGATGTGCACTATGTTGTTACCTACAACTTTGGTATTCAACAGTTCCTCACTAGAGGTCATTAAGTGTGTCATATTTCATCTGCAAATTGCATTTTAAAAAAATTGGAAATTAGTTAATACATGCGGTTGTCAATACTAACCGCCTGTAGAAATCTATTTCTACAGGCGGTTGGTATTGACCACCGCCTGTATAAATCTATTTCTACAGGCGGTGGTCAATACCAACTGCCTGTAGAAACCGTTTCTACAGGCGGTTGGTATTGACCACCGCCTGTAGAAATGGGCTCCCTATATAGGTCAACTCGTCACCCCGAAAATTTTCTAAGTCCTGGCGCCAGTTCTTTCAAAGAGACGCCGACAGGCTGCCAAAATTTTCCGCCGCCGCCTCATCGTCGCGCCACCGTCCCCTCTCCTCTGCGCTCGCCATTGCCGTCGCTGTTGTGAGTCCTCTCCTCCTCCTCCTCCTCCTCCTCTTCCGCCTCTCTCTCTCTCCGCGCATTTGGTGGTGGCGGCGGCGCGGCGGCGGGAATGCCGTGTCTCGCGGCCACCGCCGGCTCCGTCCGCCGGCTCCGTCCGCCGGCTCCGTCCATCTGGTGGACGGTGGCCGCGGGCGCGCGGCACGGTGGACGAGGAGACTCGGCCGCGGACGTTGCACGGTGCACAACGGCGCGCGGCACGGTGCACGGCGGAGCAGAGGAGGGAGAGAGGGAGAAGAGGGTAGTGGGCCGACAGTGGGCCAGAGGGGGGGGTCGGCGAGTGGGCCGTTTAGGGGAGAGGAGGGGAGTGGGCCGAGAGGGGCATGCCCGTTTTTTTTTCTTTTTTCTTTTATATAATCATTCTAAAATTCATATCTGAGAAATATTGGTCCAAAAATAATGTAATAAATTTTGTTTTGTTTCCCTCGACAAGATGTATACATAAATAAATGAAAATAAATTTTATTTTGTTTCTCTCGTGAAATATATATTTAAAATGATTTAAATTGAATATATGCCTCATAGTTTGTTTAATACATAGATAATTCTAGGAATACCAAAAAAATGTGAATCCAATTTTGTTAGCTTTATTGAACTATGTAGAAGCTGTGAAAAATATGAAATGCCATGTTTTTTTTCTTTTTTATTTTATATAATCATTCTAAAATTCATATCCTGGGAAATATTGGTCCAAAAATAATGTAATAAATTTTGTTTTGTTTCCCTCGACAAGATGCATACATAAATAAATGAAAATAAATTTTATTTTGTTTGTCTCGTGAAATATGCATTTAAAATAATTTAAATTGAATATATGCCTCATAGTTTGTTTAATACATAGATAATTCTAGGAATACCATGTTTGTTCTTTTTACTTTTATAAATCTCCTTGTGATATTATTATATATTTATGTCAGTTTGTCGCGATGAGTTCTCCGCGCAAGGACCAAGCCCCAGGATCTGAACATACGGAACAAGCCCCAGAGTCCGACCCCATGACGAAAGAAGTGATCCACCAAACAAGCAAAGTCCTGGGGTCGTCTGACCCCACGGAGAAGGTAGAAGGGACCCACGAAACGGGTGAAGCCACAGGGGACGAAACTCCGGAATATGAAAGTGTTAGTGATGACATGGAGCCTCCCGAAGTGAGGAAGGCTCGTCGTGAATTGCAACATGACCCTGATTATAATCCACAAGCCGATGAGGTAATCCTTGTCTATTATACATGATTTGGATCTATAATGTTTGTATGTAATTACATGATTTCGATCCATAATGTCTATATATAAACCCATCTATATGATTCACAATGTCTATACTCAGGAGGCAATGTCTCAAATGCAAGAACTGATTTGGCAACACAAAGTGGCACAAGCCGAAGATGCACCGGAACCGACCACGACGACGACCACTGAGAGATCAAGGAAAAGAAAGCGAAGCAATTTGAAACGAGGCGAGAGACGATTAAACAAGTTTCCAGACGACGTATATGCCATCTCAGATGTTAGCCCGATCGGACAACCCCTAGCTCCTGAGGAGGCCCTACCTAAGTACCGGAACACCATTGGTTTCTGTGTTAGGGACATTCTTGACATCACTATTCGACAGTGGTCCAGTGTGTCAGATGATGACAAGACAAAAATTTGGGATAAAATCAAGTCGAGGTTCCTGTTTCCTCGAAACACACCAGAGGCACTGATAAAGGAATACATAATGAAGCAGTGTGCAATCAGTTTCCGAAACTGGAGGTCAGAGATGAATACCAAGTTTGCAAAGAGAGGGTTGGGCCCTACAAGCAGATACAAGATTACTAAAGGACAGTGGGTGGTCTTTTTAGAGCAGAGGAGAGAGCCAGAGTTCTTAACTATCAGCGAAGCCAACTCTGCTCTCGCTAAGAAGAACAAGTACCACCACCGTCTAGGCACAGGTGGTTACCAGCATCAGGTTCCCAAATGGAGGCAAGAAGAGGCTGCGAAGAAGGCGGCAGGGTTGCCAGCGCTGTCCGAGCAAGTTGGTGAAAGGTCGGCAAATTGGATTCTTGCTCGAAAACCAAAGGAAACTGAGAGCGGTGTGTCCTTTGACGACCCAATGTTTGAAGAAGCAACAAAGAGCATCTTTGCGGTGGCGGCCAAGACGCAGGAAGGGAAATTCAAGCCACGAAGGGAGAGGGACATCCTTACTGCGGGCCTCGGTAACCCTGAGCATCCCGGCCGTGTTCGGGGCATCTCATCCAAAGAGGGATGGAAGGATGGATTCGGCCCTCAGTGGCAAGGTGAGTATAAGAAACGTGATCGATACAAGGAAGAAATGGCAAGTTATTTAAAGCAAGAGGCTAAGAAAGAGTTCACAGAGATGATGGCAAAATTGCTAGAAAATCCTCCTCCTGAGTTGATGCAAAAACTAGCGAGTGCGGTTTCAAATCAACAGATTAGCGTTCAGGCACCCCAGATGCAGCTAGTCCCAGTGGTGTCACCATGTGCAACCAACATTCCAAGCAGTGTTGCGTCTACGGCGAACAAGGTTCACTATCCGGTTGACGACATTGTTGGTCCCATGTCGTGCTCCCTGGTCATAAGATATGGCATTAACAATCATCGTACAAGGGAAGTAGCCAAGGGCAAAGCAATCTTAGGACGCAAATACCATGGAGCTGCCATTCCTTAAGACTACTGCAGAGTAGAAGTATCGACCGTGGTTCAAGGATATGAGGATGAGATTCTAGACATCCCTGGTCCAGAGGACATTGAGAAACTCGGATAGGCTATAAACAATTTCATCCTTTGGCCTAGGCGGGACGTCCACCTGATGGAGCAACCCACTCAGGAGTCATCAGGACGTACCGATCCTCTTCATGACCACCCACCATCACCTCCCCAGTCTATTCCCGACCCTCAATCATCACCTCCGCCAAAGTCAGCACCATCTCCGCCACAATCATCACCTCCGCCATAGTCCACACCATCTCCGCCACAGTCATCTCCTCCACCATAGTCAGCACCACCTCCACCACAGTCGTCTCTTCCGCCACAGTCAGCACCATCCCCGCCACAGTCATCGCCTTTGCCATAGACACCACCATTGAATTCCCCACCTTCCTCACAACCCGAAGATCCTCTGCCACAAAGCAAGGAGCCACCACCACCGCCAAAAAAGAAATTTCCGGTACCCAAGTTGGTTTCCGCCTACGAGCCAAAGAAGAAAATAGCTGGGACAACCAAATTTTTAAAAGAAATTGGACAGAAATGCACTTCAGAAGTCGTTGAGTTGTCTGAGCTTCAGAAGTCAGCGAAGCCAGTGCCTAAGGTAATTCTTTGCACTATCAAGGTCCCAACTGCAGAAGATTACAAGTCTATCCCTAAAAATTTTGTGTTGGAAAGACCTCTACTCAAGCGGAAGACACTCTTAAATATTCCAAGCAATATAAAAAGGTTGCACGACTGGTATATGAGAGCCGCTTCTGTTGGCATCGACACCATCAACATGTGTATCCCCCAAAAGGCATTTCTAAGTGAAAATAATATGTGCATCATTAACTTTGAAGACATTTGGTTGATGATGAATCTCGAGAGATTGGACGTACAGATCGTAACGACGTTTGCACTGTAAGTGTTACATAGTTTAAAATGCATTATAGTTGTGTCAATGTTGAATATCTGACTTGCACATGTGCCTTGCAGAATGCTATATGATCAGCAGGAGTTGTATTATGGGCAAGATTTCAATTATTGTGCCAATGAAAGGATTGGCTATCTGAACCCAATTGATATATGCGAAGAACGACACACTTTCAGAATCGGAGATGACAACATAGAGTTACTGGGCTTAGAAGGTGAGGAACGGGACAAGAAAATCGCAAAGTTGAAGTTGGCGTATGAATCCCAGTACGCCTTCTACATTGGAATGTCATTGCTCAAATATCAACATAGGGAATCGGTAGTGGCCCCGTACCACTTTGGGTAAGTGTGAGTTTCCATAGATGCATCATGAATTTGATTCCAATATACAAATGCATCATGAATTTGATTCGTGCAGGGACCACTGGATCTTCCTTTTCATTTATCCTAGGGACGGAAGGGTGCTGGTACTAGACTCCGCAAATTACCCGCCATCAAGCTATGCAAAATTCATTGAAATGTTAGAGCTGTAAGTCGAGATATGCATTCTTACCTTTGTATTTTGAGAGTTTGTGTATAATTAACATAGTGATACTATTCGAGATCATAGGACATATAGGTTTTATAAGATAAAAGGTGGAATGTGCGACGCCAACATTCAAGGGCAGCCATTGCAAGTTTTTTATGACTGGCCGGTAAGTTGGTGAAAATTTACTCTTATGAATACAAAACATATATGTACTATACATAGGACCATGGTTGCATGTATAAATATTCACTTTCCCATTATATAGTGCCACAAGCAACCACCTGGATCTGTCCTCTGTGGATACTACGTGTGCAAGCACATGAGAGAGACCGGTCGATACGTCAGCAACCCTTCCGAGGTAATACAAGTAATAGTCGTGTATGTAGTATTGTACACCATAGTATTGACAAACTATGTATATGCATGAATATACGGTATTGACAAACTTTCTTTGCAAGAATATAAGGAAGACAAGGCAAAGCGCATCACCGAACGTACTTTGTACAACATAGTTGAGGACCTGAGCCTTTTTCTATTGAAGCACGTCATTTCAACGGAAGGGAGGTATCATGATCATGAGTGAATTATCGAAGCCAAAGTACCGAGTGCTAACAGAGATTTCTAGGCTAAAACTAACTCGGAATGGTTATTAGACCACCTGTGCAAACTTGGATGTATGTAATGTGCAAACTTGCAACTTTATGTTTGTGATCATGAAACTTTGATGTATATAAGTGTATGTATGAAATATGTAAATTGCATGTTGCTATATTAATGTATATGCATATATTTATTTTAACAATATAATTGCATGTTCCAATATTAATGTATATATTTAATTTAATAATATAATAATTATAATTAATAATATAATATATATAAAACTGGTCTACAACAGCACATGCGGTTAGTTGTGAACCGCCTGTGGAAATCGATTTCCACAGGCGGTTCACTTAAACAACCGCCAGTGTAAATAGACCATTTACACTGGCGGTTCCTTAAGTGAACCGCCTGTGAAAATCGATTTCCACAGGCGGTTCACAAATAACCGCCTGTGCTGTTGTTCCATTTTCACTGGCCCCCAGCGCATACGATGTTAGAAAACGCCTGTGAAAATGGGTTTTCAACCGCCTGTATAGTATGTCTCTGTACTAGTGCGAGTTTACCAATGTCGTTACCAATCAATATCATATATATACAAGTCCTAACTTACCGTACAAGATGAAGTCAAAAGTGTAACCATGCAATGTTATTTTTACATTGGTACATACTTAATTTTTTTTCCTTTGTTGATTATATTATCATTAATCTATGTTTGTCTCTGTCACCTTTTTTCGGGGTCTAGTTTTATTGAAATGATGCAAAGGAATCTTTCATTTTGCCCTCTACAAGTAAGCAGACAGTAGCTATATTGTGGTCCAAGATCATTTTAAAAAGGTTAATTTACTTCTGTAAGCAATTGCTATCCTATATATGATCTCTAAGGCTCTGTTTAGATGGACATGAGACTATAACTAATCGTCAAAACATCTTCAAAAGTTCTAAAAACTCACTTCCAATCTTGATTTTTTTTTGGCAAGATTGAAAAATGCTCCCGACAACTCTTCTCTCAACTCTTTGCGTGCTATGTGCGAATTAGTCCAATCACATGGAAATATACTCATGTGTATTAATCAGCCAATATAGAGGTCGAAGGACGTAGGAAAGAACAAGTAGCAAGTACAAGGTTCGTAATGCAATGTACAAGAAAAAAACTATATAACTAATTTGAGTGGGTTAGAAATAGTCCTATATTTATGATGTAAAATTATCTTATATTTTTTAGGAGCAAGATCTTAGAAACAGTTGGAGAAACCCAATAAATATGCTCCCAATATTTTTTAGCCACTTAGAAAACTCATTGATTTACCAATTGTATTTTTGAACTATATCTACAAGAGATGATGCCTTCTATGACGATTAGAGGTTTTTCTCTTATCATATAAAGCCCGTTACTAAGGACATTCTGTAACAATTTTTATGACAATTTTTGATTTGTGACAGTTTTTGTGACAATTATAATTGTCATAGATCATAAATTATCATAAAAATAGCTTGTAATTGTCATAGAAGGTCCTTAGTGACGGACCTTCTATGACAAGAGATTTGTCATAGTGTATGCTCTTAGTTTTAGTTGTTTATTAACTAGAGCTAATGGTTAGCTCACTAAAATTAGCTAGCTAAATATTAGTCTTGTGTTGTTTGAATTCAACGACTAATAAATGCCCACAATATGTTTAAGCCCCCTGTTCCTAGCACAACTACACAAACATAACAGGGAGGTACAATTTACTGATTTAGACTTTTTCACGATCGGTTGCTCCAATATCCTAATTAGTTATGATTGGTCAACTAGCAAACTAGTAACAACTAGTTGAGGTTTGGCTAAAAAAATTATCCGCTTATTTTATCTTTATAGACTAAAAATTAGTCACATAGTTGTTAGTCCCATGGATTCAAATATGGTCTAAATCTCAAATTTGCATCGATGGTACTTGGCTTTGTGTTTGTGCCCCTCCTTGGACTATGTCGTTATGCCAACTACTTGGCTTTGTATACTCTTCACTTATTTTGTTACCGCATCGATCAAGAAGTTGGTTTGGTAGAAGCTCCTAAAACAAGATTTAAGACTGAAAGTATCAAAAGTTGTGTTCTAGCTCGATCATTAACCAAACCACCCACACCAAATAGGTAATTTACTCTTGTATACAATTACTAACCTATATGTAGGATATCTGGAGTCCTAGAAGGGGGGGTGTTGAATAGGCCTGTCAGAACTCAAAACTCAACTCAAATATTAGCCTGATCGGCACTACCGATCCAGATAGGTGTAAAATCGAGCTTCGTGAGTATAAGACAGAATGATGCACATAGAGAGTAAACTTCCTTCAGGGTTATACAGTTCATAGGTATACCAGAAATCAAAAACACAAGTATGAGCTCAAACCCTAGAAATCATTTCACAAATAAAGAGTACACCAAAGCACAAGGTGACACAAGGATTTATCCCGTGGTTCGGTTCACCACAAAGGTTAACCTACTCCATGTTGTTGAGGTACGCCACCAAGGCTCAAGCTCACCACTTAGGTTTGCCCTTTCCTCGTTCTCAAGTCAAGAGAGCTAACTCTTGAGATGAGGGGTGATTTCTTAGCTGCAAGATGATGGTTACAAACCTCCCTAGGCTGCCACAATTGTTGGCAAGCTCAAGGGCGACGCCTAGCCGGCTAGGAGCAAGCTCCAAGAGTAATAAACCCTAGAACCTCTGGCCAAACATGAACCAATGCTCTTGAGACTTTGGGAATCAATGGATCTGCTCTCTAATTGAGTTTTGCTGCCCTCTCTTTCAAGTTTTAGTGGTTGGAATGGGAGATCCACTTGAAATCTTTGGGGGCAACAATGGAGGAGTGAAAGAAAGAGAGGAGAGCCTTTTGCAATGGTCAGAACGCGAGCTGGAAGAAGCACCGGTTGACTGGACTGTTTTTGGGCTTTCTGAAAAAGTATATATAGTCTGGTTCCCAATGGTTCGATTATGATCGGCACTGCCGATCTAATGATTGGCACTGCCAATCTCCCCAAAAAGATCAGATTAAGATGAAACTTGTGGGGTTAGAAAGGTGGCTGGAAGTATATCCTTTTGGCAAAGATTGAGCATTGGTAACACAATTTGACTGTGGGTGCTAGAATCCCTCTTGATAGTACGACATTCCTAAACTCAAATTTGAAATGAAAAACGAGTTAAACCTATTTTGAGTCGGAAACCATCATGAAAACAATTGGGTACCCATCAATCATATATGTCATCCTTTCATTTGCTATTCCCTGCTTGTCAAGTCAAAAAATTTCATTAGTCCTCTAATTCGGTGGTCATCAACACCAAAACCCACTTAGGGCTTGATTGCACTTACAATCTCCCCCTTTTTGGTAGTTGATGGCAACCCAATTCAAGCTTACAAAAGATATAAATAGTGCTGAGATTTATGAGTCATGGATGTAGAGGACTCCCCCTAAATATGTGAATGGAATTTGAATTTCCAAAAATTGACATAAGAGATCAACTTTCACATATTAGTGAGATTTGGAGCCTCCCCCTACATCCATGCCTGCTGTGGGGTGCAAGAAACATAGTGTCACAGTATAAAACGTGATGCAAACGACAGTTCATGCACAACAAGGTCTGGCTGCCGTTGCATAGATCGGCACTATCGACCAGAAGATCGGCACTGCCGATCTGACTTCAACAGCCAGATCACAGTGAAACTTAAACAACAGATAATATGCATAAAAGTAAACTATTAGCACAAATATGACAGGATGGAACAGAAATAAACACACATGTCCATATTCGAGTACGAAATAAGTCTAAAAGGTAGTCAATTATTACATAGATAACTTCTCACTCTGACAAGTCAATTATTACATAGATAACTTCTCACTCTCACAACCTAACTAATACTCTCTCTGGATAAACATAAACTCAGCAGCGATGACGTCGAAAAAGATTGACCCCCTTCAATTCTCCGCCTTTGACATCAAATGCCAAAAAGAGAAGAGAAAAGAAGAAGAGTCACTCATCGTCGGAATCCTGGATATCATCCCAATCGACACCACCACCTGTGCCAGCGCCACTGGTACCAGCCTGCTGTCCATATTCTGATCTAATTCTATTGTTGAGACGGTTGAAAATCGTGTTTACTTGTTCCGGAATCCTTTATCTTTGATTTGTGAAATCCTTGGGTTTAGACATTACTTTGGGAACTCCTATTCTTTTTTCTTTCAAAAGAGTAGCAACATACCCTTTCTTTTTTTTTATTTCCTTCGATAAAGCATTTCACTCTTCTATAGAAATCAAATATGAACAATTGATTCATCATCTGAATCCGAGTCTATGCGAGCACGCCCACCACGGTGAGAAGTCATCGTGTAGCGAGTAGACAATCTGGTGGACCTCCTGGGAGATTGCTGCTCCTGTTGCTGCTGATACTGATATTGCCGCTGATAACCGGTGAGAGTCTGAAACTCCCAAGCGCTATGGTGACTGTACTCAGGTTCATCCTGGTACTGTTGTGACTGCTGCTGCTGCTGCTCACCATCACCACCACCACCACCATCATCATCTGACTCAGAAAGATTTGGAAGGTTGAACTTTGGTGGAGATCTCAAAGGAGATAGAGGTGGAAGTCCCTGAGCCTGTCTCATCTCCTGCATAGACCTGTGAGTCCTGTAGATAGCATCATTCTGATAAGAGCAAGAGGTAAATATTGCCTTGATCCAAGATCCAAGCTTCCAGAACTTCTTGTTTTTCCTGCCACTGCTACCACCACCTCTGCAAGTCCCAGGTGCCTCTCTGTGAGCATATGAAGCCCTCCTATGTACCTGAGAAGTAGCTACCCACCTCTAGTCTTCTTGATGTTGTAACTAGTGTGTGCCCCATCCTTGGGATACCTGAAACCAGTCACTCTCTCGATCATAAACATGATGTAAGGAGCATAGGGCATCCCCCTTCTACCATCTTCCACTGCACAGCTCAGCTCAAGCCAAATGAAGCTAGGTACATTAAACTTGGCACCGTTAGGAAACCGAGATAAAACATTGGTAATGTACCCATTAAGATCAGTGGCTGCACCATCCTTTGGATTGATTGTGCTTCTGATAAGGTTGTTCATGATGTAATAGATGCTCTTCAGCCCTGTCCTTCTGCCATCAGCTGCTGCAGGGTCCTCCCACAGAAAACTCACTTCATGTGGAATGAAGCGATGATCATCATGAATGCGACTGTAGGACCTGTGTTGCTGCCCAAAACCAAGAATGTGACAAAAGGTCACAAAGTTGACCCGATAGTGAATACCATCAGTCAACCAGTGGATCTCATCCGCATCCCTATCCCTGAAGAAAGTGGCATGAAACTGAGCAAGGACCTCCTGGTTCCAATCATATCTGAAACTCATAATATTTGTCAGCTCATATCTATCACAAATGGTAACAGCTGTAGCAAAGTCATGATCATTCCTATCCTGCATATCAGAGAAGTCAATGTATTGCATCTTGGTCACCTTAGCCTTCTTTCTCCCAATAATACAGGTGGTATAGAAGTTGGAATGGAAAGCATTCCAAAACTTGTAATCCAAATCATGATCTTTCTGCACCACAAAAGGATTTTCTTGTCTAGCTCTAGTGGTTTTAGCTATGCTTTTGGAGTAATCAGTCACATGGATTCTCCTCCTGTTCTGTGGCTCCATCAGCTCAAACTCACTCGTGCTGTCCCTCATATAACTGTCATCAAACTCTGTGAGGTGAACTGGAGTGGAAAGCACATATCTCGCAGTATGTCCTGCCTGCTGAAGCCTAGCCTGTTCCTCATTGTACTGCTGCTCCTCCTCTTGTTTCCTCATGGTGTATGCAGCCCTTCCCCTTCCGCGGCGAGTGCATTGTTTGATGGAAATCTTCCTTTTGCCACGGTCATCATCACCCTCCATCTATGCATAAATAGAATAAAATGAGCAACCGCATGTAAAAAGAATTTCTGTTATACAGGAACAACTAGGGAAAAGAGTTAAATTTAGAACACGGGTTGCTGCAGAGAGGAAAAACTCTCTGCATGGTCGACACTGCCGACTAGGGGGTCGACACTGCCGACCAACTCAGCATCCCCTGTTCCAACTCTACTTCTTTCCTCTAATTCTCCCTGTGTCACACCATCCTTTTCACACTATGAGCAATTACAAAACTGATTCGAAACAAGTACTTAGGGTTTCAAGCCATGGATTAGGTCATAAAACAAAAGTTATTGGAAACAAGTTTTGATTTAGGAATCCAGCAGATTTGGATGCCCATTGACTGAGGAAACAACATAATCTGTAGCCGAGGTGGCTGCAGAGGTCGGCACTGCCGATGGCTGATGTTCACTCTGATAATGGAGTTCCACATCCACTCGATTCCTCCCCCTAAACATGTTCCCACCACCTTGGTGACATACCAGCAACACAAATCCATAACTAGAAACTGTCCATTGCATAGATTGGATGAGATTTAGGAAAGAACACCTTGTTACCTTGAGGGAGCTTGAGGAAAGGAGCAATGGCTTGAGGGAGAGGACCAGCACCGGCCTGGGGACAAGCAGGGCGGCAGGGTTGGGCTCGGCACTGCCGAAGGAGCAGGAAAAAGCCTAAACCCTAGAAATCTCCTTCTATGGAGAAAGGAGAGGAGATAGTGCTGGCCGAACTCGACTGAGAGGGGGGGGGGTCATGGGGTGCAGATGGGAAAGGAAGAAGACACCCCATGGCCTGGCCAAGTGGACCCGAACCTGTCAGCAGGTTCAATGATCGGCACTGCCGATCTATAGCTCGACACTGCTGAACTGCTCAATCAGCCTGGAATCGACTGAAACTAGAAAGGCCTATTTCATATCGGATAAGTCAATGTGTCCTCCAAGAATCATGACCAGACATAGAAAAACAATACTGGGCTATGGTCATGGTCATGAGAGGTGGTTTTTCAAAACAATTTGAAACACGATATGAAGTTTTTGCAATGCATTTTCCTAGGTCGCTAGTTGAGCAAACAGAGGCATGCTATATTTCAAACTACGTTACGAGAATCAAGTATATTTAGCTCACTACGCAAAACACAAAACCTTGTCTCGTCGAGTGGCTTAGTGAAGATATCGGCTAGTTGTTTGTCGGTGCTCACATGGCGAATTTCGATATCTCCTTTTGTTTTGTGGTCTCTCAAGAAATGATGTCGGATGTCTATGTGCTTTGTTCTTGAGTGGCTCACGGGATTGTTTGCTAGTTTGATGGCACTCTCATTGTCACATAGTAATGGGATTTTGGTAAAATGGCATCCGAAATCAGAAAGGGTTTGCCTCATCCAAAGTAATTGAGCGCAACAAGCTCCGGCTGCAACATATTCGGCATCGGCGGTGGATTTTGCTTCTTAGAGCTCCAAGACACTAGGGACCATCCAAGGAATTGACATGTTCCCGAAGTGCTTTTTCGATCTACTTCGGAATCTGAATACCCAAGTAAATCAAACTTGGAACCCTTGGGATACCACAAGCCAAGGTTAGGAGTGTGCACTAAATATCTCAAGATTCTCTTAACGGCCATTAAATGACACTCTTTCGGGTTAGCTTGAAATCTAGCACACATGCACACACTAAGCATTATGTCCGGCCTAGATGCACATAAATAAAGTAGAGAGCCGATCATGGAGCGATATACCTTGATGTCCACGACTTTCCCTTCTATATTTAGATCAAGATGTCCATTGGTTGGCATTGGGGTCTTGATGGGCTTGGCATTCACCATGTCAAACTTTCTTAGCATATCATGAGTTTACTTTGTTTGACTAATGAAAGTTCCTTCCTTCATTTGCTTGATTTGAAATCAAAGGAAGAACTTCAGTTCAGCCATCATGGGCATCTCAAATCTCTTGGTCATGACCCTACTAAACTCTTCACACAATGAAAGGTTAGTACTACCAAATATTATGTGTAGGGTCGAGATGGCAGACTAGAGGGGGGTGAATAGTCTTTTCTAAAATTAATCGCACCGGCTAACCGAAATAAATGCGGAATTAAAACTATCGGTCTAGCCAAGACTACACCCATCTACCTATACTCTCAAGCACCTTACAAAGATCCTAAACAAAGCAAATAAGGTGCTAGACTAGCAAGAGCTCACCTAAACAATTCTAGCTTGCAAGGTTATACAAACCTAAGCAACCAGTACTCAATCAATCGGGGAGCTCCTACACATGCCAAGCAAAAGAACAAAGCCTAAGATCACTAGCAATGCTCAATAACAAGGCCACAAAAGCCAAATTAGAGAGCTCAACTTATCTACACAAACTAAGCAATGTGACTAGCAAGACTACAAGTCAACTAGTCACTCACGGGATCAACTTCTATGCTACACAAGAAAGGAAGGTAACTATCAAGATACACAAGCTAACTAGAAGCACAAGAGCAATCTACACTAGCACAAGTATATGAACAAATAAATACAAGCTAGAGAATGGAGTTTGCAAACCACCGAGAAGATGAACACGAAGTTGACACGGTGATTTTTCTCCCGAGGTTCACTTGGTTGCCACCAAGCTAGTCCCCGTTGTGTCGACCACACACTTTGGTAGTTCGGCGGCTAATAGGCACCACACCTAGCTCGACACTCGAGCACCACAAGAACTCACCCACAAGTGAGGGTAACTCAATGACACGCACAATCCACTAGAGTTGCTCTTCGCGATCCCCGCGGGGCGAGCACAACACCCCTCACAAATCCTTCTCCGGAGCCACGCACAATCACCACGCGGGCTTCACAACGGAGACCACAATCCACCAAGCCGTCTAGGTGATGGCAATCACCAAGAGTAATAAGAAATCCCTAAATCACAAAGATTTCCTAGTGCCACCAAATGCAATCCTCAAATGCACACACACTAGGCTCTTAATCCCTCACTCAAAATAGCACCAAGCATGAGAGGGAGAGGAAGGGGAGGAGGTGGATCTTCAATCTCTCATCCACACCCACAAAGGGCACTCAATCTCTCACAATATTTGGCTCATAGCAATGGGGAGAGAGAGTGGGGATGAACCCTAGCTCACCAAGAGCAAAAATGGGGAGAGGAGTAAGGAAGAAGAGGGTTGCACACCCACAAATATCCTCTGCTCGCGGTCCCAACGGTTACATCTGAGTTGAACTGGATATTCTGGGTAGGGCGAGGAAAATATCCAAGCGAGGCCTTGCTGTCTAGCAAATGAGCCGAGTTTGAGAAATAGCTGGAATATCCAGGTAGGGTGACAAATATATCCGAGCGACCCCTTGCTGTCCATACGCGATTCCTCCTTCTTTTTCCAACTTTTAAACCCTTTTCAAATAGCTAACTCTTCCACAAATTACCAAATTAATTTGGCACTAAAGTTAGCATTTTCATAAAGACTTTTTAGGGTTAAACTCATCCATCTCATCATGTCACTAAGCGCAATGCATATGCAAATGAGACTCACACTTAGTGGCACTAGATAACCATTGCAACCAAAAGATTTCTCCTCTTTATAGTACGGCTATCTATCCTAAACCCGGTCATAAACTTCTCTACACACCTATGACCGGTGAAATGAAATGCCCTAGAAATATACCTTTGTCTTGCGCATTTCATTCCATGTCTTTCGATGTTGATGCAACACATGCACCAATTTATCATCAAATGATATGATCCACTTCAAATCATCACATGGCCTCCATGATCCATCGATTTTGACTTCACTTGCTCTTCACCATTGCTTCGGTTCATCAGCGCCAAGTCTTTGCTCAAGCCTCCCGACACTCGGTACCAACGGCTTCAAAGCCTCCAACTTGCCCTTCACCTTCACAATCAGTCCATCAAGCCAAGTCTTGCCTTGATCTATACCACCTTAGCCATATGACTCCATGTCATGTCTCATATGCAATAAGCTCCTTCATTTCACATTCACCTGTGAACTAATCTCCTGTGTATTTCACTTAAACACATATTAGTTCACCTAGGTTGTCACTCAATTACCAAAACCAAACAAGGACCTTTCATTATGTCATCGACATAAATTTGGCACACAAATATATCATTTCCAACTTTGTGAGTAAAGAGGGTAGGATCGGCTTTGCCTATTTCAAAGCCTTGTTTAAGCAAGAATTCCTTAAGGCATTCATACCATGCTCTTGGTGCTTGCTTAAGCCCATAGAGCGCCTTTTGGAGTTGAAAGACATGGTCAGGGAACTTTGGATCTTCAAATCCCAGTGGTTGCTCCACATATACAAGCTCTTGAATGGGGCCGTTGAGAAATGCACTCTTCACATCCATTTGAAATAGCTTGAAGTTGTGATGGACAGCATAGGCTGGAAGCATTCGAATTGCTTCAAGTCTAGCTACCTGTGCATATGTTTCTTCAAAGTCGAAGCCCTCTACTTGAGTGAATCCTTGAGCAACCAATCTTTCCTTGTTCCTTGTCACCACGCCATTCTCATCTTGCTTGTTGCGGAAGACCCATTTAGTGCCTATGACATTGGTACTTGGTCTTTCCACAAGCTTCCACACTTTGTTTCTCTCAAAATTGTTGAGCTCCTCTTGCATGGCCATGACCCAATCCGGATCATGTAGTGCCTGCTCTACCTTAAGAGGTTCCAAGGAGGAAACAAACGAGTAAAATTGGCAAAAGTTTGTTAATTGAGATCGTGTTGTTACCCCCTTTCGAAGACTCCCAAGTATGTTGTCAACAGGATGATCTCGTTGTATCATTTGCCTCAGCTTGGGATGCTCAACATGTTCATGTACATCTTCTGAACCTCCATCTTCTTCTTGTTCAAATATGGGCTCTAGGTTCAGTCTAGGAAGTGAAGTTGGATCAGCTGCTGCTGCAGAGGAAGGGTCGACACTGCCGACCTTGTGATCGGCACTGTCGACCACCCTGCTTGCAGCAGGGGTCTACTGCGAGTCTGCATCAGGAGCGTTAGTAGAAGTAGTTGTAGCAGCTGCTGGTGAAGTCTCCAGATCAACAACTTCATTTTCTTGTGGCCTAATATCTCCAATAACCAATTGCTTGATTGCTTCACAAGGTGGATCCTCTTTTCCTACAACACTTGGATCAACTTGCTCTTCTTGAGAGACGTTAGATTCATCAAACGTCACATCTATCGCTACTTCAACTCGACCAGAAGTCTTGTTGAAAACACAGTAGGCGTGCTCATTTGATCCATAGCCAAGTAAGAAACCTTCATCAACTTTAGGTTCAAACTTAGAGACTTTGGGTTTCTTGTTAAGTATGAAACACTTGCACCCAAACACTCTAAAGTAAGACACCTTTGGTTTGTTACCGGTTAGGAGCTCATATGAGGTTTTCTTCAACTTCTTCTGTAGGTAGAGACGATTGATGGCATGGCAAGCGGTGTTGACGGCTTCACACCAAAAGATGTCCGACGTCTTGTACTCATCTAGCATTGTTCTTGCCATGTCAATGAGTGTGCGGTTCTTCCTCTCTACTACACCATTTTGTTGAGGGGTATATGGAGTTGAAAACTCATGCTTGATGTCCTCTTCATACAGGAATGCTTCAACGGGGGTGTTCTTGAATTCGGTCCCATTGTCACTTCTTATCTTCTTGATTGGAAGACCAAATTCCTTTTGTGCTCTTCTCACAAATATCTTCACCTTCTCTTGCACTTGGCTCTTGTCATACAAAAAGAACACCCAAGTGAAACGAGAATAATCATCAACAATAACAAGACCATATTTGTTACCCCCGATGCTAAGGTAGGCGACTTGTCCAAAGAGATCCATGTGAATCAACTCCAATGGTTGTGTGGTAGTCATGATGCTCTTTGGTGGGTGAGGTACTCCTACTTGCTTTATGGCTTGGCATGCTTTACATATCCTATCTTTCTCAAAATGAACATTTGTTAGTCCAAGGATGTGTTCATCTTTTAGAAGTTTGGCCAAGTTCCTCATCCCAACACTAGTCGGCGGTGCCAAAGCCAACCCATGCTAGATTTTGCCACTAAACAAGTCTCAAGATTGACTTTGCCCTTAGTGAAATCCACTAGGTAAAGCTTGTGCTTGTGATGACCCGTAAAGACAATAAAGGAATCCTCCCTTCTAAAAACTTCCACACCCTCATTCGTAAAGAGACAATTGTAGCCCATCTCACAAAGTTGTGAAACGAATAGCAAGTTGTATCCCAACGAATCAACATGTAAAACATTTGAAAGCGTGTGATCAAGAGTGATAGCCACTTTACCAAGACCTCTTACTTCCCCTTTGGAATTGTCCCCAAAGGTAATGTTGTCATGTGAGTTGATCATGGGAGAGTATGAGATGAACATACTCCTATCTCCGGTCATATGATTTGTACATCCACTATCAAGCACCCAACTTGATCCACTGGAGGAGTATGCCTGCAAGACAAATCAGTTCTTTGACTTAGGTCCCCAAATGTTTTTGGGGCCTTGCATGTTAGTTACAAGAATCTTTGGAACCCAAATGGAAGTATGCAAGTAAACATTAGTTCCTTTGCCAATATACTTGGCATACACATCCCTCTTGTTGTTGTTCTTCAGGACAAAACAAGATGAAAAACTTTGTCGTGGAGATTGTGCCTTTGGTTGGTACTTGTAAGCATTTGGATTGCCCCACATTGATTTCTTATATTTCTAGGCATCATTCTTAGGCAGATACACCATCTTCTTGTGCTTGTTCTGACCAGGGGCATAATTGGTAGCCTTCCCTTTCTTGCGGGGATCAGCAGTGCCGACCAAGCCATCGACACTGCCGACCTTGCGAGGCAGTGCTAATTTGGCTGGTTGCTGTGCCGACATCTGTGCAGGCTGATCTGTACCAATCTTGCCCTTGCTCATGAACTGAACACACTCATAGCCATTTACCTTCTTTCTTCCATTGGTTTTGCCTCCTTTTTTGTGACCCAAACCATCCTTGATGAAAGGATGTCTTCCATCTATGTACTTGGGCTTGTTTTGGCCATTCACTTTCTTGGTACCTATGTGTATACCTTTTTGTTGCTGCACCCTTGACCAATCATCTCATTGAGCCTAGCAATTTCCTTTTTCATTGCCTCCATGTTTGCAAGGTTAGTGGAATAAACATTCAAATCAAGATTATAACATTTTCCACATCCTTGACTAGTGGAGGGAGTAGATTCATTCATTGCCTTAGAGGGATGTGAGTTGCTATCCCAAAGAATGTTATATTGCAGCTCAAGCTCCTTGTACTTTTCATCCAAGTTACAATATTTTTTCTTGAGTGCAACATTATCATTCTTTGTGATAGCATGGCTTTCTTGCTCTTTAGCCAAGGCTTTTGAAGGACCAAAAGTGTTACCAGAAAGCGACCAGAGGGGGGGGTGAATGGGAGCTTTAAATTTCTTTTCAGAAACTTTAAACCTCTGTCCCGAAAATCAACCCCAAGATCAAGACCGATGCGCGTGATGTCCATGACCCAAGAGAATGGGTGGATGTTCCCTAGGAACACAGCGGGACACCACAAAAGATCCTTCGCCCAAGTTCACGCAGGTCAACTAGTGACAGGATGAACTTTGGGTAACCTCAACCTCCCCCCGAGCAACGCGAGGGGGATTCAGGCTATTTTGCAAAGCGGGAAGCTCGATTTCTGTAGAGCACAGAGTCGACAATCCAACGCAAAAAGCAGATCTCAAATCGGAAGTCAAACGAATGAACCGCGGACGAAAACGTGTTGATCAGCACTGACCGGACCCACTGGAGCGTCCGGTCAGTTCTGATCGGACGCATCCGGTCTAAAGAAAATTGGTTTGGGAACTCTCTGAGTTGGACCGGACTCACTGGCACTGAGCGTCCGGTCTCACCTCGAGCGTCCGGTCACAAGAATACACGAACAGTGAACAGTACGAGCGTCGCGTCCGGTCAAAAACGTCTCTGAGAGTCCGGTCAGTTCAGAGAAAATCCACGCGCGATATTCATCGACCGGACTCTCAACCGTGCGTCCGGTCACCACGACGCATGCGTCCGGTCACCCCAAAATTGTGCTATTCGTCCACCGATTCTACTCGATCTCACCCAAAATGAATCCTCTAGGGATCAAACTTGGTGAAAGGAGTCACAAGGAGGATAGTGAGCTATCTCTAAGAGATCATGGCTCGAACCTATCTCCAAATCGATGAATCAAAGAAATTCATGGGAAGGGAGAAAAACTTGACCCGAAACAACAATCGATCGATCTACTAGCTCGTGAGGTTAGAGGTGGATTCCTTTGGTGGAAAGATGTGCCTCACGATCTAGAACATCTTGGTTCAAACAGATTTACAAAAGATGCACCAAGCAAAGAGATTGATCGACGGGAAAAACGTGGAGAAAAGCAACCCGCGAAGAACAAAGACAAAACGCGAATTACAATCACGAATTTGCAACCGTGTGGCTACCATACGCTACAATAGTGAGATTACGGTCTCACTTCCTCAAAATCTCATGGACACAGAGGTATTGTTCTCTTCTCTTTGGATCTCAGTTTGCTACAGCAGGGGATGGGGAGAGCAGGAAACCCTAGAAGCAAAAGAGCAAATGACTGAGATAGAATGAGAGGAGGGTGTCTCCCTCTACTTATCCTAATTCTAATTCCTACTCTACCCCTCTCTAAGTACAGAGCGAACCAGCTAAACCCTAGGGTTATTCTGGACCAACTCAAAGATGCTGGTGATCCGACGGCCACGCCCGCACAACTGGTAGCGTTGCCTCGACGCAACCTCGCCGATTGCCGCCACGTGCCGTCACTGCTCCGCTCATCCTTTTCCCGGACTTCGCCCCCGGTTTTGAGGCCCAAACCAGGAAACCAGCCTTCACGACCAACCCCCAGTTTTGAGGCCCAAACCGGGAAACCAGTCGTCCATCGCCTGAGTTTTGTGGCCCAAACTCAGAAACCCACTGCACCCAGGTTTTGAGGCCCAAACCTAGAAACCGTTCTCAGCCTGAGTTTTGTGGCCCAAACTCGGAAACCATCAGCGCCCAGGTTTTGAGGCCCAAACCGGGAAACCGTCCACTCGGTGGTTTTTCTGTGGCTCAACCACCAAACCGAGCCGTAGAGGGGATGCACCGCCCGTGCACCCCGTCCACCGACACGTGTCCCCAGGTCCTCGACCCAAGCAACACCGTGCCCGCAAGTCTTCGCTCGTCGCTGTCCTAGGCTGTCAGCCACCACAGCTGATCCTCGGGCCACCGGTCCCTCAGTCCAAGCCTCACGTCCGCCCTTCGCCACTCTCGGTCCATCGGCACGGCACGTCTGTACTTGACCTTCACCTTGCCTTTGATCACTGTATCCGTGCTCGACACATGCACAACACAAGCCAAAGAACATGCGCATTATCCCAGTTGACAATCACTCATCACTCAGAGACTCGGCATACACCCATGTATCCGCAATCTCCCCCTTGATGAGTGCATTGTCAACTACCAACACAAATCATAATGGAATAGAGGAAGGAAGGAAGAGGGAGAGGAAATTCGACCAAATGACCCAAAAGCATAGCAAAGCCGAAGAAGGTCAAGTGGAAAGAGCAAGACAACTTGGTTCCCAAAGACATAGGCAACGGCTCAACGCAACCAAGCAAAGCAAAGCTAGCCCTCAAGAAGAGGTAGAACAGGCTCAACACCGCTAGCGAGAAAGCTCGATACCAATTGGAAAATCAACTGAAAATCAAGCAAAATAGAGCTAGCCCTCAAGAAGAGGCAGAACGGGCTCAACACCGCTAGCGAAGCATCTCAATACCAACTGTTACCAATCTCAAAACCAAAAGAGTTCGATACCAATTGAAGAGCTGAAAATGAGCTGAAAATGTTTGCTAGTTCCTCAAGAAGGAAAGAAAGAAAGAGGCAAAGGCTCAACACAACTAGCAAACTCCCCCTCAACTAGTGCACACAACCCAGGGAACTCATGATTTGTCAATATTTTCTCCCCTTAGTTGAAAATGCACCATCAAGCAACTGTGCACACGCACTCAAATGTCTCCCCCTTGACAGAATATCTCCCTCCAGAAATGCATATGAGTAAAAATGCAAGTTAGTAGCTTCAGAAATATAATCAAGAGAGTGCAAGGATGCTCTACACAGTTCTGATCCGATGACTCAACAATATCCATAAGAAGCTAGCAAAGGCTCAAACTGATCACCAGATATGAAATATGAATATGAGAGCAAAAGAGCAGTTTTCAGCCAAAAAGGGTTCACCATCAAAATAGCACAAAACATGTATAGATAGGATATCCGACAAGTGCTAAACATGTATACAAGGTGAACTACCCCTAGCACAGTTCAATCATCATGCTATAGAATGAAACATAGACTTGTGTTTGCAAAATTTTATCGGAGTTTGCAGCGGTTAAATTACACAAGTTAAAATTTCAGCATGTGATTGCGAGAGGTTGAAAGCTTGTCATTGCCTAATTTTTCAACTGTGCGAAGCCTATGCAGAAGCAATCAGAAGCTTAAAGCAACAGTTTTGGTCATACACTACACAACTCAAGTTTGACTCAAAGTGCAATGAGAAACAGTCTTGAAACTGTGATGTGTTGACAAGCAATCCCATCTCGATCTTTTCCAATTCACTTAACTTGGTTCAGATTTTTAGAACATAAAATGAACATACCAAGCAAGTGAAAGACTCAACACTAGAGACATAGCAACCTAGCATATATGAAAAGCACAAGTGACTTCAACATATTCTGCACATGCTAGTTGCATATCTCAATGCTTGATTTGCAACCCGAGGAAAAACGTCAACTCGCCCATCATGCTCATCTCAAACTCCCTGCTCATAGTATCTGCAAACTTGGCAACCGAAGCGTGAGAAGAACCACCGAAAATGATATCATCCACGTAAATCTGGACCAAGAGAGTGTCATTGCCTTGCTTGAGGAGAAAGAGCGTTTTATCCACACATCTCATTTTAAAACCCTTAGCAAGCAAAAAGGTTTTCAACCTATCATACCAGGCTCTAGGGGCTTGTTTCAAACCATACAAAGCTTTGTGAAGTTTAAAAACATGGTTTGGAAACTTGGGATTTTTGAAACTGGGGGGTTGTCTCACATACACCTCCTCTTCTATGTAGCCTTTTAAGAAGGCACTCTTGACATCCATTTGAAAAAGTTTAAACCCTTTGGATGCAGCAAAAGCCAAGAGTATCCTAATAACCTCCAAACGAGCTACAGGGGCAAAAGTCTCCTCATAGTCTATCCCCTCCTTCTGACTATACCCCTGGGCTACAAGTCTGGCCTTGTTTCTCACAACATGGCCATCCTCTCCTTGTTTGTTTTTGAAAACCCATTTTGTCCCAATTGGGTGACACTCAGAAGGGGGAGAAACTAGAACCCAAACCCGATTTCTTTCAAAATTTTCTAACTCCTCGTGCATGGCATTGACCCAATCCGGATCCATCAAAGCGTGTCCAACATCTCGGGGTTCAAAATCAGCAACAAATGCAGAATGAGCAAAGTGAGAAATTTGTTGTGACCTGGACCGAGTGACACGTTCGCCGATGCTGTCGATCATCTGTTGAGGCGGGTGTTGGCGCTGGATATGTCGTGGCACCTCCCAAACTGAGGTAGCCTCCCCCTCAACAACAGCTGGCGCCTCCTCGGGTACAAAGGGTACCGCTCGAGGTGGCGGATCCCATGCCCCCCAAGATGAAGAAGTGTCGGGGCCGTGAGTCATAGTAGAAGCCGCTCCTTGCGGCACAACAGGTGGAGGGGTGTTGGATCATCCATACCTTCAGCACCCTCATCCTCGTCATAAAAAAGAGGCTCACCAACCTCATGATCACCTGCACGCTCCAAACGAGAAGAAGGACAAACCATGGTCTCGTCGAAGGTGACATCGGATGTCTCCATGACTCGGTTAGTGTCAAGGTTAAGTACACGATATGCACGAGTATGAGTGCCATAACCCAAAAACACGCCGTCAGAAGAACGAGACTCAAACTTGTCCAAGTTGCCCTTTTTGAGTATAAAACAATGACAACCAAAAACTCAAAAATAACTCACCTTGGGCAGTTTTCCAAAACGCAACTCATAAGAAGTCTTTTTCAAGAAAGCTCGGAGAAAAATGCGATTGGAGATGTAGCATGCAGTGCTCATAGCTTCGGCCCAATATCGCCTAGGAGTCCTATGCTCATCAAGCATCGTCCTGACCATCTCTACAAGGGTCCGATTCTTCCTCTCTACAACACCATTCTGTGGCGGTGTGTAGGGAGAAGAAAACTGATGCTCTAAACCCAGAGAGTTACAAAACTTCTCAAAATCCGAATTCTTGAATTCTGAACCATTATCACTCCTAATAGCTCGCATTGAGTTCAAAGGGAACTCGTTCTGAAGACGTAAAATCAGATTGCAAGCAAAGGAGACAGTCTCGGTCTTCTCAGCTAAAAAGAAGATCCACGAATATCTCGAAAAGTCGTCAACAACAACAAGCACATACCACTTCCCCCCAACCGAGCTCACCCGAGCCGGACCAACAAGGTCCATGTGCAAAAGCTCTCCAGGGCGCTTGGTCATGACCTGAGTCACTGGATGATGGGGAGCGGCAACCATCTTCCCATGTCTACAAGAGTGGCAAACAAGATCCTTCTCCATAGACAACTTGGGCAATCCTCGGATTAGGCCAAGTGAACTAAGCCTTGCAAGCAAGTCGAAGCTCAAATGTCCAAGTCTCCTATGCCACTTCCAAAGATCAGAGGATGAAGGTCCAGCCACAAGACAACGAGAAATGCCAAAAGACTCTGAGAAATTCGCACGAAAGACTTTTCCAAAGGGCGAAATTAAACACACAAGATTGCCCTGAGGATCCAAAATATGACTGAGATTTGGTTTAAAATGAATCTCATAGTCATCATCGAAAAGTTGCGAAACAGAAAGAAGGTTAAAATGCAAGTTAGAAACCAGAGCAACATCACGCAACACAAAGTGCTCATTAACTCGCACCGACCCACGAGACAACACTTTACCTTTGCTATTGTCGCCGAAGGTGATAAACTCCTTTCCGGCGACTGGACTAAGACTGGAGAACCACTTGGCGTTTCCGGTCATGTGCCTCGAGCAACCGGAATCCACCAACTAAACGTTCTCCAATCGTTTTACCTACATCAATAGAAAGACATAGGGTGAGCATACGGTCCAACACTGGGGTTAGTGAAGTAGGGAGAATACCAGTGCTGGGCCGGCTGCTCAAAAGAACGGTTAGCAGAAAAACCATTCCTAGCACGCCTACGGGAAGAGCGATCACCACGTAGAGGAAAACGTGGTCCACTAAGGGAGGAGCGTCCATCGCGATACTCAAAATGCGGTGGGGGAAAACGCTCAACTTCAAAGCCACCGCCACGGGGTCCATAGCCTACAACTGCAGGCTCCCGCCGGGCACGACCTCCTCGCGGCCTAGGCTTAGGAACTTGAGGTTTTGGACCTCTAGGCCTAGTGACACGCCTCTGAACATTCGGCACATGTACATCATGGAAAGGATGGTACATGTCCGTGTTGTTCATCTCCTTTGCACGGCGCGCCTCTCTCTTGCGCCGAAAGCAAAACTCACTCAAGTGTCCATCTCTCCCACAATGCTCACAATGGTACCTCACTGCTCTCATAGGGGGTTGTTGGTATTCACGGTTGTGGGTATGGATCACTTTGCCCTTCTGTGGCATAAGCTCCTCCTGGATAGGTGGCATCGTGTCAAGCTTGTTTTTCAGGTGGTTGGGCTTGGGATGCCATGTCTGTTTCTTGGGTGGAGCTCTCAGAGGTTCAACGAACACACCATCCTTGGTGTTGGGCTTGAGAGGCTCTTTGGGTGGAATCTTTATAAGCTTGGGAGTAGTGGTGGAGTTGGGCTTCTGACATGAGTTCAGACCACTTGACTCTCCAATCTTGCCAAAAGATGACACATCAACACCCCGAGCGAAACCTACACCAGGACCTCCGGCAGCACGCTTGAACTGGGAGATCATCATCCCAAGCTGCGGCTCACCACTAGACACCCATGACAAGATGGTCCGAAGGTATGTGTTTTCCTCCTCGGTTTGCATCTTGCCATGCTTCACATTGGCTATCTCCATCTCCAAGCCCTCACACAACACGCACCTAGTCACACAAGTGCTACCCGAGCTGGCCTTCTCAAGAGACATAATCTTGGCATTCTTCTCTGCCAACTCGGTTTGCAAGCCCGCACAAGACTTGCACGCACCCAACAGCAAGGATCTAGCCTTTAGCTCATCCACCTCTCCTACCAATGCCACATACTTACCTCTCAAAGTGAGAAGGTCAGTCATGTGCGTGGTGCACATCTCACACTCCTCCTCGGTGACAACAACGGTGGACTTGACAGATTCAAGTTCCTTCACCGTATCTTCCCACTTCTGCCTAAACTCCTTGCGCTCTCTAGCGGCACGCCTAAGCCACTTGTCTTGACTAAGGAGAGCGGCAGTAAGTTTCTCGACCTCAGCAGAAAGCTCATCAGGGGTCAGAGATACCTGGGAGGTGTCGTCGTCGTCGTCGTTCCAAGGGGTCTCCTCAAGCTCATCATCGACTTCCTTGCCGAGGGCCATGGTGCAGAAGCCTTCGTCGTCGGCGAAGAAGCAGAGGCCGTTGAGCTTGTCCTCGATTCTCTTCTTCTTCTCGGACTCATCGTCGCTTGAGGAAGCGGAGTCATCATCCGAGTCATCGACGTCGCTGAGCGTGGCGAAGAACGCACGCTGCTCAGCCTGGGCCTTCTACAAGTACTTCGTCTTGATGTACTCCTTGTTGAAGCCGCCCTTCCGCTTGTGCTTCGCGGGGACGTACTTCTCCTTGCGCTTGCCGGAGTCGTACTTGTGCCCATGATCCGCCTTGCCGAAGGTATGCTTGTTCTTCTTCGGGCAATTGGCGATGAAGTGGTTGGAGTCGCCGCACTCAAAGCATCCTGAGCGTCCTCCTCCGCGGCGACGGTTCATGCGGTTGTTGTGGAACTGCGAGAACTGGTTGGCAAGCAAGGCCAACTCATCATCCCCCAAAGACTCCAGTTGTTCCTCTGTGACAGAAAAGAGAGAAGAAAGTGCAAATCCTCCAGAGGGGTTAGCTGAAGAGCCAGAAAGCAAAGCCATTGACGGGCCTGAAGGATTTTCATAAGAAGCCCTCGCCATGGCATCGATCTCACTGGACTTGAGCTTACTGAAGAGCTCGTCACACGTGAGGGTCTCATAGTTAGGCGATTCGATGATCGCTTGAACCTTGGAATCCCACACCGACCGATCAAGAGTATGGAGCAGCTTGAGAGCTCTCTCATGATCGTCGAAAGGCAACAGCTCCTTGTTAGCCCTCATCCTGTTGACAATCACCTGAAAGCGAGCGAATAAACTTTCTATGCTCTCGCCAGGCATATATCGAAAGTTCTCATACTCTCGCTTGAACGACTCGTAGAGACGGGTTTTGACTTGAGTGGTTCCCTCATGGAAACGCATGAGGGTAGCCCAAATCTCCCGAGCCGTAGCGAGGTGAGAAACGCGATCAAACTCACTCATGCTCAGACATGAGAAAAGAGCATTACAGGCTCGGCTATTGGCATCGTGCTCATCGATCTGATGCTGAGTGGCATGAGCAGCCAAGACCACGTAATCGGCAGAGTTGCAAATATCCCAGATGGAAGCACCCAAACTCTGCAGATAGGCCGACATGCGTATCTTCCAATACGCATAGTTCGTCCCATCAAAAAACGGTGGTTTGCCCACGCCGCGATCCATGTCGCCTTCTGTGGATCTGAAACCGGCTAAGGTGGAAGATCCTTAACCCGCTCCGATACCAATTGAAGGACCGAAAGTGTTACCAGAAAGCGACCAGAGGGGGGGTGAATGGGAGCTTTAAATTTCTTTTTAGAAACTTTAAACTTCTGTCCCAAAAATCAACCCCAAGATCAAGACCGATGTGCGTGATGTCCACGACCCAAGAGAATGGGTGGATGTTCCCTAGGAACACAGCGGGACACCACAAAAGATCCCTCGCCCAAGTTCACGCAGGTCAACTAGTGACAGGATGAACTTTGGGTAACCTCAACCTCCCCCGAGCAACGCGAGGGGGATTCAGGCTATT
This sequence comes from Coix lacryma-jobi var. lacryma-jobi, assembly GCA_009763385.1. Classification (NCBI taxonomy): domain Eukaryota; kingdom Viridiplantae; phylum Streptophyta; class Magnoliopsida; order Poales; family Poaceae; genus Coix; species Coix lacryma-jobi. The sequence goes on from CM019826.1 coordinate 34,022,449, forward strand.
TTGCAAAGCGGGAAGCTCGATTTCTATAGAGCACAGAGTCGACAATCCAACGCAAAAAGCAGATCTCAAATCGGAAGTCAAACGAACGAACCGCGGACGAAAACGTGCTGATCAGCACTGACCGGACCCACTGGAGCATCCGGTCGGTTCTGATCGGACGCGTTCGGTCTAAAGAAAACTAGTTTGGGAACTCTCTGAGATCATGGCTCAAACCTATCTCCAAATCGATGAATCAAAGAAATTCGGGGGAAGGGAGAAAAACTTGACCCGAAACAACAATCGATCGATCTACTAGCTCGTGAGGTTAGAGGTGGATTCCTTCGGTGGAAAGATGTGCCTCACGATCTAGAACATCTTGGTACAAATCGAGAGCACGAGGCTCCGATACCAATTGAAAGGATCAAGATGCCCAAGAGGGGGGTGCATTGGGCTTTTCTAAAACTTCTTGCAAGAATAAAACCTATCAAGCCCCAATTAACCCTCTAGTGCTTAGAAGTGTGTTTCCTTTTATTCTACCGCACAAAAGACCAAGTCTATGCCACTCCTACTCTAGCAATGCAATTCAATGGTGAAAGAACAACAAGTATAATGCGGAATTGAATTGCTTGAAAGTAAATGCGTAAGTAAAGGAGTAGAGATGACAAGACGATCTTTTTGCCGAGGTATCGAGGTGTCGGCAGAAGGTCCGATGCCAGCGTCCGATGCAGCCTCCAGTTCACGCGCACGTGAACAATGGCACGGGCGCGTCTAATGTGAACACATCGGCGCGTCCGATGCCAGCGTTCGATGCAACCTCCAGTTCACGTGCACATGAATAGTGGCACGGGCGCGTCCGATGTGAACACATCGGCGCGTCTGATGCCACGCACCAGACCAAACCCTAGTCGGGGTGGGCATCGGACGCGTCCGATGCGTACCTGGCCAGCGTCCGATGCCCATAACAAGGGCAGACTCAGCTCGGATCGCGACGCGGCCTAAACGACTTTTGATCCTCTCGACTTAAGGCATCTCTCTGAGCAACCTAGGGCTATGAAATAACAAGTGTGCACCACACCTACCTCAATAGACTCATCTAGGTCAAGCTACCGATTCACGCTCCCCTTTATAGTACGGCCAAAGGAAAAACAAAGACCTAAGACTACCTAAGTGTCCTCCAACTCCATATGACACTTAGCCTAGTCTATCACCGTCTTCGTCATCCGTCCTTTGAAAACTGAAACGATATCCATTGCCAGGGGACATGAACTCCATATGCCTGTATCGTCACCATTACCGTGACCTAATTCATTCCTGTTTCTGCAAAACACAAGTTAGTCACAGTAATCTTGTGTTTCATCCAATCACCGAAACCACTTGGGGCCAAGATGCGTTCAATCTCCCCCTTTTTGGTGATTGATGACAACACGAGATCGAGTATAGAGAGAAGAGGTTTTTAAATCATGACATGTATGAACTTGCAATGGATAAGAGAAAACGGTTAGGGGCAAGCTCATACATATCATGCCATCATCTTGCACTCAACAAGTTAGAGTGAATAACAAGTGCAAGAGTAAAAGAGCTCATTTACATAACCAAGTGAGAATTAAGCGCAAGTAATGAGCGAAACGAAATGACATGACATATCATATATCATAGTGAGCACATACATGTCATAAAGGACCATAGCATAAGTATATGGCATAAACATGCAGAAAAGAAGCGATAAGTAAAGAGCATATGTGAATGAAACACAACATAAGACATCGAAAACCCTCTCACATCGCTCCCCCTATCGCCATACTCATCCACTCTCCCCCTTTGGCATCAAGCGCCAAACTAAGCGTCGGAGGGCGGAGGTGGTGCAGACGAGTCAGGTGTCGTCTCCGGAGTGCGCTGAGTAAACTCAAACTGCTGTAGATACTCCTCGGAGTCGGAAGAAGTGGCGCCAGTAGCCTGCTGACCCTGTGGAGCTGGTAGTGGAGGTGAAGCGGTCCGGGTCGGCTCTGACAGCTCTGGCTGTTGGGCCTGCTCTGTCTGCTCGGCCTGCTCTGTCTCTGTCACAGTCTTAGTAGTGGTGTCAACCTGAGGAACGGAGTGTGGAAGCTCATGAATAACTGTCAACTCAGGCTGAACCGACGTGGTAGTATCTGACTGGACCGGCTCGGTCTGCTCTGAAGAAGCTACTGAACTCGGAAGAGTCTCGGTAGTGGAAGTGACTGGAGCCGTAGACGTGTGAGCGGGGTCCGGGAGGTCTGGCGTAGGGAAGCCAGTAAGCTCACTGAAAGTGGCTGACAAGTCTCGGGTCACAGAAGTAGTCGTCGCAAACAGAGACTCGGTCGGCCTAGGAGTGAAACCGGTCTGCAGTGGACTGAAAAGCAGGGCCCTGCCTGGAGGAGTGGTGAAGCTCGTAAACTGCGAGGAGCTAGGGCCCGCGAACTGCTGCTGTTGCTGACCGAACGGCGGTGGCTGACCAAACTGCTGCTGAGATGGGACAGGTGGCTGCCACTGAATCTGCTGCTGTGGAGGAGGCTGCTGCAACTGCCACTGAGGAGGTCCGCTAGCGAGTCTCTTCATGAAGCTCAAAGTCTGCTGCTGTAGAGCCATCATCTGTCGCTGCAGGGCGTCAGAGCGCTCCTGAGCCTGCTGCTGTGCCAGACGCTGCTACTCCTGGGCTAACCGCTGAACGTCCTGGGTGACGGTCCTCTGCTGCTCCTCCATCCGTGCGAGTATAGCAAGGAGTGCTGGATCGGAGGAGCTGGACGTCCCGGCCTCAGTGTCGTGAGCTCGAGGCTGGTAGCGAGGCGGGAGCTGGTAGTCCTCGTCCGAGCTGTCGGTGGGGTCCTCTACGACGTACGTGTCACCACCCTCGAGCTCTGCTAGCTCCTGCTCGGCGAGGGCCTGGACGGCCTCGTCCTGCTCCTGTGCTGACTCTGGGACCTCAGGCCGCTGTCGTGAACTGGACGGTGCGTCCTGCTGCTGCTGCCTGTGATCCCGGTCGTGTCCCAGTAGCTGACTCATGTTATACTCGGGGAACACGGTCGCAGACCCAGTGAGCGATTGACTGGGGTGAGACCCTGTAGTAGCAGCTACCTTCCACAGAATATAGGAGATCCAATGTGCATAAGGTAGCTGTCTCCGGGCCTTGATGCCCTCGGCCACTGTATCCTCCATCTCACAAAGAATGACGTCCCAAACGTCAAACTCCTGCTGCCTGACCATATAAGCTAGTAACCACAGCTGCAGTCTGGAAAGGCCCTCTCGGAAACCAACCCGGGGAAGAAAGGTCCGTCGAAGAACCTCGTTGAGGATCCGAGTCGTAGGGGTGAGATCCCTAGGCGCGCGACTCGAACCCTCACCGAAGGGCTCAGGTGGTTGGGCGCGAAGAGGAAGAAGGCGAATGGATATGACGAGTGGGACCCAGATGTCAATAGAAGAACTGACTGCGCCGCTTAAAGGGGCATCGGACGCGCCGACGGTTTCACATCGGACGCTCTGATGCCTGTCCAGAGAGCTCCAGAAACGCCCATTTTGCATCGGACGCTGGGCAGCGTCCAATGGAGCATCAGACGCTCCGATGAGAACACATCGGACGCTACCCTGACACTGTTTCAGCCAGAGCTGTCTACAGTGCAGGGCATCGGACGCTTGGGGAGCGTCCGATGCCGCATTTTGAGAAGTTTTGAAGATTTCTGTTGCGGCTCCCTCTCCCAACCAAGTTCCAACTCAAATAAGAGGCAAATAAACACCAGTTGGAACCTAGTTTGAGCATCCTCGCATAAGTCCACAATTTTATAAATATTTTGCCATAGGCTACATATCATTTTTAGAGAAAATAGGCGATAAATCACGAGGAGACAACATGTGGCCACCAAAACTAGGGGTTTCAACCATTAGGAGCCTCAAATGCTCCCCCTAGCGGTGGACGAACACAGCGGTTGCTCAAAGCATAACCGAAAAGAAACGACAAAGCAACAAACATGCATATGCAATGCATTACGGAATTTGAATCTAGGTTGCTTGTCAAGTTTACTCATGGGTAAGCTTCTTCACACGCTTTTTAGGACAGTTATCTTAACCACGTCTGACAAGCCTATATGCATAGCAAAATTTAAACATGGCATATTATACAATGCAATGCAAAGACAACCCCCTTTCACCTTTTGACAAAGTTACTTAGATCAAGCACATTAAGCTCACTTCGCAATCTACAAAGAGTGTTTTCATCTAGGGGTTTAGTGAAGATATCCGTCAATTGATCTTCGGTTCTAACTCCCTCTAAGGATATGTCTTTCTTTGAAACATGGTCTCTAAGAAAGTGATGGCGAATATCTATGTGCTTTGTGCGAGAGTGTTGAACCGGGTTGTTAGCAAGCTTAACCGCGCTCTCATTGTCACACAACAAAGGTACCCTTTCTAGAACTACACCATAGTCTAAAAGGGTTTGTTTCATATAAAGGATTTATGCACAACAAGCACCCGTGGCTATGTATTCCGCCTCGGTGGTAGACAAGGCCACACTATTTTGCTTCTTTGAACTCCATGAAACTAGTGATCTCCCAAGCAAATGGCACCCTCCAGATGTGCTTTTTCTATCTACTTTGCAACCCGCGTAATTCGAATCGGAATATCCAACGAGTTGGAAGTTATCTCCTTTGGGATACCAAAGGCCAAAGCTTGGGGTGTGCTTTAGGTACCTAAGGATTCTCTTTACCGCTATGAGATGTGATTCCCTAGGATTGGCTTGAAAGCGAGCACACATGCACACACTAAACATGATGTTGGGCCTAGATGCGGACAAATATAACAAGCTACCAATCATAGAACGGTAGAGAGTTTGGTCAATCGGGTTACCTCCCACATCTAGGTCGAGATGTCCGTTTGTTGGCATTGGAGTCTTGATAGATTTGCAAAATCATCCATGTTGAAGCGCTTGAGGAGGTCTTTTGTATACTTATCTTGAGATATGAAAGTCCCCTCCTTCAATTACTTGACTTGGAAGCCTAGGAAGAATGTGAGCTCTCCAATCATGGACATTTCGAACTCCTTCGACATCAAGTCACCAAATTCCTTGCAATAGGCTTCATTTGTTGACCCAAAGATGATATCATCAACGTAGACTTGACAAATGAATATCTCTCCATCAAGCTTCTTGGTGAATAGTGTGGTGTCGACCTTCCCAATGGTGAAGCCCTTCTTAATGAGGAAGTCCCAGAGGCGCTCGTACCATGCTCTTGGGGCTTGCTTGAGCCCATATAGCGCCTTGGACAACCTATAAACATGATTAGGATATCTAGGGTCTTCAAACCCGGGAGGTTGATCAACATAGACTAGTTCATTTATGAAGCCATTTAAAAATGCACTTTTCACATCCATTTGATATAATTTAATGTCATGATGTGATGCATATGCAAGGAGGATACGAATGGCTTCGAGTCTTGCAACCGGTGCAAAGGTCTCTCCAAAATCCAAACCTTCAACTTGAGAGAACCCCTTTGCCACTAGCCTTGCCTTGTTTCTAACAACCTTGCCTTGGTCATCTTGCTTGTTCCTAAACACCCATTTTGTTGTGGTGTATATGTTGCGGAGACTTCATGCTTGATCCCAACTTCATCACAATACTCTTCAATATGGGTGTTGTCAAATTCTCTTCCATTATCACTTCTAATCTTTTTGATCTTCAAGTCAAACTCATTTTGGGCTCTCTTGGCAAACTTCTTGAATGAAGGGGTTGCTTCGGATTTGTCATGAAGAAAGAATACCCAAGTGTATCTTGAATAGTCATCAACAATCACTAGGCAATAGAGATTTCCACCCAAGCTAGCATATGTTGTTGGCCCAAATAGATCCATGTGGAGTAGCTCTAACTCTCTTGATGTCGATACAAAGGCTTTGGTTGGATGAGTGTTTGCAACTTGCTTGCCGGTTTGACATGCACTACACAATTTGTCCTTCTCAAATTTGACATCCTTCAAGCCTCTAACCAAATCCTTCTTCAATAGCTTGTTGAGAGTGTTCATTCCAACATGTGCCAATCTTCTATGCCATAGCCAACCAAGTGATTGCTTAGTGAACAAACATGTCTTCAAGTTGGCATCTTCGGAGGTGAAATCCACTAGATAGAGATTGTTGTATCTAAAGCCCTTGAATATCACTTGTGTATCATCTTTCTTGGTCACAACCACTTCCTTGTCGGTGAACAAACATTGAAAGCCAAGATCACATAGTTGCCCAACGGATAGCAAGTTGAAGCTCAATGATGCAACTAGAAGTACATTGGAGATGATATGATCATTTGATATTGCCACTTTGCCCAATCCCTTGACATTGCCCTTTGAGTTGTCACCAAATGTTATCTTTTCTTGGTCATTGACGTTTTCTTCTAGTGGGGTGAACATCCGGGGATCACCGGTCATATGTTGTGTGCAACCACTATCAATCACCCAATGAGATCCACCGGTCTTGTAGTTCACCTACACACACAAGAAATCAAGCTTGAGCTTTTGGGACCCAAACTTGTTGTGGTCCCTTAACCTTCTCTACTAGTGACTTTGCAACCCAAATTTGCTTTGGCCTATTCTTGTTAGGAGTCCCCATGAACATAACTTTCATCTTGCCACTAGAGTCTTGTCTAAGCATGTAGTGAGCATTGAAAGCAAAGGGCCTAGCATGCTTGGGCAAGGGTGTGGGTTTTGGCTCTTCACAATCATGAGCAAAGTGTCCTTCCTTTCCACACTCATAGCATCTTCCAATCTTCTTCTTCTTTGGTTTAGTGATGCTTTTGCGTTGCTTCATCTTCTCTTCAAGGAAGCCAATACCATTTCTATTTGTCTTCATCACGGTGTTCATGAGTAGCTCACTTTGAAGACATTGCCCTTTGGTGAATTTCTTCAACCCGGTGGTAAGGTGTTCCTTCTCTCTCTTGAGCTTGTCATTCTCTTGTTGGAGCTCTAATTGAGATGGTGTCATCTTGTAATCCCTCTCCATCTTCAATCTCTTGTTCTCTTCTTTTAGCATGTCTAGCTCAAGTGACATGCTATAGTCATCATCTTGGGTCACAACAATGACTTGCTTTGTGGTTGCAAGCTTCTCTAGATCAATCTTTAGCTTTGCATTCTCATTCTTGATCTTGACATAATCATCATAGTGATCGGCCACAACCACACTCTTGCCTTTGCCACTAGCTCTTTGCTCATCATGCTCACTAACCAAGTCCTCACAAGATGTTGCTATGTCACACTTAACAACAAGGTTAGGAGCATCATGTGTCTCATGTGAAAGCATATCATAAGCAACGGTGAGAGCATCATAGTCAACTTTCACTTGAGTGTATTGTTCTTTGAGCAAAGCATGACTAGTGGTAAAGTTACTATGCATCTTATGAAGTTTTTTATTTTTAGCTTTGAGCTCCTTGTTAGAGGACTTGAGCTCCTTGATAGTGGATGACATAGTAGCAAGTTCATCTTTTAGCTCATCACTAGCATGAATAGCATGATCATATTTCTCAACAAGAGATTCATTTTCATCAACAAGCTTTTCATTTTTAGCTCTAGTCTTTCTTATGATTTTAGAGTAGTTGTTTAGCAATTTAACAAGCTCATCATAAGTGGGTGACTCAAATTCACCATCACTATCACTATCACTAGAGTCATCATCGCTTTGTACCTTTCGATCACCTTTAGCCATGAGGCATAGGTGTGTAGATGATGATGGTGACGGTGGTGGTGGTGGTGTAGAGGAGCCAATGACTAGAGCGGCCACCTTCTCCGTCTCATCATCACTATCTTCACCGGATGAGCCACCGGAGGAGTCAATGTCGGTGAGCCAATCACCAACAATGTATGCTTTACCACCTTTCTTGTGGTATTGCTTCTTCTTGCCATCTTTCTTCTTGTAGGGTTTGTCATTCTTCTTCTCATCTTCACTTGATGAGTCATACTTCTTGCCCTTGTTCTTGTTCTTGTAGTTGTCCTTCTTGGGCTTGGTGCATTGATGAGCAAGAGAGCCAAGCTCACCGCAATTGTAGCAATCCATTTCAGAGATTGGCCTCCTCTTGCTACTTGTGAAGAACTTCTTCTTTCTTGAGTCAAAGTTGACTCCATTCTTGTGAAGCTTCTTCAACATCTTGGTGGTCCTTCTCACCATGAGAGCGATGTTGGAATCATCGTATTCATCACTTGAGCTCTCATGATGCACCTCAATAGCCTTGGACTTGCCCTTCTTGTCATGCCTAGCTTTGAAGGCCAAGTCCTTCTTCTTGTTGGTGGAGGAGCCACCACTTGGTGTGATGTGCATGTACATCTCATGCGCATTGATCTTTCCCAAGATTTGAGTTGGTGTACCGGTGGAAAGATCGCCTTGATGTAGCACCGTCACAATGTGTCCATACTTCTCAATTGGAAGGTGTTGACACCAGATTTTTGCACGCATGAGGATATGACAGGTGGGCCCAGCCAGCAGAGAAGAAGGGATTCGGCAGACAATCAGACGGCTATTTGGTCCTCAGGATTTTGATGAATGTCTGTGCGGTCGGCTATTTTGCAGAGAGATGGTTCCATTCAGGAAATGGATGTTGCAGATGAAGTCGGCTTGCATGGGAAGACACATGACAATGGAAGATGCCAAAGGGATTTAAAGTAATGTTTGTATCTTTCCATATTCTATTATGTAAATTGTAATCATTTAGGACTCGTATTTCGTCCAAGGTATAAATATAAGCCCTCGACCATTGTAAAATTGTTCACAACCACATCAATACAAACCGGCCCCGTGCCATCTTCGAGTCCTTAAGTCGTGTCGTCGAGTTCTTCGAGAGGAAACATTGATCCAATTATAAGAAGTGGTATAGACTTGTGGCAAGTGGTATCATGCGGTGGATTAGCTTTGCTTAAGTTTATACTTGACAGGTTTTTGAAGACTAAACATGCGGCAGATTAGTTGGATTGGCCTATGCATGTATTATTTGGATAGATCTATTCTCGCAAGTTACCTGTTTATAATATTTCTGATTTGTTTAAGCATGTCTTTGCATTCGGCAGTTAATATGCTTCACATGCTCTGTTCTCATACTTGCTGAATAGCTTTGTAAACATGCTCTGACAGACAGCTTCTGTAGCTGTGTGTCGTCGAGATTGGCTTTTGAAGCCGTACATATGGAACTGTCTGGTTTTACCCAGCATGTTCCAGAGGTATTCTCACGTTTTATCCCTTGTTGGTTTTAAGGTCAAACCGACTGGCACGTCTCCGGATTCAGCACACTCCGGGCACTCGATTGAAGCTAGCCTCGTTCGGCTTGCTGTGTGCCTTGGCGCAAGGTGTCACTTTTTGCGTCAACACACTTTTTGGCACGCCCGGTGGGACAACTTCTTTTCAAGATGCCTGATATCAGCGATGATCAAGTTCTGGATGTGATCATGGATGACTTGACGCCGGAGTCAAAAAGCTTGGTACAGCAGGCCTGCGATGAATTCCAACGCAAGTGCCTAGCGTCGTTCTCCAAGAACAAGAGCGGCAGGGTCTTCCAGAAGCAGGAGTTCCCAAAGATTCTTCCTCACCATCAACATGATATCCCCAATGAAGAAGAAGTTGTTCGGAAGATGACTGAAATAATGTATAAGGTTGTATCAGAAGCTATAACCAATCATTAGTCGGCTTTCCTGAACACTTTTCGCGCTATCATGGTCAATGCTTTCAGTCTAGCCGTGGATAAATGCTTTGAAGAAACTGTTGGTCCGATGCAGGGACCGTTGTTGTTCCCGGTACCTCAACGTCAAAGGATCGCAGGAGAGGGCGGAGCTGGCCCAAGCACAGGTGGGATGGTTCCTCATGAGACACAGCCACCTCCTCAGACCTATGGCCAGCTCGCATTCGGCACGACAGGGAATGTCCCGCCATCTGCTTCTAAAGTGTCTCCTGCAGCGAACAGGATACAGAAGAACGTGTTTGGAGATGGATATCATGAGTTCACCGATTATAGCTCAATTAATGCTCTTCCAAATCCAGGCTATAAGAGTTCGACAGGGCTACATCCTGGGGGGCAGGCACAAACAGCTCCTGATCTGAATGTTGACCTCATCATGTATAAGATGGCTGATATGATGCAAAATCAATTCGGCCTAAAACCTAAGAATCAAACTTACACATATAAGTCCCCCTATCCGGAGTGGTACAATCGGGTGGCTCTTCCTCCAAGAGTGAAACCTCCTACTTATTTCACCAAGTTTTCAGGTCAGGATGACACCAGTACTATAGAGCACATTGGCCGCTACTTGATGCAACTCGGAGAAGCATCTACAGATGAAGCTTGGAGGATTCGGTATTTCCCGTTGTCATTAACAGGACCAGCTTTCTCGTGGTTTTCTTCTCTGCCAGCAAATTCTATCAATACATGGGCGGAGTTAGAGTAGAAATTCCACTCGTATTTCTTTACGGGTACAAGTGAGAAAAAGTTGGTCGATCTCATGAGCCTAAGGATGAAACCTGGCGAGATGCTGCAAGAATATCTGCGCTGATTCAGGGAAACCAAGAATCTTTGCTATTCTCTGAATTTGTCGGATGATCAACTGCCGGAGATAGCCATAGCTGGCATGTTGCCGAGTATCAAAGAGAGGCTATTCGACATGGAGTTCAACGACCTCGGGCAGTTATCACAAAGGCTGGCGACAATGAATAATCAAGCCCAGGGGTTCAAGAGGAACAATCAGTTCCAGAAGGGTGATGTGGCTTCCAAGATGTATCAAGCTTTCCTAGAGGAAGCGGCTGAGTACGATGATGAAGATGAAATAGCTGCAACCGAGATAGTCTAGGATAAGGAACCGACTCAAGTCAACCAGCGGTGGCTGAGGCAACAGAAAGGTACTTATGACTTTGATGTTTCCAAGTTAGATAAATTATTTGAGTACTTGTTGAAGGAAGGACGCATCAAGTTGCCGGAAGGTCATCCTATGCTGCATCCTGAAGGGGTCAAGGACAAGAAATATTGTGGTTTTCACAATACTAGATCCCACTCCATAAACGATTGCCGAGTGTTCAGAGTGCGAATCCAGAAAGCTATCCAGGACGGGCATCTAAGGTTTGATGGAAAGATGAAAATTGATGGTAGCCCTTTTAGACAGAATACAGTGTCTTTCTCTGTTAACATGATCGACGCAGCTGATCCCAGGGATAAGAGCAAAATGAAAGTTTTAACCTCTGATAGAGCGAGGGAAGCTGATGCCGTTGACCCTAATCGGCAGATTACGAAGAGAGAGCTTCAGCAGAGGGTTCGGTTCCAAGATAGCCGAACTGAGACGGGTGAAACTTCCAGACCCAGGGTTACGACGCGCATCTTGTTGAATAAATGGCATCGGGAGCAGGAACGGTACCAAAAGCAGAGACTTTGTGAAGAACAGAAGTTCCTGGAGAAACAACGAAGGTACAAAGAAGAGATGTACCGGGAAGAACGAGAAGATACGAGGGAACAGGAACAATCTCATTGGGAATGCTCGTTCTTCCAGTATTGTTGGAACGAAGGCTTGAAGCTGCCTGTTAAGAATAACTGCCCTGAGTGCAGTGATCAGTACTCCGAGTATAGGCAGTCTCGAGTCAACCGCCGATCTGTCCATGAGAGGCTTGGAGCACGAATCCCCAAGGACGATCGGCGCGTAAAAATAAATAATTCTGAAGATCGGCAGGGAAGAGGATTTGCCAATCAAAGTTGGGCTTGTGCTGAAGAAGAAAAGTACCGCAGGTATATATGGCAGAGAGGACAGTGGTGTCCACCAGGATTGAGGAAAAGCCAGAAAAGGAGGGTGCAGCGCCTAAGGAACAGAGAGCTAGAGCAAGCAAATGCCAGAGTAAAGCGAGTTTGGCGCCCCAAAGAGAGGCCAGATGGGGGTGATCGTTCGGCTGACACATGCATGGCTTTCTTTCTTCCATCAAAATTTATAGCTCCCGAAGAACAGGACATCCAAGACGAAGCGTATTCAGATTTTGATGAAGATGAATTCCAAGAGTTATTAGCTCATCTTGTCTTGGCTCAAAGTGCAGTATTCGATAAACCAGCTAAGCATCGACACCTGAAGCCATTGTATATGAGAGGCTATGTCAACGGCAAGCCACTGACTAAGATGTTCATTGATGGAGGGGCTGCCATAAATATCATGTTGTATACCACCTTCAGAAAACGTGGGATGGCAGGTGAAGACTTGTTGAAGACCGACATGGTGTTGAGAGACTTTGCTGGCAATTCTTCTGATACTCGAGGAGCAGTCCATGTTGAGTTGACGATCGGGACTAAGACTTTGATTACTACCTTTTTCGTCATTGATGGCAAGGGGCATACAGTTTGCTATTGGGAAGAGATTGGATACATGCAAACTGCTATGTGCCATCAACTATGCATTAGTTCCTCATCAAGTGGATCGGAGATGACATCGAAATCGTTCATGCTGATGATTCAGTGAGTATTGCTAATACAGAGCCTATCTACTGGGAATATGATGGCGTTGAGTGCTTTTCTGGAAGAGCCTGGGAAGCAGGTCCTGTGAACGTTTTCAACAAGGACCAACAGCCGATTCAGACGGTCGGCTCTCAGAGCAATTTTTGAATAAATAGTCTGGCTGATGGTAATGGAGAAAGATTGAGACTGAGTTTCGTGTCGGCTGACAAGGAATAAAGTGTTGATGATGAAGCCGAAATAGGATTAATGTATGCAAGTCTAGGTCTCGAGCTTGTTTTGGAGTTAACGGACTTTTGAGAGGGTTCTGCTTATTTCTCCATTGCCGAAAACTAAGGGAAGAACAAGAGTTCATGCAAGGTGACGTATAACAGAGGGTCTTGGAAAGTATATGAAGGCACTTCCGCAACTTGGTAATCATTTCAAGTTGTACGTGGCGGCCGACAGCCTTATAGCAGGATCGGCCCTTATTTTAATTTTAAAGATAAATAGCAGCTAGCTTTAGCCGAAAAAATGTTAAACCCGGGGAAGGGTGTTCGGCTGTAAAGAGATTTTGTCACTCGTGGATCGAGCTTCGGCACTACTTGTTAAGAGCCGAACGCATGTAACTTGAGGAATACTTATGTACAGCCGATGTAAAGCATCGCCTTTAGCAGAAAAAATGTTCCAAGAATTCAAGTCATAGCCGATATTATTTATGTCGCCTTTAGTGCAAGAGTGTTCATGACCTGGTAGTCCTAGCATTTCTCAAGTGGTAGGTTTATTGGAGGAAGAGAAAGGTAAAGTGTAGTAAGTGCAATGCCAGGTGACGTGACATATCGGAGACGAGATCTAATCGGCTAAGATGACGTCATGCGCTCGGAAATATTTTTCTCTGAAGATATGCTGAAATCGGGAAAAATCACTGAGATAGTCGAAGATGCAGATAGATACTAATCAAGGGGGAACAAGTTTCATATGTTACAAGCTTCATTCATAGATTTATCCTAATACAAACTACCCTTGAAATAGTTTGTTCACAATGGATTGCGGGTCAGTAATCTCGGCGATGGCAGCGACATGGTCATCATAGATCTCAAGATCTTCAGATTCATCCGGATCCCCGCCTGCGAAGCCAACTGGGAGGAAGGAGTAATCTTCTTTGGTCCAAGAACTTATTGCTGATAGCCCGAGGGAAACCCCGGCGCGCACACCTTGGATGATGGCCTGATCTATGCGAACATCCATGGCGTCAAGACGGGCTTCGGCTGAGTCCCCACGAGCATTCACTTTGAGGGCGATTTTGTTCGCTGCTATTTTCAAACGGTCATTCTCTGCAGAAAGGGCTAACAAAAGAAGGAATGCGTCAAATAAGGCGAAATCAATCAAAGGAAGGGGATCGAGGATCTGCTAACCTGTGATGATGTTGCAGAGTTGCTTCCGTTGGTCTGCCCACTCAGATTCCTCGATGCTATGCTTCTTGGATGCATTTTCCAGTTCCTTCCAGGCTTTGTCCTTTTCCTCGCGGTATCGAAGAGCATCTAGATGGGTCTGCTAAATTGAATCATCAAATTCAAATCTGATGGCTTGGGGAAAGGATTAAGAAGTTATTGGGGTTACCGTTTCTGGAAGGGGAGCTCGAGCTTGGCTGGATGAAGACCCCACCCTAAGAAGGATGACGGATCAGGGAAGGACGAGCAAGAAGAACTATCGCAAGGGGGCAGAGGACTGGTCTTTTACCTATGGCACCAGTGAGTTGATGCTCGACTTCCTCCTGCTTCATCTCCGTCAGGATGCCTGCCATGGTCACCTTTGCCTGTCATTGATAGAAACGCAAGTAAGAAATTTTCCCTCTGGCTTGAGCTAGAAGCCGAGAGACGAAATTTTTGCAAGTCAAATTATTTGACTGGAGATAAGGGTAACAACTTGTGTAGGGTCATATTTATAGGACCAAGGCTTGCACACTGGAAGATCAAGTATCGGATTGGGGTTTCCACGTCTTATGGGTCGTTGTTGGGCCGAGCTGGATTTCTGATGATTGGAAGAGGTTATGACTCCAGAATCAGAAGGCCGATGGGATTCGGTTAAGAGTTGTTCTGTTTTAACTAGCAATTTGGGAACTCATGTTACCAATTGGCATTAAGAGAATCAGAAAATCCCTTAAGAAATACTACCTTGGTGTCATCAGGGATCGGAAAGCTGAGGGAAAAAATCGGATGCTTTGGATCCAAAATGACCGATTGCAACAATTGCCTGTGAGACAAAGGTATCTAATGCGATTGTCAGCAATAGCCGATGTGGTAAACATCGCCGCTAGAGTAAAATGAGAGTTAATTGTTGATACACAGAAAACAGAACATACATTGATCTCGAGGGATCAATCACAGATTGATTTCAGGAAGACGAACAAAGGAACTTCTTATTTACAAAATAAATTACAGTGGGAGGTCAGTTCATCCATTCTATCCTGTTTCTAATTGGGAGATCAAAGTCGAAGGAATCAGCCAGATCTGTTCCAGCTTCTTTCATATCATCGACAGACTGAGCCACCCTGTATTCTAGCCCTCGCTCGCAGACGTCGGAATTACGGTAATCGGCTCCAGAGTGAATCCGCACCGCGTTGAAGGCGAGTGTTGCGCCATATCCCATACCAGCTCTAGAGATGTCAGGAAGGGCTCGGTTAACTTCGTTTACCCGCCGCAGAGCTGTCGTACCTGGTACGTTGGCCGTGACGGCAAGGTTAGCAATAGCTGCTTCGAGAGATTGAAGCTTGGTCTCCAGAGCTAAAGAGAAAGAAGAGTCGGTAAGAACAGAAAAGGAAGATGAAAAGGAAAAATGATGAGGGAATGCTTACCAATAGCCCATTCCCGAGCGGCATTGCGCTCTCGAGAGATTCGTGTGATCTCCCGATCCTTCCTCTCCGAATCAAATTGAAGATCTGCAATCCTCTGAATCAGGACCTCGGGGAAGTCGTCTCCGGCCCTTTTAATAAAAATGGTGAGGTAAGAACAACTGCTTCATTTTGAAACGAAAGAAAGAAAAGAACAACCTCTTTTTGGAAGTGCTAGAAGCGCCAAGCTCGGAACTATGGCGACTCGCTGCAGAAGACATCCTCCAGAATGAGATATGGCAAGAGAAAATAGGGTTTTTTGAGTCTAAGCAGAGGAGTTCAGAGTACGCAAGTCAAGACAGGGCGAAAGAGAGTTTTAAAGAATCCTAGAGGGCGCATCGGGAGATGAGTCGGCAGGTATAGCAATTATAGCATGTGAATGCGGACGCTTCTGGAGGCTCCACGTTGAGAAGGAATTTTGGAATAAATATTTATCCCAAAATTAGGGGGCATGTGTTGACACCAGATTTTCGCACGCATGAGGATATGACAAGTGGGCCCAGCCAGCAGAGAAGAAGGGATTCGGCAGGCAATCAGACGACTATTTGGTCCTCAGGATTTCGATGAATGTCTGTGCGGTCGGCTATTTTGCAGAGAGATGGTTCCATTCGGGAAATGGATGTTGCAGATGAAGCCGGCTTGCATGGGAAGACACGTGACAATGGAAGATGCCAAAGGGATTTAAAGTAATGTTTGTATCTTTCCATATTCTATTATGTAAATCTTAATCGTTTAGGACTCGTATTTCGTCCAGGGTATAAATATAAGCCCTCGACCATTGTAAAATTGTTCACAACCACATCAATACAAACCGGCCCCGTGCCATCTTCGAGTCCTTAAGTCGTGTCGTCGAGTTCTTCGAGAGAAAACATTGATCCGTCGACCTCCGTAAGTACCGGCAACCTTGTTATCATGTCTAGTATCATGCGGTGGATTTAGATATGATGCAAGTAGTCTCTTATGTTAAGCTTAGTATCGTGCGGCGGATTTAAGCTTATGACGGGAAGTTTTTGCTTATGCCTTGTATCGTGCGGCGGATTAAGACATGAGTAAAAATAGTTATCGGCTCTATTAGATTTGGCAGATCTAGTAGATTCATTAAGTTATCATGTGTTACATGTTTTATTTATTTAATTCCTATAACACTCTTTTGCCCAATCTAGATTGATCTCTATTCGGCCTCGTTTCACAAGTTTGCTTGTGCTTTGTTAATCATAAGATCATGATGGACGGATCAGCTTTCAATCTAGGTTGTTACATGTTGCGGGTTCATACATGTTAATCATGTTTATGCTTTGATAGAACTGGGTGTCGTGCGGCAGATGCAGGTTTTAGATTAGTTTGATCATGTTTTGCTTGTATGTTCCTTCACCATGGACCCCAACTCGGCTAGTTTGCCGATTTTGGTTATGCTTACATGAGTAACGAGCTTTTATAGATCTATTCAAATATATGCATGCTTTTAGCTTGTTATAATTAGATTGTATCATGCGGTGGATTGATCTAATTATAAGAAGTGGTATAGACTTATGGTAAGTGGTATCATGCGGTGGATTAGCTTTGCTTAAGTTTATACTCTACGGGTTTTTGAAGACTAAACATGCGGCAGATTAGTTGAATTGGCCTATGCATGTATTATTTGGATAGATCTATTCTCGCAAGTTATCTGTTTATAATATTTCTGATTTGTTTAAGCATGTCTTTCTTTTGCATTCGGCAGTTAATATGCTTCACATGCTCTATTCTCATACTTGTCGAATAGCTTCGTAAACATGCTCTGACAGACAGCTTCTGTAGTTGTGTGCCGTCGAGATTGGTTTTTGAAGCCGTACATATGGAACTGTCTGGTTTTACCCAGCATGTTCCCAAGGTATTCTCACGTTTTATCCCTTGTTGGTTTTCAGGTCAAACCGACTGGCACGTCTCCGGATTCAGCACACTCCGGGCACCCGATTGAAGCTAGCCTCGTTCGGCTTGCTGTGTGCCTTGGCGCAAGGTGTCACTTTTTGCATCAACAGAAGGACACAAAGAATTTTCCTCACAACATCGGATGGTTGCATTTGTGTGAGGCCAAGTCCATTTAGCTCTTCTATAAGAACATTCAACTGTGAGTACATTTCATTTGCACTTTCATTAGCATGCATATCAAAAGAGTGAAGCTTTTGCATAACCAAATGATAGCGTTCCTCACGCTCACTCTTGGTTCCCTCATGGAGCACACAAATGTTTTCCCATAGATCATGGGCATTTTTGTGGTTCCGAACACGGTTGAACACATCTTTGCAAATGCCTCTAAAAAGGATGTTTTTGGCTTTTGCATTCCATTTTTCATTTTCCTCCTCATTAGGAGTGAGGCTTGTGCCTTCCTTGGGTTTGGCAAAGCCAGTGATCGCGGCATTTAACATCAACCGCTTCTAGGTACGACTCCATACGGATTTTCCAATATGGGAAGTCGCCTCCCTCGAACATGGGAGGTGGTCCATCACCTCCGGACATCTTCACTCTAGGCGGTTAAGCCTAAATCGAGAGCACGAGGCTCCGATACCAATTGAAAGGATCAAGATGCCCAAGAGGGGGGGTGAATTGGGCTTTTCTAAAACTTCTTGCAAGAATAAAACCTATCAAGCCCCAATTAACCCCCTAGTGCTTAGAAGTGTGTTTCCTTTTATTCTACCGCACAAAAGACCAAGTCTATGCCACTCCTACTCTAGCAAAGCAATTCAATGGTGAAAGAACAACAAGTATAATGCGGAATTGAATTGCTTGAAAGTAAATGCGTAAGTAAAGGAGTAGAGATGACAAGACGATCTTTTTGCCGAGGTATCGAGGTGTCGGCACACCCCCCCCCCCCTAGTGCTCGTTGGAGCACCCGCGCAAGGGTATTGCTCCCCCTTGATCCGCGCAAAGATCAAGTGCTCACTACGAGCTGATTCTTCGCAGCTCCGGCCCGGTGAATCGCTCGCTACCGGTCACAAGCTTGCTTGGGTCATCCACAATGCCACCGGATGCTCTCCAAGCTTCAGGATCTCCACCAAGCCGTCTAGGTGATGCCGATCACCAAGAGTAACAAGCTAGAACTCTCACTTGACCAACACAAGGCCAAAGAGATGAATGGATGCACACTTGCTACTCAATTCTCACTAGGAGGTGTCTAATTCTCACAATTAGCAAATCACTCAACCTCACTAGGGCTCTTGCACTATCTCACCCTCACAATGTGTCTCTCAGCAGATGGAAGTGGCAAGAACACTCAAATGGACGGAGGGAAGGAGTATAAATACTCCCCCAACTGGTCATCCAAAAACTGCACAAGACAGGGTTTCTGCGGGGGCATCGGACGCTCCGATGCCTGGCATCGGACGCGCCGATGACCTCGACCAACGGTCGACTGTACCCTCTTGTCAGACTTGTTAAAGGGACATCGGACGCTGGGCAGTGTCCGATGCGACCACATCGGACGTGTCCGATGTGGTTTTACCCTCTCTGGAACCTCTCTGGATAGCCATCGGACGCTGGCTCTCAGCGTCCGATGCCAGCGTCCGATGCAGCCTCCAGTTCAGGCGCACGTCAACAGTGGCACGGGCGCGTCCGATGTGAACACATCGGCGCGTCTGATGCCACGCACCAGACCAAACCCTAGTCGGGGTGGGCATCGGACGCTTCGGATGCCTACCTGGCCAGCGTTCGATGCCCATAACAAGGGCAGACTTAGCTCAGATCGCGACGCGGCCTAAACAACTTTTGATCCTCTCGACTTAAGGCATCTCTCTGAGCTACCTAGGGCTATGAAATAACAAGTGTGCACCACACCTACCTCAATAGACTCATCTAGGTATAGTACGGCCAAAGGAAAAACAAAGACCTAAGACTACCTAAGTGTCCTCCAACTCCATATGACACTTAGCCTAGTCTACCACCGTCTTCGTCGTCCGTCCTTTGAAAACCGAAACGATATCCATCGCCAGGGGACATGAACTCCATATGCCCGTATCGTCGCCATTACCGTGACCTAACTCATTCCTGTTTCTGCAAAACACATGTTAGTCACAGTAATCTTGTGTTTCATCCAATCACCGAAACCACTAGGGGCCAAGATGCGTTCACTTGCTAGCTATGTAAATGTTCTCTTGTGCAATGACATCATCATCTCTAGTAGCTAGCTCAACTTGAACTTTATCTAATTCCTCCAATAGCTTAGTGATATAGAGTTTGGTCTTTTTATCTAAGTTTCTAGTTATATTATCCAACTCTTCATCACTAGATTCATCATCACTAGAGGTATCACTAAGATCACTACTGGAGATATCATTTAGAGTTAGAGAGGGAGTGGAAATTGATTTTACCATCTCACTTTTGCCCATAAGACAAATGAGAGAGTTGTGATGCTCGTCATCGGTCAAGTTGTCAAATAGCTTTGGTGTGGAGGATGAATGTTGAATGGCTACGGTTGCAATCTTCTCATCCTCCTCACTTGATGCTTCATTTGTTGAATCTCATTCATGACCAATGTGAGCTTCTCCCATGTCCCTATAACCTCTCTTGTACTCATGCTTTCTCTCTTTCTTGTCCTTCTTGTACTTGCCATCTTTGAGCTCATGTGGGCACTTTGCAATAAAATGCTCGGTGCTACCACAATTGTAGCAAAGCCTATTCTTCTTGTTTGGAAACTTCCTCTTAGTGAACTTGTAGCCTTGCTTTCTCAAGCTCTTGTTTTATCTCTTAATGAAAAGTGCCATGTCATCAATCTCTTCACAATTTTCACCATCACTTATTTCTTCACTTGATGATGATGTTGTAGCTTCTTGATCTTGGATTTGCTTAGGTGCCTTTGCCTTTCTTGTAATTGCTTGGTTGCTGCCCTTGCTCTTGTTTGAGGTGCTTGGCTTGCTTGTTTTATTTGCCTTTAGTGCTACATCCTTGACCTTGAGGCCATCCAACTTGGCTTGCAACTCACCAAGTTTCCTTCTCTCATTTTCTTCTTCTTTTTGCGTGTCATGAGTCAATATTCTTCCAAGCACATCATTTGGAGTGAATTTTTCAAACTTCTTTTTGTCTCTAATCAATGTGACCACAGTTTCATTTCTTGGTAGGTATGCCTCTAACATGACTTTCACTACCTTGTGGTCATCCAACTCATCACAACCATAGCCTCTAATCTTTCCAACTATGGTCATCAACCTATCAAACATCTCTTGTGGCCCTTCATTCTCCAATATCACAAACCGGTTGAGCTTGGCCATCAACAAGTCAACTCTAGCTTTCCTCACCTTGTCCACACCTTCATGGGCAATGTGCAAGGTGTCCCAAATTTGCTTGGCAACATCAACACCCATCACTCTATTGTACTCTTCACCATCTAGTGCACTTAGAAGCACACTTGTGGCTTGTTCGTTGAGATGGACAACCACCATCTCTTCATTTGTGGGGTCTTCGGGATCAACTGGTGGCTCAAATCCCCTACACACAATCTCCCAAATACCGGGGTGAAGACCAATAAGATAAGCTCTCATCAAGTGCTTGCACTTGGCAAAGTTAGTCCCATCGAAATGAGGCAACTTTTCCGTGGGCACGTTGATGAAAGACTTGCGATCATGGTTAGTCAAATAAGAATAGCTGAAGGATACGACGGAGTATTTCTTCTTGTTGTTGCTGTTGTCCTCATCCTTCTCCTTCTTCTTGCTTTTCTTCTTGTGGTAGGACTCATCATCATCTCCATCATCGGAGCTACTTGATGAGTCACTTGTGTTAACACGGGTTATCTATCAAAATTAAAGGATAAATAAATATGAAAAGGGCATGAATTCAATCACCAATAAAGATTTAGGGTTTTAATTGACAATATTCCACTAGTTTTAGTGAATTGTGATTCTGTAGGGACTAAACCAGAAAACCAGCACTGATTACTTCTCTTAGAAGGAAACTGACGGAAGATTACGGAACCGGCACGTTAGGAATACTCCAGAAGGATCTAGAGGACACTAGAGGACACCACGAGGCGGGACACCCCGAGAGGCCGCCAGGTGGGACCGACCGGTCCCACCCTTAGACTGGTCGGTCTCCCCCTGGGCCCCCTGGGCTCCATCTTCTCAAAGCTTCCTCCACCGCCTTTGAGGATCCATCTCAGCCCTACGTGAAATCAGTTTGATCTAACGGCCGCGGTTGATCCCTCAGGGCTATATAAACAGGCTCCCAGGCCCCAGGGAATGTCAAGTCTCTCTTCAGAAAAGTCTACGCCTCATTCAGAAACCCTAGAAGAAGACTTCAAGAGCCAGCTTTCAAGTAGAAGACTAGATACCCCTCTAGTTTAGGTTTAGAACCTAGTCTTATACTAGAACTAGAAGAGAGAGAGAGAGGAAGAGATCAAGAAGGAGCTCCGGCCTGTCGGATCAACTTCTTCATCTTGTACCTGCGGATTCAAGTTTATCTTCAACTTGCTTCAGCGATTGTTTCGGTAATCAACATCTATATTTAAGTTTGAGACATTGTTCTTGTTATTCTTAAGGTTTATGACTCTCTTTTGAGTACTTTAATTCTAGTCATTCTAGAGTTAGAGTAGTTGGATAGTGTAAGCGTGGTGCTTAGACTTGATAGCTCATAAATGTCTCCTATAACGTCGGTAGTAGTGGTTGTTCGCAAGGGTGACTCTTATAGCCTTGTTGATTCTTTTATAGTCCACTTACCCGTGTGTAGGCTCGGTAGGATTATACATTTGCATAAAAGACTCATACTCTGTTTGTGACCTTTTATGGCAACTTCCCCACTAAGAATAATATAAACATATCACTCTTAAATTAGAATTAGACAACCTTAATGATCCCCTCTATACTTCTAGATTCTCCATCCTTGTTAGCTACTCAGGGGTTAGACTTTAAAGACTTAACACTATCCGTTCCTTTGGGTTCGATATTAAAATTGGGTTACTCCGGTGAAGTGCTACATCGGTAGATTTTATCTATGCGCTTGCGGATAAAGTAGAGTGTGCGTTAATTTATACCAACAAGCATTTCTGGCGCCGTTGCCGGGGAACGGTAGATCATCTTAAGTCTTAGTTTAACCTTGTAATCATACTTTTATCTTTTTCCTTTTTGTCCCAGTCTTTTCATTATTTTTGTTTTCATTCTTATGAATGTTGTTTTTGAATTCCACTCTTATCTATCACTACCCCATGAGCAAGCTATAACCAGTAGAATCCTTATACCCCATCATAATACCTGGTTATGAGCTATGCCTACCTTTCTGCTGCACTGTCGTTGTAATGAGCATAGAAATATAATTATGAAAATATTTCTTCGGGTATTCTTGTCACTAACCTTTCCAGGTCTGGAGCAGAAAAGAATGAAGGAACAACAAACACAAGGTATGTCCCACCAATCATCATGCAACATTGAATTACATTCATCCAATCTTGATTTGTGCAAAATCCAAGCTTGGGGAATAGACTTTCTAAGAATATTTCTTGCCATGTTGTATGTTGGTTGTCTCTACCTTTAGGATATGCTCATATACTAATCATACTCTTTCATCACCATCTGAATAAATCTCTACAATGTTTTCATGTTATCTTTATTTGCTATAGTATATTCTTTGGTTTTGAAGTATTATCATACACCTTTTTAAATTAGGCATGGAGCTTAGTTTAACTGTTTTCATGAATTAAAGTAAGACATGGTGTCTGGTTTGATTCTTGAGCTAAAAGGTGTGCTGATTTTACCTCTAAAGGCTTTTAAATTAAGTATGGTGCTTAGGTTAAAATGTCTTCCTAGATCAAATTAGACATGGTGTCTAGGTTGATTTCTGAACTCATAGTATGCTATAGTAGATATTGGATATTTTGTTGGACTAACCCCTGCAGGAAAACTTTCAAAATCAATTTGGGAAAGTCCAGGAGATGAACTCACACTGGAGATGAAGCAAGGCGTACAATGAACTTCAACAACTCTTGCACAATGAAGACTCAGCTCATTCATCATGGATAAAAGAACTGTGAGTATCA
This sequence comes from Coix lacryma-jobi var. lacryma-jobi, assembly GCA_009763385.1. Lineage (NCBI taxonomy): Eukaryota > Viridiplantae > Streptophyta > Magnoliopsida > Poales > Poaceae > Coix > Coix lacryma-jobi. The sequence goes on from CM019826.1 coordinate 34,045,723, forward strand.
AAGTTTATTTATTTTTCTACTGCAAGTTATCTTTTGCCTTGAATCATGTTAAAGTGCAGCCAACATATAAAATACTAGTCTATGCTAAAATAATCTTAAAAACATCTTTTTATTAGCATAGATGCAAAATACATAAGTTGTGGATAATAACCCATGCTTCAAATTTTTGCAATCCTTAGGGTATATGTCCACTAACATTACGCAGGAGAGAGATTTTGTTCATCCATGGTTTGGTCTGAACATTGAAGATCCAAAACTCAAACCATAGACACACAAACCTACTCTTAGATCACAAATGGTGCTAGCCTAGCTTTGAGTCTTGCTTGGGCGCTGATGACAAACCAGATGCAACTTACCTCATATGAGACAACCTATGCCTGCAATCATCATTGCCCAAGACATCAAGACAAGAGGTGGGAAGTTATCCTCTTTTCTAATCAAGAGCTAGCTTGGGAGACAAGATGGTACCACTACAACAATAGCAAGATCTACAAGTCAAACACATGAACATGTTGTTGGGAGTCCATCTACATCACAAGCCAGCCTGGGAGAGACAATTCTGTTGTCTAGATGTGTTTCACAATCAAAGGGGGGAAGGAGAAAACCAGCTTCAAGACATATTGATCTCCTACCTATCACTTTGATCAATACAAACCACTACATGTTGTCCCAGTCGAGAAAAAGAATATGATCCATCACTCATTCTTGGAAGATCGTTCTTGAACACCATCAATGTTATCATCTTTTTCGGACCTGGAGAAGTCAACTTTTGGATCTTTCGCTACACCTTCAACATCTACATCACTTATGAGCAGCCAAAGAGAACCAAGAGAAGATGTCGAAGGGAGAACCAACTGCCAAGAATTGAGGAGGGCATCATGAAGGATGAAGCCACTGCACCACATGAGTTAGAAGATGGAGAGATAGTACCTGAGCCAGCAAATCAAGAAGAACAGCCGATAAGATTTCCATCATCTAGACACTGTTGAGAGAACAAGTCTCAGTTGCGACATTAAAAGACAAAGACTATCATAGAGGCACTCGAGTAGTAGCTCTAATTTCAAGTCTCCTGTCAACCCAATAATTAAAGGGAAAAACAAGGAAGGTTGACAAGGGAAGAATGTGGAACTGTCCCTACATCCTCATAGTACAAAATTGATACAAGAAAGAGAGAGGATCCTAGATAGCATACTCAAGGAACAATGCGCCTTCACTGGTAAGTCAACACATAGAGAAGGAAGGTTAATACCTCTAAGGATGATTCAACTGTGATCTTTCTCCTCTCAAGCACACTATGAGACAAGCAAGAGAAGATAAGCCAGCTAGACAAGAGAAGCTTCCACAAGGTGGTTCGACACATCACTCTTCAATAACAAAGTAACATTTCAAGGTAAGTGACCATCACTTTAAAAACTTCTTCTTGATTCTAGTATAAACATAAATAAAGAACAAAACATGTTTTAGTTGCACCTCACTTGATCCAACCTAATCAACTTAACATGTTTAGTCCTTTGATCTTAGCTTTACTCTCTTGAATCTCACTGTCTTTACTAAATGAGCTAAAATGATGTGTATCTAACCTTTGGAAGATGATATATCTCAATCATAAAAAGATCAACACTTTATGCATAGATTATCCTTCCTTGGTTAAGTAATCTGATCTGTTAAATATTTTAAGATGCTACTTTCATGCTCATCCTCTGATCCTATCACTCATATTAAGATTAAATAGAACACATAAACAAAAAGTTTATCTTGTGCAATGTGCCTAAGGTTAGAGAGGAATAAACAAAACTTTTGGTTCTGTTGGTGTTTTTACACCGACAGAGCCCATGCACTTGATCTCTACCTTGTTTTTATGAGTAGGACACACTCTTGAGCAAAACATGGAGAAGTCACTCTCAAATTCTACAAAGTGAAAGTCCTAGATCTACAAGAACATACACACTAAGCAAGATGCTGCCAGCGTCCAGAATTAACGCTTCACTTCAAACTGCTGGACGAACAAATGACATGAGTGACACCATATGAAGAGGCATAAACAAGAAGGAATGATGGAAGACGTCGTAGTCAGAATTAGAGGTCATGAAGTCCCCACAGACTCCTTGATCCTCGACATGAGAAGACGATGATGTCCACCTCATCCTAGGAAGACCATTCCTCTACGCTACAAGTACAATCATCTACAAGAGGAAATCCATTTTTACTTTCCTGGAGAAAAGGCACGATGCAACTTAATCAACTAAATGCCCAATGAAGCACCCAAGAAGAATAGAAGTGAAAGACGCCGCTCTCAAAGCCAAAGAAGACAAACTATCAATAATAGAGAGGCCAATCATGAAGAAGAAGCTATCGACACTGTCCCAGAAAAGAAAGGAGAGAAACCTCAAGACAGTGAACAACGGGAAGTGAAGACTGAGACCAAGAAAGTATGGGAGAAAATGTCTGCGCCTATGAGGTACAATCAATAACAACTTTCCAAACGTCTGACATACATTGGGAGGTCTGAACCAAGGGAAGGTCCGGTTCGTCGGACCTAAATATCCGAACCTTCGCCAAAAGGTAAAAATCGGTAGTTATCTTTATATTTACTTTGCTACATATTTCTCATATTTAATTCATAACCATTTCTTGCATCATCATATTTAATTCACAACACGTTTTAATTTCTGCATTACATTAGAAAACAAAATAAAAATATTTCACTGCATCATAAAGCCCCATGTGAATAATTCTATGGCGTGTAAAAACCCGCAGGAATGTTCACCGTGGTGGCATAAAAATAAATATGCATGCATTCATCCTGTGCATTTTCTCTTGCATCATAAAAATATAAAATACAAAAATATTGAGAAAGAGATCTTACTGAAATTCTGGATAACTAAGGCTTGAGTGGCCAACCATTAATGCTTAATTTATTCCACAAGTTTTGTTGTCTATTTGAGTTTCACAGAATTTGAAAGGCCAAGAAAAGCTGATGAGCAAGTGAATGCTCCATCCACTGTTGGAGCACTGTTTCAACAACCATCGATATCAATCAAAGTGCTAATAGAGGAAGGACATATCAACTGCCAGTCTGCTACATTGCAAGATCGAACGACTACGTCAACATTCAGCTTGGGGGAAGGCACCCCATGTATCCGCGTAAGTATCTTTATCCTTTTAAGTTTTTTATTCTATAAACAAATTCAAAAAAAATGTGAGCATATGAAGGCTCACCCCTAAAAACAAAAGAACAAAAATATGTGGGCACATGAAGGTTCACCATTAATTAAAAAAGAATAAAAAAAAATGTGAGCACATGAAGGCTCACCATTAATTAAAAAAAAGAGAGTTTGGGGGGAGACGCACCCCGTTATCTTCGCGATTCAGGTATGTCTTTATTATTATAACTACTACTATTATTATTAGCTTTTATTTTATATCTTAAAGTGTGTTTGATTAAATAAATAAAATAGTGTGTTTTAAGAAGTTGATGACTAAAAGAGAACCCTCTCTCTCTAATCTTTTGTATGGAAATGATGAATAGTTGCTCTATCTAATTTCTTTCAAGTACTTAGTCTTCAAAGCATGAGTTCTCCTAATTAATATGCCTTAAAATAAAATTAAATGCATGGATGGCAAATACTTAATCTAAGGTCTAGGTATTTGGGATATGACATGAGATGATCTGAGCTGCTATTATCTTGTTCTAAACAACACTAAAGTTCCAGAGATTTCTAAATATAAACATGACTAATAATTGCATTGAGTTAAATTAAGCTTTGTGACCCTGTGAGATGTTATGTTGCCATTGAATTGAGATCACTTACACATTTCATCCATCTTCCGCATAAATGTTCATAATTATTTGTTGTTACCCTCTCAGAAGTTTGTTGGAAGCATGTGGCTATTAAAAAAAGAGAAGAAGAGAGAAAAAAAGAAAAGAGAGAAAGATCCGAGGAAATAAAAAGGGACAAGTGTCCGAAACCTCAAAAAGATAGATCCCGAGGAAATAAAAAGGGACAAGTGTCCGGAACCTCGAAAAAATATCAGAAAAAATGGGCACGTGCCCGATAGTAGAATTAGCCTAATAGCCATATGTCTTTGATAAACAAAAGAGAGTGAATATATTCAAAAGAGCATCTGACTCCATTTTTCCATACACATGTACTTCTTGATTCAATGGTTGGTTGACTTTCTCTTTGGATCAATTGTTTAATTTGACAACACATGTATTAATGTTTTTGAAAATTAATTAAAACTACGGGATAAAGGTGAAGTGAAAGAACTAGAGACATAGTGCTTGATTTGATCATTCAATCTTTCAATTACTCAAGATCTAAGGTAAAAGTAATAAGCCCCATGAAGAATAACATAATATATTTTGGAGAATTTTTGTTTAACAGCATGTATACTTGTAGGATGTGAAGATATTGTAGCAACTTCTGATCTATTGTTAAGTTTTGGTTTTGCTAAGGGACTAGCAAAGGGTAAGCTTGGGGAAGTTGTTGACACTGGTTATCTATCAAAATTAAAGGATAAATAAATATGAAAATAGCATGAATTCAATCACCAATAAAGGTTTAGGGTTTTAATTGACAATATTCCACGAGTTTTGGTGAATTGTGATTCTGCAGGGACTAAACGAGAAAACCAGCACTGATTACTTCTCCTAGAAGGAAACCGACGGAAGATTACGGAACCGACACGTCAGGAATACTCTAGAAGGATCTAGAGGACACCAGAGGACACCACTTGGCGAGACACCCCGAGAGGCTGCCAGGTGGGACCGACCGGTCCCACCCTTAGACCGGTCGGTCTCCCCCTGGGCCCGCTAGGCTCCGTCTTCTGGAAGCTTCCTCCACCGCCTTTGAGGATCCATCTCGGCCCTACGTGAAGTCGGTTTGATCTAACAACCGTGGTTGATCCCTCAGGGCTATATAAACAGGCCCCTAGGCCCCAGGGAAGATCAAGTCTCTCTTCAGAAAAGTCTACGCCTCATTCAGAAACCCTAGAAGAAGACTTCAAGAGCCAGCTTTCAAGTAGAAGACTAGATACCCCTCTAGTTTAGGTTTAGAACCTAGTCTTATACTAGAACTAGAAGAGAGAGAGAGAGGAAGAGATCAAGAAGGAGCTCCGGCCTGTCAGATCAACTTCTTCATCTTGTACCTGCGGATTCAAGTTTATCTTCAACTTGCTTCAGCGATTGTTTCGGTAATCAACATCTATATTTAAGTTTGAGCCATTGTTCTTGTTATTCTTAAGGTTTATGACTCTCTTTTGAGTACTTTAATTCTAGTCATTCTAGAGTTAGAGTAGTTGGATAGTGTAAGCGTGGTGCTTAGACTTGATAGCTCATAAATGCCTCCTATAACGCCGGTAGTAGTGGTTGTTCGCAAGGGTGACTCTTATAGCCTTGTTGATTCTTTTATAGTCCACTTACCCGTGTGTAGGCTCGGTAGGATTATACATTTGCATAAAAGACTCATACTCTGTTTGTGACCTTTTATGGCAACTTCCCCACTAAGAATAATATAAACATATCACTCTTAAATTAGAATTAGACAACCTTAATGATCCCCTCTATACTTCTAGATTCTTCGTCCTTGATAGCTACTCAGGGGTTAGACTTTAAAGACTTAACACTATCCGTTCCTTTGGGTTCGATATTAAAACTGGGTTACTCCGGTGAAGTGCTACATCGGTAGATTTTATCTATGCGCTTGCGGATAAAGTAGAGTGTGCGTTAATTTATACCAACAACTTGGTGGAGGATCAACTTTCTTCTTGGATTTTTCTTTGGCCTTCTCCTTCTTTTCTTCTTCTCTTGCTGCTCGAATCTTTCTTCTCAACTCTTTTCTTTCTCTCTTCTCTTGGAGCAATCTATCAATCTCTCTTTGCTTTTCCCGAGCTTCTCTTCTTAATCTCTTTTCTTCCTTCTTCCTCTCTTTCTCAACCGGATCGATGGGCTTGTCAATGTCGGTTGGGGCTTGAGGAAGAGGATGGTCATGTGTTGTGGAAGCGCTGAGCTCGCTGCTCTCATCCTCAAGGTGCACATCCGCCTTCTTCACACCTCCCGAACCGTCTCCGGTCTCCATACCTCACGCGGTGAAGCATATATAAGGTAACCTGCTCTGATACCACTTGTAGGATCTCTGGAGGCCTAGAAGGGGGGGTTGAATAGGCCTGTCAAAACGCAAAACTCAACTCAAATATTAGCCTGATCTGCACTGCCGATCTCCTGGTCGGCACTGCCGATCTAGATAGATGTAAAATCGAGCTTTGTGAGTATAAGACAGAATGATGTACACAGAGAGTAAACTTCGTGCGGGGTTTTACAGTTCACAGGTATACCAGAAACCGAAAACACAAGTATGACCTCAAACCCTAGAAATCAATTCACAAATAAAGACTAAACCAAAGCACAAGGTGACACAAGGATTTATCACGTGGTTCGGTTCACCACAAAGGTTAACCTACTCCACATTGTTGAAGTACGCCACCAAGGCTCAAGCTCACCACTTAGGTTTGCCCTTTCCTCGTTCTCAAGTCAAGAGAGCTAACTCTTGAGATGAGGGGTGATTTCTTAGCTGCAAGATGATGGTTACAAACCTCCCTAGGCTGCCACAATCATTGGCAAGCTCAAGGGCGACGCCTAGCCAGCTAGGAGCAAGCTCCAAGAGTAATAAACCCTAGAACCTCTGGCCAAACGTGAACCAATGCTCTTGAGACTTTGGGAATCAATGGATCTGCTCTCTAATTGAGTTTTGTTGCCCTCTCTTTCAAGTTTTAGTGGTTGGAATGGGAGATCCACTTGAAAGCTTTGGGGCAAGAATGGAGGAGTGAGAGAAAGAGAGGATAGCCTTTTGCAATGGTCAGAACACGAGCTAGAAGAAGCACTGGTTGACTGGACTGTTTTTGGGCTTTCTGAAAAGGTATATATAGTCTGGTTCCCAACAGTCCGATTATGATCGGCACTGCCGATCTCCCCAAAAAGATCAGATCAAGATGAAACTTGTGGGGTTAGAAAGGTGGTTGGAAGTATATCCTTTTGGCAAAGATTGAGCATTGGTAACACAATATGACTGTGGGTGCTAGAATCCCTCTTGATAGTACGACATTCCTAAACTCAAATTTGAAATGAAAAACGAGTTAAACCTCTTTTGAGTCGAAAACCATCATGAAAACAATTGGGTACCCATCGGTCATATATGTCATCCTTTCATTTGCTATTCCCTTCTTGTCAACTTAACAAATCTCATTAGTCCTCTAATTCGGTGGTCATCAACACCAAACCCCACTTATGGTTTGATTGCACTTACACTATATAATATCTATATCTCCTCTCTTAGTGTACCAATTGCTAACCTATATAATATTTATATCTCTCTTAGTGAACTAAACCACTACTCTGTCATGAGTAGTTGCTTTGCACAACGCTTCACCAACACAATTCAATTCTATGGGTAGTACTGCTCATGGAATTTGAAAGGATCAAGATGTCCAAGAGGGAGATGAATTGAGCTTTTCTAAGGCTGGATATCGAGCCGAGTCGAGCTTTTCTAAGGCTGGATATCGAGCCGAGTCGAGCCAGCCGCTGGCTCGTTCTGGCTCATTAAGATAACGAGCTAGCTCTGCTCGGCTCGTTATCTTAACGATCCAAAACGCCAGCTCGGCTCGGCTCGTTAAAAGCTCGAGTTGGCTCGTTAAGCTCGCGAGCCAGATATAAAAAGTATACAAAATATAGTATTTATATTTATCTAAAGCTTGATAACAGTAATAATATAAAAGTAACACATCCAACAACCTTAAATCAAACTAAAAATTAATAAATGTTAACATATATACTCCTTCCGTCCCAAAATAGAAGTCGTTCTCACTTCCCGAGGAGTCAACTTTTTAAAACTTTGACTAACTATATATAATAAAAATATTAATATTTATAGTACATAATTAATATCATTAGATAGATCTTTGAATGTACTTTTATAATAAATTTATTAGATGATATAAATATTACACGTATTTTCTATAAATTTGGTCAAAGTTGAGAAAATTTGACCCGCACGCTTCCCATAGTGACTTCCTTTCTGGGACGGAGGGAGTACATGTATAATAGCATATAAGATTATTATACCATATATCCATTAGAAATAAAATGATAAAATCATAATAATCACAAGTTTATAGGGTCTAGACCAGTTATCAACCAATTATAAAGTACAAGATATGAAGTAATACAAAAATTTATATAAGATTTGTTGCTTTTTTCCTTAGAAACTTGGCTCATTTGGCTCGTGAGCTGCTCACGAGCTAGCTCGAGTTAGCTCGTTATAGCTAACGAGCTAATATCTTGGCTCGGCTCGACTCGTTATCATAACGAACCGAGTCGAGCCGAACCAAGCTAGCCACGAGCCGAGCGAGCTACCGAGCTTCGAGTTTTCCGTCCAGCCTTAGGCTTTTCTAAATTTTTTTGTAATAATTAAATCCTATTAAACTCAATTAGCCTCTTTGTGTATACAAGTGTGGTTTTCTAAACTCTACCGCACCAAAGACTACACCTATTTCATTCCTACTCTAGCATGACAATTCAACAATGAAAAGACAACAAGTAAATTACGGAATTGAATTGCTCAAATGTAAATGTGTATGTAAAGATAGTATGAAAGGATTGTGATCTTTTTTCCGAGGTATCGGCACACCCTCCTAGTCCTCGTTGGAGCACCTGCGCAAGGGTATCGCTCCCCCTTGATCCGCTCAAGGATCAAGTGCTCACTATGAGCTGATTCTTCGCCACTCCGGTCTGGTGAATCGCTCACTACCGGTCACAACTCGACTTGGGTCATCCACAAAGCCTCCGAATGATCACCAAGCTCTTCGATCACCACGAAGCCGTCTAGGTGATGTTGATCACCAAGAGTAACAAGCTAGCTAGAACTCTCACTTGACCAAGTCAAGGCCAAAGAGATGGATGGATGCACACTTGCTACTCAATCTCGCTAATGAGGTCATTGATTCTCACAATTAACAAACCTCTCAACCTCACTAGGGCTCTTGTTCTCCCTTGCTCACTCAAGGTGTTTCTCAGCTGATCAAATGGGCAAGAGACCCCATATGGAGGTCGAGGAGAAGTACAAATACTCCCCCAACAAACCATCCACGAGGGGCACAAACCATTACAGTTAAAGGGGCATCGGACGCTCCGATGTCTGGCATCGGACGCGCTGATGCCCTGTCCAACGGTCGACTGTACTGGCATGTCAGACTCGACTTCATGTGACATCTGCCTCCACACAGGACGCGTCCAATGTGGAAATGACCTTTCTGGAACCTCTCTGGACCTGCATCGGACACTGGCCCTCAGCGTCCGATGATATCAGTGTCCGATGATGTCAGTGTCCGATGTGCCTCTCGAGACACACTCTCATGAACAGTGTTACTGTTAAGTCCAATGCGCCCCCACCGGTGCGTCTGATGCAACGATCCTAACACTGCCAAGTCTAAATGACATCGAACGCGCGTCCGATGCCACCTAGGGCAGCGTCCGATGCCCATTTCAGGGCCAAAATGACTTCGGATCGCGACGCTGTCTTAACGACTTTTCATCCTCACGACATAAGGGCTCTCTCTGAGCTATCTAGAGCTGTGAAATACCAAGTGTTCACCACACCTACCTCAATATACTTATCTAGATCAAGCTACTAATTCATGCTCTCCTTTATAGTACGGCCAAAAGAAAAACAAAGACCTAAGACTACCTAAGTGTCCTCCAACACCATATGACACTTAGCGCTAGCCTATCACCATCTTCGTCGTCCGTCCTTTGAAAACTGAATCGATTTCCATCGCTAGGGGACATGAACGCCATTATTGTGACCTAACTCATCCCTGTTTCTGCAAAACACACGTTAGTTACAGTAATCTCGTGTTTCATCCAATCACTGAAACCTATTAGGGGCCTAGATGCTTTCAGAACTGAAGGAAAAGACAACTACACAACAATGCTTGCTACAAATTATGCCATTTTCTACAAAAATGCATCGTAAAATTCATGGCACAAATATCCTCAATTTTTTGGGCTATAGAAGTACCAAAAATATATAATTTTAGCTCTATCCACAAATCTCAGTCAAATCGTTTAAAATAGGACCAACATTATTAAAAAATTATCAATATTTATAATAGAACTTAGGTATAATATAAAAATATATATTTCTAACAAATATAATAATATTTATTTAGTATCATAATTTGATGTCTTTTAGTATAAATTTAGTTGAATTTAAAATAATTTGACTCAATATTATCCCCTCTATCCCTAAATAAGTGTTGTCATTGGTGTGTGCGTCACAAGTTTGACTCAATTTGTAGCAAATATGTGCAACATTTATATCTCCAAATAAATTTGATAAAAAACTAGATCTAAAGATCTTTCCACTTATGCTAATTATGTACAACAAATATTAATATTTTTTAATATATTTAATTAAAGATATTTCTTGGAAAGCGAAAATGATAGTTATCTAGAGATGAAGGGATGATACTCCCTCCCTATAGGAAAAGAAAGTCGTTTTAGACAATGTTTACGTCAAACGTTGGGAATATAGATCATGATAACTTTGTTATTGAGTTTTAAAATGTAAAGGTTATATGAATAGATTTGTATTGACAAATATTTTCATAAAAATATAAATATATTATTTTCTAATAAATATCTTTTATAAAAATAAGGAGTCAAAGTTATACTTTGTAGACCGTATCGTTGTTTAAAACGACTTTTTTTTTCTATACGAAGGGAGTATATAAGATGTATTCTTTCGAGAACCGAGAGAGCAATACCGAAGTCTCACGAGAAAAACTGGGAAAAAAATAACGGCAACAACCATAGTCCATGACCACGGTCCAGTCCATGCATGTCCATTGATTCGTGATGGAGGCTCGGAAGCGGTGTCACGGGTGATGGCCACAGGACGCAGTCAAGGAGACATGCAACATGGACGGTGACCCCTCCACGTACTTGGCTGGTGGCCGCCTGGTGCCCTTGCGAGACCAAAAAATGGGAAACCATATACGGAGTATTATTGTACGTACGAGAAAACCAAAATTTTGCATCGAGCTTTCATGATAAATGAGAGTTTATGCGGGGCGTAGATGCACCTACCCGTCGTGAACGTACAGGTACTAGATAAATCTACAGTTGGTTCACTTAAATTCCATTGACATGTAGAGGTGTACGAAATATAAAATCTGTTGAGGAAGAAAAAGACACTACACTTGAAGATATAGAATCATTACTCCATTTTCAATCAATATACCACATGTCTTCGTCAATCCATCTCAAGGAATAGCAAAAAATTAGACTTGAATCTTCTAAAAAACAAGAATGAGAGAGAAAAATAAGAATAAGATCCAAACATTTTTAGATTTTATAATCCAACTATATGTACCTAAAATCTACTGTAATATTCACTATAAAAGTAAAATCCAAACATTTTTTATTTTTTTATCCAAAATCAAGATTTTATATTTACTATCAAGAATCGAATTCTCATGATAAGAAGAAATGAATGGACATCCAAACGTGCCCTTTACTTGTTTCACAAAGAAAGCTAACTGCATTGTTCTATGGAGAAATGGAGAAAAATCCGCAGAAATGCTGTCCACATTCGCAGCGTGAGATCCAGTCATCAGTCAATTAACTGCCTGTTGATTGACCAAGAAAGAAAACTATTTTTTTGGAATATTCAGCGCCAAGCCATCCGATCCTGATCCCGAAGTGATCCGACGGCCACAGAGACGGCCATCACATGCGATCGCGGCCGTCATGGCCCCTGTCCCCGCCGGAGCATCTCCTCGGCGCAGGTGCAGCTGCGAGCCAGCGGCCGGCCAGCTCCCCCTCATAAAGACGTCAGGTTCGTCACCCCAGAAAAGTTTTCACCTTTCCTCCCGTCTCCTCGGCTCCTCGCTATGCTGGCCGCCCCCACCGCGCCTCTGCATCACTCCCCCGACGCCGCCGCCATGAGTCTGTAGCGCGGCCGCAAAGCCAGCCACCATGGGCAGGACGAGAGGCAACAAGAACGCACCCAGCGGCGTGGGCGGCGTGAAGTCGTTCCCATCGCCGGCGTCGTCCTCGGCGTCGTCGTCGGAGTTCGAGTTCACGGTCACGCTGTCGCCGGCGTCCAAGCAGCGGTCGGCGGAGCAGCTATGCCCGGCCGACGAGCTCTTCTACAAGGGCCAGCTCCTGCCGCTGCAGCTGTCGCCGCGCATCTCCATGGTGCGCACGCTGCTGCTGTCCTCGGCGTCCACGTCCTCCGCCTCCGCGTCCGACTCCACCTCCACGTCCAACTCCTCCCGCGACTCCAACGGCAGCACGTCGTCGTCCTTCTCCGCCGACTGCGCCGCGCTGCTGCTCCCGGACTCCGCAGCCTCGTCGTCCCGCCCCAGCTCCGCCACCGAGGACGACCGCCACCTGCACCCGCTGTCGGCCGCCGCCGCCGCCGCCTCCTTCGCGGGGCTGCCACCCGCCAGGCGCACCGGGAAGCAGTACCTCTCGTCCTTCGCCACCCGCTTCTCCTCCGTCTTCCACCGCGGCGGCGCTCCGGCCGCCAAGAAGCAGCCGTCCAAGTCTCTCGCCAAGGAGGTGATCAAGAAGTACGCCAAGAAGGTGAAACCGCTCTACGAAAAGCTCTCCCAGATCCCCAAGAACCAGAACAACGTCAGCAGCGGCGGCGGCGCCACCAACAACCAGCCGCAGCAGCAGGGGTTCAAGAAGCCGTTCACCTTCTCCATCCGCAAGAAGAGAGGCGACGACGACCACGCCGTGGCGGCTGCGGCAGCGGTGGAGGCCGCAGAGGTTGTTGGCGGCAAGTACGCGCACTCCAACTCCTTCTCCGGGAACCTCCGGTTCCCGCGCCAGAAGCGGGCCGCGGCGAGCTGCCCGTCGTCGATGCGGTCGTCGCCGAGCCACTCGGGTCTGCTCACCTTCAGCGGGGCCGGCGGCGTCGGCTTCCCCGACGTGCCGGCGGCAGCGGCGGCGGCCGTTGCGAGCGGCATTGGCGTCGGGCCGGTGTCGCTGTCCACGGCGTCGTCCATGGAGGAGCTCCAGAGCGCTATCGAGGGCGCCATCGCGCACTGCAAGAACACGATGGGCGGCGCCGTGTCGGTGTGCCCGCGCAAGGCGGTGGCGGTCGCCGATGAGATCTGCGCGTTCTGAGCGCGCTAGTATTCAGGCGGGGGATCTAAGTAAGCAGGTTGTTTAATCGGTAGCAGTACTTATCTGTTATTAGTAATTTTATTTTAATTTTATTCGTCTCCTTTTGCTCTTTTGGTAAGAATCTATGATCATGGTCGTAAATAAGGTAGTTCGAAGGGTTAAAATGATAATCGGAGCCTTTCAATGTCACCTTTTCCTGGGTTTGGAATTTGCATTGGCGCCCTCCAAATTTTAGCTCTAATTGCATCTACCTACCCCTACTACATTCACGGCTGCACCACTGAAGAAAATGTTGGGGCAAGATTGATTAATCATATATAAATTCACAACAAAAGACAACCTCAATTTTGACGCTTTGAATGCAAACACTCAGTTTTGAAGGATCATATCGACATGCATGAAAACCTCTACTATGAAATGCCTGCATTTTCCAAGTTGAATTTTATTGTCACCTAGATAGAAGGGAGAACCTGAAAAATAGTTGAAGTAAGTATTTTTTTTATCCTAAATGATTTAAAAACTTTCCAGCCTGATGATGGAGGGTGTTGATGCAAATTTCATTTCCTAGAGACTAGAGAAGGGTTGTCAAAAGCTCCTTAGTTCATTTAAGCTGAGGATTTGGACTCTGATGTGGCAGTACGTCTGATCGAGCTAGTGGTTATCAATTTTTGTTGTGATTTTGTTCCAAGACTAGAGTTTAATACTAAGCTAATGATAATATAGTTTGGCTTTTAAAATATGTACTTTGCATGATTGCTTCAAAAAGTTCGTCTTGTCTGCTCTCCTCGCCGCTCAATGTATTTGTTTTTATTTGATTGTCATTTGTCAAGCAAATTTATTCTTACTGTCACAGAGGAAATTAAGAAAGGTCGAGCTTTTTGTTTGTTTATTTGGTTGATGACTTCGGTTTTGGTAAATTATGTCTCATATAAAAAAAAGAGAAATACTGTTTATACAAAAGTGTAAGTTCAATAAATTATTATATAGATGGCTACTTTTATTTATATCTTTGAACTCATAACCTCGAAATTTAATTTTGCAATCTTTTTTTTTCATGAGTTGTACTATTTCTTTCATAAAGTTGAGAGCATGCATGTCCAGAACATGGATCAGAACAGGTACTACCATTTTCAAGAGACTTTTACATGAGTGTCATTATGAAAGTTCGCAATTCCGCAAAAGCCACTGCGAAGTTCGACCACGTGCTGGTGCCATCCACCTAAACTTTCTTGCTCCTACATGTCATTTCGTCCAACTTCCATCCACTTTCTACGGTTTAGCTGCTCTGACATATGGTCCTTCAAGCAAAAACGTCCAAAATACCCTTCTCTCGTGCCCCTTTCTCTCTCTGCCATGTGGGGCCAGCTTGTCATGCGCTTCTTCTTCCCGGTGGCAGTGGAGCCATGTGCTGCTGCCCTCCATTGCCGCACGCCGCTCTGCGACGTCTGCAAGGTGAGGTGTCCGGTGCTTCGGCCGGAGAGGGAGAGGCAGAGGATCGGATTCGGAGCTGATGCTGACATGGTCGCAGGAGCGAAGGGGCCTCGTGTTCTGCGTGGAGGACCGCGCCCCTGTGCCCTGACTGCGACGACCCCATCCACAGCGCCAACAACCTCACCGCCAAGCACACCCGCTTCCTCCTCGTCGGGGCCAAGCTCTCCGTCGCGCTCGTCGACCAGCAGGCGGCACCCACCTCCCCTGGCGACGACGACAACTGCGGCCGCAGCAACGGCGCCGCCGCCGAGCCCGACGTTGTCGCCGCCGTCTGCGCGCAGGGTTCCTGCGCGGCCAAGGAGGCCTCGGCTCTTGAGTCCGCCAATGGCGCCGGCCAAGGCCTCGGCAGCAGCATGGGACCGGCCAAGGCCCTGGACGCCGATCTCTTCGACGTGGTGACCGGCGGCCGGCCGGGGAAGCGCACCGGCGCGTGGTCCGGCGCCGGAGTGCACGGTTTCGACAAGGTGCCGGCCTCCGCCGTGGTCGTCTCGACGACGGCCAAGCAGCAGCAGGGGTTCGTGAGGGAGAGGAGCTGGAACTCTGACAGCGACATCGACGTGTTCGCGGTCGTCGCCTCCGTCGCTTACAACACCGTCTTCCTCGGCGAGTTCATGCAGCCCGACTGGGACATGTTCCATGTGAGTGTCTCTCTATCATCTTGGTTGTTCGTTTGGCCCTCGTGTCGAGAGGCATCCATCCATCGTCCACTGATGATTGCTCGATGGACTCGTTCCTGCCAGTGCTTGCACCCGGCGGCGGAGTACCACGGCGCGGCGAGGGCCATCGGTGGCTGCTCGATCTATGTCAGCTCCACGGCTCCATTGCCGGGGAACCACAACTTCGAGCTGCTCAGGAAGCTCGTCCTCCTCGACGGCTCCGTGCTCCGCGTGGGAGCTAGTGCGGCTGCCTCGGGGCGCCGCGATGCCCGTGACGCTGGGCTTGCTCCAGCACGAGGTGTTCCATGTCTGCCCGCTCCGCGCCGCCGCGCCGGGGGTCTCGTTCGCACCCGTCGAGGATGTAAGCCATGTAAACCTGCATTCCAGTTTTCTTCAGTTAGTTGCAGTCTTAGCGGTGAGCTCGGCCTGGTTGTTAGAAACCTCCCGAGCGCGTCCTTGTATCCAGGGCCATGGCGTGCATGTCGTTCACGTCGTGGCGGAGCCAGCCGCAAGTTGCGCGAGATGGCCTAGTGCGTGGGATGGCGCGCACTGTCCGGGTCATAGGGGGGCATGGCGTGCATGGCGGAGTGCTGGGGATAGCTCAGCCACTCGATGTCTTTCACTTTTAGCAATTAGCAGCTCATTGTGTATAAGTAGGAGCAATATATTCAGAAAACGCTAAGGCAGTTGCTAAGGCACCAAATTCCAGTGTGTTCACTTCCTGCGTGCGTGAGTTCGTGAGTTTCGGAGTTCGCCGGAGTGCTGCTCCGGCGGCCGGCAAGGATTCCGTCTTTCATCTGGTATCAGAGCCGAGATCGAGGCAAATGGACCGCCGGTCGGCACCGGTTGGAGATCGGTCGCGCACGCCACACCGCCGCCGTGGGCGCGGTGGGCGGCAGTACACGCCATCGCCAGCGCCACGCCGTGGGCGCCGCGAGCTCGTCGTCCAGCGCGCCGAGAACCCTGCAGCCGGGATCCAGTGGCCAATGCTCACCCGCACTAACTACCAGGAGTGGTCGATGCTGATGCAGGTGAACTTCGAGGCAACCGGCTGGTGGTACGCCGTCGAGCCGTTCGACGACGACGACGTCGAGTACCGCCACGACCGCTTGGCGCTCGCTGCGATCCTGCGCTCGGTGCCGGCGGACATGCTGTCCACCCTGCGGGAGAAGAGGAGCTCTGCCGCAGAAGCTTGGGCGGCGATCAAGGCCATCCGGGTCGGCGTCGATCGCGTCCGGGAGGCCAACGCCCAACAGCTCCGCCGCGAGTTCAATGCGCTGGTGTGGAAGGAGTCGGAGACCGCGGAGGACTTCGCGAACCGCATCAACGCGCTGGCGTCCGACCTCCGCATCCTCGGCAACAACGTCGCCGACGTCGAGATCGTGAGGAAGATGCTCCAGCTCGTGCCTGAACACCTGGCGCAGGTAGCCATCTCTATCGAGACGCTACTGGACATCCGCACCATCTCCGTGGAGGAGGTGACCGGGCGGCTGCGTGCCGTCGAGCAACGCCGGAAGCCTCAGCCCGTCCTCGACAACCAAGGGCGGCTGCTTCTCTGCGAGGAGGAGTGGCTGGCCAGGCTCAAGATCCGCGAAGCCGGTGGGAAGGGCGGCGGCAATTCCTCCGGCGGCGGGACCAACTCCAGCGGCAACGCTGGCGGCAAGAAGCGCGGCGGGCGCGGACGCGGCAAAGGCAAGGGGAAGGCCGACGGGCTGACCCGTGACGACGACAAGCCTAATCAATCCAAAGATCCCTGCGCTCGGTGTGGAAAGATGGGCCACTGGGCCAAGGAGTGCAAGAGCAAGCCCAAGGCCGAGGCCCACGTCGCGGAGGCAGAAGAGGACAGAGAGCCCACATTGCTGATGGCCCATGCCATACTCCACCCAGCGCCGACCCCAATCGCCGCCCCAACGACCCAGAGCTCACCGGCGCCTCGCCCTTTCCAGATCGTGGAGGCCAAGGTGTTCGCGCAGCTCGGCGGCGACAACGGGCGCGACGACACCACCTGGTACTTGGATACCGGGGCGACAAATCACATGACGGGGAACCGCGACGCCTTCGTCAACCTCGACACGGCGATCCGCGGGACCGTTCGCTTCGGCGACGGCTCTGTGGTGGAGATCCAGGGCATTGGCACCGTTCTCTTCGAAGGGAAGACCGGCGAGCACCTCCCACTCACGGGGGTGTACTACATCCCGCGCCTCGTCTCCAACATCGTGAGCCTCGGGCAACTCGATGAAGGGGACTGCGATGTGCACATCAAGCGCGGGGTGCTTCGCGTCCGCGACGACAAGGGGCGCCTGATCCTGCGCGTAAGGCGTTCGACGGAACGCCTCTACCTCCTGCGAGTACAGCTGGCTCGGCCGCTCTGCCTGGCTGCGCGTGCCACCGACGGCGCGTGGCTGTGGCATGAGCGGCTCGGGCACCTGAACTTCGACGCCCTGCACAAGATGGAGAAACACAGGATGGTGAAGGGGCTCCCTCCCATCGACCGCGTTCACCAGCTCTGCACCGAGTGCGTCACCACCAAGCTCAAGCGGAGGCCATTCCCGTCGCAGGCCAAACGGCGAGCAGAGGGGTTGCTGGACCTCGTCCACGGTGACCTATGCGGCCCCATCACGCCGGCCACTCCCGGCGGTAAGCAGTATTTTTTGCTTCTGGTGGATGACAAGAGCAGGTTCATGTGGGTGGCCCTGCTGGCGGCCAAGAGCGACACGCTGGCCGCCGTCAAGAAGTTTCAGGCCCGGGTTGAGGTGGAGACCGGGCGTCATCTGCGCGTTCTCAGGACGGACAACGGCGGGGAGTTCACCTCCGTCGAGTTCGAGTCATACTGCGCGGACCATGGAGTGCAGCGACAGCACACGGCGCCGTACACGCCCCAACAGAACGGGGTCGTCGAGAGGAGGAACCAGAGCGTCGTCAACATGGCGCGTGCCCTGCTGAAGGGCAGGGGCGTGCCGTCTTTCTTCTGGGGAGAAGCCGTCGCCACCGCCGTCTGGATCCTAAACCGCGTGCCCACGAAGGCCCTTGAAGGCGTGACGCCTTACGAGGCCTGGCATGGCAGGCGCCCTGACGTCTCCTATCTCCGCACGTTTGGCTGCACCGCTTTCGTCAAGAAGGTGAAGCCCAACCTCAAGAAGCTGGAGGACCGCGGCACACCAGTCGTGTTCATCGGGTACGAGCCGGGCGCCAAGGCGTGGCGCTTCTACGACCCAGTGGCGCGACGCGTCGTCGTGTCCCGGGATGCTGTGTTCGACGAAACAGCATCCTGGACCTGGGAGCGTGAAGACGGAGTCCCCACCAACACGGAGCTCGTGGTGGAGTACCACGACCTGCAGATCGGCGCCGGGGACCACTACATCGACATCGCCGGGGGTGGGCCTGAGTCACCGACTCATTCGGCCCATTCCAGTGGAGCTTCTGCGCCAAGCCCCGGCGCGCCCATGGTGGACACCTCCGCACCGCCGACGACACCACAGCCGCATGAACCTGGCGCGGGTCCCCTCGCACCAGAGTTCGTGTCGCCGCCTCCGAACGCCGAGGAGTTCTTGGACGCTGACAACGACGATGTCGAGCCAAGGTATCGCATGCTTGACAATGTCCTTGGGAACACGTCGCCTCCTAGCCTTGCTGCACGACAGGTTGCTGCAGAGCTCCACCTGCAGATCGAGGGCGAGCCTGCCTCGTTCACTGAGGCAGAGAAGTTGCAGCCATGGCGTCGCGCAATGCTGGAGGAGATGGAGTCGATCGAGAGCAACAGTACCTGGCGCCTCGTACCACTACCACCTGGGCACCGTCCAATCGGCCTCAAGTGGGTGTACAAGACCAAACGAGACGCTGTCGGTGAGGTCGTGAAGCACAAGGCGAGGCTCGTCGCAAAGGGCTACGTTCAGCAGGCCGGGGTGGACTTCGATGAAGTGTTCGCTCCTGTCGCAAGGATCGAGTCCGTGCGGTTGCTGCTCGCCCTCGCCGCCCAGGAGGGGTGGCCGGTGCACCACATGGACGTGAAGTCCGCGTTCCTGAATGGGGAGCTGAACGAGGAAGTCTACGTTCGACAACCTCCCGGCTTCGTTGTTGCAGGGAAGGAGAATATGGTGCTGCGGCTTGACAAGGCCCTCTATGGCCTTCAACAAGCACCGAGGGCGTGGAACGCCAAACTGGACAGCACTCTGGGCGAGCTGGGCTTCAGCCACAGCGAGTCAGAGCATGCTGTCTACGCCAGAGGGAGAGGAGCTTCCCGGTTGCTGGTGGGAGTCTATGTCGACGACCTCATCATCACCGGGAACGACGCCGCCGAGATCAACCACTTCAAGGAACAGATGAAAACCAGGTTCAAAATGTCCGACCTCGGTCTGCTCTGTTTCTATCTGGGGATTGAAGTGCAGCAGGAACACGACGGCATCAAGCTCGCTCAAACGGCGTACGCTCGGAAGATCCTCGACCGAGCGGGGATGGGGACCTGCAATCCCTGTCACACCCCGATGGAGCCACGGCTGAAGCTGTCCAAGACGAGCAACGCCCAGCCGGTGGATGCTACTGAGTACCGGGGTCTGGTCGGTTGCCTCAGGTACCTGGTGCACACCCGGCCTGACATAGCCTTCTCCGTCGGGTACGTCAGCCGTTTCATGGAGCAGCCAACGTTGGAGCACCTCAACGCCGTCAAGCGGATTCTGCGCTACGTCGCCGGAACCATCGACTACGGGTGCTACTACAGGCGTGGAGCACGGGAGCTGAAGCTGCTCGGGTACAGTGACGCCGACATGGGCGGCGACATTGATACAAGGAAGAGCACCACAGGCGTACTGTTCTTCCTCGGCTCCTGTGCAGTGACATGGCAGTCACAAAAACAGAAGGTGGTCGCTCTCTCGTCCTGCGAAGCTGAGTACATTGCGGGTACGACGGCCGCCTGCCAGGGGATTTGGCTGGCACAGCTGCTTGCTGAACTTGACGGCGAGCGACGTACACCATTCCTCCTGAAGATGGACAGTCAATCTGCTATCGCTCTCAGTAAGAATCCCGTTTTCCATGATCGAAGCAAACACATTGATGTGCGTTATCATTTCATCCGAGATTGTGTTGGAGATGGGAGGATGAGGATTGAGCATGTTCGAACGGAGGAGCAGCTTGCTGACATATTGACCAAGCCGCTGGCGCGTGATCGTTTCTGTGAACTTCGTGTGCAGCTAGGCGTCGTCAAGGTTGGCAAGGAATGTCAGGTTTAGGGGGTGAAGTGTAAGCCATGTAAACCTGCATTCCAGTTTTCTTCAGTTAGTTGCAGTCTTAGCGGTGAGCTCGGCCTGGTTGTTAGAAACCTCCCGAGCGCGTCCTTGTATCCAGGGCCATGGCGTGCATGTCGTTCACGTCGTGGCGGAGCCAGCCGCAAGTTGCGCGAGATGGCCTAGTGCGTGGGATGGCGCGCACTGTCCGGGTCATAGGGGGGCATGGCGTGCATGGCGGAGTGCTGGGGATAGCTCAGCCACTCGATGTCTTTCACTTTTAGCAATTAGCAGCTCATTGTGTATAAGTAGGAGCAATATATTCAGAAAACGCTAAGGCAGTTGCTAAGGCACCAAATTCCAGTGTGTTCACTTCCTGCGTGCGTGAGTTCGTGAGTTTCGGAGTTCGCCGGAGTGCTGCTCCGGCGGCCGGCAAGGATTCCGTCTTTCAGAGGAGTGCGCCGTGGGCGGCAACGGCGGCGGCGGGAAGCCCGTGGTGCTCAGGGTGCGCGGGTCCAGCAGGCACCTCGCCGGCTCCACTTCCGCCGAGTCCAGCAGCCACCTCGCCGGCTCCTGCGAGCAGTATGCGCCGACGCGCCGCTGCTCGCCTGCGTGCGCTCACGCGGTGGCCACGCCGCTGCTCGCCCACCCGCGCCCCTGCTCACGCCCCGGCGGAGCTCGCGCGCGTGCGTGGCGACGGCTAGGTGGAGATGGTGATGCCTCTCTGCTGATGCTACTACCTGCGCGGGTGAAGACGGAAGAGAAGAGAGGAAGAAAGTTAGATGAGGCTGACAAATGGGATCCGCTAAAGGGCAACGTCGTCATTTCACGTGTCTATTTAACACCGTTAGACTCTAAAGTGGATGGAATAGTACGTACGGCAAAAAAAAAAAAAGTTTAGGTGGATGGCACCAGCGCGTGCTCCAACTTTACAGTGGCTTCTACGAAATTACCAACTTTCATAATGGCACTCGTATAAAAGTCTCATTTTTCAAAGGAAAGCCGATACGAATGGGAAAAAGATCCACATTGTGGATGTGGCTACTTGTGATTCCTCCTCAGAAGTGGTTCAACACCACAGCATGCGAACAACCACAAGGAGTTAAAAGTGGTTGCAACAACTGGGCTTCGCTAGATCTGGCTCGCGGGTGGCATACATATGCTCCGTAGACGTTGCACATTCACATGGTTACATGCCCTTTGACAACATACGAGTACGTTGTTTTTTCCAGTCAAGCTCGTGAAACTTGCGTACTCTTAGCTTGTACTCCCTCCGTCCCTGAATCTCTGTCGTTTGCGCTTTCCAAGAAATAACTTTGACTAAATATATATTAAAAAGTATTAATATGTATGATACATAATTAGTATCGTTGGATAGATATTTGAATCTAGTTTTTTAATAAAATTATTTGGAGATCCAAATGTCACACATATTTACTATAAATTAAGTCAAACTTGTGGCACGCACACCAACGGCGACAGTCAAATAGGGACGGAGGGAGTACTCGTAGCAACGGCGACAGTCAATTAGGGACGTGCTACGGCGACGGTCAATTAGGGACGGAGGGAGTACTGGTAGCTAGATGATCAGATCGAGACGTTGACTGACTGACTGTTTAAACATTAGAGGCAAAAGGTTGAGTAGGTGGAATCTCTAGGGGGTTGAGGTTATTGGGGTTCATCTACTGGAGCTGGATGAGATGTGATCCACGACATCAAGGACACACGGCAACTACTGCCATGCATGCATGCATGCTTGGATCGTTGCCTGCACAGGTCGGTCATGTGCAAGCTGCAGAGTGCAGAGCAATGTGTGCAGCCGATATCTGGAGCTGGATCCGGCCTCCCCTGTGGCCGTGACATGATGAGACGTTGCACCTGTAGGACCGGTCAGTCAGCACATCGCCGTGTGTCCGTTGAGAGCCGCGCCGGCCATGTGGCTGTGGTTGGGCGTCTGTTTAATGGCGAATAAAGTATGGTGGGTTACTGCTGGCAATTGCAAACAAGAGGTCCCCGGCCAGCGGCCATGTCGCCGAGCGGCGCGGTGAGAATAGATACGATTCCTGCCTGCGGACGGAGGGAGGCGCGCGCGCGCGGCTGCCGAGGCGAGAGCGAGATGCCACATGCTCCTGCTGCCGTTTCCTGTGCTTGCCGTGTGAGTACTGTAGGAGTAGCCGAGTAGGAAAAATAGTTAATGCTACAATTGTTGACGTTGCAATAGTTTATGGAGGAGGAACGGCAGCCTACTACTGTACTGAACTAGTGGGTATTGAGAACGACCACTCGGCATTCAACAATGGAGAATCGCTGGAGTGGAGGCAACCGCTAGACTTGCCGAGATCTACCACAAGTTTTGCCCCTCGGCCCCGTGTTCCCCCTCCTCCCTGGCGAATACGCAAAGCCACAACGGCAAGCGGCCGCATGCGCAATCTGCACCGTCCATTTTTGTTTCGTGATTCGTGTTTGTCAACACCTCTCTCATTCTCTCTCCTTTCTCCACTGTGAGCGCGAATCTTGAAGCAATGTGCGCCGTCCGATTGCGTATGCGGCCGCTACCCATAGTGGGAAAACCGGGTTGCTCCTCCCTGGCAAATTGAAGTCGCCGGCCGGCGTCGACAGGACCATGCATGGCGATACGGCATGGGGCTGTCAAGTGTCGAGTGAGCAGGCTGCTACTCCATCGATCGATTCCTCCTGTGCACTTGGCCGCTGCATGCAGGAAGCCAGGAAGGAACTGTACCACTGCAAATCTGCATGTGTTGCTGTGCTTCAGTGACTTGGCCTGTTGGCCACCTTTTCATGGAGGGACGAAGGTGTTTTCGTGCAGGCAACCAGTGAGCCAGGCCCGTGCCCAGGCCAAGTGCATGCATGCCAGCTTCGTCGTAAAGCGCAGCTGCTTTGCTTGGCCAGCCATACTACTGTTTGGTGTTTGCGTTCTCTTCTTGAAATCAGGTTTCTTTCGCGAAAAGGTGTTCCATCTCTCAGCAAAAGTAGACGGGAAACAAAAGGCGCACTTTATGTTTTGTCTTTCAGGATTACTACGAGGGTTAACGGAAGCTCGTGAATACCATTGCTTGATTGTATTTGACGGCTTTGTTTAGTTCTAAAAAATTTAGGAAAATTTTCTGTAGCACTTTTAATTTGTTGAAACTTTGTCTAAATATGGATTAACTAGACTCAAAAGATTCGTCTTGACAGGTAGATATACTAAAAGTATAATTACTTATTTTTTACCTACATTTAATATTTTATGTATGTGTCTAAAAATTCGATGTGACGAGAAATCTATAAAAAAATAAATTTTTTTGGAAAACTAAACGTGGCAGTAGTGTGCCGAATAAAGTCCCTGTCTCCATGGAAAGTACGTGATCAGTCGCCACCGCCACCGGGTGCAAAAGCTGAGTGCTTCGCTACAAATTTTTCTACTGTATATGTAACCGATGATATATACGCGATGTCTGTTCTTTTGCTGTCAGAACTCAGAACACACCGGCTAAAAACTAAAAAGGCTGTTGAAGCCCATGAACGACGTTAGGCTCACGGTGAACCAGAAACAACACTCTGAAAGTGCTGGCAAACCTGTCCAGATCTCTGCATCGATCATCAGGGCAACTTGCGCGTTAAAAACACACCGGTCGCACCACCACCACCACCTCTTGTACGTTCCTGCACTGCACGCATTTCATGCGGGATCTGTTCTGCAACATGGCGGGCGCCTGTGACAGAACAGTAGTGACACCGGGAGCTAATGCCTGTCTGGCTCTCGCCTCGTAAGCCTGACAACATTGTTTACTGTATATAACACTGTACTGAATCACGCCATGACGGCATCCTATACTAAAGCCAGTCTCATTGGGATTTCATGAGCAGTGTCATGCATATTAAATGAGATGACATGTCAGCAAAAAGGTACTTTTTGCATGAAACTGGTAGGAGAGAGAAGCAAATCGTTTCATCCCGGTGAAACGTTTGGGCGATGTTTCCAAGGCCTCGGTAACCGAGTGAAATCGCGATTGAGGGACTCCGTTCGTTTCATCCGATCTTCTTCTTCCTCCGACGCGAGCGCGATGCACAGCTCCGCCGCGAGCACGAGCACGGACGAAGCCACCCGCCTCCTCGTCGTCCTTCTCCATGAGCTCCGACGTGACGCCCGCCGCGGGCTCTGCGTGCTCCACCATGCGTATCGCGGGCGTGAGATCTGGGCTCTGTTCGCCTAAACGGCCGTTTAATCCGTTTAAACACCGTTTAAACGGTAAACAGAGGTCATCTGTTTTGTTTAGGCCCTAAACGGTGAATTAAACGGTTGGACCGTTTAAACCCGTTTAAACCCGTCTAAATGGTCTAAAGAAAATCAGGTTAGACATGATTAAATGATCTAAACAACCATTTAATCCATAATTTGGTTAATTAGAGGACTACGACTACCATAATCAACACAAAACTAATTAACATTGTGAGTATATGAAATGTTGTGGGATTTAGATTTGTTCCAAAAATATTATTTGGTATAATATTTATTTTTTACATGTGCAAATATGTGCAGTTTCTATCAAATTTAATTTTTACATACATAAATATGTATATTTTAGTGTTACCATACAAAACCGTTTAGACCGTTTAACTCCGTTTAAACACCGTTTTAAACGGCCTAAACGCTAAACAAAGAGTGACCGACTGTTTACCGTTTACTGTTTAGGAAAACATTGGATCTAGGCGAGGCGCGTGGAGCGAGCGAGCACCACCGTGGGCAGGCGCCCTCCTTCCGCGCGGGGCGAGCGAGCGAGCACCACGTGAGCAGAGCAGCCTGCTCGGCGGGCGAGCGCACCCGAGCCGCGAGAGCGACGCCTCCTCAGAGAGAGAGAGAGCCAGCGCGGCGAGCGAGAAACGCCTACGACGAAGCCGCGAGCGCACTCAGAGAAGCGCCGAGGGCCGCTAAGCGCGAGCGATCGGCCGCTCGTGAGGCCGAGGACTTCGGCGCGAAGAGCGACCTCCTCCGCGGGCGAGGACGCCCGCCGCGTGAGCCCCATCGGCTGCCGCGCAGGCGCTGCTGCGGTTGGCCCGAGCCTCGCCGGCCACCGAGCGGGCATGCTTATGGCGGCGCGAGCCGCGCAGACCACTGCGCGGGCCCCTACGGAGCTGGGCGCGAGCTCGCTGACAACCGCTGCGATCTGACATGCAGGAAGCACTCGAATCTGCAGGAGGAGGATGCGGGACGAGAAGGATGCGGAAGAAGATAATGCCTGTGGGCCCCATGCAGAGAAATATATAGTAAAATAAAGTATGAAACTGTGCTATGAAACCCTGCACTGTGATAGAGTACTATTTCATATCAAAGTTTCATGTGTTGGAAATCGGGAGGTGAAACCTACCATTGAGACTGGCCTAATAATCCTCTCTGGTCTCGTGGTCAGCCACTAATAATTGAGGACCGAAAATAGGCTTAGCGGTGGTAATGGATCATGACCCTTATCACTCCTTTACAATCCAATTTAGTCTTTTCTATTTTTAGTTCAAAATCATGTAGTATTATGGTCCGATCTTTAAATTAAATTTGCTTAAGACACCGCATCGTGTTATATACAGTAGTAGCTTTGCGGCTATCTCGTCTCGTCTACTACCACTTGACCCTAGCTAATCTGTCGCGCGTCTTTAGAGAAAGGCATGCAGCGCCCGTTGTCGTCGTGGTGGTTGTTGTTTTTCATATCGCCTTTGATATCAAGTTTACCCGCCGCGTCGTTATCGTTACCAAGCAAATGCTAGCTACCTGCCTCACCACTAAACAAATAAATTAATCGGGGTTCTAGACTTCTAGCTAGGCTTTGACGGTGCACGGTGAAGGGCGAAGCTTGAATATTTTGGGCTGAGACCGTAGTGGGCACAAACCCTTGGGGCGCTAGCTCGTTGCGCATCGATCGGCACCGCGGCACGACAAGTGTAGTAGTAGTAGTGCGTACTATGCAGCTCTCGTTCTCGATCGAAGCTGCCGTGGTTTGGAAACTGGAAAGGATAACTGACAAATGTTTGCTCCCATTTTAGAACTTGTACAAGCCGAAGGGCGCGGCACTCAACGAATCGAATCAGTCCCAGCATGTTCATGTATCATGTTTCCATGCATCTATATCATTCATTTTATACCGGTTGTTTCTTTAATAACAGAACAAAGTTTCAGCCTTTACCATCCTCAGATGATACATGGCTGAATTGTTAGAATTGATCTCACCCGTCTTAACCCAACGGTCAAGACGGACCCCTTGAGTACGTCCTGGTCGGGGACGTCCAGCCCGTTAACAGGCTGGTGGGCCCCCGTTGCACAGTGCCTATAAAGAGGAGGTGGGGGCCAGAGGCTCAGGTCACGAGGTTCACTGGAGCCGCCACCCACCTAACCCTAATCCGACCTAGAGGGAGGCGCTGCCAGCAACGGGAAGCCCACCGCCGGCGTTGCTACTGCTCAACCCCTACTCCGACCGTCGCTGCCCGTGCGCAGATCTACACCGACGAAGCAGCGATGGCTAGAGCTTCTTCTCTCTCAGGTATGAACCCTAACTTTTCCCTATCTCCCGTTTTATCTCTGGTAGTTCGAGATGAACTACCCACTGTTTTCTCATCCGCATAGAAGTTTACCCCGACTGCTCTACACCTAGTCGATCCTAGAGTTCTAACATGAATACCGTATGGCGCTGTTGAAGTGAATAAATCCATTTTTCATTATTGACGATGCGATATGTTTATTATTTGCTAACTTAATATTTCAGTTTTATTATATGATGGTAACATACTCACAAATTGAGGGATACATGCATGTATCTATTGTATGTACTCTCCCATATATATATATATATATATATTTGAAAATGACTAGAATACACTATATTTTAGTATGAAAGGAGTATGAAATAAGTAGTAAATTCTTCAAATAATGTATGAAACTAAGAAATAAAAATATGCTCCGACAAGTCTGAATTCAGGCCTTTTTCGGTGGCATTTAGGCTTCTCCAAACACGGTAAATCCAAGAACTCCACGTTTTGGTGACTTTGATTTGTGGCGAAAAAGGCTTCTTCACCTGTTTTTGGTTGGTTTTGACTTCACAAAAAATATCGTATGTGTAGGTTTGGTATGATTTTTTATTAAGAGTGTCTAATATCTATTGACAAATTTTTATATGATTAATTAAATCCGTTAGATTTTTTTAAAAAATATGACCTAACAGAACCTTAAAAGCATAATCAAACGTACATAAATATGATAGATTTAGTACCTAAAATATTTGTTAACGGATAAATAGCAATAGTCTTTTTTTATCAAGCGGGTGGATAAGCTCTAGGGAAGACTCTTCCAAAGGAAACATTGTTACACGATACCTCTTTATATGATGTGACATCAAGAGCATCTCCAATTGTTTGGAAAATTGACTTGAGAAAAGTTGTCATTTAACAACTTGCTAAAACTTTTGGCAAGTAAATTTTTCATGTATCTCCAATAGTTTGGTAAAAATAACATAGAAAAGTATTCCAACTTGGTAAAAAAAACATAGAAACGCCGGATAGCAAGTGAAGCTGACTTGGTAAATATAGCAAGTAGATGGCCTCCGATTCCAATTTAGAAAAATTTAGCAAGTCATATACCAATCTGTTGGAGAACATTTTTTCTTCATTTCTCAATAAAACAAGGATAGCAAGTCATTTTTCCAAACTATTGGAGATGCTCTTAGAATCTGCATCTATAACAAAACATGCCACTAGCTAGGAAGAACGGCCTCTTATACTGTTTGACCGTGTATGAGAGTTTGAGTATGCATATATTCTACTCTGAGGAACGTTCTGTATGACAAGTATGGTATTTTTTTGGGGTATGTATACATAGCTAATACGTGCATCTGCTGCCTCGTCTCACTCAATCAAGGCAGCAAATGCATGGGGCACCAGGTGAGTAACTCCAACGGTTTTGCAAATGGACTTTGCATTCTTATTTTTGCAAAAAATCTACAAAACTTTTATCCAACGGTTTGGCAAATGGGCTTTTTATTTTTGTTAACTTGTAAAATCCTGAGATGGATTGACATATATGCAAGCTCGCGATTGGCTTGGCATTCCGTCTCGTGTACTGCTCCCGCGCGCGCTCTTCCCTCCCGCGTCACTGAGTTTTCTTTTTTAGATTTTGGCAAGTCAATTTTGCCAAAAACCGTTGGAGATAACCTTTTTTTTCTCTTCCCCATATTGATTTGAGAGTTGACAAATTTCATTTTTGCCAAATAAAAAATATAGTTTGTCATTCTTATTTTTGCAAAAACATCTAAAAATATTCTATCCAATGGTTTGGCAAATGAGCTTAGCATTTTTAGCAACTTGGCAAACACCGGTTGATATTTGACATATATGCTAAGCTGCGGTTCGCTTGACAATCACCCTCGCGGGATATTTCCCTCTCGCGCGTACAATTTTTCGGTTTTGCCAAGTCTAAATGCAAAATCGTTGGAGATTGACTTTTTTTACCTTTGCCATATTAATTTAAGAGTTGACAAATACCATATTTTCCCAAACAAAAAATGCAAACCGTTAGAGTTGCTCTTAGCCTCGTTTAGTTCTCACCGTAAATTTTTTTTATCCATCACATCGAATGTTTGGACACATGTATGGAGTACTAAACGTAGACTAAAAAAATAATTAATTACACAAATTGCGTGTAATTTGTGAGACGATTTTTTTTTAAGTCTAATAAGTTTATATTTTAACAATATTGTGCTACAGTAAACCTGTGCTAATGATGGATTAATTAGTCTTAATAAATTCATCTTACGGTTTCCGGACGGAATATGTAATTTACTTTTTAATAGTTTATTTTTAATAGACTAAATAAGTGCTGAAACATCCGATGTGACATAAAGAACTTTTCACTCTCCAAATAAACAAGGCGTTCGGCATCTATTGGTGGCTCGGTGGAAAATTTGGATGTCCGTAATTTGTTTGTGTGCAAGGGCTGTATCTGATGTGTGTGCGAGATGCGGCTGGAAGAACAAACGGCACATCTGTTGCGCATGCTGTACTACCACCATATGCCTGGCTGCCGGAGTGCCGGTGGTAGCCGGTAGCCGCGCTAGCAGTTCCTCCTCGTGGGCGCAACAACCAGCAAACAACACAAGAGGCAGGCCGGCAGTGGCGCTAAGCCGCGAGCAAGACAATGTGCATGTGGGGGTGTCGAGATCTGGGCGCGCGGCTGCCGCGCGCGTGGCGCGTGAGGCAGCCGATCTTCCGCGTGGTCTGAGCGCTGGCGCACGGCACTCGGCGGCTTGGGAGCGTCCGCGGGCCGTGTGGAGTGCTCAGCTCAGCTACATACGATCGAGCGACCACCGGGCCGGGGTGCGCCGGCGGCTGAAACAAACGTGGCTGTGACTGGCGTGGCGTGGGGAGCCACCGTCCTTTTAGGTTGGTGTGCATGCCCGCGTGGTCTCTGAGCGCTAGCGCACGGCACTCTCTCGCAGAGTTGCAGCGACCTGCACGCAGTCGCGACGAGGGCGTGCCCCGTGCCGGGGGCTGGTGGTCGGTGGATGATCTCACCTGACCTGAGGCAAGTCATCGGATCGCCAACCACGGCGCCGTAGCACGTCTCGCCGTCTCGATCGATGAGTGGTCCAAGGAGGACTTGATGCCACTTGGTGACGTGCTCTACAGACGCAGGGATAAAGGATAAGGCCCCGTTTGGAATAAGGGTGAAACATAGGAAAAGTAGAGGATTCAACTTCCGGAAGAAAGGAATGACGTGCTTGCTCGATAATAAAGCTTCAGCTCACATTTACTACCCAAAATAATATGAACAAACATGGACGTGTTAGTAATCCATTAATTTTACCCATCAATTTTTTAACCGTACGATACGAGTACTACTCTGTCCCTTACTCATCTCTCCCGAGGGACACTGATAAAGGGACGGAGGGAGTAGATTATAAGAGCTTAGTGGGCCCCATTTATTGGAGATAAATACGATACTCCCTCCGTCCCTGAAAGAATCAATTTCTAAAGTTGTCTTAAGTCAAACTTTTTAAACTTTGACCGAATTTCTAGAAAAAACTATTAAGATTGATGGTACCAAATTCATATCATTAGATATATCATAGAATATATTTTCATAATATGTCTATTTTATATCATAGATGTTATTATTATTTTCTATAAAGTTAGTCAAAGTTTAAAAAGTTTAACCGGCACGGATCCTAGGAATTGCTTCTTTCAGGGACAGAGGGAGTAGTTTTTTTTAAGAAGGTAAATATAATATACAGTCCGTGTTCAGCTCTTAATTACTATTGTATATCATTATGTCCACATATTTTTTTACAATATGAGTGTCTCCTTATTCCTCCCTTATTTGTTTCCTGTGTTCCAAACGTCTTTCTACCTCATTCGTGTGTTTTTCCAATCCTCTGTTTTACACATTCATTCCTTTCCTATTCCTGTATTTTTCTCCATTCCTCTGTTTAGCATTCTTTTGTTCCAAACAAGCCTTAAAAGTTTTTTCCCCCTATTATTCCTGCTCCCTTTTCCCCCTAGTGCGTGTCATTATAGCCCATAATAAGTTCACTCCATAGCTAGCTGCCTACCGTCGCAGGTTGTCTAGAACACAAGATTGGAAAAACGAAACACGAAAAACGAAACACGGACGTTACTGATGATGATCCTGACGAGCGTCAAGGTTGTTTGCCATGGCCAGCCAGACACCGAAACGCGCCCACTGCGCAATGTGTTGCTCTTGTTCATCTCCGACCTGCATCCGTCACCGTGCAGAATGCCTGCATGCACGGTCGAAGGATCCGAGGCAAGGCTGACCACCGACCACCGTTCGCTTATGACCCTAGATAGCGCTCCCCTGCCCTGGACCTGGATCACTCACCATCTTCCCAGTGGTGGTCATATGCCCAGCCTAGCTCCGATCTCCGAAGAGAATAAAAAGGAGAGCCGGGTGACGTGTGGACATCAGCTAAGCGAAGGTTCGCCTAGGATCCCCTGCAGGGCTGCAGTGCACAAACCGAACAGACTAGGTTCGCCGCCCGGCCGCCTTGGTCGCTCCGCAAGGCCAAGGCTACGCGGCAGCCACGCGAGCTTCTGAACCCCGCCCAACGACGAACCCGGGCACCGAGAGCCAAGATGCTCCGCGCGCGGGCAGCCGCATGTGCCGGCCGGCCCGGGCGGGGCACATGACATATGTCACATATGCATGCATGTGTGCGGCGCGCACGCGGCGGAGGAGGGGCGGGCGTCCGGGAACTCGGAGGCAACGCCGCAAGGCCAGTGCAGGGGCTGGTCCGTCGGTCCGACGAGACGCAGGAGCTGCCGGAGGGATGCCCGATGATGGATGGCTGGAGATCCAGACCCATCACTACCCATGTGCAATCAATCATTTTGGGGCTTTGACCTTTCCTGTCCAAGAAAGGCCATCGCGGAGGGACGACTCGGATTTGGACTGCCGTTGTGCATGTGGCGCCTGTTTTTTTTTTTTTTCGTGCACGGACCAGCCAGAAAACAATATATATAATCTGCCGGAGTTGTGTCACAGTCACAGTCTTGCCGTGGGTTTGCTACCCAAGTGGCCTGATCTGCGGTATGGGTGATTACAGTCAGACCGGGTGTCTATCGGTAGAAAATGGAACCACTAAACCAATATTGTGTTACTGCTATGGTCTATAAGGCTCTGGAGCGGTTCGGCTAATGCTTTCTGCGACTTCGTGTTACTGCTATTGTCTATAAGGCTTTGGAGCTGTTCGACTAATGCTTTCTGCGGCTTCGTGTTACTGCTATCATCTATAAGGCTTTAGAACTGTTCGGCTAATGCTTTCTGCGGCTGATGTTGTTTTGTTGTTTGAGAAAAATATTGTACAGCTAAGCTGACGGTCTTTATCTGCAGCTGTCCGTTCAAGTGCTCAAACTCTTCTGATCTCTTAATAGTTGGTCAATTTTGTATGAAATTTTTAAAAATTTGGCACACTGCTCTCTTAATGAAGCAAAATTATCTAGGCCCTTCAGCTAGGGCGTAGGCTTTAATTATGGGACGCCTGGTCATGAAAAGAGTTCCGGATAATGCAGGTTTGACGTCACAATCACACGAAAATCACGGGAAAAGAAGAGATTCTTTTCTGCACCTTTGACGACAAACGAAATGCCGGAATTTATTCTTGTCATCATCAATCCATTATCATCGCTATAACGAAAAGACCTACGACTCCCATCGGTTAACATATCACGTCGTACTCAGTGTATGGCAACATCATAGCGACCTACACACCTACTCCCTCCGTCACTTGTTAAGTGTCGTCCGGAAAGCGTGTCTGTGAGAGAAACACGGTTTTGTAGAGACACTTATTTTGGGACGGAGGGAGTATACCTTTTCCAGTGCAAAAGAATCATCTTGTTTGGCTGGCACAAATACACTTCAATTTATATGATCTAAGAGGAATCAATTTACGTGATTTGAGAGGAATTGTGATGTATTTTAGTTGAATATATACTCTAATCCAGTTCAATCCACGTGAATTAGAGTGTACTTGTGTGTAGCCAAACAAAACTTCACGTGGACCATTTTTGACATGTGATCTACAGTAAAGAATCTGTAATTCCACTAGAGATCACGAATGTTACAGAAGTAGGTATACAAGCTAAAGTTCATCTGCGCACAAAGTCGCGTATTGTAGTTTGTCAAAAAAAAAAAGGTCGCATATGGTAATAACCTATAAGTTATATGGCCGAGGTCCAATCAGCTTCAGGCAGCAGCAAAATTTGCAATGGGCCAGATCTAAAGTCCTGGGCCTGCAGGAACGGATAATAAAATCTAGATTTCCATCCCCATTACCAGCCCTGCACTGTGTCATATACCTTTGGAGCCCAGAGTAGATTACGAGTCAGGCAGTCAGCAGGACCTGTAGTAGATGTGGCCACAGCGTTTTCTTTGGCATCACCTTTCTCCTGAGAGGCTGCATTTCCTTCAACGTTTCCCGTTTCCTTCTGGCTAGCCACATCATTTTCTTCTTTGTCCTTCCTCGTTTCCTTCTGGCCAGCTTCAGCATTCTCCTTATCCTTGCTCATTTCCATCTTGGCAGCCACAGTATTATTTCTCTCTGCTCTTTTCCTTCCGGGCAGTGACAGGAAAATCTTCCTCCGGTTGCCTATGCCACCGGAAATTTGCTGCTTTAATCCAGCGTGGGTGGACCAAGAACTTCTTGTTGTGAACACCCCAGCGGGCCTTCTCTGTTCCTAGATCCACAGTTACAACATGGGTGATACTGGAATCCACATCTGTAGAGCAAACAGCACCCAGATACTCGGCCATCTTCCAGAGCATCTGCTCTTGTGGACGAGTATTGTTTGGGAACACCCGACTGAAGACTATTTTGCAACCTTGCAGTATTTCCTTCCGTACCACCTTGACCACCTGTATAGTGGGCCAACAAACACAAGAAGCAGCCAATTACAAATAAAATCTATAAGCCACACCACATCAAAGATGTATTAAGCGAGCTATATTTCAGTTATTTTAAAATTAATAAAAACAACTGATCTACTCTTAATAAAAACATAAATAATTCTTAAAGCATAAAAGCAGCATGAATGGTACATGCAAAGCCTACCTGTCTTACATCCCGTGAAGAAAGATCAGTTTCAACAGCCTACATAAGAGAGGTGCAAGGAAGGACAAATGGTTACAGAAATGAAAATCTTTTGTTCTTACAAGATTCTGATGTACTGATAGGAATAGACGGTAGAAAGAAACAGAGTGATAAAATGTGATAAAACATTGAACTGAAAAAACCAACCATGTCAAAGAAAATCGCATGTAAGCGCTTCAAGACATCTAAAACGGTAGCCAAAGCACCATCACTCTCCCTTTCATCTTGCATCGACTCTGACAAAGACCTAACACCAAAACCAAATTGGCGGCAGCTTGACGCAAAGAAATGATATCTCTCCATCAGAATCAGGTTCTCTTTATGCTTCTTCCATACCTGAAACAAAATTTCATTTTCAGGCTGGCCAGCCATGAATGACAAATGACAATAAAAAACAGAGATTTTGATCATTCTAAGCACAAATAACAGGGTGCTACCAGCTTCTACACATTGAAGATAATCATTATGCTCTGATAATTGAGGATAGATGTTTCTATTTTTAAATCTGTATGTTGGAACTTGGAAGCAAACAGGAAACAAAGAGCAGTTACTGACCAGAAACACTTACATTACAAGTGACCAAAGTATTCTATAATGAGACATCAAGACCTAGCTTGGCCAATGAATTCATGTCAAATAATGTGACTTTTGGTTGCATAAAATAAAATTGTTCTGAATCAGCTTGCCCTATTGGATAAAAAACGCACATACTTCTGAAAACAGTCATTTAACAATGACACTTACAAACTCAGTGTCATCAAGAATCACTGCAACACTTCGAGCTCCAAGAATCATTTCAAGACCTTTCTGGTGTTGCTGAGTGCAATCTGAGTTTGAAATCACTTTTGAAGGAAAATAGATGTTACTAGGGTCAAGAAGCTTCGCAATTTCAATTGCATAGGCTTTGTCACCCATGGTGTATATATACATATCAAACATATTCCTTGCTTCTTTCAGAAATTCTTGGACAAATGGTCTTAACTTTGTGAGCATCTGCCCTGAATCTACTGCAAAGATGCTTCTGTTTGGATCATCTGCATTTTGAAAATAAGGGGTTCACTTGTTATGTTATATACATTCCTGGATAAGCAACAACAGTTTCAGCAAGGGTCAAAGGACGTGCAACATAGACAACTACTAGAAAATAATCATTTTTAATTATTATAAAAGATGCTAATCACTATTACTCTGTTTATAATAGGATAGCAGTTAGAAGAGACTTGCAACATTCATTTATGGGTAACACCAACTGATGCTAACCGCACTGAGCTGAGAACTGAGTGATAGAGGAACTAGAGGGCCCTAAAATTCTTAATGATTTCAATCTGTTACTAAAACCCACATTGTGCAGGAATAGACTAAAGTATATAGACATGCCATCAGTAGCATGGTCTTTGAGGTGTCGCCTAGTAGCCACAGGACGCCATAGGCGTTGAGGCGTACCCCAGGCACCAAAGGATGCCACAAGGTTTTAGTTACTCCAGGCGTACCCCCAGCACCAAAGGACGCCGCAACGCCTAAAAAACATGATCAGTAGTGTCATTCAACTTCTATTTTCTATCATGAAATGCTAGCTGCTTATACAAACATATTGGCTCTGCCTTTCGCTCAGTAAACTGTATGCATTCCAGTCCACATTGAAACATACATGCCATCTTTTTATTTCCATTGTCTAGCAAAAGAGACAGCATTGGCCAGTACTCACTAGTCACTACTCTATTTTCAAACATAATTCTGTAAGCAATTTATGATGTAATAGATGTATAAGAGAAAATGTTACTAATGCCATTTTCCTGGGACCTCTAATACTTTC
The DNA here is from genome assembly GCA_009763385.1 of Coix lacryma-jobi var. lacryma-jobi. Lineage (NCBI taxonomy): Eukaryota > Viridiplantae > Streptophyta > Magnoliopsida > Poales > Poaceae > Coix > Coix lacryma-jobi. The sequence goes on from CM019826.1 coordinate 34,081,740, forward strand.
AAATAACTCGACCCGCGGGGGGTATGACGGCCCCCAGGCATATTGTTAAGAAGAGATTGATCTTCTCACACAGATGGAGAAAACCCCTGAAACCCCGCCCCCATCTTGACATAGCGGAATTCCGTTGCCCTGTGAGGACTAGGCCGGGCCGTTCTGCGCTTTGGCTTATGGGGACAGGCGAGGAGATTTTTTTTAGCATCTATATAGCTGCAATCAGAGGCGGTACCTTATGCTCATGGGAATAAAATATAACTTCGACAAAAGATGACTACAAGTTCTCCAAACTTAAAATACAATTATATAATATTACCTTTTGAAGCAGCAGTCTGAATACCCAAATCTTTTTCAGCAGAAGAAATATCTTGGAGTTTGGTTGAGTGGATCAGTGTGTGATCCAAGTTCAAAATGAGTACTGATTTTCTTTCACGCAACAGATTCTTCAAATAAGCACCACGTAGTCTGTCAATTTCTGAGGTATCTAGCCTGAAGCCCTGCATTTTAATAATCCTTCTAAATTTGTAGAACTGCTTGGACAGTGGAGACAAGGCAATGTGAAAATGCAACTGGAAATGAAAATTAAATGGCAATACAGTGCCCACAAATTTGCAATTATGTGTGTTATATGAGTGGAGATGCCATAAAGGAACGCCACATCCTGAAGTCTATGTTAAATAATCCTAAAATTATCTGTTTTATTTGGTTTGAGAGTACCTCATAGATGTAATCAAAAGGAACTCCTGAAACATCTTCCTCGACTTGTGGCTTGCCACATGCATAGCAAAGTCCATGAATAGATCCAGCATGTGGACATGCCTCAACCTGAACAGTTTTAGATGCACCTGAAAAAATTTATCCCAATAATTTAACATGTCGTCTATCACACATGAACAATTGGACACTCAATGCTCAATACATGATGAACTAAGCTCAAGCCAATTGCAACAGAAGAAAGAAACAAAGTTACACAAAATTTTAGGGATATTCTAAAAAGAAAAATATAATAGCCACCAGCAGCTGGATAATTTGTTGTGATTAAATTCAGAAATATAAATGAAAGAAAGTGGTTTATACTCTACAACCCTGAAAAAAAGTGAAAGGGCAACCATTTGTACAATTAATGCATCCTATGAGCAAGGATAACGAGTCAACCATGCAACACAATGCAGAAAAATATAGTTTAGAACACCACATTTGAATTTTGAATAAATGCATAATCATATCCCCTTAGGTTGCAAAATGTCACTAACATATTTGCCAAGTGAGACTAAGAAGCATACCAGTGGGAATTTTGTCAGGCCTAACTGATGTTCCTTGATCTTGGCGTTGTTCCTCCACTCTACGCCTTTTGGTACTGCATTTTACATGCAGTCAACAGCAGTGAGATTCATAGTACAAAATCTACAAAACAAGTAACAAACTAACAATTAGTTCTTCCTTAACACAACTTCATCCAATAAACTTTGTCTGTTTGTTTTCTCTGAAAACTAGAGTGCTCTCCCCACCATTATCTTCAATTATAACTGAAAACTCTTACTGCCCAACATGAAATAACTGAAAACTCTTACTACCCAGCACGGAAAGACACTGCACTTGATACAACATCTGATGCAGCATGTTTACAGATGTGCGCTTTTCAATACTATCAATACCTCCATGATATCATAAATCCTGACTTGCAATTCTATTGATATCCCATTTGTTTTTAGCATCAGAAATTTGAATTTCATTTCGTGTGAATCAATGATCTAACAACTTTTTGGAAAGATATTGAACACCAGAAAATCAAGTGCAAAGCAGCAAGGAGCAGCCACCGAGCCTGCCTACTCACTAGGCAACACCAGTAATCCATCTAACTTTTAGAAAACTGACTACTCCCTAGCAGGTGCCTTACTACCCCAGTACAAGCCAAATTTACAACTACTAGACCCCAAAATCAAAGGCAGGGTAAGGGGTCTATGAAGTAACACAAGTTTACATCAAAAGCCAAATAAATAAATCAAGAAGGGTACACACCTCTTAAATTAAAAGATAGAACAGATAATGGCTAGGAACACTGGAAGGTTCGTTTGCTTTTGGATTCTAATTGACTAGGATTTACTTTTCTCACTAGGATTGTCATTTTCTTTTCATTTTCATCTGAAATAGAAGGTTAAATAGGCAAAGCCGATCATCCAACTCTAAATGCGCGTGGAATTCAAGGTTATAATCGCGTGGCCGAAGCCGCCAAACCCATGGAGTCGTCTAGCGCTGAATTAAGACGAGGCAGGAGCAAGGAAGGCGGCGCGTACTCGTTTTGTTCTATGCCTTCAACTTCAACCTCTGCCTCCTCCGGATCCTCGTCTTCATCCTCATCCTCGCCCTCGTCGTCGGTGGCGGGGAAAGCGGAGGAGGGGTCTCCAGGAAAGGCGGAGTCAGCGCCAGAGGTGAGCTCGAGCTCGGAGGCGAGGATGGCCGCGAAGTCGTCGCTCCCGCTGGACGACGACGGGGACGGCGACGGCGACTCGGCGAGGCACATGGGCGACGCCGAGGGCAGAGCCGCAGAAGGGTAGGTGGAGCTGGAGAGAACTTTTAGGAGAAGGGAGGGGAACCAAAAATGGGAAGGAACATTTCTATATCGAGAAATTTCAATATTTGGGATCCAATTCGCGTGCCTCGCAAGAATTGACATCCAATTCGTCTACCTTTCAAAATATGACACTGGGGATGCGAATTGTTTCAAGTTAAGGGATTTCACCCATTATCTCATCTTTTCCTTTTTCCTGTAATGTTTGTACCTCTTCCTATACATCTAAAGGACCAAACTACCCTTGGCTCATTAGAACACACCTGTGCACCACCGGGTGTTTGGTTCGGCTGTGCCAAACATGGCAGCTACACATGACATGAAAACTGAAACATTTTAAAAGAAAATGTGGCAGCACACAACAATCCAACACACCACATATTCATAAAATTCCAACTGTCATTTCTAAGCAAATCTGACCAACTAGTACGGATAGAAACATACAAGTCTGCTAGTTTTTCATCTACGTGATGTCTAGCTAAATTTAATATTACAAGTCTTCAAATCCAAAAGAAACATCCAGGTGAATAGAAGTTTTCCCGGGAACTTAGAACACAAAAGAGGACATAGAATTGTTCTTGGATTGGATTATTCAAACAACATTGTTTCTCCCCTTCCTTGGAGTGAGCTTTTTCTTCAATCCTATCCGATGCTTTGCTGGAGACTTGGTGGGAGTGGTAACAATGTCCAATGTCTCTTCTCCAATTTGACTGAATATATATAGAAAATATGAGATGAATGGTTCAGTACATGAATAAAGGTTAGCTATACATGTTGAATTGATTAATATTTTTACCTTGCTGTTACAGGTCCAGAATTTGTAGTGAATTGATTTGTCCCTCCTAGCTCCACCATTGTTAGAAGTGATTGGCTAAAAAAGAAATGAAAGGTCATGCTGATTGGTTTTTCATGAAAAATGAAAGTGTACAATCAAGTCTATGTACAACTCATAGAGTTACCTTCTTGTTACAGGTCCAGGAGAAGTATTGATTGCACTTGTCCCTTCTAGTTCTACTATGGTTGATGAGAATTGACTGAAAAATAGAAAAAATAGTTATTTTTTGTTATGCAGAATCTCATTTTAATTTAAAACTCATAGACAATGTTATTCTTCGACCTTGCTGTCATAGGATTGGTGTTCCCTGGACTTCCTTGCTCAGCAACCTTCTGCCTTTTGGTAGAGCCTGCAGGCCGGCCAGCCTTCCCTTTTGCTCGGCTTTTCCTAGAATTAAAAAATTGTTAATAAATTAAATTATGAATCAAACATGACAGGTAATGATTTTACCTTTTCTTTGCTGTTCCATTCAGCGGGCACTTTGGAGATGTCGATCTATGACCAAGACCTAAACATTTTTTACATTTCACTTGCCACATGCCTTTGCCCCTAGATTTGCTACCCTTGCCTTCAGTGCAGCTAGGAATTCTGAGTTTTCTTTGTCTACCCGGAGACCTCTTTCCGAGAGGTGGTAACACTTTGAATCCAAGATCCACACGTGCCCATTGGGACTTGTCAGGTAGTGGCCTAATCACACCCCCATAGGCTAGCCTAAAATGGTAGACTGAAAAGTAAGGATGCAAATACTCTTCCATCTTAGGATTTCTACATGTGGTGATCAATGCCAAAGCGTGTGGGCAGGGTTTTCCTGAGACTTGCCACTCTCTGCAGGTGCATATGTGGTTTCTAATATTGACAACATGTCTTATGATCTTCTGTGAATCAGTAACCTCTGTCACCTCAGCTTCCTCCCTTCCACCTTCTTTGATCTTCAGGTGGCCCAACTCCCTACTCAGTGTATATAGTTGGCGAACAACAATTGGAAGCATTATATGGCCTTCAAATTTCTCACCTATTCTTCTCCTTCTTGTATATAGTTCCATAAACTTGGACCTAAGGGTGTCAGCAAGGTCAGCTAAAGGAAGGTCCTTAATATCCTTCACCCAGTTGTTCCAAACCTCAGCCACATTGCTGGTGATATGATCACACTTTATGTGTTCAGAGAATTTGCTCCTCATCCACTTTAACTTGTGATTGGTTTTCAACCATGGCTCGACATTTTTATTTGCTGCATACATCTTGTTCATGAGATACTCATGGTAATCCGGTTGGGAAGTTCTAGCTGCAGGATACATTCTCCCAAAAACAGGCCCTTGAAAACGCTTGCTGAAATTCTTCATCAGATGGACAAAACATTCTCTATGTTCAGCCCAAGGGTAAACTGTCCTTATTGCATTCTCTAGGCCCTTGCAAGCATATGAAATTATAGCTAGGTGAGGTGGATTACCAATCGCCTTTTGCAGCTGTTGCATAAACCAAGTCCAGTTATCAGTAGTCTCACCATCAAAAAATCCAAATGCAACCGGAAACATCCAATTGTGTCCATCTAGTGATGTAGCTGAAGGTAGGTGGCCATTCCATCTACCATTGAGAGCTGTAGAGTCTATACTCAAAAATGGCCTACAACCATTTAGGAAACCATCAATACTAGGTTTCAAGCAGCAAAAAAATCTGTGAAAATATACACCATCTTCCTGATTGATTACATCTATCTCTACAACACTTCCTGGCATTCTGAGCTCAATCTCTGCCTTGAAGTTGAACAAATATCCAAAACTTTCATCCCATGTACCATAAATTTGATTTCCTGCCACCTCATGACCAAGATGCACAATTGAGTACCCAATTTTCACATTATATTTGTCCTCTAACTCCTCTTGTAGTTCCTTTGTCCCCATGTTAGGCTTCTTCTTTAAAAAAGGAATTGTCTTCTCTGCTACCCATTTGTATGATGCCATCTTTGTCTTCACTTTACCAGTAGATGGACAAAAATGATCTTCTTTGTTCACTGTAATCTGTATAATTAAAATAGACATAAGTTAAAGGACTAATCTCCAGACTATCCCAATCAATTTCTGTGGGTTTGTCCACAACACTGACAACCAAAATCATCTTCCTTTCATTTATTTTTTCAGCGAAAGCAAGTGACAGATCTGCATCATTCAATATTTTTCTTTCTCCAACTCCATTCATGTCAAATTTGGATACTATCAGATGTTGCCCGCTACCCCAGCTTATCCTAGCTGCCAAATTCTTTTCTAGCTTGTCTAAAGTATAACATTGACAGTCTACAGTCCATTCATCATAATTTTGTGGCACATCAACAGAGCAACCATCATTGAGTTTTGCAGTAAACTCAGAAATATGAACACACAGTCTATATGCAGCATCCACATTGATTCTACCGTGTACCAACAAAACAAATAAAAGAGACACATGATAAGCTTGTGCCCCCAAGTTCTATGAACTGTGAAATAGAGACCAAACTGAAAAAAGATGGATGATTGTGGCTTACTCTGGAGGGATCTCAAAGGGAATCATGGTGTCATCCACTGGAGAGCGGCCGAGCTTCTTCTTGGGTTCTTCTTGGGATCCACCTGAAACCCTAGCCGTCGCTGTGCTTGCCTGATGCAGCTTGAGGGCGCAGGATGAGACCGTGAGGAGATAGAGGATGGTTAGGAAAGGAAGGGGTAGAGCGGAAGAGGGGCGGAGAGAGCTGGCGACGGCGTGCCGGCGGTGGCGTAGGAGCGGCGGACGGGAGGGGAGCGGGCGGGCGCACGGGTGCGCTCCTCTGCGAGAAACTGAAGCCGGGATTGAAGGGGAACAAAAGGTGAAGGGTAGTTTGGTCCTTTTAGGTCACCTGATTAGATTAAAAGATTTAAAGAAAATAAAAAATAAGAGAAAATACTTGAAATCCCTTACCTTGAAACAATTCGCATCCCCAGTGTCATATTTTGAAAGGTAGACGAATTGAATGTCATATGTTGTCAGGCAGCCGAATTGGATCCCAAATATTGAAATTTCTCTTCTATATCAGAATCGAGCTGGGCTTTTCTTGAAGAGAGTACTGGTAAATTGGTTGGGCTTCCCAAAAAGCCCAGACGATCCCGTTTCCTCTCGCATAGAAACATAGGCACCTACAACGGCTGTGCTGGCAGTCATCTCCAGCCGGTAGTTTTACAAAAATCTCTCTTGTTCGCTATAGTAAATGAGGACAGAGAGTAAACCCGTCGCCTCATGAGACGACGGCGAATGCTCATGCTTCAAGGCGAATTGGATGGCTGGCTTCACGTTGTACATAGCCGTCGTCTTGAGTTGAGGCCGCGCGGATCCATCTGTGCATGCGCACGCGAGGGAAAAAATCACACCAAAAATCTACTAACGTGGGAAAAATCACACAAAAAAATCTACCAACGTGTCTTCTCCGTGCATTCGTTCTCATCGCAGGCACGCATGCGGAGGGCAAGCGGTGAATAGGCAGCACTGGCGCCGGGGTCAGAGCAATAGCATGGTCAAAGTAGAAATTAGAAAAATAACCCCTAATGTAGCGCTTAGTTTACAAGTCAAAGCATACGATGATTAGTGCAATACACGTAGCAATCATTGTTAATCTACCACTACAAGAAATGTGTGGTTTCTTGACATTATTTTATGTCATAATATATGGAATTTATGTCACAATTTAAGATTTATGACATCTAGATGACGAAAAGCTAAAGGTCAAAAAGTCACCGTCACAAATTTATTATGTGACATTTGTATATTTCATGTCATAATTTATGACATTAAATTTTAGTGTCATAGAGATTTATGACATTAGTTTATTATCACAAGTCCTTGTACCATGCCACATAGGTAGATGATGTGGTGCTGACATGGCAGGTCAAAAAAATGTCAAAAAATTCAAATACAGTCTGTTAAGGCCCATTTAGTTAGCAGGCTTATAGTAAGGCCAGAAACAAAAGCCCACTTGTTTTATACCTTTTAGCCCATTTAGTTTTTTAATATTTTTATTTTAAATCCATCTTAATGGAGTGTGCTTTGGCCCATAATTTTTTCTAGCCCATTTCACTATCGGTCCATTCACCTTTTAATCCTGCAGCAAAGCAATATTTTTTTTGCAACAACCCATACAAATTAATAAAGAATCAAATTTAAATCACCATAGCCCAGCTTAGTATTTACATACATAATTTATATATCCCATCACATTTCACATGGTAATTTACATATATTTATTCATACACGTACAAAACAGCCACAACAACTGGGAGTAAATCGACTGACCCTGTAGAATACAACAAGCGTACCTCAGTAATAAAGATAGCTACAATCAGTGCTGAGTGCTTACTGATTTTACTTAATCATCTAGACTAGCACATAAGAGATATCAACAACAATTCAGCACATAAGAGATAGCAGCAAGTTTTTAGTGTGAGGCAAGGCTGCCAACGTAGCGCTTCCGTCCAGAAGCTGCACTTAATTCTCCAGACAGCTAAAAATACATGTACCAATAGAGAGAACTCCAATAATTGACGTTAACATATGGAGGTTGAGAACAAAGATCGCACCCCACAAGCAACAAAGGTCCTCCTTCTACACCTATAAACGAGGAGTGGACTACAAAGGACTCAACATGAGTGTCACATCCGCGATCTACCACATGACCCTGAATATAGAGAGTATTCGCAGATAAATCTTGTATAAGCACCACACTTACACCACCAATATCACTTATCATATGACCGTTAGAATAAGAGCTTTGCGACCATATGCATAAACAAGAGAATAAACTAACTATACTAAACATGTAATCAAAGTAGACAACGAGCATAGTAAATAAGAACATAATCAATATAAGAACTAATGTCGATACAATTGTTGCAAACACACCGAAGTAGTAAGATACAAAAACAAGAGGGGTACAGATAACCACGCCGGCCACACTCTTGACAAGATCGGGAGTCCAAGCTCTGCTTGCCTCCCTCTAGATCTACTTTAAGTAGCTAAGCTCTAGAAGAAGAGTCTAAGAACTAGGGTTGATGATCTGGAGACTTGATCTCTCAAATGACTTAGGGTTTCTCTATCTGGATTCCTTCTTCAGCCAGGGGTTCAGGGCCCTATATTTATAGCCCTGTGGGAGCAACGATAGCCCTTGGATCAAACCAACCTTGGCAACGGTGTAGATGCATTCTAGGGTTCGATAGGGAACCACCATACAAAGGAGAGGCATATAGGTGGGACCCCATGGCCGACTGTCCAAGGGGTGGGGCCGGTCGGCCCCCCTGTCAGAGTCTTGTACCCTCCGGAGTCTTCTAGAATGTAGTAGGGTAGATTTCGTCGCTGCCAAGCCTTGTATTATTTGATGTTTAGGTCCCTCTTGACTGTTTTTCTGATTAACTCTTGCAGAAACAGAGAATTCATCAAAACTCGTGGAATTTGTTAGTTTAACCCCTAGACCTATGTTGGTGATCTCAAATGTGCCCATTTTTATGTTTATTACATATATAAAAATGGTCGTTAACTACCATCAACAGACACTTGGATAGTGATGCTAATGGTAACATGGTGGATCAAAAGTTATTTTGGTCTATGATTGGAAGCTTACTCTATATGACCGCTTCTAGGGCGGATGTCATGTTTAGTGTATGCATGTGTGCAAGATTTCAAGCCTCACCAAGTGAGAGAGTCATTTGAAGACAACAAAGAGAATATTGAGGTACTTGAAGCATACACAAGATGTTAGATTGTGGTATCCCAAGGGGTCAAACTTTGAGTTGATTGGATATTCGGATTCCATCTATGTGGGATGCAAAGTGGATAGAAAGAGCACTTCGAGAACATGTCAATTACTTGGAAGATCACTTGTGTCATGGTCATCAAAGATGCAAAATAGTGTTGCACTTTCAATTGCCAAAGTTGAATACATAGCCACTGAAAGCCGTTGTGCACAATTGCTATGGATGACAACAAATTTGGATGACTTTAGAATCGAGTTCAAGAGTGTCAATGCTATGTGACAATGAAAGTGAGGTGAAACTAACCAACAATCCGGTTCAACATTCAAGAACAAAGCACATTAATATTTGATATCACTTCATAAGAGACCATCAACAAAAGGGTGACCTATCAATTGAAAATGTGGGCACCGATGATCAATTAGCCAACATATTCACCAAACCACTTGATGAGAAGAGATTTTGCAAGTTAAGGAATGAATTGAACATACTTGACTTCTCCAATATGAGTTGATGCCTCTCCTTCAACAAAGCAAAGGTGAAACTATTTGACATGACATTCATATTTAATTAGGACATGTTTAGATCATATAGTCATTTCTTGCATATTATAGGCTCATTCATGAAAATCAAATGGATTTGATGTGTATATGGTGCCACTATTTGTCGGGGGTCCACAAAAGGGGTACCCCCAATCAACGCGAACAAATAGGTTAAACCTAGAACACCGGTAAATAACAAACCTAACGAGACCAACCCCTCGAGGCCCACAACGCTGGCCCGCCAAGCCAGGCCCCGGGCGAGCGCCCCACTAAAACCTCGAGTCCTGGAATTTAGGGCTCGAGCCCCCCACGGCCGAACACCATACCTCGAGACCCCACGCAGGGGACCTCGAGCCTCTCTGGCACAGCAGCCTATCCCTCGAGGCGCTTATGCTTCCCTCGAGCGGCGCAGGCATCGGATGACAACCCCATACCGCGCATTTAATACATCCACCTACTCCAGTCACGTCCTCTGCAGCCCGACGTGTACCACAGTAACCAGGGCAGAGTCAAGTCTCGTTTTCACCACAAGCATGGGCAAAAGGGCGCCAGTACGACACTGTTAACCCATACCCTACGCTGTTGCATGTCCAAGCCGCGTCTCGAGGCTCGGATGCTCACTGCTCAATCAATTTCCACGGGACTTGTCCATACCTGCGGGGGCTCGAGCCCCCCGTAGGCGCCACCTCGAGGCCGGCTCTGCGCCCCTCGAGACCTAACTGCTTTCATGCTATTGGAAGGCAGGTACCCCAAGATTCGGAGGGACCCCGCCGTATCCTGTACGTGCCGGAATGGGTGCTATACGGCTTCTACATCGTCACGTCATCACGTCCGCGCCCGGGATGGAGGCCACGCCCCAAGGACGCCTCAACAGCAATGCCCACGTCGGCTCCAGTGGCCCCGACAAGATAGGGTTCCTACCCCTCTCCGTATTGGGCATCGTACGCCCCGACACCTGTAGTACCCTTGAGTAACCCTGGCCTCCTCTTGCTCTATAAAAGGGGACGCCAGGGCCCTTCGCGCGAAGAGGACAAGACACAGGTCCGCGGTTGCACAACTCCGAGAGACAACACACAAGTCCACCCACGTACACACTCGAGTCCGGACTCCGGTCCACGCTCATTGAGCTTGTATTCGCCCCTGTACAAGCACTTAGGTGCGAGTAATACAAGAACTTCCTCCCCCGCTGGACGTAGGGCCTTCTTTGCCCGAACCAGGATAAATCCTTGTGTCATCTTGCATCACCATCCAGGAAGAGAGCACGCGATCACATTACTCGTTGGTGTCATACCCCCGAGTTCGAAACACCGACAGTTGGCGCGCCAGGTAGGGGACCTTCGCGTGTCGAGTCGGTTTCTCGCTGTTTCCTGGATGGCTGCTTCGACTCCTTCGTTCTCTGCCGGTGCCGTCATCTGGTTCGGGAGCCTCGAGTTCCTGGCCACCGACAACGGCAACGAGCCGATCTTGCTCTCCATGGAGGGCCCGAGTGGAGGGCGTGTCACGCCACCCCGTGCGAGGAGCGTGGCACGTCGCCCACACCACCACGCGTCGCCACCCCGTGAGCGCCGCCGTCGTTACCGTCGTCGCCAGGCACAGGCCGTGCCGGCGGCGTACACCCACTTCCCCGTGGCCGGCGCGGAGTTCCCAAGGAGGAGACTGCCCGGCGCACGGCCGAAGACTTCCAGGGCGCACCCGCGCCCGCCCAGCGACTTCGCGTTCATCATGCGCACGGACCAGGAGCCAGGCCAGAGGCCTCCGAGCCGTGCACCGTCGACGCCACCCAGCCTCCTCCCGCACGGGGTGTACCGCGCTCGACGCCGGCGGTTCCCGTTCGGCCTCGACAGCTCCGCAGCAGCCTACGCTCGCCAGCTCAACGAGCGCCGTTGGGACCGACCGCCAGCAGGCCAGGAGGAGCGCCCGGGCGTGCTACTGCAGGCCATGGCCAACCTGGAGATCGTCCACCCCGCGTACGTCGACCACGGCTTCTCGCGAGCCATCGAGCCTCCCCGACGATCCACCGTCGGAGAATGGTACCGCGAGCTGCGGTCCCAGCATCTGCCAAGACGGCACGCCGTCGACAGCTCCGACTCCGACGAATACGACTACCACGACCCCGACCTCTGGGATCCCACCAGGGAGTGCTTCCAACTCGAGGGGGTCGCATGCGATACCGAGGACGAGGGCGACGACGGCAGGCCAGCGCTCGATCTAGAGGGCCCCAGCGATGTGGCCGCGGCAGGCGGATCACGTGTTCAGGGGAGGAACGAACCTCCAGCACCGGCTGCACCGCCTCAGCACGATGATGGTCGGGCGGCGCAACTCGCGCAGGTGCAGGAGGCAATCACCAAAGCCGAGGAAGAACGGCGACACCTGCTGCAGCTCCGACAAACCTTGATGCAGGAACCACCCCAGCCCCGAGGAGCCGGAGCTCGAGGTCGGGCTCGAGAGGTCCACCGGTGGATCCTCGAGGACGGGGCACCAGCACGCCCCGAGGTATGCTTCCCGCGGGCCGGGCAGAACGTGGTGGTGGCGGCGATGATGCTCCGTGACCTGCCCGCCGTCTCCAACCCCGACGCCAGGCGCATGCTCAGGGAAATGAAGAACCTCCTCGAGACAGCCGCTGTGCAGCAGGCCGAGAGCTCCGCGTCACGCCGGCGCGGAGCAGCCTCGGGGAAGCCGGCGGACACGCCCCGCAACGAGCGTGAGGCATCCGTCCACCAGCCGGACGCCTCTCGAGCTAGGCCAGTCCGCGAACGGACCGTCGACAACCGGCCACCTCGAGACCCCAACGACGCCCGCAACGACATCAACCGCCGGCGCAAGGACAAGGGGGCCCAGGAGCGTGGCTATAGCGCCCATCGAGGGGGGCGCTACGACAGCGACGAGGACCAGCAAGTCCTCGAGCCCCCGGGCCCCAGAGTCTTCAGCCGGGCCATCCGCAGCTCAACCCTCCCCGACCGCTTCCGACCGCCGACCAACATCGTGAAGTATGACGGGGAGGTCGAGCCCAAGCTCTGGCTCCCGGACTTCCGCCTAGGCTGCCAACTGGGCGGAGCGAAGAACGACGACCGTGTGATCATACGCCAACTCCCACTTTACCTCTCGAACACCGCCCGCCGGTGGCTCGAGGGGCTCCCGCCGGATCGGATCGATGACTGGGCCGACCTAGTCAGGGTCTTCGACGGGAATTTCAAGGGGACCTGCGTGCGCCCAGGCAACCCCTGGGACCTACGGCGTTGCAGGCAGGCGGCGGACGAGCCCCTCCGCGACTTTGCTCGGCGGTTCTCGAAGCAGCGCCTCGAGCTCCCCCACGTGCCTGACGAGGACGTCATCTCAGCGTTCCTCGCGGGCACGACATGCCAAGAGCTAGTTCATGAGCTAGGACGCTACCGTCCCAGGACGGTCGAGGACCTGATGGATCGCGTCACCAGCTTTGCCTCAGGCGACGAAGCAGTGGGGGCCTTCTTTGGCCGTTCCACGGACAAAGGTAAGGCGGTGATCGCGCCGGAGGGCTCGAACAAGGGCAACGACGCCAAGAACGACAACAATAACGGCAACAAAAAGAAGAAGAACAAACGCAAGGGTCAGAAGGCGAAGCGCGACGCCAATGACGACGACGACGAAGAGGTGCTCGCAGGCGCCCTCGAGCCTAAGAAGCCCCGAGGCCCCCCCTGACGGGGCTGTTTTCGACCAGATGCTCGAGGATCCCTGCACTTACCACAGGGGCCCCGTAAATCACAAGTTAAAGGACTGCCGACTGTTGAAAGGCTACTACTCCAAGCTCGGCGATAAGAAAGAAGACGCGCTCAAGGGCAAGGATAACAATCGGCGCGGCGGAGGGGACGCGGACGGCAACTTCCCCCCGGTGCGCGACTGCTACATGATCTACGGGGGGCCGACCGTCGGGCTCTCAGCTCGAGAAAGAAAGAAGGAGCGCCGGGAGATCTTTGCACTCGGCCACGACGCCCCCCGGTACCTTGACTGGTCTGATGCGCCGATCACGTTCGACCGTGACGACCATCCGGACCGTGTCATAAACCCGGGGGCGTACCCCCTCGTCGTCGACCCCGTCATCGTCGACATACGGTTCTCCAAGGTGTTGATGGATGGGGGCTCGAGCCTCAACATCATATACCTCGAGACCCTCGACCTCTTGGGGATTTCAGAAGGACAGCTCCGACCCAGCGTCGGGGGGTTCCACGGAGTCGTACCAGGAAAGAAGGCCCACCCCCTCGGGCGCATCGACCTGCCGGTTTGCTTTGGCACGCCAGCTAACTTCCGCCAGGAGACGCTCACCTTTGAGGTGGTTGGATTCCAAGGGACCTTCCACGCCATCATCGGCCGGCCAGTCTACGCCAAGTTCATGGCGGTTCCTAACTACACGTACTTGAAGCTCAAAATGCCGGGGCCAAAAGGGGTCATCACCGTCGACACATCCTACGAGCACGCGTACCACTGCGACGTGGAGTGCGTCGAGCGTGGGGAGGCAAACGTCCAGCTCGACTCGCTCGAAGCCCTAGCCGCCTTGGCCACCGAGGAGGCCCCTGAAGTGAAGCGCCACGCTGGCACCTTCGAGCCGGCGGAGCACACCAAGCTGACACCCGTCGACCCGACCTCGACCGATGGCAAGACGCTGGCCGTCAGTGCCAGCCTCGAGCCTAAATAGGAAGCAGTGCTCGTTGACTTTCTCCGCGCGAACATCGACATGTTTGCGTGGGGCCCCTCGGACATGCCGGGCATACCGAGGGAAGTCGCCGAGCACGCCTTGGAAATCCAGGCCGGGTCCAGACCGGTGAAGCAATGCCTGCGCCGCTTCGACGAGGAGAAGCGCAGGATCATCGGCGAGGAGGTGCACAAGCTTTTGGTGGCCGGGTTCATCAAGGAGGTACTTCACCCAGAGTGGCTAGCTAACCCTGTACTAGTTAGGAAAAAGAATGGAAAAATGCGGATGTGTGTAGACTACACTGGTCTGAATAAAGCATGTCCAAAAGTTCCATTTCCTTTACCTAGAATTGATCAGATTGTCGATTCCACTGCGGGGTGTGAAGTACTTTCATTTCTCGATGCGTACTCCGGCTACCACCAGATTAGGATGAAAGAATCCGATGAGCTCGCTACCTCTTTTGTTACGCCTTTTGGTATGTATTGCTACGTTACAATGCCCTTCGGCCTTCGAAACGCCGGGGCAACGTACCAACGTTGCATGCAACATATCTTTGGCGAACACATAGGCAAAACCGTCGAGGCCTACGTCGATGACATCGTGGTCAAAACCAAGAAAGTCGGGAACCTCATCAGCGACCTCGAGACCACGTTCGAGTGCCTCCGGGCCAAGAATGTGAAGCTCAACCCCGAGAAGTGTGTCTTTGGTGTGCCTCGGGGCATGCTACTTGGCTACATTGTCTCACAACGGGGGATCGAGGCCAACCCCGAAAAAATCTCAGCAGTCACAAGGATGGGCCCACTTCGAGACCTCAAGGGTGTACAGAAAGTGACAGGCTGCCTAGCCGCTCTCAGCAGATTCATCTCGAGGCTAGGGGAAAAAGCGCTACCCCTCTACCGCCTGTTGAAGAAGACGGAACACTTTGCGTGGACTGTCGAAGCCGAGGAGGCCTTAACCAAGTTGAAGGGGTTGCTGACTTCCGCACCGATTCTCGTGCCACCGTGACCGGCCGAGGGTGACGATCGCCCCGAGCCCCTCCTCCTCTATGTGGCCGCAACCACTCAGGTGGTCAGCGCGGTCATAGCCGTCGAGAGGAATGAGGAGGGTCATGCGTTGCCGGTCCAACGACCGGTGTACTTCACCAGTGAGGTGCTCTCCGAGGCCAAGGTCCGGTACTCGCACATCCAGAAACTGCTCTACGACATCATCATCACAAGGCGCAAGCTCCAGCACTACTTCCTCGCTCATCCCGTAACGGTGGTGTCGTCCTTTCCCCTCGGTGAGATCATCAACAATCGGGAGGCCACCGAGCGCATCGCCAAGTGGTCCGCCGAGCTAATGGGGGAGACCATCACCTACGCCCCGCGAAAAGCCATCAACTCGCAAGCGTTGGCAGACTTCGTTGCCGAATGGACCGACACTCAGCTCCCGCCGGCGCAGATTCAAGCCGAGCTCTGGACCATGTACTTCGACGGATCCCTCATGAAGACGGGGGCAGGCGTAGGCCTGCTCTTCATCTCACCCCTCGGAGTCCACATGCGCTACCTGCTACGCTTGCACTTCCCCGCCTCCAACAACGTCGCCGAGTACGAGGCCCTCGTCAATGGGCTGCGCATCGCCCTCGAGCTCGGGGTCCGACGCCTCGACATTCGAGGGGACTCGCAGCTCGTCGTCAACCAGGTCATGAAGGCCTCGAGCTGCATCGATTCCAGGATGGAAGCGTACTGCGGGGAGGTGCGCAAGCTAGAAGATAAGTTCTACGGCCTCGAGCTTAACCACATAGCTCGAAAGTACAACGAGGCCGCAAACGAGCTGGCAAAGTTGGCGTCCACGCGCGGCACGGTTCCACCAGACGTCTTCTCGAGGGACGTTTTTGAGCCATCCGTCAAAATCAGCCCAGGGGCTGGCCCCTTGACGGCACCCCTCGAGCTCGACACGGGGGCTCGACCTTCAACGCCACCCCTCGGGAATGACCCCTCGACATCCACTGAGGCGATGCATATCGACGCACCCGCCTCTTGTTCATCACGACCCCTCGACTAGCGGACGCCCTTCCTCGACTACCTGACGCAAGGCGTGCTACCAGAAGACAAGACGGAGGCCCGACGCATCGCTCGAAGGGCCAAGACCTACGTCATCTACGGCGACGAACGAGAGCTGTACCGACGAAGCCCGACCGGGATCCTTCAGCGCTGCATCCCCCTCGAGGAAGGACGCAAGCTCCTCGACGACATGCACTTGGGGGTTTGCGGCCACCACGCAGCACCAAGGACCCTGGTTGGGAACGCCTTACGTCAAGGCTTCTATTGGCCGACCGCCATTGGAGACGCCAAGCGCTTGGTCCGAGCATGCCATGGATGTCAATTCTACGCCAAGCAGACGCACCAACCCGCACATGCCCTGCAGATGATCCCAATTACTTGGCCATTCGCCGTTTGGGGGCTCGACCTCGTGGGTCCCCTCAAAAAGACAGGTGGAGGGCACTCACACGTGCTCGTGGCCATCGACAAGTTCACCAAGTGGATCGAGGCTAAGCCGATAGGCGACCCCACCTCCGAGAAGGCTGTCGAGTTCATCGCAAACATCATGTACCGGTTTGGGGTGCCTAACGTCATCATCACCGACAATGGCACCCAATTCACGGGCAAAAAGTTCACCAACTTCTGCGATGACAACAGCATTCGCGTGACCTGGGCCTCGGTCGCATACCCTCAATGCAACGGGCAGGTCGAGCGCGCCAACGGCATGATACTCCATGGGCTGAAGCCGAGGCTGTTCAAGACCCTCAAAAAATTCGGAAAGGGGTGGGCCGCAGAGCTCCCCTCGGTGCTGTGGGGCCTCAGGACTACGCCGAGTCGAGCCACCGGGTTCACTCCGTTTTTCCTAACCTACGGCGCCGAGGCCGTCTTGCCTACCGACCTCGAGTACGGCTCACCTCGACTTCGAGCCTACAACGAGCAAACCAACGACGAAAAGCTCGCCAACGCCAAGGACCAGCTTGAGGAGGCCCGAGACGTGGCGCTCATCAACTCCGCGCGCTACCAACAAACGCTTCGACGCTACCACGACAAGCACGTGCGCAAGAGGGACCTGGCGGTGGGGGACCTCGTGCTTCGACGGCTGCAAGATACTCGAGGGCGCCACAAGCTTACCCCTCCATGGGAGGGCCCATACACCATAGCTGAAGTGCTCAAGCCAGGAACGTACAAGCTCTACGACGATCGAGGCAGGATCCTGGCGAACGCGTGGAACATATCTTAGCTACGTCGCTTCTACCCTTAAAGGCTTCGAGGCCTCATTCATTCTGTTGCTTTGTACAAACATGTCAAAATGAATGAACAAACTCGTGCATTGTCTTTCATTTTGCTTAGCATCTTAAGGTAGCCTTGACCCTGCTTTGCTCAGGGTCGAGCCTCCCTCGGGGGCTGACAAGGGGGTAACCGCCCCCCCAGACTCCGGAAAAAACGCGTTTTCTTTTCAAAAATTCGACCCTCATCTCGACTCGTGCCTCGAGTGAACTAGCGACGTCTAAATCCTAAAATACCTCGAGCCTCCAAGGGTCGGGAGGCGTCGACGTAGACGGCCACCTACGCCCCCGGGCTACGGTACTTACCTACGCCTCCCCTCGGGGGGCTCGCGACATATCGAAGGAACACAGACTATGCTAGCAGATACTCGAGCTTGCAAACAAAGAGAAGTGGACAAATAAATTTGAAAAGAAAACAACTTTTTTAAACAAACAAGTCATATATACAAACGGGTCTCGACGGACCCTCATTCATGTCATAAAATTCTTACAGGGGCCTCGACGCCCAAATTTGGCACGCAGGCCCTAATCTTCGTCGGTGTGGTACTCCTCCCCGAGGTCTTCCACGGCGGGCTCAGCCTCGACACCCGAGCTAGAGGGAGGAGGGCCCTCGACACCGCTGCTGGCGTCAGGAGGCAGCACGTCCTCCTCGAAGATCTTCGCGAGCAACGTCCCTGGCCTCTCCATCTTCTCCAAAATTTTGTCGACACGGCGGTTGTTCCACTCCTCGTCCTTCCCCTCGATCTCGATGAAGCCGTTGGCGACAACGTGGACCGGGAAGCGGAAGCCGGAGCGGACAACCGCGAGCGTCTGCTTTACGCCATGATGGAGAGCTTGCCGGACACGGTCCCGCGTGGCTGCGTCGAGGAAGCACAAGGCGTCGACCAAGGCGTCGCCTCGGGCAACCGCACCTTCTGCCACAGCCACTGGAGGAGCACCCCACATGGGGCCGAGCCGGTCGAGGGAAGTGCGAGCCCGCTCCGCCACCATCGTCTCGTCTTGGAGTTGGTCCAAGAGAGCCTGGTTCGTCCCGCGGAGCTCCTCGACCGTCTTCTCGACTCCTGCGCAACAAACGAGGAAGAGTGAGACTGCGGCGTAACAAAAAACTTCGAGACCCAAACAAGGACAAGGTGTAAGCCTCACCATCGCAATGTTGCCCCAGTGCGGCGAGGTCGCTGGTAAGGCCCTCAGCGCGCTGCTCGAGCCTGCGCTTCTCGGCCAGCATGAGGAGCTTGTCGGACCTAAGCTCCTCGATCAGCCTGCCCGCCTCCACGAGGGCCAGATCCTTTCGGATCACATCCTGCCGCGCCGCCCCCTCGGCAGCTCGGGCGGTGGCGACACCGCTCTCGGCGTCTTCGGCCTCCTTCTTCGCCACCTCCGCTGCGGACCGAGCGGCGGCGACATCGCATTGAGTGTCCTCGGCCTCTTTTCTCGCTGCCTCCGCTGCGGTTCGGGCGGTGGCGGCCTCGCCACGGGCGTCAGCGGCCTCCTGCTTCGCCGCCTCAGCTTCAGCCCGGGCGGAGGTGGCCTCGCTTCGGGCGTCCGCGGCCTCTTTCCTCGACGCCTCGAGAGCGGCGGCGGCCTCCTCCTTAGATCGAGCGGCCTCACCTCGAGCCGCCCGGACCTCCGCCTCCGCCTCGTTGAGCCGGCTCGCCATTTGGGCGTTCCGGCTCAGCTCAACGCGGAGATCTTGAAGCTCCGCCTCAGCCCTCGCGAGGGCGGCCGACACCTGTGCGGACCGGCCCGCCTCCTCGGAGCAGGACCGCTCCGCCTTCGCCATAAGCTCAGCCACCTCCCGGAAGATGGACCGCACCTCGCGCGGGGCCCCCCGCTGGAACGGTTGCTTGACGGAGACCATGGCGAGGGAAGGGCTCGGCGCGTCGGGAAACGGCCATACTGGTCGGTCAAGCTCGATGTCGGGCAGATCCTCCTCCGCCCCGAGCTGCCCCGAGTGCGGCCGGCCGCCCGACGGCACGAGCCCCGGCTCTTCCCTGGTCGGGCCCTCCGGCGCCTTGTCAGCGCTAGCCGGCGCCTCGGGCGCTTCCACCATCATCGAGCCCGCGGCGAGGAGCGGCCCCTGTTCCAGCTCATTCAGGAGGTCCTCCACCGTCGGCTCCTCCTCCGCCAACGCCTCTCCCCCCTTTCCCTCCTCCGCAGCCTGGCTCGTGTTGGTCGAAGCCTCGAGGGGCGCAGTCTCCTCGACCCCAGACACCGGCGGGGCCGTGCTCGCCCCAGGCGCTTCCTCGGAACAGCCGTCGTGGTGGGGGGAAGGGTGGCGCTCCCAACTGGCGCCATCATGGGAGGAGGAGGAGGGGGAGGAGGCAGCGCTTCAGTGGGTGTGGTAGTGGCGGGCTCGATGCCGTGAGCTGTGGCCCTGCAATACGAGATGACAGTGATATCAGAACCAGGAAGAGTGCCTCGACCACTGCGGTCGATGGCGACGGCCTCACCAAAATTTGCGACGATCATCTGGCCTCCTCGAGCCATGGCAGCTCGAGCCTTCTCCAGCCAAGCGGCTTCTCTAGCGGAGGAAGGTGCCATACCTCGAGGTGCTTGTGCCTCGACGGGGCTCGAGGTCTTGGCCCGCTTGGACGAAGCGAGGTCCACCTCCTGGTAGGAGCGCTTCCCCCTGAGAAACCAGAGATGGCATGCGTCATCAAAAGTAAAGAGGTAAAGCCTCGCTACCGACGAGGTCCAAGAAAATTACTCACCAAAGCGGCGGCTGGGCTTCTTCCCGGAATCGCCGGACCCACTCAGGGGCTTCGAGCCCACCCCGCGGCTCGAGCCCTGCGCCTGGGCCGTCTCCACAGGGCTGGGATGGGGGGAGGGCTCCCGACGCCTCCCGTGGCTCGACCTCGAGGGAGATCCCTCTTCCGCCCCACATCGCGGGAGGGCGACCTGCACCCCCCTCGTGCTGTCATCGATGGCGCCCGCCCCGGCGCGGGCTCCGGGACTTGCTCCGGCGCTCGCGCTGGCGGTCGCGCCCTCCCGCATCCGCTTCTGTGTCCCGGCAGCGGTGGTGCGGCGATGGACTCCGGGGACGCTCACGCCCCTGGGCACGAGACGCCCGGGGGCTCCCTCCCCGACGCTCGTGATGGCGCTGGGCTCGACACCTCCTCCTGGCGCCCGCTCCTCCGCGGGCTCGACCCCGACCTCGATGGCTCGCGGCGGTCGGACCCGGAGCCCCTCCCGATGTGGTCACTGCCCCTCGAGGCTCGGCCCTTCTCGAGACCCCTCCCGCCTGGGCTGACGCGGGGGGCGGCCTCGGTTGGTGCTGTGGCAGAGGCGCTCCGGGTTCGGGGCTTCCTCATGACCGGGGGCACGTCCGGCGCAGAGCTCGACGGACCTCGGGCCCCCGACGAGGCAGGGATCGGCGCCGCCTTCCGCGGGCTGCGTCCTGCACGGTCCCTTCGCCGGGGGGACCTCCAGTATACCCCTCCTGCACAGAGGAGCGATCAGCCCTGTCATCACGACCCCCGCGCGCCTCAGGCGCGCATCCATCCCCTCGTCGTCGCTCTCCTCCTCATCATCGCTCTCCTCCTCCGAGCTCGAGGAGCTCAGCTCGGGGGACCCATCTCCAGGCTGACGGTTGCGACGAGCCTTCGCCAGCCTCTGCTCCCGAGCCAAGCGACACAAGTTTTTGTTTTTCTCTTTCTTCTTCCTGGCATCCTTGCTCTCCTTGTCTTTCTGAGCAGAGAGGCGCCTCACCTGAGTATCCGCGGCGTCCTCCCTCACCGGGGGCCTCGACGCGCGACAAGTAAACGCCCCCTGCAAAAAAGAAGAAGCGTGACGAGACAAACCACAAGAAGAATGCAAAGTGGAATGAGCAAGATAACTTGGTCCCTAAAGACATGGGCAACGGATCGACGCAACCAAGCAAAGCAAAGCTAGCCCTCAAGAAGAGGCAGCGCAGGCTCAACACCACTAGTGAGAAGATCAGAGCAAAGTAAGCTAAAACTGAGTAAGAACAACTAGTACCTCCAGAAAGAGGCAAAGGCTCAACACAACTAGCTCCAATTAAAACCAACTAAAAAACTCGACAAGCAAAGCGAGCAAACTCCCCCTGGACACAACATCAAGTTTTCTCCCCTTGATTAATGCATCACAACAGGTTATGATTTGTCAATTTTTCTCCCCTGAGTTGATAATGCACATATCAAGAGCAAAGCATGAGAGCCTGGAAATATTTAAATGAATGCAAAAGCTTCAAAGATATGCTATCCAGAGTGATAAAATGCTCTATTTGCACAAGTCAGAAAGTAAAGAGCCCTAATGCTAGCATAAACTCTTCATCACTACTAGATTTCGACCCTATTGCCACTTGATGTGCACCACAAATTATGTTGCAATAGGGGTGTATTTTGCAACATTTGCCCAAAAACGTGGCAATAGGAGGGCTATGTTGCTACAAAAATAGTGAATTGTAATTTTTACTTTCGGTGTTGCAAGAGGTGAGACCTATAGCAACCCTTTTAAAAAAAGTGTTGCTATTGGTTAATACTATTACCATGATAACATTTAGTTGTATTAGTATTGATTGGCGTTGCAACTGTCTCGTGCTCTTGCAACCAAATAGAACATTGTTGCTATTGCTTGAAATTATTGCCATAGTATTGTTGGGTTGTAATATTTATCACAACCATTGCAACAGGTAGACTGTGTATTGCAAATAATTTTTAAGCGTTGCATTAGTTGTAATTGCCACACCTATAACCATAGCAAAACCTTATGTTGCAACGCCTAGGTGTTGCAATTCCAAGATGCATTTTGCAACGCTTTCAAGAAAGTGTTGTCCAAAGCTTTACCCACGCAAGGGCTTGCAACGCCTTGCAACAAAAAATATGTGTTGCTACTACTGCTATTGCAACTATTTTGAGCCTATTGCAACACATTCGAGGTGTTGTAGGACGGTCAAAATTTAGTAGTGCATGATCATACAACCTAACAAGATTGACAAAGCAATTTTAGATATGATGTTCAGGAAGAAGATCAAGTTCACCATAGAAATAGCATCTAGTATGAAATAAACATGTCATCGACTAGAGCTAACAAATCTACACCGATGAACTACCCCCGAAACAAGGGTCCATCAACAAGCCATATACAACTCATTTCATTTTAAATTAAGCAATTTATACAAGAGTTATACATGTCAAGTGAATGCGAGGGGTTGAGAGCACCACATACCTAACTTTTCAACCAAGCGAAGCCTAAGTCAACGACTATCACAAGCTTAAAGCTATGGTTTCGGTCATACACTACACTGCTCAAGTTCATCCCAAAGTGCAAAGAGAAGCAGTCTCGATACAGTGAGGTATGGTAGTGCAATCCCACCTCGATCTTTTCATTATCTCTTAGCTTGAGTTTCAGATTTTATCATTTTAGCATATCAGAGTATATACAATGGAAGCGACGAACTCTAAGCTAGAGACATAGCAACCTAGTATAGAAAAAGCAAGCTCAAGAATGACAAAACCTACTCATACTAGTTGCCAAAGCTAATGGTGAACTGTTTCTAGGATTTGACAGTTATTAAACAAGTTCACCATTGCAGAAACATACTTAGCTCATCAGGGTTAAGTTACATGATCAGAAAAGAGCTTAAACTGCATAAACTAAGTATCATACAAGCATGTGAAACAGAGCATAGTATCAATCTAGACAGTATATAATTGAATGCAAGTATGATACATATGCAATGCGGAAAACTAAGAAATAACCTAGACTGTACATCAGACACACTAAACTCTCTAGAACCGTACATCAGGCAAACATATGATATAACAAAGTGATCTCACATCTAAAATGGGAAACACACTCCAAGCTCACCTCTTAACCTAGCAAGGTTGACTGGTCCAAAGGCTTGGTAAAGATATCAACCAACTGATTATAAGTATCAACATGTCTAAGGTCGATATCACTCTTCTCATAGTGGTCTCGTAGAAAATGATAGCGCACATCTATGTGTTTGGTCTTAGAATGTAGCACGAGGTTCTTAGCAATGCTAATTGCACTCGTGCTATCACAAAGTAAACACACTCGAGAAAAGGTCAGACCAAAATCACGCAAAGTGGCTATCATCCACGACAACTGGGAACAACAGCTAGCCGCAGCAACATACTCAGCCTCTATGGTAGACTGTGCGACACTAGACTGCTTGCGAGAAGTTAAGACCACGAAAGAAGAGAAGAGCCCAAAAAACTGACAAGTCCTAGAAGTGGACTTGCGATCAATACGACAACGAGCAAAATCAGCATCCGAATAACCACAAAGTGAGAGGGTAGAAGAAGCAGAATACCATAAACCGAACTCGGGTGTGAAACGAAGGTACCTCGTAATGCGCTTGACCGCCTGACAGTGAGAGGTGCGCGGCCCTTCTCGAGATTGCTTGATAATTATATAATTTAGAAATTATATAATTTGCATATGATAAAATGGATCATCCCTAGATAATTGAAAACAGTCACGTTTGTTTCTGTTCAATTTTCCTTCGATTGTGTCGTAACAACTAATAATCTAGCTACTTGCACAAGAGGCTGCAAACTAGGAAGGTGTTGTCCTAGATAATTGAAAAAAAAATCCTGAATCTAAAGAGAAGGTACAAATAAAAAACAACCACAAACTGAATTCTGCCTCCTCACATAGCTGATAAATCAACTATTTTAATTTTAAAAAAACACATGTGAGGGAATCAGGGAATGGACAGAAAAGAATCGAATCAGTGTGGGGTGGACATGTGTGTAATCATCGGCACAGTGGTTAATTAGTACCCAAAATTCCATGAGAATGTATGAAACAAGTGTCTTGAGCATCCCTTAGATCTGGCCCTACATGTATGTATTCTGTGGATCTAAATTTTTGTAGCGGCGTAGTGTTTGGCTTGAAATTGATAGAGTGAAGCTGATTTTCCTTATAGAGCTGCTGGAGTTCTACGTTCAAAGAAAGGCGGTAGCTGGTAGCAGGCTGCAGGCCTCAATGAGTCAATGCCTCATCCTTCCACTCCACCACTCGACCACCGTGGACCACGGTGCTGCTCTGTTGCGCCAGCGTCGAAACGCACCGCGAGTGCCCCGGAGACACAAGCGCCGCCTCCCTAGTTCTGTTCCACGCAGCATGACACAGTCACCGGCCAGCGCCCAGCAGGGCCGCAGTCCCCCATCCATTATCCTCCCCAGATCGCACGAGGAAATCCACACTCGCCGGTCGCCCGCCCTCGCCGGACAGCGGAGCAGCGCAGACGGTCGCATGCAGCACGCTCGCGCCCGACACACGAGATCGCCGTGAGATCCCGCCGCCCCACCCGAGCACAGAAACCGGCCGGGGACGGGAGGGAGTGGAGTTAGTTGGCACGTACGGGGGACAGGGAAGAACCAGCCGATCGCAAAAAGTCTTGGCTTGGGAAGAATTCCATCGACGTGACGCGGGCACCGCATATGTCTTCGCCCTTGTGCCATCCTGGTTGGTTGTGCTCGCCGGACTGTGACACACGGCGCCGGCCTCTCGATCTCGTGGCTCGTGGCTCCTGCGCAAACTCCATCAGGTTTGTTCATGGTCCGTATTCGTCTTAGCACAAAATCATGGTGCTCTCTATTCTGACTTCTGAGTTGATACGGCACCGCAACAGTAGCATCTCATTCTTTTTTTCGCAGCAAGGTGCTCTAAGCATGAAAGAACCAACCAACGAACATCGACAAAAAACAAACAACAGGCTAGTCAGCAAGCGCCTAAAGATTTTCTTGTCCGACCTGTTGTTGCTTTTGCTGGAAATGGTCTCTGGAGTCTGGACCATACAATACAGAACCAGACTGATCGCCGATTGAGCCCGGCCCCACCCAAAAAAAAAAAGGGAAAAATGGTTCGATTTAGCTTAAATAACTAGCCATAAAAATGAGCTGCCGTGAACTGTTACAATGAGGTGGTTCTGTGCCAATCCGGTGTGATCCATTTTAATGTTTGGGTGTTAGCTAAAGAATTGGCAAAAGGTACGTGCTGCTAGAAGGAGAAGAGAAAATTTGGCGAGACGAGGAACCAATGGAAACAAACATCCCATGTTTCTGCCGCGAGTTGCAACAAGTTGAGGAAGCCATCCACTCAAACCCTTGCTTCGAAACTTTGGATAATGAACTTACGTATTTTTCGTCATAATTAATACGGCCAGGCTAGCGCCCGGACGTCCGGACGGAAGCGTGCGTCCGGACGCCCATGCGTGGTGGTGCGCCTGCTGCTGCTTCATACTGCTAGCGCACGGAGGCTCGGAGGCTGTTGTTTGTTCTGTTGTTTGTTCTGCTGTCCACACACTAGTGATGTCTGGTTTGCTGCTAGCCTGCTACTGTACATTGCACTGCGCATGCTATTGCCTGTTCTGCTGCATGCACACTTGCCTGGTATGCTAGCGTGCTATCACTCCTACTATAGTACTACTTTTTTTGGTGCATGCTACGTCGTATAGCTGCTGCTGTCGGCTTTGGTACACACGTCTCATCTACCAACATCTTTCTTAAATTTGGTTCTTTAACAAATTTAGTCTTTGTTTAGTTCCCATTCAAAACCCAAAATTTAGCCTATGTTTGGTTCTTTAACATCGAATAAATTGTGTAATGTAGGTAAAAAAAATAACTAATTACACAATTTATCCAAATTTTTTATGATTAGACAATATTTACCAAATACAAACAAAAGTGCTACAGTACCAGAACACAAAATTTGTCGAGAACTAAACAGTGCCTTAGCCCGTGTTTAGATGCACAAAATTTTGCAAAATAATTTTTGTAAAATTTACTGTAACAATTGTAAATCAAATATTAGGAGGACTAAATATGAACTAATTACAAAACTAATTATACGGATGGACGAAAAATTATGAGATCTTTTTATTAAGTCTAATTAATCTGTCATTAAAAATTGTTTCCTGTAGCACGACATTGTCTAATCATGGTCTAATTAGGCTCATTAGAAAGATCTCGTGATTTACCGGGGTCGTGGAATGGGTTTCGTCATTAATCCACATTCAATACTCTAAATTAGTATCCCAATATTTACTGTAGCAACACAAAATTATTTTGAGATGCATCTAAACAAGGCCTTATTTAGAGATATAATTGTTGCACGTATTTTCTATAAGTTAGGTTAAGCATGCAGCTAGGGCCCGGACGTTCGGCCCTTGAGGCGCGTCCGGACGGCCTCCCGACAAATCAGAAATAGGAACCCAGCCAATACCCGATCGGCACCCGATTTGATCGAACCGTTCCCCACCAATCCCAACTCAGCTTCCCTCTCGCCTGTCCGCGCTGTACCGTGTCGCGCTCGTGGCCGGACGATCCCTCCGCCGACGACCTCGACGTTCCCATCACGCCGCGCGCCGTCCCCGTCGTCGTCCCTCCCCTGTGTCGTCCTCTCTCCTGCGCCGTCCCTCCCCTGCCCTTCCGATCCGCTCCGTGCCGCCGAGAGCAGCGATCGCGACCGACCTCTCTATCTTGCCGCGCTGCCTGTCCCCGATCCGCCCCCTACGGTTCAAGAAGTGCTTCAAGTTTCAAGAAGTGTTGCTTTCCTTTCATGAGCACAATAGGAAGATCTAAGAGTATAAATGCTTTGTTCATGAAGATGATGCACCCTTAGGACTCAGTGTTGCAGTTCATTACTCAGTATGAGTACATAATGGAGAAGGATTAAAAACAAATATTAGGAAGGAGCCAAAACTAAGACGACAAATCAACCGTTGTGGGAGAGGTCTCAAATTGAGAAGCAGACATTTAAGTTTACACCATGCTCGTGTTCTTCAAGTTCCAAGAGCTCCTGTGTGACTCGACGACCTTAAGCATAGGTGCAATTGATACAGATGGGAGCCAAATGACAGTGAAGGTAAGGTGTATAGTGCTTTGCTCTATTTGTTTTTTCAAATGTGATGGTGATTATAATGCGTGCATACCCCTATTATTAGGATGCTAACAATTTTTTTCTTGTGTGCTGCTACTTTTTTCCCAACCACATATATTTTTTGATCTCACGATATATATTAACCATAGACGATAGTTTCCTGTTTGTGTGGTGCTCTTCTTGTTTTCTTAACTCACACTATATATTTCTTTTGTTTCCATATCATACATGTATTGTTTCATTAGTACTACCTATTGTGCTTTAGTAGCTACCTGTACTTGTTTCACTACATGTGCTTTTCATATACATGTGCTACACTTTTTTTCGAGCCACATCTCTGTCTTAGATCTCACCATATATACTGATCATAACACTTTGGATATGAATCATATGCAAAACTTCATTGTGCTCATTTTTTTGTCATGACCACCCAGAATTCTTGTTTCACTAGGCTGTTTTGCTTTGCTTCAGTAACATATGTCCAGTGTTTCATTGAATTTTTAACATATCCTGCTTCCTTGATTTTTTTAACGCAGGAAACAAGCCCCCCCCATGCCTAGCAAAGTCATTGACTATTATCAACTAGAGTTCACATCGAGGTTCTCTGTTCACATGATCCATGATCACCACATCCATTACCACAAGTTTATAGGAGAGTAGATCGGTTGGATCGTGGAAGCTGGTTTCGGTGGTTTGCTTGCCCTATATGATTTTTCTGTCCCTGACAAGCTTATTTATTGTATAATGAAGCATGTACAACTGGAATTGCGAGAGTTTAGATTCAAGAACAAAGTTTTAGTGCTTGACTAGCCGCTTATCTGTAATATAGTCGGTGTGCCAAGTGGGGATCGACCTGTTATGCTTACTGGACCTGTCGCTGATTTTGAGGAATTTTAGAGGATTCGTGAGCCCTTCATGCAAGCATTCAAGGAGAATTGACACAAGTGTATGGATGTGTTGTCTACCGCTATGGACAAGGACACATTCATGAGGGCTTTCATGTCATTATATTCTTTGCCCGAATACGGATAATATTGTCACCCTCTGCTACTTGTACAACTTCTTGAATGTGTCTACGATCTTAGGTCATCATACGTTGGTTACTTCCTGGCATGATGTTGATCTAATATGACCATCTTACTAAAAATGTCGGTTACTTTCTTAATATTGTGTGTTTGTCCATGTTTTGCGGTAATGCTGTTGTTTATCTTTTTTGGTTTCTTTGTGCATTAGCACATTTATCAGATGTGAGATAATTGAGTCCTAGTTGATTCAAGCAATGGGTCCTAATTGTTCCACTAGTGCATTTTCATTTGTTTCACTAGTGGTACCTTGTTGTTTCAATAGTGTATGTTTAGTTGTTTTAGAAGTGCAACTGAGCTTGTTCCAGCAGATCAAAACAAGTTGTTTCATCAGTGGGTCCTGGTTGTTTCACTGGTGTATTTTTAGATGTTTCATCAAGAGGTCCCTGATTGTTTCACTGGTGTATTTTCAGATGTTTTAGCAGTGTGACTTAGTAGTTTCACTGGTGTATTTTCAGTTGCTTTAGCAGTGTGACCTAATTGTTTCACCGATGTATTTCAGTTTCAACAGAGCATCTCCATATGGAGCAGTATCCAGAATGTGTTGCTTCTTCTAACCATCGGTGCATAAGTTACTTTTAAGGTATTTGTTACTCATCAAGTGTTGTAAATACTTTAAGGATGTGGGGACACATGAGACCATCTTGATCGAACATGTTGCAAGAGCATGAGTACATTTTCAGATTCCCGATCTGCATGAGCAGTGAATGTTTTCAATGTCATCTCACCTTCCTTATAAAATCGTTTCAACACCTACATCATATTGGAAATATTATATGCTTCAGTGTACTGCACATTGGAAATATTGCATGCTTTAGAAATTATAAAATAGGGGGAATCATGGATCTAAGATGCACCCAGAATTCTTGTTTCAGAAACAGGTTAGTGTTTCAGTGGTACTTTAATACATGTTTCAGTATCTAAATAGAGCATATGTGCGGTAACAATATAAGGAAAAAAAATCAAGGAAGCAGGATATGTTAAAAATTCAATGAAACACTGAACATATGTTACTGAAGCAAAGCAAAACAGCCTAGTGAAACAAGAATTCTGGGTGGTTATGACAAAAAATGAGCACAATGAAGTTTTGTATATGATTCATATCCAAAGTGTTATGATCAGTATATATGGTGAGATCTAAGACAGAGATGTGGCTCGAAAAAAAGTGTAGCACATGTATATGAAAAGTACATGTAGTGAAACAAGTACAGGTAGCTACTAAAGCACAATAGGTGGTACTAATAAAACAGTACGTGTATGATATGGAAACAAAAGAAATATATAGTGTGAGTTAAGAAAACAAGAAGAGCACCATACAAGCAGGAAACTATCGTCTATGGTTAATATATATCGTGAGATCAAAAAATATATGTGGTTGGGAAAAAAGTAGCAGCACACAAGAAAAAAATTGTTAGCATCCTAATAACAGGGTATGCACGCATTATAATCACCATCACATTTGGAAAAACAAATAAAGCAAATAGCACTAACCAAACCACCAAATTACACGATCATCGTACCTTGCTAACTGGGCACGTTTTTCGCTGGGGTTCTATGTTGGTTTGGCTGTGACGGAGGCCTACGGCGAGAGGCGCGCTCGAGTGGAGAGCCTCCGCCGAGAGGACGCCATGACGGGGGGCCTATGGCGAGAGGCCGCGCTCAGGCTGCAATCGCCACGGTAGGGGTCGGTGCACCACCCGACGGTTCCATCGGCACGCGGTGGCGTACAGAGTGAGGCCTATGGGCACGATGGAGAAGGCGTCGACGCTACAGGTTGTCGGCACGGAGGAGGTGTGTGCGGCCGCGACCAGCGCGGTGGAATTCATCGCGGTGGAGGAGGCGGCGATTCTCCCGACAACGGGGAGCGCGGTTTTTCGGAAGGGAGTGAGAGGGAGAAATCGAAATGGAAACAACCGAGTAGTGGGGGAAGGAAAGAAGATAACAAGCGTGTCGGGTGGAGTCTGGGCCGCGTCCGCGCCGGAGCGAATGAGCCGCGTCCCCATCCGAACGGGCCGAACAGTGTAAGCCGAGCCTTTTCAAAATAAAAACAATTACACAGTTTGTCTGTACTTGGCGAGACGAATCTTTTAAATCTAAACAGTTCATGATTAAAGAATAATTATCAAATACAGCTAAAGTGTTATAGTATCAGAACCCAAAATTTCTCAGGAACTAAACATGGCCTGTAGTTATTTTAGGTGCTAATGAAAACGCTTATAACATGAAATATTAATAAGAAAAAAGAAAAATAATTTAAAAGAGGTGAAACACTTGGAACATGTAGATAAAAGAAATGAAACATATGAGACATACTCTTACAACATACAGTTTCATCGCAATTTAATTTGCTGCTTGGACGAATGACGACTCATCGTTGTGGAGCTCGAAGGTAGAGGCTGCACATGGAACTCACCAATGCACCGCGTAACTCTGGACGAGCATATGTACGAGCACCCATGGACAAGTACACGGTCTGGACGAGCGAGGCCGCAAGCACTTGCTCGTATGTGCTAGGCGAACACGAGCTCGGTGAACACCCATGCTCTGCAAGCACAGCGGCCTGGGCAAGCGAGGTCGCGAGCACTTGCTCGTGCGGCATGGGCAAGCATGAGCTCGGCGAGCACCCATGCTAGAAAAAGCGCGGTGGCCTAGGCGAGCAAGGCCACGAGCACTTGCTTGCGTGGCCTAGGCGAGCACGAGCTTGGCGAGCACCTATTATAAGAGAACGCTCCTGACGAGCATAACACATATATGTCCTCGGTCATCACAGCAAGCACCGGTTCAAGCAGCCTTGGCAAGCCCCTGTTGCATGAGCACGTTTGCTGGGCGAGCACCAAACCGTTGCTATATGAACACCTGGATAGAGATTTTTTTAAAAGTATTATATTATATTAGAAGGGGCAACAAGATAGAGATATTTTTTTAACCAAGGATTTTTATATGGAAGAGGAATGAGCACCTGGAAGCATTGTCAGCAGTCTGAATGGATACAACGAGATAAATTATTAGAGAGACACGATGGACGCTGGAGCGACCAACCGAATGAGCGAGCGTGCCTAGCCTTACGAGCGAGCGACGTGCCTAGCTAGCCAGACCAGGACGCGCGCGCAGCGCGACCGTCCGCTCCGAGCAGGTCCGTCCGGACGTTCTATAGAGAGCATTACCGTAATTAATAATAAAAAAATATTAAAAGCGACAACTCATTCGCTCAACCGGTAAATCGCCCGTTAAACCAGCTAACCATAGGCTGACTATTCCCCTCTCCGGTGTGGCTTTTTCTTTGTTATGTGCTTTGGCCGTTGTCCATGTTTATCGACATGCCTAGGATATACACATCAGCTAGTTGGGCCACCTCATATTGGCATTGGACGTGGTTTCCATGGGTCACGTTAGTTCGGTCAGCAGGCTCTTGAACCTCATATTTTGTCCACACATATACCAGCCCTAAAATGTATATGGCAACAGCGAGATCACATTCGTGGCCACGATCAAAGATTCTCATTTGGTCCTGCAGCGTCACTATACTGCATCTATCTTGTCCAACAGATTAACTGGAACAGTTCAAAAATGTTATATGGCTGCAAATTCTAGCGCTGGGTTCTGCTTTTGTTTAGAATAGCATCGAAGGACTACTCTTTGCTAATTCTTGGAATAATAATAAAAAACAAATACAAAAGTAATCTATTCAAAAGAATTTCCTAATCTGAGCACGATAACAAGGATGATTCTAGCTAGCTCACAAAATCTTTTATCACTTCTCTTATCCTTGATGCCTCAATTTTGAGGTGATTTCAGACAACATTCTTGTACAATCAACTAATAAGGCGGGCATGAGATTCAGAAAACTTGATAAATCAGTTCAACATTCCTTTGTCTGCAGAAGCCCATCAGCAATTTCAAGCACTTCAACTTGAGTTGTCTGAACTTGATCTGACTGATCTAAGAGACACTTGGGCATATATTTGGGGCTCTACTTATTTTTCATCTTCAAAAGCTTACAGAACTTTGTCCGGTCACTCTCAAGTGGAGCCGATTTTCAGATGGCTCTCGAAAACAGATTGTCAAGGTAAACACAAGATCTTCTTCTGGTTAGTCCTCCGAGACAAGTTGAGCACAAGAAACATGATTAGAAGAAGAGGCATGCATCTGGACAGTTACCAATGTGTGCTTTGCCAACATTCAGTCGAAGAAACCATGATGCATCTATTATTTCACTGTCCTTTCTCGAAGGACTGCTGGGGAAGCTTGAACTTTCAAGTAATTGAACAGCTACAAGTACACCAACTCTTTGCTGAATGGAAACTATCTTCTCAGCTGGGCTTTGCTCTCGATGCCTTCATCTTGATCTGTTGGGGAATCTGGATGGTAAGAAACGACGTCATTTTCCGAGGCCTCAATGCATCAGTTCAACGTTTCAAATTGCATGTGATCGAAGAAGCCTCTGCCCTGCGGCACAGAATCAAGAGCAGTTTTTCAGCACATTTAGAATTATGGGTTGCTTCAATTTTGTAATTCTTTTGTTGTTCCTCTTGATCTTTTTTCTCTCTTTCTCCGTTCCCTAGCTCCTCTAGCCCCTTTCCCCCTTTCCCCCCCTTTTTCCCCCTTGTTCTTTGTTGAATTTGTTGAATTTGCTGAACCTTTTGTTCTGCTAATGCATCCTCAGTAGGAGCCTCTGGCTCCTCCTGATCTTTCAAAAAAAAAATATAAGTAAATTATTATTTTTGTGATTTGTTATTTATCTTTGTATTATAACATATTAAATTTTTATATCTATGTATGACTATACAATTGTAAAATTTTAATTGTTTTTGTGCCGATACAAATGAGATTTTATCGTGCTTGTGGCTTTTAGAATAAAAAATTTATGAAACCTACAATTTTAATATAATACACATACAATAATCGTAACAAAAGCATGAATTTTAGAAAGTCTCAATCTTTATTTAGCGCTCTTGCACGACACCAAGTTCCCAATGCACGGTTTTTGACTAGTCTCTTCCAGCTTAATAAGTTTTCTTGCATAACTTACTTTTGTCCCATGAATACCTCTTTTTCGGCCTTGTTTAGTTCTCACCGTAAAAACTTTTCACTCATCACATCGAATGTTTAAGCATATGCATGAAGTACTAAATGTAGGCTAAAAAAATAATTAATTACACAGATTACGTATAAATTGTGAGACGATTTTTTAAGCCTAATAAATTTATGTTTTGATATTGTTGTGCTACAGTAAATATGTGCTAATAACGGATTAATTAGTATTAATAAATTCGTCTCACGATTTTCAGGTAGAATATTTAATTTGTTTTCTTATTAGTTTATTTTTAATAGACTAAATGGGTGCCGGAACATCGGATGTGACCCGCAAAAACTTTTTACATCCCAACTAAACAAGGCTCATTATGTCTTCTTAATTTCTCTCTTTTCTTGTATGAATGAATGCCCTAATTAGTTCATTCTCTTGGTAAGTTTTTTTTTTTTGCATCGCTAATAAAATTTGATCGAATGTGGCCAGTGGCACAAATTGCATAGAGCATTGGAAGCTCGAGCAAGTGATGAAATCTTTGTTTCCATCCATGGACAAAATGAGAACGTAGTAAACACCAGTCTAATGGCTGATGATCACATTGTCAACATGAAGAAGTCACACATCAGCAAGACCAGGCAAAATCAAATTACTTCTAGGTACTACATGGTACATACACCGTGTGCCATCTCAATGACCAGCAATCTATCACAGTTCTTTGATCAACCAAGGTGGCAATAACCAAGAGATCGATGGCACACGGCACAGGCTATAAATTAAAAACAAAAAAGGGGGACTCGATCGCATGATCTGATCACCTCCATCTCCTGGAGATGGAGATGGATCGGCAAACCACTTTTCGTAGTAATAAATAATAATCGCAAAGAAATTTAATCAGTAGGCGCGACTAGAATTCATTATTGGTTCTGTTCAGTTCAGGAGGTGGCGACCCAGAACGCGGCAGCCTGCTCCGGCTCCCACTGCTTGACGCGCCTCGCCGCGGCCGCAGCAGCTTCCGGCTCCACGCACCGGCCGCCGCGCACGTACTTAGCGACGCCGCACTCCCCCGCTTCCTCCACCTTTGCCGCCTCTTCTTCTTGCGGTTCTTGTCGGCGGCAATCGACGGCGGAGCCGCTGGGGAGGGAGACGAGGCGCATGCGAAGGCGGCCGCCGCTCCGCTCGGCCTCCACCCCGGGCGTGCGCACCGCGTACAGGGCCAGTCGACCGTCGCGCCGCTCGTGAACCATCCGCACGCGGCTGGCGCCGCGCGCGAGCGTCGTCAGCGGCGGGGGCAGAGGCCGGCGCGCCGCCTGGCGTGCCATCCCCTCCATTATCTCCATCTCCTCCTCCTCCTCGCGGGCGCGCCGCTTCTGCCTCTCCGCGCACTCAGCCTCCTCCTCCACTTCAGCGTCGGCGCCGTTACAGGCCGGCGCGGCGTCGACGGCGCCGGTCTCGCACCCGAGCGCCTCGGTGCACGTCTCCAGGTTCTTCTTCCTGCCGCCGTACGCCGGTTTCTTGGCAAGTGCAGCCGCCGGGACGACCATCACGTGGCGAGGTTTCAGGGGATCTTCTTGGACAGCGTACAGCGAGCCCCAGGCGCCGGCGGCTGGGATCTGTGGCGGCGAGTCGAGCAGCGAAGGCATGGTGGATGCAAACACACAGCCACAAACCGGACGAGACGCCCCCAAGGGTGGTGCGGAGGACACAGGACACAGCTGGGAGGCGATCGGAGGGCAGCAGGGTTTGTGGCGGTGATCGCGGCGGGAGAGAGACGCTCCGGCCACAAGAAAGAAAGGATCACTGGGATAGACCAATCCGCACTGGCGTCGTAGTCGTAGGACGCGGCGCTAGCTGGCTGTCAGTTGTGTTTTGTGGGTAAGAGATGAGCCCGCTCTACTCGTTTATATAGGGCCAGGGCAGGAGCAGTATGGTAAATTTTATTTGGTTGGTTATTTAGTACCAAAAATGCTTTTTTATTGCCATAATGGTGCTCTGACTCTGATTCCATCCGAGGGTACAAAAACAAAGGGCCCTCTGGCCTCTCGCTGCTCTGGCCTGTAACCGTCTGTTTGGTTGTGGGATCAGCAGGTTGGAATGGCTCCAACCCACGTTTTGGGGACGGCTCCAACCCTTGCTTTGTTTGGTTGCGAGAGTGGGTTCGATCCGTTGTATGTTTGGTTGGAGGATTTAGATGGGGTCGGATCCGTTCCATTCTCTGTTTGGTTGGATGGATTGAAACAAAAACAGAATATAGTCACCTCAATCTACAACAGCATAGCACAATAGATAACAGCCACAATAATATGTAACAGCCACAATAATCTGCGGTGGCCGGCGCGGCGCGGGCACGCCTGCGGTCGGCGCGGCGCAGGCGC
This sequence comes from Coix lacryma-jobi var. lacryma-jobi, assembly GCA_009763385.1. Lineage (NCBI taxonomy): Eukaryota > Viridiplantae > Streptophyta > Magnoliopsida > Poales > Poaceae > Coix > Coix lacryma-jobi. The sequence continues at coordinate 34,117,744 of CM019826.1, forward strand.
GGCGGCGGCCGGCGCAGGCGCGGCTGCGGCAGGCGAAGCGCGGCCGGCGTGGCGCGGCCGGTGAGGCTCGGCCAGCGTGGCGCGGCCGGCGTGGCGCGCCCGGCGAGGCGCGGCCGGCGTGGCGCGCCCGGCGAGGCGCGGCCGGCGTGGCGCGCCGGCGGCGCGGCCGGCGTGGCGGCTGCGGCCGGCGCGGCGGACCAACGGCGTCGGTCGGCGGGCAGGGGGCCGCACGGGCTCTCTCGGGTGGGTGAAGAGATAAGGTTGAGAGAGAGAGAGGTGAAGGGATAAGGATGGGAAGAGAGATACACGCACGGGAATGACTCCAACCCGCAGGAGCGGCTCCGTCCCTCGAAATTCGACGACTCAACTCAACCCGCATCTTTGACGAATATTCTCATGGGGTTCAACCGAACCCACCCTCAACCTTCATCCAAACAACCAAAAAGCGGGTCGAACCCAGCCAGGTTGGACCCAACCCCCAACCAAACAGACGGTAAAAGGCTGTGAAGGTAGGCCGCCCATGTAATTGGACTTGCCAATAGATATAGAGTGGTAAAGCTTTTATTTATTTATTTATTTATTTTAGAGTCTCTACCGTTTGGTTGATTTAGCCCCTTCTAACAATTAGATTTTGTCCAGACACTTACACTATCTTATAGCTATATTTATACCGTCTTATCATTATATTCACAATAATTTCTTAGTGTAATATTAGACCGATTGATATAATTTGAGAATAACATAAATATTTGCTAAAATCTTCAAAAGTAAATATAAATTAATTCTATAAATTCTAGACATCATAGAAATATATATCATTTTTTCATAAATATCATCACATTGTTTATAAAATTATAAATTTGCAAATGGAAGAAGAGAGAGTGAAGAAGAATAGAGAGCCAGGACCAGGAGGCCGTGGGGGCGAAGGGTCGGCCTAGAGGCGGGTGGGGCAGTGGGGTGGTAAGATCATGACCCTTATCCCTCTTTCACAATCCAACTTGATACTTTCCCATTTTAGTTTAAAATCATATAGTATCATGTGTTGGAAATAATAGCAATTTAGTGATGCATAAATTAATTCCGACAATTAGGAAAAGATAAACAACATGCATCGTAGATGTATAATCTACCACTGGCAGTAAGATCCAAGACATATCTAGGCTATGTATCGTAGTAACATGAAGAACACGAAATAGAAGAACAGTAGGATCGAAGGCATGCTTACAGTGGGGTTGTCGGCACTAGGAACTAGCGCAAGAGAAGACGAAGCAGACCGTCGATGAAGACCGGCGAAGTCTGCGTAGAGGGAACAAGACGTCCAGCGAGCAGTCGCGACGGCGCTTCCCAAAAACCTTATACGTCCCCTACCCCGTGCAGGGACACGAGGAGACGTAGGCTTCGGAGATCCTACTCTCCCGGCACCGATGGCACGTCGGCGGCGGGATGGGGTCGACAGCGGCAGCGCAGCACTAGAGCAGAGGAGAAGGAGAATGTGTTGTATGGAGGACGACGTCTCGTCCTTCTTTTATACACACGCTGCCGTTGTATCTATAGAAAGATACAACCGCGTAATCACAATATTAATGTGATTGAACCTACCATTAGTGTACGAGTCAATCACCATTAATACGAGAATAATTGCTTGCTAAAACAGGCCAGCGCAATTTTCTCCATGCATGCAAAAATATCGAGTGACAAAAGGAAGTCGCGCACCCGCAAGGTCTCGGTCGGACCATTCACGTGCACGTCGTGCGCCCCTGCGCGAGTCGCCACGCCACGCCCCGCCCCGCCCCGGCGAAGCAAGGCAAGGCGAGGCGAGCGAGCGCGCATGTGGGTTTCTTCCTTTGCCTCTCCTCAATAGCTTCAACCAGTTGGAGATAGTTCAACTATATAAGCTGGCATCCCTCCTTCTAGAGTGGACTAAAGTCCCCCACCATACCATGCATGTGTGATGGGACTTTGGGATTTATTTGGAATATTTATTTGGGCCAGACCCAAATCTTCTAACAATCCTCCACCAGATCCTAGAGGCACTCTTCATCCTCCCTATACCAAAGTACGGTTAATATACCAGTTATTCAGTGGAGACTTGTTAAGGTTGAACATCCACCTAGAGCGACAAGCTAGACTCGTTCACAACTGCACAATGGACTAGGCCTTGAATTGGCAGTTTGGTGCGAACGAGCTTCACTTGACGTCTTGACTGATACTAGGCTGCCATTTGCCTACCCCGCGAGTGGAGCGTATAAGTCATACTCCTATCTCACTTCATGAGCTTCTTAGAGAATTCCCAAATCTCACAAACTGCGACTAACAGTTAAGCTCACATAGGTGTGTTCTTACACAGATACTCTGTAGGACAGTATCTTGCTATAAAGCTTCAGAACACATTAAGACAAAGTCATCCTGCCTTACAGAAATGAGAGTACTGCATCTCCAACGGAGTGGGTTAAGTAAGGATGTACTCTCCCGTCAACCAGCAGCTTGTTTTCCCAGGTCCTAATTCACGGGATCTCCGATCACATAGGTTGGGTTACTACTAAGGTTAACTCACATGGGTCTCAGTCCCATCTCCTTCGATGCGTTATCAATCACAGTACGTGATAGTCCCTTGGTAAAGGGATCTGCCAGGTTCTTAGCTGTCTGGATGTAGTCCACAACTATTACTCCGGAGTTTCTCAATTTCCTGACAGACTGCAGTCTATGTTTCACATGTTTGTTGGACTTCATATTATCCTGCCTATTCTTCACCTTTGTAATAACTGTTTGGTTATCACAGTTTATGAGGATAGCAGGAATTGTTTTTTCAACCACAGGTAAGTCCATCAACAGTTCTCTCAACCATTCAGCTTCAGTAGAGGCTGTGTCCAGAGCTGCGAGCTCTGCCTCCATTGTCGATTTTGTAAGTATTGTCTGCTTACAAGATCTCCAAGAGACGACACCACCTCCTAAAGTGAATATATATCCACTAGTGGCCTTTAGTTCATCAGCATCTGTAATCCAATTTGAATCACTATATCCTTCAAGTACACCTGGGTACCCTGAATAGTGAATCACATAGCTCATTGTACCCTTTAGATAGCGCATTACTCGATCAATACCGCGCCAATGATCATCTCTTGGACTAGATGTGAATCTACTCAACTTGCTTACAGCAAATGAGATGTCAGGGCGGGTTGCGCTAGCTAAATACATCAATGAGCCAATAATCTGGGAGTATCTCAGTTGATCCTTTCCTAGCCTCCGATTCTTTCGAAGAATTAGACTAGGATCATAGGGTGTTGGAGAAGGTTTGCTATCCATATAGCCAAAGCGAATCAAAACCTTTTCCACATAATGAGACTGCAAAAGAGTAATCCCATTCTCGCCCTTATTAAGTTTAATATTAAGAATCACATCAGCTTCCCCCAAATCCTTCATGTCAAAGTTTTGGGATAAGAATGATTTTACATCATTAATCTCATCGATGCTTGTCCCAAAGATCAGTATGTCGTCAACATACAAGCACAAGATTACTCCTTTGCCCCCACCATAACGGTAATACACACAGGTATCAGTCTCATTTACAGCAAACCCAGCAGAGGTTAAAGTATTATCAAACTTCTCATGCCACTGTTTGGCTGCCTGCTTTAGACCATACAAGGATTTGAGTAACCTGCACACCTTGCCCTCTTGTCCTTGTGCTATAAATCCATCGGGCTGATTCATATAAATTTCTTCCTTCAACTCTCCGTTAAGAAAAGTTGTCTTCACATCCATTTGATGAACAAGAAGACCATGGGAAGCAGCCACGAATAATAGCACTCGGATTGTAGTTAATCTAGCAACAGGTGAGTAAGTATCAAAGAAATCCTCGTCTTGTTTTTGTGTGTAACCTTTAGCCACAAGCCTCGCCTTGTACTTTTCAATAGTACCGTCAGGCCTAAGCTTTTTCTTAAATACCCATTTGCAGCCAACTGGCTTACAACCCGCTGGTATATCTGTCACTTCCCAAGTACCATTTGCCATGATGGAGTCCATCTTGCTACGAACTGCATCCTTCCAATATTCTGCATCAGGTGATGCATATGCTTCAGCAATGGTCGTCGGTGTGTCATCCACGAGGTAGACAGTGAAGTCTTCACCAAAGGATTTTGCAACCCTTTGTCTCTTACTCCTTCTAGGAGCTACATCACTGTCATCCTCTTCATTACCAAGTGGGTTTACAATTGGCTCAATTATGGGTATGAGTTCAGGGGTAAATTCAGATGACGAACTAGGCAAAGAATAAGCACCGTTCATCGAGAATATATTTTCAAAGAAAGTAACATCCCGTGACTCTATAAGTGTATCAACTAAAATATCAGGCGTCTCTGATTTTATGACTAAAAACTTATACGCCATGCTGTGGTACGCATATCCCAAAAGAACACAGTTAACTGTCTTAGGTCCGAGCTTGCGCTTCTTATTAATTGGTACACTGACCATCGCCAAACAGCCCCACGTACGCAAGTAATGTAGTGAAGGTTTCTTCCTTTCCATCCCTCGTACGAAGTCACATCACTATTTTTAGTGGGAACTCTGTTCAGAACATGACATGCTGTCAAGACAGCCTCCCCCCACCATGCCTTGGTCATACCGGACGTTCCTAACATGGCATTTACCAAGTCCATTAGCGTCCGATTCTTTCTTTCGGCAACCCCATTAGATTGAGGTGAATATGGAGGTATCCGTTCATGAATTATTCCATTCTCCGAACAGAAGAGATCAATCTCGTTGGAAAAATATTCACCACCAGGATCAGACCTAACACGTTTTATTTTCTTTTCCAATTGATTTTCCACCTCAGCTTTATAAGTCTTAAAACATTCTAACGCCTCATCTTTTGTTTTTAGAAGAAACACATAACAATATTTTGTTGCATCATCAATTAAAGTCATAAAATATCTTTTTCCTCCCTTTGTCAACACACCATTCATCTCACACAGATCAGAATGTATGAGCTCTAATAATGTCGTGCGCCTCTCGTCTACAGCCTTGTGTGGCTTACGAGGTTGCTTCGCTTGCACGCACGCTTGACATTTAGAGCCTTTGACAGTCAAAAAATTAGGAAGTAAATTCATGCTGGATAGACGCGACATACAACCAAAATTAATGTGACACAAACGTGAATGCCATACATCAGCCACTGAATTGTTTGAGTCACAAATATGGTTCACCACTTTATTACAAAAATCGGAGAGAGAAAAGCGGAACAAGCCTCCGCTATCATAGCCTTTGCCAATGAATTGGCCATACCTCGAGATGACTACTTTATTAGACTCAAATACCAGTTTGAATCCATCTCGACACAAGAGGGATCCACTAACGAGGTTCTTCTTTATTGAGGGGGCATGCTGCATGTTCTTGAGCCGCACGATCTTTCTCGAAGTGAACTTCAGATCGACCGAACCAACACCGAGAACAGTAGCATGCGAGCCGTTCCCCATCATGACGGTTGAACCTCGTGCGTCCTGGTAAGGTGAAAACATGGAGATATCAGTACAAACATGAATATTGGCCCCTGTATCTATCCACCAATCATTAGATTGGCATACAAAAAATACACTTGGTAAATAATTACCGTACCCAGATCCGCTAGGATCGCCAATAGTCACGTTGGCAGATTTCTGCCCTTGCCGATTCTTCTTTCCTTTGCGGTTCTTGCACTTCTTGGCGAAGTGCCCAGTCTCACCGCAAACGAAGCACACAACCTCATCCATGTTCATCTTCTTCTTTTTGAACTGAGTAGTCTGGTTAGGCCTTTGCTTGTTCTTACCAGTGTGCTGCATCACGTTGGCGCTGGACTGCCCTTCGGGTGCTCTTGGTGGAGCATCCTTTGCCCGAGCCTTCTCTTCAACATCAAGACCAGCCAACAAATCTTCAACGAAGATTTTCTGTCTTTTATGTTTTAGAGCTGTGGCAAAGTTCCTCCATGAAGAAGGCAACTTGGCAATAATGCCACCCGCCACAAATTTATCAGGCAAGACATGCCCAAGCTGTTCGAGCTCCCTCACAATGAGTTGGAACTCATGAGCCTGTTCCATGACAGAACGGTTATCAACCATTTTGAAGTCGTGGTACTGCTCCATCACGTACAGCTCGCGCCCAGCGTCCGAGGCCGAGAACTTGTGTTCAAGTGCCTCCCACAGTTCAACATCACTTTTGATGTTCATATAAACATCACACAGCTGGTCCGAGAGGACGCTAAGAACGCATCCGACGAAAATCGTCGTAGCCGCAGTGAAATCCCGCACCTCTTTCTCAGATTCGAGAGGTAGTGCGGGAGGATCACTAACGACCCAAAATACGCCCATAGCAGTGAGCCACAACTGAGCTCTCGTCTGCCATCTCTTAAAATTCACACCAGTGAATTTCTCCGGTTTCATCGCATCAGAAAAACCAGCCATCACTAAATGCCTATAAGGTTTTTGGATTGTTAGAAATAATAGCAATTTAGTGATGCATAAATTAATTCCGACAATTAGAAAAAGATAAACAACATGCATCGTAGATGTATAATCTACCACTAGCAGTAAGATCCAAGACATATCTAGGCTATGTATCGTAGTAACATGAAGAACACGAAATAGAAGAACAGTAGGATCGAAGGCATGCTTACAGTGGGGTTGTCGGCACTAGGAACTAGCGCAAGAGAAGACGAAGCAGACCGTCGATGAAGACCGGCGAAGTCTGCGTAGAGGGAACAAGACGTCCAGCGAGCAGTCGCGACGGCGCTTCCAAAAACCTTATACGTCCCCTACCCCGTGCAGGGACACGAGGAGACGTAGGCTTCGGAGATCCTGCTCTCCCGGCACCGATGGCACGTCGGCGGCGGAATGGGGTCGACAGCGGCAGCGCAGCACTAGGGCAGAGGAGAAGGAGAATGTGTTGTATGGAGGACGACGTCTCGTCCTTCTTTTATACACACGCTGCAGTTGTATCTATAGAAAGCGACAACCGCGTAATCACAATATTAATGTGATTGAACCTACCATTAGTGTACGAGTCAATCACCATTAATACGAGAATAATTGCTTGCTAAAACAGGCCAGCGCAATTTTCTCCATGCATGCAAAAATATCGAGTGACAAAAGGAAGTCGCGCACCCGCAAGGTCTCGGGTCGGACCATTCACGTGCACGTCGTGCGCCCCTGCGCGAGTCGCCACGCCACGCCCCGCCCCGCCCCGGCGAGGCAAGGCGAGCGAGCGCGCATGTGGGTTTCTTCCTTTGCCTCTCCTGAATAGCTTCAACCAGTTGGAGATAGTTCAACTATATAAGCTGGCATCCCTCCTTCTAGAGTAGCAATATGGGACTAAAGTCCCCCACCATACCATGCATGTGTGATGGGCCTTTGAGATTTATTTGGAATATTTATTTGGGTCTTCTAATATTATGGCCCGATACTTGTTGAGCCCGATCATTAAATTTGCTAGGCTAAATTAGAGGGCATTTTACCACCCAGTGGAGACTTGGGCAGTTTGGGCGGCGCTGAAGGCCAACCTGCTGGTGGGAGGGGCGGTGTTGGAGGCCGGCCAGGGGCGCAACGGCTTCTGTCGTACTCCCTCCTGGTTTTCTAGTGACATCTATTTAGAGACAGAGGGAGTAAGTACAAGCGGAGGTGAAAGAAAATCACCAGCGCGAGTCAGTAAATGAAGATCAAATGTCTCATATCTCGCCATGTATCACATCTAACGACCCAAAATTCAATTGTTGGGAAGGTCCAAAACAAATGGACAATGAATAGCAATTCTGCTATTTTACTGCTATTTTACCTTCTTGCCTTTTCCAATTTGGAACGAGCATTCGCCAACCACGGATGCCTACTGGCTACTGCCTACAAAGTTTCCAACCAGTGCTTGCGTAAGCACAAAAACTATCCAGAAATTAGGGTAGTCACCGGCCGCCCCATTTGCGCTATCAGGTATCACTTGTGCTTAACAATTTTCTTTTTCACATGTCTTAACATTATTACTAATCAGATGCTCCTTTAATACCTCTAGGTTTTTCCATGTCATATGAAAAATAATACTCTCTCCATCCTAAATTTTGAAACGTTTAACTTTTTTATTCTCAAGTTTGACCACTTGTCTTATTAAAAAAATTTATACAAATAAAGTTAAATTTAAGTTATTCTTGAAAAAAATTATTAATAAACAAGCCACGACAAAAAAATAATATTTTGCACAAAAATTTGAATGAGATAAGTGGTCAAACTTGGTGTCAAAAAAGTCAAATGTCTTATAATTTGGGATGGATTGAGTATGAAGTAACCATAATCTATGTATAAGTATCCACCACTACAAATAATCTGATGTAAACAAACTCTATCAAAAGATCTGCATTCAAAATTACCTACTTTTATATAAAAAAGAGGAACAGAAAACCGGCCTCCTATGCAAACTATAGAAACTATAATCAAGACCACAAGAATCTAATATGATGGTGGATTATTTTAGCATTTAAACCCCTCCACTCATCTCATCCTAATCTAAATAGACATGGACACTGTGGAGGGTTTAAGGGCTAAAATAACACACCTTCATCTCTAACCATCAGATTAGATTCTTATGGTCTTGATTCAAGTTTCTATAGTTTGCACAGGAGACTGGTTTCTATAGCATATGTTGCCAAAAAAGTATCCAAAATAATACACACACAAATAATATATAAAAAGAAAGGACATGGTTAATGCACGACCGTGCATGCATTAAGCTAGTTGCACGCACACTTCAATTCTGGAAATAAAAAAACTACACTTTCTATTTTTACCGTGATGGAAGGTAGCGGTCATGTGCGCTGCTAGGAGCGGTACGGTTCGGTCGGCGAGTAAGCATGAAGCCCGCTTGCTGGACCCACCAAAGACAGTCTCTCACCCACGTGAACCTTTCTTCTTTCTTATTTTGCTTTTCCCTTTCAATATCCAAAACAAAGGTGTTTAGGACGTCCCATCGAGCAGTTGACTGATTCATCCAAACAAGATGGACCGATTCATTCAAAACAACAGATACATATAAATATGCAGACTTTGATACAATCAGTTGCAGATAATTAGCTTCTTCGACACTAGATTATACAATGGTTACAAAAACAACCAACCAGATTTGTTACTGAAAAAGCAATTCAGTTCTTTTACATCACCTAATAAGCAAATAAATATTATAGTTTCTACTGTATAAGTAGATCTAATTCTAAACGATAAGCAATTCAGTTCTTTTACATAAGCAATTCAATTCTGTTATACAAGCAATTAAATAGTGTTGTAATTTCTACTAGATAATAAGAACTGATTCTAATTGATAAACATATATGATCATATCTTGAACATGTTAATGACTACTGTTCTTACTGCACATCTTACTACCAAATAGATAACACAGATATATGTTGTATGCACTACTGCTATAGATACAGATCTTGTTGCATTAAACTTTCTTATGTTAGTTGATGCACATGGTTACTTCTATAGATGTAATAACAAATTCATTTTGATGCTTGATGATCTCACACCTGCAATTAAATAGAAAGTACTGGATAAACACATAGATGATAGTGAGAACTCAGAAAAATATTTAAATCAACAGAGTTGAGAACAACCTAGCCTCAAATTTCAACTTTCTCCAAAAAAAGGAAAACACAAAAACAATAGATTAATAAAGTTGAAAAACTGACTATGGAATACAATACTTTTTATACCATCTTAACTAGTTAGAGGAGAAAAATTACCAACTTTTTAGACTAAATTGGAACACCAATATTAACTAGTTCATAATTGTATATGAGCTTCTCTATCTCATTGTCACTACTATCAAGTCGTCCAACTAATCATGATTAGTCGTTCTAGTGGTTTTTTTACTAGTAAGAAAAGGTTAAATTACCTATTCAAGGACACTTTGTTGTCTAACAAAAGACATTTAAATTGGCTCAGAAAAAATTGAATGTGCTAACATGAGGCTGCTAGGAAATTAGGTAAAATAAAACTGGTAACCATAAAGTCAAACAGATGGTAAAGAGTTGCATGTATTTTTTTTATCTTTCTTCCTGCAGTTCTTCCAAAAGTGATAGCTGTCAGAAAAAGAAAATCAGTGTAAACTTAGAAAAAGTTGCCATGATAAAAAATCTGGGTGTTATCATGTCTATTAAAAACGTTAACAGAAACTCGCTCTCCACCTTCCCCAACCAAAGCATTACCCCTAGAGGCATTGATCTTGCCACCACCATGCCTATTGCCAACAGATCACAAAAAAGATGAAAAAACTGCAATGGCTTACTAAATATCTTGAAGTACTCAATTTATAATAAGCAATAAGCAGATCTACGATAAAACAAACTTGTAGATCAATAGAAATTCTTCCACTGCTCCTTTTCTTATATATATCATTATGAGAACTATTGCTTGATCACCTGTTAATCTTGCACATCATTTATCTACTCTTAATCAATCCATGAGGGCTTGACCCACTCACCAATTAATCTTGTGCACAGAGAAATCCAAAAATCTTGGTGATTCAATGCAGAACTAAATTGAAGGTTATGCTTTTCTGAACACACTAACATTTGTTTATAAAAATTGCAAATATGAACTGTGTTGGTTATGAATGACTAAAGTATTGCTTAGTTCATACTATTAAATTGCTATTTCAATTTTATATTATTGCTTATCCAAATTAACTAAGAAGACCAATTGACAAATATTGTTACTTTTATTTTTCCTTGCAGCATGGTGGATCTAAATTCAGAAAAAGCGGTTCATTAATTTTTTAGAAAAAAAACTGTTCAATACAGAGTACACGGCAGGTTGCCATTGAGAGTACTAATTCATATCTATATTTTAGTTGGGCTAATCTATTTGTTTGAACATAGCAACATGTTAATTCAGAGTAAGAACGGGGCATGTACCAAAAAGGGTTATTGTTACTACATTATATGAGCATAAAATACAAACACTTATATAAGAAAATAACTAGTTCTAGGCAACTATCAATGTAATTCAACTAGTCCTATGCATAAGAACTAGGTAGCAACTACAAAAAAATGCTACAGAGAGTGGCTAAGAACTGAGAGCAAGTACAGAAAAAAGAATAGTGAGCTCACAAAACTAAAATGTTGGATACAAATAAGGTAGTACAGAGAGTGGATAACTCTTGATTCTATACTGTATAAAATGGAACAATTTAGAATATTAGTAGCTGCACACATATCTACAAGAAAAATCACCCATCAATACTACTACTTGCTAGTAATCGACATGCACACATTCTATCTAAGACAAGTCAATCATGTTCCTGCTAATTTGTCGAGTGGTGAAGTTGTCGTCAGGTTAAAATTGTACGCAGGCATCAAGGTAAATGTCGACGAAATATGGTCGATAGTCTACCGAGGGGTATGCCCAAGATAGTAGATTGAGCGGCGGAGGCGTGCGAGACGTCTGCAAAGCGTAGACACAGGGACGAGAGACGGTGATTTAGACAGGTTCGGGCCGGCAAGTCGCCGTAATACCCTACGTCCTGTGTTCTGGTGGCTGGTTTGTATTGATGGATTGGAATATAGCGTGAGTTTGGAGGGGATCCCTGCTCGCCTTATATAGTCGGGGAGCAGGGTTACAACTTGCCGAATCCTAACAGATTACAATCGATTTCTTTTGGTAAGGAATCTGAGCTTATCTATTCGGATCTTCCTTGTCGAGCAAGTCATCAGGAGAGTTCTTGGCGGCCGCGACGGCCTGGTCGCGGGCCGTAAGACCTTCTGGTTGGGCCGTATCTGCAGGAGAGCCCAAGTCGTGCTATGGGGGTATACGGGTGTAATATCCCCACAGCTAGTCCCCGAGCACTTTGCATCCATTGTGCTGGGCGTCGTGAAGTCTTCCGAGTAGGTTGGGTCTGGTCGCACGTCAGTGAAGGCGTCTTTCGACCAGGTCGCCTGGTCGCGGTTGCACTTGTAGTAGGCTTCCGACCAGGTTAAGCTGGTCGCGAACGTAACAGCCAGAGTTGTAGCCGAAGTGCAGCTGTGTGGAGTATTCTACGTCGTCCTGCAAAAAGGGATGCAAGGTGCTGCAAGAAAAACTTTGAAGGTCTTTCATCTGGTGAAGTGTATCCACTTGGGACGTAGCTAGACACCAGTAGCCGACGGCGTTCCGGTTGAAGTCCGAGCTAGTCCGCATCAAGCTGTAAAAGAAAAAGATGAACAATACATTCACCGCGGAGGTGAAGTGTATCCACTTAGTCCCCGAGCTTGGGAGTAGGTGCTGTAGGCACGTGGGGCCAAGCTTGTAATTTTCCTGCACAAAACAGAGTCATTTTTATGAAAGGAAAAATGACGTGTGTACACGTAGTCCCCGGGCCTGCTGTAAGAAGCAGCATGGTTCTTGTAGCGGGGCCAAAGAAAATGCATTAGTATAAATATGAGGGAAGAGTCCCCGAGGTTGTTGTTGGAGATCTACAGTCCCCGGGGTTACTGTAGCGCCGACCAGGAACTGTAGAGCTTACTGTTCCCCTGAAATGGACATTAGAACTAGCGGGGGTGGTCAGTCCCCGTGCATTAGTATCGCATTTACTGGCGCAAAGTAATTGAAACTGAAGAAATAATGAAGGCGAACGGACAGGCCGTTTTGGAAATCAGAGGCCCAGTGGCCCATTAAGGCGAATGCGTTGAGGGCGTGCGCGTGCGGTTACCGCAGGCGACGTGGCGGTCGTGGGAGTGATGGGCACGGGTTCCCAGGAACCCTGGAGCCAAAGGGTCGGGCCGCACCGTATAAAAAGGTGAGTCGGACGGCGGCGGTTCCCCACTTGGTCATTTGCTCGCGCCTCGGTCGTTTCGTCTGCTTCACTTCCTTCTCGCGCACGAGCGATTCCGAGCACAAAAACACTGTAGCCCCAGATCTAAATCGAAATCTTCACCTCGTCGCTGTCGATGGCGGGCGGAAAGCGTACTCGTGGAGCTGCGACGAAGGCGAAGAAGGCGACGAAGGCGGCGTCCGACGATCGCATCGAGATGCCGCACTGGGCCCGCGGGTGGACGCGGAGTGTTCTCCGCCGAGAGAATCTGGAGGAGCTCGTCTTCGCTGGCCTGCTTCTGGATAGCGTCACCGGCGGCTGGAGGGAGGCGTACATGGAGGACTTCCCGACGCCGAACACCTCCGAGCTCGTCGTCTTCGAGGCGTTCTTCAGGTGCGGGTTTGGGGTCCCGGTCCGCCCCTTCCTCCACGGGCTGCTGGACTACTACCAGGTCGCAGTGTGCAATCGGACGCCAAACACGATGTTGCACATTGCGGTCTTCATCCACTACTGCGAGGCGTATTTGGGCATTGAGCCCCACTTCGATCTCTTCCGCTACTTATTCCGCCTGAAGATCAACGACACCGGGGCGTCGAACATCGTCGGGTCGGTGTACCTTCAGCTGCGGGACGGAATGGCGGAAGAGTACATTGCAATGCCGCTGCCTTCGAAGGCGATGGAGTACAAACCCAAGTGGTTCTACATCCATCAAGAGGCGCCGAGGCCGCCGTGCGACCCAGCCTTTGAGCCGAAGGTGCTGCTGTCGTGGTCGGAGCGTACCGGCGCAGCGGCGATGGAGCAGGTGGAGGAGCTCCTGAAGTTGGTCGACAAGCGGTGCGTCGACGTGGTGGCGGTGGCGTTGAACTTCATCAAGAGGCGCTGCCAGCCCTGCAAGGAGAGGGCGCACCCAGCGTACGAGTACGCTGGGGACGCGGAGGATCAGACGCGGGAGGCACCGGAGCCCCTGTCGGCGGAGGAGGTGTTCCTGCGGGTTGGGGCGCTGTTCGACCTGCAGAAGAGGAAGAAACTGGAGTATTTGCGGAAATCGTACTCCCTGGAGTACCCTCCGCTGAAGGTTAGTATCTTTGCCCTGCATGTGTTTGTTGAAATGCGAAACTGAATACTTAAGGTCGTAAGATCATGGCACAGGGTCGGGAGGCGTTCGTGTCGCAGGCGCCGTCGAAGGCGTGGCCGAAGGGTGTTGACCCGCTGCGGGAGGACGTCGTGGTCGCGGCACGGCGGAGGTCGACGTGGAGGAGATTGAGAGCAGCGGGGAGGAGGTCAGCCGAGTCTCCGAGCCCCCGCTGAGCAGGCGGCGGGCGCGTGCGGACCCGAAAGGAAAGCGCCAGGCCGCCCCTGCGAAGAAGAAGAAGGTGTCGCTGGAGACCGGAGGCGCCTTCACCATTGATGAGGAGGCGGCGAAACATCGCCGCGTGGTCTTCGACTGGTCGGACGACGCTTCTGACAGTGAAGATGAAGTCCCGCTGAGTGCCCGTTACGGGCAAGGGTCCTCGGCGGGGCGTGGAGGCGGAGCGGCGAAGGCGAAGCCGAAGCCGAAGGTGACGGGGACGCCGGAGCGGGCGTCGGAGACCCGGGAGTCATCTGGCGGGGCGACCGGTGCGCCCAAGCCGCAGGAGGAGTCCGCAGGCGGTGGCGCACGTCCACGCTCTCGTCGCTTCTCTCGAGAGAAGAAGGTGTCAGGACTGTAAGTATCCCCTGCTCATCTTATGATTCTTACCCTGGTCGGATCTGGGCGTTGACGACATGTCCATGCCCTTTGCAGGTCGGCGGATGCCGAAGAGGTGCCGGACACCGAGGGCGGTGGTCGAAGGGAGGCGAGCCCTCCGGTGGAGGCTGACATTGGCGGGTCGGCGAAGTCGGCCGCGCCGGAGATGGCGTCGTAGGCGGCGGAGGACGTCGAGGAGTCCATAGTCCCCGAGCCTCGGGGGGCGGAGCAGCCGGAGGCGTCTGAAGTCCCGAGCCTTGGAGGCGGAGCGACGAGCGTCCCCAACGCCTGGGGGTAGTTCTGGCGGAGGCGGCGTGGCGGGAAGTGCCGCGGCGCCAGTGGCCGGGTCCTTGGGCCGTCGCGCCCGGGGGACGAAGAGGAAGGTGACAGCGCCTGCCTCGCCGGAAATCGAGGAGGTCGAGCGTCCGGAGGAGGACCCGAATCGGCGTCCTGTCCGCCGCTTTTGCATCGAGGGAGACGTGGTCATCGAGGTGGACGACGAGGCGGCGAGTGTGGCGACGGACGTCATAATCGGAGATGCGTCGAAGCTGCTGGAGAGGATCCAGGTGAGTGCATCACCCCTTCGAGCGTAGTTCTAGATGACTCTTGTTTATTCTTGTCGCCGTTTGCCTGCAGCATCTGTTCAAGGTCGGGGAGGAGTGTAAGCTCGCCATTGACCGGATGGCACCGATGGCCGAGGAGAACGAGCGGCTCCGGGCGGAGGTGAAGCGCGTCGAGGGCCAGTTCGCTGGCTTGGAGGCGCATCTGGAGGATGCCCATGCACGTTCTCGGGAGCTTGAGGAGATCATCCAGCAGCAGGGGCAGGAGAATTTCCAGCTTCAGCTGCGGGCCGACAAGGCTGACGAGTTTGCCGCACGTGAGTTAACGACGCTATACTCCCTTTTGCTTAGTACGCCATCTAGTCAAAGTCCTGAATCGTGGAGTTATCTTCGCAGAGGCGATGCAGGCAGGCGAGGAGATGCGTCTCCTGGCCGAGGAGAAGGCGAAGTCCGACGAGGAAGTGCGCAAGTGGCAGGCCATGCACGCCGGTAAGTCTCCTTGGTGAAGCGTGGTCGGAGGTGGTCGTCGTCTTACCCTTTGCTTTGACGTTTGCAGTTTACCGGGAAAACGTGAAAATGCAATTTGCAGACCTGCAGCGACGTATCGATGGTTACCATGAACGCTTCTGGTCGCTGGTGGAGGAGGTGGCCCTGTTGGTGCAGTGCATCGATGAGGAGCCTTTCTTCCCAGCGGAGAAGGAGCGGCGGATCGGCGACCATGTCGTCCAGAAGGCGCGTGGCCTGTTGGGGCGCTTCCAGGCGTACACCAAGGCGGCGGTGCAAAGTGTAGCGGCTCATGGCCTCGCCATTCTTCGTTCGCATTATCCGCGGATGGAGATGTCGAGGCTGGGCGCAGGCTTTGCGGCAAACATGTCGGAGGCCGAGATGGAGCGCCTGGAGGAGGAGGCCGAGCCTGCCGCCGAAGCCCTCGTCGGAGGTGTAGACTTGTTCGGTGCTGGGCACCAGTAGTATGTATATTAGGAGATAGTCTGTAAATAGACTCTTGGGCAAACTGAATCAAAACTTGAAGCGGGTCGGCGTGTTTTGTTCGTTCCCGAATTTCGCAGACCCAATAGTCATGAGCCGTAGCGATGAACAGTTTGGCCTTGGGTTATCCCAAGATCCATAGCGTAGAGCGTGGAGCTCGTTTGCGCGTAGGAGTCAAGGGCGTTGCCCAAGGAACCTCTGCTGGCATCCCATAGCGCAGAGGGCGGGTGCTCGTGCACGCGTAGGGAGGTACCACGGCTAGGGTCTTTTCCGAGAGGCTCGATCGTGGCGTGACATGGGCGAATGGCGACCGTTGTCGAGCGCGTGGGTGGCATGAATGCGAGGCACTGAGCTTATAGCCTCAGAATTCTCAGCCCAAGGTAGCCTTTCCTTCATAGCGCAGAGGGCGGGCGCTCATGCACGCGTAGAGAGGTCAGGACGTCCCCTGGGAGAACTGTTGGCCACCGTAGCGCAGAGGGCGGGTGCTCATGCACGCGTCCAATGCTGACAACAGCCCCGGCTCTGAGTTTTCATCGGCATTAGTCAGGCTGCTTGAAGACCGAATGGAGAACGTGCGCATAACCGACGCATACAGGCACTGGACGTATAGCCTCCGGAGGTCTCAGCCCAAGCTTAGCCTTCCCTTCGTAGCGCAGAGGGCGGGCGCTCATGCACGCGTAGAGACGTCAGGATATCACTTGGGAGGACTACTGACCGCCATAGCGCAGAGGGCGGGCGCTCATGCACGCGTCCAGCGGTGACAGTAGCCCCGGCTCTAAGACTCCTTCGACATCAGCCAGGATGTTTGGAGAAATTGGCGAGTCGTCTGGAGACGAGTTGGAGAGGTCGGCGAGCCGTCCGGAGACGTATTGGAGAGGTCAGCGAGCCGTCCGGAGACGTATTGGAGAGGTCGGCGAGCCGTCCAAAGATGGATTGGAGAGGTCGGCGAGCCGTCCGGAGACGGATTGGGGAAGTCGGCGAACCATCCGGAGACGGATTGGAGAAGTCGGCGAACCATCCGGAGATGTATTGGAGAGGTTGGCGAGCCGTCCGGAGACGGATTGGAGAAGTAGGTGAACCGACCGGAGATGTTGCTTGATCTTTACTCATCATCGTGGTTGGGCGGTAGGGGACGTCTAGGCGTAGAACTTCCTGAGGTGTTCGATGCTCCAAGAGTTAGGTACGTCGATGCCCTCGAGGTCGGCGAGACGATAGGCGCCTGGTCGGGTGACCTCCTTTACCGTGTAGGGGCCGTCCCAATGTGAAGATAGTTTATGCAGGCCGTCAGTCTTGAGTTTCCGCTTGAGGACGAGGTCGCCAACGACGAAGGATCGATCTTTGACGTTGCGGTTGTAGTAGCGGCGAACACCTTTGAGGTACTTGGCGGTGCGAAGACAGGATGTCAGCCGTTCTTCTTCAAGGCGGTTGAGGTCATCACAGCGAGCCTGGTCGGAGGCTTCCTCATCATAGTTTTCGACGCGCGGAGAGCGGAAGACGACATCGGCGGGGATGACGGCTTCGGAGCCGAAGACCATGAAGTATGGCGAAACATTGGTGTTGCGACTGGGTTGAGTCCGGAGACCCCAGAGCACGGAAGGGAGCTCACGCATCCAGCGACCAGGGTGCTTTTCATCCTTCTGGTAGAGGCGCTTCTTCAGAGCGTCGAGGATCATGTCGTTGGCGCGTTCAGCCTGGCCGTTCGCTCGAGGGTGGGCGACGGAGACATACTTGACGAGGACGCCGCGCCCTTCGCAGAAATCCCAAAAGACGTTACTGGTGAAGTTGGAGCCGAGGTCGGTGATGATGGAGTTCGGGAGACCGAAGCCATGGATTATCTCGTCGATGGAGACGGTGTTCTCGGCGGTCGCCTTGGTGATTGGCTTTGCTTCGATCCACTTGGAGAATTTGTCGACGGCGACGTAGATCCACTTGAAGCTGCCCGGAGCAGGTCCAAAAGGACTGATCATGTCGAGTCCCCAGCAGGCGAAGGGCCACGAGGCCGGTATTGCTTGAAGCTCTTGCGCAGGAACGTGGGTTTATTTGGTGTTGAATTGGCACCCCTCGCAGGTGCGGACGAGCTGTTCGGCGTCGGCGACAGCTGACGGCCAGTAGAAACCTGCACGGAAGGCCTTGCGTACCAACGTTTTTGCAGCTGCGTGGTTCCCGCACTCTCTAGCATGGATGTCGAAGAGGATCTCGAGGCCGTCTTCCCGGGAGACGCATTTTTGGAGCACTTCATGACTGGAGTTCTTGCGCATGAGCGCACCGTCGACCAGGATATAATTGTTGATGCAGCGAATGAGGCGTTCAGCTTTTGTCTTATCAGCGGGGACAAGGTTCTCGGAAAGGTACTTGATGAAGTCCTCGCGCCAATCGGGCGGTGCTGTGGAGGTGGTTCCCACTAGTTGTCCTGTCGGCGGCGTCGTGGCATCCGGTGACGGGGCGGAGCTTGAGTAGTCGGCGATGGAGGGCTCGAGCAGGTCGTGAACAAATACGCCAGCGGGGGCCGGAGATCTTGATGATGCCAGCTTGGAGAGCTCGTCGGCCGCCTGGTTCCGGTCGCGCGGTAGATGATGGTATTCGATACCGAAGAATTTGCCTTCAAGCTTCCGGATGGCAGTGCAGTAGGCGTTCATTTTGTTGTTTGAGCAATTCCAGTCCTTGTTGAGCTGGTTGATGACGAGGGCAGAGTCACCGTAGACCATGAGGCGCTTGACGCCTAGCTCGCTGGCGATGCGGAGACCGTGGAGGGCGGCTTCGTATTCGGCGGCGTTGTTGGATGCTGGGAAGAGCAGCCGTAGAGCGTAGCGGAGCTTTTCGCCAGAGGGAGACATGAAGAGGAGACCGGCGCCGGCGCCATGCAGGGTGAGGGAGCCGTCGAAGAAGAGGGTCCAATGTTCTGGCGCTTCCGGCGGTACTGGAGTTTGGAGGTCTATCCATTCGGCGATGAAGTCGGCGAGTGCTTGCGACTTGATGGTCTGGCGACCCTGGAAGGCGATGTCGTAGGAGCCGAGATCGATGGCCCACTTGATGATGCGTCTTGTAGCGTCCTTATTGCGGAAAATGTCCCCGAGGGGGAATTCTGTGACGACGGTGACCCGCTCAGAGCTTTGGAAGTAGTGGCATAGCTTGCGTGCAGTAATAAGGACCGCGTAGAGGAGCTTTTGTACCTGGGGGTATCGGGCTTTGGAGTCGTTCAATACCTCGCTGACGAAATAGCAGGGTCGCTGGACGGGGTAGGAGTGGCCAGCTTCCTCACGTTCGACGACGATGACGGAGCTGACGACCGGTTTGTGGCGGTGATGTAGAGCAGCAAGGGCTCCTTCTCCTTTGGTGCGGCGAGCACAGGAGGCTGGGTAAGATATTTCTTTAGGTCGGAGAAAGCGCAGTCGGCTTCGGCGTCCCAGACGAACTTTTCGCCAGCCTTGAGGAGCTTGAAGAAAGGTAGCCCCTTTTCGTCGAGCCTGGAGATGAAGCGGCTGAGGGACGCCATGCACCCGGTGAGCTTCTGGATGTCCTTCACATTGGAGGGAGCTCGCATGCGGAGGACGACCGAAGTATTGTCGGGGTTTGGGTGAATGCCATCGCGGCTGACGATGTTGCCGAGGAGGTTTCCAGACGACACGCCGAAGATGCACTTGCTGGGGTTGAGCTTCCACTTAAACCTGTTGAGGGCCTTAAAGGTTGCCTCGAGGTCGGAGATGAGCGTGTCGATGGTGCGAGTCTTGACGACGACGTCGTCCACGTAAGCTTCGACCTTCTCCAGGATGAGGTCTTTCAAGCAATCCTAGATCGCACGCTGGTACGTAGCTCCGGCGTTCTTCAGCCCAAACGACATGGTCGTGTAGCAGTAGGCGCCGAAAGGCGTGATGAACGCCGTCTTGATTTGGTCCTCTACCTTCAAGGCAATTTGATGGTAACTGGAATAACAATCGAGAAAGGAGAGAAGTTCGCACCCGGCGGTGGAGTCGACGACCTCGTCGATGCGAGGGAGGAGGAAGGGATCTTTAGGGCAATGCTTATTGAGGTCGGTGTAGTCAACGCACATACGCCATTCTTTATTCTTTTTGAGTACAAGGACCGGATAGGCCAGCCAATCTGGGTGACACACCTCTTTGATGAAACCGACAGCTAGGAGCCAGGTGAGCTCTACCCTAATTGCCTCCTTCCTATCTGGCGCGAAGCGACGGAGCTTTTGGCGAACCGGCCTGGCGGTTGAGGAGACATTCAGGGAGTGCTCGACGAACTTCCGTGGAACCCCAGGCATGTCCGCTGGTTTCCAGGCGAACACGTCGATGTTGCTCCGTAGGAAGCTGACGAGCGCGTCTTCCTATTTGGGGTCGAGGTTGGTGCCGATGACGATGACGACAGTCTTCTCCGGAGCGCCGTCCACCAGGGCCACCTGCTTCGTGTCCTTCGACTTTTTGCTGGAACGCTGGTCGGAGGCTTCCGGGATCTCAAGATCGTCGGGGCGGAGCTTGGCGGCGTTGGCGAGGCAGTCCTGGACGCCCTGGATCTATTGGCGTGTCTCGGCAAAATAGATTGTTTCCTGCTCGCACTCGTACGCCACCTGGAGATTTGCGTGGACGCTGAGGACGCCTTTCTTCGTTGGCATCTTGAGCACGAGGTAGGCGTAATGTGGAACAGCCATGAGCTTGGAGAGCGTCGGGCGACCGAGGATGGCGTGGTAGGCGGTGTCGAAATCGGCGACGATGAAGGTGATGTACTCCTCGCGGAAGTGGTCGGAGGTGCCGAACTGCACTGGAAGGGTGATTTGGCCGACGGTCATGGAGGGTTTCCCTGGTACGATGCCCCAGAAAGGAAAATTCGCTGGGAACAGGTCCCGCTTGGAGTAGTCGAGCTCGCGGAACGCCGAAGAGAAGATGATGATGAGGGCACTCCCACCACCGACGAGGACCTTGCGGTAGCGGCAGTTGGAGATCACCGGGTCGATGACGAGGGGAAAACACCCTGGGTACTTGTCGTCCGACCACTGGTCCTCCCTGGAGAAGGTGATGGGGCGCTCCGACCAGTCGAGGTAGCGGACGTTGGCGGGGTCATCGGTGATGGCGGCCACGGAGGCGATGTCACGTCGTACTTGGCGTCGCTCCTGCTCGGTCTCGATGACGACGTTACCGCCGAAGATGGAGAGTGTCCTCGCTGGTGCGCGGAAAGCGGGCTCGTGGCCGTCGGCGTCCTTGTCCTTGTCGTTGTCGAATCGCGGTCGCTTGTCGTCGCTCCCGCAAACATTACGGGCGATGGTGTCGCACTCGCGCATGGAGTGTTTGGCGCCTTTGTGGAGAGGACAGGGACCGTTGAGGAGCTTCTCGTAGTCGTTGTCGTAGGTGCGCTTCGGCCGAGTACTGGTGTTGGCGATGTAGCGACGGTCATGTCGACGATGATCCGTCCTCCGACGGGAATACTCTGGTCGATCGTGCCGGCGGTCTCGATCGTCGCGGTGGTCGCGTTGTCTGGAGCGGTGGTCGCATCCTTCATTGCGCTGTTCATTGCAGCGATCATCATCACGACGACGCTCCTGGGACTGTGATCGGCGACGTGGGCGTTCGTGATGGCGATGGGCATCGTCGGCGTCGGCGTAGGAGTTGGCGATCGTCATCAGTTCGGTGACCGTGGCTACCTTCTTTTGGATGATCTTGTCACAGAGCTCCTTATGGCGTAGAACGTTGGAGAACGTGGAGATGGCTTCTGCGTCGGCGATCTCTGGAATCGTGAGGCGCATGTTGGAGAATCTTTGAATGTATCTCCGGAGGCCTTCGTTATGCTCCTGGTGGACGTTTTGGAGATCGTAGCGCGTTCCTGGTTGGACGCAGGTAGCGCTGTACGTCTTGACGAAGACCTCCTTCAGCTGTTCCCAGGTGTCGATGGAGTTCTCGGCGACCTTGTGGAGCCAACTGTTGGCTGAAGACGACAACATGACGGGGAGGTTCTTGGCCATCACGTCAGATCCTCCTCCGGCTGCTTGGATGGCGATTTCGTACGTGGTGAGCCACTGCTCCGGGTTGGCCTTTCCATCGTACTTGTCCACCGTGGTGACCTTGAAGCCCCGAGGCCATTGGACGGCTCGGAGCTGGGAGGTGAAAGGGCATGGCCCTATCGAGGCGTCGGGAGCCGGTGCTTGATCACGGGCACGATTGCCTTGGGAGACTTCCTGGTCGCGACGTGGCGGCAATCGCCGTCGGCGCGGGGGATGTGGGCTTGGTGGCGTCCCGCTGTACGACGATCCGGATGGAGAGGGATATCGCCCCTTTTCGTTGCACTGCACGACAACAGCCTTGATATGGGTGACAACCTTCTGTAGTTCTGGAGTTACCGGAAGCTTGGAGAGTTCGTTGTAGACGACGACGAGGTTGGCGCTTAGGGTCGGGTAAACGGGTTGATCATCGACCCTGTCGAATTCGTAGATGAGGTCGCGGACTCCAGCGTTGTCGCGATCCCGTCGTCGGTTGTCGTCGCGATGCTCCCGGTCGCGGTGCTCCTGGCTGCGTCGTTCATCGTCGCGCCGGCACCGTCGGTCGATGTTGCGTTGCTCCCGATTGGCGCGTTCGCCTTCCGTTTCGTTCGGCGGTGGAGGACTGTCGGCGGAGACGTTGAAGATGATGCCACCGCGGTACGGTAGGAAGTTAACCTCGGAGTTGGTGGAGATAACGGTCGTAGACCGCATGGACATGGAGCCGTTTGTCGTGGTAGATCCGGACGCCGAAGTCGCCGAGACAGTGTCGCCAGAGATCTCTTTGAGAGTCACCATGCCAACGAGTGGAGCTGGAGTCGTCCGGGCGTGCACGCTGGTCGGAGGCATCTGGTCGGAACCAGAAAACTGGAGCTGGTCGGAGGGTTGTCGCAGCGCATGATGCTGGTATGTAGGAGCCGCACCGCGGAGCCCGAAGGGCATGGATGTTGGAGACGAAGTGCGGTGACGAGTCGGATGCAGATCCGATCTGGGGCGGTGGGTGGGACGAGCGCTGGAAACTCCCAATGGTGTACCTGAAAATTGCTCAAGGCGAGATTGGTCGGAAAGCTGTATACGAGCTACCTCGATGGCGTCGATGCATTCAGCGATTCCTTGGTTGGCTCGGTCGATGGCTTCGATCAAGTCGTCGCAAGAGACGATTCTCGGCGGGCGGCGTGCCGCCTTTGTGATGCGGCAGGTGGACGGCAGAGCGTCCAGCGCAGGAAACTACGCAGATTCCACGGTTTCCAGAGTAGGAACGTGGTCGCCCACGGTCCGGATCATAGATCCGATCTGAAAAGTGGTGCCAGCCTCCGGAAGAACCATGGAGCGAGGGAAAGTGACCGCTTGGCAGATCATGGTGTCATAGCACACACACCCTACCTGGCGCGCCAACTGTCGACGAAATATGGTCGATAGTCTACCAAGGGGTATGCCCAAGGTAGTAGATTGAGCGGTGGAGGCATGCGAGACGTCTGCAAAGCGTAGACACAAGGACTGTTGATGGTCCTTAAACACCTGTTTTACCATCAACATTTGACCCTAAAATCCACCAAAAAGGCATGAAATGTAGTCAAATAGGTTTCAAACTAACCAAATTCCACATGTCCATAGAATTTTATTTGAATGCAGGATTTGAACCAAATTTGGACATATGGACCCACCAGAGGCCAAGCCCACTCAGCAGGGCCCAAATGGGCCTAAGGGGGGTGGCGCCCGCCACCTCTAAGTGGCGCCCGCCACTTGGGTTGGCCCAAGTTCCACTCCCTGCCACGTCACCGATCCGTGTGACCTCCCCAAGGCCAAATCTTGGCCCTTGGTCACTAGGTCAGTGGCATCGGATGGCTCAGGATGAAGTGGCGTGGATCAAGGCTGAATGGCGGTTGCTAGGACATGCAACCGACCTCCAAACCGCCTTGGACAACCACCTGGAGGCCGTAGGATCAACAACGAAGCATCCAGCGGCCAGGAGACTGGCGGCCGCCAGTAGGGGGTGGCGCCCGCCACCTGACCTAACCCTAGGTCGGTTGGCTGCCCCCTATAAGTACCCCCCTCACTCCACAAGGCTATAAATACCCCCCTGAGGCATCAGTACCATCATACCACAACACAAGAGAAGCAAAGCAAGTAGAAGCAAGCAAGTGAGAGCTCAGAGAGCTTAGGCAAGTAGGGTAGCTAGTAGAGAGAGTATAGCTTTAGTGCTCTCGCTACAGCGCGGCTCTTAGTTTAGCACAGCTTAGCCTAAGTCCTTGGCAGAATTAGCGTAGAGCTTGCTAAGAGAGAAGCGGGTGCGAGCGACTGGCATCGGAGGTCGGTTGATTTCCCGGCGTCTCTGGTCTGGTTTGCTCTCTTGTATCTCAGGTACATTTATCTTTATCTTAGTATTACTTTAAGCATTACTTTCAGTATTACTTTATCAAGTACCTTGAGTGTGACCTAGCTATCCTACAGTTCAATTCACTTAGCCATAGTAGTTAATCTCTAGTGAGCTTAGTGTTTGATCTTTGCCAATAGGTTGCTTAGTTAGTTTAGTGTTTATCTTATTAAGTCAAGTGTTTGCTCTGACGTCCGCAAGGGTGTCTCTATTCAAAGCTAGGGTAGAGATAGTTAGAATATAGTTAAGCGTGGTGCTTAGTTATAGACTTACCTTCAGATACGGCTGGACCCCCGGATAGCTGTGGTAGCAAGCAGGTGGTGACAGCCCTGTGCGCCTTGAATTCCACCACGTAGTTGGCCCAGTTTAACAGTAAGGCTCGTTGTGCTAGCGTTCAACCTAAGTAAGTGGTAAAGGCTAGTACGCCTCGATACTTGACAAGATAGGAATAAAACTTTACTTAACTTAGTTGCTTTATTGTCTTTTGCCTGCCCTGCTTCGTAACTATCTTGCTTCGTAGTTATCTTGCTTTGTAGTTATCTAGGAGTAGTTATTAATTAGTAGTTAGTTATCTTTAGTTACCCTTAGTTACCCTATAACTACCTATCCATCCACCTTACCTTAGCCATCCATTTCATCCTTACCTATCCACCCACATATTCTTTCTAGCCTTCCATCCCCTCTTTTCCCTTCTCCCCTTTTTCCTTTTCTCTTTTCTTCGACTCTCATCCCCTCCTTGACTCGACTCATACACCACCCTAGCCTTCCCTTGGGATCAAATAAATCGACACCTGGTACTCCCAGGCGAAGTGCTACTACGATAGTTCTGTGCGCTTGCAGAATCTCCTCTTGGTAGATTGCAATCTCTCTAGCTAGCTCCTACTAGTGTCGGGATTGACAACCCCGCTTGGCATTAGTAGATAGCTGCTTTAGCTTCACTCCTTTAGGTATAGTGACCGGACTTGCTTCAAGCACTTCTGACACCGTTGCCTGGAATAGATTCCATAGTCTGCTCCAAGTAACGACATTGGCTAGTGTCAACAAGCATTTCTGGGCCGTTACCGGGGATAGTTGCCTAGCTCTATCTTTAGTGAAGCTAAGAACTACCAACAAGCATTTCTGGCGCCGTTGCCGGGGAAGGCAATCGGTGTATCGGTTGAGTCCGTGTCAAATTTATCTTCGCTTAAGCTCCCGCTTATCGAATCCCATCTTACCCCATTCTTTCTTTCCTTAGTCCTTCTTATCTTTTTCCTTCATCTTCTTCAACTTCTTTCTTTCTTATCTCGTTCTATCTTCACGATGGCCAACAAGACCATTCATGAATTTTCTGCTCCTTCTGCCGCTAATGTAGCGATAGGACCAGACGTGATCGATGCCAACCTCAATTTTGAGTTGAAACCGGCTCTGATCACGATGGTCCAAGCTAGCCCGTTCTGTGGCAAAGCTCATGAGGATGCCAACGCTCACCTCCAACAATTTTTGGAGATTTGCGGCACCTTCACCATTAAGGGGATAACCCAAGAAGCCATCCGTCTTCGTCTCTTTCCTTTCTCTTTGCTAGGAAAAGCGAAGCAATGGTTCTATACCGATCGCAACGCTGTAGACACATGGGACAAGTGTTCCAATGCTTTTCTCGCCAAATTATTTCCTATGGGCAAGACGAATGCTCTGCGCAAAAAAATCTCCAGCTTTACGCAACAAGCCGAGGAATCTATTCCCAAGGCTTGGAAGAGGTTGCAAGAGTATGTCGCTGCTTGTCCGCACCATGGTATGGAGGACTGGCTATTGATCCATAACTTCTACCATGGCCTAACCCCTCTCTCTAGAAGCCATTTGGATGCCGCCGCCGGCTGTGCATTCTTTTCTTTGAATGTTGCAGATGCTAAGGCTCTCATAGAGAAGATGGTGTCGAACCAAGGATGGAATGACGAAAGACTACAGCCCCGTAAGAGAGGTATGCATTCCCTTAAGGAGACCGACATGATCGTGGCCAAGATGGACCTGCTGGCAAAGAAGCTGGACAACTGTGAGAAGATGAACCAACAAGAGAGTGTCCAATCTCTGGAATCTTACATGACTTGTGAAGTCTGTGGAGAAACCGGACATTCTGGGAACCACTGCCCCGAGCTACATGAAGATTTGAACTTCATCAACAACAATAACGGTTTCCGTCAACAGAATCAAGGATGGAATCAGCCTGCAAACTCTCAAGGTAACAATTCATCCCCCCGCTCTAATTTTCATAATTCTGATAGTCTCTCATTCTTGAAAAATTTAGTTTACTCACAAGGTAGAACTACTGATTTCTTGAAAGAGAGATTAATGGCGAATGATAAAATTCTTGAGAATATAAATGCTAAATTGGAAGATTTCTCATCTGCTCTAAAAAATCAACTTAGCTTTAATAAGATGTTAGAAACCCAATTAGCTCAACTTGCTGCTATCATACCGTCTTTTGAAACTGGCAAAATTCCTGCTAAACCTGACATGGAAACTGCAAATATGGTTGAAATAAAATATTTTAACTATTATGAAGATCAAACCATGACTGTTAAAAAAGGTGATCCTGGTAGTCCCATAATTAGATGCTCAATCTTTGGTGAAGTCTTTAAAAATGCCATGTGTGATTTAGGATCGAGTGTGAACATTATATCTAAAGATTTCTATGAAAACTCATTCTTTCCACCCATGTCATCCACATCTGCCTATGTTGTGCTAGCTGATCAATCCACTTGCTATGTAGAAGGAATAGTTAATGATTTACCTGTTCATATTAAAGGCTCCTATGTTCCTGCTGATTTCATAATACTAGATATGAGAAATAGGAAAGATGTACCTCTAATCTTAGGTAGACCCTTCTTGAACACTGTTGATGCCTGCATATATGTGGGAAGTGGTAAAATTCAAATGACATTAGGAGGGAGGAAGGAAATATTCTCTTTCTCCCGAGGCCCCGCATATGTCGCTAACATGCAGGAAGCAAAACACGTTCGTACCAAGAAGAGGCGCCCAAGAACAAGGTGGAGCAGAAAGAAAGAACCACCTCCTTCTGAGTTGTGTAATTCACATAACAAAGGAGAGGTGCCAAAAGAAGAAGAACCTGATGGAGTACTAAGAGAAGAAGTGCCCAAGGAAGAAGATCCACCCGATAAGGATGAAACTCCATGGACCTAAGGTATGGTTTTACTTTTAATTTTTCCCTTCAATTTTCCCTTTTCGAATAAATAACATATGTCATGCATGTAACTAAAAAAAAATCACCAGTTATCATTAGTTATATGCATAGGTATATGTTAACTTAGCTAGAATAATAAAATAGGATAGTTTCCCTTTTTCACAACATTAGATAGTTTCCCTTTTAATAAAATGAGAACAAGAGCTCCGACCGAGAAAGAAGAAGACCCTTCACCAAGCAAGAAGCCAGCTTGGGGGAGACTCCCGCCCCAATAAGGTATGTCTCAAGCCTACACTTTACATTCAGTTCTTAAATTCTTTATCTTTTGAATGTCACATGCTTGCCTAAATAACCATTCCATGAACAAAATTGATAAAATCTGCTTAAACAAGTTGAAACCTGAATAAGATTTGAAATATGTCATGCAAATGCTATTGTTATGGTTTGAATAACTGGTCTTATCTAAGTTGTAGCTTTTATGGGTTGCACATGCTTTAACTGAAATCATGCTTAGTGAATAAAGTTAGTAAGAAATGGAGTAATTCTTTAAACTTGCTAAGGTGAAATTAGGGCCTAATCTGGAGGATTTCTTTTAAAAATCATGAAAACCTTGCTAAAAGTTCTTCCTAGATTTTATCCCATCCCACCACCAGCCAAATATTTGTTAGTCATTAGTCAAAACTACAAAGAGCTTTGTTTGTGTTGAGCTTTGTTAGACCTCATAGATCTTAGTAGAGAAGCTTATCATATCTTTTGAATCAAGATTCACGCACACCCACCATAATTTGCCTACTTTCCACTTTGGAAGTTTGCAACCACCAAATAAATTGCTTATTCTCTACACCGGAGATATGCAATACCCTGCCAAACATCCCATTGCTAGCCTTATGCCTATTCCTACAATGGGAATAAGCATTTCTCCCTCTTCCCCTTTTTCATTTCAAAAATCCTTTCCTATAGATGTCCGGGGAAATCTAGAGCTAAAAGAGAGAGAAAAAAATGAGCAAAGTAGCTCAACAAAGGACTATGTCCTGAAGAAAAAAAAGAAAAAAAAGGGGGTGAGCAAAGTAGCTCAAGAGAGGACTATGTCCTAAGAAAATGTGAGGACACATCTTTTGTCTACTCACTATGTATCCAAAAAAAAAGAGAGAGAGAGAGAGAATTATCATTAGCTCTAGACCCCAGAAATTAACTAGGAAGGATTACGAAATATCTCTCTATACACTTCCACATAACCACACATGCACATCTTGATCAATTTTTATGATTTGCTACTCCTTATGATCTGAGTGTCTAGCTTAGCAATAAACATCAGGCAATTTGCTCATGGTTCTTAGCCTTCCTATAACTCCACATATCATTCTTTAGAAATAGGAGAGGCTACATTTTGGCCTAAGTGAGGATTTAAACACCATTGAGTGATTGAGTGAATCTTGGAGGACTTAAGCAAGTTGTTATCTTTTGAAAACCTTGAAAAACCTCCAGACAGAATCCTAGTCAAACCTAAGCAAGATAAAAGTTTCCTATCTATTGCTTTGTTTCACTCTTGCATGTTTGAAGTGAAAAGCTATAAGCCCCACATTGCTATGATTAATGATATATGCTAAGTTATTTCTCACTATACAATATGCACTTGCAGACATCTTAAGTTGCTATCCATTTCATGCTCAATGCTTAAACCTCATTGTTGCTCGAGGACGAGCAACAGGTTAGCTTGGGGGAGCTTGTTGATGGTCCTTAAACACCTGTTTTACCATCAACATTTGACCCTAAAATCCACCAAAAAGGCATGAAATATAGTCAAATAGGTTTCAAACTAACCAAATTCCACATGTCCATAGAATTTTATTTGAATGCAGGATTTGAACCAAATTTGGACATATGGACCCACCAGAGGCCAAGCCCACTCAGCAGGGCCCAAATGGGCCTAAGGGGGGTGGCGCCCGCCACCCCTAGGTGGCGCCCGCCACCTCTAAGTGGCGCCCGCCACTTGGGTTGGCCCAAGTTCCACTCCCTGCCACGTCACCGATCCGTGTGACCTCCCCAAGGCCAAATCTTGGCCCTTGGTCACTAGGTCAGTGGCATCGGACGGCTCAGGATGAAGTGGCGTGGATCAAGGCCGAATGGCGGTTGCTAGGACATGCAACCGACCTCCAAACCGCCTTGGACAACCACCTGGAGGCCGTAGGATCAACAACGAAGCATCCAGCGGCCAGGAGACTGGCGGCCGCCAGTAGGGGGTGGCGCCCGCCACCTGACCTAACCCTAGGTCGGTTGGCTGCCCCCTATAAGTACCCCCCTCACTCCACAAGGCTATAAATACCCCCCTGAGGCATCAGTACCATCATACCACAACACAAGAGAAGCAAAGCAAGTAGAAGCAAGCAAGTGAGAGCTCAGAGAGCTTAGGCAAGTAGGGTAGCTAGTAGAGAGAGTATAGCTTTAGTGCTCTCGCTACAGCGCGGCTCTTAGTTTAGCACAGCTTAGCCTAAGTCCTTGGCAGAATTAGCGTAGAGCTTGCTAAGAGAGAAGCGGGTGCGAGCGACTGGCATCGGAGGTCGGTTGATTTCCCGGCGTCTCTGGTCTGGTTTGCTCTCTTGTATCTCAGGTACATTTATCTTTATCTTAGTATTACTTTAAGCATTACTTTCAGTATTACTTTATCAAGTACCTTGAGTGTGACCTAGCTATCCTACAGTTCAATTCACTTAGCCATAGTAGTTAATCTCTAGTGAGCTTAGTGTTTGATCTTTGCCAATAGGTTGCTTAGTTAGTTTAGTGTTTATCTTATTAAGTCAAGTGTTTGCTCTGACGTCCGCAAGGGTGTCTCTATTCAAAGCTAGGGTAGAGATAGTTAGAATATAGTTAAGCGTGGTGCTTAGTTATAGACTTACCTTCAGATACGGCTGGACCCCCGGATAGCTGTGGTAGCAAGCAGGTGGTGACAGCCCTGTGCGCCTTGAATTCCACCACGTAGTTGGCCCAGTTTAACAGTAAGGCTCGTTGTGCTAGCGTTCAACCTAAGTAAGTGGTAAAGGCTAGTACGCCTCGATACTTGACAAGATAGGAATAAAACTTTACTTAACTTAGTTGCTTTATTGTCTTTTGCCTGCCCTGCTTCGTAACTATCTTGCTTCGTAGTTATCTTGCTTTGTAGTTATCTAGGAGTAGTTATTAATTAGTAGTTAGTTATCTTTAGTTACCCTTAGTTACCCTATAACTACCTATCCATCCACCTTACCTTAGCCATCCATTTCATCCTTACCTATCCACCCACATATTCTTTCTAGCCTTCCATCCCCTCTTTTCCCTTCTCCCCTTTTTCCTTTTCTCTTTTCTTCGACTCTCATCCCCTCCTTGACTCGACTCATACACCACCCTAGCCTTCCCTTGGGATCAAATAAATCGACACCTGGTACTCCCAGGCGAAGTGCTACTACGATAGTTCTGTGCGCTTGCAGAATCTCCTCTTGGTAGATTGCAATCTCTCTAGCTAGCTCCTACTAGTGTCGGGATTGACAACCCCGCTTGGCATTAGTAGATAGCTGCTTTAGCTTCACTCCTTTAGGTATAGTGACCGGACTTGCTTCAAGCACTTCTGACACCGTTGCCTGGAATAGATTCCATAGTCTGCTCCAAGTAACGACATTGGCTAGTGTCAACAAGCATTTCTGGGCCGTTACCGGGGATAGTTGCCTAGCTCTATCTTTAGTGAAGCTAAGAACTACCAACAAGCATTTCTGGCGCCGTTGCCGGGGAAGGCAATCGGTGTATCGGTTGAGTCCGTGTCAAATTTATCTTCGCTTAAGCTCCCGCTTATCGAATCCCATCTTACCCCATTCTTTCTTTCCTTAGTCCTTCTTATCTTTTTCCTTCATCTTCTTCAACTTCTTTCTTTCTTATCTCGTTCTATCTTCACGATGGCCAACAAGACCATTCATGAATTTTCTGCTCCTTCTGCCGCTAATGTAGCGATAGGACCAGACGTGATCGATGCCAACCTCAATTTTGAGTTGAAACCGGCTCTGATCACGATGGTCCAAGCTAGCCCGTTCTGTGGCAAAGCTCATGAGGATGCCAACGCTCACCTCCAACAATTTTTGGAGATTTGCGGCACCTTCACCATTAAGGGGATAACCCAAGAAGCCATCCGTCTTCGTCTCTTTCCTTTCTCTTTGCTAGGAAAAGCGAAGCAATGGTTCTATACCGATCGCAACGCTGTAGACACATGGGACAAGTGTTCCAATGCTTTTCTCGCCAAATTATTTCCTATGGGCAAGACGAATGCTCTGCGCAAAAAAATCTCCAGCTTTACGCAACAAGCCGAGGAATCTATTCCCAAGGCTTGGAAGAGGTTGCAAGAGTATGTCGCTGCTTGTCCGCACCATGGTATGGAGGACTGGCTATTGATCCATAACTTCTACCATGGCCTAACCCCTCTCTCTAGAAGCCATTTGGATGCCGCCGCCGGCTGTGCATTCTTTTCTTTGAATGTTGCAGATGCTAAGGCTCTCATAGAGAAGATGGTGTCGAACCAAGGATGGAATGACGAAAGACTACAGCCCCGTAAGAGAGGTATGCATTCCCTTAAGGAGACCGACATGATCGTGGCCAAGATGGACCTGCTGGCAAAGAAGCTGGACAACTGTGAGAAGATGAACCAACAAGAGAGTGTCCAATCTCTGGAATCTTACATGACTTGTGAAGTCTGTGGAGAAACCGGACATTCTGGGAACCACTGCCCCGAGCTACATGAAGATTTGAACTTCATCAACAACAATAACGGTTTCCGTCAACAGAATCAAGGATGGAATCAGCCTGCAAACTCTCAAGGTAACAATTCATCCCCCCGCTCTAATTTTCATAATTCTGATAGTCTCTCATTCTTGAAAAATTTAGTTTACTCACAAGGTAGAACTACTGATTTCTTGAAAGAGAGATTAATGGCGAATGATAAAATTCTTGAGAATATAAATGCTAAATTGGAAGATTTCTCATCTGCTCTAAAAAATCAACTTAGCTTTAATAAGATGTTAGAAACCCAATTAGCTCAACTTGCTGCTATCATACCGTCTTTTGAAACTGGCAAAATTCCTGCTAAACCTGACATGGAAACTGCAAATATGGTTGAAATAAAATATTTTAACTATTATGAAGATCAAACCATGACTGTTAAAAAAGGTGATCCTGGTAGTCCCATAATTAGATGCTCAATCTTTGGTGAAGTCTTTAAAAATGCCATGTGTGATTTAGGATCGAGTGTGAACATTATATCTAAAGATTTCTATGAAAACTCATTCTTTCCACCCATGTCATCCACATCTGCCTATGTTG
The DNA here is from genome assembly GCA_009763385.1 of Coix lacryma-jobi var. lacryma-jobi. Taxonomy (NCBI): domain Eukaryota; kingdom Viridiplantae; phylum Streptophyta; class Magnoliopsida; order Poales; family Poaceae; genus Coix; species Coix lacryma-jobi. Next base: position 34,150,660 of record CM019826.1, read on the forward strand.
TGCTAGCTGATCAATCCACTTGCTATGTAGAAGGAATAGTTAATGATTTACCTGTTCATATTAAAGGCTCCTATGTTCCTGCTGATTTCATAATACTAGATATGAGAAATAGGAAAGATGTACCTCTAATCTTAGGTAGACCCTTCTTGAACACTGTTGATGCCTGCATATATGTGGGAAGTGGTAAAATTCAAATGACATTAGGAGGGAGGAAGGAAATATTCTCTTTCTCCCGAGGCCCCGCATATGTCGCTAACATGCAGGAAGCAAAACACGTTCGTACCAAGAAGAGGCGCCCAAGAACAAGGTGGAGCAGAAAGAAAGAACCACCTCCTTCTGAGTTGTGTAATTCACATAACAAAGGAGAGGTGCCAAAAGAAGAAGAACCTGATGGAGTACTAAGAGAAGAAGTGCCCAAGGAAGAAGATCCACCCGATAAGGATGAAACTCCATGGACCTAAGGTATGGTTTTACTTTTAATTTTTCCCTTCAATTTTCCCTTTTCGAATAAATAACATATGTCATGCATGTAACTAAAAAAAATCACCAGTTATCATTAGTTATATGCATAGGTATATGTTAACTTAGCTAGAATAATAAAATAGGATAGTTTCCCTTTTTCACAACATTAGATAGTTTCCCTTTTAATAAAATGAGAACAAGAGCTCCGACCGAGAAAGAAGAAGACCCTTCACCAAGCAAGAAGCCAGCTTGGGGGAGACTCCCGCCCCAATAAGGTATGTCTCAAGCCTACACTTTACATTCAGTTCTTAAATTCTTTATCTTTTGAATGTCACATGCTTGCCTAAATAACCATTCCATGAACAAAATTGATAAAATCTGCTTAAACAAGTTGAAACCTGAATAAGATTTGAAATATGTCATGCAAATGCTATTGTTATGGTTTGAATAACTGGTCTTATCTAAGTTGTAGCTTTTATGGGTTGCACATGCTTTAACTGAAATCATGCTTAGTGAATAAAGTTAGTAAGAAATGGAGTAATTCTTTAAACTTGCTAAGGTGAAATTAGGGCCTAATCTGGAGGATTTCTTTTAAAAATCATGAAAACCTTGCTAAAAGTTCTTCCTAGATTTTATCCCATCCCACCACCAGCCAAATATTTGTTAGTCATTAGTCAAAACTACAAAGAGCTTTGTTTGTGTTGAGCTTTGTTAGACCTCATAGATCTTAGTAGAGAAGCTTATCATATCTTTTGAATCAAGATTCACGCACACCCACCATAATTTGCCTACTTTCCACTTTGGAAGTTTGCAACCACCAAATAAATTGCTTATTCTCTACACCGGAGATATGCAATACCCTGCCAAACATCCCATTGCTAGCCTTATGCCTATTCCTACAATGGGAATAAGCATTTCTCCCTCTTCCCCTTTTTCATTTCAAAAATCCTTTCCTATAGATGTCCGGGGAAATCTAGAGCTAAAAGAGAGAGAAAAAAATGAGCAAAGTAGCTCAACAAAGGACTATGTCCTGAAGAAAAAAAAGAAAAAAAAGGGGGTGAGCAAAGTAGCTCAAGAGAGGACTATGTCCTAAGAAAATGTGAGGACACATCTTTTGTCTACTCACTATGTATCCAAAAAAAAAGAGAGAGAGAGAGAGAATTATCATTAGCTCTAGACCCCAGAAATTAACTAGGAAGGATTACGAAATATCTCTCTATACACTTCCACATAACCACACATGCACATCTTGATCAATTTTTATGATTTGCTGCTCCTTATGATCTGAGTGTCTAGCTTAGCAATAAACATCAGGCAATTTGCTCATGGTTCTTAGCCTTCCTATAACTCCACATATCATTCTTTAGAAATAGGAGAGGCTACATTTTGGCCTAAGTGAGGATTTAAACACCATTGAGTGATTGAGTGAATCTTGGAGGACTTAAGCAAGTTGTTATCTTTTGAAAACCTTGAAAAACCTCCAGACAGAATCCTAGTCAAACCTAAGCAAGATAAAAGTTTCCTATCTATTGCTTTGTTTCACTCTTGCATGTTTGAAGTGAAAAGCTATAAGCCCCACATTGCTATGATTAATGATATATGCTAAGTTATTTCTCACTATACAATATGCACTTGCAGACATCTTAAGTTGCTATCCATTTCATGCTCAATGCTTAAACCTCATTGTTGCTCGAGGACGAGCAACAGGTTAGCTTGGGGGAGCTTGTTGATGGTCCTTAAACACCTGTTTTACCATCAACATTTGACCCTAAAATCCACCAAAAAGGCATGAAATATAGTCAAATAGGTTTCAAACTAACCAAATTCCACATGTCCATAGAATTTTATTTGAATGCAGGATTTGAACCAAATTTGGACATATGGACCCACCAGAGGCCAAGCCCACTCAGCAGGGCCCAAATGGGCCTAAGGGGGGTGGCGCCCGCCACCCCTAGGTGGCGCCCGCCACCTCTAAGTGGCGCCCGCCACTTGGGTTGGCCCAAGTTCCACTCCCTGCCACGTCACCGATCCGTGTGACCTCCCCAAGGCCAAATCTTGGCCCTTGGTCACTAGGTCAGTGGCATCGGACGGCTCAGGATGAAGTGGCGTGGATCAAGGCCGAATGGCGGTTGCTAGGACATGCAACCGACCTCCAAACCGCCTTGGACAACCACCTGGAGGCCGTAGGATCAACAACGAAGCATCCAGCGGCCAGGAGACTGGCGGCCGCCAGTAGGGGGTGGCGCCCGCCACCTGACCTAACCCTAGGTCGGTTGGCTGCCCCCTATAAGTACCCCCCTCACTCCACAAGGCTATAAATACCCCCCTGAGGCATCAGTACCATCATACCACAACACAAGAGAAGCAAAGCAAGTAGAAGCAAGCAAGTGAGAGCTCAGAGAGCTTAGGCAAGTAGGGTAGCTAGTAGAGAGAGTATAGCTTTAGTGCTCTCGCTACAGCGCGGCTCTTAGTTTAGCACAGCTTAGCCTAAGTCCTTGGCAGAATTAGCGTAGAGCTTGCTAAGAGAGAAGCGGGTGCGAGCGACTGGCATCGGAGGTCGGTTGATTTCCCGGCGTCTCTGGTCTGGTTTGCTCTCTTGTATCTCAGGTACATTTATCTTTATCTTAGTATTACTTTAAGCATTACTTTCAGTATTACTTTATCAAGTACCTTGAGTGTGACCTAGCTATCCTACAGTTCAATTCACTTAGCCATAGTAGTTAATCTCTAGTGAGCTTAGTGTTTGATCTTTGCCAATAGGTTGCTTAGTTAGTTTAGTGTTTATCTTATTAAGTCAAGTGTTTGCTCTGACGTCCGCAAGGGTGTCTCTATTCAAAGCTAGGGTAGAGATAGTTAGAATATAGTTAAGCGTGGTGCTTAGTTATAGACTTACCTTCAGATACGGCTGGACCCCCGGATAGCTGTGGTAGCAAGCAGGTGGTGACAGCCCTGTGCGCCTTGAATTCCACCACGTAGTTGGCCCAGTTTAACAGTAAGGCTCGTTGTGCTAGCGTTCAACCTAAGTAAGTGGTAAAGGCTAGTACGCCTCGATACTTGACAAGATAGGAATAAAACTTTACTTAACTTAGTTGCTTTATTGTCTTTTGCCTGCCCTGCTTCGTAACTATCTTGCTTCGTAGTTATCTTGCTTTGTAGTTATCTAGGAGTAGTTATTAATTAGTAGTTAGTTATCTTTAGTTACCCTTAGTTACCCTATAACTACCTATCCATCCACCTTACCTTAGCCATCCATTTCATCCTTACCTATCCACCCACATATTCTTTCTAGCCTTCCATCCCCTCTTTCCCTTCTCCCCTTTTTCCTTTTCTCTTTTCTTCGACTCTCATCCCCTCCTTGACTCGACTCATACACCACCCTAGCCTTCCCTTGGGATCAAATAAATCGACACCTGGTACTCCCAGGCGAAGTGCTACTACGATAGTTCTGTGCGCTTGCAGAATCTCCTCTTGGTAGATTGCAATCTCTCTAGCTAGCTCCTACTAGTGTCGGGATTGACAACCCCGCTTGGCATTAGTAGATAGCTGCTTTAGCTTCACTCCTTTAGGTATAGTGACCGGACTTGCTTCAAGCACTTCTGACACCGTTGCCTGGAATAGATTCCATAGTCTGCTCCAAGTAACGACATTGGCTAGTGTCAACAAGCATTTCTGGGCCGTTACCGGGGATAGTTGCCTAGCTCTATCTTTAGTGAAGCTAAGAACTACCAACAGGGACGAGAGACGGTGATTTAGACAGGTTTGGGCCGGCAAGTCGTTGTAATACCCTACGTCCTGTGTTCTGGTGGCTGGTTTGTATTGATGGATTGGAATATGGCGTGAGTTTGGAGGGGATCCCTGCTCGCCTTATATAGCCGGGGAGCAGGGTTACAACTTGCCGAATCCTAACATATTACAATCGGTTCCTTTTGGCAAGGAATCCGGGCTTATCTATTCGGATCTTCCTTGTCGAGCAAGTCATCAGGAGAGTCCTTGGCGGCCGCGACGGCCTGGTCGCGGGCCGCAAGGCCTTCTGGTTGGGCCGTATCTGCAGGAGAGCCCAAGTCGTGCTATGGGGGTATACGAGTGTAATATCCCCACAGTGAACTCCTATCAAAGTGTTATCGCGTTATCCCATGGAGTGTTGTCCGCAACTCAAAACAAGACAAGGTTCTATACTAATGGAAATTTACTCTATTGCATTCCATTTCGTAATGCACAGAGAAACTATATAATAAGAACACAGTGACATACAGACAACCAACTCTATTATCTGAACTGAAGAGACTCTATTACCTAAACGGAAGAAATTTGAGTCATCCAATTCATTGTGAAGGCATGCAACTTGAGGAGAAGTGTGTGCCATTTTATTAACAAAGAGGTATGGGGAAAAATGGAAGAGGACATCAGTATGACAATATAAAGTTAGAATTTATTATGCAGACTAAGGCAGGCATGCAACTTTTGGTTTAACCCCAAAATTAAACGCAAGCAGTTACCTCTGTTGTCATCTGCTTCTTCTTCTCCTTCTCTCAGAGGTGCCATTCATATATTGGTGTGAAATCACAATGTTGATACATGGGTGTAATTCGGGTCTTATGATGATGAGTGATTGTCAACGGGTTTGATGCGCAAGTTCTTTGGCTTGTGTTGTGCAGGTGTCGAGCTCGGAGACGATGATCAAAGGCAAGGTGAAGGTCAAGTAGAGACGTGTCGTGCCGATGGACCCGGAGCGGTGAAGGGCGGATGTGAGACTTGGACTGACGGACCGGTGGCCTGAGGATCAGCTGTGGTGGCTGACAGCCTGGGACAGCGACAAGTGAAGACTTGCGGGTGGACGGGGTGCACGGGCGGTGCATCCCTCTACGGTTTCGGTTTGGTGGTAGAGCCCTAGAAAAACCACCGGTGGGCCGGTTTCCGAGTTTGGGCCTCAAAACTCGGGCTGAGGACGGTTTCCAGGTTTGGGCCTCAAAACCTGGGTGCTGGCGGGTTTCTGAGTTTGGGCCACAAAACTGAGCCGGAAGACAGGTTTCCCGGTTTCAGCCTCAAAACCGGGGGGAGGTCCAAAAAGGACGAACGGCACGTGGCGGCATCCTGAGGCTTGCGTCGAGGCGAAGCTAAGGATGAGGAAGGCGCGTGGGCATCGGATCGATTACACTTCGAGTTGGACAGGAATACTCTTAGGGTTAGCCTGCTCGCTCATTACCAGTAGGGGTAGAAGGGGACTATTGTATTAGGCTATAAATAAGAGAGGCGCCCCTCCTCTCTCCCTATCCTAGCAGCCATTATTCCTGAGTTCTCTCTCTAGCCCTTGCTTAGGTTCTAATCTTACCTTGAAGCCTATGGTCCGCAGAGATGGCTAATCATACCTCTGTGTATTTGGATTTTGAGAAAACGAGACCGTAATCTCGTTGTCTCCTTGTGTGGAGGAGTTTCGGATGAAATTCATGATCGATTCGTGTCTTTGAGTTGTGTTCTTCGTGTTTTCGTTTTCCGCCTCTCATGATGATTTACTTCGTTCTCGCTCATCGTGAGTTGGTTTTCGATTCCGCTTGAACCAGCTTGCTCTAGATCGTGAGGCGACTATTTTCACCTAAGGAATTCATGTCTAACCCCACGAGCTAGTAGATCGATCGGTTTTTGTTTTGGATCATGTTCTTCTCTCTTTTCCCCGAACTTCTTCGATTCATCGATTTGGAGATAGGTTTGAGCCATGATCTCATAGGAGTAGTTCACTATCCTCCTTGTGACTCCCCTCACCAAGTTTGAGACCTTGAGTCATCGATTTGAGGGTGATCGGGTAGAATCGGTGGACGAATAGTTCTGCGTCAGGGTGACCGGACGCTCGTTATTCAATGACCGGACGCTCCTAGTGAGTCCGATCGTCGAAGGCCAAGCTACATAGGTTGTGCGATTTTTGACTGGACGCACTCGAGTTCATGTGACCGGACGCGCAGGTAGCACTGTTCATCCGTTTCACGCTGTTGACTGGACGCTCAGCCTGTGACCGGACGCTTGACTCTGTATTGACCGGACGCTCTATTCAGTGAGTCCGGTCCAACACAGAGATGGTCCAGAACAGGTTCTGACGGACCGGACGCGTCAGACCGTCCCTGATCGGACACAGGTAGAGTCTGGTCAGTGCAGTTTTGCACCATTTTATCCGTAGTTCGATCGTCCGACTTTGTATTTGGTTTCCGATCGTTGCGTTGGATTCTTGAGTTGTGTATCTTCTAGGAATCATCCATGAAGGACCGAATTGGCGACCAGAGGGGGGGGGGGGGGTGAATGGGAGCCTCAAATTTCTTCTCGAGAAATGATGGCCCTTGTCCCAGAAAATCACCCCAAAAGCAAAGACTCAAACAACCGGTGAGTTCACGACCTATGAATAGGTGGATACCCTAGGAGATGTCCTAGAGGTACAGCGGAACTACCGAAGAACCCCCAAAACCAAGCGCCAAAGCAACGGGGCAAAAACTGCACAAGCAAGCTCCTAGAACAATCGAACCTCCGATAACGGAACACCCCACTCCTATGGAGAAGAGGAAAGTGTTCAACCAACAATACTTAGACCAACTGGTGGCAAAAGTACCTTGGAAAGATCCTTATGAAGTTAGGAAACTAACACAACAAACGGATCTCAAATCGGAGCCCGAACGCAAAAAATACGGACGCTAGAACCGTCGAAACTCCGAAAGAGGAACACTTAACTCCTATGGAGAAAAAGGAAGTGTCCTACCAAAAATACTTTGACCAATGGTGTCAAAAGTACTTTGGAATGATCCTTAAGAATTTAGAAAACCAACACAACAAACGGATCACAAATCGGAGCTCGTACGCAAAAGATACGGACGAAATCAGCAAAACTCTGCAGTCGCGGACTGTCCGCTACTGAACCGCGGACTGTCCGCTATTGAACCCCGGACAGTCCGGGAATGAGTCCCGGACAGTCCGCCGTTCAAAAATAAAAACAGCGACCTCGCTGCCCGTGAACAGCCCCGACCCCCGGACAGTCCGGGGATGAGTCCCGGACAGTCCGCCACTGTCCAGAAAGCCCAAAAACAGCTCGGGACAAAACCAAAATCGATTGGATCTTCACCAAATCGAACGGGGCTGCAACCAAACTTCTCCCAAGTGTTCTTCTACGTGTTGGGAAGCTAATCCTAGGATATCATTTCTCCAAACCAACTAATCCAGGAGAAATTGGAAGAACACTAGAAAAGGGGGAAGAACGAAGAACGAATGCGATTTCGACCCGATCTATGTGCTCGTGAGGTTAGAGGGGAAATCCTTCGGTGGAAAGAAGGAGCTCACGACATAGAACAATCTGATTCAAACGGAATCGCAAATCGTCGCTCCGAGAGTGAGAACGAAACAAATCTCTGAGAAGGGAAAAACCAAAACGCGAAGAACAAAAATGCGAATCGATCCAAATTTCAGCCAACACAAGAGGAGTAAGAAATTGATCCTTGGATTGCTACGGGATGATGAATTGTGTAGCACATGATGTTGGGTTACAAGCCACTCCTCGCAACAACAAAGCTCGGATGGCAAAAAGCTCAAGAACAAGAGCCCTCCTCTCCTCTAACCCTAGCCTCCTCATATATATAGGCGCATGTCCGAAGACCAAAGCGCCCTCACATGAAGCACTCAACCCAAATAACCCCCAGGGGTAAAACTGTCCAACCCTAGCAGTTTTCATCCGACGGCCACGCGCCTTCTCATCCTTCGCTTCGCCTCGACACAAGCTCCAGGATGCCGCCAGGTGCCGTCACCGTCAACCGCCGCGCCTTCTCACTGATAGCTTCACCGCAACGCAAGCCTCTCGGTGCCGCCACGCGTCAACCGTCCTTTTGGACCTTCCCCCGGTTTTGAGGCCCAAACCGGGAAACCTGCCAGCCCAGGTTTTGAGGCCCAAACCTGGAAACCGTCCACCCCGAGTTTTGAGGCCCAAACTCGGAAACCCGCGAGCCCAGGTTTTGAGGCCCAAACCTGGAAACCGTCCATCCCGAGTTTTGAGGCCCAAACTCGGAAACCGGCCACCCGAGTTTTGAGGCCCAAACTCGAAAACCGTTGATGGTAGCTTTTTGAGGCTCAGCTACCGAACCCGCACCGTAGACGGGATGTGGTTCGCACACCCCGACCACCGGCACCGATGCCGATGCATGTCCAGCCTCCACGTCGGGCACAACGCCTTCGCTTTCCTTCTTGACTTGGCCGACGGCACTTGCGCCGCACGCAAGCCCGTGTCCGACCTCCGCCAAGTGCCACGACGCCATCGTCTTCCTCCTGACTCGGCCGATGCATCGCACATCCCCATGTGCTCTCGCTCGCCAATGCCACGTGCCAGCTACCACAGCTGGTCCTCTGACCCTCTGGTCCGTCAGTCCAAGCCTCACGTCCGCCCTTCACCGCTCTGGGTACATCGGCATGGCACGTCCGCCGCACGGCACGCCCATCCTTCACCGCTCCCGGTCCGTCGGCACGACACGTCTCTACTTAACCTTCACCTCGCCATCGACCACTGTATCCGAGCTCAACACCTGCACATCAACACAGCCAAGAGACACATGTTGCACACACACCAACACAGAAACACACCACAACTCAACGCCACCGGTTAGTCATAAACATTAAGCGCATAGCGAGATAATGACTCAACCGGTAAAAGCCTCAAACCTTCCTCATCAAAGGCAATCATTCATCATATATGTTCTCAATCTCCCCCTTGATGAATGCATTGACTAACAATAAAACCAAAAAGGAAGGGTTTGAAGGCAAGCCTCATTCAATTGCCCAAAAGCCAAGCAAAAGCAAACACAAGGCCACTTGGAATGAGGAAGGATCATGAAAACTCCAAATAAAAGCTCTCGGTCCCGAAAGAAACGGGAAAAGCGGGCAAAGCCTCTGCACAACCGAAGAGTCAAGAGAAACAAGAGTTTCATGAAATCCCAAAAGGTACTCGAAAACCAATCTCAAATAAATTGCCAAACAATCATCACAAAAGAAACCAAGGTACTTATCCACTTGGGTTCACTTGGGTCGAAATTTCTCCCCCTTTTTCTCCCCCTTGATGATTGAATTGACAAAAACTAGGCACAAGAGATGGTTTGAGATACCAAAACCAAAAACTTGGTCCCCAAAGACAAGGGCAACGGCTCAACGCAACCAAGCAAAGGATCGGAGCAACAACTCATCAAAGAGCAAAACTCGATCACATAGAGCAAAAGAACTTGGTTCCCAAAGACATGGGCAACGGCTCGACGCAACCAAGTCAAAAATGAGCTAGTCCTCAAGAAGAGGCAGAAAATGGCTCAACACCACTAGCTCAAGGCTCGATACCAATTAAGGCTGAATCAACGCATAAGAATGCAAAACTGCTAGTTCCTCAAGACAGAGGCACAGAGGCTCAACACAACTAGCAGAAGACTCGATACCAATCACAAGCAGCCAAAAATTGGTGAAAACAGCTAGTTCCTCAAGACAGAGGCACATAGGCTCGACGCAACTAGCCGAAAGGTCCATACCAATCGAAAATACCAAGCAAAAACTGCTAGTCCTTCAAAAGAGAGGCAAAAAGAGCTCAACATGACTAGCAGGCTCGATACCGACTGAGAAGAACACAAAGAGAAGCTCAAAACCAAATGGAGCACAAGCACTCGGAGCACGCGGAGAAGCAGCAAAGCAAAAGCGACTCCCCCTGAAAGCAAGCCTACACACTAAGGCTATGCAACAAAGCTCATGACACCAATTACACTCCATACCAAAAGATGGATACCAATTGAAACACGTAAAAGAGCTATACCAATTGAAGAAGGACATAAAAGAGCTAAACTCCCCCTAGCTCAAAGCTCTCCCCAAAATGCAGGACTTTCCCCTTTGTGCCAACACACAACCTCCCCCTTGCAAACAGCTTCTCCCCCTTGACAAAAGGGAACATGCTGAGGGGTTTTGACATTTTTCATAAAGTTGACACAAACACAAGACAAGTCATCAACCAAAAGCATATGGGGGCAATGAAAAGCACTGAAAGTGACCACAAAGTGTATCGGAGCTGGGGGTATGTACACTAAGCTAAAAATGCATGAAATGTACAATGCAACAGCTTCAAGTGTATAGCAATCAGAATGAAAAGATGCTCAAAAGGGTGCTGCCCTGAAAGTGTAGCAATCAATACAAATGCTAGCAAAGGCTCAAACTGATCAAGTGAATACGAAATATGAACAATTAAGCATATGAGCAGTTTTAAGCCATTCAAAAGGAGTTCACCACTAAAATAGCACTTAGCATGAATAGACAGGAAATCAACCAAGTGCTAACTCAAGTATAAAAGGTGAACTACCCCTAGCAAAGTTCAATCATCATGCAATAGAATGAAGCATAGACTTGTGTTATTTTTCAAATTTTATCGGAGATTGCAGCGGTATTAACACAAGTTCAAATTAAAAGCATGTGATTGCGAGAGGTTGAAAGCATGGTCATTGCCTAACTTTTCAACCGGGCTAAGCCTATGCAAGAAAAGCAATCAGAAGCTTAAAGCACCGGTTTCGGTCTTACACTACACGGCTCAAGTTTAACTCAATTGTGCAATGAGAAACAGTCTCTATACCGTGAGGTGCTAACACATGCAATCCCATCTCGATCTTTTCATTTCACTAGACTTGGATCAAATTTTAAGCACAGGGTAAGTATGACCAATCCAAGCAAGTGAATGACTCAGTGCAAGAGACATTGCAACCTAGCATACAAAAGATAGCACAAGTGATCTCAACACATCCTATCCATGCTAGTTACCAATCTCAATGGTGAACAAATTAAACGTTTCATAGTTGATTAATCAAGTTCACCATTTGCAAAAAATAGCTTAGCTCATAACATGTATCAAGTGATCAAAAAGAGCCTAGGCTACAAGCATCATCATGAATAAACAGGGCATACCAAATAGAGCATAATCTCATTCTCATTGCTCTAAACATGGAGCTCTAAAATGCACTAGAATACATGATGAAATGCATGCAAAAGCTAGTCTATCAAAGACAAAACAAAACTAGCCTAAAAAGGAAAACCCAAAACAAAAGGGTATCGGAGAAGTCAAACTAAGATACAACAAGAAAAATGCTTCCCCAACTAAAAAGGGAAACACACACCAAACTCACAAATAACGAGCCAAGAATCGCTCAAGCGAACAACTAGCAAAATCCACATTGGAAAGACCACACAGAAAGAAGAGGTCGAAGAAGAAGGGTACCAAAACCCGAACTCAGAAGTGTGTCGGACGTACCTCCTGAAACGCATGACCTCCTGCTGGTGTGATACCCGAGGGGACGCCTGAACCTGCTGAAATCTCCGGGGTGCCTGCCTCACCGGAGTCGTCTCCCCCTCGCCTGATGCTGTCGCTCCCACAGGTGCTGCTAGTGCTCACTGGAGAGCTGCTCGAACGAAACCCCAAGTTGTGGAAAAAGTGGGATCGGGTCCGTGAGCCGAAATGCCCTCTCCAAACTCCTGTTCTCCTGCACACTCAAAAGCAGAAGAAAACACAAGGCATTGTCTTATCCAGTGTGACCTCAAGGTCTCCACAAAACGGTTAGTCACATAAAAAGCATAAGGTGAACTCTCAACAAAAAGAGATCTACCTATGAATGACACCGCAAGGAGATCTGAACTCAAACTAGTCAAAACTACCATGCAACAGGGTAAAGCACTGTATAGCAAAATGCAGCCTAGAGACATGATCAACTCAAACACAGCCTAAACCTCAACACATGCTACAATGCAAGATAATGATAGCAATAGATCCAAAAGCATGTAACATGATAAAATTGTGGAAAGGCTAGTGCTCAACCTAAACATATCAACAGGGTACATGTAGCTACACAAAACTAGCACCTAAAAAGTGATACCTAATGAACATCACACCTCTACAAGTAAATCTCATGGAGAAGTATGGTAAAGCATGGCATAATGTTCATGAGGATCACAAACTAGCATGAAAAGTGGATTAACCACCAAAACTGTACACAAGACTAGCATGACATGATATACAAGATAGCACATGCTAGACTAAAGCAAAACATGATACAAAAGAAAATGTACATGCAAGAACTATACAAGTGAGCACATGAACGTCCATCTCATACCACAAGAAATAGTACATGGATGTACAAGGTATGAGTGTATAAGAAAGCTCACTAAGATGCAAAAGCCTCTTTGGAGGCAATTCTAAGCGGGGTGTAGAGAACCATCAAATCTTGATCACATCTAAAAGATCAAGCTCCATCAGGCGCATGTTCTCCACCCCGCGTCCTCATATCTACACACAAGAGGACAAAGTAACCCGAGTGTTGGATCCCGAAGGGTTAGCAAGCATATACTTGGGAACCCAAGACTTGGTCACAAAACTCAACTTATCTTGTGGGTTAGCATGATGCAAATGTTGGTTCAAATGCAATTGTGAAACACCCTTGGAAGCATTCCTCAAAAGGACAACTCGAGGAGAAGAACGAGTCGTACCACGGGAAAAGAGGCAAACATCTTCCAAGGTTTTTGTAGAAGAACCAATAGAAGCATCATGAAAATCATGACGTGGACCAAGAGAAGAAGCACTAGAAGCATGTCCACGACCATGACCTATCCCACTAGAAAAGGAGTCATAAAACCCATCAACAAAGAGGGGCTTCTTACTAGGAACACAAGCGTTCATGCCATGAGAAGGGCTATGAACCACCATCTTCCTAGAAGAGCGAGCTTGGCGCAAACGTTTGGCACGCCGATAGCAAAAGCTTTCTTGATGCCCATCTTTCTCACAAAAAGAGCAATGGTACAAAGGCCTACTAGAAGGCACACCATTCTCCGATAAGTGAGAAGTCCCTTGGGACTTAGAACAAGAAGCATCAACTACCAACTTGGTGCCAACACTAGGAGCACATGTGCCATGGGAAAGGCTACGTGGCTTCCTAAAAGCCTTAACTCAAATTCGTCGCTCGTGTTTGACATGGCGGAAACAAAAATCGAATGAGTGTCCATCCTTCTTGCAAAAGGTGCAATGGAAAACCGGATTGGGAGCACGAGTCCCAAAAATATGAGAAGCACCCTTATCAAGAGAAGTCCCTTGGACATCACTCGAAGAAACAGCAAGGTTAGGAGTAGCTATGAAAGAGCTATATGAAACCTTGGCACAAGTGCTATCATCAAAAGACTCACGCGCAACATAAGAACTCAACTCTGGTTGCAAAGATGCAGACTTGGAAACATCAACATCGGAGTTGGAAGAAATGCGTGACTCAAACGACTTAGCACAAAAGCTCTTGCATCTTTTGGCCAAAACTTCATTTTCAAACATGAGGCGGTCACAAGTACCACAAGGAGTGTTTCTCAAGTTTTCCATCTCCTTTTCAATGCACTCGGCATATGTGGTACGCAAGAGCTCAATCTCCTTCTCAAGGTTGGCACTCATATCATTGTGCTCAACCAACTTAGCGCTCATATCATCGCGCAAAACTTTCAAAGCCAAGACTTCTTTTTCTAAATCAATGCATGATGTGCACATGAAATCGGTGGAAGGAACATCACCATTCACATCAAGCAAAGAATCATGAATAGCACAAGAAGTAAGGCAAGCATTTTTATTCAAAGAGCACAAGCTACAAGGCCTAGAATTTATCTCATCAATTTCAGTCCTAGCATGCTCAAGTTCATCTACACATGTGGTGTGAGTCAATTTTAATTTATTAATTTCAGCAAGCAAAGACTCACAAGAAACACCTGGTAACAAAGCATTTGACTTAAGCAAGGTTATTTCAGTTTTAGCACATTCAAAATCCTTGCACAAGTCAATGCAAACTAAGCATGGTTTGGAAGCATTGGATATCAACATTTCATTTTCAGATCTTAAGCTAGCAAGATAAAAGCATAGCTCATCATTCTTCCTAACCATGTCACTACAAGAGGTGCAAAGTGAAGATGCACTAGACTTCCAATGAAAAAGACCATTTTTTAGCCTAGTGATGGAGCAATTCAACTTCTCAATCTTTCTACGCAAGGTATCACAAAGCTCATCATATCTAACATTATCATCACAACAAGCTTCAAATCGTTGAGACAAAGCCCCAAGACTAGCAACAAGTGTACCTTTCTTGGCCTTGCCAAGTTCACGTACAAGATCCTCCGTTGAATGCTCATCATCTCCTAGAAAGTCCAGCAAAGCCTCCACCTCTCGTTCCGTCTCAAGAACCGCACTCCTCCTTCTTGTCAAAATGTCGTCCTCGGTCGCATGTCCAAGACTCAAACATAAGGACAAAGACACACTGGAAGAACAGCTTGGTGCCATCTCCAAAAGCACCGTTAGTGTTAGCCAAAACACAAGCTCAACACCTCGACAAGCAAAGTCGGAAACAAAACCGCTCTCAAAAGGTCGCCTTCGCGGATCCGGAACCGGTTAAGGTAGAGAGATCCTTAACTGGCTCCAATACCAATTGAAGGACCGAATTGGCGACCAGAGGGGGGTGAATGAGAGCCTCAAATTTCTTCTCGAGAAATGATGGCCCTTGTCCCAGAAAATCACCCCAAAAGCAAAGACTCAAACAACCGGTGAGTTCACAAACTACGAATAGGTGGATACCCTAGAAGATGTCCTAGAGGTACAGCGGAACTACCGAAGAACCCCCAAAACCAAGCGCCAAAGCAACGGGGCAAAAACTGCACAAGCAAGCTCCTAGAACAATCGAACCTCCGATAACGGAACACCCCACTCCTATGGAGAAGAGGAAAGTGTTCGACCAAAAATACTTAGTCCAACTGGTGGCAAAAGTACCTTGGAAAGATCCTTATGAAGTTAGGAAACTAACACAACAAACGGATCTCAAATCAGAGCCCGAACGCAAAAGATACGGACGCTAGAACCGTCGAAACTCCGAAAGAGGAACACTTAACTCCTATGGAGAAAAAGGAAGTGTCCTACCAAAAATACTTTGACCAATGGTGTCAAAAGTACTTTGGAGTGATCCTTAAGAATTTAGAAAACCAACACAATAAACATATCACAAATCGGAGCTCGTACGCAAAAGATACGGACGAAATCAGCAAAACTGTGCAGTCGCGGACTGTCCGCTAGTGAACCGCGGACTGTCCGCTAGTGAACCCCAGACAGTCCGGGAATGAGTCCCGGACAGTCCGCCGTTCAAAAATAAAAACAGCGACCTCGCTGTCCGTGAACAGCCCCGACCCCCGGACAGTCCGGGGATGAGTCCCGGACAGTCCGCCACTGTCCAGAAAGCCCAAAAACAGCTCGGGACAAAACCAAAATCGATTGGATCTTCACCAAATCGAACGGGGATGCAACCAAACTTCTCCCAAGTATTCTTCTATGTGTTGGGAAGCTGATTCTAGGATATCATTGCTCCAAACCAACTAATCCATGAGAAATCGGAAGAACACTAGAAAAGGGGGAAGAACAAAGAACGAACGCGATTTCGACCCGATCTATGTGCTCGTGAGGTTAGAGGGGAAATCCTTCAGTGGAAAGAAGGAGCTCACGACATAGAACAATCTGATTCAAACGGAATCGCAAATCGTCGCTCGGAGAGGGAGAACGAAGCAAATCTCCGAGAAGGGAAAAACCAAAACGCAAAGAACAAAAACGCGAATCAATCCAAATTTCAGCCAACACAAGAGGAGTAAGAAATTGATCCTTGGATTGCTACGGGATGATGAATTGTGTAGCACATGATGTTGGGTTACAAGCCACTCCTCGCAACAACAAAGCTCGGATGGCAAAAAGCTCAAGAACAAGAGCCCTCCTCTCCTCTAACCCTAGCCTCCTCTCACATGAACAAAATGAGAGTGACACACCTCCAAGGATGGGCTGCCCTAACCAGCCCCCTTCATATATATAGGCGCACGTCCGAAGACCAAAGCGCCCTCACATGAAGCACTCAACCCAAATACCCCCTAGGGGTAAAACTGTCCAACCCTAGCAGTTTTCATCCGACGGCCACGCGCCTTCTCATCCTTCGCTTCGCCTCGACGCAAGCTCCAGGATGCCGCCACGTGCCGTCACCGTCAACCACCGCGCCTTCTCACCGATAGCTTCGCCGCAACGCAAGCCTCTCGGTGCCGCCACGCGTCGACCGTCCTTTTGGACCTTCCCCCGGTTTTGAGGCCCAAACCAGGAAACCTGCCAGCCCAGGTTTTGAGGCCCAAACCTGGAAACCGTCCACCCCGAGTTTTGAGGCCCAAACTCGGAAACCCGTGAGCCCAGGTTTTGAGGCCCAAACCTGGAAACCGTCCATCCCGAGTTTTGAGGCCCAAACTCGGAAACCGGCCACCCGAGTTTTGAGGCCCAAACTCGGAAACCGTCGATGGTAGCTTTTTGAGGCTCAGCTACCGAACCCGCACCGTAGACGGGATGTGGTTTGCACACCCCAACTACCGGCACCGATGCCGATGCATGTCCAGCCTCCACGTCGGGCACAACGCCTTCGCCTTCCTTCTTGACTTGGCCGACGGCACTTGCGCCGCACGCAAACTCGTGTCTGACCTCCGCCAAGTGCCACGACGCCATCGTCTTCCTCCTGACTCGGCCGATGCATCACACATCCCCATGTGCTCTCGCTCGCCGATGCCACGTGCCAGCTACCACAGCTGGTCCTCTGGCCCTCTGGTCCGTCAGTCCAAGCCTCATGTCCGCCCTTCACCGCTCTGGGTACATCGGCATGGCACGTCCGCCGCACGGCACGCCCATCCTGGTCGCCAATTCGGTCATGGCGAACCCTAGATCGGTCATCGCAGATTTAGTAAGAATGGGAAGGGGAGGAGGAAGAAGAAGAAGAGGAGGAGGGAAGCTACCAACCATGGTGGATCCGGCAACGGTAGCGGTGGTGGATACACCGGAGGAGCTCGCCGGACTCCTGGGAGCAACTCGCTGGGAGAGTGATGGAGGGAGGGAGGGAGGGGAGGTAGAAGACGCTCATGTCTGCGTGCGTGCGGAGGATCTGAGAAATGGTCGTTCGTAAACAAGTCAATACCAAAAAGAAAAAGACTTTCTACTCCCAGGGTGTATATAAAAAACTATATATACCTTAAAGACAAACTTATAGATTTCTATCTCGAACAACATACTCCCCTTATAGTGTGTAATGAATTTATGGGGTCAGAAATAGTTTGCATGAAATAGTAGCATAACTTTGGTAGGTATTATATTGTTATTTTCCATATTTATCAATCAATTATCATTAATCACATTCTTGATGATATCTCCTATTAAGAAATGTGAGAGCACATGTTTTTTGTGTGTTTTTTCTCGTAATTTGTCCTAAAATCTATATAATGCACTATATTGCAAGACTAGGGGACTAGCTCCAATTAAGGTTTCAACAAAATACATGCCAAATACAAATAGAAGTGCAACACAACAGGAAGAAATATGAATATGGATGGGAAACATATAGATTAACCATAAAAAATTGTCATATGATAGGAAATATATGGTTCGAGGATTACATGGGATGGGTTGACTCATTCCCAATTTTTTTAGGTTTCGTCGAACCCAGGTCGTGTTTGGTTTCTGGGTCAAGGTCGTCCGTGATTTCCTGTTTGGTTGGAGATACATATGAAGTGGGTTGAGATCTCTGACATGCAGGTCCAGGCTGTCAGCCTCTCTTTCTCCACTGCTACCAACGTCTGCTTGACAGTTGCTCACGTTGCCCAAATGCCGAGCTGCAACTGCGTTCATCCCGTCCACCAGATTTGGAGGAACGAGGGCAACTTGGATATAAGTAGTATATTCTCTAGTGGGTTGGTTCCAATCCAGTTGAACCTCAAACCAAACACCGCTAGATTTTGGGTCCAACCTGCTCTAACCCACTTCATCCCACCATCCAAACACACAATAGACATTAGGCCTACCCTAGCTCAGGTGACAGTGGAGGTGAGTCTGTTGCCTACAGAGTGGGGCACAGCGGGGCACTTGGCCTACTTGTGACGACAACTAGAAAGGGTCCTTATGGGCTTTGGCTCAAGGGGTCATCTGGTCATGGCTAGTGCGTCACAACTATGGCGAAGGTGTCGACTGCTGATCGACCTCGACACCTCCACCCTCAATGTCGACAATAACATGACCAGCTAGTCTAGTGCGACCTCACCAAAGTCAAGTGAACCACTATGGGCCACAGACCGAGCACCGAGCGAGGATCAGAGTTGTGTGCAGTGGCCATAAACAAAGCGTCGTGGCTGGCCACCCTCAGTGTCTGCCACACCTGAGCCCACAGAACCCGCAAACCATGGCCACTGTATCAATGACGATGTTCTTTGGTTTCACATAAGCTAGTAAGTGACCTACCTTATGTGACTACATGCACTTCATCACTATACGCAGATAGTGATAGAAAACAGACTGTTATCCTCGTAATCTAATTCTCACAAAAGCCTAGATATCTTGTAGTGTGCTTACAGTGCAGAAAATGCCCAAAAGCTTGCAGGTCGACACTCGGTGATCACCCAGGATGCACCTAGGACAGGGTCACGACATGATGTGACCTTGTGGTCCCTCGAGACAAAAAAAGCATTGCTCGTGGGAGCGTTTTAGACAAATGAGGGAACATTTTGCCATGGCATGGGGATGTTGCTTGGCGCTACTACGACTTCATGCAGGTTCCTTGACCACTGCAGTTTTGGTTGTTCCCGCGACACAGGATGTCCTGCCACTCCTCCTTGAGCATCTCACATCATAGCATAGTGGTAACGAGAAGCCCTAGGCTCGAGCGCCACTGGTGCAAGAACTCATCGTGGTGGTGAGCAGAGGCGAAGCTATCCAAATTAATGGAGGGTGTACTTGCTTTGTGGGTGCATAGACATTTTCTATTGGGGTGCATATATAATAAAAAGCTGGATAAAACTACTGTTTTATAAATTTTAGGGGTGCCTTTGCACCTTCTAACCACTAATCACTATGTAGCTTCGCCCCTGGTGGTGAGTGGTCGTGGAATCCCTAGCGTGGCAGCCCATGGAGCAGTTAAGGCTGGGGGCGACTCCGGCGTTGCTTGGGGGGCAGCCTCCCAGCGATGAACCGGGTCTCGAACACCCCCTGCCGGAGGGACCCTGTCACCACCAGCCCGCACTAGGATAAGGTAGTGTAGGAGGTGCAATAGCTGTCGAGGGTTTTTTTCTTCGGTGGTGGTCACTCGATGACTTAACACTTAAAGGATCAAGATGCCCAAGAGGGGGGGTGAATTGGGCTTTTCTAAAACTTTAGCACAAATTAAAACCTATCAAGCCCAATAAACCCCTTGTGCCTAGAAGTGTGATTCTCTATATTCTACCGCACAAAAGACTATCACTATGCCACTCCTACTCTAGCAAACAATTCAAGTATGAATGAACAACAAGTAAATTGCGGAATTGAATTGCTCAAATGTAAATGCGTAAGTAAAGAGAGTAGAGATGACACGACGATCTTTTTGCCGAGGTATCAAGGTGTCGGCACACCCCGTAGTCCTCGTTGGAGCACCCGCGCAAGGGTATCGCTCCCCCTTGATCCGTGCAAGGATCAAGTGCTCACTATGAGCTGATTCTTCGCCACTCTGGCCCGGTGAATCGCTCACTACCGGTCATAAGCCACCTTGGGTCATCCACAAGCCTCCGGATGATCACCAAGCTTCACAATCACCACCAAGCCGTCTAGGTGATGCCGATCACCAAGAGTAACAAGCTAGAACTCTCACTTGACCAAGCCAAGGCCAAAGAGATGGATGGATGCACACTTGCTACTCAATTCTCACTAGGAGGTCACTAATTCTCGCGATTAGCAATTCTCTCAACCTCACTAGGGCTCTTGCACTTTCTCACACTCACAATGTGTCTCTCAGCAGATAGAAGTGGCAAGAACACTGTAATGGAGGAGGGGGAAGAGTATAAATACTCCCCCCAACCGGCCATCCAAAAGAGCACTGCAAAGCAGAATTTTCGGGGGCATCGGACGCGCCGATGCCTGGCATCGGACGCGTCGATGCCCTCCACCCAACGGTCAACTGTACTTCCTGTCAGACACTTTAAAGGGACATCGGACGCTGGGCAGCATCTGATGCCATCGCATAGGACGCGTCCGATGCGATTCTGACCTCTCTGGAACCTCTCTGCATGTACATCGGACGCTGGCCCTCAGCGTCCGATGCTAGTGCCCGATGTGCCCCTCAGGGCACTCTCTCAGAACAGTGGCACGGGTGCGTCCGATGTGACAACATCGGAGCGTCCGATGCCACGTCGTCAGCACACTCAAGTCTGGTGGACATCGGACGCGCGTCCGATGCCACTAAGGCCAGCGTTCGATGCCCAGAACAAGGTCAAAACAACTTCGGGTCGCGACGCTCCCTTAATGACTTTTCATCCTCACGACATAAGGGCTCCCTCAAAGCTACCTAGGGCTATGAAATAACAAGTGTGCACCACACCTACCTCAATAGACTCATCTAGGTCAAGCTACTGATTCACGCTCCCCTTTATAGTACGGCCAAAGGAAAAACAAAGACCTAAGACTACCTAAGTGTCCTCCAACACCATATGACACTTAGCCTAGTCTACCACCGTCTTCGTCGTCCGTCCTTTGAAAACCGAAACGATTTCCATCGCCAGGGGACATGAACTCCATATGCCCATATCATCGCCATTACCATGACCTAACTCATCTCTGTTTCTGCAAAACACATGTTAGTCATAGTAATCTTGTGTTTCATCCAATCACCGAAACCCACTAGGGGCCAAGATGCGTTCAAACACCACGTTACAGAATGTTTGATCTATCGTACCCTCGTGTTCTCACCGCCATCCATGTCAGCCCCAACCCAACTTAGTTAGACCTTGTTCGGTTATGTCAGATTAAAATAGGATCTAGAACCATTCTAGATTGGGAACGAGTGAATCAAAGGGATTCACTTGATCCGGTTGTTTCCATTTATGGCCTCAAGAGGTGTGGAACAAATCCGGGTCTTAGAACATAAAAAATAAGCTAAATTCAAACCGGGTCATATAATTCCAGAGACCAAACCTCAACCAAACGACTATTTTACTATGAACCGGATTCAAAACCGAATGAGATCAATTCCGCTTGAACGACTCCATTCTGATGGAACCGAACAAGGTTAGATTGGGAACGAGTGAACCAAAGAGATTCACTTGATTTAGTTGTTTCCATTTCTAGCCTCAAGAGGTGTGGAACAAATTTGGGTCTTCGAACATAAAAAATAAGCTAAATTCAAACCAGTGAAGGGTCGAGATGGCGGACTAGAGGAGAGTGAATAGTCCTTTCTAAAAATAATCGTACCGGCTAACCGAAATAAATGCGGAATTAACAACTATCAGTCTAACCAAGACTACACCCCTCTATTTATACTCTCAAGCACCTTATAAAACATCCTAGACAAAGAGATTAAGGAGTCGGACTAGCTAGAGCTCACCTAAACAATTCTAGCTTGCAAGCTTACACAAACCTAAACAGCTACTCCCTTCGTCCTAAGATATAAGGCGCGATTTGACTTAGTGCAGTCTTCAAAAATATATTTTGACATGTAATTTCTCTCATAATATATAATTTATAGAAATAAAAGTTTGATCATTAGAAAGTAATTGTAAATACAAATATAATGCAACTACTTTTGTAGTATAAACTTTTCATATGATTAGGTCAATTGTTAGTCAAAGATAAGAAAGTTTGAATTTTGAAATAAGTGTGTGCCTTATATCTTAGGATGGAGGGAGTAGTACTCAATCAACTAGGGAGCTCCTACACATGCCACTAAGCAAAAGCACAAAGCCTAAGCTCACTAGTAATGCTCAATAACAAGCCTACACAAGCCAAATTAGAGAGCTTAACTTAGCTACACAAACTAAGCAATGTGACTAGGATGACTACAAGTCAACTAGTCACTCATGCGTTCAACTTCTATGCTACACAAGCAAAGAATGTAACTAGCAAGCTACACAAGCTAACTAGAAGAGCAAGAGCAATCTACACTAGCACAAGCATATGAACAAGTAAATACAAGCTATTGAATGAAGTTTGCAAACCACCGAGAAGATGAACACGAAGTTGACACAATGATTTTTCTCCCGAGGTTCACTTGGTTTCCACTAAGCTAGTCCCCATTGTGTCGACCACACACTTTGGCAGCTCGACGGTGTTAACACTGGATTTTGGTCAACATTGAGAAGATGACAGGTGGACCCAATGAGCAGTGAGAAGAGCATTCGGTAGACGGCCAAGCGGTCGGTTACTCCATTCGAGAAATAGATATGGCAAGAGAAGTCGATCACGAGGATAATCGACCATGACCGTAAAAGATTAAACAAGTATTCAAGAATCAGAGGGGTCTGATCTCATTGGCCAAGAGTTGGATTTGGTGGCGTTGTGATGTGGCAAGCAAGCAAAGAAGGCAATTTAAATATAAATATGTATAAAGCATGCATGTCTCGACGTCCAGTTCTATATTTAGCATAAATGGCTTCACGATGAAGGAAAGCCTAGAAGACGGCGTGCATGTCCAGTGTGCGGAGATGGGCGTATGAGGCATTCGGCAAGTATCCATGCGGTCGGCTAGTTTCCAAGGATTCAGCAACTGCTTATGCGGTCGGCTATTCTGAGAAAAAGGAGTTTCCGTTGAAATGACGGGAGCAAGAGCCGATCGGGAAACAAAATTGAGACAATTAAGGCAATAAAGTTTCCGAAGGGAGTTAAAGGCCAAAAATGTAGTATTTTCCTTTAACGTTTCATAGTCGTGTCCTTTTAGGACTTGTATCGCGTCCAGGGTATAAATATAAACCCTTAGCTATTGTAAAAAGTGTTCACAACCATATCAATACAAACCGGCCCCGTGCCATCTTCGAGTCCTTAGTCGTGTCGTCGAGTTCTTCGAGAGGAATCATCGATCCGTCGACCTCCGTAAGTATCGGCAACCTTGTTATCATGTCTAGTATCATGCGGTGGATTTAGATATGATGCAAGTAGTCTCGTTTGTTAAGCTTAGTATCGTGCGGCGGATTTAAGCTTATGACGGGAGGTTTTTACTTGTGCCTTGTATCGTGCGGCGGATTAAGTCATGAGTAAAAATAGTTATCGGCTCTATTAGATTTGGCAGATCTAATAGATTCATTAAGTTATCATGTGTTATATGTTTTATTATTTAGTTCTTGTAACACCCTTTTGCCCAATCTAGATTGATCTTTGTTCGGCCCTGTTTCACAAGCTTGCTTGTGTTTTCGTTAATCATAAGATCATGATGGCCGAATCAACTTCCAATCTAGATTGTTACGTGTTGCGGGTTCATGCATGTTAGTTACGATTAGACTTTGAGAAGACTAGGTATCGTGCGGCAGATGCAGGTTTTTAGATTGGTCTGATCGTGCTTGCTTGTTTGTTCCTTCTTCATGGACCCCAACTTGGCTAGTTTGCCGATCTTGGTTAAGCTTACGCGAGTAATGAGTTTTTATAGATCTGTTCAAATACATGCATGCTTTTAGCTTGTTATAATTAGATTGTATCATGCGGTGGATTAATCTAATTATAAGAAGTGGTGTAGACTTATGGCAAGTGGTATCATGCGGTGGATTAGCTTTGCTTGAGTTTATGCTTGACGGGTTTATGAAGGCTAGACGTGCGGCAGACTAGTTGGATTAACCTATGCATGTGTTATTTGAATAGATTTATATTTGCAAGTTACCTGTTTACAATGTTTTAATGATACCTTTCATCTGTTCAAGCATGTTTCTCTTTACATGTGCATTCGGCAGTTAATATGCTTTACATGCCATGTTCTCATACTAGCCGAATGACTTTATAAACATGCTCTGACAGACAGCTTCTATAGCTGTGTGCCGTCGTGATTGGCTTTCAAAGCCGTACATATGGAACTGTCTGGTCTCACCCGGCATGTTCCATTGGTATTCTCACAGTTTTATCCCTTGTTGGTTTTCAGGTCAAACCGACTGGCACGTTTCCGGATTCAACACACTCCGGGCACCCGATTGAAGCCAGCTTTTTCGGCTTGCTGTGTGTGAGGCGCGGCGCGTCACGTTTTGCGCCAACAGACGGCTAATAGGCACCATACCTAGCTCAACACTCGAGCGCTGCAAGAACTCACCGACAAGTGAGGGTAACTCAATGACACGCTCTACTAGAGTTGCTCTTCGCGATCCCCGCGGGGCGAGCATAATGCCCCTCACAATCCTTCTCCGGAGCCACGCACAATCTTCACAAGGGCTTCAAGACGGAGACTCAATCACCAATCCGTCTAGGAGGTGGCAACCTCCAAGAACACCTAGTGCCACTCGATGCAATCTCTCAATGCAACGCACTAGGGATCACTCACTCGCAATTAATTCGCACTCTTGCAAGCACAAGTAAGTTAGAGGGCTTCTTAGCACTCCCTAAGCATGGACACCAAGTCCCAAAGGTGTTGAGCCCCAGCCAAGGTCGTCCACCACTTATATTTATAGCCCCAAAGGCTAACTAGTCGTTATGCCCCTTCACTGGGCAAACTGCGCCACCATCAGAAGCTGTAGTCGGAGGCATCGGACGCTGGCCGATGCTCCAGATGGAGCCACGTGTCCAACAACTATGAATTTGATCCACACAATCCCAATGGCTAGTTCACTGCTTGCGCCTATTAAAGTGGCATCGGATGCGTCGATGGCTAGCATCAGACGCACCAATGCCTTCGTTCATTTCTGCACAAAAAAGCCACACATCGGATGCACCGGCCCCTTGGCATCGGACGCTAAGGACCAGCGTCCGATGTCTATGTAGAGAGCTCCCCGAGAGCTCCTGTGGAGAAGGACGCGTCCGATGTTCCCACATCGGACGCACCAGAGCGTCCAATGCTCTCTGCCTGCTCTACCTAAGCCACATCACACCCATCGGACGCATCACCGCAGCGTCCGGTGGTCACGCCACCAGCGTCCGATGCCCCTCTAAGCATGCAGACTCCCTAGGGTTTGCCATCAGACGCTCGGCCCAGCGTCCGATGCCTATTGGACCAGAGTCCGATGCTCCTAGAGCACACTACTTCATCTCCAAAAAAACGTTGAATCCTGCCTCGCAAGCTCAGCAGGAGGGAGAGAGATTATACACTAGTTTCTCCCACTTGTCCACGCCTCCTTTCAACACAACTTCTTTTCAAACAACTTCTCCTTTGCAAATGTGCCAACACCACCAAGTGTACGCCACCTCGTGCATGTGTGTTAGCATTTTCACAATCATTTTTTAAAGGATTTTCACTTGCACTCACCACGCCACTTGATCGTAGCAACATCGCAATGTTAGATCGCTCAAGTGGCACTAGATGACCGATGTGCAAACAAGTTTGCTCCTCTTAATAGTACGACCAACTATCCTTAATCCGGTCATCAACTTCTCTACACACCTATGACCGATGAAATGAAATGCGCTATAAATATACCTTTGCCTTACACATTCCATTCCATCTCCTTCGGGTGTTGATGCAACACATGCACCAACCTATCAACAAATGATATGGTCCACTTCATATCATCACATGGCCTCCATGGTCCATCGATCTTGACCTCACTTGCTCTTCACCAATGCTTCGGTCCTTCAGCGCCAAGTCTCTGCTCAAGCCTCCCGACACTCGTGAAAGGACCTCGATGTCGCCTAGAGGGGGGTGAATATGCCTGTAAAAACTCAACTCGAACAAATGTTAGAAAATCAAGCAGTAGTTCTGCTCTGCGAGCAGAACTGCTGCTCAACAGAACCTCTGCTCTGCGAGCAGATCTTTTGCTCTGCCTGATAAGTTTGAGATCACAGTTCAAAATCTACCAAAGGGAAAATAGATCAGGTAAATTACCGAGCTTCCTAAGGTAGTGTTGAACCTATTTCACCACTTGAATGTATGTGGAAGTGTACAAGTGAGTAGATCGGCACCAAACCCTAAAATCACCAACAAACAAGTAGAGAGCAATACAAACAACAAGAACACAAGAGAGACAAGGTATTTATCCTGTGGTTCAACTCGCCACCAAGGCTTGCCTATGTCCACGTTGTTGAGGAAGCCACAAAGGCTTTTAGGTCTCTTTCAACCCTATCCTTGTTCTCAAGTCAAGAGACCAAGTCTCTTGAGATGAGGGTGTTCTTACTAGATGTAGAGGGTGATAACAAACTTCTCGGAGCTGCCACAACCGATTTGGAAGCTTCCGAGCAATGCCTAGCCGGCTAGGAGCCTTGCTCCAGAGTAATAAACACGATCCACCAGCTTCAACGCGAACCAAGTGCTCTAGGAGTTGTAGAACAGTTTGGGAGCTCTCTATTGCAGTTTGGAGGGTCAAACTCTCAAGGAATCGGAGAGGAATCGAAGGGATAACATTGAGGGGCTCCAATGGAGAGAGAGGGAGAGAGAGAGCTGTTCTGGTTGCACTTGGGAGGGGAATGGTTGAGATGACCATTGGGAGAGGCATGGAGAAGAAGGATATACCCCCTGCTGTCCAACGGTAACTTTAAGTCGCAGAAGTACCGCTCGCAGAGCAGAACCTCTGCTCCTCGACACTTCTGCTCTTAGAGCAGAACCTCTACTCCCCAGAACTTCTACTCTCAGAGCAGAACCTCTGCTCTGACACAGACAGCCAAAAGAAGGAATGAAAAGCTTGCTGTTGTGGCTAGTTTTTGAGGATGTTTTGGTGGAACTTTTGAGCACTTAGTTGCACATTAAAGCTTGTGCATTGTATACCCTATTATAGTGCGGCTTTTCCTAATCTCAAATTCAAAGCATAAAAGAATTTAAACGCCTTTGAGCTGGTTGTCGCTTTCCTTTGTAATTGGGGGTTCCACCATTGCTTGTACTATCATCTTTCTCAATATAACTTCATAAATGTTTGCAATTATCCTTGTCTCATCTTTTTGAGCAAACACACCCTGAGCTTGTGACTTGAATCTTTCCAACACATGACAGTTAAGTCCATGGCTTATTCCACAAATAATTTGATCCTCAACATAATATGACTCCTCATAGCTTGATTAGTACCTCGACTCAATGCAAGTACTCTTTTCTTCACCTTAGCCATAGTACCTCGGTCTCCTTGACCTTCACCTTCGCTTAGTACCTCAAAGCTCTTTCCTTGCTATCTTCACCCTATCAAGACATACTCAAGTCACGTCATATCAAGCATCCATTGAAAACCATTTCTTCAATATTGTGATCTTTGCTTGAATATCTTCTAGATATGAATGTTGAGATCAATCAAGCTTTAGTTAGATATAGAAATGGTCAAGCCAATTCACGATTCCTTATATCCTCATCATTTTGGCTTGACACTCCTAACACTCACTTCAATATCTATCTTAATACTTCTAGCTTGATCAAAACAATGCAAAATTATTTTCCAAATCTTTATCCATACAAGCAAACTAAAGTAGAGACTTCTTATATCCAATATGAGTTAAGTCCTTATCATTTGACCTTTGCTTGGCATTTCCTCACTTATGCATTCTTGATTCATTCTTCATCCTTGATCAAAGCTAATCCATTATCAAACTCTTCTTGATCATGAAAAGCAAGCCATTATTGGGACCAATCCAAGTCATCAATTCATGTCTCATTTGTCACTTGTCAAATATGCTTGCTTTCTCATGATGCTATGATATCCCACAACATAGAAGCCATCTCATTGTTTCCAATAGTATTGTTGGTTTTTGCTTGAGCTAGATTGTTTCCATAATCTTTCAATACAATAATACACAATTTTGGCTTTTATTTCAACACAATGGGGAGTACCATCATGTTTGCTACTTTTGTTGAACCTTTGATACACTTAGCAAACATGTTAGACCTTTAGTTGAGTTGTCATTAAATTCACCAAAACCCACTAAGGGCTAGAGATGCACTTATAACTCGGTACCAACAACTTCAAAGCAGGGACGGAGCCAAAACCCGACCACCCTGGGCCAGTGGACGGGCTCCCCCCATGACCTGCTACAGTGCATACTTCATACTTACTTCAAAAAAAAACAAATTTGGAAGCTACTTAAAAATCCTACTTATTTCTCTTAAAAAAGTACAAATACTACTAAAAAGAAAGATTGTTTTTTAGAAAAAAAACTCAAAAAAGAGCTACATACAGAAATGAGGTATTACAAAGATGAGGTAAAGAGCACGCACAACTTAGGATAGTTTAAAACTTAAAAATAGATTATTAGCACTAATTACACCGAATATTGCGGCACTATTGACGGACCAGGATGTCAGAGATATCATCAGAAGATGATCCCTCCGACTAATCCCGGACGGCATGAGAGATCCGAAGACTTGATATGAAGCGTACTCGGATTAGGACTCTCACTATAACTTAGTCGAGTTCTTAAAGGAAATCTTGTAATTAGAATAGGACTCCTCTGTTGTAACCGACTAGGACTCGGTCTGTGCAATGCTTCACCCGGATATATAAGGGGAGGCAGGCGCGGGCTTAGAGAATCGAACATTGAATCATAATCATACACAAGGCACACGCCGCACTGGACGTAAGGTATTACGCTATTCAGCGGCCTGAACCAGTATAAATCGCTGTCCCTGTGTACTCGCCGAGTCCTACGAACGCCGATCCCCACCGAACAAATCGTCTGAGATTACTTAAGACGAGTTGCCGGTTAACAAACACCGACAGCTGGCGCGCCAGGTAGGGGCTTTTGGCGATTCGACGACCAAGAGCCCGGCGAACCACGACAACATGTTCTCGGCGGGATCAATTTTCGTTTTTGGTTCATGGACTTGCATCGCGGATGATCAAGGAAAACTGCATCGACAACTTCACACTGATCCAGAAGTGCAAGCCACACCAAAGATGGATGATCTCACCCAGAACCTAGCAAATCTTACAGTCCAAGATCCACGGGATTCCGAGAACCAATCTGAAGCGCTCGACTCCTACTCGAACTCAAATTTTGAGAACGAAAAGGACTCGGAGATCAGACATGGCGTCACCTTCGGGCTACGGAATTCAGCTCGAAACCTCCAAGACCTAACTGACTCAAGATTCAAAGAGTATCAAGAGATACCTTTGACAGGAGCTCAGCAAGGACTCGTCTTCAGCTCTACCAAGGAGGGAAACATCGTCCATTGGCCAATACAGCCAGCTCCGGCCAGGCTGGTTGGCACAATCGACCAGCAGCTCCCATATCAACACGGATATCAGCTCCCCTTTGAGGAACACAACACCTCAACAGAACTAATCTCCGGCACCTCTACTTTGGAATCGGTTACGCCAGGATCATCAAGCCAGGGCTACACTCGTGAAGTCTTCATGGCGGGGCATCAGTCATCTTTACGACCTCCAACCCCCCCAGATGTCTTCCAGGATGATGAAACTCTGAGTATGATATCTGATAACGACCCAGAAGGGCCCGCAGAAACCGAGTCAGCAAGGGCTGAGAGAATCAGGAGGAATCAAGCTAAAGAAGCTCGCAGAAGGCGAGCAACTCATCGCAAGGAAGTCGTAGACCGTTACAATGTGCGACTCGAGGAGTATAATACCCGGGTGCGTCTAGAGGAAGATGCGGAAAATCGAGCTCGCGCTCAACGTGACCAGGAGCATCAGTCACAGAACGAGCACAATCATCGACGAGCCGATTGCTCCCGTAACCTCGAGCCCGAGTTTATGAGGGTCGCCGGCCATAAAGTCTTCCAGACTCCGTACCAAAACATCCTGGCTCTAGCCACGGAGATGGGGCCAAGGCCAACCTCACCCCCGACGAAGAGCGACGGTTAGTCATGCTTCAGACGACCGCACTTCAACTCCGAGGACGGAATCTTGAGTCCCTAGCTGATGAGCAAGCTTCATCCCACCCAAGCCAGAGGCGGCCTGTTCAGGAGCGACTTGGTCGAGTCCCAGCAAGGAGTCGTCTAGGCCACCGAGTACCTGATCAAGCCGAGAGAGGAGCTGAATCTTCATACAGAGGAATCGCAGCCATAGCATCGGACGCAGTCGATCGCTTCCCCTGCTTCTCCCAAAGGCTCCGAGCAGTCTCATTCCCGCGAAAATTCAAACCCGGGAACTATTCAAAGTACGACGGGAAGACAGAACCTAAGCGATGGCTCCGGCTGTATGCTCAAGCAGTTGAGCTGGCCGGTGGAAGCAACGACGTCAAAGCACTCTATCTCCCAATGGCTTTGGAAACGATGCCGCTTGCTTGGTTCGACAGGCTCAAACCCGAGTCCATCGACTCTTGGGAACAACTCCATCGTATCTTCATCGAAAACTTTGCGGGTGTCCCAGAGAGATCAGATCCCCGGACTAAACTCAGAACCTGTAAGCAGCAGAAGAACGAATCAATGCGGGAATACTATAGGCGCTTCTCAGAGATCCGCTCTACAGTATCCGACATCACAGACAGAGAAGTAATTGACCTATTTGGCAACGACATTTGCGAAAGGTACAATTACAAAGATTTCATCAAGCAGGACCTGACCACCGCTGACGAGTTCCATCGGGCCGTAAACTCCATGATGGCGACAGAAGAACGTACACAGGAGCGTTTCCCCGACAGAAACACGCAGGGTGATCGAGGGAACAACCAGAGAGGCAACCAGGCACCACAGCAAAACACCCGGAAAAGGGCTTGAGACAATACTGTTGCTGCCATGGAGCCCCAGAAGAAGGGGAACAAGCCATTCACCTTTGACGACTTACTCGATGGACCGTGCCCTTTTCATCCGAAAGCCGGACATCAGGCAAGGCACTGTCGACAACTCAAGGAGCGAGGCTTGAACTCCAACTTCAACAAAAACAAGAAGGACAAAGGCAAGAAGACAGCTGAGGACCCTCCGCAAGACACCGGTGGCTTCTAACACCCCAAAGGGACTATCAATGTCATTTTTGGGGGAGTAACTACCAGTGACAGCAAGAGGCTTCAGAAACTTTCGCTACGAGAGATCATGTCTACAGAACCATCAACTCCTAGATACCTTGACTGGTCTGAGCACCCGATCAGCTTCTCCCGAGCGGACCAATGGACCAGCGTCTCCAATGCAGGGCACTACCCGCTAGTCCTGGATCCCACGGTCGCCGGGTTTACCTTGAGCAGGGTACTCATCGACGGAGGGGTAGGACTTAACGTCATCTTTGCAAGCACCCTACGCAAGATGAATCTGGATCTCGCAACACAGCTCACACCATCAAGTGCCCCCTTCTACGGCATAGTACCCGGAAAGGCGGTTGTACCACTCGGAAGAATCATATTACCCGTAACTTTTGGAACTCAGATCAATTACCGGACTGAGTACATCAGTTTCGAGGTAGCCGACTTCGAGTCATCATACCACGCCATATTTGGGCGACCAGCTATCGCCAAGTTCATGGCAGTACCTCACTACCCGTACCTTCTCCTGAAGATGCCGGGTCCTAAAGGAATCCTAACTTTCAGAGGTGACTTGAAGCGATCATTTGATTGTGACACAGAGGCTGTCCAAATCGCTGAAAAAGCTCAACTCACCCGGGAGTTACAAGAACTCGCTCAGATGGTGCATAATACCAAGCCTGGAGATTCAGAAATTCCAACCAAGAAGGCGGGTACTATCCAACCGTCAACAGCAGTCTTTACAAAAAGCATCGACCTAGAAACCGGTGATCCCTCCAAGACGGCAGTCATCAGCGGTCATCTATCTGAAGAATAGGAATTCGCGCTCACCAAGTTTCTTAGAGCAAACAAAGATATATTTGCTTGGAAACCGGCTGATATGTCGGGAGTCCCAAGGAACTTGGCTGAGCACAAACTGGAACTAAAAGAAGGGTCCAGACCTATCAAGCAAAGACTACAACGATTCTCACCAGACAAAAAAGAGGCAATCAAGAAGGAAATAGCCAAACTACTCGCAGCTGGATTCATCAGAGAAATCCTCCACCCCGAGTGGTTAGCTAACCCAGTGCTGGTCAAGAAGAAGAACTCCGCCGAGTGGCGCATGTGTGTCGACTACACAGACCTCAACAAACACTGTCCAAAAGATCCTTTCGGATTACCAAGGATAGATCAAATAGTTGACGCTACCGCAGGCTCCGCTCTATTATCCTTTTTAGATTGCTACTCCGGGTACCATCAGATTGCCCTAAAGGAAGAAGACCAACCCAAGACATCGTTTATAACTCATTTTGGTGCCTACTGTTATAAAACCATGTCCTTTGGGTTAAAAAATGCAGGAGCCACTTATCAACGAGCCATCCAAGATTGTTTGGGTGACCAGATTGGCCGCAATGCAGAAGCTTATGTTGATGATGTGGTCATAAAGACAAAGGATCCGACTACTCTGATATCAGACCTGGAGGAAACTTTCAACCGACTACGCACATACCAATGGAGACTCAATCCCACAAAATGCGTCTTCGGAGTACCTTCGGGCCAACTACTCGGATTCCTTGTTAGCCATCGGGGCATCGAGGCTAGCCAAAAACAAATCACAGCTATCATCAACATGAAACCACCTACCTCAGTCAGGGATGTTCAGAAGCTCACCGGGTGCATGGCTGTACTAAATCGATTTATCTCACGGCTAGGAGAAAAGGGATTACCTTTCTTCAAATTACTCAAGGCCGGTGATAAATTTCAGTGGACGGAAGAAGCGGACAGGGCCTTTGAACAACTCAAAGGATACCCAACCAATTCACCTATACTGACACCACCAGAACCAAGGGAGCCAATGATGCTTTATATCGCAGCTACCACACATGTCGTAAGCACAGCAATCGTGGTTGAGCGCAAAGATGACAAGCACATCTACCACACCCAGCAACCAGTGTACTACATTAGCGAGGTACTCTCCGATTCGAAGATCAGATACCCACAAGTACAAAAATTACTCTACGCTCTACTCATATCTTCAAGAAAGCTACGACATTACTTCGAGGCTCATGAGATTACAGTCGTCACGGATTTTCCTCTGGGAGAAATCCTCCATAATCACGACGCCACTGGGAGAATCTCTAAGTGGGCAGTCGAATTGGGGGCACTCAGCATCAAGTTTACTCCGAGGAAAGCAATCAAGTCACAGGCTCTAGCGAATTTCGTCGCCGAGTGGACAGAGATACAGCAGATCCAAGACAAAGCTATTCCTGATCACTAGAAAATGTACTTCGACGGGTCCCTAAAACTCGGAGGAGCAGGAGCCGGAGTACTTCTAGTATCACCCGCCGGAGAGCAGCTCAAATACGTTCTGCAGATATTGTGGCCCGCCACCAACAACGAAGCAGAATATGAAGCGCTACTCCATGGACTTAAGCTAGCAGTCACACTGGGCATTAGGCGACTCCTAGTCTATGGCGATTCTTCCATAGTAATTCACCAAGTCAACAAAGACTGGTATTGCACAAAGGAAACAATGAACGCCTATTGCGCGGAGGTCCGCAAGCTGGAAAAAACACTTCTTTGGGCTAGAACTCATTCATATCACCTGGGATCTCAATGTGGCAGCAGACATCCTAGCAAAATTAGGATCTGACAGAGCCTTGGTCCCTAGTGGCACCTTCGTACATGAATTATCCAAGCCGTCAATCCAAGAGAAGGAAGAGGCTGAGTCAGCACCATCCGTCGAGGTTCTAACTCTAGCACCCGACTGGACACAAGTCTTCATTGACTACTTCAAAGAGCATAAACTTCCAAGTGATAAAACTACCGCAGAGCAAGTCACCAGACGCAGCAAAAACTATGTTTTAGTCGGCGACAAGCTATATCGACGCGGAGCTTCATCAGGAATCCTCCTCAAATGCATCTCACCAGAAGAAGGCAGGGAAATCTTAAATGAAGTCCACTCTGGATGTTGCGGTAACCACGCGGCTTCAAGAACTCTAGTTGGAAAAATCTTCAGATCAGGGTACTACTGGCCCTCTGCCTTGAAAGACGCAGAAGACTTAGTCCGTCGTTGTCAATCGTGCCAGTTCTTTGCCAAGCAGCAGCATGTACCTGCACATGAATTGATCTGTATTCATCCATCCTGGCCTTTCTCATGCTGGGGACTTGACATGGTGGGTCCTCTTAAGCGTGCTCCAGGCGGATTCGAGTACATCTACGTCGCAATCGACAAATTCACAAAGTGGATCGAGTACATGCCCTTGATCAAGTTCAATGCATCCAAATCAGTACACTTCATGCGGAGCATCTTTCACCGCTTTGGGATGCCGCACAGAATCATCACTGATCTTGGGTCCCCTTTCACGGCTACTGAATTCAAGTCATGGGCCAGCGACTGCGGAATCAAGATAGACTATGCATCAGTGGCCCATCCACAGTCCAACGGCCAAGTTGAACGAGCAAACGCCCTGATTCTTGCAGGGTTAAAACCAAGACTATTTGACCTCCTAAAAGATCACGGTGGAAAGTGGGTCGAAGAACTGCCCAAAGTAGTCTGGGGGCTACGAACACAACGAAGTCGGGCAACAGGCCAAACTCCTTTCTTCCTGGTATATGGCACTGAAGCGATCCTCCCGGCTGACTTAATCTAGAACGCCCCACGAACAGAGCAGTATAACGAAGGCGAAGCTGATGACACCAGGCGGCTAGAAGTCGACAGCCTCGAAGAAGCCCGATTAACCGCACTCTTTCAGTCAGCAAGGTACCTTCAAGGGATGAGGCGCTACTACGACAAGAACGTCCATCACCGCACTTTTCAAGTAGGCGACCTGGTCCTGAAGAAAATTCAGAATACTGCAGGGCGCCACAAGCTTATGAGTCCATGGGAAGGACCTTACATTGTATCCAAAGTAACAAGACCCGGGTCATTTGAGCTAGTCACTGAAGATGGATCTCCACTGCCAAATTCATGGAATATTGAGCACTTGAAGAAATTCCATACTTAAGGACTATGCTACAATTTTGACTCAGGGCATTTGTATTTATTAGTCGGATATTAATAAAGTTTGGAGTTCATCAGAAACAAGAACTTTACAAATTATCCAGACTTTTTCTACATCTCATCACGACTAATCAGTCACATAAAAATCTCTGCAATAGCAGGGTTTACCACCGACTAATATTTAATATTACTCGGACGGATTGGTTCAGCGGTAACCATATTTGAGTTACGAGCTTTGAGCTCAATACAACTCACAAAGTAGTACGGCTTAACACCCGGCTATCAGCCTATAGTGAATATGGTATCTGTCGTAGCATATACTAGTTTCTATAAGGCATAACAAGGTGAAATAGTACCCCCACCCTGTTACATATTTACCGGACAGAGGTCCATCTACCTTCGCACCCAAGCTGCGACCATCAAGAGGATATGATCCACCCAGAAGGAACCACGGTTACAGTCCTTCAAGAGGTGCCTGATCAGAATTATCCCTTGAACAAGGGTACTAAGAGTAGTACTCGGGCAAGACTAAGTTCTCTACATGACCACTAGAGGGACAAAGTCGCACGACCCACAACAAAAGTGCTAGAGAGCACTCGGATAGACTCGTCTAATCAGACGCCTGGTCATACATCCACATAAAGTAAACTCAACCTATTGCCGAAAAAAATTCTCGCAATAAGGAGTTGATCATATACGAAATCCATGAGATTTACAAAGTAACCAATATTTTTTATATCTCATAATAATCATTTGCAGGGGATACAAGCCACGCGGAAAAGACTAAGGAGACTAAATTACTCTACAAGATCTAGAATCTGTGAGTACTCCTCCGCCGCGGTCTTCACCTCTTCCTGCATTGCTGCAAGGTCCTCGTCGCCTTTGCCTTCAGGGAGGGTCATCAGAGCAGACAGGTCGAAAGACGGCAGATGCAACCGCAGCGTCGCCATCAGACCTTGCACTATAGAAATTGACATATCTTTGATATATTGAGCCAGCCGCCCAGGCGCAGCCTTGGCCCGATCAATCAAAGTCTCCTCAACTCCTTCTGGCACCGGAATCATGTAGAGGATGGGCTCGACAGCATGCTCCAAGGCCTTCAGAGAAGCTTATGAAGATTCGAGAGCCTCCCGTGACTCCTTCGTAGACTTCAGAGCCTGCAGAAGGTCCCGGTCAGCACCCTCACGCATCAATTTGGCTTCCTGAAGAGTACTTTGCTCATTAGCAAATACCTCCTCAAGCTCCGCCTGCTTCCGGTTGAATGCGCTCTGCCACCCAGAAGCCAGCTTATTCGCATCTACATAAATATCAGTCGGCTATCATATAATCAGATTGACACTATGAAATCGACTGACATAGAAAACTAAAGGTTTACCTTCAAGCTGCTTTTTGGAAGCCTTCTTCAGCTCCTTCATCTTCTGCTCCGTAGAGGCGGCCTTAGCTATCAGCCCAACCTCACGGTCGTTTGCAGCATCACGATCCGCGACCACCTCCTTGAGGTTGCTTTGGAGTTCATTGATGCGGTTATGCAGAAGCTGGGTGGCTACCTTTTGACTGACTTGGTCCTGGGCAGTATAGTCCCGGAGCTTCTGGTTCTCATGGGACATCTCCTGGCGGATCCGGGTGACCTGATCCCTAACCTTGAAGTCAAAGGCCTACATAAAAACACTACTGTGAGTACTCGGACGTGACTACAGTACAACAAGAAATTGAGAATCTTACCTCAACAAATTGGTGAAGAGCTTCAACAGGAGCCCTCACTTGATCACTCAGCTCCTTCAACCGGGTAAGGTCCTGATTATACCCAGATACATCGAGAGTCGCCCCCTGGCGCGAGGACTCGGGCGCATCTAAGGACCCTCCCTATTGACGAGCTGAAGTCTCTGTGCAAATGTCCGTCAAGACCATGTCCAGGGTTGGTTCATCCGGCTGTCGCGTACGAAAAAACCAGTCATTGAACACTTGGTCAAACTCCAGCTGAGCAGGAGAACGAAAGATGGAGAACGGCCAACCAACCTGAGGCAATAGGGGAACATCCGCATCAGGAGCCGCATCAACCTGAGACTTGGACGGAGAGGAGCCAGGCAGCGGATCTACCTAGCTAAAAGTTGGCAGCACGCAGGAATCATCCTTGGCCAGCGACCCCGACTCCTCTACCGCCTGGGAATTAGGAACGGTACTCGAGGCTGTTGCACCTGGTTTTGATTTCCTACAAACAGATGAATACTCATGTCAGTATCAAAAATCTATGAACACTCTACAAAAGCTGAAAACTTACTTCACAAGCTTCAATGACTTCGGCAACTTCAAGAGAGGCTGCTTCAGAAGTGGATCCGGAACCGGAGTTTCTTCATGGATTACACCACTTGAAGTCCCTTGAGTTGTCTCAGCATCTGGTACATCGCCATATATAAGACAAGAGTTTATCAAAATCCAGATACAAAAGGACTATAGAGTACTCGGGTTTCCCCTTACCAGGAGCACCCATATTACAGTGCTTTTCAGCCAGAGCTGGTGACAAAAGTACTTTTCGAACAGCACGGCGCCTACCAGTGCGAGCCTTCTTTGGGATAGCTTCCCCGGCGTCTTGAAGTGGAGTCGGCGATCTCTTCCGGCTACCCTCAGCTTCCGGGTCTATAAGCATGACATCAGAGTCAGTTGAATCTGTGTCAAGCCAGTCAAGATCTTCAGGAGAGCTCGGCTTGTTGGGAAGATCCTCACTTCGGATAGGACCCCTCAAAACTATGCCTCCACCTTCTTCAGTCGCCGGAGGCTTGGGAGGACAATCATTGTCATCTCTCCCCTGGCCCTAGAAAAGAAGAACATTCAGTCAGGTCAGAAGGATATTTATTCATAACCTCGAAGACATGGTAAATCATATACTTACCTGAGGCAGAGGGTTAATGGCGGAGAATGTTGTCACCACTGGAGCAAGGTGTTCCCGACTCTTGAGAAGTCGGTTCACCCTCCATAAGACTTCACAGTCTGACAACTGTTCGACGGCATGACGTCCCGGGTCATTCTTACCCAAGTACTCGAAGCCAAAATTGGCTCGTTGTTGCAGAGGATGGATGCGTCGTGCAACAAAATCTTGGACGACAGAGTACCTGGTCACTCCGTCGAGCTTTAATGCCTCTATGGTATCAATATGAGGTCGGATAGCCTCTAATCCTTCAGCACTAATCTTGTCTCTCCACTCACGGCACTTTTGCGGAGGCCATCCGTCGTGACGACGCAGTGCCAGCGGAGGGTTTACCATATAAAACCAGCCGGAAGCCCAGTCTTTGATAGAATCCGACAAATCTACAGCTATGTACTGACTAGCTACCTCTAGCCGTAACTGGATACTAGCACCGCCAACTACCTCTACACTAGCATCACTGGGTTGACACTTCACCCAGAAGAAATAGCGGAAGAGAGTAAAAGACGGACATATACCCAGAAAAGCTTCACACAGATGAGTAAAAATTGCAATGTGGAAGCAGGCATTGGGAGTGATATGGTTGAGAGTCAAACCATAATAGTGCAGCAATCCACGGAAAAAGTCAGAAGCAGGAAGCCCTAATCCCCGCTCGACAAAGGACTTGAACATCACTATTTCAGTGGTGTTGGGGGCAGGAGCGCGGTGATCGGTGGGCACTCTCCATCCATCAAGCGGTTGTGCTCGGAGTAATCCTTGTTGTGCCAAGAACGCCAGCTCTGACAAGATGGTGTCTGGTTTTTTCCACGCTAATATGTCAGTTGGGGGATTGGGATGTTTCAGCTTTCCGGTGGTGGTGATCCTAACCTTCTTCTTATCAACGGCAACTTGTCTCTTGGGACCCATGTTGATGACGAGGGACTTTCTACGCATCAACTAATGGTTTGCTAGGGGATTTCTAACTCTGAAGGCAATGGCTTGATGAAAGCGTGAAGCTCTGACTATATTAATCTATTAAGAAAAGATTAATTATAAACTAATTACACCAACGCACAATACTTAACAAGGCGAAGCTATTAAGCCTAATTAATCTGACATTAGTACATGTTTATTGTAACACCACATTATCAAATCATGGACTAATTAGACTCAATAGATTCGTCTCGCGAAGTAGATTCCGATTGACAAATTAGTTTTATAATTAGTCTATATTTAATACTTCGTGCATGTGTCCCAATATTCTATATGATAGGTATTTTTTTTGGGAAGACATCTAAATAGGGCCTTAGTTGATATTCTAATTAATAAACATAGAAAAATATATAATTTTTGCATTGAGAGTGACCTTGCTATTAGCATGACGTTTTATCTCGCCCAGGCTCCGTAAAATTTCTGGCTCCGCCACTGCTTCAAAGCCTTCAACTTTCCCTTCACCTTCGCAACCGGTCCATCAAGCCAAGTCTTGCCTTGATCTTCTCCATCTTAGCCATATGATCACATGTCATGTCACATATGCAATAAGCTCCTTCTTCACATGTGTGAGCCTTGCAACATCCTCCAAGTCATTTCACCTCCATGGCATATGTTGCTCACACAAGATTGCATGTGGACTAATCACCTGTGTAATTCACTTAAACACATATTACTCCACCTAAATTTATCACTCAATTACCAAAACCGAACTAGGACCTTTCACCGGGTCATATCAATCCACCCGGAATCAAATCTCAATCAAACGGCTATTTTACTAGGAACCGGATTCAAAACCAAATAGGATCAATCTGACCGGAACGGCTCCATTGTGACGGAACCGAACAAGGCCTTAACAAAATTGGAAGAATGGCGTGACATCACCTGCATTTGGCCATTCGCGTTGATGAAAGCTGGGTGCTGCCTCCAATCGGATGCTCTTTGGAGGGCACGCTGTTCACATAATCACACGTCCAAAGGGTTGGGATGCTGTGCAAAGCGTGCGTGGACACACGTTTGCTAATAAGCTTTGCTCTTATGCACTCTCGTAAGTCGTAATAATGTTGGGTTGTTGATTAAACTCATTCTTGCTTGTCTGGTGAAATATTATTTTGTCTCATACGTGTACATCAACGTAATAAATAATCAATCTTCCAAACAAGATTTGTGAGTTTTTTAATAGCAACTGGATTTGAATTAAGTCCATTGTGTGGTTCTTAACCTTCTCCAACAGCAAGTCGCACTTGATCATTGATGGTTCCGAAATTTACCAACTAATAAAAAAACACGTTTTATTAAAAGAATTCTCTGTGAAAAGAAGGAAATTGATCAATTTAAATGTACAGGTGAGTGTTTCATTCCCAGCTTTGTTGATGGCGACACGAGGAAATCCATGCACCGGTTGGTGCTCGGTGGTCTCTTTTGAAAAAGCAGAATTTCGCAGCCGGTCAATATCGGCTGATTCGGTTCTTTTGGTTGTGGATAAGATGAAATGTGTGTCCCTCACATCTGTTATACTGGAGTTTGTGGACACTGCCACACTCCATGGTAAAAATATTTTTCTGTGATTTTACTCGACCTCTATTGGTGTACTTTGAATTTTCTTTTTCTTTATGAGATTATCCATAAGGAAAACGAAAAAAAAACACTTGAATTCAAGTTACAGCACCATAGATTTGTCATTGAGGCACCGAATTGCACAACCATTTCAAGTGGACACATTTAGGCCAAAAACTGAGCTCCGAACCAAACCAGCTTCGTCTTTTTAATCTAGGAAGTTCGGTTGCCGGCTCCATTCTCGATTTCCAAAGTTCACAGGTAAACCTATCTTAAATTCATAGGTTGAAAGATCATTGTGCTATGTTTCTACTTATCAACTTATAGCACACTTTTCAACTCGCTTCCCTATAGTAAAAATACAACGTATAAGTATCTTCCTTGTATAACTAATAATAGTATACAAATATATTCTATTTACAATCATACTATCTTAATTAATACTCCATTCTTCCAGGAAAACATGCAATTCTAGCACAACGTCACATTTTAGTATCTTAAGTTTAAGCAATTTTAGATAAAAATATATTAATATTTATGATATCAAATAAACATCATCAGACTAGTTATGAAATCTATTTTCATAATAAATTTATTTGAAGTAATAAATATTAATACTATTCACTGGAAACGTGGTCAAATATGAAGTACTTTTTGGACATGGAACTCATAGCTGCATGTTTTTATGGACAGAAGGAGTATTCATCCATACCTATAAAACAAGTCGTTTTGGACAACAACACGGTCTCCGGAACACAACTTTGACTTTTTATTTTTATAAAAACATTTATCTAAAAGTGATATATGTATATTTTATGAAACTATTTTTCAATACAAATTTATTCATATGATTTTCACATTTTCAAACTCAACAACTTAATTTTTTTTTTGCGAGCTAACAACTTAAAAGTTATTCATGATTTATATTTTTAATGTTTGATTTAAGCCTTGTCCAAAACTGACTTGTTTTATATAGGTACGGAGGAATTGAAGTATGTGACTAAACTATAATTTATTAAAATGAATTTAATTCTATGGATCCTAACGGTAGGTTAAAGCTTCTATTGTTTGGGTTCTCTTGCAGGGCTAAAGAGAAATGGCTGGACAATGTGGCTCCAGGAGAGATGACATCAAGATGCCTTTTGCTTTCAGTACCCGGCCACCTCTCTGACCACTTCAGCACTCCTGCGGTCCTGATCCTGCCACTTTCTGAATCCTAGATCAGATAGTATTCGTTTCGAGTGTGACAATTCTAGTACGTTTGGCGTGACTGTGATCTGATCAACGATCATGCCGTGGTCTGGCTATGCCTGGAACTAGAAGATGGTATAGTTCACACCTCGAGTTGTTGTGCTCGTTTTGGTTTCGACATGCATGGCTTGTATCTTTTGTGCTACATATATAGCTTTGGGTTTCAGAAAAGTTGGTAGAGCAAAGATAAAGTTGCAGATATAATGATCTTGTTTGTTTGTCTTATGAGTCGGTTTATCTGTTATAGTTCGGTTTATTCTCACTCTCTCATAGAACACTATTAAAACAACTGAAATTAGCCATGAAAACAATTGATATGAATATTAGGATTTGGTTACCCATGAATCTATGAAAGTGATTACATCACTTTTTTCAAAACAAATATGAGGCAGACGTTCCTTAAATACACGTACACTTAATTCTATAAAATGCGGTCATGTATACTCTACGTATTGTATAAACATCATTAGAAGACTAAACCAACAAATCTTGAGATTGTTAAAGTCACTACACTAGAATATTTTTGAATAAGGTGATCATCGCTTTTCATTATTAGACATATTTTTTTAGCATTGTGTAAGTCTGTATAAGTGTCTCTGCTGAAATCAAATCTATACCTCTTATAAAGCAAAGCCTCATAACAATTTTTTTTTGTCATGCAAAGTATCCACATCAGTATTCATTAGAACGCTTCGCTATCTAGCACATCTAACTATGCCTCTATACAAAGTGTCTACATCAGTGTTGACGTCGGAAGTGATCCGAATCACACACCAGCAGAGCTAGAACGCCCGAAGAGGTTGCAGATCAACCTGAGACAACAGGGTGCCTGACTAAACCGATCTGAAGACCGGTTTAGATCGATTTAGG
Source organism: Coix lacryma-jobi var. lacryma-jobi (assembly GCA_009763385.1). Lineage (NCBI taxonomy): Eukaryota > Viridiplantae > Streptophyta > Magnoliopsida > Poales > Poaceae > Coix > Coix lacryma-jobi. The sequence goes on from CM019826.1 coordinate 34,193,506, forward strand.
TTTTTGGATCCCTGTGTTGGTAACTCTAGAACTCCTTCCAGGAAGACCCATCGGGGAGAAGCACGTAGAGGTTGTTCTAGAACCAGCAAGGCCGCCTAGAACGCCGTCGAGCCTCACCGGAAGACGCGCGGAACAACAAAGTAGAGAGAGAAAAAGGGTAAAAGGGATAGTAGATTGAATTTGATCGATTAGGGTTGGATGCCTCAATCGGCCATGATCCTCTCATATATATATAGAGGGGGTTGGTCTTATCCCAATAGGAAATATCTTCAGATACGATCTCCAAGTTTCCTACTCAAACTTCATCAAAACATGGAATTCAAGAGTCCAATCTGGACTAGACAAGGTAAACCCGATCTCGCTAATCTTTGAATCAACTAAACCGGCTAAATGGGCTTTATAGATATCAGCCCAGACCGATTATACCGATCAATAGATTATCCTTACCAAAGAAGGATCTTTGAATCGGCACCCGATTCGGCGTTCATCACCATCTTAAGGCTTCCGACCAGCATTACCTGGTCGGAAATAGTACAACTGGTCGGAACACCTCAAATGATCAGGTTCATCTTACTTAAAACATTCGACCTTTCAATTTAAAGATCAATTCAATCTCAAAATATTATGAGCCGAATATGTCTTCTAAACTCAATATTTACCTATGACACTTTTGAGTGTCAACATATGCCCCCATGTTTTTAGGTGATCTTTAGTAGTACCTAAAAACAAACCGAATAACAACGATGTCCAACTCATCGGTCATTCAGTAACTAAAAAATAAATGTTTCTGATCATTTTTGTCCTAAGGGCGATACATGTATCGGCCATTGCTTGGAAGGCACTCAGGCTTCTTGCCAAACACTTGGAAAATACTTTTTCAAATACCTCCCGTTTATTGCTCTTGGGAGACTTTCACCTTGTAACGTTTCTAGCTTATATGCATTCCCGAATATCACTTTAATCACTTTATAAGGACCTTCCCAACTCGGCGACCACTTGCCAAACTTATTGCTTCTCGATCCAAGTGGTAATATAGTCTTCCATACTAATTCTCCCACTTGGAACGATTTGCTTCTCACCTTCTCGTTGTAAGCTCTGGCAACTCGGGCTTTATCTTTCTCCATTTCCTTAAGAGCCTTTAATCTCTTATCGGTCACTTCATCAATATTGTCTATCATGGCATCATGATACATAACAACAGATAAATCATTCTGTCTAGCCAGTCCATATGCATCCAGATTTACCTCGACAGGCAACACCGCTTCTTGCCCATATACCAGCTCGAAATGAGTAACTTTCGTAGCACCATGTTTTGATATACGATGAGCCCACAAAGCCTCAGACAAAACCTCATGCCACCTCCTTGGATTATCCTCAATCTTCTTTTTGATAAGCTTGATCAAAGTCTTGTTACTAGACTCAGCTTGACCATTAGCTTGAGCATAGTATGGAGATGAATTGAGCATCTTTATTTTGTATAATTCGGCAAAATCCCGTACATCTTTAGAGATAAAAAACGTTCCTTGATCTTTAGTTAACGTTTGAGGTACGCCGAATCTATGTATAATATACTCAATAATAAACTCAATCACCTCCTTGTGTGTCATATTCTTCAAAGGTACCGCTTCAGTCCACTTAGTGAAGTAATCTGTAGCGACCAGAACAAAATGATGTCCCTTTGAAGATGGGGGATAAATTTGGCCAATGAAGTCTAGCCCCCAACCACGAAAAGGCCACGATTTGATAATAGGATGAAGCATGGCAGCAGGTGCAAGCTGTATATTTTCAAACCGTTGACATTCCTCACATCATTTGTAGTAACGAAAATAATCGGCCATCATCGTGGGCCAATAAAACCCAGCTCTGCGTAATAACCACTTCATCTTTGGGGCCGACTGATGTGTACCACAAATACCTTCATGAACTTCTCCCATAGCCACCTTTGCTTGATCAGACCCAAACACTTAAGCGACAAGTCTTCGGCAGTTCTTCGGTAAAGCTTATCATTGTGCAGTACATATTTAAACGCACTCCGCCAAACACTTTGATCAACTTTAGCACCCAGATCATTGAGATATTTTAGCAAGGGAGTTCTCCAATCTTCTAAGTCGGTTTCACTTTCATTTGACTTGTACCGATTTAGAGTTTCTTCAGACAAGTCAACTGAATTAATCGTTTCAAGATCGACCAGGTCAATCAGACGAATTAACTGACCAGATTTATGAACAACCTGGTCGGCCAAAGTGTCCATCCAAGTATACTTAATATTTACCTGGTCCCCGGAATAGGGTGGCCGAACTGGTTCGAAAACAATCTGGTCGGCCATACGAACCGATAATACTTCTGCATGTTGTCGCATTGGCTTTATGTGAAACTTACGTCTACTAATGCTATAGCCATATGCTTGTTGAGCCAACATGTTGGCTTATGATTTTCATGTCTCGGTATATGCCGAATCTGAAATTCGGTAAAATGAGTAATGATATCAAGGCACATGTCAAGATAAACATTCAACAATCCTTCTAGGCATTGAAACTCACTGGCAACTTGTTGCACTACTAGCAAGGAATCGCCATAAGCCTCAACATGCTTAACTCCCATGGAACACAATATTTCCAAACCGAACAATAAAGCTTCATACTCGGCTTGATTATTGGTGCAAAGGTAATCTAACCGGCTTAGCATTTCAAATTCAGCGCCATTAGGAGAAATAATGACCACACCAACACCTTGGCCCTCCTTATAAGCCGATCCATCAAAATAAAGTTTCCATGGAGAAAAAGTAAAATAACTGATCTCATCTTCTAAACTAATGCTATGTTCAACAATGAAATCAACAAGAACTTAACCCTTTAATGTTTTAATGGTTCATAAGTCAAGTCAAACTCAATCAACGCATACGCCCATTTACCGATCCTTCCCCTAAGGATTGGCCGATATAACATGTGCCTAATTACATCGGCCTGGCATGTAACAACACATGTACTAGACAACAAATAGTGTCTCATTTTGGCACAAGCATAGTACAAGGATAAGCATAATTTTTCAATATGGGCGTACCTGGTGTCGGGATCGAGAAGACGGCGACCAAGGATAAGCATAACCTTTACCTCCATCTTCTTGTGTTAAGACAGCTCCAATGACCTTCTCTTCGGCGGCGATATATAATCTGAAAGGGATTCCTCTCTTAGGCGCTCGAAGAACTGGTGGAGATGACAAATATTCCTTTATCTTCTCAAATGCTTCTTGTTGCTCTGCCCCCCAAATAAACTCAGATTCATTCTTCAATTTTAATATAGGGGTAAAAGGAATAATTTTTTCAGACAAGTTTGCAATAAATGTCCTCAAGTAATTCACTTTTCCCAAGAACTTCTGCAAGTCTTTTTTGCATGTAGGCGCTTGAACTTTCTTGATCTTTTCTATCCTTTTAGGGTCAATCTCTATGCCTTTGTCGTGAATGATAAACCCTAAGAACTTCCCAGCTGATACACCAAAAGCACATTTTAATGGGTTCATCTTCAAACCATAGCGGCGCATTCTCTCAAACGCTAAACGCAAATCGGTTAAATGAGATACATGAGCAGCCGATTTGATCACAATGTCATCAATATACACCTCCATGATTATTCCAATTAAATCATGAAAGATCAGATTCATAGCGCGTTGATAGGTACCGCCTGCGTTCTTCAAACCAAATGTCATCACGACCCACTCAAAAAGACCAACAAACTCGGGACAAATAAAGGCCGTTTTGGACATATCCTCCTCGGCCATGAATATCTGATTATAACCAGCGTTGTCGTCAAGAAAACTGACAATCTGATGTCCTGAAGCGTCGTTGATCAACATATCGGCTATAGGCATAGGATACTCATCTTTGGGAGTGGCTCTATTTAAATCTCTAAAATCAATGCAAACCATGATCTTCCCAGTGTCCTTCTCCACAGGCATGATATTAGAGACCCACTCCGCATATCTGCATGGCTGGATAAACCCCGCTTGCAATAACCGATTAATTTCTTCTTTAATCCTGACATATATTGTAGTATTAAAACGGCGAGGATGTTGCTTGAATGGCCTGAACCCCGACTTAATAAGAAGTCATTGCTCAACAAGTTCTCGACTTAATCCTGGCATCTCCGTATAATTCCATGCAAAGCAATCAACATACTCTTTTAAAAGCGCGATTAATTCTAATTTATAATCGGCCTCAAGGTTTTGATTTACAAGCGTCGGTCTAGGTACAGAACCATCCCCAATATCAACTTGTTCTAAGGGATCGGCCGACGTGAAACCCTGGCCCAACTTATTGAGCTCATCAAAATCATCAATAGCTTCACAAGTATCGGTCTTATAGGTCCGATATTGCTCAACACGATGTTTTAACCAATCAATATTAGCATCCATCAAATTACATGATAATGTGGAACCTATTGTCGATTAGCTTTAAAGACACTGGTACAAAACCTTCCCTAGTAACACTAACAAATTGGAAATCAGAAAGGTCCGGACCAGATAAACAAGCAATAGTATCATGCCCCCCGAGCAAAGGAGCATCGGCCGTAGCTACATAGGCTGATGAATCTGAGTGCACTACCTCAACACCGTCCTCCACCCATGGAATGAGAAACTGATGCAGGCTAGAAGGAATGCACCGATTAGCATGAATCCAGTCACGCCCAAGTATAAGGTTGTAGCTACCTTGTATGTTGGCGACGAAGAAAGCAGTGGCCAAAGTCTTGCTCCCAACGGTCAGCTCTATGGACGCAACTCATTTGGCCAAAATAGGATCTCCTCCTCCGACTCCAGTGATAGTCATGTTGGTCTTGATCAGCTCTTCATCAGTGCCACCAAGCTTCTGGTAAAGCGAGTATGGCATCAAGTTTAAGATCGCCCCGCTGTCGACCAACATCTTGTGAACTGGCGTACCATTGATGTGACCTTTTATATGCAACGGCTTAAGATGATTGACAGATTCCTCTGGCTTCTGGAACACGGTAGTCTGCGTAGAGAAGTTGAACTCCGCCGCTGTCGAATCATCTCCGACCACGTAGTAGTCGGCCGATAAGTAAACCACGTTGACCTCCGCCCTCTCTAGGGAAGGCTCATAATCCACCATTTCCTCATCTTGTTCTTCAGATAATTCTTCACTGGTCGCAATACCAGCGGAGGAAACAGGGTCATTAAGACACATGTCGGATCCCATCGGAATATCAGAAACCAATTCGGCCTTGGAATCTGGTCGGGTCGGCTCAATTCTCAATTCAGCAGTAGTCGATCCAACCTGTTTGACCCCCAGACTGGTCGGCGCTTGATCTAAGGTGGTCAGATTGGGATCCGACCTGATTGGTTCCGAAGCTACTTCAGTAGATTTGGTACCCAGATTGGTCGGCTCAGAATCCGACCTGTTTAGCTCTACAATTGTCAAAGTCAGCTTTTGGTTACAAGCCGGCTCTTCACCCCCTCGCTTACCCTGAGGGAAAACAAGATGCGTCGAGTTAAATATATCTTCACTCATTTTCTCGAGCCGCTCCCGCCTCTGTTTGTTGCAGCGAGCTCTTTGCAGCTTCCTTCGTTGAGTTTTACTCAAACCAGGAGGACACCATCTGGGCTGCATGTATTTGGGATCCCGCTCAACAGGCTTTTCTACCTCTACCCCAGCTGAAGTATCTTGAACGTCTTGAACCTTTGCTGGGGTGGAATCCTCAATCACCATCGGCTCGGTTTCATTAATGATGGGAACCTCCATAGAGCTGACCGTAATTGTGGGCACAAGATCAGGTCTGGTCGGGGAAACAATAGGAGCACTTTGCACCTTTTTAGGCACATAAATTTGTCGTGCTTGTGTCTTCCCTGTTTCTTGAACGGTCAATGTTCTTGATGTGATCAGCCGATTCTGACTTGTGTTACTGGAGCTCGGTCGATCACCTAGTCGATCAAACATTGAGACCCTCGAAGGTTGACCGACAGGCGCTCCCCAACCTAGCTGATAGTACATAGGCGCCAACATAGGGTAGGGTACCCAGACCCCTTGAGGACCCCATTGGGGAGGTGGTGAAATAGGAGGAGCCCACTGAGGTCTGTAAGGAGCGACCCTCGGTGCTGGAGCTGCTTGGGTTACCGCCAGCTGCTTAGCTCTCTCGTTCTCCCGCTTCGGAGGGGTAGACTCTCTCCTTTTTAATGGACGATTATGAGAATTGGCCTTTTGCTGTTTGTATTTGGCCATGAGCTTATCAAAAGTGCATGGCTCTCTAGCAATTTTCCCCTTGCTCTTTTCCACATTAGTCTTCCAAATGCCAACTTCGGGCTTCTGTGGGACAAACGTGCGTAGGACATGTACTCCGGAAGGGACAGAGTCTTTAGAATTAGCTAAACCGACTGCATTAGTCGATTTATTGGTCCTACTGGGGTTAGGAGAAACCAGCTTGACCTGGTCGGCCTTTTGATCCAACTGCACTGGCTGCTTTGAAGATGAACCAGCCCGATCGGCTTGAGAGCCCAACCTGGTCGGTCTTTGTTGTGCCGCCCTGGTCTCGAAATACCTCTGTCTATACAGGTGTCGTGCCGACCCTGCAGTGATTGTGAGCTTACTCTTGCCATCATCACCCTTCTCGAGCACCACCTTGCGCCCTGAATCACTCTCAGCATTCGGTGCAACCCGTGGTTCGCCGATGACAACATTCTTCCCTCTGGTCGTATCGGCTTGCTCTGGATGAATCAGAATAGCAGGGTTCCCTGCCTCCACCATATGAACCGGGAACGGAGCAGTACTGATCTGCATCTCGGTAATACTCAATCGTCCTTCATTAAGGGCCGATTGGACCTGTCGACGAAAAACATTGCAATCGTTAGTGGCGTGAGAGAAAGAATTATGATATTTGCAATAAGCCCTCCTTTTTAGTTCGTCGGGTGATGGCAAAGTATAATTAATTTTGAGATAACCAAATTTAAGCAACTCATCAAATATTTGGTCACATTTGGAGAAATCAAAAGTAAACTTTACTTCCTCACCCCGATTCTTTTGAATCAGTTTGAGGGAAGGACAAGTGACTAGTTTATTCTGTGCTGGCCATAAAAGCTCAGCAGCGTAACAATCTTTAGACTCATCGTCGGAACTATCAGAATTCATCTCAACAATATGTACGCCCGATCGATGAGTCTTATGAGGATCGTAAGGTTCTTTAAGGCGCGATTCTATTGAAACGGCCTTCTGCAAAAGCTGATTTACGTTAAACAAATCATGATGCTCGAGCTTATCTTTGATCTCCCGACGTAGACCAGCGAGACATAGATCCGTTAGATCTCTGTCGAAGATCATCAAATGAAAACATCGGTTCTTAATTTCTTTAAAACGCTTAAAGAAGTCGACCACAGGCTCGCTACGTCCTTGTCGAACCAACGTGAGGTGTGATAACCTAGTTTCTTGAACCCCGTCATAAAAGTGATTATGAAATTTTTCTTCTAACTCGGCCCAAGAACCTATGGTGCATTCTGGTAGTGACGTAAACCAGGCAAAAGCCGTACCAGTAAGAAATAAAGGAAAATGTCTTACATTCATATAATCTAAAGTACTAGCTTTGCCCATTTGTGCGAGGAACATGCTGATATGTTCCATAGTTGTTTTACTACCGTCACCACTAAACTTATAAAAATCTGGTACCCTCCAACGGTCAGGTGCTTTCATAAAATCAAAACACGAAGGGTACAGCTTAGAATAAGTGGTCCTGGTAGGCTTAAATTGGACCCCCAAACTGGTCTCGAGAGACCTAGTTATCTCTTCCTTAAACCGATTTATGGCTCGTCCAAAATCGGTGTCAGCAAGGTTAGGAGTGCCACTATTCATGGGATTGTGGCTTGGGGACTTCGATGGATTGGGCAACACTGTTCCCTGTCCTCCTGAAGTTCTGTCTGTTGTTGTTCCCTGGTCGGTCTGTGCGGTCCGACCAGAGTTATGATGGGCGTTATTGACATTCGTCGAGGTACCGACTTCACCGCGCCTGGTCTCAACAGACCCTGATTGCCCAAAATTGATATGTGAAGTTTGTCCTCTAAAAGAATTAAAAGGCATGTCGAACTGTGGTTGCCCAATTGAAAGTTCGGGTTCGACGGTTTTACCTTCTAACTTATCCATGCGATCACTAAGTAATCTAAACGAATGTTGAATAGTATTGGTAAGAGTTTTTGAAGTATCAACCAGCATTGCAGAATAATTAGCATGGGTATGGTAAGAATCTTCAGATAACTTAGTGCTTACCTTGTTAGTAGCGTCTTCAGCGGTTGTAGTTGATATGGTAGGGACGATCTCGCTGAAGTCCGGTTCCTTGTCTTGAGTGACCCTGCCGCGCCGATCCTTCGAGCAGCTTTCCTGGAAAGCCTTCAAGATGGCGTCGAGCTTGGCCTGCGCTTGTTGCTTTAACTCGTCGGGGAGCTCATCAATGCTCGCAGGACGAACGATGTTATCCTTATCAGTAGCACCGTCTTTGCCGCCCATGTTGGTAGTAGATGAAACTTCAATCGTCCCCAGTGGAGTCGCCAAAAAGTGTGTTGACGTTGGAAGTGATCCGAATCACACACCAGCAGGGCTAGAACGCCCGAAGAGGTTGCAGATCAACCTGAGACAACAGGGTGCCTGACTAAACCGATAAAAACCGATCTGAAGACCGGTTTAGATCGATTTAGGTTTTTGGATCCTTGTGTTGGTAACTCTAGAACTCCTCCCAGGAAGACCCATCGGGGAGAAGCACGTAGAGGTTGTTCTAGAACCAGCAAGGCCGCCTAGAACGCCGTCGAGCCTCACTGGGAGACGCGTCGAACAGCAAAGTAGAGAGAGAAAAAGGGTAAAAGGGATAGTAGATTGAATTTGATCGATTAGGGTTGGATGCCTCAATCGGCCATGATCCTCTCATATATACAGAGGGGGTTGGTCTTATCCCAATAGGAAATATCTCCAGATACGATCTCCAAGTTTCCTACTCAAACTCCATCAAAACATGGAATCCAAGAGTCCAATCTGGACTAGACAAGGTAAACTCGATCTCGCTGATCTTTGAATCAACTAAACCGGCTAAATGGGCTTTATAGGTATCAGCCCAGACCGATTATACCGATCAATAGATTATCCTTACCAAAGAAGGATCTTTGAATCGGCACCCGATTCGGCGTTCATTACCATCTTAAGGCTTCCGACCAGCATTACCTGGTCGGAAATAGTATAACTGGTCGGAACACCTCAAATGATCAGGTTCATCTTACTTAAAACATTCGACCTTTCAATTTAAAGATCAATTCAATCTCAAAATATTATGAGTCGAATATGTCTTCTAAACTCAATATTTACCTATGACACTTTTGAGTGTCAACAATCAGCATCCACTAACACATATCATTATGTCCTTATTCAAGCTATTCACATTAGCAAACCATACAATTTACTAACATATTTAGTTATCTACATCATAATGCTAAAATGATCTACTAGCATGTATTATTTGATATTTATTCATTCATATATTAATAAATATAAATAGTATAGTTCCATCGACAATTTCTGTAGCAACACGCGGAGTGTTCTCCTAGTATAGACAAACTGCATTGCATGTCTTAATACGTACTAATTCAGATAACTAAACACGTCCTAAGCAAATAGAATCATTCATTGCCCGTATGATTGAAAAACAACTTAACTAGATATTCATGCATGTGGAAAAGAAAAAACTTCACTGAACCAGAGATCAAACAAAGTACAGAGACAAGCCGACAACACTACTGAAAAATGAACGGCTGCACGAGCAAGCCACCACCATCTCCCCTAACGGCATGTAACTCTGATCCTTCACAAACTGCGAAGAGGATTTTTCTTTGACAGGACCCCAAGGAGTATTTTAGCTAGCAAAGCCGCCTTTTGTCTCCCCAAAACAAAGTGCAGCAGCCTAAGGCAGCAGCATCCCCCCTTGAACAAACTGCAAGTGTAGTCCCCACAAAAAATGGTAAAAGAGACTAACAATAGCTGACAAGTGGCTCCCACATGCCGTGTGTAATCTTTGTGGACCCACATGTCAGTGATTGTTAGCAAGGACAACACTATAGATCATGTACTCTGTATATATATTCTTTTTGCGATCGACAACACTATCATATTTAGCCTCCTACTATGTATTTAAACCGAACCCCAAGAAGTTCAACTTTAACACTTCTACACGTGAATGATGTCAACCTAATCACTTTTAACTTTTCTGTGCGAGGACTAATCAGTTGTCACTCAAGGATCGGCAAAAAAAAACAATGGCCCTAACCAACCTTTCGCGCCTGTGCTACTCATGTGTCCGACGAGCTTTGAGCTGAATCCAGCACCACAAAGGCAAGGATCCGACGGTACACTTACAGCTGCTCGTCAGCTCATGGTTTGTACCCTAAAAAATGGAAAAAAAAGTTTATGCTCTGCTGATGCGAAGGCAGTGCAGGCAAAATGGACCCGGAGACAAACTTTTGCAACATACCAGTAAACAAGGACAGACAGCAGAATAGAGGTAGGCAACTAGGCACACCCACTAGGTACTAGTTTTAGTACCCTTGATGGTAAATCAAATGCTTGTTAGGCTATGTTTAGATGTAGTATGGAAAAAAAATAGGAGTCATATCGATGTTACGGCACTAATTTAGTTTATTAAAAATAGATTAATTATAAAACTAATACACCACCGCACAGTACTTAACGAGACGAAGCTATTAAGCCTAATTAATCTATCATTAGCACATGTTTACTGTAGCACCATATTCTTAAATCATGGTCTAATTAGGCTCAATAGATTCGCCTTGCAAAGTAAAGTCCGGCTGATAAATTAGTTTTATAATTAGTTTATATTTAATACTCTATGCATGCGTTCCAATATTTGATGTGATAGGTGAAAAAAAATTAGGATAACATCTAAATAGGGCCTTAATGAAGGACTTGTTTAGTTCCCACTTAAAATCTTTTCATCCATCACATCGAATGTTTAGACACATGCATGGTGTATTAAATATAGACTAAAAAATAACTAATTACACAAATTATGATAACTTTGCGAGATGATTTTTTAAAACCTAATTAGTCCATAATTTGATAATGTTGTGCTACAATAAGCATATGCTAATGACAGATTAAATAGTCTTAATAAATTTGTCTCATAGTTTTCAGATGGAATATGTAATTTATTTTTCTTATTAGTCTATTTTAATAGACTAAACTAGTACCGGAACATTGGATGTGACATTAAAAAACTTTTCATCTGCGAACTAAACAAGGCCGAAATTGTGCTAGAAAATCTATAAATCTTTGCTCACCGCCGGTACATTGCGTGCATGAACTTTAGGAAAGCCATTTTCCAATCCTAGATAGGGGAATAAGTTCGGTCTGGCATATGTTTCCCTAGGCTCATGGGGGGGGGGGGGGGGGGGGGGGGGGATTTTTACATGACACAGGATGAAGCCCCAGATCCTTGTTTACCTGTATTGTGTGAGTGCGGCCCAGTACTGACCTTAGTCTGGCACCAGATGTTCTGTGACTTGTTTTAATTACATATACTTTCCTTTCTTTATTTTCTTTGTTGTTTCCTTTTGCATAATACCCCTTCTTAGCTTGTTTCAAAGATTGGAACTTTATTAATGAAGCTTTTTCTTTTAAAAAAATCAATATACTTTTCTCATAGATAAGTCTCAGATCCCGCCAAAATGTCACTGCAAAACAGATGTCCTCACAGCTTGTTGTGCAAATGGTCCTGTTCCTTTATTTATTGATCCACCATATTTTAGAAGACAGCATTGGCGAATATGCAATTTTGCTTTGTCATTTCTTAGATCAGGGAATTTTTCAGTGGCACATAGAACAAAACTCAAGTTCATCCACCACCATACGTACTAGTCTATAGTTTCTATACCTTGAAAAATCAACTGCTTGTTAATTACTAGGTGATACCAAGACACAAAATTTCTAGATAAAGCTTAGCATAATTCTCGTATATGAGTTCATCCATGCCACCATTCTTGCAATGGTATCCATCCATTCACCCCCGTGTATTAGGAAAGCTTCGGCTCCAACTCATCGGTACACAGTAGAGGAACTATTTTCATTTTTATCTCTCTTATTTAAGTGAATCAGAAGCAAGTAAACTCATTTTTTTTATATATTTTTGCTTCACAAGTTTAAGCTCATCTATGTCTCTGCATACTATAGCTAGGAACCAGAGCTGTTTGGACTCGTGCCAAACAAGGATCAGCGAAGAAAGCATTTTACCAGTACATACATCCTAAGCAGGTGTTATCTGAACCGTCCACGTATTGCATCGAGATATGTATCATCTAAACCAGTAGTATTACACATTGGGTAAAGACAGTTTCACCTTGGGTAGGGTGCAGAGCACGAATCTCAAAGCACTTTTGGACAGTATAGATAACCGATGCTGAGCATCTACACGCTACAATGTGTTTTTGATCAGCGAAAAGAAGAACAAACGGACCACCCAAAAGCACTGCCCTACTGTAATCAGGCCTCCAATTAAAGAAGTTTGCGAGAATTTGTGCGGATTTGACTTTGCTACTAGAGTTCGCCTTAATACGCCAGTAGACTCTAGATCCCTGTAACTTGTTTACTTGCACTGTGTTATGTCTTTGGCTCCTAGCTATTTGGTGACGTCCGATATTGCTTTCATTAAAAGTAGAATGATTCTTTACTTGAAAAAAAAAAAAGAGATTCCAATCCAGAAATGCCACTGCAAAATCAAAGTCCATTCATGCGCCATTGCTTTTTGCGAATGGTTGTGTTCATTATTTTATTCAGTCAGTGGCGTAATAGGTGGGAATCAATTTTATAGTGTCATTTGAAGGATCTAGAACTTTTTTTCAATAAAATAGTGCGCAAATTTCAATTATCCGTCCGTCACCATAGTACAAGATTAATTTGGTACCTCTAAAATCAACTGCTTGTTAATTACATTGTGCTAGAGAACAAGCTCATTTATCATCCACCATACAATGCATGTACCTGAGACATTGCACTGAAATGAAGAATAGACATAGGCCTTGTTTAGTTCCGAAAAATATTTGAAATTTGCACTGTAGTACTTTCGTTGTTATTTGACAAACTTTATCCAAATATGGATCAACTAGGCTCAAAAGATTCGTCTCGACATATAGATACTAAAAGTACAATCAGTTATTTTTTTTACCTATATTTAATGCTCCATGCATGCAGCTAAAGATTGATGTGACGAAGAATCTAGAAATATTTGGAGAAGTTGGGGGAAACTAAACAAGGCCATAGTGTCAAAAGCCACTGCCTCCAATGGATTTGACTATGCTACCTACATGTACTTTGCAGCAACGCACTAACAGAAAGGCGAAGGATTAGTTCACTTTATGCTCACCACGCAGCAAGACAAATTCTTGCAAAACTCCCCTCTCATTGGAGGCCTTGTTGTGCGTAGTGTGTACTGAGCAGCAGCGGACTAGCACTCCAATAGAGCCCGGGCAAAGCTCAAAACTTCGTGTAGCAATTGGCAGGATTATGGCTGATTGGTTGTATGATTTATTGCATACCTTGTATGATCACCATGTAACAATATAAATAGAAAGGTACTCTCACGGCAAATACACCTATCAAAAATGTATAGTCGACGAGAGGTCTGCCACTCTCACTGCGCCCCGCCAAGTTAGACGCTGGAGTCAGGAGCCAGAAGCTGATCGTCCAGCCCAAAGCTATGTTTAGTTTTAAAATTAAAAACTTTACACATGTTACATCAAATCTTTAGACACATACATGAAAGTACTAAATATAAATTAAAAAATAACTAGTTACATAATTTGTATCTAATTTACGAGATGAATCTTTTAAACCTAATTAGTTTATGATTTGACACTGAAGTGCTACAATAACACATATGCTAATGACAAATTAATTAGACTTAAAAAAAACCAACAGATTCTATAATTTTTTTTGTTAATACCCTAACACATCATATAACACCCTACGTAATATTCGATGTGACATCCAAAATTTTTATACCGTAAAACTAAACATAAGTCGACATATGAATCTAACTCGAGACCTGGCACGCCATAAGCCCATAACTATAGTTATAGGGGGCAGCATTACGCGTGACAGATCTAGATTCGAAAGCAGCTTTTCTTTTTTCACTTGATTCCAAAAGGGCAAGTTTCATTTGTTTTAACACATCAAGACATCATGTTGTAAATTTATCAAATAGGCAAGTTTTAAAAACATCCTCAGTTCTCAGGGAGAACAATTATCATGTGATAGTTGATACCCAGTTTATCACTTGTTCTAAATTTACAACAGACATTACACTTACAGACTATCATATACAGCAAAGGCACTACATCTACATCGCAATGCAGTATAAACCCACAAAAAATTATTAGTATATCCATCGAAAGAATTAATTGCAAAAAAAAACAAGGAGTAATGAGACCTCAACATTCATGAAGATTTTGGATTTCGACTTTCAAAGTTTGGAGCTTACGCTCGACAGCTGATAGCTCACCCTGAACGCCCTGTAACCAATCTATTTTTCGCTGACATGCTTCCTGGTAAGGTTTGCTGATAACCTCAACAAAGCGGATTAGGTTAGTAGCACTCTGTGAGATATCCTTTTGGATAGCTTCATCAACTTTTCGAGAGAGTTCATCAGCAGCCTTGTTAACCTTCTGTATTGCAAGCTTCCGTCGACCAGAGAAACTTGATAAAACAAAAAACCTGAAGAAGGACAAATCAAAATGGTTACACATCGACCGCCCCATTTCATTGTTAAAAGATTTGCTAAAGAATAATGCACAGTTATCAATTACTGAATTACCCGCCAGCTGAGCAAAGAGCAAGAGCAAGAAGATCTTCAAGAGTAGTTGACAAAACGGATGTCAAAAGAGAAGCTGACAGTCCAGCAATACCTAGCCCTCCAAATGTTGCAAAAGCCTTCACATGCAATAGCGAAGCTTAGAAATAAATAACAATGTGCGGAAACAAGAACAAACAAAGCAGCTGTGGTGGTTACAAAGTCTAGGCATGCACTCTGCACTCAGATATAGTACAAAACATAAAATATTGTATTCTGTTAAACCTAAAATATTTTGGAGTTCTCAATGCTTTGGCTATTCTTACATTCCAATTCCCAACACATGCATATTCTTTTCAGATTGAAGAGGGAAATGAACTATTTTCTTTTCGTTTACCATTTCTAGTCCCTTCCAGTACATGTGGATTGAAGAGGAAAATGAACTAATTTCCCCCTCAATCTCTCCTGGTCCACTCCAATCCACAGGGAATGTGTTTATCCAAACAAGCCCTAAAGGTGTGTATTCAAATGCTCCAATTCAATCAAATGCACTGGATTCTATTAAGTTCATTCCTTCAGGGCACAATTAGTTCATCATCTAGAAAGGTATCAGCAGGAAGCTTGACTACCTAAATATTCATGTAACAGACTCACAAGGGCAACGGAAAACTGCAGATTTTACAAGGGCTTTTCTCGGCCTATTATCAAGGCAAAGCCATTTACCATTTAGTATCTATAATGAAATTTCCACATTTTCCCTAAAGGCTAAGAGGTGTGCTGTACTACTTGTAATTAGAGCCTCAAGAGTCAATACTTTTTAGAGGTGCCAAAGCATAGATTTGAAACATATCAACTGACATAAGGAAATCAAGGCCATTAATAGGCATACCACTTCTCGGATTTCCTCTTCAAAAACCTTGGCAGCAGCACTCACATTGAAGCCATCCAGTGCCTTGGCGGTGAGTTTCTCACCTTCATTAACAAGCCCATTTGGATCTAACAGAACCATTTCTTCCGGAGCAACCAATGCATCCCATCTTTCACAGAAACACTCCAAATAAACTTTTGCTTCACGGGTATTGCTAGAACTCAACCATGTCGAGTAGTCACCTAATAAAGTCTAACAAAAAAAAAGGACTTTTGCTTATAAAATGGATAGATAAGCATGGCAAATGAAATAGCTAGAATATTGAGCAAATTTCAGATTACTATATTAAGCGGTCTCTATTATCACAAAATTACTCATACTTTAGTCAACTGCAAAGAACTGCTCTTGCACTTATTATCACAAAACTAAACTTTTTCGCTAATTCCGTTAGTTTGGACATCAATTGACATCTCAGTCCCATAAGTAAGACAGCATCTGGATGATTAATGTGCCCTGCCTGTGTATGTCTCATGTGTGGGGTTCCAGGATGTCAGTTGATACCCACTCTAACTATTTTACAAAAATAAGTGCAGTTTTGTGATATATAAGCAAAGTTTTGTGAAATGAATTCAGAAAAGTTTTGATATAGGAAGATTTGTTGAAATCAAGGTGATCACAAGTTAATACAATTAACTTAGGATCACTTCCAAGAATCGTTTGTCCAAAACCGGTGTGAATTATATGCTTGCAAGCATATGTGGATGATAATATGATAAAAACTAAGAAAGTTCAATGGCAAACATACCACAGCATCATCAAGGGTTGGACTTAAAATATCACTCTGAACAGATGATGTGACTCTCGTGGAACTGCCTGTTTTTCCTTTGACCGTGTATGTAAAAATAAGGTCAATATTTGACAGCTCAAGTGTAGATTCCATGAGTGTAACTGCTCGACCTTTTGCTCTCTGAATCTGCAAGAAGATCTAAGTATGTTACCAATCTCTCAATCTGGGAGTATTAAGCATATTGCACTCAAGAGGACTTTCACCAAATATCGATGCTAGGTCGGCAATAGATGCATTTATGAGAAGTTGAACAGTGTGTATGTGTATCTAACCATACACACACTTACAAGGTTAAAAGTTAATGGAAAAGGCATGTCGAAAATGACCAAAATTATCCTCATAATTGCCCATGGAAAGTCTAGTGCGGGCACTAACTATTTATTATACATGTTTTTTAGAGGAAACAGGAGGGTCCCCTACTGGTTAATATAATACAATAAAAAAGAGGTGTCCAAGCAACAGAAATATAAAGTACTCCCAACGATCCCAAATATAAGTCCATCTGGACCTGCACAAGTATTAAGGTGAGAGGGTATAATGACCATTACTCATCAATCATTATTGCAGTTACGATGGGTGGCAACTGGCAAGTTTACTTCATTGATTAGTGTGCATCTAAGTAAGGGTAGAAAAGGAAGAATAAGACAAAAAGATGCATTAGAGTTGTTATGGACATTATATTTGGTGCACTGAAGGAGACTTGTATTGGGATTAGAGGTATTACAAGCAAGAAAAATAGGTAGTATCATAAGTTGCATTTAACCACTATTTTGCATTGAAGGCAAGAGAAACACAACTTATATTTTGGTAAAAGGGGGAGTACATTTGTATAAATAAATAAAAACTAGTAGTGTTCGAAACACCTACAAGAGATGAAATCTGGTTCTGCCAAGAATTGCTATCGGACTCAAGTTTGATGGCATAATTGTTTGCAGCATAAACAAGATCCTTGATGGATGTTAAGTCTTCAACAGCCTTTTCATATTCTAGTTTCACGAGTCTTTGACATGAAGTTAACAATCGATCTGCAATGCCTATTGGTGTTTCAAGTTTCAACCGGACCCTCTCTTTTCCATTTTCCGTTGAACTATCTAAGAAACTCAGTAAGTAATCCTCAAGTTCACAAAATTTGCTGCTTCTCCATCTAGGGTCACTAAACATAGCTTCCCTCAAATGCTTTGCGTCACTGTTTTTGGAATATGAAAGCTTGGCTTCCAGAGCAGAGCGTGAGGATACAGGAAACAGCGTTACGTCCTCTGCATTAAGCAATTTCATTGCATTTTCCTTGACAAATGCAGTAGCTTCTTCAAGCTATACACATCAGATTGAGAAGCAAAGCAATGAATTAGAAGCAAGCAATTAGGAACAAAATAAATCTTGCTTTGATTTCAATGGTGCAGAAATTGATGTTACAACAAAACCTCATTGTTGTTCCGATAGAGGTCCAATTTGTTTAGAACAAATACAACTTTCTTCTTCCACTGCTGGACATACTGAAGAAATCCAACCTAGAGGTTACAAGAAACCATGTTTAGGTCATTAGAAAATAGAAAAAAAACATTGTCCAGACATAAATTAGAACTCTAGATTATAGAGACCATGAAATATGTGATTCAGAAGAAATCCATGTAAAGATAAGATAAAATGCAGCCTATATATAATATAGAAAGAAACCCCGAATAAGTCACTGAAAATTTCCATGAATTGAAAAGGTTGTGCATTTGATCTGTTATAATTGTCACAGATACCAGTAAAAATTAAAATTGGAGTTTCTAAGTGGAATATAGCAATGAGAGCCCTTGATACAGTGACCCAGGTTGAGGTCCATAAGCAGTGACAATCACCCTATGAAGCCTCGATTTCGCTACTCCTTAGGTGGGCTCACTCCATTCCCTTAGCCAAACCACAGCCTGAGTCACCAGCTCATTCTTCAACAGGATCATGGCACTTAACATAGTGAAGTATAAACTAAGCCCACCAAAAGCAGCAAACTAGAAAGTTTTCTTTCTAGATTCGGATAGAAATGTAACATAGAGTACATCTTGCTAGAACTTCTCTCTAGACTCTCCAACTGGAAGTCTGAAGTCTTAAAATGTTCAAGGGTGCCAATTGAAACTTTAAGCTTGTGAGTACCTGTTTACACCAGATTTTGGACCGAAAGGATTATTATTTTGTAGGCACAAACGGCTGATTTGTTAATAAAGAAATCGGCCAGAAAAATAAAAGAGACTTGTTTGGACCCGGACGCGACCAAAAGTTCATGCGGACCAGACGTGACAAACTTTGAGGAGCTGTTTGGTTCGGCCGAAGAGTTTGAGTCCAGGTCGGCTTTTATTTTATCTTTATGTATCCTAGTTGTGTTAGAACAGGAGTCAAACGGGTTATAAATAGCTAGAAACCCGATTTTTGGGGATCAATCAATCAACCAACACATCGGCCATCGGCCAAAACCCTAGGAGTAGGAGTAAGGTAGAACTCGGCGGAACCCTCAACCAGGCAGGGCTGCATCGGCTTGACCGACCTCCGGTTTGCTTAAAAGTTTCACCAATGGCTTGTGTCATTGTTCAATAAGGCTGTATTTGGCATCGACCAAACTCTTGTTAAGCTATGACATGGCTAGTTATCGGTTTAAGTTCGCCTTTTGTAAGACTGTCTTGACTCTGATCAATCTCTTGCTTTAGTCGATCTTGACTAGTTATCGCCTCTATTGGTTTTGGCAAGCTAATAGATTCATTAAGTTATCGATGTTGTTTATGTTTTAATGCTTTTCTTTAGATTTAAACAATATCTTGCCCAATCAAAATTGACAAAGTAGCTTAAGCTTAAAAGCTATTTAGTTTCGGCTATCCAAAGATTTTACACGCTTACACCAAAGAAAATAGCCGATCTAAGTCTCCCATCGACTATTTTGTCAATCTTGATTGTTACGTGTTGTGCGTTCGAGATATCCGATAAAATCGAGGTTTGACCTAAGAGAGGACAGATTTGATCTAACATGTTTATTACGGCTGTATTTCCGAACCCCGTTGATATATATGATAGATTAGATTTGTTTGATCTTGAGTCGGATCATGGTTTTAATGGATAGATCTTGTTCGTGCTTCATGGACCCTGTATCGGCTAAAATAGCCGATCCAGTTATGCTTTATTCATATTGTGTACTTTTGAATGGTCTGGAGTTTACGGATCTACTTATTGCACCGGACGTGATCTAGTTTGGTCATCATTATGGTTGTATGGAGACACCCCACTGTTGATGTTTAAACTATTTTATCGATCTATTTGTTATTATGGCTGCATGGAAACACTTCACTGTTAACAAATAGAACTGCCTGTGCAATCAGTCGATCTGTTGATCTCATAGATCTTTGTTTTCTTCACATGCATAAGCTTATCGGTTGTTTTCTTGTTCTAAATATTTCTTTGCATATACTATAGCCGTTTTGCTTTATATCTTTATCAATGCTTTTACGCAATCTTTTGGGAGTTGACTTTGTAGTCAATGTCCTATAAACAATGGCTATATCAGAGCCGCATAATTTGGAACTGTCTAGCACTAAACCGGCAGGTTCCACAATTTAACAACTTTTTCTTCTCCTTGTCAATTATAGGTCAAATTGACTGGCACGTCCGAGGTCGCTCTCACCTAGATTCGGCACCGCCACCTTTTGAAGGTCCAGGAGGTCAAGACCCTGCTCCGTACGCCCTCTGGGGACCGTGTTCGAGTGTGTTGGCGCTTCATCCAAATTTTCGTGCCAACAATACCATTCCTGTTTGTTTGTTGAACAGGATGTTTTGGTACAGAACGATACCGGTGTACCATGTTAGAACGAGAGGAGAGGAGGAATAGATGAATGTTTAGCTGTATTGCACAGCCACAATGGAATAATATATAGTACATGAGGGCACCCAAACCCTAGACAGACTATAATACCCTTAACATACCCCCTCTCCCCTCTCAAATGGAAGATGCAATTGCGTTGGATTTGGAAGAGTGAGAACACTAAGCACTAAACTTAGACACATTACAACAATAATAAATGAAAAATCCAAATCTGAATCTCCAATATGTGGTTGTAACATGTGAGTTTTAAAACCCTTACCAAGCCAAGGAGGTGCAAAGAGGAGCACATAGTAGAGCCGTGACGATGGACATGCCTTTAGTCAAGAGTCGTGAGCACACAGAGGAGGCAACAAGTAGTAGCAAGGTTCAAGCGGATGAGCCATTGCCGCACAGATCCGGACGAGGTCACCACAAAGGGAGAGTTGCATCGACAATGGCATAAAAATTACCCAAAAACGGAACAGCCAATGACATAAAAATTACCCAAAAACGGAACAGCCAACCACAAAGGAAAAGAAATATTTGGCTATTTCACAAATATTTGGGTGGAGTTGGATGGTGCAGGTGACTATTGGAGAGCAAATGCAGTTGACATGGATAGACACAGCAGCGGCATGACTCTAACGTAATACTAGCAGCAAGCAGCAACATCGCATCTTCAAAACAGCAGGCCAAATAGCAAAGATGGACTAGCAAGCTGAGAATTGAAGAAACAGCACTGCACTGATGGCAGCACAAGCTCCAGCACACATGACCCATCGGCCCAAACTGAAGAAAATGGTGCCATGGTGGCCTAGCAGCTCCTGCAGAGCAGCACAAGAGGCAACCACTCGCACTGGCGCACATCTGGAGGCAGACGGAGCGCAGGGTATGTGGGCCCACTGGGTGGTGTGGCAGCCGCGGGCAGGGGTGCGCTCTGGGAAGCACAGATCTGGTATTGGTCTGAGCAGATGCCCATAGCAGACTGGCAGATGTGGAGGGGCACAAACACAGCAAGATAGAGCTCAGGGGAGAAAGAATCTAGGCCTAGCGGCACCCAATCTGAGAGGATGACGGATTGACGTCGGACAGTGCTCCATCTGAACCCATGGGCAACAAATCGAGGATAACATTGAGCTAATCATGGGCTACACTAACTGATACCAAAATGGAAGGGGTTGGGTTGGGTTGGGTTTGGGGCCCTGGAGTGGAGTTTGATCCTCCCGGGGTCAGTGCAGCGCAAGATTTTGTTGGAACTAGAGAAGAACTGAAGCTCTTGATACCATGTTAGAACAAATGGTTAGCTGTATTGCACAGATCCAGTGGGCAATATATAGCACGAGAGCACCCAAACCCTAGACAGTACAAGGACTATAGTACTTAACATACTGTTCCGGAGTAAATAAATAGAAAACATGTTTATGTATTTATATTATCATTTGTTTGTACTTTTCGGTGATCATAAACTCAATTGATTATATTTCCTTGCAATCAATTGACTGTTTTACCCACCTGGGTGTACGTTGTGCAAATGTACAGCAATGAAGCTAACACCTACTGCCCTTCTAACAAAGAAAAGTAGCTAGTTACTGAACATTTGTCTCTCTCCTTCTCTTCCACCGGCTGAAAGAATATCAGAAACAAACAATTCTTCTCCTGCCTTATCTTTCCTCCTGAACTTTTCTAGAAGATGGCCCTCATTTAACCCCTCAACCGGATGATTTGTCCTTCGATTATTGGTGACCAAATCTAATGAAAGTGTGTGGTCAAGTCCAGAAAGGTCTCAATTCCATTATCATCCTCAGAGCACGGGCAATCTGGAATCTCCGCAATCGATGCGTATTTGATGGGATCTCACCTAGTTTGGATGGAGTTTTAGAGTTCATCAGGGAGGAGTTACATTTTTGGTGTTTAGTTAGTTTGTTGGTCGAGGCTGTTTGGTGCTTGCAGTCTTTGACGAGTTCCTTTTCTTTTTGTGTGTGTGATCTAGCTGTGTGATGGGGTTGTGTGTTGTTGTCTGGGTTCTATGCCCTTTTCTTCTTAATATATTGATACGCAGATCTCCTGCATATTCGAGAAAAAAATACAAGATGGCCCTCACCACCATGGCCCTTGTAGTGAAGCTGCTTGCAGCAAGAAGTCGAGGTAGACCCATGGGAGCTTCTCCTTCACCGGGAAGCAGATGCTCATCTCTACACGCAGCATCTTTTCATCGCACCGCCACACAGGAGTGACAGCGTAGCAACACACAAGTTCCAGCTGCAACACGACTGGCTGCTGTCTGCCAGTGACCTCAAAGAATCTGTCCTCCAAAAACTGGTACTGAGATCCATGGAGTGTTCAATTTCATCCCGAATGAACAGAATCAGCTGGAACTGTGACCGGTACAGGATAGCACTTATTATGGTACAGAATAGCACTTATTATGGTCCAGTCTGGGCAGCGTTACAAGGCATTCTACGGACTGTTCCAGCTGGTACCGGAATGGAATTTACAAGGCGTTACTCCAAAAACCTTGTTATAGAATTTTTGCTTCAAAGAAAAGAAATATCATATATATTCAGCAAATGAAATAGATTCAGCGAATGAAGCGGATTCATTAACAACTCAATTTACAGATCCAAAATGAAAAAAAAAGAAAGCACTGCCTTCTTTCTTATATCTTGTATTTATCGTACTTTTGCCCTGGGGAGTCTCTTTCTCTTTTAACAAATGTCTGGAACTTTGGATTAATGGTGGCATACCACGCAATCCGAAACTTTCTTAACTGATATTCAAGTTAAAAAGGATTCATAGAATTAAGAACTTTTTCTCTTGAACGAAATGATAAAAGAGAAACTGAAGACACATGTACAAAAACTTCCTATAGGATACACAAGGAAATAATACAATTGGGCAAAATAGATAATGAGGATCATCTCCATATCATTTTGCATTTCTCAACAAATATAATAGGTTTGGCTATTCTAAGTGGTTCTTTTTTTCTGGGTAAAGAAGAACTTGTCATTTTGAATTCTTGGGTTCAGGAATTTTGCTATAACTTAAATGATTCAATAAAAGCTTTTTTTATTCTTTTAAATACTGATTTTTTTTGTTGGATTTCACTCCACCTGCGGTTGGGAACTACTAATTCGTTGGGATCTTAAGTCTGCTCTTTAGACGGAATCAATATGACCAATTCAATATTAGATATAATTAAACCAATTTTACTGTGCAAGTTTTTATGTGCTTATAAAATCACAATATCAAATGTGTTTGTCATATAAAATAGTAAATACCTCACTTTCAGTTAATGGTCTATCCGACGATAGGACAAAGAGTATCAAATCAGCTCGTGGCACATATTCTTCAGTGAGTCGTTGCTGCCTCTGAAGAATAACATTTGTTCCAGGTGTATCAACTAGATTCATCTGTAAATTAGTACACATGGAGCATGTTATGAAAAGAAAAATGAAGTAAAGAAGCAAAGGAAATGCATTGCTAATTTGGTCCTGGTATAGTAAAGAAGGAAAAAGAAAGTGAGGCGGATCAAGACTGTCAATTATTCTTGTCACGTTCATTTGCATGTAATAGATGTTGATCAAAAGCCAAGTAGTCATTTAGCTACAGAAAATGGGCAGGATACGCGTTATCAACTACAGCGTGTGGACGGAGAAAGAAGTCTGCTCCTAATAATTTATTACAATTTCAAGTTTGTTCAGAAAGAACCTTCAACTGGGTGAAAAGAGAAATTACAACCATCTAGCTAGATTATTTAAGTTAATGCATTAAGTTAAGGGAAAAGGCTAGCTTGTTTAACTTACCATACCGAACAATAAACTACATGCATACATCTCTGAGGTAAAGAAGGAATATCAGCATGACCATCAAAAGCAATTCAATACTTACTTCCTTTAAAATTGGAACAGATAAATAGCACATGAATTGACCATCTGGATGCCTCTCACATCGTTCAAAGCTTTCAGATTCAATCTCAGAATATGATAGTAGTGTGATCTCATTTGTCGTAGGCACAACTCCTTCCTGAAGATACTGCCTTCCAAGTAAAGCATTTATAAAAGTTGACTTTCCTGAGTTAAATTCACCCTGAGATAAATTGCAGGAGGATTTGCTCAGAATGAGTAGTAAAATGATTACTTGGCGAAAAAAAATAGTTGCAAAGAGTGGAATATGTATAATATAATGAAGAACAAGCAGTCAGTTTATATTCCTAGTGGTGCCTCCAGTTGATGCAACTTGATTCTTTAGATGGTGGGGAATCACTATCAGAGATGTTCCCAAGGAGATGCGGAAGGGGCTGAATTCTCTAATCATTTTAGTGGCCTGGGCTATGGAAACATAGAATGCCTGTGTTTTGAGGGAGTATTGCCAAGCATTCAGGGCCTCCTAAAAACAGTGGCTTGTGATTGTAGTTCATGGTGCTTCTAATCTCCAGGATTTGCTCATAAGTCATACGGTCATTTGCCCCAGAACCTTAGGTTTTGATTTGTAGGCTGATCCCCTTGGTTATGATATTCTTTCTGTCAGTGGCGCGTGTTTTTGTAAGCATCTGGTATGGCTGGTTTAGCCTCACCCTTGTATCTTTCTTCTCATGAAATGACATGCAACTTTCCTTCGTTGTTCAAGAAAAAAAATTATATTCCTAGTGAATAAGAGAATCCTCTTGCTTATGGGCTCATACCAAACTGAGTATGTTAGGAAAATAAACACGACCAATGTGTCTGCTTATACTACTATAGAACAGGACTCGTGGTCTCGTGCTTCTATTAATGTGGTTAGCTTAGGAAAGTTATGTTTGTTTGTTTATGCAAATACAGAGCTATCTAGCATGTGGACATATATGCAACAAATTTCAAACCAAAAGAGGACATGCATAAGCATGTATTTGCTAGTAAAGGGGTGGACTACAGAAGACTCACATAGAAGAGAACTTTTTTCCGCCCATACAAAAGGTGAATACACAAAGAAATAGATAGCAAAATCAAACAGGAAAGGCACTAAATGCTAGTACAAATTAATTTGGAAGCATAAATGTAAGATACTGAGAACTTTGATAGATTCATAGGTTCAAATAAATCAAAAGTACATGCACAAAGCAATATTCATAATATACTGGTATTCCTTTTTTGAAAGAAAAACAGATATTAAGATTGTTTTTTTACTAGTAGATATTAAGATCGTTGATTGCTTTTGAGGGACATGCATGATATATTGATATGACTGCCCTATATTGTTATTAGATAGCTCATTTGATGATTTATACAATATAACACAATAATCATGTCTAATGTCATTTGCCTTAGTAGTATGCATGCAGGTTATCTAAATATGAGCTATTTAATGGGCGTTGCTGAAATCAATACTCGATGTAAACCCAAAATTACCACAGTAACCAACAAAAATGGCTCACTCAGGCGAGAAGCAGCATCCACCAGAAGCTCAACCTCCTCCATCTGTGATGACATATCGGCAATTACATTCAAAGTCAAAGATATGCTAAAGATGATGATATGAAGGACAATTGAATTCATTTCAGGGAATCTTCAACTACCAAATGTGTAACGTTAGATGATCACCATTGGTGCTGCCTTGCGGATAATAGCAATAGATTCGTTTAGAATAGGCTTCTCTATTTCTATCAACTGCACCACTTTTTCATCCAATTTTGTAAATCCAGCAACTTTAGTCTTCTCGCGATCGCGAATTAGAACCATTACATTATTAACATCTTCCAGTGTACCAGCAGAAGAGTAACTAGCTTGTGGGACTTCCTTAGCTGAGTCCACCTTTGTGAAGTCCTTTTTTATAAGATCATCAGTGAGGAGGTGCATACCAGCTAAGGATGTAACAACTCCAGATGCACCAGATTGGAGCAACCTGGATGTGAAGTCAGAATAAGTTCCTTCACTCAAATGATTTAACGTGAAGAAAATCGGAATCTTCACATGTTGACCAACACCATCATTCATAACATCCGCAAAATCACCAGTGCCAGTATTTACAATCAGAAAATCAGCCCCTTCCGAACTTGAAGCACTTATTGCAGAGTTTGCAGATTGTATCCTTCTAGCAACAATAGGGAGATATATGGAGTCAGCATTTGATTTCATCATCATACTCCTTGCAACAATAGCAGGAATACCTGCATCAAAATAACATTTTAAATACATGAATGTCGCATCCAATGCCCCATTTAAAATTATTGACATTATACCCAGAACTTCTGAAAAGGCTGAAAGGAACTCTGAATGAATGATAGTGATAGGCACCCATGAACGATCAGCAACTGAAGCATAAACAGGGCTGTTGCAAAATGTAAGCTGTAGAACAGTAATAGCGACTGCTACCTACCAAACACAAGCTCATACAAACTGGAAGCTAAGGCGAAATTCAGTCACCAACCATCGTCGGCGAGCACGACGCCGCTCGCCCCAACTGCGGAGGCGACGTCGACGCGCTCTGCGATCAGCAGGTGCGCGCGGGCCCCGACCGTGGCCCTGAGCGCGCGAGCGGCCTCGTACGCTCGCCCTCCGCCCTCCTCTCCGGCCTCGAGCACGACGATCCCCACGCCCCGGGACACGGCGGCGGACACCTCATCCCCGCACCGCAGCGCCTCCTCGGCGCCGACGCGTAGGACGAGTGCTGGCACCTGGATCTCCGGCCGCTTGAACCCGCCGGGGAATAGCGTCCGCCGCGGCTCCTTCGCAGCGCCCTCGCCCCCGCTGCCTCCTCCGCCAGCGGCGACGGCGTTGGCGTGGACCGCGCCGCGGAGGCGGCCCCGGCGGCGGGAAAAAAGGAGGGAGCGGAACGGGACTGAAGGGCGCGGGAGGATGAGGCGGGTGGCCGTGGCGGTGGAAGCGGCGGACATGGAGAGCGAGAGGGAGAGGGGAGTGCGCTCGTGTGTGGACAGCGGAGTGAGGAGCGCGAGGCGAGGTGGTGGGTGGGGGTGGGAAGTGGGAGGCGGTGGAGCCGTGGAGGGGAGGAGTTTGTGCTGCTGTCGCAGATTCGGTTGGATAGGGCCGTGGGGCCGTGCAGTTTGGTTCTAGAAAAACACGTTAGGTCCTGTTTGTTTACTTTCTCTAAGAGCATCTCTATTACTCCCTCCATCCCAAATTATAAGTGGTTTCAAAAATCTTGGAGAGTCAAAGTTTTAAACTTTGACCAAATTTATATAATAAAATAATAATATTTATGATATCAACTAAGTATAATTAGATTCTTCATTAGTTATATTTTCATAATATACATATTTGATGTTTAAATTTTTGCGTTTCTCTCTAAAATCTTGATCAAAGTTAAAAAACTTTGACTCTCCAACATTCTTGGAATGACTTACAATTTGGGATGGAGGGAGTACTTGTTATCCTTGTTTTATTAGAAAAAAAAAAGAAAAAACGTTCTCTAACAGATTGGTATATGACTTGCTAAATTTTTCCAAGTTGGAATCGGAGACCATCTACTTGTTATATTTACAAGTCAGCTTCACTTGCTATTCGGCGTTTCTATGTTATTTTTACCAAGTTGGAATCCGCTGCCACTTCTCCCGCGCATACTTTTCTATGTTATTTTTACCAAACTATTGGAGATACATGAAAAATTTACTTGTCAAAAGTTTTAGCAAGTTGCTAAATGACCACTTTTCCTAAGTCAATTTTTCTAAATAATTGGAGATGCTCTAACGCCAGTACGTCAGTCTCATTGGGTAGTTTTACCTCCCAGTTTCTAACATAGAAAATCTTATATTGAAATGGAGCTCTCCTATGGTGCAAAATTTCATCGCACAGTTTCACAAGATTACTTTAGCCTTCCATGGGTCCCACCAATGTCACTCTCCCACTTTCCCCTCTCTTCCCCACCAGAGCTCGCCCACTTTTTCCTCAGCGGCATGCGCAGAGCGCTGTGCATGGCGACCCAGCGGCGGAGCAGCACAACTGGAGCGCGTGGTGGCCCGGCGGCAGACTACACGTCGCAGAGCACGCTCGCGGTGAAGCCCCCGACCACGATGGCGGAGGAGCCCCTGGCCACGACGGCGGAGCAGGTGGCCGCGCAACGGAGCTCGCGCGCCTGCGACGGCGGAGCTCCCGCCCATGGCTCGCGGCCCCGCGACGGCGGAGGAGCCCCTGACCACGACGGCAGAGCAGGTGGCCGTGGCAACGGAGCACGCTTGTGGCGGAGCTCGCGCCCGCGACGGCGGAGGAGCCCCTGGCCACGACGGCGGAGCAGGTGGCCGCGGCAACGGAGCACGCTCGCGGAGGAGCTCGCGCCCGCTGCTCGCGCGCTCGCACCGGCATAGCTCCCGCCCGCAGCTCGCGGTGCCCACGACGGCGGAGGAGCTCCCGCTCGCGGCTTGCGGCGCCTGCGATGGCGAAGCAGGTGGCCGTGATGGCGGCCTAGGTGCCCGCGGCAATGGAGTCGTGGCTGGCGAAGTGAAGAAAAAGTTGCATCGCGGCGGCGGAGGAAGGAGCCCCGCCCGCGTGCGGCAGCCTGCTCGCGGCGGCGGAGGATCGGACTCCCTCCCGTGCCCCGCGGCCAGCCCCGGCGGCCGGACCATGGAGGAGAAGGCCCTCCCATGCCCGGCGGCGAACCACAGAGGAGCCCCGCGCCCCCGCCCGCGCACGGTGTCCTGCTCGCAACGGGGGATTCCTCCCGCGTCCGGCGGCCAGCCTGCGACGCCGGGGTACGAGTCCCTCACGTGCCCTGTGGTATCAGTCCGCGGTGGCGGAGGAGCCCCTCCCATGCTCGGCGGTCAGCCTGTTCACGGCGGCGGATGCCCCTCCCGCGCCCAATGGCCGGACCGCGTGTTAGATTTATTGTGGGCCAAGCCCATTAATATATTTAATAAATCAATAACTCTATAGTGTGTAATTGTGGGAATTATTGTTTGTACCGGATTGGAATTTAAAGAGACGTTGACTCAACTTATATGGTGGGATTTATTTCATCTAATTTGAGAAGTTGAGAAACGGACCAAGGCGTGCCACGCGCGCGCCGCCGCCGGCCGGGCTCGGGGCGTGGCAGCCAGGCGTGGCGTGTTTTATTTTAAAATACGCACTTATCACGCCACACTAACCATGCCTTAATCACGGGAGTTTGCAACTCTCCACCTGCATCCCTGTCAATTGACCGCATTCATGGGCGGGCCCAGGCCTAGGGCCATGGCCCTAGTTGCAGCCCAAATTGTTTACGAACAAATTTTTAATTTTGGCCCAACAATGCACAACCCAGTAAGGAGAAGAGAGTAGTACAGGCAAGACGCTCGCGGTTCCTCTTCCATCGCTCGCGGTTCCTCTCCCGCTCGCGCCGCCGTCCGCTGCTCCCGCTCGTGCCACCGCTCGCCGCTCCTGCTCGCGCCACAGCACGCCACTCCGACGCTGCCGCCCATTGCTCCCGCTCATGCTGCCGCTCGCCGCTCCTACTGGCGCCGCAGCCCGCCACGCTCGCGCCGCCGCACGCCGCTCCTGCTCACACCGCCGCCCGCCGCTCCCGCTCCCTCCTCCCGTTCACTCTCGCACTCGCCGGTGCTGGCGCGGTGGCACCCACCCCGCTCGACGCCATGGACCCTGCCTGTGGCCTGCCGACGACCACCGTGGCCCTCGCCCCTCGGCCGTCGCCGTCGCCGTCGCCGAACGCCCAAGTAGGCCGAGCAGGAGCAGCCGAGCTGCCCGAGCAGACAGCAGAGGAATAGAGGAAGAGTGAACTGTGATTCTTCTGTGAAGGTATTTCTTCTCTTTATTGACTTCAAGAGTTGGTCCTGATTTTACCGGTTGCATCTGCTACAGTAGAAAAGATTTTTGGCCACCAAGATTTGGCCCTAGTCGTAGCCAAATCCTGGGTCCGCCACTGACCGCATTACAGGATAAAAGGGTCGTCGCCCCCTTCTGTCTTCGGTTCCTCTTTTTCTCCAACCCGAGAACACACATCCAGAACTCTATTTAGCTGCAGGAAAGGCGTCTCCATCTCGTTCGTCCGCGCGTACGGAGGAACGAGAGGGCAGGTGCCTCCGGAGCCGGTGTCGATCGAGACCTTGCACGGGGGATCGCGCACGGAGGAACGAGAGGGCAGGTGCCTCCGGAGCCGGTGTCGATCGAGACCTTGCATGGGGGATCGGCAATTAGGTTTTTGGGGAGCGACTACGCGACTGCCCGAACGATCTTCGCCGCCGTTCTTCTTCTTCAGGAGGATCACCGTCATCGTCTTCTTCTCGGCAGTTGATGTTCGTCTTCTTCCTGGTGGACCGGTCGTCTTCTTCCCGGCGACTTCCTGGTGGTCTTCATCCTCTTCGTCTCCTTCTACTGCGACATGACCAAGGAGATTGGACAAGGATCTGGATCTTCAAGTTCACTAAGGATGGGCGGGTATGAACTGTTCATCTTCTCTTTGTTTTTCGTGATCCATAATTTTGTTCTGTCATGCTGTTTCAGTAGTACTGTTGATCATGTTACAATAGTAGTCTTCTGTTGTTTCGTAAGTTTTGCAGTGTTGCTGTTAGCTTTATTTTCTAGGTTGTTGTCTGTCTCTTTTTTCCTGAATGTTGCAGTAGCTCTGTTTCATTGTTTCAGTAGTTGCTGCATATATGTTTCAATGAGCTTGTTACATTGTTTCACATGCTTTTCTGCAGTAGATGATATATTATGTTTTATCATCATATATATGATTCACATGCTTATTTCACATATGTACCGTACTGCTATGGTCATATGTGATATTATGAAATCACTAGTATATTATCTCTATTATGTCGTCATCATAATGTTAATTTACGGAATTAAAATGACACGGAAATTGCCTTTATTTCTAACAATCCAAAAACCTAATTATAGGCTTTTTGTGTCAGTGGCTTTGCTGCCGTGCTAAAGCCTGATGTTTTTTATGGTAAAAACTTCTTGGTATGGCGAGCTAAAATGGAATTGTGGCTAATTGCTATGTCATGCTTTCATGTGATTGAGGGCAAGCCTGCTAACTTGTCTCCTGAGGATGAGGCTAAGTTTAAGGCTGATGACAACCTCTTTCGAGGAGCAGTGATTAGCGCACTTGATGCAAAATTCCAGAAAAGCTACATCATACTTGCCACAGGTAAAGAGCTGTGGGATGCACTTGTGGGAAAATTTGGAGTTACTGATGCTGGTAGCGAACTGTATCTTATGGAACAACTGTATGACTACAAGATGGTTGAGAACCAATTTGTAGTGGAACAGGCTCATGAGATTCAGGCACTAGCAAAGGAACTTGAGCTTTTTCCATGTCCTCTTCCTGACAAGTTTGTGGCTGGCAGTATTATCGCTAAGCTGCCACCGTCATGGAAGGACTTTGCTACCTCTCTCAAACATAAGAGACACGAGTTCAATGTGGAAGAGCTCATTGGCACTTTTGATGTTAAGGAGAGGGCGAGAGCAAAGGACAATGGAAAAGGTGTTGAGACCTCTACTGCCAATGTGGTGCAGAAGAGAAACTCTAAATTCCGCAAGTACAAAAAAAAGAAAAACCAGAACAAGCAACAAAATATCCCTAAAACCAATCAGACAGCACAGTTTAAGAAAAAGGACAACAACAACAAGAAGAAGGGAGGATGCTTTGTCTGTGGTAGTGATGCTCATTGGGCAAGTGAGTGCCCTGATCGCAAATACCACCGGGACAATAAATCAGCAAATGTTGTGACTACTGACAATGGTGAAGGAACATCTGGGTATGGTAATTCTTTACCATTGGTTCTTTCCGTTTGTAATTCACCTGAGTGGTGGATGGACAGTGGTGCAAATATACATGTGTGTGCTGATGTATCTCTATTTTCCTCCTACCAGGTCGGGAGGTCTGGCGCCTTGTTGATGGGAAATGGGTCGTGTGCTCATGTTCTTGGTGTTGGTACAGTCATTCTGAAGTTTACTTCGGGAAAGACGGTGCCATTGAAGAGCGTGCAACATGTGCCCTCTATCAAGAAAAATCTTGTTAGTGCTTCCATGTTGTGCCGAGATGGCTACAAAGTTGTTCTTAAATCGAATAAATGTGTTCTGTCTAAACATGGTATGTTTATTGGTAAAGGATATGATTGCGGAGGTTTGTTCCGCTTATCGTTGCATGATGTGTGTAATAAACTGGTGAATTCTGTTAATATTTCTGATGAGTCAGATTTATGGCATTCACGTTTCTGTCATGCAAGTTTTGGTTGTTTAATGCGGTTAGCAAATCTGAATTTAATTCCTAAATTTAACTTGGTCAAAAAGTCTAAGTGTCATGTGTGTGTTGAATCAAAACAACCCCACAAGCCACACAAGGCTGCTGAGGCGAGGAACTTGGCACCTCTAGAACTTGTACATTCCGATCTATGCGAGATGAACGGAATTTTGACTAAAGGCAGTAAAAATACTTTCTCACCTTTACAGATGACTCCACTAGGTTCTGCTATGTGTATCTCTTAAAATCAAAAGATGAAGCGTTTAATTATTTTAAGGCCTATAAAGCTGAAGTAGAGAACCAACTTGAGAGGAAAATAAAACGTTTAAGGTCCGATCGAGGTGGAGAGTATTTCTCTAATGTGTTCGATGAGTTCTGCGTGGAACCTGGGATTGTTCATGAGAGGACACTGCCATACTCACCACAATCCAATAGGATTGCTGAAAGGAAAAACCGCATTCTAACAGAGCTTGTGAATGCAATGTTGAGTACAGCAGGATTATCCAAGGAATGGTGGGGTGAGGCGATTTTGACAGCGTGTCATGTCCTGAACAGGGTTCCAACAAAGAACAAAGAGATCACACCATTCGAGGAATGGGAAAAGAGAAGATTAAATCTCTCATATTTACGCACTTGGGGTTGTTTGGCTAAGGTAAATGTGTCAATCAACAAGAAGCGTAAACTTGGACCTAAAACTGTTGATTGTATTTTCCTAGGTTATGCTTTTCACAGCGTTGGGTATAGGTTCTTAATTATTAAATCTGATATTCCTGATGTGTATGTTGATACAATCATGGAATCGAGAGACGCAACATTTTTTGAGAATGAATTTCCCATAAAGAATACACCTAGTGAAACAAGTCATGAGACTATAATTTACCATGAACCAGAACAGATAGATCATGCTGAGGATACTCATGTGCACATCCCTGAGGAGGATGACATTGTAGTCACTCGAAAGAGTAAGA
The DNA here is from genome assembly GCA_009763385.1 of Coix lacryma-jobi var. lacryma-jobi. Classification (NCBI taxonomy): domain Eukaryota; kingdom Viridiplantae; phylum Streptophyta; class Magnoliopsida; order Poales; family Poaceae; genus Coix; species Coix lacryma-jobi. The sequence continues at coordinate 34,227,005 of CM019826.1, forward strand.
GACAAAGGGTTGCAAAATCCTTTGGTGATGACTATATAGTGTACCTTGTGGAAGACACACCAACCACCATTAGGCAGACATATTCCTCTCCTGATGCTGACTTTTTGAAGGAAGCAGTCAGGAGTGAGATGGAATCTATTATGTCTAATGGAACTTGGGAGGTCGTTGACCGTCCTTATGGTTGTCAACCTATAGGTTGCAAATGGATATTCAAGAAAAAGCTTAGGCCTGATGGTACCGTTGAGAGGTACAAGGCAAGGCTTGTGGCCAAAGGATACACCCAAAAGGAGGGTGGAGATTTCTTTGACACCTATTCACCAGTTGCTCGTTTGACTACAATTCGCACTTTGATTGTCGTGGCAGCCTCATATGGTCTTATCATTCATCAGATGGATGTTAAGACAGCTTTCCTAAATGGAGAGTTAGATGAGGAGATCTATATGGATCAGCCAGAGGGCTTCATTGCGGATGGTCAAGAGAACAAAGTGTGTAGGTTGTTAAAGTCATTATATGGCCTCAAACAAGCACCTAAGCAATGGCATGAAAAATTTGATAATACTCTACTTGCTGCTGGCTTTGTTGTGAACGAAGCTGACACATGTGTGTATTATAGGTATGGTGGGGGTGAGGCTGTTATGTTGTGCCTTTATGTTGATGACATATTGATCTTTGGATCAAATCTCAATGTGATTGAGGAAGTAAAGAAACTTTTGTCAAGTAACTTTGACATGAAAGATTTGGGAGAAGCTGATGTAATTTTGAACATCAAGTTAATTAGAGAAGGTGATGGTGGGGTAACTTTGTTGCAATCCCATTATGTGGAAAAGGTGTTAAGTCGCTTTGGTTATAGTGACTGTAACCCTGCTCCTACACCTTATGATCCTAGCGTGCTATTGCGGAAAAACCGAAGAATAGCAAGGGATCAATTGACATACTCCTAGATCATTGGCTCGCTCATGTACCTTGCGAGTGCAACAAGGCCTGACATCTCATATGCTGTGAGCAAGCTGAGCAGGTTTGTGTCTAAACCTGGAGATGATCACTAGCGCGCTCTTGAGAGAGTGTTGCGGTACCTGAAAGGTACTATGACTTACGGTATTCATTATACCGGACACCCAAAAGTGCTAGAAGGCTATTGTGATGCCAACTGGATATCTGATGCTGATGAGCTTAGAGCCACAAGCGGATATGTGTTCCTGCTTGGAGGTAGCGTTGTTTCCTGAAAGTCTTGCAAGCAGACTCTCATTACGAAGTCTACCATGGAAGCAGAACTCACAGCGTTAGACACTGCTGGGGCTGAGGCCGAGTGGCTTCGTGAACTCTTGTTGGATTTACCGGTGGTTGAAAAACTGATTCCAGCTATTTCCATGAACTGTGACAATCAAACTGTGATTGCGAAGGTCAACAGTTCCAGGAGTAACATGAAGTCTACAAGGCATGTAAAGAGAAGATTGAAATCTGTCAGAAAGTTAAAAACCTCCGAAGTTATAACGTTGGATTATGTCCACACGTCGAATAATCTGGCAGATCAATTCACTAAGGGATTATCACGGAACGTGATAGAAAATGCATCGAGGGAGATGGGTATGAGACCCGTGTGAAAATCTACTATAGTGGTAACCTGCTCTATGTGATCGGAGATCCCATGAAGTAGAGTGGTGAAACAAGCTATGAGTAGGTTGAGAGGAAAGTTCCCTTTTGAACCTATCTCTGATGCATAACTTTCCTTCTGTAAGGCAGGTTGGTATTTACCTTAATATATTCCGAGAGTCTTTTAAAGATGAGATGTTGTCCTACAGAACATCTTATGAGGAATACACCTATATGAGTCAGACTGCTAGTCACAGTCTATGGGATTTGGGCGGTCCCTAAATACTCATGAAAGGCACTGAAGTGTGACTTATATGCTTCAAACAACGGGGATGTCTGTTGCAGCCTAGTACCAGCAAAGGACTTGAGTGAATCTCACCTCACGCAAAACTGTCAATTCAAGGCATAGTCCATTGTTCAGTTGTGACTGAGTGAAACTCTTGCTCTAGGTGAATGTTCAACTTAACAGTCTCCATCGAAACACTGGTATATCAAAGAATTGAGATTCTGGAACTTCACTGTTACAAACCCTAGAGTTTGGTGGGGATTGTTAGATTTATTGTGGGCTAAGCCCATTAATATATTTAATAAATCAATAACTCTATGGTGTGTAATTGTGGGAATTATTGTTTGTACCGGATTGGAATTTAAAGGGATGTTGACTCAACTTATATGGTGGGATTTATTCCATCTAATTTGAGAAGTTGAGAAACGGACCAAAGCGTGCCACACGCGCGCGCGCGCCGCCGCCGCCGCCGCCGGCCGGCCGGGCCGGGCTCGGGCTCGGGCGTGGCGTGGCGTGGCGAGGCGAGGCGAGCCGAGGCAGGCAGGCAGGCAGGTGGGCGTGACGTGTTTTATTTTAATACGCACTTATCACGCCACACTAACCATGCCTTAATCACAGGAGTTTCCAACTCTCCACCTGCATGACTCTTGTCCTTCCATATTCTGCCGTCTCTCCGTCTTCCGTGTCAATTGACCGCATTACAGGATAAAAGGGGCGTCGCCCCCTTCTATCTTCGGTTCCTCTTTTTCTCCAACCCGAGAACACACATCCAGAACTCTATTCAGCTGCAGGAAAGACGTCTCCATCTCGTTCGTCCGCGCGCACGGAGGAACGAGAGGGCAGGTGCCTCCGGAGCCGGTGTCGATCGAGACCTTGCACGGGGGATCGGCAATTAGGTTTTTGGAGAGCGACTACGCGACTGCCTGAACGATCTTCGCTGCCGTTCTTCTTCTTCAGGAGGATCACCGTCATCGTCTTCTTCCTGGTGGACCGGTCGTCTTCTTCGCGGCGACTTCCTGGTGGTCTTCATCCTCTTCGTCTCCTTCTACTGCGACATGACCAAGGAGATTGGACAAGGATCTAGATCTTCAAGTTCACTAAGGATGGGCGGGTATGAACTGTTCATCTTCTCTTTGTTTTTCGTGATGTTGATCATGTTGCAATAGTAGTCTTCTGTTGTTTCGTAAGTTTTGCAGTGTTGCTGTTAGCTTTATTTTCTGGGTTGCTGTCTGTCTCTTTTTTTCTGAATGTTGCAGTAGCTCTGTTTCATTGTTTCAGTAGTTGCTACATATATGTTTCAGTAAGCTTGTTACATTGTTTCACATGCTTTTCTGTAGTAGATTTTATATTATGTTTTATCATCATATATATATGATTCATATACTTATTTCACATATGTACCGTACTGCTATGGTCATATGTGATATTATGAAATCACTAGTATATTATCTCTATTATGTCGTCATCATAATGTTAATTTACAGAATTAAAATGACACGGAAATTGCCTTTATTTCTAACACCGCGGAGGAGGAGCCCCCCGCGCGCGGCGGCGGAGGCGAGCACAGCGGCCAGCTCGCGGCGGAGGAGCCCCGCGCGCGGCGTCCAACTCGCGGCGGGGGAGAAGGCCCTCTCGTGCCCCCCGGCGGACCACAGAGGAGCCGCGCCCAAGCACGGCGTCCTCCTCGCTGATGAAACGACCGAGTGACTGACGGTCTCAGTGCAGGTTTCGTGAAGTTACCGATGTGTTGGAAACATCGCTCAATCGTTTCGTGGGCATGAAACGATTTGTTTCTCTCTCCTACTCCTTTCATGCAAAAAGTGCAAATCTGCTGATATGACACTTTATTAAATGTGCATGAAATCCCCCATGAAACCCCATTGAGACTGGTCTAACTTTCCCCAAATTTTTCAAGATTCTCCATCACATTAATATTTAGTTGCATGCATGGAGCATTAAATGTAGATAAACAAAATAACTAATTATACTTTTAGTATCTACATGTCGAGACTTATCTTTTGAGTCTAGTTAGTCCATATTTAGACAAAGTTTGTCAAATAACAACGAAAATGCTACAATGTGTTTTCAAGATATTTCTCGGAACTAGGCAACTTCAAGAGATTCTCGCCAATTGTTATTTGTTACTAACAGAGATTTTGATAAAAAAAATCCTTAACTAATTATTACTAACAGAGATTTTAATAAAAAATATCCTTCAACAGCTTTTTTGATTGGTTATCTAGATGTAGCCATACTCTATTACGAATTTCTCATTAGCTAACAGAGAGCATGACTCTATTACTAACAGAGAGCATGAATGATCGTTCGGCGTGCACATTGATATAGAAATCTGTTGGAGTATCTCTACTCTCTATCTCTATCTATCTATCTACAACTACAACAAAAATATATGTAATGATATCGTCTGCCCGACTAACCATCGATTCACCCCGTAATTACTTGGCCCGACGATTCCGCACAAGTGCCCTGCACCCCTCTCTTCCGGGTAATCTCTTGTACATAACAAATAACCGCTCCCCGCCGGATCAGATCTCACAGTGAGGAGAGGCCGGGCTGGCCATGAGCCATGGCGCGGAGGCTGTCTATCGCAGATGCATGGGCTCAGAGTCGCTACGCCTAGCCGCCGCCGAGGCCGCGCGGTGATGTTGGCTGCAGATCCTGCCCGTCAGGTCCCTGCCGCCATACCACAGTTCTTGACGCACGCAGGGCTGCAGCGGCACATGGCCACGGGGCTCATGGTGCGTGGGCCGGCTACGACGGCTGGTCCATTGCCGATCAGCCGAGCGACGACGAAGGTACGAATTCTATGCCCTTGAATTGGAGCACATCAGAGCTCGACGATTTTTAATTCTTAATTGGCCGCTGCTTGCAGGGTACTCTCTACCACAATGGAGGCAATATTCAAAGCTCTGAATCCTTTCGAAGGAAAGGAGAACTCGACGATTTTTAATTCTTAATTAGCCGCTGTTTGCAGGGTACTCTCTACCACAATGGAGGCAATATTCAAAGCTCTGAATCCTTTCGAAGGAAAGGAGAATAGGTGATATTCTAGACAATGACAATATTCAGGGCAAGCACGCCTGCCTGATTCATGGATCTACCTGTCTCCATGTGAACATATGCAGTGTGTCTTCTTAACCCCACCCCAACTAAAGGAATGCATTTGTTGTTTGCATAATTATATATATTGATGGAGTATCCATTAGACAAATACCAGTGGTGACTGCAACGTTTATAAGATGTGTGTTAAGATTAAGATGTTGGTCAAGCCTGTCAAGAATACAGTTTGCTTTTTACTAACAATAATGATATCGTCTGCCTGGTAATCATCGGTTCACCCACGACTTCGTAACCCGGCTCCTAACGGCCGTCGTCCGTGAGCACGCCGCAAGTCACACAATATTGCCTGACCCCCTTCGTAACCCCGACCTCTGTCAACAGATTGCGCCCCCAGTCACGCGATTGCTTTCTCGCCTCCTCCCTTGGTCCTCTGTCACCAGTCTGCCATCGTCATGAGTCCACGCTGCCGATCGACGCTATCGGCCTTCGTCGAATCATCCTTGCCGCTCGGCTCGCAGCCATCGCCCCTCCGGCCCTCCCGTATGTGCATAGTGCGCGCCGAAACACGGACCCACCTTCTGGCCCACCCGGATGTGGAGCAGTTGGCGCCGTGGTGAGAGGACCAGGATTGGTGCGACGCTGCGGCGGCGGTGGCGGAGCAGCTTCAACGTGTTGCGCTGTGAGCCTAGAGCGTGCGGCGTGGGAGGACACGGGACAGTGCATATGCAAGTGGCCAAGCTCTGGACCTCTTCTACCATGGGGACGTGCGACGGGGCTGCATGAGTATGGATATGATCGCAAGTAGGCTCATAACTGAAGTGAACTACAGGCTATGATCGCAAGGCGTTTGACCATACAAGGTTTTTGGTTACTCATGCTTCTACTCAAATTGAAATCATGATATACATAAAACAATTTTTTCCATAATATAGGTTAGTTGAAACAATATAAAATTATATGAATTTTGAAACCGTAGCAACCTACGGTCATTAATCTAGTAGAAAAAAATAGAAAACGAGCACGCTTTACGAGTTAAAAGACAGAGCACATCCAATATCAGACTCTACCAAGTGGACCGGTTCTGCAGCCTCAATAGAAAATGAATTATTGATTATCAATTTTATTTCGTTCAGTGGCTAGACATTGCAGGGCACAAGCGCAAATGCTTACCAACTAAGATCAAGCGTAATCAACACGTTGAAGACTTAGATCCATTCTTGATTTCTCTCTCTATCCAATTACATGGTTCACAGGGACGAAGTCAGGAAAAAAATTAGGAGGGACTGAACGAAAGTTGACGCTTAAATTCACAAAAAAAAAGTCACCTGCTCATCTGGATACCTGTAGCCTGCTGCAGACTGTGGCGTGTCCTCGTCCACTAGCGCTGCGCCTAGCTCTTTGACTGCTGGTCCTGCCGCCAAAGCTCGCTTGCCAGCGTGCCCGTTGTGCCAGGCTACACATCCGCTGGCTGCCACACCTGGCTACATGCTCACAGCTTGCCGTGTCACTCAGCTTCGCGAATAGGTCTGGCTGCTCGCCGGTCGCTGATCGTGGCCCCGCTGGCTTGTCCCCGCACAACCGCACCCAAGAGTCATTGGCCCGTTGGTTACGTCGCGGTGTAGTCACGTCCGTTGCTTACTAGGAACGCACGCCATGTGAACGGAAAGGAACATTCTGTAGGGATGGGTTAGGGCGTAGGGAAGAACACTCTATAGAGATGAGTTGGGGCGGTGTGTGACGCTATGTGAACGGAAAGGAACACTCTATAGGAATGGGTTAGGGCGCAGGGAAGAACACTCTATAAAGATGAGTTGGGGCGGTGGGCTGGGAACTGAGAAGTTAGGATTGAGTCTTGTGTTTTAGCTAAATAATTCTTTGTGTCTACTGGATTACTTGCCTAATTAACAAAAGATAACATTTTGCACTCCCAATAGGATTACTTGCCTAATTAACAAAAGATAACATTTTGCACTCCCAATAAATTCTAGCCCCTCCTACCTTGTACATCTATAATCTCAGCCACTCCTATCTTATATATCTATGACTAAATTTTCAACAGGATACTATAAAGATTTCATGTATTTGGTAGCGGCAGGAGGGGCTCGAGCCCCTCCCGCCCCACCGCTAGCTACGTCCCTCATGGTTCATGAAACAAACAACAACTAACACAACCTGTTAGCGATGTGATCAGATCGTTCCACAAATGAGCCAATCAAACAGCACCACGATATTTATGATCTTCGGTTTCTATGAGACAATATGTTTTGGAGACGAGAGTAAAAAGCTCGATCCACCGGGTATGGCCTCGCTAGAGCATTGTTATTAAGGCAGAAAACATTAACCTCACATATCGAGAAACCCTTGAACTTCGACAATGCGAATCCTTAAGGCTTGTACAATGGTAGACACTTATGAATTGTTGGGCTATTTTTTGTCAGCGTATACTCTAGTATGGATCAAATCAGGTGCTTGAGGATGGCAGCGATGCTCCATGAAGCAGCGGCGTCTAGATGAGCTCTTTGTGATCCCACGGTGACAACAGGCGCTTCATTGCCACACAAAACGGTTCCTGCCAAATGAACTAAATGTCTTTATTTAATTTGTCCTTTGTAAGCTATTGAGAGATGTTTGCTAACCTAGTTTTTTCTCTCTCCCACCCTCTAAGCACTTGTGCACTATATATGCGTCTTGTTCGTTTGCCTTGTCAGTCGGTTTATCAGTCATACTTCGATTTATTCTCTCTCACTGAACACTATTGAAACAGTTAAAATCTATCATGAAAACGATCAGCCGAACGACGTCATGGCCTTAGCGCCACACATACCCGAGTTCGGCAACTATAGTCATTTACTCATCTGCTCGGTGTCCCATCACTATCCTCAGGTAGGACCCGCACCGATTCACGTCGGTCGACTAAACTGTTACCATAGGCTTGCACACATACCACTAAGGCTCCGTTTGGTTGAGCTGTGGCTTTTGGAAAAGCAGTTGTGAGCTGTGTGACTTTCTGAAAAGTAGCTTTTCAAAAGTAGCTGTGAGAAAGCCAAAAGCCCCTTTGGTTCTATAACTGTAGCTTCTCAAACATAGTTCTCACTGACAAGTGGACCCCGCTTGTCACCTTCTTCCCTCTTCTTCCCGTGCGTGCAGGGAAGTTTCGCCGGCCACCGCGTAGGGGACGAGGCCGCGGCGGCGAGGCGCTCGCGCCGGCCCGCGAGGCCACAGCGGCTCGCTCACGCTCGCGAGGCCACGACGGAGCTGCTGTGGTCGCCCGCCGGAGTTGGGGTCGAGGCCGCCCGCCCGCCCGCCGGAGGCAGGGACGGAGCCACTCGCCGGAGCCAAGGTGGAGACTGCGCGCCCGTCCGCCGGAGCCGTGGTCGAGGCCGCTCGCTCGCCGGAGCCGAGGTGGAGGCCACGTCGGCGTGGTCCGAGGGGCCGACCGCCCTCGCCTGTGCTCATCGGAGGGGCGCGAGGGAAGGGAGGACGGCATGTGCTCGCCGAGGGCGCGAGGTGAAAGGATCAAGATGCCCAAGAGGGGGGGTGAATTGGGCTTTTCTAAAACTTCTTGCAATAATAAAACCTATCAAGCCCCAATTAACCCCCTAGTGCCTAGAAGTGTGTTTGACAAGAATCAATCGCACAAAAGACTATCGCTAAACCAATTCTACTCTAGCATGGCAATTCAACTTATGAGAGAACAACAAGTAAATGCGAAATTGAATTGCTCAAAGGTAAATGCGAAGTAAAGAGAGTAGAGATGACACGACGATCTTTTTGCCGAGGTATCGAGGTGTCGGCACACCCCCTAGTCCTCGTTGGAGCACCCGCGCAAGGGTATCGCTCCCCCTTGATCCGCGCAAGGATCAAGTGCTCACTACGAGCTGATTCTTCGCCACTCCGGCCCGGTGAATCGCTCGCTACCGGTCACAACTTGGCTTGGGTCATCCACAATGCCTCCGGATGATCACCAAGCTCTCCGATCGCCACCAAGCCGTCTAGGTGATGCCGATCACCAAGAGTAACAAGCAAGAACTCTCACTTGACCAACGCAAGGCTAATGAGATGGGTGGATGCACACTTGCTACTCTCTATTCACTAATGAGGTGTTTGATCACTCAATTATCAAATCTCTCAACCTCACTAGGCCTCTTGCACTCACTTGGAATCACAATGTGTTTGACAACCTTTCAAATGAGCAAGAGAGACAGCATGAATGAGGGGGAGGCATATTTATACCCCCAACTCGAAACATGCACGAACGGGTAAGTCCAGCCAGTTATGCACTGACCGGACGCACCTGTCGGGTTGACCGGACGCGTCCGGTCAGTGCCTAACGGCTACGTGACGTTAGGTCTGACACTTGTACGAAGTGTTGACCGGACGCTTGCATGCGTCCGATCACCACTGACCGGACGCGTCCGGTCGACAATTTTCCTCTCTGGAACCTCTCTGGACGCGACCGGACTCACCCCCCTGGTGCGTCTGGTCGATTGCTGAGGAGCGTCCGGTCACAACCAGGCCCACTCCTCAGTCAACACTACCGACCGGACGCATGCCCCAGCGTCCGATCACTAGAGTTCGAGCGTCCGGTCGCATTTTGAAGTCCAATACGACTTCGGTTTGCGACGCTCCCTTCACGAACTTTCTTCCTTATGATCTTAGGGACCTTTCTAAGCTACCTAGGGCTTTGGTTAATAAGTGTGCACCACACCTAACTCAAAAGTCTCACCTAGGTCAAGCTACCCATTCAAACCCCTCTTAATAGTACGGCCAAAGATAAAATAAAGACCTATGCTACTCTAAGTGTCCTTCAACACCGAATGACACTTAGGACTAGCCTATCATCGTCTTCGTCGTCCATCCTTTGAAAGCCGAACAAATTCCATCAATAAGGGGGCATGAATACCATAGTGCCCTCACGATCATCATTACCATGACCTAACTCAACTGTTTCTGCAAAACACACGTTAGTCATAGTAATTTACCGTTGTCATCCAATTACCGAAACTCACTGGGGGCCTAGATGCTCACAATCTCCCCCTTTTTGGTGATTGATGACAACCTCAAGTATGTTTGAAAGAGAGGTGAGGTTTTCAATAGCTTGGTTCATATAAGCATGTGACAATAAGATCAAAAGGGGTTAGGCATGCTTATACAAACCAAGTCCACATAAGTACTCAACATAATAAGAGTTAACACAAGTACTTATGAACAAGCTCATTTATCGGAGTATAAGTGCGGAAGCAAAGTAAATGAGCATAATCAAGTGACATGTAGAAAATAACGAGTGTTGACACTTCTTAATGCAATTGCTCATAATAAACTTTAATGAACTGATTCCAACAAAAGCCTTCAGAAATGTACAGGACACTCCTAGCATCACTTAATGTCAAGTTGTCATCCCCAACATGATACTAGAAATGTAAATTATATGTGACACTAGCTCAAAAGATATAAACAAATATTTATCCGCAAGCGCACAAATAAATATACCTGTTGTAGCAGCATTTCACCCAGGTTATCTAGGTATCGTTTATTTATATTTTACCGAAGATAGTAATGAAGCTGGGAACTAGTAATTAAATATGTTTCAAGGGTAGCAGAGATTATTATTCATTCATTCATTCACTACTCATATGTCTAAACAGGGGTAAGACAAGGTAAAGATAAATAATAATAATAATAATAACAGCGGGAATTCTAGAGATAGAGCGAACTACATAGATCAAGCAGAGAGTCAGGTGATTAATTAAGAGATTCGAATCCTAAGTTACTTCATATCTACTAAGCCTAGTGATTACTCTAATCAATATACAATCATTTATAGCCAATTAATCTATCATCCATGATCAAGGGACATTACTAAATTAGAATCAAGAACAAAGTAATGAATTCTAACTTGCAACCGCGTCCTACTAAGATCTACACTCGGAGGGAGGACTACAAAGGACTCAACAGGACTGTCACTCCTGCGATCTACCTCTCGACCCGGAGCATAGGATGCATTCGCAGGTAAACTTAGCCTAAACACCATGTTTACACTAGTTTGACCACTTAACTCTATCCGGGGTAAAGCTAAGTATTTTACGAACATGATCATAAACTCTATCAAAATCAGATCTATATTAAATATATAACTAGAATAAACTCCAAAACTGAATAAACTGAAATATATTGAGGTAGCATAAAGTCGAATAAAGATACAAATTACCGAGTCTTCGACAATGATCCGGAGACTCAGACGAAGCTTCTAGCCGGATATGCCGACGAAGTCGCCTGCCTCTACTTGAATCTAACTAGACTAAACCCTAATCTTGATGTAGAGCTCTAACTCTTTTCTCTAGAAACCCTAATTTCTGTCTTGTCTTCTGATCTTGATCTGCCTGATGATCTGGAGGGGGGTCAGGGGTCTGGTTATATAGCCCTGGGCGTGGAATCGTGATCGTTGGATCAAACCGACTTGGGGTACGGTCGAGATGCATCCTGGAGATCGGTGGAAGTAGCTTGCAGAGGACAGAAGCGAGGGGCCTCCGTGGCCGACCGACCGGTGGGCCCTGTAGGACCGGTCGGTCCCATAGGTCAGCCTCCTGTGGTGCCTCTTCTCGTGGTGTCTCGTGGAGTCTTCTAGAGATATCCCGACGTGGCGGTGAAGAAATCTGCGTCGGGTTCCTTCTTGGAGAAGCAATATGGTTGGTTTTCCTGTTTAATCCCTGGGAAATGTAGAACCACCAAAACTCATGAAATTTGTTAGTTTAAACCTCCTATTTCTAAGTTGGCAATCCTTTTTGACATTTATTCAAGTCTTGTTGATGGTAAATAATGATAGTTAATAGACGTCAACAAACTCCCCCAAGCTAAACTTTTGCTAGTCCCTTAGCAAACATAAGGTTCTAAGAGTAAAATTATAAACTTCTCAAGCCGTCAACTGAAAACTTTCTTAAAAGAATTTGGAAGAATTTTCACATGTTCCTTTCGCCAATCTTTACCTTAGTTTAGAATAATTGAAAGTTAGAAGCAATCAAGTCAAGCACTATGTCTCAAATTCCTCATTCCAACTTTTACTCCGGAGTTTTGCAAGGTTTTCATAAAAGCTCAGAGAACTCATGTATGACATTTTTCATATATATTTAGAATTAAAAACATACCTTACTAAGTCGAAGTTCTGGGCTTAGGGAGAGAAATGTCATACTCTTAGATCAAGCATTTGAGACCCTTTCAAATTTGTCAACTCTTACTGGTATATTGTAATTAGAGGGACCATGGGCTGTCATTCTTTTTCATATTTTTGTCACACATTTTTCTTTTCTTTTCTTTTCTGAGGTAGTCGGACACTTGTCCCTTTTTCTTTCCTCTGTATCATATTTTTGCATAGCCCATGCCTCTAACACAATACTACTTCGGAAGAGTGAATCTTTTACTTTTATAGAAACTTGATCTTTAGAGCATGATAAACCTCTATACCATAGCTAAAAACTTAAACAGAGCAGGCAGCCTTGAAGTATGAATCATTTATTATCAGGCTTATGTCATACAAGTTCTCGTCATATGTTTGAAGTTTTCAAAATTAAAATTCCGGAGATTTGTTGAAACTAAGAACAAGATAAATAGCAGCTTAGACTTTTTCATCCCTAATTCTCAACTATCCAAACTTTTGGTTAAGATTTCAATTAAGAACTTGGAAGAAAACATGTTGCAGTTGAAGCTATATTAAGCAGTTTTTTTTTGAATACATATATTCTACATCAAGATTATTTTATTTGAAAACTAAACAAATACTAGCTAAACATAAACAAAAAGTAAAAAGAGGGGTACAGCATACTTACCTTGGGAATAGGGGGTCCTCCCCCAAGCTAGTTTTATTCGTACGGTGGTGGTGGCTGAGGTGGATTAATTCCCATCTGCCCGAAGAGGTAGCAGAAATTCTGGTTCGTCTGGGCGCCTTGATGATGTATTTCTTCAAGAGTGTGGCGCATATCTTCTTGACCCGTTTCAAGATGAGTAAGACGAGTGTTGATGCCCTGAAAGTAGGGGTCTCTGTGGTACGGGAACTGGTGGTGTGGCTGGTATTCTGGGTAACCATGGGTAGCATGGTAAGAGTATGGATGATGAGTGGCGTCATGAACACCTCTCCCAGAGAAAGACATTCGTCCTCCCTGGAAGTCATACATCGTATCCTCTTCGTGATGTGGTGGAGTGTAGTTGCGAAAATTTCCTTGCCCCCATGAATCTTGTGGTGTATGTGGCTCATAGGCAGTAGTATCTTCCCAGGCTTGATGGTGTGATGAAGATGGTCCAGCTCGTTCGAATCCTTGATAGTGAGTATAGGCTGGTCCGGCAGGTGTAGCGTCTTCTCCTTGATATCTTGGGGCGGCGTTTCTAGTAAATCTTGCGGAGGGGCTTCTTCCTACTCCCGCGCCGGGTCTCTGCAGGTTAAGCAAAAAGGTTTCCACGACATACAGACCAAGTGATCTGTTTGGCAACTCATATTCATTTGTATAACCTTTATATTGCATATAGAGTTTGTTATTTCTTTTCTTAATAAGATGTGCTTGGCTGAAGAAGTAGAAACCTATGACTGGTCGTGGAGTGGAGATGTACATAATATTTCCATTCAAGTTGAGGTTTCCGGCAAGACGAGTAACCCAAGAAGTGATGGATATAGGGCCTTGTAGAGTGTGAATGTAAGGCCAAAAGTCTACCAGGAGTTTTACATGTGAAATTTTAGTTTTCTTAACCATAGCATACATAATCTTTAACTCCTCAGTTCTAACAATACGCCCTTCTTGTCTAGGAAAGAGAGTAAAGCCTAACCACTTGTGCATCACCCTTAATGTGGGGTTGTGTATATCATTGGTGCAAGGGTGATGGTCTGTTTTCTTACCAGTGATGTCCTCCCAGAAGCTATTTCTATCAAAGTTTCTTAAGGCGACATCTAAATCTATAGTGCAGGTTTCAGGAAAGCCCAGATTTAGGCTGAACTGCTTCCATGTGAGAGTGAAAGGTTCGTTGTACAGCCTAAAATAGACATACGTGTCATCCGAAGAAAGAGTGCAAAGAAATTCTAGAGTGAGCAATCTACAACCTTCTTCGGAGAGCTCCCAAGTGTTCTCCCACCCAATATTATGAAAAACTAGATCGAACTCAGAGTCCATACCTGTATCTCGAAGAAATTATGAATCGAAGGTAGGAGTGTGAGTGTACTCTTTATCGCGGTAATGCCTGAATAGGTCCTTCTCATAGGTTGTTTGGAGCTTGATGTGCCTTTCATGAAGAAGATCACGTGGCTCGGACCGGCTTGTGGTAGAGGATCGAGGCAGGGATGACGTATCCATGTCCGAGCCTCCTTGTGATGAGCCAGCACGCGAACGACTTCTTGTTGATCGGAAAGTGAGCGTGTTCTTCGCCTTTTTTAAGAAGTTGCTCATCTTTGCTGTAGGAACAAGAGAACACACAAACAAAGCTAGTGGAACAAGTGAAGGTTAGAAGAAATAGATGTCAGAGAGTTAGCGGTCCAAAAGTTAGTAGTCCAGGAGTCAGTCGTTCAAGTTGATAATTTTATTTCAACTTCTCCTAGTTTATTAACTAATTGGGCAGCACTTCCCCTCTCTTATTGATTTCTCTTGCTTGCTCCCACTTTCCCTTGCTAGAGATTTCTACTTGCTATTTGCTTCAAAGCTTCTTCCTCCCTACTCTTTATTTTTCTCACTCAGAAACTACCAAAAATGAAGAGCTAAGCAAACTCGAAATTGGAATTCCAAATTTCGAAGTGAGGTTGGTGTTTCTGAAGAGTGGAGTGTGTGGAGAGTGTGAAGAATGCTTGCCAATTTATAGGGGGAGAAGGGGGTGGCCGGTCGGTCTAGTGGTGGGACCGACCGGTCCCCTATGGGGCCCAATTTCTTCCATCTTGCTCCCTTACCTACCTTGCTCAAGTTCCCACTTTTGGGAGTATATGCCGACGGTTGCATGTGGTGGTAGGTGGGATGAGTGGTTGTGAGTGCATGTGATAATATGAAATGATATGATGTGGGTCCCAGGTGTCTGTAGGTCCGTATGTCTCCCGTATTTGTACAATGCAAATATAAAGAAAATTGCTTTTATGAAACTATAGAAAATGAGGATTCTAAAGATGAAATTCTTAAATATTTTTGTTGCCGTAAATAATACTTACGGGATTCGTAAATATTAATTACGTGGGGCTAATTTTATGATGCAATAAATTTTTATTATTAAATATTTTTATAAGCATGAGAAAAATAAATATGAAGGTGCAAAAAGTAAATGCTGATAACTACCGAGTTACCTCCGGCGAAGGTTCGGGGTTTAAAGTCCACCGAATTGGACTCTCCAGTCTTCTTCATTCTTCTTGATGGGTCTCCACTTCTGGAGATAGTAGTTTTGTTTCTTGAGTTTTATGGTCTACTAGAGTTGAGCATAATTCGGGCCGTGGTTTGAATGAGAACTTTTCTTCCTTTCCATTTATGGTAAATTTGATTTCTCCAGCTCCGACATCAATATGGGCCTTAGCGGTGCTCAAAAATGGTCTTCCGAGAATGAGTGATACTTTTGATTCTGGATGCATTTCTAGTACCACGAAGTCTACTGGTACGAAGAACTCTCTAATCTTGACTGGGACGTTCTCAGCAATTCCTATGGGGTATCTGAGTGATTGATCAGCTAGCTGAAGACACATTGGTGTTGACACAAGTGCTGAATGGTTGAGCTTATAGTAGACTGATGCGGGCATCACACTAACACTAGCTCCAAGATCGCACAGTGCATTGCTAAACCGTTGATTTCCAATTGAACATTCAATAGTGGGGCATCCTGGGTCCTTCTTCTTTTCTGGTATTTCATTGAGGATGGCCGCACTACATTCTTCTATTAGCTCGATTACTTCAGTAGTTGGCAGTGGTCGTTTGTTGTTAAGTATATCCCTCACATACTTGGCATAGGTAGGTACCTGTAATGCATCTAGCAGAGGAATATTAATATATAGTTTCTGAATTACTTCAACAAACTTACTGAACTGTGCATCTAGCTTTGTGTTTCGATTTCTGCGTGGGAATGGTAGAATGTTGGTGTCTTGAAAATCTATCGGTCTTTCTTCATTTTGTACTTGAGTTTCTTGAACTTCGTCGTCTCTTTCTTCTTCCCTTAGAGGTGTTACTGGTGCTGTCTGTCTTCTTTGTGCTCCTTCTGGGTATGGCGGATCTCGAGTGGTTCTCCCATGTCTAGTGGTGGTCCCCTTAATCTGCTCATGGTTAGTGGTAACAGGCAAAACAGCAACCAATCGTGATATTTGAGTTTCTATTCTCTTATTATAATTGAGTTGATCTTTAATGGCAGAAGAAAATTCATCCATTTTAGCATTTATGTTTTCAAGAGTTTTATCATTTAACGCAAGTCTTCTAGTAATATTATCATTTATCCTGGCTTGTTCTAAAATTAAATCTCTTAAAGTAGGTTGCTTAGAGTTGGAAGAACTGAAATTACTGGTATACTTATCTGGGTTGGAAGGTTGTTGTTGACGCAATCCTTGCTTGTGTAGAATGGTGGAGTTGTAAACTTCTTCCTGATCTTCGAGAAATTCTATTCCCAAATACTTTCCACTTCTAGTTTGAGTATCAAATGCGTCTTGAATAGCTTGATGTTCTTCCTTGTAGTTGGCTCTCTGAATGAGTCGATCCATAAGTACATCCATCTTTGTTGATAGTGCACACACTTCTTCTGGAACTTCTTCAATTTGGTGACAGCGTTGAGTAGTAACTTGTTTCCAGCTTTGATTCTCAGCTATCTTATCGATTAGACATTCTGCTTTTCCGAAAGTGAGTGACATAAATGATCCTTCAGCAGTAGCATCAAGTTGCTCTCGCGCTCTTGGTAATAATCCATGATAAAATAGTTGCATGAGCAATTCGTTCCCTATTCCATGATGTGGGCATCTTAAGATTTGATCCTGAAAATGCTCCCATGTTTCTGGAATAGTTTCTCCTTTTTGTTGCTGAAAGTTGTAAATCTTTCCCCTTAAGATATTGACTTTGCTAATTGGGAAAAATCTTGATAGAAAGGTCTCTGAACACTTCTCCCATGTCTTGATGTTGTCCATGTTTGAATAGAACCACTGCTTCGCTTTTCCTTTCAGTGAGAAGGGAAAAAGACGAAGAAGTACAATGTCCTGGGGAACGTCCTTGATGATGATGGTGCTTCCAATCTCCAAGAAATCTTGTAGATGAGCAGTTGCATCTTCTTCTTCCTTTCCACCAAATGTAGTAGCTTGCACCATGTTGATAAGACTTGGCTTGAGTTCGAACTCAAGGTTGTTCGTCTGGAGTGTAGGTCCGGTGTGAATGTTCCTGACACTTGGAGTCGAGAACTCCAGCAGAGCCTTGTTAGCCATGGCTTGACTACTGATGTAGATCTTTTACACGATCAAGTTGATTTCTGATTTGAAAGTGATGTATTGCAACTGAATCATGTATTACCCTGTATATGATATAAACAAAGAAAAGCAAGGGTAAGCCTGCCAAGACAGAGGTACAAGTGAATGAATGAATAAATAATCTCCTTTGTTAAATTCCTAATAAGTTTTACTTAGTTCCCGGTGGCTTCCGTTACTTAGATAGATGTTCTCCGGCAACGGCGCCAGAAATGCTTGTTGACACTTCTTAATGCAATTGCTCATAATAAACTTTAATGAACTGATTCCAGCAAAAGCCTTCAGAAATGTATAGGACACTCCTAGCATCACTTAATGTCAAGTTGTCATCCCCAACATGATACTAGAAATGTAAATTATATGTGACACTAGCTCAAAAGATATAAACAAATATTTATCCGCAAGCGCACAGATAAATATACCTGTTGTAGCAGCATTTCACCCAGGTTATCTAGGTATCGTTTATTTATATTTTACCGAAGATAGTAATGAAGCTGGGAACTAGTAATTAAATATGTTTCAAGGGTAGCAGAGATTATTATTCATTCATTCATTCACTACTCATATGTCTAAACAGGGGTAAGACAAGGTAAAGATAAATAATAATAATAATAACAGCGGGAATTCTAGAGATAGAGCGAACTACATAGATCAAGCAGAGAGTCAGGTGATTAATTAAGAGATTCGAATCCTAAGTTACTTCATATCTACTAAGCCTAGTGATTACTCTAATCAATATACAATCATTTATAGCCAATTAATCTATCATCCATGATCAAGGGACATTACTAAATTAGAATCAAGAACAAAGTAATGAATTCTAACTTGCAACCGTGTCCTACTAAGATCTACACTCGGAGGGAGGACTACAAAGGACTCAACAGGACTGTCACTCCTGCGATCTACCTCTCGACCCGGAGCATAGGATGCATTCGCAGGTAAACTTAGCCTAAACACCATGTTTACACTAGTTTGACCACTTAACTCTATCCGGGGTAAAGCTAAGTATTTTACGAACATGATCATAAACTCTATCAAAATCAGATCTATATTAAATATATAACTAGAATAAACTCCAAAACTGAATAAACTGAAATATATTGAGGTAGCATAAAGTCGAATAAAGATACAAATTACCGAGTCTTCGACAATGATCCGGAGACTCAGACGAAGCTTCTAGCCGAATATACCGACGAAGTCGCCTGCCTCTACTTGAATCTAACTAGACTAAACTCTAATCTTGATGTAGAGCTCTAACTCTTTTCTCTAGAAACCCTAATTTATGTCTTGTCTTCTGATCTTGATCTGCCTGATGATCTGGAGGGGGTCAGGGGTCTGGTTATATAGCCCTGGGCATGGAATCGTGATCGTTGGATCAAACCGACTTGGGGTACGGTCGAGATGCATCCTGGAGGTCGGTGGAAGTAGCTTGCAGAGGACGGAAGCGAGAGGCCTCCGTGGCCGACCGACCGGTGGGCCCGGTCCCACAGGTCAGCCTCCTGTGGTGCCTCTTCTCGTGGTGTCTCGTGGAGTCTTCTAGAGATATCCCGACGTGGCGGTGAAGAAATCTGCGTCGGGTTCCTTCTTGGAGAAGCAATATGGTTGGTTTTCCTGTTTAATCCCTGAAAAATGTAGAATCACCAAAACTCATGGAATTTGTTAGTTTAAACCTCCTATTTCTAAGTTGGCAATCCTTTTTGACATTTATTCAAGTCTTGTTGACGGTAAATAATGATAGTTAATAGACGTCAACAACGAGTTAAGCATATCATGTCACAATTGAGCATAAACAAGTGAATATAACAAGTGAAGCATATCACGTCACATCCAAAAGTCATACACATATCGTACAAGTGCCAAAAGATAAACATGTATGCATATGAGTGCAAGATCATACAAAAGAACCAAAACCCTCTCACAGGCTCCCCCTAAGTCTAACATACGCTCTCTCCCCCTTTGGCATCAAGGACCAAAACCTAACGGTCGGAAGGCGGGACGGGAGCAGACGAGTCGGGCGACGAGGTGCGCGGAAGAGTCTCGAACGGAGCAAGATAGGCCTCCTCGTCGGACGACGAACTGTGAGCTTGCTGACCCTCGGACACTGGACGTGGAGGTGAAGCAGTCTAGGTCTGCTCAGCTGACTCGGGAGCGGCCTCTGGCGCTGGAAGCTCTGGCTGTGGAGGTGCTGACTCTGGAGGAGGGTCCACGGGCTCTGTCGCTGCCACTGACACGGTCAAGAGAGTCTCAGGTGCTGAACTGACAGGCAGAGTCTGACTCTCAGAGACCGGAGGCTCGGATGACGCTACTGAGGAGGGGAGTGTCTCTGTGGTACCAGTAGCTGGAGCAGGAGCTGAAGCAGAAGTCACCGACAACTAAAACACTGGCGGGGTAGGCAGGCCGGTGAGCTCACTGAAGGAAGCCTCCAAGCTCCTCGAGGTCACTAGAACCGACTCCGTCTAAGTGGGAGTGAAGCCGAAGTGAATCGATGTGAACCCTGGCTGCTGCCCTGGCAAAGGTGAGGAGAACCACTGAGGGTACTGTGGAAAGGGCGAGACCGTCGACGAAGGAACTGATGTGTAGAACGAGGTCGATGGTCCGGGCTGCTGCAGCTGAAACTGAGGCGGCTGAGGTAACTGTGGAAGAGCCGCCATCCTCTCCATGAAGGCAAGTGTCTGTGTCTGGAGCTGAATCATCTGCCTCTGGAGAGCGTCCTGGCGCTCCTGAGCCTGTGTTGCGGCCACTGCCTGTGCCTCTGCCAGTCGAGCCTGCTCCTATGCCTGTCGTCGCTGCTCCTCTGCCTGACGCTGAACCTCCTCAGACAGTCGAGACTGCTGCTGCTCCATCCGAGAAAGAATAGCCAGAAGGGCTGGATCGGAGCCGGCCATACGGGAGGAGGAGGCCTCGGAGTCGTGAGCTGCCGGTGGACGCATCCTCGGAAGAGGAGCGTAGTCATCGTCGGTGCTGTCAGACGGTAACTCATCGTCGGGGTCCTCTCCCTCTGCCTCAAGTGCGGCGAGCTCAGCCTCTGCCAACTGACGGACAGTCTCGTCCTGCTGTGCCTCTGTCTCTGTGACAACCGGTCGCTGACGCTGACCCCTGGGACGAGTGTCTGGACGATCCCCGGCAATCTGGCGAGTGTCGTACACGGGGAACTCCGTCGGGAACTGAAGGAGCTCAGGAAGCAGTGCCGGAATGATCCTCCTCAAAAGGTAGCAGATCAGGTGAGCATAGGGAAGCTGCCGGTGACCCTTGAATACCTCTGCCAGTGTATCCTCCATCTCAGAAATAATCACATCCCAAATATCAAACTCCAGCTGAGAAACCAGGTGGTGAACTAGCCAGATCTGAATACGTGTCAGCCCCTCTCTGTAGCCTGTCCGGGGTAGAAGAGTGCGCCTCATGACCTCGTTCACAAGACGGGCCGTCGGCGTCAAGTCATGAGGATGCCGGCTGGACCCCTTGCCGAACGGCTCCCGGAAGCAGGCACGAACCAAGTCTGCTGGTGGAATCTCTCCTGCGTGTGGTCGCCTGGGTGGCTCTGTCTCTCCATAGCAAACTATGTGGACCCTGGTCGTATAGGCAGTCAGACCAAGGTACTCTCTGGCACGTGAGCTGTAGAGCCTGTAGGACCTCCCCATGAAAGCAAAGTGCAGGAACCGGTGGTCCGGGGAGATCCACAGGGACGCGTAGAACTGACGGACCCACTCCTCAACGTACTGGCCACTACGTCCAAGGAGGTCAGCTAACCCTGGCAGGTAAGAGCATGGGTCGAATAGCCTCTCCAGCAACTGCAACTATCGTCTCCAGCGGACAAACTCTATGTGGACGAATATGTACGCCGCTGTTGACATATGCTCTGTAGAAATCCTCCTGAATAACAGTGTAGAAACCCTCGGCGGCCTGAGGGTGCCTGGCAGCTGGGAACCACTCCTCGTATGGAATCAGACGTAGTGCCTGTACCTGACGTGCTGTCGCAGCCCGCAGGTCCAAGTGCTCCACAGGTGGGGGTCCCTGTGGCCTCGGAGGGGGTCGACCACCCCGCCTCTGCCCCTCAGGTCGAGGAGACACCTGAGTGCGAGGGCGGGTGGACCTGCGGAGTGGCTGCTGAGCTGGCTGCTCCTCTGTCTGACCCTCTACCTAGGTCTCTGTAGCTGAACTGGGCTCTGGAGCTGACCCACTAGCTGTAGCTGCCGCAAGAGCTGAAGCTGCCTCCGACGGGAACTGAAAGTCGGGAGGGAGGACGTCAGCCGGGTCGTGGAGAGAGTACTCGTGACCGCGAATCCGGACAACGCCTCCCTCGGTCTAAAGTAGGGCCTAAACCTGCTGCTCCGTGAGGAGGTCATGAACCCTCTGACCGCTCTGCTGACCACTGCTCTGACTCTCCTGAGCTGAAGCCGGGTCTCGAATACGAAGACCCCCTGCCTGACCGCCCTGCTCTGCCCTCTCGGCTGCTCGAGCTGCTGCTAGTGCGATCTCGGAGTCATGGTCTAGACGCTTGCGCTTCTTGGAGATGAGC
Source organism: Coix lacryma-jobi var. lacryma-jobi (assembly GCA_009763385.1). Classification (NCBI taxonomy): domain Eukaryota; kingdom Viridiplantae; phylum Streptophyta; class Magnoliopsida; order Poales; family Poaceae; genus Coix; species Coix lacryma-jobi. Next base: position 34,248,911 of record CM019826.1, read on the forward strand.
TTCTGAGGCCGCTTCCCCTTGTCACCAGAAGGAGGGCGCGGGGGAGGAGGATCGGCCCCAGGACCTCCGCCGACGTTCTTGCAGCGAGCCATCGCTACAAGAATAGAACCACTGCCACCAACTGCCACTGACTGCCTCTGAGAACCACTGCCAATCAAACAGAGGACTGGACTGAACCTCAGAGGCTTGGCCTCTTTCCGTATCCGCGAGCTTGGCCCCGGATTTAGCTGTCACTGCCACACGACTCACTGACACGGTCCCGACTCGCTGCAATAGATAGATAGGGATATATATAAGCACATAATCTAGAGATAAGAGACCTATTGGAAGCAAAGCAAAGGAGACGAGAAGATAGGCACGGCTTCGCTACCTGACAAGATGAGACGAACGAACGAGCAAAGGGAAGGAACCAACACGTTCGAGCACCACGACGACTCGCCGGAAGAATCTGCGCGAGAATTAGGGACAAAAAGCAGTTAAATAGGCATGAACTGTGGCTGAGGCATTTCGTCGAACACATGGCATGCACAGTTTGTGGAAGGAGGTGGGAAGCTCACTAGGTCGATGCTGCTGGCCGAGGGGGAGGTCGCCGGAGAGGAGAACAGCCGCGGGGACGACTTTCGAGGTGAGCGTCGGCGACCGGAGGAAGCCCAGCGGGCGAGCGGCGATGCGGGCGCTGCGAGGAGGGGGCTCGGGCGCGTGGAGGTGGAGCTGCGCTGGCGCGGCGAGGAGGCGGGGCAGCGGGCGGGCGCGGGCGCAGGTGTGGCGGCCGGGGAGGCGCGGCGATCGGCCGGCGAGCTAGGGTTTGGGTGGGGAATCGGCGGTGACCGAGTCGAGCAGCGAGGAGAAAGAAGACGAGGACATGGGCCCACGTGTTGGTTGAAGAACAAATCGCGCGGTTTAAGTGGCGACCGGACGCACTCAATGAAATGACCGGACGCACGAGGCTCAGAGTCCGGTCACAAACAGAGAGCATCCAAAACGTCTTTTGCGCGACCGGACGCGTCCTGTCGCATATGACCGGACGCACCGAGCGTCCGATCCCGACACAGCAAACGATCGGACGCACGCACACACTCTTGACCGGACGCGCCGAAGGTACTGTTCACCTGCGCGTGAGATGAATTGACCGGACGCACCTGGAGCGTCCGGTCGCAGCATCCGGTCACAGGAAAACCCTGTTTTGACTCGATTTTTCGCGCCGACTTCTCCCAACCAAGTTCCAACTCAAATAAGACGCAAATAAACACCAGTTGGAACCTAGAGGAGTGACCTCTCTCAAACCCTCAAATTTTTCAAATATTTTGCCATAGGCTAATATAGTTTTCTAGATAAAATAGGCGATAAAACTCAAGGAGACAACATGTGGCCACAAAAACTAGGGGTCTTAACCAATTGGAGCCTCAAATGCTCCCCCTAGCGGTGGACAAACACAGTGGTTGCTCAAAGCTTAACCGAAAAGAAACGACAAAGCAACACACATGCATATGCAATGCAATACGGAATTTGAATCTAGGTTGCTTGTCAAGTTTGCTCATGGGTAAGCTTCTTCACACGCTTTTTAGGGCGGTTATCTTAACCACGTCTGACAAGCCTATGTGCATAGCATAAATTAAACATGGAATATTATACAATGCAATGCAAAGACAACCCCCTTTCACCTTTTGACAAAGTTACTTAGATCAAGCACATTAAGCTCACTTCGCAATCTACAAAGAGTGTTTTCATCTAGGGGTTTTGTGAAAATATCTGCCAATTGATCTTCGGTTCTAACTCCCTCTAAGGATATATCTTTCTTGGAAACATGATCTCTAAGAAAGTGATGGCGAATATCTATGTGCTTTGTGCGAGAGTGTTGAACCGGGTTGTTAGCAAGCTTAACCGCGCTCTCATTGTCACACAACAAAGGTACCCTTTCTAGAACTACACCATAGTCTAAAAGAGTTTGTTTCATGTAAAGGATTTGTGCACAACAAGCACCCGCGGCTATGTACTCCGCCTCGGCGGTAGACAAGGCCAAACTATTTTGCTTCTTTGAACTCCATGACACTAGTGATCTCCCAAGCAAATGGCACCCTCCGGATGTGCTTTTTCTATCTACTTTGCAACCCGCGTAATCCGAATCGGAATACCCAACAAGTTGGAAGTTAGCTCCTTTGGTATACCAAAGGCCAAAGCTTGGGGTGTGCTTTAGGTACCTAAGGATTCTCTTCACCGCTACAAGATGTGATTCCCTAGGATCGGCTTGAAAACGAGCACACATGCACACACTAAACATGATGTCGGGCCTAGATGCGGTCAAATATAACAAGCTACCAATCATAGAACGGTAGAGAGTTTGATCAACCGGGTTACCTCTCACATCTAGGTCGAGATGTCCATTTGTTGGCATTGGAGTCTTGATAGGCTTGCAATCATCCATGTTGAAGCGCTTGAGGAGGTCTTTTGTGTACTTTTCTTGAGATATGAAAGTCCCCTCCTTCAATTGCTTGGCTTGGAAACCTAGGAAGAATGTGAGCTCTCCAATCATGGACATTTCGAACTCCTTCGACATCAAGTCACCAAATTCCTTGCAATAGGCTTCATTTGTTGACCCGAAGATGATATCATCAACGTAGACTTGACAAATGAAGATTTCTCCATCAAGCTTGTTGGTGAATAGTGTGGTGTCGACCATCCCAATGGTGAAGCCCTTCTCAATGAGGAAGTCCCGGAGGCGCTCGTACCAAGCTCTTGGGGCTTGCTTGAGCCCATATAGCGCCTTGGACAACCTATAAACATGATTAGGATGTCTAGGGTCTCCAAACCCGGGAGGTTGATCAACATAGACTAGTTCATTTATGAAGCCATTTAAAAATGCACTTTTCACATCCATTTGATATAATTTAATGTCATGACGTGATGCATATGCAAGGAGGATACGAATGGCTTCGAGTCTTGCAACCGGTGCAAAGGTCTCTCCAAAATCCAAACCATCAACTTGAGAGAACTCCTTTGCCACTAGCCTTGCCTTGTTTCTAACAACCTTGTCTTGATCATCTTGCTTGTTCCTAAACACCCATTTTGTTCCAATGACTCTTGCGCCTTTGGGTCGCTCTTCAAGTGTCCAAACTTGGTTGCGGGTGAAGTTGTTCAATTCTTCATGCATAGCATTCACCTAATCCGGATCACCTAGAGCTTCATCTACAATGGTAGGCTCAACAAGAGACACAAATGGGTGATGTTCAATAAATAAAGCAAGTTTTTGAGATCGAGTCATTACACCCCTTGTTGGACTCCCTATGATGAGATCTTGAGGATGAGCTTGTAGTAGAGGAATAGTCCTTTGATCAACCACTTGAGGGGCCGCTTGTGGAGCATCAACATCTTGAGCTTGTACCATCATTTGATCATGGGAGACATGAGTATCTTCAAATGGATCCCTCCCATCTTTGTCATCAACAAGTGGTACATTGGATGAGGATGGCTTGTCAATCACTTGCACATCATCATCATCATCTTTAGGCTTGATAGCTCCAACCGGCATGTTCTTCATTGCTTCCCTCAATGGTTCATCACCTACATCATCAAGATTTTCATGCTCTCCTTGAGAGCCATTAGATTCATCGAATTCCACATCATATGTTTCTTCTACCATCCCGGTGGCATGGTTGAATACTCGATATGCTTTGGACTTCAATGAGTAACCAACAAGAAAACCAATATCACATCGGCGTTGAAACTTCCCTAGGTGTTGGCGCTTCTTGTAGATGTAGCATTTGCACCCAAACACTCTAAAGAATGATATATCCGGCTTCTTGTTGTTGAGTAGCTCATAGGGGATCTTGCCAAGGAGACGATGGGAAAACAACCGATTTGATGCATAGCAAGCGGTGTTGATTGCTTCCGCCCAAAATCTTTCCGGTGTAGTGTACTCATCTAGCATTGTCCTTGCTAGGGTGATTAGAGTCCGGTTCTTCCTCTCAACTACCCCATTTTGTTGTGGTGTATATGTTGCGGAGACTTCATGCTTGATCCCAACTTCATCACAATACTCTTCAATGTGGGTTTTGTCGAACTCTCTTCCATTGTCACTTCTTATCTTCTTGATTTTCAAGTCAAATTCATTTTGGGCTCTCTTGGCAAACTTCTTGAATGAAGGGGTTGCTTCGGATTTGTCATGAAGAAAGAATACCCAAGTGTATCTTGAATAGTCATCAACAATCACTAAACAATAGAGATTTCCACCCAAGCTAGCATATGTTGTTGGCCCAAATAGATCCATGTGGAGTAGCTCTAACTCTCTTGATGTTGATACAAAGGCTTTGGTTGGATGAGTGTTTGCAACTTGCTTGCCGGCTTGACATGCACTACACAATTTGTCCTTCTCAAATTTGACATCCTTCAAGCCCCTAACCAAATCCTTCTTCAATAGCTTGTTGAGAGTGTTCATTCCAACATGTGCCAATCTTCTATGCCATAGCCAACCAAGTGATTGCTTAGTGAACAAACATGTCTTCAAGTTGGCATCTTCGGAGGTGAAATCCACTAAATAGAGATTGTTGTATCTAAAGCCCTTGAATATCACTTGTGTATCATCTTTCTTGGTCACAACTACTTCCTTGTCGGTGAACAAACATTGAAAGCCAAGATCACATAGTTGCCCAACGGATAGCAAGTTGAAGCTCAATGATGCAACTAGAAGTACATTGGAGATGGTATGATCATTTGAAATTGCCACTTTGCCCAATCCCTTGACATTGCCCTTTGAATTGTCACCAAATATTATCTTTTCTTGGTCATCGACGTTCTCTTCTAGTGAGGTGAACATCCGGGGATCACCGGTCATATGTTGTGTGCAACCACTATCAATCACCCAATGAGATCCACCGGTCTTGTAGTTCACCTACACACACAAAAAATCAAGCTTGAGCTTTTGGGACCCAAACTTGTTGCGGTCCCTTAATCTTCTCTACTAGTGACTTTGCAACCCAAATTTGCTTTGGCCTATTCTTGTTAGGAGGCCCCATGAACATAACTTTCATCTTGCCACTAGAGTCTTGTCTAAGCATGTAGTGAGCATTGAAAGCAAAGGGCCTAGCATGCTTGGGCAAGGGTGTGGGCTTTGGCTCTTCACAATCATGAGCAAAGTGACCTTCCTTTCCACACTCATAGCATCTTCCAATCTTCTTCTTCTTTGGCTTAGTGATGCTCTTGCGTTGCTTCATCTTCTCTTCAAGGAAGCCAATGCCATTTCTATTGGTCTTCATGACGGTGTTCATGAGTAGCTCACTTTGAAGACATTGTCCCTTGGTGAATTTCTTCAACCCGGTGGTGAGGTGCTCCTTCCCTCTCTTGAGCTTGTCATTTTCTTGTTGGAGCTCTAATTGAGATGGTGTCATCTTGTAATCTCTCTCCATCTTTAATCTCTTGTTCTCTTCTTTTAGCATGTCAAGCTCAAGTGTCATGCTATACTCATCATCTTGGGTCTCAACAATGACTTGCTTTGTGGTTGCAAGCTTCTCTAGATCAACCTTGAGCTTTGCATTCTCATTCTTGATCTTGATATAATCATCATAGTGATCGGCCACAACCACATTCTTGCCCTTGCCACTAGCTCTTTGCTCATCATGCTCACTAACCAAGTCCTCACAAGATGTTGCTATGTCACACTTAACAACAAGGTTAGGAGCATCAAGTGTCTCATGTGAAAGCATATCATAAGCAATGGTGAGAGTATCATAATCTACTTTCACTTGAGTGTATTGTTCTTTGAGCAATTGATAACTAGTGGTAAAGTCACTATGCATCTTATCAAGTTTCTCATTTTTAGCTTTGAGCTCTTTGTTAGAGGACTTGAGCTCCTTGATAGTGGATGACATAGTTGCAAGTTCATCTTTTAGTTCATCACTAGCATGAATAGCATGATCACATTTCTCAACAAGAGATTCATTTTCATCAACAAGCTTTTCATTTTTAGCTCTAGTCTTTCTTATGATTTTGGTGTAGTTGTTTAGCAATGTGACAAGCTCATCATAAGTAGGTGACTCAAATTCACCATCACTATCACTATCACTAGAGTCATCATCGTTTTGTACCTTCCGGTCACCCTTGGCCATAAGGCATAGGTGTGTAGATGATGATGGCGACGGTGGTGGTGGTGGTGTAGAGGAGCCAATGACTAGAGCGGCCACCTTCTCCTTCTCATCATCACTATCTTCATTTGATGAGCCACCGGAGGAGTCAATGTCGGTGAGCCAATCACCAACAATATAAGCCTTCCCACCTTTCTTGTGGTATTGCTTCTTCTTCTTGCCATCCTTCTTGTAGTAGGGCTTTTCATCCTTCTTCTCATCTTCACTTGATGAGTCATACTTCTTGCCCTTGTTCTTGTTCTTGTAGCTCTCTTTCTTGGGCTTGGTGCATTGATGAGCAAGATGGCCAAGCTCACCGCAATTGTAGCAATCCATTTCGGAGATTGGCCTCCTCTTGCTACTTGTGAAGAACTTCTTCTTTCTTGAGTCAAAGTTGACTCCACTCTTGTGAAGCTTCTTCAACATCTTGGTGGTCCTTCTCACCATGAGAGCAATGTTGGAGTCATCTTCTTCATCACTTGAGCTCTCATGATGCACCACAATAGCCTTGGACTTGCCTTTCTTGTCATGGCTAGCTTTGAAGGCCAAGTCCTTCTTCTTGTCGGTGGAGGAGCCACCACTTGGTGTGATGTGCATGTGCATCTCATGCGCATTGATCTTTCCCAAGATTTGAGTTGGTGTAGCGGTGGAAAGATCACCTTGATGTAGCACCGTCACAATGTGTCCATACTTCTCAATTGGAAGGACACAAAGAATCTTCCTCACAACATCGGATGGTTGCATTTGTGTGAGGCCAAGTCCATTGAGTTCTTCTACAAGAACATTCAAACGTGAGTACATTTCATTTGCACTTTCATTAGCATGCATATGAAAAGAGTGAAGCTTTTGCATAACTAAATGATAGCGTTCCTCACGCTCACTCTTGGTTCCCTCATGGAGCGCACAAATGTTTTCCCATAGATCATGGGCATTTTTGTGGTTCCGAACACGGTTGAACACATCTTTGCAAATGCCTCTAAAGAGAATGTTTTTGGCCTTTGCATTCCATTTATCATTTTCCTCCTCATTAGGAGTGACACTTGTGCCTTCCTTGGGCTTGGCAAAGCCGGTTATGGCGGCATCGCGGCATTTCACATCAACCGCTTCTAGGTACGACTCCATACGGATTTTCCAATATGGAAAGTCGTCTCCCTCAAACATGGGAGGTGGTCCATCACCTCCGGACATCTTAACTCTAGGCGGTTAAGCCTAAATCGAGAGCACGAGGCTCCGATACCAATTGAAAGGATCAAGATGCCCAAGAGGGGGTGAATTGGGCTTTTCTAAAACTTCTTGCAATAATAAAACCTATCAAGCCCCAATTAACCCCCTAGTGCCTAGAAGTGTGTTTGACAAGAATCAATCGCATAAAAGACTATCGCTAAACCAATTCTACTCTAGCATGGCAATTCAACTTATGAGAGAACAACAAGTAAATGCGAAATTGAATTGCTTAAAGGTAAATGCGAAGTAAAGAGAGTAGAGATGACACGACGATCTTTTTGCCGAGGTATCGAGGTGTCGGCACACCCCCTAGTCCTCGTTGGAGCACCCGCGCAAGGGTATCGCTCCCCCTTGATCCGCGCAAGGATCAAGTGCTCACTACGAGCTGATTCTTCGCCACTCCGGCCCGGTGAATCGCTCGCTACCGGTCACAACTTGGCTTGGGTCATCCACAATGCCTCCGGATGATCACCAAGCCCTCCGATCGCCACCAAGCCGTCTAGGTGATGCCGATCACCAAGAGTAACAAGCAAGAACTCTCACTTGACCAATGCAAGGCTAATGAGATGGGTGGATGCACACTTGCTATTCTCTATTCACTAATGAGGTGTTTGATCACTCAATTATCAAATCTCTCAACCTCACTAGGCCTCTTGCACTCACTTGGAATCACAATGTGTTTGACAACCTTTCAAATGAGCAAGAGAGACAGCATGAATGAGGGGGAGGCATATTTATACCCCCCAACTCGAAACATGCACGAAGGGGTAAGTCCAGCCAGTTATGCACTGACCGGACGCACCTGTCGGGTTGACCGGACGCGTCCGGTCAGTGCCTAACGGCTACGTGACGTTAGGTCTGATACTTGTACGAAGTGTTGACCGGACGCTTGCATGCGTCCGATCACCACTGACCGGACGCGTCCGGTCGACAATTTTCCTCTCTGGAACCTCTCTGGACGCGACCGGACTCACCCCCCTGGTGCGTCTGGTCGATTGCTGAGGAGCGTCCAGTCACAACCAGGCCCACTCCTCAGTCAACACTACCGACCGGACGCATGCCCCAGCGTCCGATCACTAGAGTTCGAGCGTCCGGTCGCATTTTGAAGTCCAAAACGACTTCGGTTTGCGACGCTCCCTTCATGAACTTTCTTCCTTATGATCTTAGGGACCTTTCTAAGCTACCTAGGGCTTTGGTTAACAAGTGTGCACCACACCTAACTCAAAAGTCTCACCTAGGTCAAGCTACCCGTTCAAACCCCTCTTAATAGTACGGCCAAAGATAAAACAAAGACCTATGCTACTCTAAGTGTCCTTCAACACCGAATGACACTTAGGACTAGCCTATCATCGTCTTTGTCGTCCATCCTTTGAAAGCCGAACGAATTCCATCAATAAGGGGGCATGAATACCATAGTGCCCTCACGATCATCATTACCATGACCTAACTCAACTGTTTCTGCAAAACACACGTTAATCATAGTAATTTACCGTTGTCATCCAATTACCGAAACTCACTAGGGGCCTAGATGCTCACACGAGGGAACGGGAGGACGGCCGACGCCTGTGTTCGCCGGGGGGGGGGGGCGGGGAAGGGGAGGTCGGGCCTCTGCTCGCCGCCGGGGACGCGGAGGAAGGGGAGGCCGGGCGGGGCCTCTGCTCGCCGACGGGGACGCGGAGGAAGGGGACGGCGGTTGGGGAAGAAGACGATGTGTTTGGAAAGAAAGAAAAAAAATGAATCGGTAAATTCATAACCAGCCCAAAAGCAGTTGAAAGCAGGGGGTAAGGTGCTTTGAGTTTTGTACCAGAGCAAAAGCTGCTTTTGGCCTAAAGCAGCTGTAGCTTTTTACCCCTTTCGTTGGCTTTTGGCTTTTGCAAAAGCAAAAGCAGGTTGAAAAGCCTAACCAAAGGGGGCCTAACTCCTAGGTTGCTAGTGAGAAAGATTTTTTAATTGACCTAAATTCTTTCTCAAAGTCAAATCTAAGACTGTTATTTCTCATGAGACAAGAATAAATTTATACCAATAATAATGATACATTGTAATTCATTATCTACTACAACTTTATTTATGTATATACTTTCAACTAAGATTATATTTAAAAAATGACATTATGATAATTTAAGTTTAAGTCTCTCTGGAACAAAAGAAAAATGGAGGAATTCTAGATGAATAGAATCTTATAGAAAAATTTCATATGAACCCCTTTAGAATAAAAGGATTTAGTTCCTAAAATTCTATGAAATTCCTATAGAATGACTTGTCTAACAAGAATTTTGAAGGAATTTACCAATAGGTTAAATCTCATGGAAAATTTCTTTTGTGTTACTCTCTCTTATTAAATTCACTTCGATGGCGGCTCAGGGCCCTGGCGGTCATGGCGATGGTGGAGGGCATGGCTGGGGGTTCAATCCTGGGTTTAACCCGGGCTTCCACCCTGGCTTCGGTGGCCGCGGTCGTGGTCGCGGCTCGGCTTCGCAGGGCCAAGGCCGGGGTCGTGGAAGGCATGGTGGTGGTGGTCGATTCTTTGTTGGTGAAGGCCGGGGGTGGGGCACTGGTGGAGGCTACGGTGGCAACCATGGCCACCATGGGTGGTTTCCCAATCCTCCTCGGCATCGCGGTGGACAGTTCCAGGGGTACGGCGGGTATCAGCTCGCTGGTCGATTTCATAGCCAGGCGCCACTCGACTGGTCTGGCAAGGCTGGCCAGCAGCCGCTGCAGTCGCAAATCTTGTTAGCCGTGGCTGGTCAGCTGCCTCACCAGCCAGCCATGGCGGGTCAGCAGGCCAGTGCTGGATCCCAGCACCCAGCCAGCCAGATGGCCTTCCAGCAGGCGATATCTCAGTCGCAGCCGGATGGTGGGCATACGGCCGTGGCTGCTAGAGGAGGCCAGCCGGGTGCGGCCAGCCAACATCCGGCCGTTGCGCTTGCTCTGTCTGCTGATGGGCCTTCGGCTCCTGGGGGTACAGGCGATGCTGCGGGGAAAGGCAAGGCGACATCAGCTCAAGATCATAACAAAAATGTTGCTGCTCCAGGACAAGCTTCAAAAGAAATTCCAGAGTCATCTCGTCAGGGAAAGACAAAGAGTAAGGGCAAACCTTTTTGTTATAGATGTCATACTAAAGGTCATACCATGAATGAATGCACAGTCGTCTTATGCTGCGAGATATGCTATGGTGACCATGTGACAAAAGTGTGTCCGAATATAAAAAATATGAATGTTACTGCTGCTCCATGTGGATATGTTGTGCCAGGCTTGGGGTTTTATTTTATTCCAGCCTCGGAAAATCCGAAAGTAGCTGTGGCGGATAAGGCGGCCCTGGTACGTGTCCTAGAGGGCTCTATTACTGCTGAATTATTGGCGGTGGAGCTTGACAGACTACTACCTGTAAAACATAGCTGGGAAATTGAACCAAAGGGCGTGGATTCCTTTGTCATTACAAATTTTCCTTCCGCTGAGCTGCTGGAATGGGCAGTCAATTGGGGATCCATGGATACAAAGGCAGTAAAAGGAAAAATCAAATTTGAGAAGGAGGTGGACCAAGAGGTGTTTAAATATGAAATTGATAAGGTCTGGGTACAGTTTCGTGGATTACCCAGTGAGTTTAGGGAATTTCCTATTATATGGGCAGTAGGAACCATTTTAGGCGTTCCCCGAGCTGTGGATACTAAGTTTACTAAGAAATATGGTAGAGCCAGGATGAAGGTAGCAGTGCTGGATCCCAGTCTTATCCCAGAGTTAGTGGATATTGTGATTGGTGATTTTGTCTACGAGCTACAATTCAGGCTAGAGGGGGAGATCGATGGCAATGAGCCACAAGTTATTAATATGGACTCAACTTCTGATGAGGGGGATAAAAATGGTGATATTAATGGGGATCCTATGGAGGAGGACGGTAACAAGGAGCCAGAACTATCTAAAAAGGCTACTTCTCATGGTCAGCTTCCTGGGGCTGGCAAAGACAAGGGTGCCACTTCTCAGCACCCTATGGGTGAGGATCAGGCACCTCAGTCCCAAGTGGAGAAGTCCTTACCGCAAGTGGCCATTAAAGTAAAGAACAAACCAACAGTGCAGTTGCATACCGTTGGCTCTAGTCATTGGAAAGCTAAGCTCATGTCTCCTGCGAATGACTCTGTGGTTCTAAACAAGACAATTGGTGGAGGTTCAAGCTCTCCAGTAAGGGCAAGTAAGAGGAATGCAGCATTCGCAGATCAGGACAGTCTGGAGCGAGCGTCCAGCCTGAAGGCTAGGAAGAACCTGGATATTGATCATTCTTCATCAGTAGCAGAAGGTACTGTTTCACCCACTACATCTTTTGTTAATTATGATAATTCAATTCTGTTAGAGACCGCTAAATCTGTAGGGGTAGTTCTAGGCAATGATGACCAATCTATTTCTAGGTCTTTAACCTTGCTTAAAAAAGTAGAAGAGAGTAGAATGATGGACAATGTTAGGTATACACCAGATTTTGATAAGAAAGATTTAGCCGATGATTCTTCTTCCGTCTGCTCTCTAGAGGACAATTTGGATATTGATGCTCTTAATGTTATTTGCTCTGACGTAACAGAGTGCCTGGGTGATGGGGGCTGTGATTCTGTGAATTTACAAGCCCCCTTATCACAGCTTAAAAGGCCGAGGAATAAGGGGAAAGGTGTGAGGAAGAAGACAGTCTAAATGCGGGGAATTTTTTGGAATTGTAACGGGTTTGCGGACCCAAAAAAATAAATTTTTGTCGGATTTAACAAAAGAAAATAATCTAGATTTTATTGCCTTATCAGAAACAGGAAGGTCGCACTTCTCGCAATCCACTTTGAATCATATCTGTGCTGGCAGAGATTTTCTTTGGCATTGCAAACCTCCAAGAGGTAGATCTGGTGGCATGATTCTGGGTTTTCACTTATTACATTTTGACATAGGAGAAATTGAAGAAGGGGACTTTTTTATTCGTTTTCAGGTTAGGGTAAAGGAGGATGATTTTAAATTCAACCTGATCTCGGTTTATGGTCCAGCTCAGGTTGATTTAAAATACAGCTTTCTATCAGAACTGGTACGCGTTTGTTCAAAGGATACCATACCTATTTTGGTAGGTGGTGACTTTAACATTATGCGTAGGCCAGAGGACAAAAATAATTCTAATTTCGATAATAGGTGGCCGTTTCTGTTTAATGCAGTCATAGACACGCTGAACCTAAGAGAAATTGACCTCTGAGGGAGAAAATTTACCTGGGCAAATCACTTGCAAAATCAAACTTTTGAGAGGCTGGATAGGGTGTTCAGCTGTACTGATTTTGAATCCAAATATCCACGGATAACAGTAAGTACTCTTTCGAGAGAAATTTCAGACCATACTCCACTCCTTTGTTGCACGAACAATTTGTCCTCATCTTATCAGCCACAATTTAAATTCGAACTGGGCTGGTTGACGAGGGACGGATTCTGTGATATGGTCAGGGAGGTTTGGGCTGGAGTTCACGCTTCAGGAACCCCACTTCAGCGATGGCAAACAAAAATAAGAAGGTTACGCCAATATCTAAGAGGGTGGGCAAAAAATACTAGTGGAGCCTATAAGAAGGAGAAAACTACCTTGCTGGATAAATTGGATGTGCTAGATAAGAAAGCAGAGTCTTCTGTTCTTAGCAAAACAGAATTAAATCTAAAACACGTTTTAAATGAGAGGTTAGTAGAGTTGTTAAGAGAGGAAGAGACTAAATGGTACCAAAGGGCGAAGGTTAAGCATCTTCTTCAAGGGGACGCAAATACAAAATATTTCCATCTGTTGGCTAATGGTAGACATAGGAAGTCTCATATTTTTCAGTTGAAAAATGGAAGTGAGGTAATAACTGGTGATGCGCCTCTTAAAAAGCACATCACTTCTTATTACAAGTCTCTCTTCGGTCCTTCAGAAGGATCTGCCATTTCTTTGGATGAGTCACTTAGAGATGACATTCCCCAAGTATACTTACTGGAAAATGAGATTCTTACAGCGGAGTTCACTGAAAATGAAGTTAGGACTGCTATTTTTCAGATGGAGCATAATAAAGCTCCAGGTCCAGATGGATTTCCACCAGAGTTTTATCAGGTCTTTTGGGACTTAATTAAAGAAGACCTGATGGCTCTGTTTAGGGAATTTCATCGTGGTACCCTGAATTTGAGCAGTCTGAACTTCGGGACACTAATTTTGGTGCCCAAAAATAAAGATGCGAAAAACATACAACAATACAGGCCCATATCTTTGTTGAATGTTTCTTTCAAAATCATTACTAAGGTTGCCACAAATAGGCTATCCTCGGTGGCTCAAAAAATAATTAGGCCAACTCAAACTGCTTTCCTACCAGGTAGGAATATTATGGAAGGAGCAGTGATCCTCCATGAAACAATTCATGAACTCCACACAAAGAAACAGAGTGGGGTTATTTTTAAAATAGATTTTGAGAAAGCGTATGATAAAGTAAATTGGGACTTTTTACAACAGACTATGAGAATGAAAGGATTTTCAGAGCAATGGTGTGAGTGGATCAAAATGCTTACACAAGGTGGTAATGTGAATGTAAAAGTTAATGATCAATTGGGGCCTTACTTTCAAACGAAGAAGTGGCTAAGGCAAGGGGATCCTCTGTCACCCATACTATTTAATATAGTGGCTGACATGTTGGCCATATTAATTGCAAGAGCAAAGGAGGCAGGGAGGATCGAGGGAGTAATTCCTCACCTACTGCAAGATGGTCTATCTATTTTACAGTATGCGGATGACACAATTCTGTTCATGAGCCATGATGTTCATAAAGCGATAAACTTGAAATTCTTGCTTACCACTTTTGAACAATTATCTAGACTCAAAATAAACTTTCACAAGAGTGAGATTTTCTGCTTTGGTGAAGCAGCTGATTCTGAAACGTTCTATTCGCAGCTGTTTGGGTGTAAAGTAGGGAGTTTCCCTTTCCGTTATCTGGGGCTACCAATGCATTATAGAAAACTTAGTAATAAAGATTGGAAAATTATTGAAGATAGAATAGAAAAAAGGTTGAGTGGATGGAAAGGGAAAATGCTATCTGCAGGAGGCCGCTTGATCTTATTGAACTCGGTGCTCTCAAGCTTACCGATGTTTATGCTATCTTTCTTTGAGATCCCAAAAGGGGTTCTAGAGAAGATCGACTGTTTCAGATCAAGGTTTTACTAGCAGAATGAGCAACATAAGAAAAAATACAGATTGGCCAAATGGGAAATTTTATGCCAACCAAAAATACAAGGGGGATTAGGAATTCTAAATCTGGAATTACAGAATAAATGCTTGTTGTGTAAATGGCTTTTTAAGCTCCTTAACGAGGAAGGTTTATGGCAAGAATTTTTGAGGAACAAGTATTTCAGAGACCGCCCACTAGGGAGCTGTGTCAAGAGACGTACAGACTCTCATTTTTTGAAATGTCTAATGAATGTTAAAGATACGTTTATGAGTTTTGGTTCATTTAATTTAAAGGATGGATCACAAACTCGTTTCTGGTATGATACTTGGTTAGGTGACAAACCGCTCAAAGATAAATTTCCTGGATTGTTTAACATTGTGAGAAGGAAACAAGATTCTGTTGCAAAAGTCCTTAGTGGAACCCCACTAGATATCTCATTCAGGCGAAATATAGTGGGAACAAATCTAAGAAACTGGCACAGAATAGTTGCTTCTTTACTTAATGTTAATCTTACAGAACAGAGAGACAAGTTTGTGTGGAATTTACATTCATCAGGCACTTTTTCAGTTCGATCAATGTATGCTGCTTTAATTAACAATGGGGTACACGTTTCACAAGATATTTGGCAAATCAAAGTTCCAATGAAGATCAAGATTTTTCTATGGTGCTTAAAGAGAGGGGTTATTTTAACTAAGGACAATTTGACAAAGCGTAACTGGATTGGGGACACGTCTTGTTGTTTTTGTCATTCTTTAGAAACCAGTAAACATCTGTTTTTGGACTGTGCGTATGCTAAGTTCTTGTGGCGGGCTGTGTATTTTTTATTCGGGATTTCACCACCACAATCAGTAGATGATTTGTTCTCTATGTGGTCAAAAAGGGGTCCTAAAATTCAAAACTTATTGTTATTAACAGCAGCATCCGCTCTTTGTTGGGCAATTTGGCTAACAAGAAATGAGGTGATTTTTGACAAGTGCAGACCGAAATCTTTTCTGCAGGTTCTATTCAGGGGAACTCACTGGCTGCGTCAGTGGGCAAAGTTGCAGCGGCGTGAAGATATGAGGCTGCAGCTCCTCTCAGCAGGACATATTCTGGAAGTAGCAGCTCTGCAATTTTTTTAATTCCAATGGATGGCTTGCATCAAGTTTTATCGGAGTAGTATAGTTAAACTTCTTCCTTTAGTAAGCCTTGTTCGCTCATTCGTGTTTCGTGTAAACTTTGCTTGATCTCCTGGCAGGGCTGCTGCCCGGACTTAGTAATAAGTGGCGTGATTCTATCCCTGGATAGATGAAGCCAGATATGCTATCCATTATCTAAAAAAAAATGTATTCTTTCTGTGCTTCATCCGAACATTCAATGTTGCAGTTTCTTGTGTTTACTCAATCCATAAGATTTAAGATGTCAAGACATTCTATGTCTACATTTTTTTTATTTCCGTGTTTCTAGAATTATGTGTTTCAAAACATGTGTTATACTATTAAAAAAAGACATTTGGAGCATTACACTCGTAACATTACGTTTGTGTAGCCATGAGTGTTCATGAAGCATGAATATATAGCATGTAACTTAGAGTTTGATATGAAATCGGAGAAAACTGGTTTTTATAGCTATGAGTGTTCATGAAGTATGAATATATAGCATGCAATTTAGATTTTGATATGAAATCGGAGAAAACTAGTTAGCTATTCACTTATACTTTAGAGCATCTTTAAGAGTATCCTAAATCTCCTCTCAATCATTGTTTTTTTTGGCATGATTGGAATAAAGACCCTCTCCTTCAACTCTTTATCCATCCTTCCATTTTTTGGCACATGATAAAACTCATCCTGGTGCACGAATAGTTCCGATTCGCACATATTCACAGTCGTGACGTAATTTTCTCCTTCATGTGATAGAAGTTTGTTGCGATCTCCGCCTTGGCACCAAAAGATGGCACACTTTTCTCCCTCGCGCGCCATTTGTTTGTCGTGCTCTTCATCATGGAGAGGAAGTTCCCCACCGTCAACCTAGGTTATCTTTTTTTTTTATCTTGCCCACAACGTCTGGCAGATGGTTGTGACCTCCTTCTTGCTGTTGTTCGAGGTAGACTTTAGATCGGTAATGACGAACAATGGCCTTTTGACCGTCAGCCGAACAAAGAAGTTGGTCCGGCTGGGAGACAGTGTGGACAGGTTGCCACGACGTTGCGGCTAGTTGGTGGGGGCAGGCTGCCAGGTGGAGAAATCCTGCAACTAGACAGAGCAATGAAGTTGGCAACAACGTACTCTCTCCGTCCACAATTCTAGAGTTTAAAATTTATCCTAAAATAAATGCAATTCTACATATAAGACAAGAGAGCTCTATTTATCTTATTGTATCTTTTCGTTTTTCAAAACATAATGATTACTCTCTCCGTTCCAGAATAAGTGTCGTTCTCGCTTCCCGAGAAAATACTGTCATTAATTATATATTAAAATATATTAATATTTATATTAAGTGATTAGTATCATCGGAAAGATCTTTAAGTCTAGTTTTTTAATAAAATTATTTGGAGATATAAATATTACATATATTTTTTACAAATTGAGTCAAACTTGTGACACGAAAATCCAAAACGACACTTATTTTGGAACGAAGGGAGTACATCTTTATAGGGGTATTTTGGTAATTTTATTGGTGCATTGGTAACCGTGTCTGGTCCTAAAATTACGATTTTTTTTGGGATGGATGAAGTAACATAGATGGGTTGTGACAAAAAGAATGTGTCGCACAAAAAAATATGTGTGTCAAAGTATTGGAAACTCTTCAAGATTTTATTAGGTCATCCTTAATGCAAGTTTCATATCTCAGTTTTTAACACACTCAAATTTTAGAAACGGTGTAAAAGAGTTTCATCCCTATGAAACTTTCTCTACTCCCATGAAACTCTTATCATCTATTTTCTAATTAATATAGTAATATGTTAACATATTTAATGCTCATGAAACTTTATGAAACTTTCATTGAAACTGACCTTGCTATGTCTTAACGGCCTTAGATGATATTAAGGCTAGTCTCAATGGAGGTTTCATGAGAGTGTCATGCACATTAAATAGACTGTCACATCAGCAGATTTACACTTTTTGCATGAAACTCCGAGGAGAGAGAAGAAATTCGTTTCATCCCCACCACACTGCCTCGACGACGTTTCCAACACCGTCAAACTCCAACGAAACCCGCGTTGAGGAGGACTGGGGTGTTTTATCCGCCGGCCACGGGCGGGCGTGGGGAGCAAGCGCCGGCCACGGGCCTCCGCCGGCCGTGGGCGCGGCTCCGAGCGCCGGCCACGGGCCTCCGCCGGCCGTGGGCGCCGGTCGCGGACGCGGCTGCGAGCGCCGGGCGCGGGCCTCTGCTGGCTGCGGGCGTGGGTGCCGGAGCATGGCCAGCCGGCGCTCCGCCTCGCACGCGCGCTTCGCCGGACACTCCGCCGCGCGAGCTCCGTTCACCGCACGCTCCGCCGGAACCCTCCGCACGCGTGAACTGCTGCGCCGGCCACTACGCACATGCTCTGCTTGTTGGATGAATCTGTTCGTGTCTCAGGTTGCAGCGTATGTACGTCATTAAACTGAGTCAAGTGGGATCCACCAGGAAAAAAGTCTATGAAACCGTGCAAGAAACTATGCATTGAGAAAGATTCCTATTTCATGCTATAGTTTCACGTTTTTGGAAATTGTGAGATGAAACCTCCCATTGAGACTAGGCTAATAGGACTTGTTTAAATCGATTTGGCAAGAGCAGAAATGGTAAAAAAAATTCGTACCACATAGATGCACAACAGAGAGTCCACTACTCTGGTGGTTCAAACCAAAGACAAACACGGATGTCCGGCCAGTGATATTGATGAAATTATATTGATAAAATTAGTTCTTTGGTCCTAAAAAAGTGTAGTTTAGTTCCTTGGTCTTATTTCTATTTAACTTATTTATTTGGTCTAAAAATGAATTTTGTTTAGTATCTTGGCTCTTCTGTTAGTTTGATAAGATAATAGTGTTAAAAATAACGTGAAATGACTTTTTTATCTCTGGCACAAAATACAATATTTAAAAAATATACAATAACTAATAAAATACAACACTACACATGTTCAAATAGTCATTATGATGTCATTTGCAAATATATATATGGAAAATTAATTTTATATTTGAAAAAATATTATATCTTATTTTGGAAAATTATTGTGATTATATACATTTCATTAGTTATGGTATGTTGCTGCAATATTGTATTTGGTGCTAGGGGTAAAATAGTGATTATGTGTTGCTTTTAACACAGTTGTCTTATTAAGCTAACGGAAAGGCTAAGAACCAAAACAAAATTTATTTTAGGGCCAAATAAGCAAGTTTAATTGAAAAAGGCCAAGAAACTACATTGTATCTTTTTTAGGGCCAACAAACTAATTTTTTAATTATATTTCAGCCTCGCGTCCACTGCAGGTGCTCTCAAGGGCTTCTGGGAGGAAGTAGTCTACAGTGATATGGCGATCGAGGTCGATGAATATGTGACAACGATTGAGGTTGATGAATAGTATAGTACTTAGGTCTTGTTCGATTCCGTCGAAACAGAGCTGTTCCGACCGGATTATCTCATCCGATTTTGAATTCGGTCCATAACAAAATAGTCGTTTGGTTGGAGTTTGGTTCTAGATAGATTAATGTGACTCTATTTGAATTTAGCTCATTTTTTGTGCTTTGAGATTCAGATTTTTTCCTCACCTTTTGAGGTCAGGAAGGAAAACAACCGGATCAACTGAATCCCTTTGATTCACTCATTCCCGGTCTAAAATGGTTTCAGACCCTATTTAAATCCGAACAAAATGAAGGAGTCCTTATGGAATTCCCATCGTCGTCGAGAAAATGTGTTCAAAAGTTCAAATCCCCGTATAAGTCCTGCCAAACAACTCCGAGGAAAAAATCACCGGTTGTAATAGCACGAGAGAGAATCGAAAACAGGGCATATTTTTGTCTTAATAAAAAACTTGCGCTGTGGCTTATATTGTTTAAGCTCTCGTTAGCTTTTTTCTCATGTAGCTTGTTGAAATCTCGGCCACTAACGTTTTCTTTCGGGCTTATTGTCTTAAACTTATTTTGATTGACTTTGATGGCTCAATCGATACCTTCTTAGGCCATATTTGATTCTCTAGAATTTTTTTAAGTCTCTATCATATCAAGTGTTGTGGTCTAATTTAGTCTATTAAAAATAAATTAATTATAAAATTAATTTACAGAGGATTATTCCCAAGACGAATTTATTAAATCTAATTAGTCTGTGATTTGATAATGGTATGCTACAATAATAATTGGTAATGAAAAATTAATTTGATCTAATAGATTTGTTTTATTAATAACCGTATGATAATGTAATTAGTTTTATAATTAAATTATTTTCAGAACACTAAATTAGTGTCATAATATACAATATGACTCCGACTAAATTCTAGCCTTTAAATCAAACACCCCCTTTATACGGAACATTTGTATCGATGACAGTCCAATAAAATAGGTGAGCATTTATGACAACATACTCATACAAGCTTCGAGTGCAATGGCGATATCTACCGATATCCACCAAATGTGACGGCAATCAAGCACAAGTGGTATTCGTTCAGTCCCTGAAAAAAGTAATTCCTATAATCTATATTAATTAAACTTTTTTAATTTATAAAAAAGTAATAATATTTATAATATAAAATAGACATATCATGAAAACAAATTCTATGATATATTAAATGATATGAATTTGCTACTATCAATTTTGATAGTTTTTTTTCTATAAATTTAGTTAAAATTTAAAAAATTTAACTTAAGATAATTCTAAGAATAGATTCTTTGAGGGACTGAAGGGGAGTATATGCATCAGCAATCAGCATCACTGAGCTACCCCGCTGCGGGTGTTGACGTCCAGTTCCTGCCTCGCTGGTCGTTGGTGGGGCACCAGCACAAAACCGGCCGGGTCGACTCGGTTCCTCTCCTCGCGTGTTTAGGCTGAGCATCCAGCAGACGACGACGACGACCTCACCCGCCTTCCAATGGCGCCCCTCTTCTGCCGCGACCTTCCCGCTCAGCTCCCAACTCTCCCCCGCCGTGCCACCACCCACACACAGCTCTCCTTCCTATGCGGTCCAGCCCCTCGCCGGTGGCGATCACTCACCACCGGCACCGCAAACACTACTCTGCGGCTCCCCTTGGCGGCCACGAAGGACGACGCGGTTGCCTCCTTCGTCGGCCGGCTCGAGCACGACGTCGCGAACGCCCAGTACCACCGCGACGACGTTCTGGAAGAAGAGGAAGAGGAAGACAATGACGACGACGCTTGGCGCCGCGGCGCGGGGAAGGACGAGGAGCTGGCGCTGCGCAGGCGGTGGCGCGAGATCCACGGGTGCGACGACTGGGCGGGTCTCCTGGACCCCATGGACCCGCTGCTGCGTTCGGAGCTGATCCGGTACGGCGAGCTTGCGCAGGCCTGCTACGACGCCTTCGACTACGACCCGTCGTCGCGGCACTGCGGCAGCTGCAAGTACCCGCGGCGGGAGCTGTTCTCGCGGCTGGGCATGGCGGGCGCGGCGCGCGGGTACGCGGTGTCGCGGTACCTGTTCGCGACGTCCAACATCCGGTTCCCCAGCATCTTGCCGCAGTCGCGCGCGGGCGCCAGGATGTGGAGCCAGAGCGCCAACTGGATCGGGTACGTGGCGGTGTCCACGGACGAGGAGAGCGCGCGGCTGGGGCGGCGCGACATCGCCATCGCGTGGCGCGGCACGGTGACGCGCCTGGAGTGGGTGTCGGACCTCATGGACTTCCTCCGGCCCGTGGCCGAGGAGGGCATCCCGTGCGCGGACCGGGAGGTGAAGGCGCTGGCGGGCTTCGTGGACCTGTACACGGACAGGGACCCCGGCTGCCGCTTCTGCAAGTACTCGGCGCGCGAGCAGGTGCTGACGGAGGTGCGGCGGCTCGTGGCCCGCTACGCCGTAGCGGCGGGCGAGGACGTGAGCATCACGGTGACCGGGCACAGCCTCGGCAGCGCGCTGGCCATGCTCAGCGCCTACGACATCGCGGAGACCGGCGCGAACGTGGCCCAGAATGCGGCGGCGGCGCCCGTGTGCGTGTACTCGTTCGCGGGGCCGCGGGTGGGCAACGCCGCCTTCAAGCGGCGGTTCGAGTCGGAGCTCGGGGTGAAGGCGCTGCGGGTGGTGAACGTGCACGACAACGTGACGCGGATGCCGGGGATCCTGCTGAACGAGGGCGCGCCCGAGGCGGTGCGGCGCGTGGCGGAAGGGCTGCTGCGGCTGCCCTGGTGCTACGCGCACGTCGGCGTGGAGCTGCCGCTCGACCACAAGCGCTCGCCGTTCCTCAAGGACACGCTCGACCCGGCGTGCTACCACGACCTGGAGGCGCACCTCCACCTCATCGACGGGTAGGCCCCATCTGCACCTGCCAGCCCGCTCGCTTCCTCGATCTCCCGAGCTACTCGTTCGTACGTACTACCACCAAACAGACAGCGTCGCCGTCGTCGCTTGATTGCTGCTTGACATTTCAACCGAGAAATTAGGCCGGGGGGTGTGATGTTATCTCCAGACAAGCTATCATCATCAGGCCGCCAGCCCAGAGGACTGTTAATAAGTGCGCCTTTAGCCAGCCCTGAGCCTGACCTCCATTTTTCTACTTCTACTGTACGAGAATGAGAATGACTTGAGTGTTTTTTTTTTTATAGAAACGTGCGCCTTTGTGCTGCGCATTTTTTTAAAATAAATAAATAAATAAATAAAAACTGATTAGGTTTGGTTGGAGACAAATTAAATGTGTGCATGCGATGACGTGTCGTGTTAGATTATATATAGTGGAGTATAGTAGTAGAAGTAGAGAGGATTATCGAATCGAATCACGGGGAAGGGGAGGGGGGAGCCTACATGATCGCAACTACAGAGTATACTAACAGATATGGCAGCCTAGTCATCAGATTGCACGAAAAGGACGAACCAAGGATCTGATCCGGTCACTCCTTACTCCACCTCCGACCCGATCAGTGCAAGATGGTACTAGCTGGTTCAACTAGCACAACGCGACGAAGCTGGACACACAATTGTTTAAGAGAGATTCCAGGCTGTGAGTGCGAGGTACGGATCGGAGAGGTAGACGACGGTTTTCATTTGGCTGTTGATGGCGAATATGAGTACAATTAATTATCAATTGGAGTTGGACGGGACCATGCGTAATCTTTTTTTTAGTACAGGACCATGCGTAATCTTGAGACTAAAAAACAAGGGCCTCGTTGCTCGTATTATCAAATACTTCATGCACTATCGTATCAGCACGTCTTGATACCCTTAATTAGCCCCACCCCCATACCACAAAAACAGCCGTCTGCTCGGATCTCGTGGATCCGGTATAGACAGACGTGCGGCCAGGCTGACGGGAGGTAGTACATGTACGTACATCTCATTATAAGACATGACACTTAATTTAATTAGATTTACTAAAGATATTGTTAACATTTGTCTCTTCAGATATACTCTAGCACCTGTTTGCTGGTCGTTTTTACGGCTGATTTTAGCTGTTTTAATAGTGTTCTGTGCGAGAAAATAAATTGAAGTACGGCTGATAATCCGACTGATAAGAGTACAAGAACGGGGCGTGATTTCTCTTGACTAGAGTTGAAAACAAAATAGTAGCATCTTGACTAGACTACAATTAAATTCTTGGAAAACAAGTGCATTTTTTACCAGGGAGTGATTTCTGCAGTCTAGACCCGACACATTTATGCGCTGCGTTTATTCCTGGTTTCTCCCTGCAACAACCACGTACCGACGTACAGTACAGTACGAGCCCATCAAAACCGGCATGGCACATTGAACAGGCTGCAGCAAATTTTTTAATGATGAAGCATGTGCCTGTCCATACAGCCTACTGATCCATCGTCATCCACAGTGATTCTCCCGTAGTAAATTCAGCTTCTTGTGTAAAAACCTTGCTGTTTGGAACTTGTTGGAACTAAACAAGGGTGTGTGTTTTTTTGGACGTGCGCGCAGGTACCACGGGCGCGGTGAGCGGTTCGTGCTGGCGAGCGGGCGCGACCCGGCGCTGGTGAACAAGGCGTGCGATTTCCTAAAGGACCACCACGGCGTGCCCCCCTGCTGGCGCCAGGACGAGAACAAGGGCATGGTCCGCGGCCGCGACGGCCGTTGGGTCCAGCCCGATCGCCACGGCTGGCACCTCGACGACCACGACCACGACGACCATCACCACCACCACGACGGTCACCACCACAACAAGCACGACGGCACCGAGGGCGCCCGGCACCACCACCACCACCGTCACGGCCAGGACATGCGGTCTCATAGGCCAAAGCATGAACCTTAATTTGGTCAAAAAAAAAAAAGAGCATGAACCTTACCTAGCTAGCTCTCTCACCGTCGCCGCCCCGGGGACACTGGTTGTCAGTACGTGATGATGCCGTGCCGCACCCGCACTGAGATGCAAAGCTAGCCACGGAGGAGCTGAAATGACATATGGGATCTTCTCTCTTGATCATGTGGTAGGTGAACGTGTATTGTTGGTGTTATCCTGATTGTGTAGAGAATCAGCACATGGCATGCTAGATACTGAAGTTCATGGCAATTTCCGGTAGGCTTGTGAATCGAAGGAGTCCAAATCCCCACAGTCATATATGGCAACAGCTCATCTGCTGACACATGAATACTTTCAATGCAATCTGGAAAACCTCGGTACCTCAAAAAAAAATCTTTTTTGTGGAAATTGGCCCGAGATGCTTTGGGAGTCCAAACCAACAGATTGAAACACCATCTAATTGCTGACGCTACCTTCTCAATCTATGGTGTACACCTGAAAATGGGCATCACGCCATGGTCCGCTGCACCGCTCCCGGGTGAGGTTTTCTTCAAGTACACAGGACCAGATTGGCTGTTTGTGTTGCTAAATAGTGTCACCAAAGATCTCAGAATAAAATTGATGTTTCTTTTCTGGAGGATCTGGCACCACAGAATTCATAAACGACGTCGTGTTCAGGAAAGGTGTCTCAAAAGTCTCTGTATTGGTGGCTTTTCTAGAAAATTATTTGGTCCCTCTAAACCCAGTTGCGGCTAATGATATTTCTCTCTCAGCTAAAGGAAAATCACCTTGCACCTCTGAAAGACCACAAGCTCCCCTTGGAGTTAAGGCCTTGTTTAGTTTGGGGAAATATTTGGAATTGACACTGTAGCACTTTCGTTGTTATTTGATAAATTTTGTCCAAACATAGACTAACTAGACTCAAAAGATTCGTCTTGACATGTACATACTAAAAGTACAATTAGTTAATTTTTTTACCTACATTTAATGCTCCATGCATGCAGCTAAAGATTGATGTGACGGGAAATCTAGAAATATTTAGGGAAAGTTGGGGAAACTAAACAAGGCCTAACTTTGCTTGTGATAAGAAGTACCCCTGGTTACCACCTCCCCTCTGGAATCTGGATGGATAAAACTAAATGTCGACGCCAGCTATGATCACACCACAAGATAAGCAGGGACTGGTTTTGTCGCTAGAAACCACCAAGGTCATGTCTTCTGCTCGGGTTGGTCCTGTTTTAGCTCATGTGGATCGGCTGAAGAGGCAAGATGCTTAACGAAGTTGTCTGGAATTCAAAAAGCCCTCCAATCCTCCGTGGGGCCTATTTGTGGAATTCAAAATGTTGTCCAAGCTCTCACAGATAGTAATTTAAACCGGTTGAGGAATTGCTACTCCATAGAAGAAACAAAGTGTATCCTCAGCCTCTTTTACCAGTTCCATGTATCAAAATGTCACTGAAGTGCTAATGAAGTGACATATGAATTAGGGCAGTTTGGTAGGAATGAGTTTTCTTCTGGTTTTATGTCTGAAGCTGTTCTGGCTTGTGCGTGGGCAGCTTTAGAACATGATCGTAAACATAATCTTTTATTTTACACATTTTCTATACCTCAGACGTCTAAATACTTGTCTTTATTATTTTATAGAAAAAATTGTCATTTATTTATTATAATCAGTGCTAATAGATTTGGACAATTAGATGGAGATCTAAAGGCTGTTGGTTGTTGACTTCTTGTCTGGACGGATGTCATATTTCATCATCAGGCACCTGAATTATAAGAAATCTCTTTATTTTAAGCTCTTTCTTTTTAAAAGAAAAAGAAAGAAATCATCGCTTTCTGTAGTTCGGAAATACCCCGTCCTACAAATCCGTATACGTTTGTATGGACCTTTTATATATTAGCTCATGATTTACAACAATATTAGAGAAGTGGCCTTTTCACACGATCCATCAATCTCAATCAGTTGCCACAAGGACCACTGCACCAGTGGTAGTATCTTCAAGAGTTTGCCAAAATTTACTTGACAAATCTTGTGTTTTGTCAAGTTACTAAAATATTTGGCAAGTCAAAATTTATTTTCTCTCCAAGAGTTTGTCATTTGGACTTGTTAAAATTAAAATTTGGGCCCACAAACCTCTTTTACAAAGCTGTTGCAAAAGATAACAACTTGCCAAAGATAGCAAATTTAGGTCTTCGGGTGGCAATTTGGTAAAGATAGCAACCTCTTTTACCAAGCTATTTGAGGGTGAATTTCCATGTTTTGCCAAAAAAACAAAGGATGATAAGTTGATTTGAGGAACTCTTGGAGATACTTACTCCCTTCGCCTTCCAAAAAGTCACTATATATGCATTTTTCCTAATAAAGACAAAATGTGCACGGTTTGATTAAATTTATAGTGATTGGCATCAATATTTATATAATATAATATGAAATTATATCGAAAACTTGATAATTTTTTATAGAATAATTTGTCAAACTTAGAATGAGTCTTCTTAGGGAAAAACTAAAATAAATTCCTTTTTGAGAGGACTCATTCTAAGTTTTTATGAACCATCACTATACCACAACCAATCTATAGCGTCGAACAACGGTCGCTAAAACACAATTTTAGCATCAAACCATCGGTCGCTATAAATTTGTTACAGTTCATCGGTCGCTATTTTTCCACGTATCGACAGAACATCGGCCGCTACATATTTTTTGCTATTTATGTCAAACAATCGGTCGCTAAAAGCAAATGGTAGAGTCGAATGATTGGTCGCTATAGCCTATTTTCATTTTTGGTGCGCACAGCCCAGCCCACTCGCGCGCACTAAAATTAGCACGGCCCACCAGGCAGTGTCACCCCAAACCCTAACTCTAGCCCATACACCCAAGTAGCTGAATCTCACGGTCTCACACCCTCACACCCCAGCCGCCGCCAGCAGCAGCCCCGTGCATCTCATCCAGGGGGTGGCCGCCGCTTCCGTCCTGGTCGGCGCCCGTGAGCGCGCTTCAGCCCCATGCATCTCGAAGCCACCAGTTGCGCGCATCTCATCCGGGCTACGGTCGCCGCTGCCTTCCCCGTCGGCCCCGTGAGTTCCGTCCCCGCCGTTGCAGCTGCTGTCCCTGCCGTGACCGTCGTCCAGGTTATCGTTCTTGTTGCGCGCTCGCCGAGGTCGCCGTACTCGCTCGAGCCGCAGCAGTCGTCGTCCCCACCTGGCCTGTCGTCACGGCCGCCATCCCTCCGAGCATCATGGAGCAGGTACTTCCCTTCCATCCCCATGCATCCGGCTACTCCCTTACCTTGCTATTTCCTCTCGCTATTGGTCTGTTTCTCCGGCTTCCCTGGATGCACGCACAACAGGTCCGCATGGAGGTATTTCTTGTTTTTATTAGATGGAACTGAACCCTGGATGCACGCACAACAGGTCAGCATGGAGGTATTTCTTGTTTTTTACTAGATGGAACTGAACCCTGTGTGAATGATGTCTTTATTGCATATATATATATATACTGTGTCAAAAAAATAGCATGGTCAGTGATTTTTGTGTGGCTCGAATGGAAATACTGAGAATAACAGAAGTATGCAATTTATCCCCATGCATGGTCGACTTATTATTTTAAATGCATCAAGGCTAGTATCTTGCTATCAGAACGTGTTTAATTTTTGCTTGATGAAGAAAGCATGATGCTTGTCCTTACATAAATAAACTAGATTTTGTTTCTTATCAATTAATCATACCAGTAAAACCAAAAGGAAATGATGATTGTGCACCCTGAAACAATAAGTATCTGTAGAAGGCACCACATGGTATCAGTGAAGAACGATTCCACCTGCTCAAATTCAGAATCGGGTCCCATGTTTTATGCAGACAAAAGCTTATAGTTGCAAATGCTTATAGGTGTGTGGATAGAATTGTTAGCATAAACCCATTACTGCAGCGTAGCCACCAGCCATTTATGCTCTTCGTATTTGGAAGAGATAGAGACTTGTTTAAACTGAGAGAGACTAATTAAATGATTAAATTGATAATAAAATGGCAAGCAGGAACTAATTAAATGATTCATGTAGCCTCTAATTGATAAAGATTGGCATATAAATTGAAGTTGGGAGACTGAGAGAGACTACAGTCTAGAGATTTATATACTATGTCGTGTACCAATTTTCTCTGAACTTTGGTATATATCTGCCAACTCTGACCTCACCATGCTGTAATTGCAGCTACTCCACGTGTAGTTGGACACCTTGGGAAGGCATTTGAACATGCTCTTGACAGCAGCTCTACTTGTTTGTATTGGTAGGTTTTTGTTCCCAAGCAGCTCTCTCTTTTTCCATGTTGAGGAAGTATGCGACTATTCCTGTGCTGATGATATATGTTTCATTTCATATTAAAATCTGCTTGCTGTCTTGCGTGAAGGTTTACATGGATAAATCATGGATTGATGATAATGCTAGGTAAAAACAAAAACTTCACAAATATTAAAAGTTCTATATGCATGTCAAATGGTATTTTACACTCTGGACTTGTAGTAGGGAGAGAGAAGAGCTCTGAACTTGGAGCAGGGGGAGAGAATAGCTCTGGACTTGCAGCAGGGGGGGAGATGAGGGCTAAGAACTCAGGTGAGATTGAGTTCCATTGTGATATGCATCTGTTAATCTGGAATGTTTTCTATCACCATGACCTAATAGTAATCTGAGTTACAACTGCTGGTTTCCTTGCCCAACTGTGCTTTACATCCTTGTATTCTTGACAAACATCCATAATATATTTCAGAAAAAGTACACATGTGTAGTTTATTAAGGACCTAGCTAGCTAAAATTGTTCTACCACCCTCTAACTACTCTTACTTATACACACCTACAAAATATTTTAGTGATAGAACTTAAGAGTTTCTCACTACTACTACTCTATTCGTTCTGCTACTCTTATTTAACTATTACTAAGGATGTTAGTGCTGGTTGCTGCCACTTCTCTGGAGACACATGTCCTTTCTTGTGCACAAAAACTGATCTAAGAAGTTTCTCCTGAGATGCTCTTTTTTCAATATGTGGTTTAGTGTATTTCAGCTAGCTAGCGTGTGCTATATGAACCTTATGCTACTATAACTGATTTATTCAGCATGGACGATGCTACCTTGTTCCTCTTTCTTAATTAGCTGACATTATAACTGGTAGGGCGCCGAGCCTTGCTGCGGAGGAAGTAGGGAGGAGAGGGAGTTGGCGGGAGCTGTTTGCTCCGGGAACGGCGAGACGGCGTTGTAACACCTCTGGTGATTAATATGTAATTAACCTGACATGTCATTATCTTTAGTCATTAATCATCCTTGCCTTGCATTTTGTTTGCCTAATGCTTGTTTTGCATTTACCTTTTTCTGGAGTGACTTGTAGTGATCTCTTTTTCAAAAACCCTAAAGGTCCAAATCTTCCTATAAGGGCAAAATGGTAATTTCACCTCTGTGTCTAGCTTGTGTAAATCTTGTTCAGTTGAGTGCCCTGATGTTTTGTTGTGTTGATCAAAGTTCAAAATCAGAAATAGAATTTAAATCCCTTTTGAAAAACCCTAAATTTCCAAACTCTAGTTTTACCCCTCTATCTCTAATTCAAAAACTATTCAAAATTTGAGGTTGGTCCTTTTAGCAAAGTTGTAGATCTTGTCAAGAGAAACAACTTTGGTGTTTACAGATTTTCAAGTTTCAATACAAAATCAGAAGTAATTTCAAATTCTTTCAAACTTCAATTTTGTCCCCTTTTCGGTTTTCAAAATTATCTCAAAAACTATTGAGTTTTAGAAAAAGTTTATGTTGACAAAGTTGTAGGTCTCAAAGTTTTGAGCAACTTTGGTGTTTTGAGTTTTCTTTGTGTAGTTCAAGTTTTGGGGGTAATTTCAAAATTTCAGAAAGGGGGTAGATTTGGGAATGAGTAACGTCTCTGTGCGAGTTTTAAGCAAGGGGGCCCCAGCCGACGGCGGCGCAGCCTCAGCCTCGCCGAGCCCGGCTGACCCGCGTCCGTGTCACCCGAGGCCAGCGCTAAGCGCTCGACCTCTCCGGTCCCCTACCTCCGCCCACGCCGAGTCAGCCTCGCCGAGCCCGGCTGACCCGCGTCCGTGTCGCCCGAGGCCAGCGCTAAGCGCTCGACCTCCCTGAGCCCCTACCTACCGCCGCCTCGCCATCCCCTACCCTACCCTCCTCCTTCCCCTACGGCCGCGGACAGCGCGCAGATGCCGGCCGCCGGCAAGCCGCCGCGCCGCGCGCGAGCTCCCGCCCACACCGAGCCGCCCTACCTTGCTCCCTACCTCCGTTGATGCCACGCGGATGCTCCTCACCCCTCGCCCGGACCCCCCCCGGCGCCGCCCCGCGGCTATAAAAGCCGCCGAGCTCCGCCATTGCCGCCACCACGGCACCCCGAGCCACCAGACCACCCCAGCACCCGTCGAGCCCTCCACCGCCTTCGCCTTGAACTGCTCCACCTTCCCGAGCAACCAATTTCACCTCTCCGCCCTCCTCTCGCCGGCGCAGAAGCTTCGTCCCCGACTCCGGCAAACGGCCGCGTTTCGGCTAAGCGAGAAATTCGCCGCCGTGAGTGCTTCTCTTTTTCCTCCGACCCTGCACCGCCTCGCCGAGCCTCCCTCCCGACTCACGGTGAGCTCGCGAATCTTCCCCCACCCTCGGCTTTCCCAGCGCGAGCCCCGAGCGGCCGGTCCGCCGTCCGCCTCGCCTGCAATTCGCCCGAGCCCTGCGGTCCGCCGCGCGATTCGCCCGAGCCCTGCGAGGAAGGAACACAGTGCTCTTTTTCCTTTTTGGAAAGATGTGAATAGTGTTCCTTTTTCATCTTTTTGTGTGATTTTCTGTGTTACTTCAAAAATTCTGAAAATTTGATGGTAGACTCTTTATACCTTGTAGTATTTTAGAAAAATATGAAACTTGAATTTTGTGCAAAAATTTGAAAATGTAAAATCCCTCTTTTAATTAATAAATGGATGGTTTTGGATTTTTAGAAAATCATTTATACCTCCAAAAATCATGAGATAAATTTTTGTGAGTTTCCTATGCCATGTTTAGTCTCTGGTGAAATTTTGAAGTCTTTTGGAATAAGTTGATTTTTGAGCATTTATTTTTAATTGTAAATAGTGCCTTTTGTTAATTAATGACTGATTTTAATTGAGCACCTTAATGACCTCCAAAAATTTTGAAATTTGTTTTGCCATCTTTTTATACCATAAAGGACTTATGAGATTAATTTGGTAATTTTTGGAGCAACTTCATAAAATGACCTTTTTAAATAATTAGAAAATCAAGTAGGGTTCATGTTGTATGCCCTGTGATGTGACTTTTGGGATTGTTTGCTGTTCATAGACCCCCACCCATTTGGTCTATGATGTTTGTGATGCCATGCATGATTTGTGCTTAGGTCGGATAAATGATGCTTAATAGGTTGATTAATTTTGCTTAGGGATAAAGATAAGTAACTTTATGTCCACACTAAGAAGTTACTTACGCGATGGAAAGTGTACTCTAGAATCAGTAGGTTTTGTCCTGCGTTTTAGCAAGCCTATTGTTCATGTCAGCATCATCATAAGCATACATCATTGCATCGGTATAGTGACCGAAGGAGAAAACGTCAAAGTCGAGGCAGCCGCTGACGAACCTACCCCCGAGGCGACCCCGAGCTCCGACACCTGCACTGCCGACCCCGAGCCTGTCCTCTTTGCTCTTCAAGGCAAGCCCCGGTGCATTTTAACCCTTCCTTGTTTTTATAAAAGGTTTACTTAAAATATCTTTGAGTTAAACTACTGCATTAGGTTATAGGAGTTGTGTGATGACCTATTACCTGCACTGTTTACCTCCACCAGAAGATCCATCTGCCCTGTTTAAAAACTATTTGCAAATGCTTAGTGATGCTATACAATAGATTTGCAATAAAAATGTCAATTTCAAAAGTGTGATCACTTAAAGAATTTTTATGGGAATTTGGTTTTACTCCCCGGCCATTGGCTAGGTATCTGATCCGTACCTAGTCAATTGCGAGGAGAGGTTGTCCGAGCGTACGGTGCCGTCATGTTGTAGTCCGGGACTCAACAGTTGACACCGACCGGGACAGGGTTGAAAAACTGACAGGACTATTACGCTTGGGTGAGATATAACCAAGGTATGGTTCTGGCAGAAAAATTTAGGGACCATCCGTATGGGGGCCTGCTGGCCAAGACTTGCAACTATTCACATACTTCGGAAAGCTCTGGCTTCGAGGAATCCTTTATTGGACCGACAACCGCGCACTGGGAGTGGAGAGATGGCGGAGGTAGCATGTACCCACGTGGTCGTCGTACCTGGATAGGAGTGGTGTACTGTACTTCCGGGTGGCGTAGGACCGGGCCCAATCTTGGAGGAATCGTGGTAGACGAGTTGGCATATGCAAGCTTGGGTGCTACATATGCAGTGTGGATAGGGATCCTCAGCTGAGTATTATTTATCCGGATTAACGTTGCTCCTCGGTTATGGAGACTTGGTCACTGACTGTCAACGGAGAGTGGTTCTCAACTAGGTATGTTTTGAAAGGTAAAAAGAATCATGAGCAATGAAGAATTGAGAAATACTTGAACCTTTCCAAAAATAGAACAAGGTTTACAAAATGCTTTTTCTGCAAAATACTTGATCTTGCTTAAGCCTTACCTTGACTTCCTAAGCCTCTCATTCCTGAGACTTCTTCCTTTTCTTTAGTCGGGTAAGTCTTGTTGAGTACCCCAGTACTCAGGGTTTGTTACCCATGCTGCAGGTATGGCTGAGTCCCCGATGTGTCTTGCGCCCTGCTGCATGACCATCGTCCAGGAAGAGGCCGATGAGGCCGAAGACTAAAGTGTACACCCTCGGGCTGGGTGGTTGAAAGTATCTTATTTTGTTGTACTCCGCTACCTTGCCTATTTCTATTACCCGAACATGGTTTGTAATAACTGCACCTTTAATCTTATTTGGAACCTCAGTTTGTAAAACTAATGTTATTTAAGTCTTCCGCTCTGTATTCTGATGTTATTTGTAAAAGTATCCAGTGCTGTAACCGAAAGGTGAGATGATCCTGCGGACGATGGGCGCTGATGCAGCCCAGTGACGAACAGTCTTAATCACGCGGAACATCGGTTCGGCTGTCAGAGGCTGACGGGGACCGGTGGGCCATGGGATTAGGACCGTTACGCCACAGAATGGTATCGGAGCATCTCACTATAACGTTGCAGTGTTCTTGCGAAAACTTCAAAAGATATTTTAAGTCCAAACAAACTAAACTTGACTATTTTGAGTCCAAATTGCTTCTCTCATCTTGTCTTGTATATGGCAACACTAGCTAGCGAGACAAGTTGTAATAAGCCCTATGTACCTTTATTTATTGCATTGCCTTGTTCCGTAGGAACGATCCATGCATCATGTCATATTCACTTAAGTTAATATAATAACTTCCTCTCTAAGTTCGTTGGGATAGTATGCCTTTACCTTTTTCTTGCTAGCCTTTTCACTCCTCATCCATCTTATCTTATCCAGACATGGCTCGTATCAAGCTGACCGCTCGCAAGTCGACTGGACCCAATGGTGTGCCACGCCACCAGCTGGCACCACGCATTGGAGAAGAGACTGGTGAAGCCTCCAACGGTCGTCGCTTTCCCCGTCGCACCCGCAAACACCTAAAGGAGGAGGTCAAGAATCTGAAGGCTGAGCTGGAGAACTTGGAGCATGACTTCTACCACTCACGTCTGGAGTTCTATGAGGCCCGAGCCTCCCTGGAGCAGGCCAACCGGAACGTGATTCGCGCCATCCAGCAGCGCGATGCCACTTGGATTCACGAGGACGTCACCAGGGCCGAGCTTCACGGGCTGCGGCAGTACACAACTCAGATTGAACAGTTCAATGACATGCTTCATGAGGAGGTACACCAGCTGTACGACCAACTCCACCCCGTGGTTCCCCCGGTTGTCGAGGACCCTGAGGACGGAATAGTGGAAGAGCCGGACGTAGAGCAAGAGCCAGGCGTGGACGAGGAGATTGAACCTGCCGAGAACATCCACGCTGAAGACGAGACGAGGAGGTTGAGCCTGAGCTCATCCTCGAGGAAGACGACGATGAGGACATGATCATCATCGATGAGGACTAGACTCGTTGTTAGAGGATGGAGATCCCGTGTGTCTGTACCACCTGCTTACCTAAACCCTTAGTCTAGGTTTGGGGCGCTAGTCTGTCTTTTGGTTAGTTGGGTCTGTATCTTTCTTTTCGTATCTTTTCCCCTTATCAGTCTGTTGTTATCTGTCAATCATCTACCTTTGTACCAGTGGAGTTTGTCAGTCAGTTGTTTTCAGAACTTAATCAATGGATGCTAAGTTCCAAGTTACTTAACAGATGCCTGTGAACACTCGCACTGGAGCTGGAAGTTCTCAGGAGGCTGACCTTCCAAACCCTCCACCTGTACCTGCTACGCTAGCAGATGCCATCGCAGCCTTGGCAGCCGCTGCTAACCTGATGGCTCAAAACCAAGGGCAACAGAACAATGGCCACCGTGGTCGCCACAACATCAACCATGAGACCACATATGTGGATTTCACCGAAACCCGTCCACCGGTCTTTACGAAGGCCGATGAACCCCTTGAAGCTGATGATTGGCTCCGCACCATGGAGCAGAAGTTTGGTCTTCTCCACTGCACCGACACCCAGAAGCCCCGGTTCGCTTCTCAGCAGCTTCGTGGTCCAGCAAGCGCTTGGTATGCCAACCTGTTGGCTGCCCAGCCCGAGGGCCATCAGTTGACCTAGGAAGAGTTCCACACAGCTTTCCGTGCTCATCACATCCCTTCTGGAGTAATGAAGATGAAGCTTGATCAGTTCCTGGCACTGCAGCAGAAGGACTCCACAGTGATGCAGTACGTGGGTCAGTTCAATCACCTTAGCCAGTATGCCTCGGAGTACGTCAACACGGATGAGAAAAAGAGGGAATGTTTCCTTAGGGGACTGCACCCTAAGATCCGCAGAAGTATGTCTAATAACCTGACCGGTTCGTATCATGATGTCGTTGACCGGGCTGTTGCTTTTGAGGAGAGCAATCGCCAGTACCAAGAGGAAAAGAAGAAGAAGAAAGTAGGATCTAGCAGTTTCTCTGGCAGTCACAAGCGCCAGAGGGTCATTTATCACCCTAGCCACCACCAAAATCGCCCACCTTACCCCCACTAGCAAGTGGTCGTCCGTACTGCGGCCACCACCCACAACGCCAACCAGCAAAGTGCCACGCAGCCGAACGCCCCAGGTGTTCGTATCACCACCCCACAAACCGCCTACAACCATCCCTGCTACAACTGCGGCCAGACTGGCCACTGGGCTCGTGAGTGCCCAAAGCCCAAGAGGTATGCTCAGAATGCTCAGAAGGGTCCTGGAGGATCTCAGCAGCAGCAGCACCGTGTCCAGCAGCAGCATGCTCAGAAAGGCAAAGTTGTCAAGAAGCACAGACAAGTCTACTACACCACTGTCGGCGACATCCCAGAAGGAGAGCCCGTCATGATCGGTAGGTTTCCCGTTGCTAATTATCCCGTAGTCGTGCTGTTTGATTCCGGTGCATCGCATTCCTTCATCAGTCGTACATTTGTCTTTGAGCATGGGATATCAATTGGGGAGTTGAAAGAAAATTTCTGCATATTTTCGCCTGGAGGGCGTATGAGTACTAAGGAGGTAGTTCGTAATATACCAGTGATGTTGGGGGAACATGTATTTTCTACCACCATGATAGTGCTTCGTGATCAGGAAATAGATGTCATTTTAGGCATGAATTGGATGTGTCAGTATAAAGCCATGATGGACATCCTGAATAGGGTTGTGAGAGTGGACATTCCTAACAGTACCTCCAAGCTCCTTCTCCAACTCCCAATGCCTTCGAAACCAGTAGCCACGCAGTTGAATACCACCTATGTTCAGGAGACCAGAGACATCCCCGTGGTCTGCGAATTCCCTGATGTTTTTCTAGAAGACTTACCTGGCCTACCTCCTGACCGTGATGTTGAGTTTGCCATAGAGCTTAAGCCCGGGACTGCTCCTATATCCCGCAGAGCTTATCGAATGCCTCCCAGAGAGTTGGCAGAGCTAAAAATCCAGTTACAAGAGTTGTTGGATAAAGGCTTCATTCGCCCAAGTTCATCTCCTTGGGGTTGTCCTGCAATCTTTGTGAAGAAGAAAGACAAGAGTCTCAGATTATGCATTGATTATCGCCCACTCAACGAGGTCAGCATCAAAAATAAATATCCCTTGCCTCGTATTGATCTTCTTTTTGACCAGCTAGCTAGAGCCAGAGTATTCTCCAAGATTGACCTCAGATCTGGCTACCACCAAATAAAAATACGTCCCGAAGACATTCCTAAAATAGCTTTCACTACTAGGTACAGCCTATATGAGTACCTGGTCATGTCCTTCGGTTTGACCAATGCCCCTGCCCACTTCATGTACCTCATGAACTCCGTATTCATGCCGGAGCTTGATAAATTTGTGGTCGTGTTCATTGATGACATCCTTGTCTACTCAAAAACCCCTGAAAAACATGCCGAACATCTTCGTATCATTCTATCCCGCCTCAGAGATCATCAGCTTTATGCCAAGTTCAGTAAATGTGAGTTCTGGTTAGATCAGATATAGTTCCTTGGTCATGTTCTATCCGCTGAAGGTGTGTCAGTTGATCCCGGAAAAGTGGCAGACATTCTGGATTGGGAGCCACCTACCACTGTTCATGAAGTCCGTAGCTTCATGGGAATTGCTGGATATTATCGCCGTTTCATCCCGGATTTCTCCAGAATTGCCAAGCCTATCACCGAGTTGTTGAAGAATTCTGTGAAGTTTGTCTGGTCACCAGCCTGTGAGCAGGCCTTTCAAACGTTGAAGAAACTGTTAACCACGTCACCAGTGCTAGCCCAGCCAAACATCGAAAAGCCCTTTGATGTCTACTGTGATGCGTCTGGTACTGGTTTGGGCTGTGTTTTGATGCAAGAAGGTCGAGTGATCGCGTATGCCTCCCGGCAGCTTAAGCGACATGAAGAGAATTATCCAACCCATGATCTTGAGTTAGCAGCAGTGGTGCATGCCTTAAAGATCTAGCGTCATTATTTGTTGGGCAATACCTGTAATATGTACACTGATCACAAAAGCCTGAAGTATATCTTCACTCAAGAAGAGCTGAATATGAGACAGAGAAGATGGCTCGAGTTGATTAAGGACTATGATCTCGAAGTACATTACCATCTGGGTAAGGCGAATGTGGTCGCCGATGCGCTCAGTCGCAACTCGCAAGTCATACTGCAACTGTCTAGTGATGAAACCCTATGGTTCTTCCCTATGTTATGAATTGGAAAAGCTGGGTATTGAGATGGTTCCGCAAGGAACGCTGAACAATATCAGGATAGAAACACCTATCAGGGAACAAATCATCACTGCACAGAAAGATAACCCTGGAATCAAGCACATCGTCGAAAGGATCCGAGCCGGAAAAACTGATTGTTTCAGGATTGATGATGCAGGAGTGGTTTGGTTCAAGAACCGACTGGTAGTTCCCAAAGTGCCTGAATTGAGGCAGTTAATCCTTGATGAAGCACACTTGACTAGATTCTTTATCCACCCTGGCAGCAACAAGATGTACCAAGACTTGAGGCAGAGGTTCTGGTGGACAAAGATGAAGATTGAGATCGCCCGGTATGTCGCTCAATGTGATACTTGCCAGAGGGTTAAAGCTGTGCACATGAAGCCCGGAGGAGAATTGCAACCTTTACCTGTACCTGCTTGGAAGTGGGACGATATCAGTATGGATTTTATCAATGGACTACCCAAAACACCAAGGGGTTTTGATTCCATCTGGATGATCGTGGATCGCCTCACTAAGCAAGCTCACTTCCTGCCAGTCAAGACCAGCTACACCGTCCCCACTTACGCCGCTATGTACAAGAACAACATAGTAAAACTCCATGGCGTACCCAAGACCTTTATCTCTGATCGTGGTACCCAGTTCGTCGCAAAATTCTGGAAAGCATTCCATACCTCACTTGGAACCAAACTCTTGCATAGTACGACATATCATCCACAAACGGATGGACAAACTGAGCGAGTCAACCAAGTGTTAGAGGACATGTTGAGAGCCTGCGTGCTCACCTTCGCAGATACTTGGGATGACTGTTTAGCCTTGGCAGAATTCTCATATAATAACAGTTACCAAGGAAGCATCAAAATGGCACCCTTTGAAGCACTGTACGGTCGCCGTTGTCATACACCTCTCAGTTGGTCTGAACCTGGAGAAAGGGAATTCTTTGGAGTTGACCTAGTAAAAGATATGGAAGAAAAAGTCAAGCAAATACAAGAGAATATGAAGATTGCGCAGTCTCGACATAAGAGCTATGCTAACAAGAGACGTCGACCTTTGGAGTTCCAGATCGGAGATTATGTGTATCTGAAGGTCTCACCCACCAAGGGAGTCACTCGTTTTGGAGTCAAGGGAAAGTTAGCACCACGCTATATTGGTCCCTTTGAAATTCTGGAACGTTGTGGCAAGGTAGCTTACAAACTGAAGTTACCCGATCATCTTTCCGCAGTCCATAATGTGTTTCACGTCTCCCAACTCAAGAAATGTCTCCGAATACCCGAACACGTGGTGGAAGTTGAAGGTGTTGAGTTAGAACCCGATCTGTCATACTCCGAGTATCCAGTTCGCGTGTTGGATTACAAGGACCGTGTTACCCGGAGGACTACCACAAGATGGTACAAGATCCAGTGGAGCCAACACTCTGAAGAAGAAGCCACTTGGGAATCCGAAGACTTCTTAGCAAAGGCTTATCCCGACTTTCTCGATTCTCTGTAGATGTAAAGTTTTGTCTTTGTCTTTTGAGGCGCGGAATCTCGGGGCGAGATTTCTTTTAGGGGGGAAGGCTGTAACACCTCTGGTGATTAATATGTAATTAACCTGACATGTCATCATCTTTAGTCATTAATCATCCTTGCCTTGCATTTTGTTTGCCTAATGCTTGTTTTGCATTTACCTTTTTCTGGAGTGACTTGTAGTGATCTCTTTTTCAAATACCCTAAAGGTCCAAATCTTCCTATAAGGGCAAAATGGTAATTTCACCTCTGTGTCTAGCTTGTGTAAATCTTGTTCAGTTGAGTGCCCTGATGTTTTGTTTTGTTGATCAAAGTTCAAAATCAGAAATAGAATTTAAATCCCTTTTGAAAAACCCTAAATTTCCAAACTCTAGTTTTACCCCTCTATCTCTAATTCAAAAACTATTCAAAATTTGAGGTTGGTCCTTTTAGCAAAGTTGTAGATCTTGTCAAGAGAAACAACTTTGGTGTTTACAGATTTTCAAGTTTCAATACAAAATCAGAAGTAATTTCAAATTCTTTCAAACTTTAATCTTGTCCCCTTTTCAGTTTTCAAAAGTATCTCAAAAACTATTGAGTTTTAGAAAAAGTTTATGTTGACAAAGTTGTAGGTCTCAAAGTTTTGAGCAACTTTGGTGTTTTGAGTTTTATTTGTGTAGTTCAAGTTTTGGGGGTAATTTCAAAATTTCAGAAAGGGGGTAGATTTGGGAATGGGTAACGTCTCTGTGCGAGTTTTAAGCAAGGGGGCCCCAGCCGACGGCGGCGCAGCCTCAGCCTCGCCGAGCCCGGCTGACCCGCGGCCGTGTCGCCCGAGGCTAGCGCTAAGCGCTCGACCTCTCCGGTCCCCTACCTCCGCCCACGCCGAGTCAGCCTCGCCGAGCCCGGCTGACCCGCGTCCGTGTCGCCCGAGGCCAGCGCTAAGCGCTCGACCTCCCAGAGCCCCTACCTACCGCCGCCTCGCCATCCCCTACCCTACCCTCCTCCTTCCCCTACGGCCGCGGACAACGCGCAGATGCCGGTCGCCGGCAAGCCGCCGCGCCGCGCGTGAGCTCCCGCCCACACCGAGCCGCCCTACCTTGCTTCCTACCTCCGTTGATGCCGCGCGGATGCTCCTCACCCCTCGCCCGGACCCCCCCGGCGCCGCCCCGCGGCTATAAAAGCCGCCGAGCTCCGCCCGCCACCATGGCACCCCGAGCCACCAGACCACCCCAGCACCCGCCGAGCCCTCCACCGCCTTCGCCTTGAACTGCTCCACCTTCCCGAGCAACCAATTTCACCTCTCCGCACTCCTCTTGCCGGCGCAGAAGCTTCGTCCCCGACTCCGGCAAACGGCCGCGTTTCGGCTAAGCGAGAAATTCGCCGCCGTGGGTGCTTCTCTTTTTCCTCCGACCCTGCACCGCCTCGCCGAGCCTCCCTCCCGACTCACGGTGAGCTCGCGAATTTTCCCCCACCCTCGGCTTTCCCAGCGCGAGCCCCGAGCGGCCGGTCCGCCGTCCGCCTCGCCTGCGATTCGCCCGAGCCCTGCGGTCCGCCGCGCGATTCGCCCGAGCCCTGCGATGAAGGAACACAGTGCTCTTTTTCCTTTTTGGAAAGATGTGAATAGTGTTCCTTTTTCATCTTTTTGTGTGATTTTCTGTGTTACTCCAAAATTCTGAAAATTTGATGGTAGACTCTTTATACCTTGTAGTATTTTAGAAAAATATGAAACTTGAATTTTGTGCAAAAATTGGAAAATATAAAATCCCTCTTTTAATTAATAAATGGATGGTTTTGGATTTTTAGAAAATCATTTATAACTCCAAAAATCATGAGATAAATTTTTTTGAGTTTCCTATGCCATGTTTAGTATCTGGTGAAATTTTGAAGTCTTTTGGAACAAGTTGATTTTTGAGCATTTATTTTTAATTGTAAATAGTGCCTTTTGTTAATTAATGACTGATTTTAATTGAGCACCTTAATGACCTCCAAAAATTATGAAATTTGTTTTGTCATCTTTTTATACCATAAAGGACTTATGAGATTAATTTGGTAATTTTTGGAGCAACTTCATAAAATGACCTTTTTAAATAATTAGAAAATCAAGTAGGGTTCATGTTGTATGCCCTGTGATGTGACTTTTGGGATTGTTTGCTGTTCATAGACCCCCACCCATTTGGTCTATGATGTTTGTGATGCCACGCATGAT
The DNA here is from genome assembly GCA_009763385.1 of Coix lacryma-jobi var. lacryma-jobi. Classification (NCBI taxonomy): domain Eukaryota; kingdom Viridiplantae; phylum Streptophyta; class Magnoliopsida; order Poales; family Poaceae; genus Coix; species Coix lacryma-jobi. The sequence continues at coordinate 34,289,812 of CM019826.1, forward strand.
TTGTGCTTAGGTCAAATAAATGATGCTTAATAGGTTGATTAATTTTGCTTAGGGATAAAGATAAGTAACTTTATGTCCACACTAAGAAGTTACTTACGCGATGGAAAGTGTACTCTAGAATCAGTAGGTTTTGTCCTGCGTTTTAGCAAGCCTATTGTTCAAGTCAGCATCCTCATAAGCATACATCATTGCATCCGTATAGTGACCAAAGGAGAAAACGTCAAAGTCGAGGCAGCCGCTGACGAACCTACCCCGAGGCGACCCCGAGCTCCGACACCTGCACTGCCGACCCCGAGCCTATCCTCTTTGCTCTTCAAGGCAAGCCCCGGTGCATTTGAACCCTTCCTTTTTTATATAAAGTTTTACTTAAAATGTCTTTGAGTTAAACTACTGCATTAGGTTATAGGAGTTGTGTGATGACCTATTACCTGCACTGTTTACCTCCACCAGAAGATCCACCTGCCCTGTTTAAAAACTATTTGCAAATGCTTAGTGATGCTATACAATAGATTTGCAATAAAAATGTCAATTTCAAAAGTGTGATCACTTAAAGAATTTTTATGGGAATTTGGTTTTACTCCCCGGCCATTGGCTAGGTATCTGATCCGTACCTAGTCAATTGCGAGGAGAGGTTGTCCGAGCGTACGGTGCCGTCATGTTGTAGTCCGGGACTCAACAGTTGACACCGACCGGGACAGGGTTGAAAAACTGACAGGACTATTACGCTTGGGTGAGATATAACCAAGGTATGGTTCTGGCAGAAAAATTTAGGGACCATCCGTATGGGGGCCTGCTGGCCAAGACTTGCAACTATTCACATACTTCGGAAAGCTCTGGCTCCGAGGAATCCTTTATTGGACCGACAACCGCGCACTGGGAGTGGAGAGATGGCGGAGGTAGCATGTACCCACGTGGTCGTCGTACCTGGATAGGAGTGGTGTACTGTACTTCCGGGTGGCGTAGGACCGGGCCCAATCTTGGAGGAATCGTGGTAGACGAGTTGGCATATGCAAGCTTGGGTGCTACATATGCAGTGTGGATAGGGATCCTCAGCTGAGTATTATTTATCCGGATTAACATTGCTCCTCGGTTATGGAGACTTGGTCACTGACTGTCAACAGAGAGTGGTTCTCAACTAGGTATGTTTTGAAAGGTAAAAAGAATCATGAGTGTGACACCCCAATTTTAAGAACAAAATTGGAGCACAATATATGTATGCCAGGATCAATTTTCATACATATATCCACATCATAGTAAATATCAAAACAATGCTTTATTAATAATATCGAACTTTGTTACATAAATCACCCTCGGGTCTGAAATAAAAAGTACAGACTCTCATGATAACGGACTCTAATGAAGACGCTGATATAGATGCGGAAATCTGGACTCCATCTCCACAGGAAGGTCGACCGGGGGTAGCGCCATCCTAGTACAGGTCGTCAGGGTCGTAGCCTCCGTCTTCTGGATACTCCTGCTCCTCGTACGTGTAGTCTCCAGCGTCTGGGTGGGGTAGCAGGGGGACAAAGAGGAAGGGTGAGTACATCGAAATATACTCCGCAAGTGTAGGAAATATATGCTTATGAGGCTTATAACAAAGGTAGGCTGACTTTGTTTGACTCAAGCGCCTAAAGCGACACACCCTATTAATCCTATTAATCCTATGCACCTATTTACTAGGTTATAGACAGACTCTGTAGAAAAGTAACAACACTCGGAGATGCACCGAGCAAACCACACTCGGAGTCACACCGAGCAACCAACACCTGAAGTCCATCAGGCAACCGCACCTGAAGTCCATCGGATGACCCGATCCCAAAACCGACCAGTAACCAACTAATCTCAAAGAAGTCCAAGCCGCTCGTGACCGTGAGCACGGCTGATATATCAGTTTTACACTCTGCAGAGGTTGCACATCGTTACCCATGAGTCGTGCAGATCCCGTCACGCTAAACACTGCCATGGTGTATAGCAGGTTGCACTGCAAGGCCTTTACAAAGCCCCTCCAAGCCTGTGTTACACGTACTCTAAGGTTTCATCCCCGTACATAAGTCAGTGACCCCAGGGACCCCCTCTTGAGCCACTAAACAAACCCCGTGTAGCATAACTCGGAGGAAACTAATTAGTTAGCCAGGTCCAGCCCATCCAGATCTCATGGTTGCGCTGTCAAGCCGGGTTACATGCTCTGAGAACCGGGTCCTAGGGATCCAGGCAGGATATGTCTAGCACGAGCCCCGAACCAAAAACCAAAAGCAGCTGCCGAGTCCCACGGCACAAAACCACCAATACGGGTCCATCCTGCCGGATTTACCTAATAACCATGTTACTACAAAATTACCCTGTCCACATTCGTTTCATAGTTCATTAATCAAGTTTATAAACATTATAACTCCCATCCCAAACATGACTGCAGGGCTAAGCAAAACACCTACCCGAACATCCCAAAACAGGTGACAAGGATGATATATACAAATTCTAGTAAACCATAACATGGGATTCAAATTAATGACAAGCATGCATCTACAAGATCTAACTACTCTAGTACCAAAGGTCAAATAAAGTAGGTGTAAGATGTTCAAGGACACTTGCCTTCGGACTGGGTCGAATCAACTGGGTCGCAAGGATGGTCTGGAGCGTCCTCGTACTCCGCACTCTCTGGCCCAATCAACATACATGGCACATGCAAAGCGAAATGAATAACAGTACAACAAACAGTATGAAAACAGTAAACTAATAGATCTACTGCGTAGAGAACGAAATTATGAATCTAACGCAAGTTGAATGGGTCAAAACGGAGTTAAAACGCAAAAGTTATGAGCATTTGAATCTGAGTGGCAAAACTGTAATTAGATTGAACTCATTTTCGTAATTTAAATAAAAGAAAACTGAATTAAAAGGCAACAGGATCGGGCCTCATTTACCGAGAAGTACAGGGGCTAGATCGCAATATTTTGGAAGACTCAGTATACTGTGTATGTGGACGGCGGGTTTATTTCCGGAAAAGGCAGGGGCTTATTAACAAAAGCGCATCGGCGAAGGGGTATCGGCTTTTCTCGGCCGTTGATCTAGTGATTGGTGGCTGTGATTAGATCGGGGCGGACGGCTGTGAGGTGGACCGCGCCTCGTTTTGACGTAACCCGAGGGGCTAGACTGCAAGAAAAATTAGACTCATGGAACAGTGCTTACGCACCGCGGGTTGATTCGCGGCAAGTTGGAGGTCTCTTTTGCAAAAAGCGACGGGCGCTGTGAGACAGGTGCGTTGGCGCTGACTGTGCTCTACGTGACAAGCTCTGGTTGGCTTGGTGTGCCACGCTGTGCAGTGGACCTGTTGACGTGGCCAGGGCGGATCGCGCCCACGGGTGTGTGAGCCCGGTGTATACCGGTTCGTGTTAGGATCTAATCTGGGCCATCCGAGATAGATCTAACGGCCAGGAAAGGTTCGGGGAAAAGAGGTGGCGCCGGCGATGCAAGGCACGGCGGAGCGCCATGGATGGGGCCGTCGGGGCTCGCCGAAGCTGCTCGGCTCGAGTCTACAGGGCACGAGAGGACATGGGAAAACGCGTAGAAGAACTAGGAGCTCACCGCGATGCCGATGGTGGTGCCCGTGGCGCCTGGTTCTGCTTGTTGGTGACCGGCGACGGTAGGGGTAGACGGCGGTGGTGTTCCTGACGCGATGAGGGCGCCTGCGGCGTGGTTCCGAGATGTGAAGAGGGTGCGTGGAGGAGTCGTGCTCCCGCGATGCCAACGGAAAATGCAGAGAGGTCGGTTCCGGTGTGAGCGCGGAGGCTTGGAGCTTGACCTCCGCGGTCGGCTATGGCGGAGTGGCTGCAAGCAGCGCTGGTGAGGCAGAAGGCACGCAGGGCTAGGTCGTGCGGCGGCGGTGTGGACGCGTGGGGTTGGTGTGGGGCTTAAAAGGGTAGGGGCAAGGTGGGGGGTGGCGGCTGTAACAGATCGGGGGAAACCGGGGTGACGGAGGGTGAGCGCTCGCTGCGGTCGAGCGTGTAGGGCGGGGAGGGAGTTGAGGACGACGGCTGACAGCGAGGGGGCCACTCGTCAGCGCAAAGGAGGAGCCAGCGCGCGCCGGCGTTGGGCCGGCTCGGCGTGAGCGTGGGCCGCGCGGGGAAGTTGGGGAGATGGGCCAACGCTGGTGTGGGCTTGCCGAGTGTGGAGCGGCCGGAGGTGGGCTGGGAGGAGAGGGAGAGAAAAGGGAAGGGCGGGCCGGTTCGGTTGGGGTGACTGGGCCGAGAAAATTAGGAAGAAAGGAGGGCTGGCGGCTGGGCCGCAGGGAGGAGGGGAGGAATTTGGGCCTGGCCGAAATGAGGAGGTCCTGCCCTTTTGCCAATCTTTTCTTTTCTTTTGATTTCCAAACTTTGCAAAACCATTTGAAATCCAATTTCAAAACAGTTTGAAATCAAATAAATTTGAAGAGTTTTGAAAACATTTTCCCTAGGTTTTGGAAAATAAAACTTTGAGTTTTTAAAGTTTTGTAAAATTTTGTAAACCCTTTTTATTTATTTTTCTAAATAGATAAATGCGATTCGCCCTATCCGGGTTTTAATAAATTTATTTTTCACCCAATAAAATTATGCAGCGGCATGAATGCAACATGACAATATTAAATAAATTTTATTTTCCTCCTCTAATAAACTAGCCAACCTAATTAATTTCTAATTCCTTTTATTAATTTGGGGAAAAATTTAAATGAGGGTGTTACAATGAGCAATGAAGAATTGAGAAATACTTGAACCTTTCCAAAAATAGAACAAGGTTTACAAAATGCTTTTTCTGCAAAATACTTGATCTTGCTTAAGCCTTACCTTGACTTCCTAAGCCTCTCATTCCTGAGTCTTCTTCCTTTTCTTTAGTCGGGTAAGTCTTGTTGAGTACCCCAGTACTCAGGGTTTGTTACCCATGCTGCAGGTATGGCTGAGTCCCCGATGTGTCTTGCGCCCTGCTGCATGACCATCGTCTAGGAAGAGGCCGATGAGGCCGAAGACTAAAGTGTACACCCTCGGGCTGGGTGGTTGAAAGTATCTTATTTTGTTGTACTCCGCTACGTTGCCTATTTCTATTACCCGAACATGGTTTGTAATAACTGCACCTTTAATCTTATTTGGAACCTCAGTTTGTAAAACTAATGTTATTTAAGTCTTCCGCTCTGTATTCCGATGTTATTTGTAAAAGTATCCAGTGTTGTAACCGAAAGGTGAGATGATCCTGCGGACGATGGGCGATGATGCAGCCCAGTGACGAACAGTCTTAATCACGCGGAACATCGGTTCGGCTGTCAGAGGCTGACGGGGACCAGTGGGCCATGGGATTAGGACCGTTACGCCACAGGCGCCGTGCTCGGCGCTAGGGCAGGAGAGACGAAGAGGCGACGAGAATTAGGGCTGGGCGCCCAAGGGAGATAATGATATCTCAATCCCAGGCTAACCCTAATCTTTATCCACTACTAGTATTTATAGTTCCAATTACAATCCAAATCTCCTAATAAACAAATAACAGCCCAACCGGCTGTTGAGGCCCATCAGCCACGCCGTCTACGCTCATAGGTCCGGCCGACCATAACATCTCTCCCCTCCTCCGAAAACAGCTCGTCCTCGAGCTGAAACAAGGGGTGTGCTGCGCGAAAGTCTTCAACAGGTTCCCACGTAGCTTCTGATGCTGGCATATCCGCCCACTGGACGAGCACGTGCCAAACGCCGCGACGAAGGCTGGAACGCAGGATCCGAGCGGGCTGCAGGAGCTGACGATTGTGTCGAAGCGGAGGCAGCGTCGGTGTAGACGTGGGCGCCGGACCACGAAAGGGTTTGAGGACCCCAACATGGAACACATCATGAATCCGGGCACCCTCCGGTAGCTTGAGACGATACGCCACCTCGCCCACACGTTCAAGCACCTTGTAGGGGCCGGCGTAGCGGGGCCCCAGCTTGCCCCGAGCGCCTGGGGCAAGGGACTGAGCTGGCCAGTGGAGCAGGCAAAGCCACACCCAATCGCCCACCAAGAACTCCAGCGCGCGGTGTTTGGCGTCGTAGAAGCGGCGGGTGTAGTCTTGGGCTTGGAGAAGCCTGGCGCGAACTTCGGCGAGGAATTCGTCGCGGTTGGCCAGCAAGGAGTCGACGGCCTCCGTCTGAGCACGGCCCGGCGCATAGGGCAGCAGCTCCAGCGGCGGGCGCCCATAGACCACCGTGAACGGCGACGTTTGGAGCGTCGAATGATAGGTCGTGTTGTAGCAGAACTCCGCCCATGGAAGCCAGTCCAGCCAATCGCGGGGGAGGTCTCTGGTGAGGCAACGAATGTACATCGCAATAACCTTGTTAACAGCCTCAGATTGCCTGTCCGTCTGTGGATGGAAGGCGGTGCTCATGCGAAGCTGGACGCCGGCCTGTTGAAACAAATCACGCCAAACCTGCCCGGTGAAGATGCGGTCCCGATCGCTGACGATGGAGTTGGGGAAGCCGTGGAGGCGCACGATGTCGCGGAAGAAGGCTCGGGCGACGGAAGTAGCCGTGTACGGGTGCCCCAGCGGAATAAAGTGGGCAAACTTCGAGAACCGGTCGACGACGGTGAGGATGACGCTCTTGCCATGGACCTTCGGAAGCGCCTCGACAAAGTCCATGGCGATGTCCGCCCACACGCGGGAGGGGACCGGTAGAGGCTGGAGGAGTCCGGCGGGGTGAAGAGCCTCGTTCTTGTTCCGCTGGCAGGTGGCGCACACGCGGACGAAGTCGCGAACGACGCGCCGGTCGTGGTCGATAAAGAACTCCGCGCGGAGGCTCTGCAGGGTTTTTTGGATACCCTCATGCACCCCCGTGTGTGCCAACTGCAGCACGTCATCCAGGACCACCGAATTAGGCGGCACATACACGCGGCCCTGGTGGATGAGCAGGCCGTCGCACACAGTCCAGGCCGCGCCCTGATCCCCAGCCGCGACCGTGTCACGCCGGGCGCACAGCGCGGCATCGGCCTCCAACTCACGCCGCAGGTCGTCGAACAGCAGGAATGTGGGGCGTGACAGGGCAGCAAGGGACGCAGGCAAGTCCTGCAGCAGCGGTGCGTCGCCGTCCCGACGAGACAAGGCGTCAGCGACGACGTTGAGGCCCCCCGGACAATACTCCACCCTGAAATCATAGCCAAAAAGCTTGCTAATCCAGTGAGTCTGCGGGATGGTGGAGAGGCGCTGGTCGAGCATGAACTTCAAAGCATAGTGATCCGTGCGCACGACAAAGTGGCGGCCCCAAAGGTAGGGTCGCTAGTGGCGCACCGCCTGGACCAGCCCAATGAGCTCCCGCTCATATGCCGCGACTTTCAGGTGCCGTGCGGCGAAAGGTCGGCTGAAGAATGCGATGGGTCCAGCCTCCTGGTGCAGCACCGCGCCAAAGCTAGACCCCAACGCGTCGCAGTCGACGGTGAACTCGCGCCCGAAGTCCGGAAGCTGCAGCACTGGGGCGGTGGAGAGCGTCGTCTTGAAGGCATGGAACGCCGCCTCGGCGGCCTCGCCCCAATGGAAACCCTCCTTCCACAGGAGGGCTATGAGAGGCGCTGCGATGATCCCGTACGACTTGATGAAACGGCGGTAATAACTGGAGAGTCCGAGGAAGCCACGCAGGCCACGGGTTGAACGCGGCTGCGGCCACGACTGGACGGCTGCAACCTTGTCACTGTCCACCGAGACGCCGGCATGAGAGATGATGTGGCCGAGGTAGTGGACGTTGGACGTGGCGAAGAAGCACTTGGAGCGTTTGAGGTGCAGTCGGTGCGCGCGAAGGACGTCGAGAATGGCGCGCAACAGCGGGAGGTGATCGGTCCATGTGGCGCTGTAGATGAGAATGTCGTCGAAGAAGACCAGCACCCCGCGGCGCAGGAAGGGCTTGAGCACGAAGTTCATCAGCGCCTGGAACGTCGATGGCGCGTTGGAGAAGCCGAACGGCATGACCAGGAACTCGAAGTGGCCGTGATGCGTGCGGAACGCCGTCTTGGCCACATCCTCGGGGTGTACGCGCACCTGATGGTAGCCGGAACGAAGATCCAACTTCGTGAAGAACTTGGCGCCATGGAGCTCGTCCAGCAACTCCTCGACGACAGGGATGGGGAACTTGTCCTTCACCGTGGCTGCGTTCAGTGCCCTGTAGTCAACACAAAAATGCCACGACCCATCGTGCTTCTTCACTAGCAGCACGGGCGCCGAGAACGGGGAGGTGCTGGCGCGTATGGTGCCCTGCTGTAGCATATCGTCGCATTGTTTTTCGAGCTCATCCTTCTGAAGTTGCGGATAGCGGTATGGCCGAACCGCAATGGGGTCAGTGCTGGACCGGAGGTGGATCCGATGATCGCAAGGACGAGCAGGCGGCAGACCAGTCGGTGTAGCGAATACGTCAGCGAACATGTCCAGGAGACGCTCCAGCAGGGCCGGCTCGCTGCCCCGGGCCGCGAGCAGTCCGCTGGTGTGTAGCCGGCTAGGAGAGGAGGCATCCGTGCTTGCCGGCCCGACACCGCTCCAGACGACGCGCCGTCCATTGCGGTGAAAGGCCATGGCGAGTTGTCGAAGTCCCAGAGGATAGGACCCAGCGTGCGCAGCCAGGCAACGCCGAGCACCACGTCGTAGCAGTCGAGGGGGATGGAGTAGCATGTGATGGAGAACGCCTCCCCGCCGATCCGCAGCTCGACGTCGGGGGCCAGGCCCTGGCAGGCCACGTGATCGCCGTTGGCCACCACAACGTGAGCTCCACTACTGTCATGGAAGCGAAGACCGCCCGGCGAGCCGCTTCCAAGCTGACGAAGTTATGCGTCGACCCGGAGTCCATGAGGGCAGTGAACTCCTGACCGCCGAGGTGAACTTTGAGCTACATCATCTCCTCAGCTCGAATGCCAGTGATTGCATTCAGCGAAATCTTGGGGGCGTCGGGGTCGAACGGCGGAGGATCATGAGTGGCCTCCTCCGCGGCGGTGGTGTTGTCGTCCGGCTCCTCGATGATGTAGTCCGCGGCCTCAAGGAAGAACAATCGTGCGCACTTGTGACCGCGGACATAGGGTTCGTCACAATTGTAGCAGAGCCCCTGCTTGCGGCGTTGGGCCATCTCGTCTGGTGTCAACTTCTTGAACGGCCGTGTCGCAGCCGCGGCCCCCAGCGGGGCTCCCCCCATGGCTGGCGGAGGAGCCAAGGGCGCGTGCTGAGGTGGGCGTGGCGGGGGCGTCGGCAGTGCCAGCACGGTCGGTGCATTGCGACGCTCGTAAGCACGGGCCAAGTGCATGGCGCGCTGCAGATCCCGCGGCTCGTGCAGCTCCACATCCACGCGGATTGACTCCGGTAGGCCTCCGGTGAACAGCTGGGCCTTTTGGTGCGGCGAAAGGTGACCTGCATGCGCTGCTCGTGCCTGGAACGCATCCATATACGCGTCGACAGTCGACGTGAACAGCAGGCGGGCGAGGTCGGAGAGATGATTGGTGCTCAAAGGCGGCCCAAAGCGCTGGTGACAAAGCTGGCGGAACTCCTCCCACTGTGGTCGGCCCTGGTCGCTCTCCAAGACCAGGTACCACTGCTGGGCAACACCGGTCATGTGGTAGGAGGCCAGCCACACCCAGTCGGCATGGCGAGTCTGCTGCCCTCGGAAGAACTGTTCGCACTTGTTGAGCCAGCCAAGTGGGTCTTCTTTGCCGTCGTAGGTAGGGAGGGAAAGTTTATGGTAGCGCGGAACAGCGGAGGTCTGTAGTTCGGGTGGTAGATGGGTGCGAGGTGGTGTGAAGCTCATGGCCGCCGAAGGCACGGCAGCGGATGCCGCCGAGGAATAGCCGCCCATGAAGGATGGGATAGGCGATGGGGAGGATGGGAACGGTATTTGGGTAATAGGCAGGCCTGTGGTGGGTGGGGGAGATGTGGTAGCTGTGGAAGACAACACCGGCGTCGAGACGAGTGATGCTGACATGGGTGATTGGAATGGGGGCACGGAGAACAATTCGGAAACCGGCGGACTAGCGGTTGTTAGCAGCGGAATTCCCTCATGGCCGGGAAGGCCATAGGGCAGCGGCTGGCTGGGGAGTGGAGGCCGATTCTCGTAGGTGGACATGCGCAGGGACAGTGCCCCGATCTGCTGTTGCATCGCATAGATGGCGGCGGCGAGGTTGCCGAACGCCTCGACAGTGGGATCGATCGGCGTGTTGGTGTGGGTTAGTGGTGCGGTGGTGGTGAGGGCAGTTGAGGTGGTGGTGGTGGTTGAGGGTGTGCTGGTGGGCGGGGTTGTAGAGGAGGGCAGCGGCACGGTGGTGGACGAGCTCGGCAGCGAGGAGGACGACATCGGCAGCGAGGAGGACGACATGGAGGTTGTCCCCGATACCAGATTGGTAGGGCGCCGAGCCTTGCTGCGGAGGAAGTAGGGAGGAGAAGGAGTTGGCGGGAGCTGTTTGCTCCGGGAACGGCGAGACGGCGCCGTGCTCGGCGCTAGGGCAGGAGAGACGAAGAGGCGACGAGAAGTAGGGCTGGGCGCCCAAGGGAGATAATGATATCTCAATCCCAGGCTAACCCTAATATTTATCCACTACTAGTATTTATAGTTCCAATTACAATCCAAATCTCCTAATAAACAAATAACAGCCCAACTAGCTGTTGAGGCCCATCAGCAACGCCGTCTACGCTCATAGGTCCGGCCGACCATAACAATAACAGTAAAGTATAGAGTACTCTTTACTTGCAATGTCTCTGTAAGGGCAAAAATCATAGGAATCTAGTTTGAAGCAACACATAATTAAACCATGTAATCTTCTTTATCTGTATTTTTTTTACCTATATAGAGTTCCTATAGTTAACTTCATGCGTGCACTATTGTGTTTTGTGTTCAGGTGGTGGGAGGCCTTGGAGGTGTGCATGATGTTGGATAGTCACCAGGAAGCCAACATATGACATTTTGCTTTTGACAAGTTGGGGGATGTGGCATTTTGTAATGAATCTATTTAGATTGTGCAAGCAAACATATGACTTGTGGCAGCCATTTAACCTAGCTAGGTTGTATGTGTTTTTTTCCTCTGTCATGGATCATATATAATCTCAGATGATAGATTTTGATGTATTGCTATATACGTTGGCTTTAATGAAACTTGAGACATGTTTATCTAGTAATTAATGTGGTTGGCTGATTGATTGTTGTGGGCAACTATGGTTATATATGTACATGGTTTCTGAACATGTTATGGATGTTTATTAGGTTTCAATTCTGGTTCATACAAAACAAATATTATTGCAATTATAGTTATAATTGTGCCAGTTCATTGTTACTGATTATTGGTCGCTACAAACTTTTATACCCTCAAATCATTAGTCGCTAAGAGATGCGACAGATCATTGGTCGCTACATATTTTTGCGTCTAATTATCGGTCGCTATAGACCTGATCCGACGCTATAGACTTATAGCGACGCCACTTACACCGACTCATACATCGGTCGCTATAACTTTATAGCGTCTGATGATCGGTCGCTATAAGCCGTTATAGCGACTCTTCTTCTGACGCTATAGATTGGCTGTGGTATAGTGCATTACCTGCTTGTTATGAACACAGATTCATGGTTGACTAGTGAAGAACCGCTAGTGTTGCTAATTAACAGAACCTAACCTGCAGCGATACGATTTGATACGTCGTCACTGCTGGCAGAAAGTATTGACAATACTACTAGTTGTGATGTCTCTGTTGTGAATGACGACGAGTAAACGAGGAAGAACACAAGATCAAACCACAGAGAGACACAAGATTTAATGTGGAAAACCCTCCAATGCGGAAGGTAAAAAACCACAGGCGCCAGCCAGCAAACACTCCTCACTGTTATCAAGAGTCGGGTTACAACGTCGTATGACGGCTTACAAGTGAATCGATTAAGGTGAAACCCTAACGACGAGTATATATACCGTTCCGCGGGGGGGGGGGGGGGGGGGCTCGCCCCCCGCACCCCCCAAACGTTCTCGGGGTCGCGTCCAATGGCCCGACTTCAGACTCCGCTTCGCTCCGGCCCAAGCCTCCGGTGACGGGCCTCCGCTTCGCTCCGTCAGAAGTTGGCCAATATAATGACCAACTGAACTATAACAATCTCACTACGTCAAATTAGTGCGCCACTGTCGGATCTAAATCCGGCATCACTGCCAACAATGATAAGTGCGTCGAAGATTTAAACTCAACACCTCAATTGTTTTCTCAAGCATCCACTACATCCATATCAGTTGAGCTACGCAACACTTAATTTGTAACTATATGACTAATGCTATTTTTTAACTACACATTTATGACTGTATTGTATACTTGACACTTCAAATGATCTTAAATCAAAATATTGTTAGATATAAAGTTGTAGATCCAATCGAGTACTAAATTTTAATGTTGATTTGTCTCCATTCGATATTATTAACATCTCAAATCTAATATGAAAACTTATGTTAAAATATTTAGATATGTAAACCATCTCAAGTGTAAAAATTGTCAACTATAAAGTTTTAGATCTCTTTAAACTCTATAATTTTTATATAAAATTTATCTTGATCGGATCTCATATGAGCAAAATAGCTTTGTAGCTATGAACAGGCATTGATAGGTCAACTTCTACTATCTCAATTATTGGAAAACAACAATAGGAAGATTCAGAACTATTTATCAATGCCAAGCACAACATATATATACTTTCTCGATTTTATTGTAAACCATTTTAGTTTATCATAAGTCAAATTCATCACTTTGAAAGCTTCCAATCCAGGACTAAAGGGCGGACCCTAAAGGTCGGACCCAACACCTCTCACCTCAGGCACGCTTACCAACTGAGCTACACAACCCACACGATGTAGTTCTGGACGTTTTCCTTTTGAATCCACTCGGGAAGGACCTTTAGCCCCGGTTGTGTCGGTGTTTCGTACCCGGGGGTATCGCACCAACGAGTGATATGATCGCGTGCTTCTCTTCCTGGATGGTGATGCAAGAGGACACAAGGATTTATCCTGGTTCGGGCAAAGAAGGCCCTACGTCCAGCGGAGGGGGGATGTTCTTGTATTACTTGCACCTAAGTGCTTGTACAGGGGAGAATACAAGCTCAGTGAGCGTGGACCGGAGTCCGGACTCGTGCCTGTGTGTGGACTCGTGTGTTGTGTCCCCTGAATGAGGGCCCTGGTGTCCCCTTTTATAGAGCAAGGGGAGGCCAGGGTTACATAAGGGTATTACAGGTGTCGGGGCGTACGGTGCCCCATACGGAGAAGGGTAGGAACTCTGTCTTGTTGGGGCCACTGGAGCCGATGTGATCGTTGCTGTTGAGGCGTCCTTGGGTCGTGGCTTCCATCCCGGGCGCGGACGTGGTGGCGCGGCAAGGTGGGAGCCGTACAGCACCCATCCCGGAATATACAGGACGCGGCGGGGTCCCTCCGGGTCTTGGGGTACCTGTCCTCCAATAGCATGAAAGTAGTTAGGGCTCGAAGGGCGCGGAGCCGGCCTCGAGGTGGTGCCACGGGGGCTCGAGGGGCGCGGAGCCGGCCTCGAGGTGTTACAGTGCAGGGCTCGAGGGGCGCGTAGCCGGCCTCGAGGGGTTACAGTGCATGGCTCGAGGGGCGCGTAGCCGGCCTCGAGGGGTTACAGTGCATGGCTTGGCCGAACAGTGCTGTACTGGTGCCCTTTTGCCCATGCTTGTGGTGAAAACGAGACTTGACCTTTACACCGAGTTACTGTGGTACATGCTGTGCACTAGTGGACATGACCGGAGTAGGTGAAGGCATTAAATGCGTGGTATGGGCTGGTACGGCTGTCTGTACAGCTCGAGGTCCGTGCGTTAAGGCTCGAGGTGTAGGGGCGCGCTCGCCCGAGGCCTGGAGGGCTCGGGCGAGACGGAGAGCGATCGTGCTCGCCCGAGGCCTTGCTCGGAGGGCTCGGGCGAGGCGGAGAAAGACCATTCGCCCGAGGCCTGGCTGGGAGGGCTCGGGCGAGACGGAGAGCGATCGTGCTCGCCCGAGGCCTTGCTCGGAGGGCTCGGGCGAGGCGGAGAAAGACCGTTCGCCCGAGGCCTGGCTGGGAGGGCTCGGGCGAGACGGAGATAGAGCGTTCGCCCGAGGCCTGGCTGGGAGGGCTCGGGCGAGACGGAGATAGAGCGTTCGCCCGAGGCCTGGCTGGGAGGGCTCGGGCGAGACGGAGATAGAGCGTTCGGGTGTTTGCGTTGATTGGAGGTACCCTTTTTTGTACCACCGACAGGTTGGTAACATCAACCGGGGCTAAAAGGACCTTTAGTCCCGGTTGGTAACACCAACCGGAGCTAAAGGTTCACTCTTTAGCCTCGGTTGGTATTACCAACCGGGACTAAAGGTTCACCTTTAGTCTCGGTTGGTATTACCAACCAGGACTAAAGGTCTTTAGTCCCGGACACAATTTTTGGCCGAGACTAAAGCTCAATTGATAGATCGTCCAAAGGCCCGTTCTCTAGCAGCGCGCGCGACTAGATTCCAGCACGCATATAGTTTATGTTAAAATTTGTCCTTATTTTATCATTTGTCATTTATGCAATGGTGAGTCGTTTTATAGTCCACGGCTAGCATATAGTTTTAGAAAACATAACTTTTTATATGAACTTTTGTATTGAGATAAAATTTATGTTATTGCAGTTCTTGATGGCATACACGACTTGTATTTGATCACCTTTTCATTTGAGACCAGTTGGGTAACAAAATAATTGCTAATGGAACATTGCACTGGGTCTGTAATCTCATTGTCACGCTACCATGGTCCACGACACGAAATAGGGCGGACGGCTTAGAGCATCTCCAATAGTTTAGAAAAATGATTTGTTATCCTTGTTTTATTGGAAAAAGAAGAAAAAATATTCTCCAACAGATTGGTATATGACTTGCTAAATTTTTCCAAGTTGGAATCGGAGACAACCAACTTGGTATATTTAAGTCAGCTTCACTTGCTATCCGGTGTTTTTTTTTCCCTTTTGCCGTCACCGCCACTTCTCTCGCGCCTACTTTTATATGTTTACTAAGCCCAATTTGGTTGGAGATATATGAAAAATTCACTTGCCAAAAGTTTTAGCGAATTGCTAAATGACAACTTTTCCCAAGTCATTTTTTTTTTAACAATTAGAGATGCTCTAAGAGTGGGGCAGGTTGAGCAGTTTGGTGAGAAGGCCAGCCCAGACGACTAGGGTATTATTTGAATCCCATGAGATTATTATTGAACGGATACTCTAAAATCCAAAATTCTAGAATCTGGATTCTAAATAAAAAAATCCCCATACGTTTCGATTAAGGATTCCAATTTAGGATTCGATCTAACTAATTGAAGCCTTCTTTTCTCCATAATTCCCTCAAGCATTTCAGATTCATGATAATGTCCAATAATCTAACATGTATTTCCTACTTACTAGAGAAGATAGTTAATGGCCAAGGCACAATTCGGTTATCTAGTTATTAGAGGAGTTACAAACCTGTTTTTTGAGGGTTTTGAAAGGCTTTTTAATGAATAAGATATCCACACTTTCATTTTAAAAAGAGATCTGCACGCACATAAAGCAACAGTTTCGGCCACAACAATCTTTGCTATACTCAAACAGAATCATAAAAACTCCACCTCTGTGTTTCACCCCACATTGGTTGGATCGGAAACCCTGTCGGATCTCAGGCTTTGCCAAGCTGTTGTAGCGGGACCAGATCTAACCCTGGGCAAAAATAACCGAGAACCGAACCGAAATAACTAGAACCGAAACCGAAATAATTGAAACAAAAAAAATCGGTTGTCACTTCTCAGGAACCGAATTTTAGCAGGTCAATTTGGTTCTCTACCTCGGTTAACCGAAATAACCGAACAGAACCGAATTTCATAAATAAGTCCAATATAAACCTCATAACCTAGGCCTAATACTATCTTAATCCTAGATATAAAAGGTGGATAACACCTCCCTTATAGCCTCACAACCTCACTTTTTAAAATTTTGGCTTTGTGTTTTTTTTTAAAAAAAAATCACCTATTTTTCTATTATTTTTTTGCTACTTGGGTAAATTTTCAGTTAGTTCGGTTAGAACCGAAACCGAACTAACCGAAACCGATTTTACTCGGTTCCAAGATTTCAGAAGAACCGATCGGTTTCTATTTCTAGGGAACCGAATTTGTGTCCTGAACCGAAGAATCGAACCGATCGATTTCGGTTAACCGAATGCCCAGGCTGAACCAGATCACCAGAACCTGCACACTACCACCAGGGTGCAACTGAGCCTATAGATATCCAAATAGGCCAGGCCCACCCGTTTGGAGGATAAGTAGATTTTTTCCTTTTTCGATTCACACAAAGAGGTCTCAGTCAGGGCGTCCGCAATGGTGTTCAAATCGCTAGCTATTTGGTCTCTAGGAAGAATGCTATTGACTCTCAATGACAACTTGCAAATAGCTAGCTAGATGAGACATATAAATAAATACTATTTTGATGAGACAATTTACAAAAGTAGCACTTTTATTGGCTATCGAGAAGAGAGATCAAATAGCTAGCTATTGAGAAGTCGCTAGCTATTTGATCTCTCTCCTCGATATCCAATAAGAGTGCTACTTTTATATTATTTTTATACGTCCTCTCGCTAGCTATTTGTAAAGTGCTATTGAGAGCCAATAGAATTCCTCCTAGTTAGCTACTCCCTCCATCCATTTATCGAAGTCATTTTAGGGTCATGCGCAGTGACCAAGGAGGAATTAATTTGACCAGTAAGAGGAGCTGCAGGTAAATAGTCGCATTAATTTGGCTAGTGAGAGGAGCCGCATGCGCCTAGAATAAGGTAAAAATTGTGGTCTCTGGCTTAGACGACTTCAATTCTTGGAGAATTTTTTTTGGTAGGATGACTCCGATAAATGGATAGAGGGAGTATTTGACAACCATTGCGAATGGCCTCACGGATTTCGTTCTCTGAGCTGACTTGCCGCTCACGCTTGTTCGCCGCGTGGGCCGAACCATCCGAAGTTCCGAACCGACATACTACCAAAACCGCCTTGGGAAGTTCGACTCGGTCAAACTAAACGAAACGATGCCGCCTCGGAGTCTCGGACCACGAATAAATTGGGGCCTCAAGTGGCCAAATGCCCACGCGTCCTCGCCACAGCGCGTGCCCTCGTCGCACCGACCGTCTCTCGCTACGCCGCCCCGCCCTACGCCTACGAATATCTCCATCCCACACTACACGGGAAGCCATGGAGAGCGGCGAGAGGCAGCTCAAGACGTGGGTCTCGGACCGCCTCATGGCGCTGCTCGGCTATTCCCAGGGCATCGTTGTGCAGCTCGTGGTCCGTCTCGCGCAGGACTGCGCCTCCGCGGGGGATCTCGCGGCGCGGCTCGTCGATCTTGGCGGTTTCCCCTCGTCCCCAGACACCGCCGCCTTCGCGGAGGACGCCTACGGCAGGATTCCTCGCAAACCGGGCGCGGCTGCCGGCGGCGAGTACCAGAGGCAGATGCAGGAAGCGGCGGCGTTGGCGAAGAAGCAGAGCGAGTTCAAGTTACTCGCCGATGACGACGACGACGACGAGGCTGGCGTCGCCGCGTCGTCGTCCTGTAAAAGCAGGAAGCGTTTTAGGAAGAAGGGGGCGCCCCAACAGGATGACGAAGAGGCCGCCGCACTCTCCGACTCTGGACGGGACCTGCGGCGGCGGCGGCGGTGCCCGGAATCGGACGAGGACGACGCCGACGATCTCCGTGATGACGAGGAGGAGGAGATGAGGCGTGATCAGGCTGAGAAGGCGCAGCTCGAGCGGAATATCCGGGAACGCGATGAGGCGAACACGAGGAAACTGATGGATCGGAAGCCGTGCCCGTCCAGGCACGAGCAGGACGAGCAAGCTCGACGATCCGAGGCGATGGAAAGGGGCGACACCTCGGAGCTCAGGCGGTCCTCTCGTGACGCGTACCTGAAGAAGCGGAAGGAGAAGAAGGTGGAGGAGCTGGAGTGGGAGATCCACGACAACCAGTTCCTCTTCGGCGGCGTACGGCAGTCGGACGCCGAGGAGAGGGAGTTGAAGCACAAGAAGGAGATGTACGACCTTATCCGGGGCCGCCGCGCCGATCAAGACGAAGGCGGCGCAGGCGACTACTACTACCAGATGCCTGACGCCTACGACGACGCCGCGAACGTGGACCAGAAGAGTAGGTTCTCCGTGGCGAGACGGCGGCACGACGACGACGATGACCGCGAAGCAGCCAGAGGCGCCAGGGGGAAGGCTTTCTCGGAGCAGGAGTCCTGGGAAGAACAGCAGATCAGGAAGTCGTGTCTGCAGTTTGGATCCAAGGATCGCGGCGGCGCCAACGATGAATACGAGCTCGTGTTCGACGATGCCGTTGAGTTCGTCAAGTCCACGGCGGCGACGGCGGGCACGGCGGAGCAGGACGGCGAAGAGACGGACGAACTGGCCGACGAAATCGATGCTAAGGTCACGCTCCAAGACGAGAGGAAGACTCTCCCTGTGTACAGGTTCAAGGACGAGCTGCTCAAGGCCATCGCCGAGCACCAGATCATCGTCGTGGTCGGAGAGACCGGCTCCGGCAAGACGACGCAGATACCGCAGTATCTTCACGAGGCAGGGTACACGGCCAGCGGCCTGAAGATCGCGTGCACCCAGCCACGCCGCGTGGCCGCCATGAGCGTGGCGGCGAGGGTTGCGCGGGAGATGGGCGTCAAGCTCGGGCACGAGGTGGGATACTCAATCCGGTTCGAGGACTGCACGTCGGAGAAGACGGTGGTCAAGTACATGACCGACGGGACGCTCCTGCGTGAGTTCCTCGGCGAGCCGGACCTGGCCAGCTACGGCGTGGTGATCGTGGACGAGGCGCACGAGCGCACGCTCACCACCGACATCCTGCTCGGCCTCGTCAAGGACGTCGCGCGGTTTCGCCCGGACCTGAAGCTGCTCATCTCCAGCGCGACGCTCAACGCGGACAAGTTCAGCGACTACTTCGACATGGCACCGGTGTTCAAGATCCCCGGGAGGAGGTACAAGGTGGACATCCACTACACGGTGGCGCCGGAAGCCGACTACGTCGACGCGGCCGTGGCCACGGTGCTGCAGCTGCACGTGACGCAGCCCCCCGGCGACATCCTGGTGTTCCTCACGGGGCAGGAGGAGATCGAGACGGTGGAGGAGATCCTCCGGCGCCGGACGAGGGGACTGGGATCCAAGATCGCGGAGCTGGTGGTCTGCCCCATCTACGCGAACCTGCCCACCGAGCTCCAGGCCAAGATCTTCGAGCCAGCGCCGCCGGGCGCTCGGAAGGTGGTGCTCGCTACCAACATCGCCGAGACGTCGCTGACAATCGACGGGATCAGCTACGTGGTCGACCCGGGGTTCTGCAAGGTGAAGCTGTACAGCCCGCGCACGGGGACGGAGGCGCTGCTCGTCCACCCCATCTCCAAGGCGTCGGCCGACCAGCGGGCCGGCCGGTCGGGGCGCACTGGCCCTGGCAAGTGCTTCCGCCTCTTCACGGAGTACAGCTACAGCAACGACATGGAGGACGAGACGGTTCCTGAGATTCGCCGGAGCAACCTGGCCAGCGTGGTGCTCTCGCTCAAGGCGCTGGGGATCAACGACCTGGTAGGCTTCGACTTCATGGACCCGCCGGCGTCGGAGGCGCTGCTCAAGGCGCTCGAGGATCTCTTCGCGCTCGGCGCGCTCAACAGCCGCGGCGAGCTGACCAAGACCGGGCGGCGGATGGCGGAGCTCCCGCTCGACCCCATGATGGCCAAGGCGGTCGTGGCGTCAGAGCGGTACGGGTGCTCCGAGGAGGTGCTCACCATCGCGGCCATGCTGTCGGCCGGGAACGCCGTCTTCTACCGGCCCAGGGGCAAGGCGCTGATCGCCGACGCCGCGCGGCAGCGCTTCAACGCGGGCAACGTCGGCGACCACGTCGCGCTGCTCAACCTGTACACCGAGTGGGAGCAGTCCGGGCACTCGGCGCAGTGGTGCCTCGATCACTTCGTGCAGTCACGCACCATGCGGCGGGCGCGGGACGTCCGGGAGCAGCTGGAGGCGCTGCTGGAGCGGGTGGAGATCGAGCGCCGGTCAAGCGCCGGCGACCTTGACGCGGTGAGGAAGGCCATCACGGCGGGGGTTTTCCGCAACACCGCGCAGCTGCGGCAGGACGGATCGTACCGGGCCGTCAAGAGCTGGCGAACGGTGTTCGTGCACCCGAGCTCCGGGATGGCACGGGTGGAGCCTCCCGCGCGTTGGGTCTTGTATCACGAGCTGGTGGAGACGACCAAGGAGTACATGAGGCAGGTGACGGAGCTTAAGCCGGAGTGGCTGCTAGAGATCGCGCCGCACTACTATCAGGACAAAAACCTCGAAACGCCTGAGCCAAAGAAGAAGGCCAAAGGGCATGCAATGCAAGCGGCCCAATAGTCGCATTCTTGGTCTCAAGTACTTGTTCAACGTGTAGTTCTCGGTATCATGTATACTATGCCCAATGGATCTTGAAACTTCCCTCCGTTTCTTTGTATGTATAGTATGCGAAGGATTCCGTTCCTTTTTATTATTATATAGGCGTATTAGGATTCAGAGAAAAGTCTTTACAACATCCCTAGGTCCCTCGCCAAAATAGGTATTGTCTATGATGTTTAATGGAACTTCCATGAAAGTGAAAGATGATAAACAAATCATGCTTTTACCTATACCTACTGTATAAAATTGAATTAGTAGTGTCTTATCTTTGATATGCTACCATACATCTCGTTCGTTTTTTCATCCCCATTGCAACCCATGAGCAATCACCTCCCCATTGCAACCCAACCCATGAGCAATCACCTAGTTGCAGTACATAGTTCATTCGTGAGCTACTGCAACTATAGTCAATGGATGTCTTACTATTTACTACACCAACCTACAGTTCGATAAATTTATCCGATTCAGGACCATCTGAGTTTACCATACAATCAACCTACAATTATAAACTCATCCAATTTAGGGCCATCTGAAGTGATCACATCCGCAAAAATAGAAATGAAAAAGGTACTGAATATACTCCAACCCTAAGACGGTAGTGTTACAATGTTACTACCAGTTCCCATAGTGTTGCTGATTGCGAGAACCACCTTGTTGGGGATAGTTTGACCCTCTGCCTGGGCCAGACCCGGCGTAAGGGCCAACCTGCTGATAATTTGGTCTGCCAACTCCATAGCCACTGCCATTTCCACCCCTTGGGCCACCTGTTCCACCCATCGGACCACCGGGGTATGGCTGCGGCCCTCGGCCTTGTTGAGGATAAGGGCCACTGCTGTAGCCGCCTCCTTGCCCTCCACGGTTTGGGTATCCTCCACCTTGGTTTCCACCCTGTGGATACCTGTTTGGCCCTCCTGGACCTCGTGGTTTCGCATAGTGATGGCTTGGCCCAGATGCCATTGGGGCATGATTGCTCATAGGTTGCCCTGACCTGATCTGTGAATGTTGACCAGAGTGTTGAATTGGTGGCAAACGAGCATGTGGAGGAGGATGCTGCACCTTTTGCCGCTTTGCGGCTTCTTCAGCTTGCCGCTGCTGTTGACGTTTTTTCTTAGTCTGGAATTCATGTGATGATTCGTACATGGGCAAGCTACATTTGGAAACATGAAATATATACAATTAATTTAAGAAAGAATACATATTGCACAATAGAATTGACTTTGAAACAACTTAATATGACAATGCTTTGCGAGTATAAAATAAAAAATGATCCATACGTGTGAGGCTCAGCTGGCGGGGGATCGGTCCAAAAGTATTCTGCATCAAGTGCATCTTTTGCCGATATCCTCTGAAAAGTGTAAAGGCGTGCCAATTCAGGGCTCAAGATTTTAGTCATTTCACATGGCAATGCTAGGTAACAGTAAAAAGAAGCGATTGTACCTGTGATGGATCCAGTGTTAACATCTTCTCAAGCAGATCCAGAGCATGCCGGTCAAAACTGGGATCACAAACATGTGAGGAAACACACAGGTAGCAGGGCAAGCTACAACATGGTGGAAACAAAGTATAATACTTACTGCTTAAAAACCTCCTTAACACGTCTTGCAATTACTCGAGGAGGCTTTAAATTATTATACCATGGCAATTTTGTGACACCCGGCCAGTTCAACTCATCAGGTGTACCACAAAGCTCAAATATTTTTGTCAGCTGCTCTGGCTGCATCACAAAAACAGAAAACAACAAGGTTCATATTTATAAGCATAAATGAGCTTTAAAATGGAACCAATGAATGCAGATCTGTTAATCATAACTATAATGAAAAAAGAAATCATGTTTGGGAGTACACTAGTAATGGAAAATGATTGCAGAAACTAAATGGGCATGCATACTATCAGGAGAGGGTTACTAAGCTAGACAGAACAATATTGCAATAATGATGTATATATATGATTAATCTGATCCTATGAAACCAGGATGATCCTGAAGCAGATTTCAGGTAAAAAATTGATAGATAATGGCCACTTAGATGCATTGAAGTTTCTATTGGCAAGGACACAAGCCTTCATTTCAATTACTCAATTTTCAAACATATCCGAATGTGATTGGAAATCATCTTCACATGACTAGGCTACATGCCTACATGAGTAGGCTTCTCATCTGATCAAGTTACCATGACTTTATAACATGAAATCTTCCTTTTCTATTACTACCACACCTGTCACATGAAGTTTGTTTCTGATAGCATACATGCTCTAGTTTCTCATACATTCACACACACTTCAGTTAAGACAAAAGATAATTAGTAGGGCAGTACATGACATTCATAACATCAAATGTTTGGATGAGAATTGTGACAAAAAAGTTTTAAAATTTCCTTCAGTCAAATAAGAGGCAGCATCATATAGGTTTTCTAGGATGAATGAATTAGCAAAATAATACATATCAGAACGTGCAAACAAGGTAGATATCAGAATATTTCTAGGCTTACCTACTTTATGGGCTATGGCAGACACTCAGACTAGGAACAAACTTACTAGTTACTACAGTTGATAGGAATTGCTAGCATAACTAAGTTGGTGGTTCACAGCTTGCAAGAAAGCTTACCTCATTCTTTCCAGGCAATATAGGCTTTCCATAAAGAAGCTCTGCAAAAATACAACCCACAGACCACATGTCAACTGCTGGCCCATATCGTGTGCTTCCCAACAACAGCTCTGGGGGTCTGCAAATCATTAATCCAACAAAATCAGAAGACTATACAACTAATAATACTGTATATAGCTTGCATAACAATAATGATAGTCTACTAACAGAACATCTACCTGTACCACAAGGTGATAACACGGTTAGTGAGATTTGCACTGTGATCATTTGAAAATGATCTCGCCAGGCCAAAATCAGCAAGCTTTAAGATACCATGATTGTCTATCAAGAGATTAGATCCTGAAAGTGAATATATGTTTAAATACAATGTTAGTGAAAAAGACAAGAAACTCGCAACATAAACACTAGAAAAGGAACTAATGTCTTCCATATACCTTTAATATCTCGATGCAGAACTTGATTGATGTGACAATAGTGTAGACCCATAAGGAGTTGTTTCATGTAGCACTGGTACATAACATACCAGACATATTGCTATCATTAGATCATGAACTGACACCTCATGGCAACCAAGAACCATCACACATATGGATGGTTTTTACCTTAATCTGTGGTATCGAGAACCGCATTGTAGGCCTATCTGACAGCCCTGTCAAGTCATGGTCCATGTACTCAAAGACCATGTAAATGCTCCCTTTGTACTTGTTGCCCTCAACTGTCCAACATCACAACAAGGAGATCAAAATTATGCAATAAAGCAAATAAAAACAATAGCAGTTTTGTTAAGAATCATACTTTGCTTCCCCTGCTCATCTTTCTCTGGCCCTGAAACAATTAACAGTAGCCAATAATAAACTGAGCGAAAACAATTGGCAGGAACAAGGCCCTAACTCGTGGTACATTTTCACTGAAAAAATAATAGTGGTATGTTTGTCAAACCTGGCGAGGTGACAATCTCTTTGAGATTGATGACGTTCTGGTGGTGCAGCTTCTTCAGGATTTTAATCTCGCGGATGGCCGTGATAGGGAACTGCGCCGGATTCAAACGAGTTGAAAGCCGCGACAAGTACGAATTTTATAACGCGAGCCGTGAGAAGGAAAGGGGAATACTTACGCCCTCCCGCTCGTTGTCCATTCGGATCTTCTTCAGCGCCACGATTTCCTTCGTCTCCATCTCCTTCGCCATGAAGACTTGCCTAGAAACAATCACTATAACGTGTCAACGCGGCCGCACAAACTGCGCCGAGGCCTAGGCGGAGTCCCCACGGGAATGAGGAATTGAGGGGGATTTGGAGACATGCGTACCCGTAGGTGCCCTCCCCGATCTGCTCGAGTTTCTCGAAGCAATCGACGCTACGGGAACCCCATGACGGCGACTCGTCGAGGTTGAGCTGACCCGGCCCCGCGACCGCCATGGCTTCCGGTGCTTTGCAATGCACTAGGGTTTTGGGGACGCGAGGATTGGGTTCAGGGAGGTAGGGCCTTGGGAAAGAACGAGGAAGAGGACCCGGTCGATGACGCAACGTGTGCTTTCAAGCCGAGCCGGAAACTGGGAAACCGGTTTGCGTCGGGAGGGCTGTGTTTAGATGCGGCGAAAAATGATCGGTCGTGACGTCGTATATTACGGTATTAATTTAGGCCCTCCACAGTGTTGTGCCTAAGTGGTGCCAAAATAGGAGAGAGATGATTTGAGCACCACTTCTCTCCACTGCAGCATGTGATGCCAATTTGAAGTGATGCCAGAAAAAGGTGGAGCGGTGAAAGTAGTTGCACCGGTGCCTATTTGTACGGTGGAGAGAGAGACTGAGAGAGAAACGTATCAGGAAGGAATCAAGAGAGCATGCAGCAGACTTTTTTGGGCACTACAAATGATGCTAGTACACTATGATGTTTGAAGAGTGGTGCCAACTTTCTCACTGTGGGGCCTGATTTTTTTTGTGGGCACTACTCACATTGTGGAGGGCCTTAGTCTATTAAAAATAAATAAATTATAAAACTAATTACAACATTGTATAACACTTAACAAGATAGAGCTATTAAATCTAATTAATCTATCATTAGTGCATGTTTACTGTAACATCATATTATTAAATCATGGATTAATTAGACTTAATAGATTCGTCTCACAAAATATATAAATTAATGTTATAATTAGTCTATATTTAATACTTCATGTATATGTTTTAATATTCGATGTGATAGGTGAAAAAAATTTAGGTGACATTTAAAATAGAGAGAAGAAGGTTTCTCGGCAGACCCTGCCTCAGCCCATATCATGTGTGCTTAGGAGTGGTATTTTCTAACCTGATTTTATCTAACTTTAACTTAAAATTATATAATATTATAGTCTAATCCTTATTAAGTCTAATTCTTATAGGTTAAATTAGATGACTTTTTTTAACTCCTACGTGTGCTCCATCGTCTGATAACACAATGCATTCTATATGTTATACTCCTTCTGTAAAAAAACATGTAACTATAAGTTACGGTCACAAAAAGTAGTTCAGGTTTAACCAAGTTTCTACAAAGACCCTGTTTAGTTCTTACCCCTAAAAAATTTTCATCTACCATATCAAATGTTTAAACATATGCATGAAGTATGAAATATAGACTAAAAAACTAATTATACAGATTGAGATAACTTTACTGAGACAATTTTTTAAGTTTAATTAGTCCATGATTTAATAATGTTGTGCTACGGTAAACATATTCTAATAATGGATTAATTATTCTTAATAAATTAGAAAAAGTCTAGTCAACCCCCAGCCTATTCGAGGTGGTCTACTTAAACCTCCAAAGTATGAAACTGTCTGTTTTACCCTCTAAACTTTGCAAAATCGGTCAAATTACCCCCTCAGATGATTTTGGACGGCGGTTTTGCAGCAGCAACAGTGGTTTTGCTACAGTGGCAGCGGTTTGGTTTTTTTATTTATTTAGGCTAAATCTTTGAAAAATCATAGTAAATTATAGAAAAATCATAAAATAGAAAATCTAATTTTATTGAACTCCACATGAGTAGATCTACACAGTGAATATATAATATGGTATGCTATAGTAAAAAGTTTTTGTTGTATATTTAGATCTGTCTTTTTTGAAATTAATTGGAATAATTCATAACTGCAGTTTCTATGATCCAATTCTAGTGAAATTTTTATGGTGACCTAGTTATTGTATGATTAAACTGCAGTAAAAATTTTATACTCATTGAATCACAAATAACTTAATTATAGATTTATTTAGATTTAACAAGCATAAACCCTAAATAAATCTATAACTAAGTTAAACGTAATCCAATCAGTATAAAATTTTTACTATAGTTCAAGCATACAATAATTAGGCCACCACAAAAATTTCACAACAATCGGACCGTAGAAACTGCAGTTATGAATTATTCCAATTAATTACAGAAAAAATAGATCTAAATCTACAGCAAAAACTTTGTACTAAAGTATATAATATTATATATTTATTATGTAGATCTAGTCATGTAGAGTCAAATAAAATTGAATTTTCCATTTTATGATTTTTGTATGATTTACTATGATTTTTTAAAGATTCAGCTAAAATAAATAAAAAAAGAAAAACTCAAAATCGTTGTCAGTGTAGCAAAACCACCATCCAAAACCGTCTGAGGGGGTAATTTGACCGGTTTTGCAAAGTTTAAGGGGTAAAACAGACGGTTTCATAGTTTGAGAGTTTAAGTAGACCACCCTGAATAGGTTGGGGGTTAAGGTTTTCTGATGGAATATGTAACTTGTTTTTTTATTAGTCTATTTTTAATAGACTAAATTATTACCATAATATCGGATGTGACACTCAAAAACTTTTCACCCACCAACTAAACACCACTTGAATATTATTCATATTTATAGCTCCAAATTAATTGATTATGAAATCTATTTTATAATTAATTTAATATATTTATTTAATATCATAAATATTGTTATTTTTTATTTATCATTGGTCAAACTTATAAGTTACTAAAACGTGACACTCTGTTAAAATTATATATTTTACTGGACAGAGAGAGTATAGTACAACATATTTTAATCTAAAAATCTTAAAACAACTTAAAAACACTCAAATAACATGTGTACGTCTAGAGATTATATTCAATTAAAGAGGGTTTTTTTAATTATAATTTCCCTTTTAAGAAACTTTATCAAATTAAGACATACATGACATAAATTGTGTTATATTTCAATACAAATTCTAGAAACCATAATTCATTTCATTTCAAGACGAAGGAGTATACACAATTTTCGTGACTGAGTTGGTCCTTCTTTTGGTTATATCTAGAATTATTAGACCCATGCGTCATAACAAAAATAAAAAAAATATCATCATAGTTTATATATGTGTATTTATAACTAAAAAATTAATTGTGATCTAAAATTTTGTTTGTAGCCTATTATTACTATATTACATTTGTGTTAAAAAAACGGTTAGCATACAAGTATATAATACAAGTTTTTATGTAAAATCGAAGCAACCAAGTTTGTTCCATAGCAACCTGTGTTCACTCATCTACCACACATCATGTGTTTTGGTCGGAACTTGGAAGTCTGGTAAAGTTGTATGATAAAAAGTGTTACCTGAAAATTATCTAAAAATTTGTTGAAATATGTCTGGTCAGACAAGTTAGGAGATACTCCCTCCGTCCCTAAATAAGTGTCGCCGTTGGTGTACGTGCCACGTGTTTGACTCAATTTGTAGAAAATATGTGCAATATTTATATCTCCAAATAGTTTTGTTAAAAAACTAGATGTAAAGATCTTTCCGATGATACTAATTACTTAGTATAAATATTAACATATTTTAATATATAATTACCGGTAACTTTTTCTCGGGAAGCGAGAACGACAGTTATTTAGGGACGGAGGGAGTAGTCTATTACGTTGTAAACTTGGCCTAACAAAAATAATAACTTTAATATTTATTTAAACAATATACACCATTATAAATTTATAATATAAACAACAAAATAGTATAAATCAATGTATTTTTATAGATAAAGATTTTATTTTAATCGGCCGTCTTTTGAACACTCAACACCGCCTACAGGGTCGGGATGGGTGTCGTGCCGCTGGCTCACTAGCCTAGGTGTTCCCCATTCATTTGCCGTTAGCTGGTTATCAGTCGTACTTCAGATTATTCTGTCACAGAACACTATTGAAATAGCTAAAAACAATCGTAAAAACGACCCGCACAACAGGAGAGAAGATGTTTGTTTCTGCATCGTCTCCGCGCCCGCAACCCCACCCACCTCATGGTCACGCTGCCAGGTGCAGCCCAGGCCGTGGGTGCCGCAGACCCAATGCAGGCAGACCAACCGCTCCCTGTCGCGGCATACCCGATGTAGATGGACCAACCGCGCTTCGTCGTCACAGCCGCAACAAAAGCCCCCGCCACGCCAAGGTCAGTGGTGTTTTTTTCCTGTCTGCCGCTGGTGTGTAGTTCCGACGGCTCGGAGCTGTGTTGTGCAGGCCTCCTGAATATCTCTGCTCAGCGATCCACAAATTTCATTTACTCGACATCGTGTTTGGTGGTTTCCTCATTCGTTTCGTCCGTAGATTAGCGTCGTGCGCAATGAGGCGAGGCTAGGTCTAGCTGCGTTCCCCTCCCGCACGATTTGTCTTGGGAGGAGAGGAGGAGGAGAGTTGCTTGCCGCTGGGCAGGAGATGCGCTTCCTTCCTAGTCTAACACCTCTGGTGTTACGAACGACTTTTAGCACTAAAACTTGTGATTATCAACTTATTAATAATGGTTTATAAATAAGTTAGTGTGAAAAAACAAAACTTTGAGTGAGAAAAAACTTTTCAATCAATATTAGTGGATCTAAACAAGTTCTTACTATAATGTTTAGCTCACATGAAATGATGATCACTTTAGGCCTTATACATGCTTAATAATTAGGGAACGTATGCTATTCAAACTAGACTCTTGTGCAAACTATGCAAACTCTAATCAAGACCACAAGAATTTAATCTGATGGTTGGTAATTTTAGCACTCAAACCCCCCACTCATCCTATCCGGCTGTTGCAAAATACCCCCATGAGTGGAGGGTTTGAGTGCTAAAATTACTGGTCATCAGATTAGATTCTTGTGGTCTTGATTAGAGTTTGCATAGTTTGCACAGAAGTCTAGTTTGTATAGCATATGTTCCCTAATAATTAAACTCTATGTTTTATATGTGACCAAGGGTCAAACATGGCACCATTAGATCCTAATTAAGTTTGTGAATAACTTTCATACAGGTGTCATGTACAATTTTATGGAGAAAGTGCTCCAAAAATGCTAAATACTAATTCTGCGTTTAATTGCTTGATTAACTTTTTGGATCAATTTAATTAGTATTTGGCTTAAGTACTTTAGTTTAGGCCTATATAAAAGTTGTAGTAGAGGCTTAGTAGTTCGTTGTGGTGCTTTTGGTTGTTGGCTGTGTGTTGGTTGGGTAGTTTAGTTCAAATTCTAAAAAACGAATCAGCCTTAGAAAATTCTCTCTGCAGTTCACCTTTTAATCACTTTATGTTAAACTTTGAATTTTATCATGCAAAAGCAATATTTAACTCAAATGTAGAACCTTAATAAAGTTTGGAGTACAAGTCATTGTGGAACACGTGCAACTTGTATATTGAGAAATTAAGTTGGTTTGCTAGTTTTTCTAGAGGTTCAAAAATCGCATTTGAAAACTGAGAGCAAAGGCTTAGTCTTTTTCTTAAGTCTAGAACTGTTTGGCATAGCTAAGTTGGAAATTAGTTTTTCTTTAATTTGCTTATATAGTAGTGTGTTAGTGTTTGTATGCTTTTGGCGGGCCCTAGGTCTCCTCTTTGCAGTAGTGTGCTTGGTTGGCCGAGTTAGGTCATGTTTCAGCTGTGCCAGGTTGCTTTTAGAAGCGTGCACACACCTGTTTCTGCCCAGTCAGTCAGCTCTGCGCGGTCACCGCGTCGAGATGCGTGGCATCACGCGTGGGCTAGCCGCTGCCCGCGCCGTCGCTGTTGTCGGATGCTTGCGTTGTGCTGTTGTTGTGCTGCTGCTGTGCACGCTCACTTGTTTCCCCCTGTCGAGTTAGGCACCGCCCTTGTGTTGGTTCGCCGCCGCCATCCTTCTCCCTTCCCTTTTGCTGACCTCGCCGCCCGTACGACACTAGGGCACGTGCCCGGCTCCCTCCCTCTCTCCTTCTACAGTCGTGCACTCCTCGCGCGTGCGCCGCTCGGAGCCAGAATCTGTGTTTGGGCCCATCTCTTCCTTCGGTCTTGTTCCGCTCGTCGACACGCGGCCGCCGGACCCGCCTTGGCACCAAGTGCCAGAAGCTCATGATTCCCTTCACTCCGTTGTGCACACTGCTCCGCCTCAACCCCAAGCTTTCCCTCGAGCCTGTAGTGCCATCATTGACTCCCGGAAAACCTTCCAATTTGGAATGCTGAGTCGCCATGGCCATTAAGGCCGAATCGACCGCCTCCCACTCTCATCCTCGCACCACGCCACCAAAGTCCAATTCCCCTCACCCGCGCCTTCACTGAGACCGCCTCCACCTCTTGCGTCCCTTGCCTGAACCTCTGCCACACCGCCAGTGCTGGAGACGCCATCATTCAAAATATTTGTAGTAAAATGGTATATGTATATTTTATTTTATGAAAGTATTTTTTAAGACAAATTTATTTATATGATTTTTATATCTCTAAACTCAATAATTTAAAAAATTATTCATAATTTATATTACTAATGTTTGACTCAAACCTTGTCCAAAACATCTATTTCCCATACGAAGAGAGTATTCAAGTGTTACAAATTCCTATGTTCCAAATGTCATTACTCCGTGTTTGTCTTTTAGCAATCATATGCTTTGCGATTCCTGTGTTACAAATTCCTATGTTCGAGTCGTCCCCTCCTGTTTTCATATGTTCAGTTCACAACATTCTCCAAAATATTTTGCGCAGTAGAATTTTTACACGCATGCATGGAGCATTAAATGTAGGTAAAATAAACAACTAATTGTACTTTTAGTCTGCTCATGTCGAGACGAATCTTTTGAGTCTAGTTAGATCATGTTTGGACAAAGTTTGTCAAATAACAACGAAAGTGCTACATTAACTTTTCGCCAAATATTTCGCGAACTGAACAAGGCCTTAGTTTTGCCACTATGCTTGCCTTCCTTTCCTGCAATTTTTCGTATTCCTATGATTTCCATTCCTTCATTCCAACAGACCGTAAGGGAAGTGCTACTTTCACTAATGACTGAAAAGTGAAAACGATGGTAACATTTTTAGATTCTAGTACCCTATTCAAATAGGAAACATGTGGAACCAATTTGTCCAGAATGGCTGCACCCGGGATCAATCGCCTCACTTTGTTCAAACGTCACAACACATCGGTATAAGGAAACGGAAGCCAACAATCCAATATCAACAAACTCACCCCACCATACAAGAATCTAAATTCACCATAGCATGTCATCAGTTCCATAATGGGATGACTGCGATGTGAATTTTCCATAGAATACAGGAGCATCCTGAGCTGTTCTGACCAGAAGAGTGAGGGAAAATGAAAATAACACCTGCAGAAGTTTTGCAGGTTCTATCGGATTTGGATCAGAGAACCATGCCAGGAGCTCCACTTTTCTCTGTAAGAAGCTGCATTCTCAAGAGGCAGAATCAGCTGACCTTTCTAATCGGTGCATCAGATCTGCAGACATCGCCACGACATAGTGGACAAACCCTAGAAAACAAGATACAAATTCATATCAGCAGAATGGTAGTCAACTGCGTCAGCTGATACTTGCTGTACAATACAAGAAATGCATATTTTATGGAGCTAATTCTTTTAGCAACTCAAGGGTCCAGAAGCCAAGTCTTAGGTTCTCGGTCTTAAGCCAACAAGATGTTTCCAGTAAAGATACTAACATCTAACATTAAAGTCCAGATCTGTTCTGTAATTCTGAGGCTCAGTGAAGCTCAGGAATAATTTCAGAAGAAAAGGGTAAAATTTCAGTAACAAGGTCAAGTGAGAATTTAAATAGCACAGGCATAACTATTTGAGCATCTTATTTACTTTTTTTTACCCTGAAAATTAAAAATACAATCCTATTGCTTATGGTTCAAACATTCTGAAGAGGTCCTTAAATAACAAAGTATTCAGGAGAAGACATGGTTAACATTAGCCTCTAGAGGGAAAAAAAGACATTCATGTTTTGTTGATGTACCACATAAGGCCTAGCACATATGTCAGTCAAATCTCGAAGAAGCATAATGATGACACCATGTACTAATACATCTCAACTCTCCGTTCATATTTCACACTGGGCTACTGGCAGTAAATATCAGATTTTGGGGTGTCCAAAAATCTAGGCTTATTATTCAACTTTACACCAAATGTAGTCCAAATACTTTGCACGAAACTAACAGGTTTACCATTACAGAGCATGTGGATTTCCCGTTAGATAATGTCAATAGTCTCCAAATATCACACAAACAACAAGGCCACAAGGGATAACTACAGTCTACAGAGCTCCCATGTTAAGTACTCCTTCCATTCCAAATTATAAGTCATTTCAAGAATCTTGGAGAGTCAAAACATTTTAAGTTTGACCAAAATTTTTAGAGAAATACAAAGATTTATGACATTAAATAGGTATACAATGAAAATATAGCTAATTAAGAATCCAATGATACTTAGTCGATATCATAAATGTTATTATCTTATTATATAAATTTGGTCAAACATAGAAAATTTTGACTCTCCAAGATTTCTTGGAATGTCTTATAATTTGGGATGGAGGGAGTAGATAACATTCTGGAGCTGTGGCGGCAGACCCTTGAGTCCAAAGGGTTTAGAATAAGCAGGACTAAGACTGAGTACATGAGATGTGATTTCGGCAATGCTGCACAGGAAGAGGGAGAGGTGAGCTTGGAAGAGCAAGTGGTGCCTAAGAAAGATGTCTTCCGGTATCTTGGATCGATGTTACAGAAGGATGAAGATATTGATGCAGATGTTAGCCACATGATCAAAGCAGAGTGGATGAAGTGGCGCCAAACATCTGGTATTCTCTGTGACAAGAGGGTACCACAAAAGCTCAAAGGCAAGTTTTATAGGACGGTGATTAGACCGGCTATGTTGTATGGAGCAGAATGTTGGCCTACTAAAAGAAGACATGTCCAACAAATAAGTGTTGCAGAAATGCGTATGTTGCGCTGGATTTGTGACCACACAAGGATGGACCGAGTTCGAAATGGCGATATTCGTGACCGGCTAGGGGTAGCACCAATTGAAGAAAAGTTGGTCCAACATCGGTTGAGGTGGTTTGGTCATGTCCAAAGGAGACCTCCAGAGGCACCAGTGCATTGTGGAGTTTTAGCTCAAGATTTTCATATGAGGAGAGGTAGAGGTAGACCGAAATTGACGTGGGGGGAGGCAATAAAGAGAGATCTAAAAAGTTGGGATATACCTAGAGAACTATGTTTGGATAGAAATATGTTTGGATAGAAATGCATGGAGAGCAGCCATTGACGTGCCTGAACCGTGACTAGGGTCTCATGTTGGGTTTCAACTCTAGCCTACTCCAACTTGTTTGGGACTAAGAGGCTTGGTTGTTGTTGTTGTTGTTGTAGGGAGTAGATAATTATGGCATCCTGATTCTGCAGTTTCTTTTTCCTAGATGTGGATTGAAAAGAACCCCATTTTTCACAAATGTAAAGAATGCTCGTTGATAAATAAGAGGATGAATACCTGTGAATCTCCTTTAGCCATTTATCTACACATGTTAGATGAAATTCATGATGGCATGGAAGAATACGGAGACAATCACCCTCTTCATATTCAACAAGACAAATATAGCATCTGCATATATGAAAGAAATGATAAGTTGTACAACAATACGTGGTTGCAAGGTTACAAGGACAAGTGCCCACACAATAATCCCACACTCCCACTCATAAAACATACAGGTGCTATACAGCTGGAAATGAACCACCAACTTAAATGGCAATTGTAGAGTGTAGAGACCACATGTGCATTGCAAACTTTTCATGCATGCCCTTCCACACATAAATTGGGAATTTGGCATGCCTAGTGAGAAGTCTTAGGCTCTCCCCCGATCTCCCATGTGATCAAAAATCAAGTGCTTTCGTCTGAATGCTCTATAACCATGCTTTATCTACCCTAAGTATCGCTTGCTTAAGTTAGGATTGAGTTTAGACACTGAACTTTATGGTCAAATAATAGTGGCTGCTCTGGAAAGAGTTTAGCACACTGGAAACAGGTATGGACATTTCATGTATTGTTAACTTTTCATCATGTGCATGGATGTCATGTTAATTAAAGCCAAAAGAAAAGAATTTCACCTATTTATGGAACAGTGAAACATAAGACTAAACCTGTTCGAAATTCACATAATTACGTAACAAATTTCCAAACATTATTCTAAATAGGGCATAATGTCTTACTGTGCAGCTTCCTCGCTCTGGTATTTCAATGGTTTCCTATACACTTTTGCAGGAAGACGCTCAACAATCTCTCTTGGAGCAGGAACAGATCCAATTGAAGAAAAAGATGGTCTTGATGACGATAATGCAGCAGATTGGTGGTGAATTTCATCCAGAACCTGAAAGTCATAACCACAAGGATGCAAGTTAGTATCCTTCTCCAATCAAGTACAGAACTATTACCTTCATCCCTAAAAGAATGCAATCCTAGATTTGGACTAAGTGTAACTTTTGTATCTCCAAATAAGTTTATTATTAAAATATATTCCACGTTTAATCTAACGATACGTATTATACATCATAATATTAGTACTTTTTTATATATTTGATCAAAATGAGATTGATTGACTCATTAAAAGCGAGAATTACATTCTTTTGTGGACAGTGGGAGTACGTATATTTGGACGACATACCTCGAAGAGTGCTTCTGCCAACATAACGATTCTCGATATGCTAGCCCTTGTGCTAGTTTCTTCATCAGGATTGCCTTGTTGACTACCTGTTCTGCAGTTGCAATTTCCTGTTCTATGCTGACCAGATAGTATGCAGGACCTCTCATGACCTGATAAATTTTCAAACCTGCTGCCCAACCTTTGCAGAGCTCTGACCTATTTAAAACAGCAAAAGCTATAAACTTATAATTCTTAGAGGTAATAACCATGGCTGAAATAAAGTTGAACTCAAAACTACCTGAGATCGTATCCTCCTCCTCCTCTCAAGAAATGCTGATCTGCGCTCCAGTAGGTCGCTATTACTGGCCTGCCTCTCAGAGCTCAAGTTGTACAGGTCGTTGGTTGAAGGATCAGATCGCGGTTCTGAACTCCTGTCTGAATTAGTCCTTTGCATTACTGCTGAATCTTGCCTAGCACTAGCATTTCCAGATGGCCATACTGCCCTATCGTAAAGGAGCGAAGGGGTGAATAACCCATCTGAGAATGGAGGCCGCCTGAGAACTCTGTCCCGAAGCCGCCCAACACTTAATGTTCGGCTAAACCGAACACTGCCTTCAAAGGGTTCCTGAGACCCCATCCTTCTGTAGGAGCTCCTCAAGCTAGCATCTTCAGATTCTAGCAGATTTCTCCTAGCCTGACGAGCTGCTCTAGCTTGTGCCGTGACACTATCTCTAAGCATATCCAGAGTCGAATCAATCCCTGCAGTCTGTGCACTATCCTGCTGGGAGATGCCTGTATCAGAAGAGTCATCCACATCTCCCCGACCTTCAACTGGATTAGCAGAAGTAGGGAGGCCAGACGACAGAATAGAGCAGGCTACTGATGATCCCAAGCTGACAGCTCTACTCAACCCAAAGTTGACACCAAAACGTGGCCTTGACCTCCCAGAAGGATTTGGCAATTGATTGGCCGCTGCTGATGTGCTAGTGGCAGCAGCAGTCTGTAGCACATCATCATCTTGATCTCTTTCGCTATCTGATAAAGGTGCTGCTACCCCTTCGCCAGGATGAGATTTAGGCATTGCGAGAACATCTTCCTCAGATTTTGCAGTGTGAGTGAGTGAAGGCAGGCTTGCAGTCTCCCCTCCCTTGTTACACTAGAAACATACAATGCATCATTTCACTATAACAGCAATGGAGCCTTCGATCTAAAACTGTAACAGCAACCAAATTCAGGAAACTACAGATAAATGAAGTTTTGAATTCCAACAAAGCAACATATCTAGTTCCAACAATTGTACTATTCATTCATAAATCATGGTAGTACTCCCTCCGTGCCATTGAGAGTGTCGTTCGGGAAGCGTGTTTGTGAGGAGAACACGGTTTTCTAACAGACACTTTCAATGGAACTGAGGGAGTACACTTTCAATGGAACTGAGGGAGTACCATACGCTAGGAGTTCAAAATATTTGGCGTGATCGAGACCAGACAGGCAATCGAAGAAAGAGAGGATAATTTACGAAAAGAAATTTTGTGGCTCATCCAATCCAACAAATCAGAAGTTCAAACTCAAAACAAAAAGAATTCAGAATTCAGTGACTGAAATTTGAAACCAAATTATGGAGCCATTGAAGGATCTCGAATCTCCCAGAAATGCGCGCTCAGAAAACGAGGCTAACGAAGCAACAAATTCACAGCGACAAGAAGATCTACCACATACCCGCATTCCATTTGTGAAACCACCGTTCCTTCGCTCGATTCACCCGCATTCCAACACCAAACGCACAGATTCAAAACACCGCAGGGGAAACGACACCAAGTGGGAAGGCCCCTTACCTCGACGTCCACCACTGCTGCGGAAGCGTCGCCTTCGCACGTCGTCGTGGGGCTACGGAAGCAGGAGGAGCTCGGCAGCGGCAGCAGGCTCCTCCCCCTCCTCCCCTTCCCGCTCCCATTTGGCCTCTTAGCCTCGCCGCCCGCCTCCGCCGCCGTGGGCGACGAGGAGGAGGAGGAGGTGGTGGTGGCCTTGCTGCTCCCAGATCCCATCACGCACCAGCCAACACCCTCCGCGCCGCGCCTACAGATCCACGGATCGGCCCGGACCGCCCGCCATTGCCCCGCCTGCACGCCTCACTCCCCCGTGCCGGCGCCTGGGTGCGGGTGGCCGCATGCGCGACGCCTCGGTGGGCGCGAACGGGGACCTCGGCCGCTGTAGCTTCCTCCTTCTTTCTTTCCTCCTCCCCTCACCGCTCCGCTTCAGACGCTAGCGTAGCTTGGCTACACGCTAGGGGGGAAGGAAGAAAAGAGAAGAGAGAGATGGGTTCGGTAAAAATTGCCCGATGCGATGCGTCCTTGCGTCGATTGGAGTGTTGTTTGATTGGATGGTTACTCCTCCTTCGATAATAAGAGCATCCGCAGTGTATAGATACAGGGCTATCCCTTCAGTCAGGTCCCACGATGACAAGACACCACCTGATAATTTACTGCCAATGTATAGACACAGGGGGTGGATCTTTGTATTCATTGATTTGAGAGAGAAGAGAGAAGATAGAACCTGGTTCTATGCATGAAATCAAGTTCTTCGTAGACCCAGATACACAATGTATATAACTAGGTCCTATAATTGCATTTAATACATAGAGACACTCTGGAACCCACAGTGGGTGCTTGGCGTCCTCTACTGCCTCGTGGAGTTTCGCCTACCTGCTCCTACGATGAGTGTGCAATAATGCTATCGCCTGGTTCGCCGCGACAGCCCTTCCGCCCCTTCGCTTCTCGTTTCCACTTTTTTTTATTGTTTCTTCTGCAGCTTGATTGCAGTGGGTGGATGCAGTGGAGCAGACAGAGTGTTTGCATGCGATGAATTCAAAAAGATTGAGAACGGACTATTTTTTATTATTACAATTATTAGTACTCTCTCTGTATCACAATTAGAGTTCGTTTTGGACAGCGACACGGTCTCCAAAGCGTAACTTTGACCACTTATTTCTTTAAAAATATTTGTTATAAAGTGGTATATATATACTTTTATGAAAGTACTTTCCAAGATACATTTATTTATATGATTTTTACATTTCTAAACTCAATAATTTAAAAGTTATTCATGATTTATATTCCCAATGTTTGACCGAAACCTTTTCCAAAACGAACTCTAATTGTGATACGGAGGGAGTACGTGCAGACAAGGTTAATAGTAAAGCTAGCCCTAAACATTCTTAGGTCTTGTTTAGCCATCAAACTTGTAATTTTTTTCACTCTCCCTCCATCACATCAATGTTTAGATGCATGCATGAAGTATTAAATGTTGGTAAAATAAATAATTAATTACACATACAGTACTAGTAATAGTTATAAATCACGAGACGAATCTTTTGAGCCTAGTTAGTACATGATTGAACAATATTTGTCAAATACAAACGAAAGTGTCACATTAGCAAAGTTAAAAAAAATTAGCATCTAAACAAGACCTTATACTAATATTTTAATAGTAAAGAGAGAAACTAACTCTGAATCAAGAGTTAGACTCATACATACTCCCTCAATACGATGAGTGTGCAATATCTTGTAACTCTTTATTCAATAATAGTAAAGTTATATTACAAGATCATACTCCTTCGAGTTTGGTAAAAGAAGTCATTTAAGACAGCAACACGGCCTCCAAAATATAACTTTGACCACTTGTTTTTTTAAAAAAAATATTGGAAAGTGGTATATGTATATTTTTATGAAAATATTTTTCAAGACAAATTTATTTATATGATTTTTACATCTCTAAACTCAACAGTTTAAAAGTTATTCATAATTTATATTCTCAATGTTTGACTCAAACCTTTTCCAAAACGACTTCTTTTACTAAACCAGAGGGAGTATGAAGTTATTTATGTTATGAGCTACTCCCTCTATTCTAAATTATAAATTATTTTATAAATCTTAAATAGTCAAAATATCTTAAATTTGATCAAAATTATAGAAAAACACAAAAATTTATGACATCAAATAGGAATACTATGATAATTAATAAAAAATCTAATGATACTTAGTTGGTATCATAAATTTATTTTTTATTATATAAATTTAGATAAATTTGAAAAACTTTGACTCTTTAAAATTTTTAGAATGAATTATTTGGGACAAGAGAAGTACTCCGTATACAGTATGCCTTTATTCAGCAAGCGAGGACCAGTGTCCACAGCAAGCCTGCAAAGAGCACGTAATGATAAAGGAATTACTCCGTATGTAACTTTTCTATAATGTTCTGAATCAAAAGTTAGACTGAATCAAAAGTTCGAAATTTCTGAATCAAAAAAAAACTTTTCTATAATGTTTGTATGGTTTATTTATATCTTTTAATAAAGACGTTGCCGTGTTTGATATCACCCGCCTCAAACTCTTTTTTTTAATCGATTTCCATTCATCCTTCTTTCCTAATATAAAGAAAACTCCCGATGTAGACTAAAAAAACTAATTATAGGTGTTGCCATAAATTTTCAAGATAAGTTTTGAATCTAATTAGTATATGATTTGATAATAACAGATTAATTAGTTTTAATAACTTATTTTACGATTTTTTGATGAATATATTTTGTATTAATTTATTTTAAATATATTAAATTAGTACTATAAAATTCTATATAATTTTCACCAACCGTAAATACCCCTAAAACAGAGCTGCACTAGGCCTGTACCCAAGAGAGTCAAAAGTCAAGACTCAAGAGCCGAGAAGGCCAGATAAAAAAATCGATGTTGCACTGCAGTCTGCAGGGACAGAACCGCTGAATGGGCCCCACGGCGAGATCCAGCTCGGCAGTCAAGCCGGAGCTGGGGCCTGGGCCCTGGGGACAGGCACCGCGCTGTAGCGGCGTGACGACCAAGAACCGCAGCTTGTCCGCATGTGGCGCCACGAGACGAGACTACGGGGAACGGCGAGGACCGAGACCGACCAGCGACCAGCGACCAGCGACCAGCGACCAGGGCCCAGCCAGCCATCCAGCCAGCCAGCCATCTGCCGCATTCCCGGGCCCCTGCCGCCCACGCACCATGGCAACCGGCCGCACCCTGCGGGCCATGGCTCATCCAAAAGGTTGCGCTCCTCGTGGAGCCTGCCTGGCTCAGGAAGCCGTGCAGCACCCGCGCGATGCTCGCGTGTTCGACGCCGCGCGACGGATGGCTGGATCCAGTCCAGCGAGCGAGCGCCGGTTCTCGGTTTCGAAATTCTCTCGTGGGCGTAGTATGCCCGTCTATTCCCGCTCGCCTGTAACCTGTACGGCCTCTGCTGTAGTACTATCTACAGTACGGTACGTTTTTTAAAAAATGGAACTGCTCCTGAGAATTTTTCTCAACTATAGCACTTTCGTTGTTATTTGACAAACTTTGTCCAATCATGTGCTAACTAGACTCAAAATATTCATCTCAACATGTACATACTAAGGTCAATCTTAATTAAATTTCATTTGCATTAAATATACTGCCACATAAGCGTTTTTTTATGATATGACATTGCATTTAAGAAAAAAAGAGAAGAAATGAGACTCTCTTGGCACGAATACCAACTCTCTATGAGTCATAAAATTTAATGCCTATGAAACTTTAGAATGAAACTCTCACTCTCAAATCTTAATGGAGAGTTTCATTCAAGTTTCATTTTATTTCATATGACATGACAGTCTTGGAAACAACAAAATGAAACTCACCATTGAGATTGGCCTAAAAGTACAATTAGTTATTTATTTTACCAACATTTAATGCTCTATGGATGCGTCCAAAGATTGATGTGATGATGATGTGATGGAGAGAGAGTGAAAAAATTAATAGCTTGATGACATCTAAACAAGGCCTAATAATCGGATCACAAAAAAAATAAGTGGACTTGTGGGGATATTACACCCGTATACCCCCATGGCACTACTTGGGCTGCTCTGCAAATACGGACCAACCAGAAGGCCTTGCGGCTCGCGACCAGGCCGTCGCAACCGCCAAGGACTCTCCCGATGACTTGCTCGACAAGGAAGATCCAGACCAGATTCCTTGCCAAAAGGAACCGATGGTAATCTGTTAGGATGCGGCAAGTTGTAACCCTGCTCCCCAGCTATATAAGGCGAGCAGGGATCCCCTCCAAACTCATGCCATATTCCAATCCAACAATACAATCCAGCCACCAGAACACAGTGAAAGGATCAAGATGCCCAAGAGGGGGGTGAATTGAGCTTTTTCTAAAACTTTAGCAAGAATTAAAACCTATTAAGCCCAATTAACCCTCTTGTGCCTAGAAGAGTGTTTCTTTCTATTCTACCGCACAAAAGACAATGTCTATGCCACTCCTACTCTAGCAAAGCAATTCAATAAAGGATGAACAACAAATATATTGCGGAATTGAATTGCTCAAAGGTAAA
This sequence comes from Coix lacryma-jobi var. lacryma-jobi, assembly GCA_009763385.1. NCBI lineage: Eukaryota > Viridiplantae > Streptophyta > Magnoliopsida > Poales > Poaceae > Coix > Coix lacryma-jobi. The sequence continues at coordinate 34,331,088 of CM019826.1, forward strand.
TGCGTAGGTAAAGGAGTAGAGATGACAAGACGATCTTTTTGCCGAGGTATCAAGGTGTCGACACACCCCCTAGTCCTCGTTGGAGCACCCGCGCAAAGATATCGCTCCCCCTTGATCTGCGCAAGGATCAAGTGCTCACTACGAGCTGATTCTTTGTCACTCCGGCCCGGTGAATCGCTCGCTACCGGTCACAACTTGACTTGGGTCATCCACAAAGCCTCCGGATGATCACCAAGATCTTCGATCACCACCAAGCCGTCTAGGTGATGCCAATCACCAAGAGTAACAAGCTAGAACTCTCACTTGACCAAGACAAGGCCAAAGAGATGGATGGATGCACACTTGCTACTCAATTCTCACTAGGAGGTCACTAATTCTCTCAATTAGCAATTCTCTCAACCTCACTAGGGCTCTTGCACTTTCTCACTCTCACAATGTGTCTCTCAGTAGATGGAAGTGGCAAGAACACTCTAATGGAGAAGAGGGAGGAGTATAAATACTCCCCTAACCGGCCATCCAAAAGAGCACTGAACAGGTGTTTCTGCGAGGGCATCGGACGCTCCAATGCCTAGCATCGGACGCTCCGATGACCTCGACCAACGGTCGACTGTACTACCTATCAGACAACTTAAAGGAGTATCGGATGCTGGGCAGCGTCCGATGCCACCACAACGGATGCATCCGATGTGGTTTTACCCTCTTTGGAACCTCTCTGCATGGACATCGGACGCTGGCCCTCAGCGTCCGATGCCAGCATCCGGTGCAGCTCTCAATTAACTCGCAAGTGAACAGTGGCACGGGTGCGTCCGATGCCATGCACCAGACTAAACCCTAGTCCGAGTGAGCATCAGACGCGTCTGATGCCCACCAGGCCAGCGTCCGATGCCCTTCTCAAGGGCAAAATCAACTCGGATCGTGACGCGGCCTTAACGACTTTTCATCCTCACGACATAAGACATCTCTCTGAGCTACCTAGGGCTATGAAATAACAAGTGTGCATCACACCTACCTCAATAGACTCATCTAGGTCAAGCTACTGATTCACGCTCCCCTTTTTAGTACGGCCAAAGGAAAAACAAAGACCTAAGACTACCTAACTGTCCTCCAACACCATATGACACTTAGCCTAGTCTACCACCGTCTTCGTCGTCCGTCCTTTGAAAACCGAAACGATTTCCATCGCCAGGGGACATGAACTCCATATGCCTGTATCGTCGCCATTACCATGACCTAACTCAATCCTGTTTCTGCAAAACACACGTTAGTCACAGTAATCTTGTGTTTCATCCAATCACCGAAACCCACTAGGGCCAAGATGCGTTCAATCTCCCCTTTTGGTGATTGATGACAACACGACCTCGAGTATAGAGAGAAGAGGTTTTCAAATCATGACATGTGTGAACTTGCGATGAATAAGAGAAAATGATTAGAGGCAAGCTCATACATATCATGCCAACATCTTGCACTCAACAAGTTAGAGTGAATAACAAGTGCAAGAGTAAAGAGCTCGAATACATGCCAAGTGAGAATTAAGCGCAAGTAATCGAGTGAAACGAAATGACATGTCATATAATATATCATAGTGAGCACATACATGTCACATGGTCCATAACACACATATATAGCATAATAATGTGCAAAAGATGCGATATGTAAAGAGCGTATGTGAATCATAACATAACAAAAGAAGCAAATCCCTCTCACATCGCTCCCCCTATCGCTATACTCGACCACTCTTCCTCTTTGGCATCAAGCGCCAAACTAAGTGTCGGAGGGCGGAGGTGGTGCAGACGAATCAGGAGCAGACTCTGGAGAGCGCTGAGTGAACTCGAACTGCTGAAGAATCGCCTTGGAGTCGGATGAAGAAGACCCAGCAGTCTGACCCTCTGTAGCTGAACGCGGAGGTGTAGCGGTCCGGGTCGGCTCTGCCTGCTCTGACGGCCCTGTCGGCTCTGCCTGCTCTGACACTGTCTCAGTCTGGGTAGTTGTGGCCGTCTGAGCCTCGGAGTGCGGAAGCTCTGGAATAGTAGATAGCTCAGGCTGTGCTGTAGTGGTAGTCTCGGACTGGACAGGCTCTGTCTGCTCGGACGACGCGACTAAACTCGGAAGAGTCTCAGTAGTGGAGGTCACTGGAGCTGTCGACGTCGGAACCAGACCCTGAAGATCTGGAGTGGGAGGTTCGGTCAGCTCGTTGAAAGTGGTAGACAAATCCCGCGTCATTGTAGTGGTCGTCGCAAACAGGTAGTCTGTCGGACGTGGCGTGAACCCAGTGCGAAGCGGGCTGAACAGCTGAGCGCCTCCAGGTGGTGTAGTAAAACTGGTGAACTGGGAGGAGATAGGGCCAAAGGACGGCTATGGCTGGCTGAACTACTGAGGTGGCAGTGGGACCTGATGCTGCCACTGAAGCTGCTGCTGCTGCGGGGGAGGCTGCTGCCACTGCCAGTGAGGAGGTCCGCTCATGATGCGCTCCATGAAAGATAGGGTCTGCTGCTGTAGCTGGAGCATCTGCTGTTGAAGTGCGTCGGACCTCTCCTAAGCTTGCTGCTGAGCTAAGGCCTGAGCCTGGGCTAACCTCTTCTGCTCCTGTGCAAGCCTCTGAACATCCTGAGTCACCGTTCGCTGCTGCTCCTCCATCTGAGATAGAATCGCAAGAAGTGCGGGATCGAAGGAAGCAGTACCAAACGTCCCGGCCTCTGAGTCATGAGCACTAGGTTGGTAGTGAGGCGAGAGCTGGTAGTCCTCGTCAGAGCTGTCGGTGGGGTCGTCGGCCACGTAGGTGTCCTCTCCCTCTAGATCTGCAAGCTCCTGCTCAGCGAGGGCCCGGATAGTCTCGTCCTGCTCCTGAGCTGACTCTGGCACCTCTAGCTGCTGTCTTGAGCTAGATGGTGCCCTCTACTGCTGCTATTGCCTGCGGTCCCGACCGTGTCCCAGAAGCTGACTCATGTTATAGGCGGGGAACACGGTCGCAGAGCCGATGAGTGACTGCCTGGGGTGAGATCCTGTGGTGGCAGCTACTTTCCAAAGGATATAAGAGATCCAGTGCGCGTACGGTAGCTGCCTGCGGGCCTTGATACCCTCTGCCACTGTATCCTCCATCTCGCAGATAATCACATCCAGAATATCAAACTCCTTCTGCTAAATCAAATAAGAGAGAAGCCACAGCTGGAGTCTCGAGATAGCCTCCCGGAAGCCGACACGAGGCAGCAAGGTACGCCTAAGGACCTCGTGGAGGATCCGAGCAGCAGGAGTGAGATCCTTAGGCGCTCGGCTCGAACCCTCCCCGAAGGGCTCTCTGAAGCAGGGGCGCACCAGGTCTGTGGGGGGCTGCTTGCCGTCGTGAGGGCATTGCGGTGGCTCTGTCCTATCGTAGCACAGGTCGTGAATCCGAGTCTGTGAGTGACGAAGTCCAAACCAGTCTCTGATCTCTGAGGTGAATAGCCTGTAGTGCTCGCCGCCAAACGCAAACTCAATCGTCTCTCTGTCCGGGTGCACCCAAAGTGACGCGTAAAACTGGAAGACCCAGTCCTCTATGTAGGAGCCAGACCGCCCCAACAGGTCTGCGAAACCGGGTAGGTAGGTGACAGCAGGGCGGAGCTGCTCTGAAGCTGACACCAGGGCCTCCAGGGTGCAAACCCTCTATGAACGCAGGCTGATCCCGGCGTTCCTGTAGCCACGGTAGAAGTCCTCCTGCAGGACAGTGAAGAAGTCTGCCCCTGTCTGCTCCTGCCGCTCTCTCGGGAACCACTGCTTAACTGGGACTAGCCGGAGGGTCTGTATCTGCGAGCAAGTAGCCGCCCGGAGGTCCAGTCGCGGAATCGGCGGGGGCGCACGCCTCGACGGAGCGAGTGCTCCCTACAGAGGGACATCGGGCCGAGGTGGCACCACAGTCCTGCGACGAGTAGACCGACGCCGGGGAACCTCCTTAGGAACCTCCCCCTCTGCCTCTGTCGCTGCCTCAGCTGCCTCGGCTGTCTCGGCCTCTGCCTGGCCCTGCCCGGAGCTCTGAGGCTCCACACCCAGAGAGGTGAAGGTCGTCCGACAACCGACAGGCATGAGCGTGCTAGTCGGTGAGTGGTGAAAGCGCTCGACCTCCTCAACTCCACGCCGTTGCTCTGGCGACAACTAATCCTCAATCCGTAAACCGCTACCACGGCCTCCCTGCTCAGCACGCTCAGCGGCGTCTGCAACTGCCCTGGCCTGATCGGCCTCTCGCTGCTCTCTAGTGCGCTTCCTGCGCGTGATCAACTTCCCCTTCCCGGGCCTCTGACCAGAAGGGGGACGGGGAGGAGAGTCCCCCGAGGCACCACCGACGTTCTTGCAGGGCATAGCTGACAAGAACGAGAACAACTGCCGCTGAAGGAAGGTGAACTGCCACTGAGAAAGTCAACTACCGCTGAACAACCCTGCCAAGTCCACTGACAAGAAACTCCCCCTGTCTCAGACAACCAACGGACACTGATACTCGCGAGGCTTGGCCTCGATCCTTACCCGTGGGCTTGGCCCCGGGTTCTCTGACACTGCCAACTGACCACAAGCTGTCAACTGCCATGGACTCACTGCAAGAATAGACGGGATATATATAAGAAACATATAATCTAGAGACGAGAGGACCTATCAGAAGCAAAGCAATTGAGATAAGAGAGGAAAGGCTTCACTACCTGACGATCGGACGAAATGAACCCAAGAAAAGGTAAGAACCGACGTTTCGGCGTCCACACATCACCCGGAGAGGTCTGCAAAAAGATAGGAGCGAAACGGGGTTCGGAAACTTGAGGAACGGCCTTAGGGACATTTCATCGAACACCGAGAGGGCATGGATGTGGATTGAAGGGGTGGTGCTCACTGGGGGGTTTCCGACCGGAGAGAAGTCGCCGGAGAGCTCAGGACGCGAGGGAGGAGCTCCAGCGGACGTCGACGGGCACGGATACGAACTCCGGCGAGGTGGTTTGTGCCTCTGGTGAATCCCGACGGCGGCGGGCGCGCGCAGTCGGCCTGGGGGAGGCGGGCAGGGAAAGCGGCGGAGCAGCGGCCGGCGGCGAGCTGGCTGGGCGCGAGCAAGAGGAGTGGGCGCGGCGGCCGACGATGGAGGTTGCGGCGGCGAGGGTAGTTAGGGTTCGGGTGCTCAGGGACGGCGGCGGTGTCTAGGCACAACGAAGACGAAGAGTGAAGGAGTGACACGTGGGGCCTGCAAGTCAGTAGAAAAACGCATTGTGCCGCTTAAAGGGGCATCGGACGCGTCGATGGCATGGCATCGAACGCTCCGATGTCCACTCAGAGAGCTCCAAAAATGCCCATTTTGCATCGGACGCGTCCTATGCCTCGGCATCGAACGCTGGGCAGCGTCCGTTGGGGCAATGGACGCTCTGATGAATACGCATCGGACACGATGCCAACACTGTTCCAGCCGGGGCTGTGTACAGTGGGGGCATCGGATGCTGGGGCCAGCGTCCGATGCAGCGTCCGATGCTGCAAATTGGATCGTTTCGTAGATCTCCGTCGCGGCTCCCTCTCTCAACCAAGTTCTGACTCAAATAAAAGGCAAATAAACACCAGTTGGAACCTAGTATGAGCATCCTCGCATAAACCCTCAATTTTATAAATATTTTGCCATAGGCTACATATCATTTTTAGGTAAAATAGGCAATAAATCCCGAGGAGACAACATGTGACCACCAAAACTAGGGGACTCAACCATTAGGAGCTTCAAATGCTCCCCCTAGCGGTGGACGAAAACAGCGGTTGCTCAAAGCTTAACCGAAAAGAAACGACAAGGCAACACACATGCATATGCAATGCAATACGGAATTTGAATCTAGGTTGCTTGTCAAGTTTGCTCATGGGTAAGCTTCTTTACACGCTTTTTGGGGCGGTTATCTTAACCACGTCTGACAAGCCTATGTGCATAGCATAAGTTAAACATGGCATATGTTACAATGAAATGCAAAGACAACCCCCTTTCACCTTTTAACAAAGTTACTTAGATCAAACACATTAAGCTCACTTCGCAATCTACAAAGGGTGTTTTCATCTAGGGGTTTAGTGATGATATCCGCCAATTGATCTTCGGTTCTAACTCCTTCTAAGGATATATCTTTCTTTAAAACATGGTCTCTAAAAAAGTGATGGCGAATATCTATGTGCTTTGTGCGATAGTGTTGAACCGAGTTGTTAGCAAGCTTAATCGCGCTCTCATTGTCACACAACAAAGGTACCCTTTCTAGAACTACACCATAGTCTAAAAGGGTTTGTTTCATGTAGAGGATTTGTGCACAACAAGCACCCACGGCTATGTATTCCGCCTCGGCGGTAGACAAGGCCACACTATTTTGCTTTTTCGAACTCCATGAAACTAGTGATCTCCCAAGCAAATGGCACCCTCCGGATGTGCTTTTTCTATCTACTTTGCAACCCGTGTAATCCGAATCAGAATACCCAATGAGTTGGAAGTTAGCTCCTTTGGGATACCAAAGGCCAATGCTTGGGGTGTGCTTTAGGTACCTAAGGATTCTCTTTACCTCTATGAGATGTGATTCCCTAGGATCGGCTTGAAAGTGAGCACACATGCACACACTAAACATGATGTCGGGCCTAGATGCGGTCAAATATAACAAGCTACCAATCATAGAATGGTAGAGAGTTTGATCAATCGGGTTACCTCCCACATCTAGATCGAGATGTCCATTTGTTGGCATTGGAGTCTTGATAGGCTTGCAATCAACCATGTTGAAGCGCTTGAGGAGGTCTTTTGTGTACTTCTCTTGAGATATAAAAGTCCCCTCCTTCAATTGCTTGACTTGGAAGCCTAGGAAGAATGTGAGCTCGCCAATTATGGACATTTCAATCTCCTTCGACATCAAGTCACCAAATTCCTTGCAATAGGCTTCATTTGTTGACCCGAAGATGATATCATCAACGTAGACTTGACAAATGAAGATCTCTCCATCAAGCTTCTTGTTGAATAGTGTGGTGTCGACCTTCCCAATGGTGAAGCCCTTCTCAATGAGGAAGTCCCGAAGGCGTTCATACCATGCTCTAGGGGCTTGCTTAAGCCCATATAACGCCTTGGACAACCTATAAACATGATTAGGATATCTAGGGTCTTCAAACCTAGGAGGTTGATCAACATAGACTAGTTCATTTATGAAGCCATTTAAAAACACACTTTTCACATCCATTTGATATAATTTAATGTCATGATGTGATGCATATGCAAGGAGGATACGGATGGCTTCTAGTCTTGCAACCGGTGCAAAGGTCTCTCCAAAATCCAAGCCTTCTACTTGAGAGAACCCCTTTGCCACTAGCCTTGCCTTGTTTCTAATAACCTTGCCTTGATCATCTTGCTTGTTCCTAAACACTCATTTTGTTCCTATGACTCTTGCGCCTTTTGGTTGCTCTTCAAGTGTCCAAACTTGGTTGCGGGTGAAGTTGTTTAATTCTTCATGCATGGCATTCACCCAATCCGGATCACCTAGAGCTTCATCTACAATGGTAGGCTCAACAAGAGACACAAAGGAGTGATGTTCAATAAATAGAGCAAGTTTTTGAGATCGAGTCATTACACCCCTTGTTGGACTCCCTATGATGAGATCTTGAGGATGAGCTTGTAGTAGAGGAGTAGTCCTTTGATCAACCACTTGAGGAGCATCAACATCTTGAGCTTGTACCACCATTTGATCATGGGAGACATGAGTATCTTCAAATGGCTCTCTCCCATCTTTATCATCATCTTGTGGTACATTTGATGAGGATGGCTTGTCAATGACTTGCACATCATCATCATCATCTTTAGGCTTGATGGCTCCAACGAGCATGTTCTTCATTGCTTCCCTCAATGGTTCATCACCTACATCATCAAGATTATCATGCTCTCCTTGAGAGCCATTAGATTCATCGAATTCCACATCATATGTTTCTTCTACCATCCCGGTGGCATGGTTGAATACTCGATATGCTTTGGACTTCAATGAGTAACCAACAAGAAAACCAATATCACATCGGCGTTGGAACTTCCCTAGGTGTTGGCGCTTCTTGTAGATGTAGCATTTGCACCCAAACACTCTAAAGAAAGATACATCCGGTTTCTTGTTGTTGAGTAGCTCATAGGGGGTCTTGCCAAGGAGACGATGGGGGAACAACCGGTTTGATGCATAGCAAGCAGTGTTGATTGCTTCCGCCCAAAATCTTTCCGGTGTAGAGTACTCATCTAACATTGTACTTGCTAGGGTGATTAGTGTCTGGTTCTTCCTCTCAACTACCCCATTCTGTTGTGGTGTGTCGGTTGCGGAGACTTCATGCTTGATCCCAACTTCATCACAATATTCCTCAATATGGGTGTTGTCGAACTCTTTTTCATTATCACTTCTTATTTTCTTGATCTTCAAGTCAAACTCATTTTGGGCCCTCTTGGCAAACTTGTTGAATTAAGGGGTTGCTTTGGATTTGTCATGAAGAAAGAATACCCAAGTATATCTCGAATAGTCATCAACAATCACTAGGCAATAGAGATTTCCACCCAAGCTAGCATATGTTGTTGGCCCAAATAGATCCATGTGAAGTAGCTCTAACTCTCTTGATGTTGACACAAAGGCTTTGGTTGGATGAGTATTTGCAACTTGCTTGCCGGCTTGACATGCACTACACAATTTGTCCTTCTCAAATTTGACATCCTTCAAGCCTCTAACCAAATCCTTCTTCAATAGCTTGTTGAGAGTGTTCATTCCCACATGCGCCAATCTTCTATGCCATAGCCAACCAAGTGATTGCTTTGTGAACAAACATGTCTTCAAGTTGGCATCTTCGGAGGAGAAATCCAGTAGATAGAGATTGTTGTATCTAAAGCCTTGAATCTCACTTGTGCATCATCTTTCTTGGTCACAACCACTTCTTTGTTGGTGAACAAACATTGAAAGCCAAGATCACAAAGTTGCCCAACGGATAGCAAGTTGAAGCTCAATGATGCAACAAGAAGCACATTGGAGATGGTATGATCATTTGATATTGCCACTTTGCCCAATCCCTTGACATTGCCCTTTGAGTTGTCACCAAATGTAATCTTTTCTTGATCATTGACATTCTCTTCTAGTGGGGTGAACATCCGGGGATCACCGGTCATATGTTGTGTGCAACCACTATCAATCACCCAATGAGATCCACCGGTCTTATAGTTCACCCACACACACAAGAAATCAAGCTTGAGCTTTCGGGACCCAAACTTGTTGAGGTCCCTTAACCTTCTCAACTAGTGACTTTGCAACCCATATTTGCTTTGGCCTATTTTTGTTAGGAGGCCCCATGAACATGACTTTCATCTTGCCACTAGAGTCTTGTCTAAGCATGTAGTGAGCATTGAAAGCAAAGGGCCTAGCATGCTTGGGCAAGGGTGTGGGTTTTGGCTCTTCACAATCATGAGCAAAGTGTCCTTCCTTTCCACACTCATAGCATCTCCCAATCTTCTTCTTCTTTGGCTTTGTGATGCTCTTGCATTGCTTCATCTTCTCTTCAAGAAAGCCAATACCATTTCTATTGGTCTTCATTACGGTGTTCATGAGTAGCTCACTTTGAAGACATTGACCCTAGGTGAATTTCTTCAATCCGGTGGTGAGGTGCTCTTTCTCCTTCTTGAGCTTGTCATTCTCTTGTTGGAGTTCCAATTGGGATGGTGTCATTTTGTAATCCCTCTCCATCTTCAATCTCTTGTTTTCTTCTTTTAGCATGTCTAGCTCAAGTGACATGCTATAATCATCATCTTGGGTCTCAACAATGACTTGCTTTGTGGTTGCAAGCTTCTCTAGATCACTTTTGAGCTTTGCATTCTCATTCTTGATCTTGATGTAGTCATCATAGTGATCGGCCACAACTACTTTCTTGCCCTTGTCACTAGCTCTTTGCTCATCATGCTCACTAACCAAGTCCTCACAAGATTGTTCTATGTCACACTTAACAACAAGGTTAGGGACATCATGTGTCTCATGAGAAAGTATATCATAAGCTACAACAAGTGTATCATGATCTACTTTAACTTGAGTATATTGTTCCTTAAGCAAAGCATAGCTAGAGTTAAGGGTACTATGCATCTTATCAAGTTTTTTATTTTTAGCTTTGAGCTCTTTGTTAGAAGTCTTGAGCTCCTTGATAGATGATGACATAGTAGCAAGTTCATTTTGTTGCTCATTACTAGCATGTATAGCATGATCATATTTTTCAACAAGAGATTCATTTTCATCAACAAGCTTCTCATTTTTAGCTCTAGTCTTTCTTATGATTCTAGAATAGTTGTTTAGCAAATCAACAAGTTCATCATAAGAGGGGGCTTTGAATTCTCCATCACTCTTATCATCACTAGAGTCATCATCACTTTGTACCTTCCGGTCACCCTTGCCCATGAGGCATAGGTGTGTAGTGGATGATGGCGACAGTGGTGGTGTAGAAGTCTCAATCACTAGAGCGGCCACCTTCTCCTTCTCATCATCACTATCTTCATTGAATGAGCCACCGGAGGAGTCAATGTCGGTGAGCCAATCACCAACAATGTAAGCTTTGCCACCTTTCTTGTGATATTGCTTCTTCTTCTTGCCATCCTTCTTGTAGGGCTTTTCACTCTTCTTCTCATCTTCGCTTGATGAGTCATATTTCTTGCCCTTGTTCTTGTTCTTGTAGTTGTCTTTCTTGGGCTTGGTGCATTGGTGAGCAAGATGGCCAAGTTCACCACAATTGTAGCAATCCATCTCGGAGATTGGCCTTCTCTTGCAACTTGTGAAGAATTTCTTCTTTCTTGAGTCAAAGTTGACTCCATTCCTGTTAAGCTTCTTCAACATATTTGTGGTTCTTCTCACCATGAGAGCAATGTTTGTATCATCTTCCTCATCACTTGAGCTCTCATGGTGTACCTCAATTGACTTGGACTTGCCTTTCTTGTCATGGCTTGCTTTGAAGGCCAAGTCTTTCTTCTTGTCAGTGGAGGAGCCACCACTTGGTGTGATGTGCATGTACATCTCATGCGCATTGATCTTTCCCAAGATTTGTGTTGGTGTAGTGGTGGAAAGATCACTTTGATGTAGCACGGTCACAATGTGTCCATACTTCTCAATTGGAAGAACACAAAGAATCTTCCTCACAACATCGGATGATTGCATTTGTGTGAGGCCAAGTCCATTTAACTCTTCTACAAGAACATTCAAGCGTGAGTACATTTCATTTGCACTTTCATTAGCATGCATATCAAAAGAATGAAGCTTTTGCATAACTAAATGATAGTGTTCCTCACGCTCACTCTTGGTTTCCTCATGGAGAGCACAAATGTTATCCCATAGATCATGGGCATTCTTGTGGTTTCGGATGCGGTTAAACACATCCTTGCAAATGCCTCTAAATAGAATGTTTTTGGCTTTTGCATTCCACTTTTCATTCTCTTCCTCATGTGGCGTGAGGCTAGTGCCCTCCTTGTGTTTGGGGAACCCGGTTATGGCGGCTTCGCGGCACTTTACATCAACCGCTTCTAGGGGTGCGGATAACAAATGAAACACAACACAATATATGTAAAGATGGTGACTAGCAACTTGTTGAACACAAAAACACAAGATACAGTACCGCCAAAGGGCTATAGGATATTTTTGTGTCTTTTTCAGTGGACTATAGGTGATGAACTAAAATAGTACTATATGATGGATAAATCAAAGATAAATATCTAGATGATGGAAAGACCCACCGTGACAACGAAAGCTTTGATACCAGATGAAAGGTACCGATCGGATATCGGTACAAGGATGGCCCGATCTTCATGACAGTAGGTCTTGGACTAGGAAATTTGTAACGGAAACAGCGGAGAATAAAGGATAACTTGCTGAAGAACAGCGGGTAACTAGCTTTATACCTGACCAATGTTGGATGTGACCCAAGCGACGGGGAGAGAGACACCGAAACCGTGAAGACTTCGACTCGATCTCCAAACGATCGCAGAACCACAGCTGGAGCTAATCCACACAAGACGGGGCAGCCGTACTGGAACCCGTAGAGCACGAATCAGTGGATCCCAGAGGAATCTCTCCACAAGTCCAAGAAGAACAAGGAAGAACAAGGGTTGACTAAGCACTCGGCAGCTTGACTGCAATATCACTGGGATTATCTTAATTCATCAAAAGTTGTTGATAGCTTACACATATGAGGTATTTATACTAGAAACTAGCCTCCTGGATAAGTGAAAACACGAAAATAATATAAAAACATCGCTAGTGTGAAATGGTCTCCTCGGAGTGAACTCTAGAGCTGATTCCGCGTGGCTGTTTGACTTTTGTGCAGTCTTTAGTATTTCTGCAATAACTCCATCTAGGAAACTCCAAACGATGCGCGGCTAGATGCGTTTGAAAGCTAACTCAATAAGCTTTCACCATGTGCTCCTTGCTGCTTTAAACCTTGTATGTTGATACAGTTTTGCACGAGAAGTTGGACATCAGGCAGACTGCTGACTCCCGGACCAGGCAGCACCAAAACTGGTCGGGTGTTTTACTGGGATATCCAAACTGGTCGGGGCTGGTACATTAGAAAGTAGATTTCAGAAGCTTTCCAAATTGTCCTCATGAGCCTTTATATCTTTTGGGAGTCAAAAGTTATGATCGATTCTTTCTGACGGTTCTACCGTGTCGGTCTTGCTCGAGCTTGATTCTTCTCTTGGTTTCGCCCTTTGTGTATTCTGCTCTTCCTCTTCGGTAAACCTAAGCAACATTAACATACATGACTTAGGCAACATAAAGTTCTTATTAAGGCTTAATTGAAAATCACAAAGTAGCGCGTGCACCTCTTGTTGTATCTTCTTAGCTTGGCTACAAGTAATTAGTCCTGCAGGGGTCTTGATTGGCATAGAGGTCAGAAATATAGCTGGTGAGGTTGTTGAGGTGGTCGAAGAGGTCTCCGAGCTCGATGACATGGTCCAAGAGGAGGTCGGTGATGTTGCCGACGCTGCCATGGTCATATCATCCTTCCCCTCTTGAAAAGGAGTCGTCCTCGACTCTAACTCTTCTAATTCAAAGGATTGTGCTAGGCCATCAACTTGGAGTGTCACAATCTTCTTCTATCACAGCAAGGTGTTTAAATCTATAATCATATAAACCAAGTAGTAGCCTTGTAGGTATAAATCTAAATGATTTGGAATTAAGTTTAGTTTTCATCTTGAATGGATGCCAAGAACAAATAGTGAATGTTGATCGCCTTGGCATGGTCACATCATCCTCCCACCCTTCAAGAAAAGTCATCCACAACTTTTGTTTACCTTTCAGGCTTTGTGGTAGTGCAAGTACCATGGACGTCACTTCTGAAATCTTCTCACTTTCCTCTTCAATTATTTCCATGTCATGAGCAGCCATTTCTTCTTTATTCTCATTGAGAACCGTGTTATCTAATAGCATTGCAGAAGCAATTGTTGCAAAAGAATCAAGAACGAAAGCCTTCTCAAATGCTATTGACTTTGCATCACTTGAAGTGAAAGCATTTGCATTGGTACTGCCTTCAATCTAAACTTTTTGTTGCATGTTAGGCATTGAATTTTTTGCATCAATATCCATGGCCATCAGTTGATCCTCCTCATCAAATATTGGGGGCTCATCATAATTCACTACTTCTTGTTCTTCATGAGCCTGCATCACACAAGGAACAATACTAGAAGAAGATATTATTATGTTAGTAGCAAATAATTCCTCACATGATTCACCTTCTTTGTCACTCAATTTTTGTGGATCTCTCTCATGCAGAATTTTGTGGCTCTCCTTCCCATATATGGTTGTAACTCTCACACTCAATTTTGATGGGTGGCACTCTTTCTCACATATGGTGGAATCTCTCATCTTTGTAGTTGGAACTCTCACACTCAATTTTAGTGGGTGGCACTCTTTCTCACATGATTTTCGTTGACCATGGGATCTTCCTCGTGCCTCTTGCTAAACTTTTCTTGTGGACACATAAAAATCTACATCACCAATATTCTCATGCGAGAACATGACATTGGGTGCACTCAATTCTATCAAATCCCCCTTCCTATCTATCATAACTAATCCCTCTTTTCCCATTGGCTTGGTTCTTTGCGGTTGTGGAGTTTTATTTGTCTTTAGAAACTCCCTCTCACTATATTTGTGGGTCTCTCGTAAATGTTTCTCGCTCTCTCACTGTTTTCTTGTATGGTCATCCTTCAAAATCACACGAGCAACTTCTTGATGTTGTCCTCTATGGCCAAAGAGACCACCACAAGAGTTGGTTGGGCTATGTTGTTGTTGAGCCCGATCTTGTAGTGTAGGAAAATGTGCATTGAACATCCTCTCCATGCCATGCAGCACTAAGTTTTCAAAGTGACGTAAGTCGGCCCATGAAACTGGTGGTTCCTTTTCTCCATGACGATCACGATGAACACTTGAATTGGATCCTGCCATGTTAGCTCTAATGCAAGAACAATTGAATAGGTAGCAATTTGTGGAATCACACAAGCTCACCTCTTACTTACCCAAGTTCTTTCCTGATCTCAAGGACAGTGAGCGTGCTAGTGTAGCAACTCAATAGAAGTGATTTCGAGATCGAAAGGATTACGAGTCAAACGTCCTGGTTTTAAATTTTGGTGGAGCTATAGGTGGTTTAAACAAGGGAGGCTACGGTACTGAAATTTAAGTGGTTTGAGATGCTCAAAAAAATATAAAGTTGCTGCTACTTAGATCACCAAAGTAAATCTGAATATGTAGAACAAAAATTTTCAGCAGACCAACTGCAGAACAACCCCTTTCAACTTCTCTCTCTTTTTTCTCCTTTCTTTTTTTCTTCTTCTTTTCTTTTCTCTGAACCTTTCTTTTCTCTAAATTTTTTTATAATAATAGGGGTGCGGATAACAAATGAAACACAACACAATATATGTAAAGATGGTGACTAGCAACTTGATGAACACAAAAACACAAGATACAGTACCGCCAAAGGGCTATAGGATATTTTTGTGTCTTTTTCAGTGGACTATAGGTGATGAACAAAAACAGTACTATATGATGGATAAATCAAAGATAAATATCTAGATGATGGAAAGACCCACCGTGACAACGAAGGCTTTGATACCAGATGATAGGTACCGATTGGATATCGGTACAAGGATGGCCCGATCTTCACGACAGTAGGTCTTGGACTAGGAAATTTGTAACAGAAACAACGGAGAATAAAGGATAACTTGCTGAAGAACAGCGGGTAACTAGCTTTATACCTGACCAAGGTTGGATGCGACCCAAGCAATGGGGAGAGAGAGACACCGAAACCGTGAAGACTTCGACTCGATCTCCAAACGACCGCAGAACCACAGCTGGAGCTAATCCACACAAGACGGGGCAGCCGTACTGGAACCCGTAGAGCACGAATCAGTGAGTCTCAGAGGAATCTCTCCACAAGTCCAAGAAGAACAAGGAAGAACAAGGGTTGAGTAAGCACTCGGCAGCTCGGCTGCAATATCACTGGGATTATCTTAATTCGTCAAAAGTTGTTGATAGCTTACACATAGGAGGTATTTATACTAGGAACTAGCCTCCTGGATAAGTGAAAATATGAAAATAATATAAAAACGTCGCTAGTGTGAAAGGGTCTCCTCGGAGTGAACTCTAGAACTGATTCCGTGTGGCTGTTTGACTTCTGTGCAGTCTTTAGTGTTTCTGCAATAACTCCATCTAGGAAACTCCAAACGATGCACGGCTGGATGCGTTTGAAAGCTAACTCAATAAGCTTTCACACCATGTGCTCCTTGCTGCTTGAAACCTTGTACGTTGATACAGTTTTGCACGAGAACTTGGACATCAGGCAGACTGCTGACTCCCAGACCAGGCAGCACCAAAACTGGTCGGGTGTTTTACTGGGATATCCAAACTAGTCGGGGCTGGTATCATTAGAAAGTAGATTTCAGAAGCTTTCCAAATTGTCCTCATGAGCCTTTATATCTTTTGGGAGTCAAAAGTTATGATCGATTCTTTCTGACGATTCTATCGTGTCGGTCTTGCTCGAGCTTGGTTCTTCTCTTGGTTTCGCCCTTTGTGTATTCTGCTCTTCCTCTTCGGTAAACCTAAGCAACATTAACATACACGACTTAGGCAGCATAAAGTTCTTATTAAGGCTTAATTGAAAATCACAAAGTAGCGCGTGCACCTCTTGTTGTATCTTCTTAGCTTGGCTACAAGTAATTGGTCCTGCAGGGGTCTTGATTGGCATAGAGGTCGGAAATATAGCTGGTGAGGTTGTTGAGGTGGTCGAAGAGGTCTCCGAGCTCGGTGATGTTGCCGACGCTGCCATGGTCATATCACTACCGGTCACAACTTGACTTGGGTCATCCACAAAGCCTCCGGATGATCACCAAGCTCTTCGATCACCACCAAGCCGTCTAGGTGATGCCGATCACCAAGAGTCTATTCTACCGCACAAAAGACAATGTCTATGCCACTCCTACTCTAGCAAAGCAATTCAATAAAGGATGAACAACAAATATATTGCGGAATTGAATTGCTCAAAGGTAAATGCGTAGGTAAAGGAGTAGAGATGACAAGACGATCTTTTTGCCGAGGTATCAAGGTGTCGACACACCCCCTAGTCCTCGTTGGAGCACCCGCGCAAAGATATCGCTCCCCCTTGATCTGCGCAAGGATCAAGTGCTCACTACGAGCTGATTCTTTGTCACTCCGGCCCGGTGAATCGCTCGCTACCGGTCACAACTTGACTTGGGTCATCCACAAAGCCTCCGGATGATCACCAAGATCTTCGATCACCACCAAGCCGTCTAGGTGATGCCAATCACCAAGAGTAACAAGCTAGAACTCTCACTTGACAAGACAAGGCCAAAGAGATGGATGGATGCACACTTGCTACTCAATTCTCACTAGGAGGTCACTAATTCTCTCAATTAGCAATTCTCTCAACCTCACTAGGGCTCTTGCACTTTCTCACTCTCACAATGTGTCTCTCAGCAGATGGAAGTGGCAAGAACACTCTAATAGAGAAGAGGGAGGAGTATAAATACTCCCCCAACTGACCATCCAAAAGAGCACTGAACAGGTGTTTCTGCGGGGGCATCAGACGCTCCGATGCCTAACATCGGACCCTCCGATGACCTCGACCAACGGTCGACTGTACTACCTGTCAGACAACTTAAAGGAGCATCGGACGCTGGGCAGCGTCCGATGCCACCACAACGGACGCGTCCGATGTGGTTTTACCCTCTCTAGAACCTCTCTGCATGGATGTTGGCATTTCTTAACGTCGCTACTAAGAATAGATGTTTAGTCTATCCCTGGCAACGACGCCAGAAATGCTGTGACACTCCTTAATGGAATCACTCTAAGAATGAACCACATAAATAATAATCTAGTGAAGATACTAAGGAGTGTACGGGACACTACTAACTTCACTTAACGTCAAGTTGCCATCCCCAACGTGAAGGTAGCAATGTAATTATATCAGAGCACTGGATCTAAAGATATATATTTACCCGCAAGCGCGCAGATAAATACACCCGTTGTAGAAGCATTTCACCCAAGCTAGTCTCAGGTATCGTTATTTATATTTAGCATAGAGACTAATCAATTCAAAGTATGATGGTATTATACTAGTGAGGACATAACAACAATTAATGAGGCACACACTTATGATAAAGACTGATAACACACTTATTACTCTAAACAGGGATTAGATAGTAGAAGTAATGATAAATGATAATGATAAATGGTAACAGAGAGTAGATCAATGAAAGATAATCTTAGAACAGTACTTCCTAGCAAGTGATGACTAGAACAGGCATTAAATAGAAACATTCCTAAGTTATTCTAATTACAAGTCATAACATACATTGATTAGTGCAAACATATTTGACAATCATTGGCTAGGTCATATCATATTTATAATCAAGAAGCAACACCATAGTAAAGGTGCCAAACAGAATAACCCCTAAACCATGAGTTAACTGAGCCATACTGAATGCTATATTCGGAAGGTGGAATACAAAGGACTCAACAATGAGTTAACTGAGCCATACTGAATGCTATATTCGGAAGGTGGAATACAAAGGACTCAACAGGAATATCGCACCCGCGATCTACCACTCTATCCGGAACATAGGACGTATTCGTAGATAAATAGTGTATAGGCACCACGCCTACACAACATCTATCACCCATCCAATGATCATTAAGATGAGTGCTATACGAACATGAGTATAAACATAATGATGAACTATCTATGCCAAATATATAATCAAAGCAGACTATAAACAATATAACTAAGAATATAATGGTTGATGTCTTAGTCATATCAATTGTATTGCTAAATAGGACATAAAGATGAACAATAAGGTGAATTAGATCATCAAGAAGAACTAAAGTACGAACTAGAACATGAACTAGAACTGGATTATAAACTAGAAGATGAACTAGAACTAGACGATGAACTAGAACATAAACAATGATGAACTAGAAGAACAATTATGAAATAGATCCATAATGTTAATACAAGATAGAAGATCTTGGGTTTACCGAGCCTTCTCGTGACTAGATCCGGAATCCAAGCGAAGCTTGCCTCCTCTAATCCTATTCTATCTAACTATTCTAGGTGGATGTAGTTCTAGAGCTATTGATTGATCTCCTTCTCTGGTGGTAGCCTGATGTGATCAAACCCTGATCTGATTGCTTCTTAGTTCTGATGCCCTGGAGAGGGGGGTCTGGGGCTGCTTATATAGCCCTAGGCGAGGAATCGTGGCCGTTGGATCAAACCGACCTTAGGTACGGTTGAGATGCATTCTCGTAGGCGGTGGAGGAAGGTTCCAGAAGGCGGAATCCATCGGGCCCAGGGGCCGACCGGTCGGTCTCATGGGCTGGGTCTCGCGGTGCCCGACCTCTTGGTGTCATCTGGTGTCTTCTAGATGCTTCTAGAATAATCCTGATGCGTCGGTTCGGTTATCTCCCGTCGGTTTCCTTCTAGGGGAAGCTATCTGTGTTGATTTCCTGGTTTAGTCCCTATAGAACCACAATTCACCAAAACTCGTGGAATATTGTCAATTGAAACCCTAATCCTTTGTTGGTGATTGAATTCATACCCTTTTCATATTTATTTATCCTTTAATTGTGATAGATAATCAGTGTCAACAACTCCCCCAAGCTTACCTTTTGCTAGTCCCTTAGCAAATAATCATGATGAATCAAGAATTGCTACTATGCTTTCACACCTCAAAGGTACATATGTTCAAACAAAAATCTTCCCTTGGACTAGAGTTAACTATTCTGACTTACTCATATTACCTTTAACTATGGAGCTTTTGCCTTTACCTGGGTCTTTAAACAATTAAAAGATAGAACAATCAAGTTAAGCACTGTATCTCTAACTCTTTGATCAACCTTTATTCTGGAGTTTTTATATATTTTCAAAATAAGATTCAGAGATCATACTGTATGACACTCTCAAACCGCTCTTTTATCTTTTATGATTCCTCACTGATGTATTTTCCTTCTTTTCTATGAATATATATTTGGAGCTTTTAAGAAGTGAATAACATATCTTTCCAAGTCAAAGTTCAAAGTTAGGGAGAAAGATGTCATACTCATAGATCAAGAACTTAGAACTTTTGAAATTTGTCATCTCTTGCAGGCATATTGTAATTAGAGGGACCATGGGCTATCTTTCTTTTTTTCACTTTTCATATTTTTTTCTTTTCATATTTTTATCATAACTCTTTTTCTTTTCTTTGGAGGTAGTCGGACACTTGTCCCTTTTTATTTCCTCCTTTTATACTTTTGCATAGCCTCATGCCTCTAACACAATAATACTTCGGAAGAGTGAATCTTTTAATAAAATATTCTTGATCTCTAGAGCATGATAAATTTCTCAACTATAACTAAAAACTTAGAACAAAGCAAGTAGCCTTATCTTAAGATCATATTAATGGCTCTAGGTAGGAATTCATGTTATGTCATACATGATCTCATCATGTGTTTTTAATCTTTTCAAAGTGTAAATCTCTAGAACTCTAGTATCTCTAGGAATTAGATAAACAACAGCTCAAACATTTTTATATCATATCTCACAATTATCTAGACTTTAGATCAAGCATTTACAATCCTTAGGTTTCCGGTTCAGAGTTTATTCAGAACAGCTTTGTCTAAAACTCAAGAAAATTTAAGTTTGAACACTAGGTACTTAAAAGGGATTACGACAGAGCAATTGTTCATCATTTTCATCATGAGCAAAATTAAGTTTATATCCACCTAGATATTTATTCATTATATAATATCTTTATTTAGTTTTCTAATAGTTATTTATCTTTTTATGAGTTTCTTTGTTTATTAACCTGATCTAACTAAACCGAACTAATAGTAATAAAAAGCCGTGATACTTATCGTGATAACTGAGGGTGCCTTCCCCCAAGCTGGATTTTGACATGGTCTTTTCTCCAGAAGACGAGTAGACCGTTAGCGGTTTCTTAAGTCCTTCTCTTCTTCTCTCCCTGCTGAATTCAAAGATAGACAACACAACTCGTGGAACTTGATTAAGCGTTAGTGATAAATATTCCTCCCTCTGTCTAGTTGTCTTAAAGCTCTTAAGATTATTTATGTTCTTCCTTTCCACTAAGCAGAGTTTCAGCACTGTTTCATAGTGTCTCTTTTTAGATTTTTGTTTCTATAGATGTATGCAATGCAGAAGTAAATATGCAGATGTATATTTTTATTATTTTTATGCCTCCACAGAAAGTGTGATACTCTCATGGGGCTTAGAGTTTTCCATATTTTATTTTGTTTTCTAATGCAGATATAATTGCTAAGAAGTAAATATGATAATAACAGTAAAATGACTATGCTGATTCTACTAATTATGCAATGATGAATTTAATGCTAATCAATATAGATAACTACCAAGTTACCTTCCGGCGAGGATTCGACGTTTATAGTCTATCGAACAAGACTCCTTGTACATTCTTTATTCTTCCTTGGGTACATAAGCAGATCCTGAGGAGGACCTCGATGATTGTACGTTAATAGAATTCTCTTTCTTCTTCCATACCCGCTTGACTGGTGGACTTGTCTCCTTTACTTCATCGCCCTTCATTTCCTTTAATGGGATGTCCTCACTCCTGGTGACTTCTCCTTCATAGTCAGCCCATCCATCCTTGATTGGTCGATTATTGTTGCGTTGGGATGTGCGGCGCCTCCTCCTTGAGTGATTCTTCTTATCCTGTACATTTGTGGCATAGCTATTGAAGTAACAGCGCACCTTCTCCCTTGGGAACTGGAAGTGGATCTCTCCAGATCTCATGTAGATGATGGCGCCAGTGGTGTTGAGGAAGGGTCTTCCTAGGATGATGTGAATATCCTCTTCTCTTCCCATGCCTAGTACCATGAAGTCGGTGGGAACGTAGTAGTCTTCAATCTGGATCATTACATCCTTTACTACTCCCTCCGGAAATCGATAAGTTTGGTCCGCCAGCTGTAGCTGCACATATGTTTGATACATAGGTCTATTTTTAAATAAGTATTCATATGTTACCTTAGACATTATGTTAACACTTGATCCGATGCCGCAGAACGTCTTGTGGAATGTACTTCCCTCGATCTTGCAGTAGATGGTGGGTACGCCTGGGTCGTCTCTCTTGGCGAGGTATGGTGATGGAAGAAGGTGGTCACTCTCTGTTTGGACAGAGTTGACCATCATACTATGTCTTGATGTGGTTGTGTAGCCTTATTCTTCCTCCTTCTGTTCCTGTTCTTCTTTATTGATGTTATAGCGTTTGCATCTTCGTAAGGCATCTGAGGGTGGACTCGAGTAATGAGTGTACGTCTCTTGAAGCTGAATCTTTCTTTGTTGCCTGTGATTGTGAAACAGATCTTGGCGCTGTCCGCGTAAATGATGGCTTTGGTTGAGCTTAGGAACGGGCGTCCAAGAATGATGGGTGCTCTATTTTTTCCACCTGTTTTGATGATCACAAAATCTACACACACATACGAGCGTCCCACTCGAATACAGACATCTTCTAGAATTCCCAATGGGTAGCACAGTGTCTGATCTGCAAGGTGCAAACACATACTTGTATATAACAGAGGTACACCATGAATTTGTTCATATATTACCTTTGGCATAATGTTGACGCTTGCTCCATGGTCGCAGACTGCTTCTTCAAAATTCTCAGGTCCAATGTGGATTGGAATGACAGGTCTTCCTGGATCTCCTTTCTTTGGGCAATGGAGTCATCCTTCCATCCCCTCGATGGTCTAGCTGTGAGCTGCCCTACATCATAAATATCTACAAGATTTGTAGTCTCTAGCTCTTCCGGACTTCCAGGAATCTTACCTTTTTCAGCCATAGGGACTGAAGCTGCTAACCGAGATAACTGAGATTCTATCATCTTATTAAAACTATGTTGATTATTTATGGCAGAAGTAAAGCTATCCATTCTAGTATTAATGTTCTCAAGCAGTTTATCATTGGAAGCTATCTTCTTAGACATATTATCAATAATCTTATTTTGATTAGATATCATCTCTCTCAAAGGTGGTTGGTTGAATGTATTACCTTGGTAGTTACCTGAGTAGTTACCTGAGTAATTAGGCCTTGATTGTTGGTTCCATCCTTGAGCTTGTTGAGGACGATAGTTGGTGTTGTTGTTGATGTACTTTGCATCCTCTTGAATCTCACGACAGTTACTCCCTGAATGACCAGTGCCTCCACACTCTTCACATGTCATGTGAGATTCGTAGATTTGCTTGACGTCTTCTTTCTTGGGAGTGTGTTCATCGAACTTCTTCATGAGTAGGTCAAGTTTGGCAGACAACATGTCTACTTTCTTAAGCTGATGTATTCCTCCCCTCTTGCGTGGTTGAGAGCATTCCTCGTTCCATCCTTGGTTAGAGGCCATCTTCTCAATGAGTGTAGTAGCATTGTTGATAGTGAATGACAAGAATGATCCTCCAGCAGCGGCATCCACATTCTCACGGGTACTTGAAGTGAGCCCGTGGTAGAAGGTTTGCATAAGTAGCCAATTCTCCATCCCATGGTGAGGGCATTCTGATATGTAATCTTAAAAGCGTTCCCAAGCCTCTGGGATTGATTCGTCGTGTTGTTGCTGGAATGTTGAAATCTTGGCACGGAGGGCATTCGCCTTGCCCACTGGAAAGAACTTTGCTAGGAAGGCAGTTGAACAGATCGCCCATAAGGTGTTTTTGTCTTTGTTGGTGTAGAACCATTGTTTTTCTTTTCCCAAGAGTGAGAATGGGAACAAGCGAAGTAGAATGGAGTCTCTTTCGACTCCCCTGATGGTGAAAGGGCTACAAATCTCCAGAAAGTGTTGGAGATGAGCGCTTGCGTCTCATGTGCCTTTCCGCAAAACTAATTAGCTTGCACCATGTTGATCAAAGCTGGCTTGAGTTCAAATCCGTTGTCTCCCATATTGACTGTTGGTCCAGTCCTGATGTTGGCAGTGGTTGGTGCAGAGAACTAGCGGAGTGTCTTATCGGCCATGGTGTCCAATACTGGTGTTAAGCTTCTTCTTATCTGGCTAACTTCTGGAAGTGGTAGTGAGGGTCTCTTGAGTTTGCGTCTTGTTTTCCTTAGTAAAGCTTCGGGATCCTCAATGTAGTTATTCGGAAGTTGGAAACCAGTCATACATCACACCTTGCATAAGTTAAAAGATAAACAAAAGCCAGGGTAAGTCTATTTGAGTAGAGATAAACAATCAGTGCATTATCACATGTGTGTAAGTAAAATGATACGTTCTAGCTACCATTTTAAAATTGCTGCTAATGCAATGTCCTAATAGTGTTTATAAAGATTTTAATAAAAAACCCTAGGTACCATCCTTAATTGAACTGATGTGTTCCATGGCAATGGCGCTAGAAATGCTTGTTGGCATTTCTTAACGTCGCTACTAAGAATAGAGTTTTAGTCTATCCCTGGCAACGGCGCCAGAAATGCTGTGACACTCCTTAATGGAATCACTCTAAGAATGAACCACATAAACAATAATCTAGTGAAGGCACTAAGGAGTGTACGAGACACTACTAACTTCACTTAACGTCAAGTTGTCATCCCCAACATGAAGCTAGCAATGTAATTATATCAGAGCACTGGATCTAAAGATAAATATTTACCCGCAAGCGCATAGATAAATACACCCGTTGTAGAAGCATTTCACCCAAGCTAGTCTCAGGTATCGTTATTTATATTTAGCCTAGAGACTAATCAATTCAAAGTATGATGGTATTATACTAGTGAGGACTTAACAACAATTACTGAGGCACACACTTATGATAAAGACTGATAACACACTTATTACTCTAAACAGGGATCAGATAGTAGAAGTAATGATAAATGATAATGATAAATGGTAACAGAGAGCAGATCAATCAAAGATAATCTTAGAACAGTACTACCTAGTAAGTGATGACTAGAACATGCATTAAATAGAAACATTCCTAAGTTATTCTAATTACATGTCATATCATACATTGATTAGTGCAAACATATTTGACAATCATTGGCTAGGTCATATCATATTTATAATCAAGAAGCAACTCCATAGTAAAGGCGCCAAACAGAATAACCCCTAAACCATGAGTTAACTGAGCCATACTGAATGCTATATTCAGGAGGTGGAATACAAAGGACTCAACAGGAATATCACACCCGCGATCTACCACTCTATCCGGAACATAGGACGTATTCGCAGATAAATAGTGTATAGGCACCACGCCTACACAACATCTATCACCCATCCAATGATCATTAAGATGAGTGCTATACGAACATGAGTATTAACATAATGATGAACTATCTATGCCAAATATATAATCAAAGCAGACTATAAACAATATAATTAAGAATATAATGGTTGATGTCTTAGTCATATCAATTGTATTGCTATCTTGGACATAAAGATGAACAATAAGGTGAATTAGATCATCAAGAAGAACTAAAGTACGAACTAGAACATGAACTAGAACTGGATTATAACCTAGAAGATGAACTAGAACATAAACAATGATGAACAAAGATGAACTAGAAGAGCAATTATGAAATAGATCCATAATGTTAATACAAGAGAGAAGATCTTGGGTTTACCGAGCCTTCTCGTGACTAGATCCGGAATCGAAGCGAAGCTTGCCTCCTCTAATCCTATTCTATCTAACTATTCTAGGTGGATGTAGTTCTAGAGCTATTGATTGATCTCCTTCTCTGGTGGTAGCCTGATGTGATCAAACCCTGATCTGATTGCTTCTCAGTTCTGATGCCCTGGAGAGGGGGGTCTGGGGCTGCTTATATAGCCCTGGGCGAAGAATCGTGGCCGTTGGATCAAACCGACCTTAGGTACGGCTGAGATGCATTCTCGTAGGCGGTGGAGGAAGGTTCCAGAAGGCGGAATCCAGCGGGCCCAGGGGCCGACCGGTCGGTCTCATGGTGGGACCGGTCGGTCCCACCTGGCTGGGTCTCACGGTGCCCGACCTCCTGGTGTCGTCTGGTGTCTTCTAGATGCTTCTAGAATAATCCTGATGCGTCGGTTCGGTTATCTCCCGTCGGTTTCCTTCTACGGGAAGCTATCTGTGTTGATTTCCTGGTTTAGTCCCTGTAGAACCACAATTCACCAAAACTCGTGGAATATTGTCAATTGAAACCCTAATCCTTTGTTGGTGATTGAATTCATACCCTTTTTGTATTTATTTATCCTTTAATTGTGATAGATAATCAGTGTCAACAATGGACATCGGACGAGCGTCCGATGCCAGCGTCCGGTGCAACTCTCAATTCACTCGCAAGTGAATAGTGGCACAGGCGCGTCCGATGTGGCAACACCGGAGCATCCGATGCCATGGACCAGACTAAACCCTAGTCTGAGTGAGCATCGGACGCGTCCGATGCCCACCAGGCCAGCGTCTGATGCCCTTTTCAAGGGCAAAACCAACTCGGATCGCGACGCGGCCTTAACGACTTTTCATCCTCACGACATAAGGCATCTCTCTGAGCTATCTAGGGCTATGAAATAACAAGTGTGCATCACACCTACCTCAATAGACTCATCTAGGTCAAGCTACTGATTCACGCTCCTCTTTATTGTACGGCCAAAGGAAAAACAAAGACCTAAGACTACCTAAGTGTCCTCCAACACCATATGACACTCAGCCTAGTCTACCACTGTCTTCGTCGTCCGTCCTTTGAAAACCGAAACGATTTCCATCGCCAGGGGACATGAACTCCATATGCCTATATCGTCGCCATTACTGTGACCTAACTCAACCCTGTTTTTGCAAAACACACATTAGTCACAGTAATCTTGTGTTTCATCCAATCACCGAAACCCACTAGGGGCCAAGATGTGTTCACACAGGACGTAGGGTATTACGACGACTTGCCGACCCAAACCTGTCTAAATCGCCGTCTCTCATTCCTGTGTTTACGCTTGTGTAGACGTCTCGCACGCCTCCACCAACTAATCTACTACCTTGGGCATACCCCTCGGTAGACTATCAACCATATTTCGTCGACAGTTGGTGCGCCAGGTAGGGGGTGTGTGCTATGACACCATGATCTGCCAAGTGGTCACTTTCCCTCGTTCCAAGGTTCTTCCGGAGGCCGGCACCACTTTCCAAATCGGATCTATGATCTGGACCATCGGTGACCACGTCCCTACTCCAAAGATCGTGGAATCTGCGCAACTTCCTGCACCGGACGCCTCGCCGTCCACCCATCGCATCATCATGCCGACACGTCGCCTGCCGAGGATCGTCCCCTGCGACGACTTGATCGAAGCCATCGACCGGGCCAACCAAGGGATCGCGAAATGCATCGACGCCATCGAAGTAGCTCGTCAGCAGCTCTCCGGCCATCCTCGTCTCCAGCAGCATTCAGGTATGCCATCGGGAGTCTCCAGCGTCCAACCCGCCAGCCGCCCCAGATCGGATCTGCATCCGGTTCGTCACCACACTCTGTCTGCAACCTCCATGCCCTTCAGGCTACGCGGCGCGACTTCTACGTTCCAGCACCAGGCGCTGCAATAGGTCTCCAACCAGCTCCAGTCTTTCGGCTCTGACCAGTGCGCGCGACCAGGTGACCACGGCTCCACTCGTCGGCACGGTGACACTCCACGAGATCTCCGCCGATACCGTCTCGTTGACTTCGGCATCTAGATCTACCACGACGAATGACTCCACCTCCACGCAGTTTACCACCGTCATCTCCGCCAACTCCGACATCAACTTCCCGCCGTATCATGGGGGCGTCATCTTCAATGTCTCCGCCGATAGTCCTCCACAACCGAACAAAACGGATGTCGAATGCGCCAACCGAGAGCAGCACAACATCGACCGATGCGATGACGAATGACGCGACCAGGAGCACCGTGATGACGAACGACGTGACCAAGAACGTCAAGATCGAGACAACATCGGAGGCCGTGACCTCACCCTCAAATTAGACAGGGTCGACGATCAGCCCGTCTATCCGACTTCAAGCGCCAACCTTGTCGTTGTTGTCAATGAGCTCTCCAAATTCCCCGTCACCCCGGAGCTGGGGAAGGTCATTGCCCACGTCAAGGCTGTCGCGGTGCAGTGCAACGATAAAGGGCGCCATCCTTCTCCCTCTGGTTCATCATACAGTAGGACACCTCCGAGTCCGCATCCCTCCTGTAGGAGGCAGTCACCACCGCGTCGTGACCAAGAAGTCTCCCAAGGCAATCGCGCCCATCATCGAGCTCCGACTCAGGACGCTTCGACAAGGCCTCGTCCCTTCACCTCCCGGCTCTGAGCCGTCCAGTGGCCTCAGGGCTTCAAGGTCAACACGGTGGACAAGTACGATGGGAAGGCCAACCCGGAGCAGTGGCTAACCACGTACAAAATCGCCATTCAAGCAGCCGGACGAGGATCTGACGTGATGGCCAAGTACCTCCCCGTCATGCTGTCTTCTTCAACCAACAGCTGGCTCCACAAGCTCACTGAAAACTCTATCGACACCTGGGAGCAGCTGAAGGAAGTCTTCGTCAAGACGTACAGTGCCACTTGCGTACAACCGGGAATGTGGTACGATCTCCAAAATGTCCACTAGGACCGCGACGAAAGCCTCCGGAGCTATATTCGTCGTTTCTCCAACATCGTCAGCCGCGACGGCATTCGCCCAAACCCCGACAAGACTTCGGTCGTCCTCCGCATGCGAGCTCCTTCCAACGTGAAGGACATCTAGAAGCTCACCGGGTGCATGGCGTCTCTCAGCCGCTTCATCTCCAGGCTCGGCGAAAAGGGGCTACCCTTCTTCAAACTCCTCAAGGCAGGCGAGAAGTTCGTTTGGGACGCTGAAGTCGATCGCGCCTTCTCTGACCTGAAGAAGTACCTCACCCAGCCTCATGTGCTCGCCGCACCTAAGGAGAAGGAGCCTTTGCTGCTCTACATCGCCGCCACAAATCGGGTCGTCAGCTCCGTCATCGTCGTTGAACGTGAGGAAGTCGGCCACTCCTACCCCGTCCAGCAACCATGCTACTTCGTCGGCGAGGTGTTAAATGACTCCAAGACTCGGTACCCCCAAGTACAGAAGCTACTCTACACGGTCCTTATCACCGCCCGGAAACTGTGCCAGTACTTCCAAAGCTCCGAACGGGTCACCGTCGTTACCGAATTCCCCCTCGGAGACATTCTCTGCAACAAGGACGCTACAGGACATATCATCAAGTGGGCCATCGAGCTCGGCTCCTACGACATCGCCTTCCAGGGTCGCCAGACCATCAAGTCCCAAGCGCTCGCCGACTTCATCGCAGAATGGACGGACATCTAGACCCCAGTGTCGACAGAGGCGCCAGAACACTGGGTCCTCTTCTTCGACGGATCCCTCACCTTGCACAGCGTCGGCGCTGGTCTCCTCTTCACATCTCCAACCGGCGAAAAGCTATGCTACGTGCTCCGGCTACTGTTCCCAGCCTCAAACAACGCTGCTGAATACGAAGCTGCTCTCCACGGCCTACGAATCGCCAGCGAGCTAGGTGTCAAACGCCTCATGGTCTACGGCGACCTCGCCCTTGTCATCAACTAGCTCAATAAGGATTGGAGCTGCTCCAGCGACAAGATGAGCGCTTACTACGCGGCCATCCGGAAGCTGAAAGACAAGTTCTTCGACGTCGAATACCATCACGTTCCACGCGATCGGAACCAGGCGGCCGACGAGTTGTCTAAACTGGCATCGTCATGATCTTTGGTACCAGCTGACGTATTTGTTCACGACCTAACCTTCCCTTCTATTGACGACGTTGCAATCTTCGCTTCATTGACAAACTCCGCGTCTCCACCCCCGATGGCAGGACAGTTGGTTAGCGTCATCCCTACACCACCATTCGACTTGCGGGAGGACTTCATCAAGTATCTCTCCAAAAACCTCATTCCTGATGACAAGACCGAAGTCGAGCATCTCGTTCATCGCGTCAACAACTACGTCTTGGTCGATGGTGTGCTCATGCGCAAAAACTCCAGGGACGAAGTGCTCTAAAAATGCGTCTCCAGGGCAAACGACCTCGAGATCCTCTTCGACATCCACGCTGGCGAATGCGGGAATCACGCCGCTCCAAAGACGTTGGTACGCAAGGCCTTCCGCGTGGGATTCTACTAGCCATCTGCAGTCACCGACGCCGAGCAGCTCATACGCACCTGCGAGGGGTGCCAATTCTTCGCCAAGCAAACCCACGTTCCTGTGCAAGAGCTCCAAGCAATACCGGCATCATGGCCCTTCGCCTGCTGGGGGCTCGACATGATCGACCCTTTTCGACCGGCTCTGGGCATCTTCAAGTGGATCTACGTCGCCGTCGACAAGTTCTCCAAGTGGATCGAAGCGAAGCCAATCACCAAGGCGACCGCCAAAAACGCCGTCTCCTTCATCGACGAAATAATTCGCCGCATCGGTCTCCCGAACTCCATCATCACCGACCTCGGCTCCAACTTCACCGGCAATGTCTTCTGGGACTTCTACGAAGGACGCGGCGTGCTCGTCAAGTATGTCTCCGTCGCCCATCCCCGAGCCAACGACCAAGCCGAACGAGCCAATGGCATGATTCTCGATGCCTTGAAGAAGCGCCTCTACTAGAAGGACGAGAAGTACCCTGTACGCTGGATTCGCGAGCTCCCCTCCGTACTCTGGGGGCCTCCGCACTCAACCCAGCCGTAACACCGGTGTTTCACCCTACTTCATGGTCTTCGGCTCTGAAGACGTCATCCCTGCCGACGTCGTCTTCCGTTCACCGCGCGTCGAGGACTACGATGAAGAGGCCTCCGACCAGGCACGCTGCGATGACCTCGACCGCCTCGAAGAGGAACGGCTGCATCCTACCTCCGCACCGCCAAGTACCTCGAAGGAGTCTGTCGCTACTACAACTGCAACATCAAGGATCGATCCTTCGTCGTCGGTGACCTCGTCCTCAAGCGGAAACTCAAGACTGACGACCTACACAAGCTCTCCTCGCACTGGGATGGCCCCTACATGGTGAAAGAGGTCATCCGACCAGGCGCATATCGTCTCCCTGACCTCGAAGACATCGACGTGCCCAACTCCTGGAGTATCGAGCACCTTAGAAGATTCTACGCCTAAACAGCTTGTATTGCCTACACTCAATGATGAATAAAGACTTGCCGATGTTTTTTCCTCTCCAAATCGTCTTCGGATGACTCGCCGACCTCTCCAATTCATCTCCTGACGACTCGCCGGCCTATCCAATTCGTCTTCAGATGACTCGCTGACCTCTCCAAATGATTCGCCGACCCCTTCAAACAGCCTGGCTGACGCCAAAGGAGTTTCTGAGCTGGGGTTACTGTCACCACCGGACGCGTGCATGAGCGCCTACCCTCTGCGCTATGGTGGCCAGTAGCCCTCCCAAGTGACGTCCCGACCTCTCTACGCGTGAATGAGCGTCTGCCCTCTGCGCTACGAAGGGAGGGCTAAGCTTGGGCTAAAACCTCCAGAGGCTATACGTCTAGTGCCTGTATGCACTGATTATGCGCTCGTTCTCCAGACGGTCTCCAAGCAGCCTAACTGATGCCGACGGAAACTCAGAGTCGGGGTTGTTGTCACCATCAGACGCGTGCATGAGCGCCTGCCCTCTGCGCTACGGTGGCCAACCGCTCTCCCAGGGGACATCCCAACCTCTCTACGCGTGCATGAGCGTCTGCCCTCTGCGCTACGAAGGAAAGGCTAACTTGGGCTGAGAATCCTGAGGCTACACGCTCAGTGCCCGCATTCGCGCTAACCATGCGCTCAACAAACGGTCTCCATTCTCCTAGGTCATGCCATGATCGAGCCTCTCGGAAAAGACCCTATCCGTGGTACCTCCCTACGCGTGCACGAGCGTCTACCCTTTGCGCTATGGGATGCCAGCAGCGGTTCCTTGGGCGACAACCTTGACTCCTATGCGCAAACGAGCTCCGCGCTCTACGCTATGGACCCTGGGATAACCCACGCCGAACCGTTCATCGCTACGGCTCACGACTATTGGGTCTACGGAATTTGGGGAATGAACAAAACACGCCGACTCGCTTCAAGTTTTGATTCCATTCGCCCAAGAGTCTTTACCGATACATGGGTATGCCGAGTCTCGAGTGATGAGTGATTGTCAACTGGGATAATGCACATGTTCTTTGGCTTGTGTTGTGCAGATGTCGAGCACGGATACAGTGATCGAAGGCAAGGTGAAGGTCAAGTAGAGACATGCCATGCTGATAGACCGAGAGTGGCGAAGAGCGGACGTTAGGCTTGGACTGAGGGACCGGTGGCCTGAGGATCAGCTGTGGTGGCTGACAGCCTGGGACTGCGACGAGCGAAGACTTATGGGGCACAGTGTTGCTCGGGTCGAGGACCTGGGGACATGTGTCGGTGGACGGGGTGCACGGGCAGTGCATCCCCTCTACAGCGTCGGTTTGATGGTTGACCACAGAAAAACCATCGGGTGGACGGTTTCCAGGTTTGGGCCTAAAAACCTAGGCGCTGGCTGGTTTCTGAGTTTGGGCCACAAAACTCAGGCGATGGACGGCTGGTTTCCCGGTTTGGGCCTCAAAACCGGGGGTTGGTCGTGAAGGCTGGTTTCCCGGTTTGGGCCTCAAAACTGGGGGCGGAGTCCGTGAAAAGGACAAGCAGAGAGGTGGCGGCACGTGGTGGCAATCGGTGAGGTTGCGTCGAAGCAACGCTACCAGTTGTGCGGCGTGGCCGTCGGATCAGCATCTACCACGAGTTGGTCCAGAATAACCCTAGGCCTTAGCTGGTTCGCTCTGTAATTAGTTAGGGGTAGAGTGGGAACTAGAACTAGGATAAGTAGAGGGAGACACCCACCTCCCTTCCTATCTCAATCATTTGCTATTTTGCCTTCTAGGGTTTCCTGCTCTCCCACATCCCTGCTGTAGCCACTGAAATCCGCAGAGACGATGAACAATACCTCTGTGTATTTGCTTTTTGAGGAAACGGGACCGTAATCTCGTTGTCTCCTCATGGGGATGAATTTCGGCCGGCAATTCATGGTTTGATTCACGTTCTTGAGTTGTTCTTTGCGTTCATCTTTTCTCCACGTTTTTCCCGTCGATTGTTTTCCCTCTACGTTGCTCCGTTTGTAAAACCACTTGAATCAACTTGTTCTTTACAGTGAGGAGATCACTTAGACTGAAGGAATTAACCTCAAACCTCACGAACAAGTAGATCGGTTGGTTTTCATTTTGGATCAATGTTGACACTTCTTAATGCAATTGCCTATAATAAACTTTAATGAACTGATTCTAGCAAAAGCCCTCAGAAATGTACAGGACATTCCTAGCATCACTTAATGTCAAGTTGTCATCCCCAACATGATACTAGAAATGTAATTCATAAGTGACACTAGCTCAAAAGATATAAACAAATATTTATCCGCAAGCGCACAGATAAATACACCTATTGCAGCAGCATTTCACCCAGGGTATCTAGGTATCGTTATTTATATTCTACCAAAGATAACAACAAAGCAGGAATCAATGGATAAATGTGATTCAAAGGTAGTGGAGATTCATTCATTACTCACATGTCTAAGCAGGGGTAAGACAAGGTAAAGATAAATGATAATGATAGTGGTAACAAAAACAGGAGTTCTAGAGATAGAGCAAACTACATAGATCAAGGAGAGAGTCAGGAGATTAATTAAGAGATTCGAATCCTAAGTTACTTCACATTTACTAAGCCTAGAGATTACTCTAGTTAATATACAATCATTTATAGCTAATTAATCTATCATCCATGATCAAGGGACATTACTAAATTAGAATCAAGAACAAAGTAATAAATTCTAACTTGCAACCACGTCCTACTAAAATCTACACTCGGAGGGAGGACTACAAAGGACTCAACAGGACTGTCACTCCTGCGATCTACCTCTCGACCCAGAGCATAGGATGTATTCGCAGGTAAACTTAGTCTAAACACCATGTTTGCACCAGTTTGACCACTTAACTCTATCCGGAATAAAGCTAAGTACTTTACGAACATGATCATAAACTCCATCATAATCAGATCTATATTGAATATATAACTAGAATAAACTCCAAAACTGAATAAACTGAAATATATTAAAGTAGCATAAAGTCGAATAAAGATACAAATTACCGAGTCTTCGACAACGATCCGGAGACTCAGACGAAGCTTCTAGCTGGATATGCCGACGAAGTTGCCTGCCTCTACTTGAACCTAGCTAGACTAAACTCTAATCTTGGTGTAGA
The DNA here is from genome assembly GCA_009763385.1 of Coix lacryma-jobi var. lacryma-jobi. Lineage (NCBI taxonomy): Eukaryota > Viridiplantae > Streptophyta > Magnoliopsida > Poales > Poaceae > Coix > Coix lacryma-jobi. Next base: position 34,364,804 of record CM019826.1, read on the forward strand.
GCTCTAACTCTCTCTCTAGAAACCCTAATTCTATATCTTCTGTCTTGTCTGATCTTGATCTGCCTGATGATCTGGAGGAGGGGTCATGGGTCTGGTTATATAGCCCTGAGCGTGGAATCGTGATCGTTGGATCAAACCGACTTGAGGTACGGTCGAGATGCATCCTAGAGGTCGGTGGAGGAAGGTTCCGGAAGGGGGAGTTGTGGGGACCCTGGCCATGACCGACCGGTGGGCACTGTGGGACCGGTCGGTCCCACAGGTCAGCCCCCTGTGATTCCTCGCCTCGTGGTGTCTTGTGGTGTCCTCTAGAGTCTTCTAGAAACTTCCCGACGTGGCGGTGAAGTAATCTGCGTCGGGTTCCTTCTTGGGGAAGCAATATAGTTGGTTTTCCTGTTTAATCCCTGGAAAATGTAGAATCACCAAAACTCATGGAATTTGTTAGTTTAAACCTCCTATTTCTAAGTTGGTAATCCTTTTTGGCATTTATTCAAGTATTGTTGACGGTAAATAATGATAGTTAATAGACGTCAACAATCAACTTTTCTCCTCTTTTCCCGAATTGCTTCAATTCATCGATTTGGAGATAGGTTCGAGCCATGATCTCCTAGGAGTATCTCACTATCCTTCTTGTGACTCCTCTCTCCAAGTTTGAGCCCTAGAGGTTTCGTTTTGGAAGAGATCGAGTCAAATCGGTGGACGAACTGCACAGTTTCGGGGTGACCGGACACATGGCTCGGACTGACCGGACGCTCGGCAGTGAGTCCGGTCGTTGAACACCAGCGCGGTCCAGTTCGCGCGTGGTGACCGGACGCTCGAGGATCACTTGACCGGACGCACTGCTACTACTGTTCATCGGGTTTTTCTCTGTTGACCGGACGCTCTGTTCAAGTGACCGGACGCTCCTGTCCTGTGAGTCTGGTCAGGAATAGAGAGGTTCCAAATTGGATTTTGTACGACCGAACGCGTCCGATCCCTGCTGTCCTGACGCTCCAGTGAGTGCGGTCAGTGCTGTTCTACGCGCTTTCGTCCGTGTTTTGTTCGTTCGTTATCGGTTTTGATTTCCGACTTTTGCGTTGGGTTTCTAGAGTTGAGTAGTGTCTCACTGTGCTTCTCGGAAGCGTCCACCCTACATCAAGGGTCGTGGACACTGTTTAAGCTCTAAGTTTGTTCTTGGGGTGATTATCGGGACAGTGGCAACAAGTTTCTGAAAAGAAATTTTGAAGCTCCCATTCACCCCTCCTCTGGTCGCTTTCTGGTAGCACTCTCGGTCCTTCAATTGGTATCGGAGCAGGTTAAGGATCTTCCACCTTAGCCGGTTCTAGATCCACAGAAGGCGGCATGGATCGCGGCGTGGGCAAACCGCCGTTTTTTGATGGGACGAACTATGCGTATTGGAAGATACGTATGTCAGCCTATCTTCAGAGTATTGGTGCTTCCATTTGGGATATTTGCAACTCTGCTGACTACGTGGTCTTGGCTGCTCGTGTGACTCAGCATTAGATCGATGAGCATGATGCCAATAGCCGAACCCGTAACGCTCTTTTCTCATGTTTGAGTATGACGGAGTTTGATCGCGTTTCTCACCTTGCTACGGCTCGGGAGATTTGGGCTACCCTCATGCGTTTCCATGAGAGAACCACTCAAGTCAAAACCCGTCTCTACGAGTCGCACAAGCGAGAGTATGAGAATTTTTGACACATGCCTGGCGAGAGCATAGAAAGTTTATTCGCTCGCTTTCAGGTGATTGTCAACAGGATGAGGGCTAACAAGGAGCTGTTGCCTTTCGATGATCATGAGAGAGCTTTGAAGCTTTTGCATACTCTCGATCGGTCGGTGTGGGATTCCAAGGTTCAGGCGATCATCGAATCACCTAACTATGAGACCCTCACGTGCGACGAGCTCTTTAGTAAGCTCAAGTCCAGCGAGATTGATGCCATGACGAGTGCTTCTTATGAAAACCCTTCTGGTCCGTCGATGGCCTTGCTTTCTGGCTCTTCTGCTAACCCCTTGTGGTAGAACCGCCTAAGTAAAACCACTTCCAAGTACACTTGCCTTCCATTAGGCACTAAGCGCACTTGGGAGTGTCTAAACTTAGCAATTCCGTCGAGCACACCTCAAGGGAGAACTCAAAACAATCCACATTTCTCGCCAGGATCCAATAATGAGTAGAGCTTACATAACACAATCCAAACAAATATATTACAAGTCTTAGGAATTTAATTATTACAAGCCATAGTTCAAGTGCGGAAAGTAAATGGTGCGAAAAATAACAACTAGCGAAGATCTAAACGAAGGGGTGAGGACTCGGTCTGTGCCCACCAGAAGAGTCCTCCAAACAACTGCTCAAGCTGCACCTGCAACAAAGATTACAACAAACCTTGAGTACTCGAATGTACTCGCAAGTCTTACCCGAATGGGAAATATAGATCCCGACTCACAAGGATTATGAAAGGCTATGTGGCTCAGGTTTTCCTTTGTTTGCAAAAGAGCATTTTTAATAAAAAGGTTGTAACATGTTATTTAGCCATATTAGTTGTTACTCCTGTCTTCTATGTAAGCACCTATTCTATTACCAAGCAAGAGGTAAGCAATACAGTATAGTTCTTCATCCTTAGTTCCAGTTGTTAAACTACGCTGTCGGGCGGTTGCCATACCGGTACCGTTTAAACAACGGCGATTCGCGAATCAATGTAGCCCAACTGGGTACCCCAAAACACACACCCCGTTTGCACCAAGGCACAACCGAGACCAACTCACTAACTCCTGCCAAGGGGTCCAGTATCCGCATCCAGGACCGAGACTCCAAGCCCCACTCACTGGCCCGGTCGTGAGTGGTGCAAGGACCTCCTCCTACCAAAAACTAACGGTCGGATCACATAGAGCCGGAAACCGAGGCAAGAGTCAGCTAGCCTTCCCGCTCCCATAAGCAAGTATGTGTTCGGGATAAGAGGATCTGTGACATAGCTCACACCTACAACAACGAACGGTCCCATTCACCCCTCCTCTAGTCGCTTTCTGGTAGCACTCTCGGTCCTTCAATTGGTATCGGAGCAGGTTAAGGATCTTCCACCTTAGCCGGTTCTAGATCCACAGAAGGCGGCATGGATCGCGGCGTGGGCAAACCGCCGTTTTTTGATGGGACGAACTATGCGTATTGGAAGATACGTATGTCAGCCTATCTTCAGAGCATTTATTCAAGTCTTGTTGACGGTAAATAATGATAGTTAATAGACGTCAACAAACTCTCCCAAGCTAAACTTTTGGTAGTCCCTTAGCAAACATCGGGTTCTGAGAGTAAAATTATAAACTTCTCAAGCCATCAACTGAAAACTTTCTTAAAAAGAATTTGGAAGAATTTTCACATGTTCCTTTCGCCAATCTTTTACCTTAGTTTAGAATAATTGAAAGTTAGAAGCAATCAAGTCAAGCACTATGTCTCAAATTCCTCATTCCAACGTACTCCATAGTTTTTGCAAGATTTTCATAATAAAAGCTCAGAGAATTCATGTATGACATTTTTCAGATATATTTTTAAGATTAAAAGCATAACTTACTAAGTCAAAGTTCAGAGCTTAGGGAGAGAAATGTCATACTCTTAGATCAAGCGTTTGAAACTTTTTAAATTTGTCGACTCTTACTGGCATATTGTAATTAGAGGGACCATGGGCTATCATTCTTTTTCTTTTCATATTTTTATCACGCATTTTTCTCTTATATTTTTTTCTGAGGTAGTCGGACACTTGTCCCTTTTTCTTTCCTCCTTATCATATTTTTGCATAGCCCATGCCTCTAACACAATACTACTTCGGAAGAGTGAATCTTTTATATTAATAGAAGCTTGATTTTAGAGCATGATAAACCTCTCTACCATAGCTAAAAACTTTGAACAGAGTAGGCAACCTCAAAGTATGAATCATTTATTATCAGGCTTTAGTTATCTTGTCATACAGGTTCTCATCACATGCTTGAAGTTTTCAAAATTAAAATTCCAGAGATTCATTGAAACTAAGAACAAGATAAACAGCAGCTTAGACTTTTTCATTTATTAATCTCAACTACCCAAACTTTGGTTAAGATCATTGTTTTAAGACCCTTCTCTTTTTTATATGTATAGATATATTCTACTTCAAGATTATTTTATTTGAATATTAAACAAATATTAGCTAACAATACTAAACATAATCAAAGAGTAAACAGAGGGATACAACATACTTACCTTGGGAATAGGGGGTCCTCCCCCAAGCTAGTTTCACTCGTATGGTGGTGGCGGCTGAGGTGGATTAATTCCCATGTGTCTGAAGAGGTAGCAGAAATTCTCGTTCGTCTGGGCGCCTTGATGATGTATCTCTTCAAGAGTATGGCGCATATCTTCTTGACCCGTCTCAAGATGAGTAAGACGAGTATCAATGCCCTGAAAGTAGGGGTCTCTATAGTGCGGAAACTGGTGGTGTGGCTGGTGTTCTAGGTAACCATGGGTAGCATGGTAAGAGTATGGATGATGAATGACATCATGAACGCCTCTCCTAGAGAAAGACATTCGTCCTCCCTGAAAGTCATACATCGTATCCTCTTCGCGATGTGGTGGAGCGTAATTGTGAAAGTTTCCTTGTCCCCATGATCCTTGTGGTGTGTGTGGCTCGTAGGCAGTAGCATCTTCCCAGGCTGGATGGTATGATGAAGATGGTCCAGCTCGTTCGAATCCTTGATAGTGAGTGTAAGCTGGTCCAGCTGGTGCAGCGTCTTCTCCTTGATATCTTGGGGCGGCGTTTCTGGTGAATCTTGCAGAGGGACTTCTTCCTACTCCCACGCCACGTCTCTGCAAGTTAAGCAAAAAGGTTTCCACGACATACAGACCAAGTGATATGTTTGGCAACTCATATTCATTTGTATATCCTTTATACTGCATGTAGAGTTTGTTATTCCTCATCTTAATGAGATGCGCTTGACTGAAGAAGTAGAAACCTATTACTGGTCGTGGCATGGAGATGTACATAATATTTCCATTCAAGTTCAGATTTCGAGCAAGACGAGTGACCCAAGAAGTGATAGATATGAGGCCTTGTAGAGTGTGAATGTAAGGCCAGTAGTCTACTAGGAGTTTTACGGGTGAGATTTTAGTTTTCTTGACCATTGCATACATAATCTTTAACTCCTCAGTTCTAACAATACGACCCTCTTGCCTAGGAAAGAGAGTGAAGCCTAGCCACTTGTGCATCACCCTTAATGTGGGGTTGTGTATATCATTAGTGCAAGGGTGATGATCTGTTTTCTTGCCAGTAATGTCCTCCCAAAAGCTATTTATGTCAAAGTTTCTTAAGGCTACATCTAAATCTACAGTGCAGGTTTCAGGAAAACCCAGATTTAGACTGAACTATTTCCATGTGAGAGTGAAAGGTTCATTGTACAGCCTAAAGTAGACATATGTGTCATCCGAAGAGAGAGTGCAAAGAAATTCTAGAGTGAGCAATCTACAACCCTCTTCGGAGAGCTCCCAAGAGTTTTCCCACCCAATATTATGAAAGACTAGATCAAACTCAGAGTCCATACCTGTGTCTCGGAGAAATTGTGAATCAAAGGTAGGAGTATGGGTGTACTCTTTATCGCGATAATGCCTGAACAGGTCCTTCTCGTAGGCTGTCTGGAGCTTGATGTGCTTTTCATGAAGAAGATCACATGGCTCGGACCGGCTCGTGGTAGAGGATCGAGGCAGGGATGAGGTATCCATGTCCGAGCCTCCTTGTGATGAGCCAGCTCGTGAACGGCTTCTCGTTGATCGGAAAGTGAGCGTGTTCTTCGCCTTTCTCAAGAAGTTGCTCATCTTTGCTGCAAAAACAAGAGAACACACAAACAAAACTAGTGGAACAAGTGAGGGTTAGAGCAAATAAATGTCAGAGAGTTAGTGGTCCCAAAGTCAGTAGTCCAGGAGTCAGTCGTTCAAGTTGACATTTTTATTTCAACTTCTCCTAGTTCATTAACTAATTGAGCAACACTTCCCCTCTCTTATTGATTTCTCTTGCTTCCTCCCACTATCCCTTTCTACTTGCCACTAGCTCAAAGCTTCCTCCTCTCTTTTCTCGTATCTTCACTCACTCAAAAACTACCCCAAATGAAGTGCTAAGTGAACTCGAAATTGGAATTTCGAATTTCGAAGTGAGGCTAGTGTTTCTGAAGGGTGGAGTGTGTGGAGAGTGTGATGAATGCTTGCCATTTTATAGAGGGAGAGTGGGGAGGCCGATTGTTCTAGTGGTGGGACCGACCGGTCCCTCATGGGCCCACTTTCTTCCATCTTGCTCCCTCACCTACCTTGCTCAAGTTCCTACTCTTTGGAGTATATGCCGACGATTGCATGTGGTGGTAGGTGAGAAGGGTGGTTGTGAGTGCATGTGATAATGTGACATAATATGAGGTGGGTCCCAGGTGTCTGTGGGTCCGTATGTCTCCCGTATTTGTATAATGCAAGTATAAAAGAAAATTGCTTTTATGAAACTATAGAAAACAAGGATTCTAATGATGAAATTCTTATATGTTTTTGTTGCCGTGGTAAATAATACTTATGGGGTTCGTAAATATTAATTATATGGGGCCAAATTTATGATGCAATAATGATGCTAATTTTTGTTATGCATGAGAAAATAAATATGAAATGCAAAAAGTAAATGCTGATAACTACCGAGTTACCTCCGGCGAAGGTTCGAGGTTTAAAGTCCACCGAATTGGACTCTCCAGTCTTCTTCATTCTTCTTGATGGGTCTCCACTACTGGAGACAGTAGTTTTGTTTCTTGAGCTTTATGGTCTACTAGAGTAGAGCATTGTTCGGGTTGTGGTTTGAATGAGAACTTTTCTTCCTTTCCATTTATGGTGAATTTGATCTCTCCAGCTCCAACATCAATATGGCCTTGGCGGTGCTCAAAAATGGTCTTCCGAGAATGAGTGATACTTTTGAATCCGGGTGCATTTCTAGTACCACGAAGTCTACTGGTACGAAGAACTCTCTAATCTTGACTGGGATGTTCTCAGCAATTCCCATTGGGTATCTGAGTGATTGATCAGCTAGCTGAAGACACATTGGTGTTGACATAAGTGCTGAATGGTTGAGCTTATAGTAGACTGATGCGGGCATCACGCTAACACTAGCTCCAAGATCGCACAGTGCGTTGCTAAACCGCTGATTTCCAATTGAACACTCAATAGTGGGGCATCCTGGGTCCTTCTTCTTTTCTGGTATTTGGTTGAGGATAGCCGCACTACATTCTTCTGTCAGCTCGATTACTTCAGTAGTTGGCAGTGGTCGTTTGTTGTTAAGTATATCCCTTACATACTTGGCATAGGTAGGTACCTGTAATGTGTCTAGCAGAGGAATATTGATATATAGTTTCTGAATTACTTCAACAAACTTACTGAACTGCGCATCTAGCTTGACGTTTCGATTTCTGCGTGGGAATGGTAGAACGTTGGTGTCTTGAAAATCCATCGGTATTTCTTCATTTTGTACTTGAGTTTCTTGAACTTCATCATCTCTTTCTTCTGCCCTTGGGGGTGTTACTGGTGTTGTCTGTCTTCTTTGTGCTCCTTCTGGGTATGGCGGATCTCGAGTGGTTCTCCCATGTCTAGTGGTGATCCCCTTAATCTGCTCATGGTTAGTGGTAACAGGAAAAACAGCAGCCAATTGTGATAGTTGGGTTTCTATTCTTTTATTATAACTGAGTTAATTCTTAATGGCAGGAGAAAATTCATCTATCTTAGGATTTATGTTTTCAAGAGTCTTATCATTTAAAGCAAATCTTTTAATAATGTTATCATTTATTCTGGCTTGTTCTAAAATTAGATCTCTTAAAGTAGGTTGCTTAGAATTGGAAGAACTGAAATTACTGGTGTACTTATCTGGTTTGGAAGGTTGATGTTGACGTAATCCTTGCTTGTGTAAAGTAGTAGAGTTGTTGATGATATTAGCTTCTTCTTGATCTTCGGGAAATTCTATTCCCAAATACTCTCCACTTCTAGTTTGAGCATCAAATGTGTCTTGAATAGCTTGACGTTCTTCCTTGTAATTAGCTCTCTGAATGAGTCGATCCATAAGTACATCCATCTTGGTCGATAGTGCACACACTTCTTCTAGAATTTCTTCAATCTGGCGACAGCGTTGAGTAGTAACTTGTTTCCAGCTCTGATTCTCAGCTATCTTATCCATTAAACATTCTGCTTTTCCAACAGTGAGTGACATAAATGATCCTTCAGCAGTGGCATCGAGTTGCTCTCGTGTTCTTGGTAATAATCCGTAATAAAACAGTTGCATGAGCAATTCGTTCCTTATTCCATGATGTGGGCATCTTAAGATTTGCTCCTGGAAACGTTCCCAAGTTTCTGGAATAGTTTCTCCTTTTTGTTGCTGAAAGTTGTAAATCTTTCCCCTTAAGATATTGATTTTGCTAATTGGGAAAAATCTTGATAGAAAGGTCTCTAAACATTTCTCCCATGTCTTGATGTTATCCATGTTTGAATAGAACCACTGCTTCGCTTTTCCTTTCAGTGAGAAGGGAAAAAGACGAAGAAGTATAATATCCTGGGGAATGTCCTTGATGATGATGGTGCTTCCGATCTCCAAGAAATCTTGTAGATGGGCAGTTGCATCTTCTTCCTCCTTTCCACCAAATGTAGTAGCTTGCACCATGTTGATAAGACTTGGCTTGAGCTCGAACTCAGGATTGTTCATCTGGAGTGTAGGTCCGGTGCGAATGTTCCTAACACTTGGAGTAGAGAACTCCAGCAGAGTCTTGTTGGCCATGGCTTAACTACTGATGTTGATCTTCCACACGATCTAGTTGATTTCTGATTTGTAAGTGATGGATTACAACTGAACCTGTGTTACCCTACATATGATATAAACAAAGAAAGACAAGGGTAAGCCTGCCAAGACAGAGGTACAGGTGAATGAATAATCTCCTTTGTTAAATTCCTAATAAGTTTTGTTTCCACTGAGTTACTGGTTTTCATTTGGTTCCCGGTGGCTTCGGTTGCTTACATCCCCGGCAACGGCGCCAGAAATGCTTGTTGACACTTCTTAATGCAATTGCCTATAATAAACTTTAATGAACTGATTCTAGCAAAAGCCCTCAGAAATGTACAGGACATTCCTAGCATCACTTAATGTCAAGTTGTCATCCCCAACATGATACTAGAAATGTAATTCATAAGTGACACTAGCTCAAAAGATATAAACAAATATTTATCCGCAAGCGCACAGATAAATACACCTATTGCAGCAGCATTTCACCCAGGGTATCTAGGTATCGTTATTTATATTCTACCAAAGATAACAACAAAGCAGGAATCAATGGATAAATGTGATTCAAAGGTAGTGGAGATTCATTCATTACTCACATGTCTAAGCAGGGGTAAGACAAGGTAAAGATAAATGATAATGATAGTGGTAACAAAAACAGGAGTTCTAGAGATAGAGCAAACTACATAGATCAAGGAGAGAGTCAGGAGATTAATTAAGAGATTCGAATCCTAAGTTACTTCACATTTACTAAGCCTAGAGATTACTCTAGTTAATATACAATCATTTATAGCTAATTAATCTATCATCCATGATCAAGGGACATTACTAAATTAGAATCAAGAACAAAGTAATAAATTCTAACTTGCAACCACGTCCTACTAAAATCTACACTCGGAGGGAGGACTACAAAGGACTCAACAGGACTGTCACTCCTGCGATCTACCTCTCGACCCAGAGCATAGGATGTATTCGCAGGTAAACTTAGTCTAAACACCATGTTTGCACCAGTTTGACCACTTAACTCTATCCGGAATAAAGCTAAGTACTTTACGAACATGATCATAAACTCCATCATAATCAGATCTATATTGAATATATAACTAGAATAAACTCCAAAACTGAATAAACTAAAATATATTAAAGTAGCATAAAGTCGAATAAAGATACAAATTACCGAGTCTTCGACAACGATCCGGAGACTCAGACGAAGCTTCTAGCCGGATATGCCGACGAAGTCGCCTGCCTCTACTTGAACCTAGCTAGACTAAACTCTAATCTTGATGTAGAGCTCTAACTCTCTCTCTAGAAACCCTAATTCTCTGTCTTTTGTCTTGTCTGATCTTGATCTGCCTGATGATCTGGAGGGGGGGTCAGGGGTCTAGTTATATAGCCCTGAGCGTGGAATCGTGATCGTTGGATCAAACCGACTTGAGGTACGGTCGAGATGCATCATAGAGGTCGGTGGAGGAAGGTTCCGGAAGGGGGAGTCGTGGGGACCCTGGCCATGACCGACCGGTGGGCCCTGTGGGACCGGTCGGTCCCACAGGTCAGCCTCCTGTGATGCCTCGCCTCGTGGTGTCTTGTGGTGTCCTCTGGAGTCTTCTAGAAACTTCCCGACGTGGCGGTGAAGTAATCTGCGTCGGGTTCCTTCTTGGGGAAGCAATATAGTTGGTTTTCCTGTTTAATCCCTGGAAAATGTAGAATCACCAAAACTCGTGGAATTTGTTAGTTTAAACCTCCTATTTCTAAGTTGGTAATCCTTTTTGGCATTTATTCAAGTATTGTTGACGGTAAATAATGATAGTTAATAGACGTCAACAATCAACTTTTCTCCTCTTTTCCTGAATTGCTTCGATTCATCGATTTGGAGATAGGTTCGAGCCATGATCTCCTAGGAGTATCTCACTATCCTTCTTGTGACTCCTCTCTCCAAGTTTGAGCCCTAGAGGTTTCGTTTTGGAAGAGATCGAGTCAAATCGGTGGACGAACTGCACAATTTCGGGGTGACCGGACACATGGCTCGGACTGACCGGACGCTCGGCAGTGAGTCCGGTCGTTGAACACCAGCGCGGTCCAGTTAGCGCGTGGTGACCGGACGCTCGAGGATCACTTGACCGGACGCACTGCTACTACTGTTCATCGGGTTTTTCTCTGTTGACCGGACGCTCTATTCAAGTGACCGGACGCTCCTGTCCTGTGAGTCTGGTCAGGAATAGAGAGGTTCCAAATTGGATTTTGTACGACCGAACGCGTCCGATCCCTGCTGTCCTGACGCTCCAGTGAGTGCGGTCAGTGCTGTTCTACGCGCTTTCGTCCGTGTTTTGTTCGTTCGTTATCGGTTTTGATTTCCGACTTTTGCGTTGGGTTTCTAGAGTTGAGTAGTGTCTCGCTGTGCTTCTCGGAAGCGTCCACCCTACATCTAGGGTCGTGGACACTGTTTAAGCTCTAAGTTTGTTCTTGGGGTGATTCTCGGGACAGTGGCAACAAGTTTCTGAAAAGAAATTTTGAAGCTCCCATTCACCCCTCCTCTGGTCGCTTTCTGGTAGCACTCTCGGTCCTTCAATTGGTATCAGAGCAGGTTAAGGATCTTCCACCTTAGCCGGTTCTAGATCCACAGAAGGCGGCATGGATCGCGGCGTGGGCAAACCGCCGTTTTTTGATGGGACGAACTATGCGTATTGGAAGATACGTATGTCAGCCTATCTTCAGAGTATTGGTGCTTCCATTTGGGATATTTGCAACTCTGCTGACTACGTGGTCTTGGCTGCTCGTGTGACTCAGCATTAGATCGATGAGCATGATGCCAATAGCCGAACCCGTAACGCTCTTTTCTCATGTTTGAGTATGACGGAGTTTGATCGCGTTTCTCACCTTGCTACGGCTCGGGAGATTTGGGCTACCCTCATGCGTTTCCATGAGAGAACCACTCAAGTCAAAACCCGTCTCTACGAGTCGCACAAGCGGGAGTATGAGAATTTTTGACACATGCCTGGCGAGAGCATAGAAAGTTTATTCGCTCGCTTTCAGGTGATTGTCAACAGGATGAGGGCTAACAAGGAGCTGTTGCCTTTCGATGATCATGAGAGAGCTTTGAAGCTTTTGCATACTCTCGATCGGTCGGTGTGGGATTCCAAGGTTCAGGCGATCATCGAATCACCTAACTATGAGACCCTCACGTGCGACGAGCTCTTTAGTAAGCTCAAGTCCAGCGAGATTGATGCCATGACGAGTGCTTCTTATGAAAACCCTTCTGGTCCGTCGATGGCCTTGCTTTCTGGCTCTTCTGCTAACCCCTTGTGGTAGAACCGCCTAAGTAAAACCACTTCCAAGTACACTTGCCTTCCATTAGGCACTAAGCGCACTTGGGAGTGTCTAAACTTAGCAATTCCGTCGAGCACACCTCAAGGGAGAACTCAAAACAATCCACATTTCTCGCCAGGATCCAATAATGAGTAGAGCTTACATAACACAATCCAAACAAATATATTACAAGTCTTAGGAATTTAATTATTACAAGCCATAGTTCAAGTGCGGAAAGTAAATGGTGCGAAAAATAACAACTAGCGAAGATCTAAACGAAGGGGTGAGGACTCGGTCTGTGCCCACCAGAAGAGTCCTCCAAACAACTGCTCAAGCTGCACCTGCAACAAAGATTACAACAAACCTTGAGTACTCGAATGTACTCGCAAGTCTTACCCGAATGGGAAATATAGATCCCGACTCACAAGGATTATGAAAGGCTATGTGGCTCAGGTTTTCCTTTGTTTGCAAAAGAGCATTTTTAATAAAAAGGTTGTAACATGTTATTTAGCCATATTAGTTGTTACTCCTGTCTTCTATGTAAGCACCTATTCTATTACCAAGCAAGAGGTAAGCAATACAGTATTGTCGACGAAATATGGTCGATAGCCCACCTAGGGGTATGCCCAAGGTGGTAGATTAGCGGGGAAGGCGTGTGGAACGGCGATCCAGGCGTGACACAAAGACGAAACTAGATGAACACGAGAGTTTATCCAGGTTCGGGCCGCCGAGTTTAGCGTAATACCCTACGTCCTGTGTCGATCTGTCTATTCTGTATCTTGATGAACGTGTCTTTGAGAGGGGGTCCCTGCTCACCTTATATAGTCACGGTGAGTAGGGTTACAGATTCTAGTAGATCAGGTCTCTTGATAGAACAAGGAAACCTAGTCGATTACAATCCCATGTCACGATGTATTTCCTAATCGACTATGATTCCTTGTCGGTGAAGACTTCCACGCCGTCAACCAACCACCTGGGTCGCCTGCCCGACCAGCTGGCCCTTGACGCCATGATTCTTCACATCTAGTTGGGCCGGTCTTCATAAAACAGCCCAAGTATTACTGTGAGGACACCTGGGTCCATATCCCCACAGCTAGTCCCCGAGCACATTAAATCTTAAAGCGGTGAAGAATCCTTGAGGTGTTCTTGAAACAACTTTTCTTGAATTCCTGATCTCCGACCAGGTTGCAATCTAGAATGTCATGAACCCGCAAGATATGATGTGCTCTTAAAAAAGAAAGAACGACTTCTAGGAGTTTGGTGAAGTGTGCCCACTTTTATGGCAATATAACAGCAACATCTTTCCTGCATACTCACCGATCAGGTGAAGTGTGCCCACTTAGTCCCCGAACTTGACAACAGATGACTCTGTCATGTGATGCCAAGTTCCAAAAATATACATGCGCGACCTAGCGCCATGTATACACGGTAGTCCCCGAGCTTGACAATAGATGACTCTGTCATGTGATGCCAAGGTCAGAAAATAAATCATAAAGCCATGAAGAATTAACCACACAATTCGAAATCGTCCGCCGTGTACTGCTTTATTCTACTGCCTTTTTCCTGTTGAACTTTTGACACAAGATGTCAACCTTCCAATACTTTTGAGTACTGCCAGCTTTGTCGTTATGCTTTGTAGAATCGAATCCAACTTTAATATCGGTCGTCATATGGAGCACAGCTCATTGGCTGTATTATTAATCCCATATGCTCTTCCATAGTTTTGCTATAGGATCTGTATTGAAAATGATTGTATCTTCAAGTATCTTGTTTTTGTGAAGTAGACGAAGTGCCCAAACGAAGCTGGTGTAGTAGCCGACCAGTCCCCAGTTTAACTGGAGGAGCTGGTCGTGAAGCCAACGCGGCTCTGCCACGTGTGTGCCTGAAACTGGTCATCTGACCAGTCCCCAGCTTTGCTGAGAAGGCTGGCGTAGAAGCCGACCAGTCCCCAGTTTAACTGGAGGAGCTGGTCGTGAAGCCAACGCGGCTCTGCCACGTGTGTGCCTGAAACTGGTCATCTGACCAGTCCTCAGCTTTGCTGAGAAGGCTGGCGTAGAAGCCGACCAGTCCCCAGTTTAACTGGAGGAGCTGGTCGTGAAGCCAACGCGGCTCTGCCACGTGTGTGCCTGTAACTGGTCATCTGACCAGTCCCCAGCTTTGCTGAGAAGGCTGGCGTAGAAGCCGACCAGTCCCCAGTTTAACTGGAGGAGCTGGTCGTGAAGCCAACGCGGCTCTGCCACGTGTGTGCCTGAAACTGGTCATCTGACCAGTCCCCAGCTTTGCTGAGAAGGCTGGCGTAGTAGCCGACCAGTCCCCAGTTTAACTGGAGGAGCTGGTCGTGAAGCCAACGCGGCTCTGCCACGTGTGTGCCTGAAACTGGTCATCTGACCAGTCCCCAGCTTTGCTGAGAAGGCTGGCGTAGAAGCCGACCAGTCCCCAGTTTAACTGGAGGAGCTGGTCGTGAAGCCAACGCGGCTCTGCCACGTGTGTGCCTGAAACTGGTCATCTGACCAGTCCTCAGCTTTGCTGAGAAGGCTGGCGTAGAAGCCGACCAGTCCCCAGTTTAACTGGAGGAGCTGGTCGTGAAGCCAACGCGGCTCTGCCACGTGTGTGCCTGTAACTGGTCATCTGACCAGTCCCCAGCTTTGCTGAGAAGGCTGGCGTAGAAGCCGACCAGTCCCCAGTTTAACTGGAGGAGCTGGTCGTGAAGCCAACGCGGCTCTGCCACGTGTGTGCCTGAAACTGGTCATCTGACCAGTCCCCAGCTTTGCTGAGAAGGCTGGCGTAGTAACCGACCAGTCCCCATTTTAACTGGAGGAGCTGGTCGTGAAGCCAACGCGGCTCTGCCACGTGTGTGCCTGAAACTGGTCATCTGACCAGTCCCCAGCTTTGCTGAGAAGGCTGGCGTAGTAGCCGACCAGTCCCCAGTTTAACTGGAGGAGCTGGTCGTGAAGCCAACGCGGCTCTGCCACGTGTGTGCCTGAAACTGGTCATCTGACCAGTCCCCAGCTTTGCTGAGAAGGCTGGCGTAGAAGCCGACCAGTCCCCAGTTTAACTGGAGGAGCTGGTCGTGAAGCCAACGCGGCTCTGCCACGTGTGTGCCTGAAACTGGTCATCTGACCAGTCCCCAGCTTTGCTGAGAAGGCTGGCGTAGTAGCCGACCAGTCCCCAGTTTAACTGGAGGAGCTGGTCGTGAAGCCAACGCGGCTCTGCCACGTGTGTGCCTGAAACTGGTCATCTGACCAGTCCCCAGCTTTGCTGAGAAGGCTGGCGTAGTAGCCGACCAGTCCCCAGTTTAACTGGAGGAGCTGGTCGTGAAGCCAACGCGGCTCTGCCACGTGTGTGCCTGAAACTGGTCATCTGACCAGTCCCCAGCTTTGCTGAGAAGGCTGGCGTAGTAGCCGACCAGTCCCCAGTTTAACTGGAGGAGCTGGTCGTGAAGCCAACGCGACTAAAGGCCGGTTTGACTGTTGGGCCGACGAAGCGGGCCGTGTAAGTGAAACAGGTGAAAAGAAAAAACCCTATTTACACGGAAAAAAACCGAGAGGTCACGCGGTAAAAACACGCGCCGCCGGGTCGAACCCTAACCATTGCCATTCACATCTTCTCCGGCGAGCTGAATACTGTAGCCCTAGATTAGAGAGGGCTCGCCTTCCCGCCGCCCCTTCAGTTTTACCGCCGGAATAGATGGCGCCCCGGACAAAGAAAAACACGGCGGGGGAGGCGGTGCAGTTGGACAAGGAATGGGCGGCGTCGAGAAGTACCGAAGAAAGCGTCAGCCGCCTCGTCGCTGCTGGCCTGCTGCCGGATAAAGTCACTGGGGGATGGAGGGCGCCCAATGGTGAGCGCTATCCCCAACCCAATGCTGGAGAACTCGTTGTTTTTGAAGACTATTTTGTCCGTGGATTTGGTTTGCCGTGCCATTCGTTTTTGCGGTGCCTGCTCGATTTCTGGGGAATTGGTCTCTGCAATCTTGGACCAAATTCCATTTTATCAATCTCTGTTTTCATCCACCTATGTGAAGCTTACCTCGGGATTCAGCCGCACTTCAATTTGTTTCGCCACTTCTTCCAATTGAAAAAGAATAACCGCGGATCCCGAATTGCGGGCAGTGTGTATCTTCTGTTGCGGGAGGGGATGGCGTCAGAATACATTAACGTACCCCTTCAGAGCAATGTCAGCGGCTGGGCAGAGAAGTGGTTCTACATAGCCCAATGCCAAACTCCACCTGTCTGCTGTGACATAGGGAAATTAGTTGAGTCAAACTGGACCTGGTCAGAAAAACCATCATCAGGTGACATGGAGCAAGTCCGGGACATTCTCAATTTGCTGAAAGGGATAAACGTCGATGGGATTCAAATCACAGCAAACTTCATGTATCGACGGGTGCAACCGTGTAAAGATAGAGTGCACCCTGGTTATGAGTATGCAGGTCAGCCTGATCTGACCCGTGAGCATGCCGAAGACTTGGGGAAGAACGAAGTTGAGAGGCGTGTTCACGCGGTACTTCAATTTGGCGTGTGGAAGAAACCGGCGAAGACTACTCAGCCATTTAGTTTGGCAAATCCCGTCAAAGACGTAAGTCTTCTTCAGAAGTTAATGCGTAGTGTTTGACCAACCATGTTTCAGCGACACTGGCCTTGGCTTGTTTGCAGGACCGCTCTGCTGTGTATGTTTCGGGCGTGCCGACGAAGGAGTGGCCTGGGGATCCCGACAAAGGTGGCATGACCAGGCCACTGCGGCGCCCCCAACCAGACGAGCAGTCGACTGGAGCGGCGAGGAAAAACAAGGGGTCTGTAGATGAAGAGGCCTCGTCGACTGCTAGAGCGACGGGAAAACGCGCGCCCTCCGGGCGGAGAGGGCCCGCTGGGTTGTCAGCGCCAACCGAAAACCCTGTGAGGACACCAAGCGGCGCGGTTCCTAACCCGACCAGCTCTGGTCACGACTGGGAAGACGACGACGAGGAAGAAGCACCCGTGCCCAAGCGGGTCCGAGTTGAGGAAGCAGCCTCGGGCGCACAATCCTCACCAAGGCCGAAGAAGCTGAAACTCAGAGGCGGGCTCCGCGTCAGCGACCTGTAAGTGCCTTACCGCCTTTATCGTTGGTGTGTGGTCCACCAAAGAGGTTCTGACGCTGTCTTTTATTATAGCGACCCTGTTACCGATGTTGAGATGACTGGTGGCAACTCTGTTGCCGGGGCGACCGGTGTTCCGGAGCCCATGGAGTCCCTGGAAAAAGAAACCGGAGCTGGAGGGCCGATTGATGGTCGAGCAACCACGGAGGCACCCGACGCCGATAAGAATAGTGGTCGGGGGTCAGCCGGAACCACACAAGCGCCTCCCGATGCCCCGCCTCCTCCTCTGAACGCGATGGGGCTTGCTTCAGGCCCCCTACCGAATAAGGAGGCACCCGAGGAGTGCGAGGACCAGGTGCTCGAGACGTCTGAGGATGAGGTCATCGAAGTTACGCGTCCCCCGAAATCTCCGGATCGAGTGGTTAGGGTAGCGCGCCATCGGGCGGGTGAGTGGGTGTTTCACGAAGAGAACACCGACAGCCGCCCAATGAAGAATTTTAACCGGCTGCTTGGCGAACTCCATAAATATGCCCAGGTAACTGCTTTGTAGAGCTTTAAAGCTTGGTCCGAAGAGTCTAATGCTCGCGCTGATTTACAGGGGATATCCGACCTATCCGAGGAGCGACGAAGGTGTTTTGAGTCCGTCGGTCCTTTGCTTGATGCAAAGGTGAAGCTTGAAGAGTCATGCTCACAGTATCAGGCCGACCTGGTCAGAGCTCGGCAGGTCGAGGCCGGATTGCGCGAAGCTGTCGGAAAACAAACGTCCGAGCTGACGCAACTTCGACTTGAAAACCAGGGTAATGGTCTGTCAAAACCGTTCCTTCTTTACTCTTGACTGCGTAATAAGACGTTGTCTGCCACAGAGCTGTCTTCGCAAGTTGCCATAGCGGAGCTCAAAGCGCAAGAAGGCGAGGCTGCGGCTATTCAGCAGAAAGCGCGGGCAGACGAGCTGGAGAAGGAACTCGAAGGTAGCTGCTGGAATTTTTCCACTTTGCATATGTCGTTTTCTTGGTTGGTCGTAATATGTTACGACTTGTTTGGTTGCAGAGCGACGCCGAGCTTGGCAAAACCAAATTGCTTTGGTTTGTCAAGATAAGAAGACTTGGGAAGGGCGCTGCCAATCCATGTTGCGAGGGATGAAGCCAGTGATTGATGTCGTATATGGATCTAGCAGCCGAGTACCCCGCCCGGACAACGTGGTTGACCAGTGTGCTGGATTGTGGCCTGCGGTGAAGAATTTCACAGTGGATGCCGGCGAACAGGTCGGTGCATATGTGCTAGCCCTTACCCGGGCCCACTACCCGGGCGTAGACATAAAGAGGCTGGAAGCTGGCTTTCCTCGAAATACGTCGGAGGCTCAGGCGTCGGAGCTGATTGAGGGGGCTCGGGAGACGTCTGCTGTGCTTGTGAAGGACTTGGACCTACTTGGGGAACCCGGAGAGTCCAGCGCTCTATAGGACCAAGAAACTTTTATGTTCACTCTTGTAAATTGTTAATTGTACATGTATGAACCTTATCTTATATCCCAAATTTGCGATGCAGTGGGTAATTTGGGCGAAAAACGACGATGCCTTACTCATAACATCCCATAAAAATACAAGGCCGAGTACATATTGTTCAACTCTGCAAAATTACGCGTAAAAACGTCGTAGCTGGTCGATATGCCATGAGTTAGGGACATCAGTCCCGCTTAGGTCGGTGAGCCTGTACGATGTAGGTCGTGTGACCTGCTTCACGATATAAGGGCCTTCCCAATGAGAAGATAGTTTGTGCAACCCGGCAGTGTTTTGGATGCGCCTCAAGACCAGATCCCCAACGGCGAAGAACCGTTCTTTAACGTTCCTGTTGAAGTATCGGCGTAGGCTTTCAACGTATTTGGCTGTTCGGATGCATGAATCCAGTCTTCGTTCTTCGATGCAGTTGACTTCGAGTTCTCTGGCCTGGTCGGACATTTCCTGGTTGTGCAGCTCCACCCTTGGCGATCTGAACGCTATTTCAGCCGGCAAGACTGCTTCGGCGCCGAACACCATGTAGTAAGGTGAAGTGCCTGTGCTTCTGCTTGGTTGTGTTCGAAGCCCCCAAACAACGGATGGTAACTCTTTTAACCATCTACCAGCCTTCTGGTCCTGGTTGTTGGCTCTATACAACCTCTTTTTTAATGCGTCGAGTAGCATGCCATTTGCCCTTTCAACCTGCCCATTAGCCCTTGGATGGGCAACGGAGACGTATTTGACGATTATACTCCTCTCTTCACAAAAGTCCCAGAAGTCTGAACCGGTGAAGGTGGAGCCCAAGTCGGTAATTATGCAATTAGGCAGGCCGAATCGATGGATGATGTCGTTTAGCAGCTCGGCTGCCTTTTGTGCCGTGGGTGTGACCAAAGGCTTGTACTCTATCCATTTGGAGAACTTATCGATCATGACGTAGACGTACTTGAACCCTCCGGGTGCTGTTTTGAACGGCCCAATCATGTCCAGTCCCCAGCATGAGAAAGGCCAAGAGGCTGGTATGGCTTGTAGGTCGTGAGCCGGGACATGGATCTGTTTGGCAAAAAATTGACACCCTTCACAGTATCTGACTAGCTTTTCTGCGTCAGCTACCGCTGAGGGCCAGTAAAAACCTGCTCGGAACGCCTTCCCGACCAGGGTTCGGGAAGCTGCGTGGTTACCACATATGCCTGCATGTATGTCCCCCAGAATTCGGATGCCTTCTTCTTGGGAAACGCACTTTAGCAACAGCTCCTCTTTAGCGTTTTTGCGCATGAGCTTTCCGTCTACTAAGAGATACTGCTTGCTGCGTCGAATAAGGCGCTCGGCTTCGATCTTGTCTTGGGGAATGTCCGCGCTAGCGAGGTATCTTATGAACTGATCCCTCCAATCATTGCCTGGCAATTGTACGGAAGCGACAGTCTGGGTGATTTGGGGCTGGTCGGCGGCCCCTGCGGAATCTTGCTCGATGGATGGTTTGACCAGGTCCTGGACAAAGACACCATTAGGGATTTGCGACCTGGTCGAACCGAGTTTGGAAAGTGCATCTGCTGCCTGGTTGTCAGCGCGTACTACGTGCTGAAACTGTAGACCATAGAATTTTCCTTCTAGTTTTCTTATCTCGGCAACGTAGGCATCCATCTTTTCGCTGGTGGCGTCCCAATCCTTGTTGACTTGGTTTATGACTAGGGCGGAGTCACCAAAAACCTCTAGCCTTTTGACTCCCAACTCTACTGCGATCCGGAGGCCATGGAGGCCAGCTTCATACTCGGCTGCGTTATTAGACGCTTTGAAATGTATCCGGAGGACATAGCTCAGCTTATCTCCGGAAGGTGATACGAAGTGTATGCCTGCTCCTGCTCCTTCAAGGTTCAAAGACCCGTCAAAGTACATTATCCAGTGCTCGGTGCTGGTCGGAGGTATGGGTGTTGTCATGTCGGTCCATTCAACGACGAAATCGACGAGCGCCTGAGATTTAATGGATGTTCGGCTGCGAAATTCGAGAGAAAACGGGGCTAGCTCCAGGGCCCATTTGATAATACGGCCATTTGCGTCCTTATTGCGTAGAATATCTCCGAGTGGGTACTCAGTAACCACCGCAATGGAATAATAATCAAAATAGTGCCGCAGTTTACGAGATGTGATCAGTATCGCATATAGCATCTTTTGTACCTGGGGGTATCTTGATTTGGAGTCGTTGAGTACTTCACTGATATAATATATCGGGCGCTGAATCTTGTATGCATGCCCTTCCTCCTCTCGTTCTACAACCACGACGGTACTTACGACCCGGTCAGTGGCCGCAATGTATATCAACAGGGTTTCGCCATCCCTTGGTGCAGCCAATAATGGTGGTGTTGTCAGGAGTTGTTTGAGGTCTTGAAAGGCGGTCTCAGCGTCCTCGGACCACTCGAACTTCTCAGAAGCTTTGAGCAGTTTGAAGAACGGTAGGCCTTTGTCTCCGAGTCGCGATATGTAACGACTTAGGGCTGCCATACACCCAGTTAGCTTCTGGACGTCTTTTACGCATTTTGGAGATTGCATCCTTAGGACGGCTTGTACTTTTTCGGGGTTTGGTCGTAGGCCGTCTTTGCTTACTATATTCCCTAACAGGATGCCGGAGGGAACCCCGAAGGTACACTTTTTAGGGTTAAGTTTCCATCGGAACCTGTTGAGGGCTGAAAAGGTGGCGCGCAGGTCGTCGACCAGAGTATGAGCCGATTTTGTTTTCACGACGATGTCGTCAACATAGGCAGCCACGAGCTCTGCTCGGATTTCTTCGGCAAGGCACTTCTGTATTGCCCTTTGGTAAGTGGCCCCCGCGTTTTTGAGCCCAAATGACATCGTGGTATAACAATATGTGCCGAAGGGTGTGATAAACGAAGTTTTGGGCTGATCCTCTTCTCTCAGAGAAATTTGATGGTACCCAGAATAGCAATCTAGGAAAGACAAGAGCTCGCATCCCGCCGTAGAGTCAACGAGCTCGTCAATGCGAGGTAAAGCGAAGGAGTCCTTAGGGCAGTGTTTGTTGAGATCGGTATAATCAACGCACATTCTCCACTCTTTATTCTTCTTTTGAACTAAAACCGGGTTGGCAAGCCACTCCGGATGATACACTTCTTTTATGAAACCGGCAGCTAATAGCCGTGTGATTTCTACCCTAATGGCCTCCTTCTTGTCACGAGCGAACCGTCGTAGCTTCTGTTTGATTGGTTTGGCGGTCTTCGAAACGTCCAAGGAGTGCTCGACCAGCTCCCGGGGTACGCCGGGCATGTCCGCGGGTTTCCACGCGAAGATGCTTACGTTGTCCCTTAGAAAGCTGACGAGCGCGCTTTCCTATTTGGGATCGAGGTCGAGTCCGATTCGCGCTGTCTTGCTGCAGTCCCCTTCGACCAGCTCCACTTCCTTGAAGTCCTTGCTCCTGGTCGCGGCGCGTTTGGCTTCTTTGATCGGGATAGACTGCTCCTCTGGAGACACCTTCACCGCATCCACGCGAGTTTCCTCCATGCGGATGGACAAGTCGTGGGCTTGAGCTGTCGCGAAGCTTTCCTTTTCACATTCGTATGCCGTGGAGATGCTCCCCCTGATGCTTAAAACGCCATTCTCAGATGGCATTTTTAGCAAGAGGTAGGTGTAATGTGGGATTGCCATGAACTTGGTAAGGGCAGGTCGGCCTAACAATGCGTGGTACGACCCTTCGAAGTCTGCTACGATGAAGTTGATGTAGCAAATGCGATGGCGCTCTTTTGTCCCGAACTGGACTGGTAGGGTGATTTGGCCCAAAGGCTGAGAGGCTTGGGACGGCAGGATACCCCAAAAGGGGGCATCGTAAGGTTCCAAATCCCCTATGTTGATACCGAGCTCTGGTAAGGCGTGCTTGAATATTATGTCTAGAGCGCTGCCTCCGTCGATCAGTACTTTCTCGAATCGTACTCCATCGATGGTCGGATCGACGACAAGCGGGAAGCGACCAGGTTCAGGGACCCTGGCCCATTGATCAGCTCTGCTGAACGAGATCTCCTGATGGGACCAGGGCAAATAGCTGGGGTCGGAGATTCTTTCGTCCATGCGGTCGACGGAGTAGACCGCTCGCTCGACTAGCTTGCGAACTCTTTTATCAGCCAGGATAGGTTTGCCGCCGAATATGGTGCGCACGGACTTTTCGGCTTCTCTGAAGCCACCGTGCTTTGGGTTTCTTCCTGGCTCCTGGTCGTCCTCATGATTCTCTTGGTGGTCTTTGCCCTCGCGCCTGCTAGAGGGTCCGTCTTCAGCGTCGGAACGCTGCTTCTTCGAGCTGTTGCGGAATATAGCTTTGAACCCTCTGCATTCCTCCATGGTGTGTCCTACGCCTGGGTGCGCCGGGCAATCCTGCTTCAGGATTTTCGAGTATGCTGAGTCGTAATTACGCTTGCCTCCTGTCTTAGTGTTATTAACCTCATTGCCTGGTGCTTGGCCGGGGTTTGACTGCCTTCGTCTGTCATCGCGGCCGTCGTACCTTCGGTTAGGGCGGCGATTATCCCTAAACCTTTCACGGCGATCGTCGCGGGGTTCGTCGTGCCGATCACTGCGGTAGTCGTTGCGCTGACGGTCGTCGTGCCTGGATCTAGGCTCCCGGCGGTCGTCGGCGAGCTGTGTATTATATTCTTCTGCTCGTGCCCAGCTCTGGGCTATGTTAAGGAGGTCCTCAACTGTCCGCGGCTCTTTTCGGAGCAGCTTATTTCTCAGCCCTTCGTGATGGTGTAATCCTCTTATAAAAGCCGAGATGGATTCGTCATCCGTGACATTAGCCACCCGGATGCGGGCGTCGGAAAATCGGCGGATATAATCTCGCAAGAGTTCACCCGGGCGGTCTCTGACGCGCTCAAGGTCATATTTGCTTGCGGGCTGCTGGCAGGTAGCCTTGAAGTTAGATATAAATGCCTTTTTCAAGTCGTACCAGCTGTCGATAGAGTCAGATGGGAGACTCAGAAGCCACTGGCTTGCTGCTTGGTTGAGAACAACAGGCAGGTAGTTAGCCATAACATCTCCTCCTCCGCCGGCTGCTCGGACCGCAGTCTCATATAGCATGATCCACTGGCGGGGGTCTGCCTTCCCGTCATACGACCTCAGGTCGTGGATCTTGAACCCTTTTGGCCAGATAACAGATCTGAGCCTTTTGGTGAACTGTCTGGGACCGGTAAGTGTTTGATCTAGCAGACCGTGCTCGCGATCCCATCTGTTGCGCCTTTCCATCTCCTGCCGTAACCTTGTGTCCTTGGAGCCTTCAATATGATTGCGCAAGTCGGCCCTTTCGTTGATATGTTCGCGCAGATCTCGAGGTTCAGCGCCTGGATTGCTCCTGGCGTGCTGGTCAGGTCGGCGGTCTTGACGCCTGTCACGGTTATCGCGCTGGTCCTGATTGCTGCTGGACTCTGGGTGCGGGTCTGGTCCTCTGAAACTCCTTCGAGATCCGGTTGGGGCAGCTCCAGAGGGTCCCGCAACCTGGTCTTGAACTTGGACCAGGGATGCTTTGAGGTAAGCTCCGAGCTGCTCGAGCTGAGGTGTGGCTGGGAGGTTCTCGACCAGGTTCATGGCCATGGCCAGGTTGGCTTGCGGTGTTCGATGTACTTGATGATTGCCGCACATATCAAACGCGTCATTTAGATTGCGTTGTGGGCGATTGCCTGCAGCTGTAGTTGCTTCAGCTGCTCTCCGAGCAGCTCTGTCGGCGTTCCTGGCCATACGCTGGGTTTTGGCTTCATCTGACTCGCCGTCGACCGGTGGCTCGTCATGGCTCACAGCAAAAATCGAGCCCCCATAGCGTGGTAGAGGCCCGAAGCCTGGGGGGTAATCCGGAGTCCGACCAGTCGAACTGGATCTGGTCGACCCGGCACTCGAGGCTGGAGCGGTGGTTGTCAAGGAAGTTACGATCGCCATGCATGCAGTGGCGCCAGACGGCTTGGACTTTAGCGGTTGCTCCTCAGGAGTACACCGACCCTTGGTTTCATCTTGCAATAGCCCCGTAGTCTTCTTTTCATAGGATGAAGCCGCGTTATCGAGCCCGCGAGGGAGGGTAGGAGCGAAAAAGCTGCGTTTTACCCTGCTCGGATCAGGCTCCCGAGGAGGGTTAAACGTGACGGAGCGACCTGTAGGGGTGGAGGTGATGGCAAGGCCGGTCCGAAGCTGTGCGTGTCTCTTGGCACGGGCCGGTCGTCGAGGTTGAAGCCACTCTCCTTCGTCGCGCTCAGGCGAACGATCTCCGATCGAATGCGCTAGAACAGGGGTTTCAGCGGTGCCTGCCGTGACTCGATCGATAGATCCGATCAAGTCAGAGTTGCCGAGGCGCCGCCCTCGGTAACGGGAAAGCACAGTCCTGTTCGGGGGCTCCGATCTTGATGTCGGGGCTCCAGCTGGCAGAAGTGCTTGGGGTGTCTCTATGCTCCTGATCGCCGGGCCATCTCCGGTGACCCACGAGAAGGACCCGACGGTGATTGCCAGGCCGGCCGGGAGATCCATAGAAGCCGGAAAAGAAACCGCCTGAGTCGTCATGACGTCCGCACACACACTCCCCACGGTGGGCGCCAGCTGTCGACGAAATATGGTCGATAGCCCACCTAGGGGTATGCCCAAGGTGGTAGATTAGCGGGGAAGGCGTGTGGAACGGCGATCCAGGCGTGACACAAAGACGAAACTAGATGAACACGAGAGTTTATCCAGGTTCGGGCCGCCGAGTTTAGCGTAATACCCTACGTCCTGTGTCGATCTGTCTATTCTGTATCTTGATGAACGTGTCTTTGAGAGGGGGTCCCTGCTCACCTTATATAGTCACGGTGAGTAGGGTTACAGATTCTAGTAGATCAGGTCTCTTGATAGAACAAGGAAACCTAGTCGATTACAATCCCATGTCACGATGTATTTCCTAATCGACTATGATTCCTTGTCGGTGAAGACTTCCACGCCGTCAACCAACCACCTGGGTCGCCTGCCCGACCAGCTGGCCCTTGACGCCATGATTCTTCACATCTAGTTGGGCCGGTCTTCATAAAACAGCCCAAGTATTACTGTGAGGACACCTGGGTCCATATCCCCACAAGTATAGTTCTTCATCCTTAGTTCCAGTTGTTAAACTATGCTGTCGGGCGGTTGCCATACCGGTACCGTTTAAACAACGGCGATTCGCGAATCAATGTAGCCCAACTGGGTACCCCAAAACACACACCCCGTTTGCACCAAGGCACAACTGAGACCAACTCACTAACTCCTGCCAAGGGGTCCAGTATCCGCATCCAGGACCGAGACTCCAAGCCCCACTCACTGGCCCGGCCGTGAGTGGTGCAAGGACCTCCTCCTACCAAAAACTAACGGTCGGATCACATAGAGCCAGAAACCGAGGCAAGAGTCAGCTAGCCTTCCCGCTCCCATAAGCAAGTATGTGTTCGGGATAAGAGGATCTGTGACATAGCTCACACCCACAACAACGAACGGTCCCTAAGCGACACAGACAGGGAACAGTGCAACCGAAGCTAAGCCTGTGGCCGCGGGACATAACTCGTCACACCCACCAGAACCAAACCACATCCCTGCCCGGTCTCAGTTTCTTTCCATCATCATTAGTTTAAAGTATAGCACCTACTTTGTGAGCAATGACAGGTCGCCCACACTACCGTTCATCCTAAGCATAGCGCTACTCGAACCTATTCTAGTAGGACTTATGGGATATGTATATATATGCAGGTGGGTTTCATATAACTCCTGAAACATAAATGCACAACATACATATATTCATTTAGAGATATTCAAAAATATAGGTTATGCACCGGGGCTTGCCTTGGTCAGGAGCAACAGGAACAAAGTCAGAAAGTGGTGGTGGTGGTGGAAGCTCCTCCGGCACCTCGAGCACCTCCTCGTACTCCTCTATCACCTCTTCGAACTCCGGGTCGCCGACAACCACAAACTCTTCTTGCCCGTCACCTATATGCATGCGATGATGATGCAATGCTTAGCATGGATTAACAACTAACAAACAAAGAATACACAAGCTACTAGAGTATTAACTACTACTACAACAAGGTGCCATCAGATTATACTAACAGCAAGGCTACAACAACCCTAACCAAGGATTAAACTAACTAACTCATATTCTTCTTTATTTCTATTTATTCTAAGCAATTAAGCATCTTAGCATTTATTTAACCACTACCAGAAATTATACAAACTACTATGAACAAAACATACTAACAGATAGATCATGATTTTAGAAACTTAACAAAATTTATTTCAATATTTTTGGACACTCCTACGATTTGATATGAATTTTAGCAATTCTACAACAAGGGAAAAAGAGATAAACTAATCCTAACAAGCAAACGCCGACCGAGCCGAAACTGCCACGGCCCAGCAGGGCGCAGGGCACCGGCGGCTTGCCTGCTCACCGAGCGGGCCGCATGCGCGCGCTCAGGCCGGCCCAAGACGAGCCCCAGGCGGAGGGCCGCTCGCCCTCTCTCTCTCTCTCTCTGCGACGTTTTGCAGACTAGCCCCCGAAAAAGAGGATAACTACGAAGGGGTCCAAACACTACTGTGCACCTCTCTGCGTGATCTTAGAAACCCCCCCGGACTTTACCTAAATAACGCGCGATGGTCCTTCTTCTTCCTCCTGCTACGCCCGAGCGAACAGACCGACTGGAGGTGGGGGTTCGGACGCCGGCCGGAGATGATGGCTTGATGGCGACGAGGAGGGGCCAGGCGATGGTCGCGAGCTCCTCTCCGCCGCAGCAGGTCACGACGCCCCAACCGGGAACCCGCGCCGCGGCTCCCGAGAAACCGATCGGCACGGCGGCGCCCTCTGGTCGCGGCGCCGGCAAGGGAGAAAGAGGAGTGGCGCGGCCGAGCACGTGGCAAATCAGCTCAAAGCCGAACCTATGTGCCCCCGCTGGAACAGCCAAGACGGAAAGAGCAGCGAGGGTTCGAAGGAGGTTCACGGCGATGGTGGGGCTCGGGAGAGAAAGGAAAAAGGCTCTGCCTTTTCAAGGGCTTGGCCACTTGGCTAGGTTTAGGAGGCACGCGAGCACCAAAGACGCCTGACGATGGCCACATGCGAACAGCAACGCGCACAGCGCCCATGGACAGGGAACTTGCATGTGGTGACCGCGGCCAAAAACTGACGAGCCGACATGACTTGGCCATGGTTTGGACGCGAGCGTTCCGGCCGATCCTCATAACTGCGGCACTTGACTCCAAAAGGAACATGAGACACGGGACCTAACCCTGTTGGGCGACGAAGACCGCACCCTGAACCGACCAACCCACGAGGAGAACAGCCGGCTGGATCTTTTCAGCGTCAAGCCAAAACAAGGTCAAAACATCGAGCAGCTTGCGTGCATCCACGATCACTTTTGAATGCAGGATCTGGCTTCATCCGCTCGGATTCGGCCTAGGCTCCTGTGGACAAAGTTGGAGAGCTTCCAGCCTACTTCCAAACCCCTTTAAGGCGAAAGACCATACGAGGCTCGGATCAGCGAGAAAAATAGTGCCAAGGTAGCAGTGTCACTGTGCCTGCCGAGTTCAAACAAACAGGGTTTTGATGATCCAAACGAGTCCGGACAAGGCTCAACTTTCCACAAGCTCTGACCTGAAACATCTACTCCAACTTTTGTTTTTGGGCCTATCCCAAACTCTGCACAGGTAAGGAGAACATGGGATGCCAACCTCAGGGACACTCCAAACCACAGACTTAGCAGATTTTTCTAAGTCCTTGGGTTTTCAGCAGCAGATTCAAACTTGCTACACCTTTTAGGCTAGCTTCCAAGCAGAACCAGCATTTGGTAACTAAACCAAATTTATCGACCATGATCCCATCTACAACTTTGCTTAAAGGTCCAACCTCATAGCAGTTAAGGAAACTGCAGCTTGACTAAAGCCAAAGATGCATCCTGAAAAAGGTTGCAACATTGGTTTTGGCCGCTTTTAGGCATCTTCCGCATATTTTCTCAACTGAGACCCTTACTAACTTTTGTTCGGGATATCCAAAAGAGGGAGAAGAACCAGATACAAAGACTTGGGTGGTAACATACGGTCGTGACTTAGTTAAAAGACACTAAGGCGACGTCGGAACGACCACCGGAAAAGCGATTAACTTGGTTTGAGAGATGATTTTGGATTCGATGAGAGACAAGGATTGAGTTTAGACTCCACCAAAGGTTTTTGCTAAAACAAAGATCGCGTTCCTCACAAAGATTTGGACCAAACACGATAACTAACAAGTTATTATTATAAGCAACATAAGTTTTATTTAACACAAACATATGCAAGCAAACTAACATGATGCTCATGACAAGTTTTAGTAAGTTGTTTTACGCGGTAACACCGTGGGTGTTACACTCCTCTGAAGGATTTGCACTTTCTTCTCTTCTTTCTGTTACAGAGGAGCAGCTGGAGTTCATGGGGGATGACGAGTTGGCTTTACTCGCCAACCGGTTCTCGCGGTTTCACAACAACCGCATGAACCGTCGCCGCGGAGGCGACCCCGACCACTTCATCGCCAACTGTCCCAAGAAGAACAAGCAAGCATTTGGGAAGGGCGATCATGGGCACAAGTACGACTTCAGCAAGCGCAAGGAGAAGTACGTCCCCGCAAAGAACAAGCGGAAGGGCGGCTTCAACAAGGAGTACATCAAGAAGAAGTACTTGGAGAAGGCCTAGGCTGAGCAGCGTGCTTTCTTTGCCACGCTCAGCAACGTCGACGACTCGGATGATGACTTCGCTTCCTCAAGCGACGATGAGTCTGAGAAGAAGAAGAAGATCGAGGACAAGCTGAACGGCCTCTGCTTCTTCGCCGACAACGAGGGTTTTTGCACCATGGCCCTCGGCAAGGGGGTCGACAGTCAGCTGGAGGAGACCCCTCGGAACGAAGACGACGACGACACCTCCCAGGTATCTCAGACCCCTGACGAGCTTTCTGCTGAGGTCGAGAAACTTACTGTCGCCCTTCTTAGTCAAGACAAGCTGCTTAGGCGTGCTGTTAGAGAGCGGAAGGAGTTTAGGCAGAAGTAGGAGGATACGGTGAAAGAGCTTGAGTTTGCCAACTCCACCGTAGTTGTCCCTAAGGAGGTTGAGTGCGAGATGTGCACCACACACATGACTGACCTTCTCACTTTGAGAAGTAAGTATGTTGTGTTGGTAGGAGAGGTGGATGAGCTTAGAGCTAGATCTTCGGTGCTTGGTGCGTGCAAGTCTTGTGCAGGCTTGCAATCCGAGTTGGAAGAGAAGAATGCCAAGATTGTGTCTCTTGAGAAGGCCAGCTCGGGTAGCATTTGTGTGACTAGGTGCGCTTTGTGTGAGGGTTTGGAAATGGAGATAGCCAATGTGAAACATGACAAGATGCAAACCGAGGAAGAAAACATATACCTTTGGACCATCTTGTCATGGGTGTCTAGTGGTGAGTCGCAGCTTGGGATGATGATTGCCCAGTTTAAGCGTGCTGCTGGAGGTCCAGGTGTAGGCTTTGCTCAGGGTGTTTGAGTGCGCTTCATCTTTTGGCAAGATTGGAGAGTCGAGTGGTCTGAACCCGTGTGAGAAGCCCAACTCCACCACTACTCCCAAGCTTACCAAGATTCCACCCAAAGAGCCTCTCAAGCCTAACACAAAGGATGGGGTGTTTGTTGAACCTCCAAGAGCTCCACCCAAGAAACCAACATGGGCTCCCAAACCAAACCACCTCAAGAACAAGCTAGACACAATGCCACCTATCCAAGAGGAGCTCATGCCACAGAAAGGCAAAGTGATCCATACCCACTACCGTGAGTACCAACAACCCCCTATGAGAGCGGTGATGTACCATTGTGAGCATTGTGGGAGAGATGGACACTTGAGGGAGTTTTGCTTCCGGCGTAAGAGAGAGGAGCGCCGTGCAAAGGAGATGAACAACACGGACATGTACCATCCTTTCCATGATGTACATGTGCCTAATGTTCAGAGGCGTGCTGCTAGACCAAGAGGTCCTATACCTCAAGTTCCTAGGCCTAGGCCGCGAGGAGGACGTGCCTGGCGGGAACCTACAGTTGTAGGCTATGGACCTCGTGGCGGTGGCTTTGCTGTTGAGTGTTTTCCCCCACCGCGTTTTGAGTATCGTGATGGACGCTCTTCCCTTAGCGGACCATGTTTTCCTATACGTGGTGATCGCTTTCCCCGTAGGCGTGGTAGGAATGGTTTTGCTACTAACCGTTCTTTTGAGCAGCCGACCCAACACTAGTATAATTCCCATTTTACTCACCCTAGTGCTGGACCGTATGCTCACCCTATGTCTTTTTATTGATGTAGGTAAAACGATTGGAGAACGTTTGGTTGGTAGATTCCGGGTGCTCGAGGCATATGACCGGAAACGCCAAGTGGTTCTCCAGTCTTAGTCGAGTCATCGGAAAGGAGTTTATCACCTTCGGCGACAATAGCAAAGGTAAAGTGTTGTCTCGTGGGTCGGTGCGAGTTAATGAGCACTTTGTGTTGCGTGATGTTGCTCTTGTTTCTAACTTGCATTTTAACCTTCTTTCTATTTCGCAACTTTTCGATGATGACTATGAGATTCATTTTAAGCCGAATCTCAGTCGTATTTTAGATCCACAGGGCAATCTTGTATGTATGATTTCGCCCTTTGGGAAAGTCTTTCGTGTGAATTTCTCGGAGTCGTTTGGAACTTCTCGTTGTCTTTTGGCTGGACCTTCCTCCTCTGTTCTTTGGAAGTGGCATAGGAGACTTGGTCACCTGAGCTTCGACTTGCTTGCAAGGCTTAGCTCACTTGGCCTAATCCGAGGATTGCCCAAGTTGTCCATGGAGAAGGATCTTGTTTGCCATTCTTGTAGACATGGGAAGATGGTCGTTGCTTCCCATCATCCAGTGACTCAGGTCATGACTAAGCGCCCTAGAGAGCTTTTGCATATGGATCTTGTTGGTCCGGCTGGGGTGAGCTCAGTTGGAGGGAAGTGGTATGTGCTTGTTGTTGTTGATGACTTTTCGAGATATTTGTGGGTTTTCTTTTTAGCTGAGAAAACTGAGACTTTCTATTTTGCTCGCAATCTGATTTTGCGTCTTCAGAATGAGTTCCCTTTGAACTAAATGCGAGCTATTCGTAGTGATAATGGTTTCCAATTCAAGAATTCGGACTTTGAGAAGTTTTGCAACTCTTTGGGTTTAGGGCATCAGTTTTCTTCCCCATACACACCGCCACAACATGGTGTTGTAGAGAGGAAGAATCAGACCCTTGTAGAGATGGCCAGGACGATGCTCGATGAGCATAGGACTCCTAGGCGATATTGGGCCGAAGCCATGAACACTGCATGCTATATTTCCAATCGCATTTTTCTCCGAGCTCTCTTGAAAAAGACTTCTTATGAGTTGCGTTTTGGAAAACAGCCCAAAGTGAGTTATTTTAGAGTTTTTGGTTGCCACTGTTTTATACTCAAGAAAGGCAACTTGGACAAGTTTGAGTCTCGTTCTTCTGACGGTGTATTTTTGGGTTATGGCACTCATACTCGTGCATATCATGTACTTAACCTTGATACTAACCGAGTCATGGAGACATCCGATGTCACCTTCGACGAGACCATGGTTTGTCCTTCTTCCCATTTTGAGCGTGCAGGTGATCATGAGGTTGGTGAGCCTCTTTTCGATGACGAGGACGAGGGTGCTGAAGGGATGGATGATCCAACACTACCTCCACCTGCTGTGCCGCAAGCATCGGCTTCTACTACGACGACTCACGGCCACCTCGAGCGGTACCTTTTGTACCCGAGGAGGCGCCAGCTGCTGTTGAGGGGGAGATTTCTTCAGCTCGGGAGGCGCCCCGACACATCCAGCGCCAACACCCGCCTCAACAGATGATCGGTAGCATCGGCGAACGTGTCACTCGGTCAAGGTCACAACAAATCTCTCATTTTGCTCATTCTGCATTTGTTGCTGATTTTGAACCCCGAGATGTTGGACACACTTTATCTGATCCGGATTGGGTCAATGCCATGCATGAGGAGTTAGAAAACTTTGAAAGAAATTGGTTTTGGGTTTTGGTTCCACCTCCTCCTGAGTGTCACCCTATTGGTACAAAATGGGTTTTCAAAAACAAACAAGGAGAGGATGGCCATGTTGTGAGAAACAAGGCCAGACTTGTAGCCCAGGGGTATAGTCAGAAGGAGGGGATAGACTATGAGGAGACTTTTGCTCATGTAGCTCGTTTGGAGGCAATTAGGATACTCTTGACTTTTGCTGCATCCAAAGGGTTTAAACTTTTTCAAATGGATGTCAAGAGTGCCTTCTTAAACGGCTACATAGAAGAAGATGTGTATGTGAAACAACCCCCCGGTTTCGAAAATCCCAAGTTTCCAAACCATCTTTTTAAACTTCACAAAGCGTTGTATGGTTTGAAACAAGCCCCTAGAGCCTGGTATGATAGGTTGAAAACTTTTTTGCTTGCTAAGGGTTTTAAAATGGGATGTGTGGATAAAACGTTCTTTCTCCTCAAGCAAGACAATGACACTCTCTTGGTCCAGATTTACGTGGATGATATCATTGTCAGTGGTTCTTCTCACGCTTTGGTTGCCAAGTTTGCAGATACAATGAGCAGGGAGTTTGAGATGAGCATGATGGGCGAGTTGACGTGTTTCCTTGGGTTGCAAATTAAGCAATCCCGGGAGGGGACGTTTGTGCACCAGGGCAAGTACACCAAGGACATTCTGAAGAAGTTCGATATGGGTGAGGTCAAGCCTCTTCCAACACCCATGTCGACCACAACGGCCCTAGATGCGGACAAAGATGGAGAAGCTATGGACCAGAAGGAGTACCGGAGTATGATCGGGTCGCTGCTGTACCTGACGGCGACACGCCCGGACATCCAGTTCGCGGTGTGTCTTTGCGCGCGATTTTAGTCGTCGCCGCGCACCTCTCACCGTCAGGCGGTCAAGCGCATTATGAGGTACTTATGCTTCACTCCACCCTCTCCCTTTGCAGTTATTCTGATGCCAATTTTGCTGGTTGCCGACTTGAGCGCAAGTCCACTTCCGGGACTTGTCAGTTTATTAGTTCTTCTCTTGTATCTTGGTCTTCTCGCAAGCAATCTAGTGTCGCCCAATCTACCACAGAGGCTGAGTATGTTGCTGCGACTAGTTGTTGTTCCCAATTGCTTTGGATGATGGCCACTTTGCGTGATTTTGGTCTGAGCTTTTCTCACGTTCCTTTGCTCTGTGACAGCACGAGTGCGATTAGCGTTGCTAAGAACCCCGTGTTGCACTCTAAGACCAAACACATTGATGTGCGCTTCCATTTTCTGCGAGACCATTATGAGAAGGGTGATATCGACCTTCACCATGTCGATACTCATCATCAGTTGGCAGATATTTTTACCAAGCCTTTGGACCAATCAACATTTTCTAGGTTGAGAGGTGAGCTTGGTGTGTGTTCCCCCTTTTAGTTGGGGGAAATATTTTGGTTCTTGTGTATCATAGACTGACTCTTCTCTTTTAGCTTGTGGATTTCATCATGCATCTTTACTTTCTGAGCTTCTTGTATATAATCCTTAGAATGTGATTATGCTCTATCTAGTTCTGCTCCGATGCTATATGATGATGTTTGTAGCTTATGCTCTTTCTAATCACTGATATATGTTGTGAGCTGAGCTATTTTGTAAATGGTGAACTTGCTGATTGAACATAAAACTTAAAATTGTTCACCATTGAGATATGCAACTAGCATGTGTAGGATGTGTTGAATTCACTCGTGCTTTTCATATATGCTAGGTTGCTATGTCTCTAGTTCTGAGTCATTCACTTGCTTGGTATGTTCATAAACTGTTTTAAATTTGAACCAAGTCTAAGTGAATTGGAAAGATCGAGATGGGATTGCTTGTCAGCACATCACGGTATCAAGACTGTTTCTCATTGCACTTTGAGTTAAACTTGAGCCGTGTAGTGTAAGACCGAAACTGTTGCCTTAAGCTTCTGATTGCTTCTGCATAGGCTTCGCACGGTTGAAAACTTAGGCTTTGACAAGCTTTCGACCTCTCGCAATCATATGCTAAATTCTGAACTTGTGTATTTTCACCGCTGCAACTCCGATTAAATCTAAAAACACAAGTATATGTTTCTTTCTACAGCATGATGATTGAACTTTGCTAGGGGTAGTTCACCTTGTATACATGTTGAGCACTTGTTTGACTTCATGTCTATACATGTTTAGTGCTATGTTGATGGTGAATGCTTTTTGGCCAAAAACTGCTCGCTTTGCTCAAATGTTCATATGTTCTTTTTGGTGATCAGTTTGAGCCTTTGCTAGCATTATGTGTATGTTGTTGAGTCATCGGATCAACACTTTGTAAAGCATCTTTTCATTCTACCGAGTATATTCTTGAAGCTCCTAACTTGCATTTTTAACTCATATGCATTTGGAGTGGAGATTCTTGATAGTGCATTATCAACTAAGGGGGAGAAATTTTGAGAAATCTTGTTCAGTTGTGTGCACTATTGAAGGGGGAGTTTTGAGTTGACTCGGATTTTGAGGATTTTGAATTTTCCAATTGGTTCGGAGCTTTTCTGCTAGTTGTGTTGAGCCTTTGTGCCTCTGTCTTGAGGGACTAGCAGTTGTTGCTTTTCGATGAGTGTTCAGCTGATTGTGTTATTCAGTTGATTTAGCCTCATTTGATAGTGAGCTCTTTTGCATCTCAGCTGGCACCATTTCAGTTGGTTTTTCAGTTGGTATCGAGCTTTCTCGCTAGCGGTGTTGAGCCTGTTATACCTCTTCTTGAGGGCTAGCTTTGCTTTGCTTGGTTGCATCGAGCCGTTGCCCATGTCTTTGGGAACCAAGTTGTTTTGCTCTTACATTTGACCTTCTTCTGGCTTTGATATGCTTTTGGGTCATTTGGATGAGTTCTCTACTTCATTTTGATTTGTGTTGGTAGTTGACAATGCACTCATCAAGGGGGAGATTGCGGATACATGGGTGTATGCCGAGTCTCGAGTGATGAGTGATTTTCAACTGGGATAATGCGCATGTTCTTTGGCTTGTGTTGTGCAGGTGTCGAGCACGGATACAGTGATCGAAGGCAAGGTGAAGGTCAAGTAGAGACGTGTCGTGCCGATGGACCGAGAGTGGCGAAGGGCGGACGTGAGGCTTGGACTGAGGGACCGGTGGCCTGAGGATCAGCTGTGGTGGATGATAGCCTGGGACTGCGACGAGCGAAGACTTGCGGGGCACAGTGTTGCTCGGGTCGAGGACCTGGGGACATGTGTCGGTGGACGGGGTGCACGGGCAGTGCATCCCCTCTACAACGTCGGTTTGATGGTTGAGCCACAGAAAAACCATCGGGTGGACGATTTCTAGGTTTGGGCCTCCAAACCTGGGCGCTGGCTGGTTTCTGAGTTTGGGCCACAAAACTCAGGCGATGGACGGCTGGTTTCCCGGTTTGGGCCTCAAAACCGGGGGTTGGTCGTGAAGGCTGGTTTCCCGGTTTGGGCCTCAAAACCGGGGCAGAGTCCGTGAAATGGACAAGCAGAGCGGTGGCGGCACGTGGTGGCAATCGGTGAGGTTGCGTCGAAGCAACGTTACCAGTTGTGCAGGCGTGGCCGTCGGATCAGCATCTACCACAAGTTGGTCCAGAATAACCCTAGGGTTTAGCTGGTTCGCTCTGTAATTAGTTAGGGGTAGAGTGGGAACTAGAATTAGGATAAGTAGAGGGAGACACCCACCTCCCTTCCTATCTCAGTCATTTGCTATTTTGCCTTCTAGGGTTTCCTGATCTCCCCCATCCCTGCTGTAGCCACTGAGATCCGCAGAGACGATGAACAATACCTCTGTGTATTTGCTTTTTGAGGAAACGGGACCGTAATCTCGTTGTCTCCTCATGGGGACGAATTTCGGCCGACAATTCGTGGTTTGATTTGCGTTCTTGAGTTGTTCTTCGCGTTCATCTTTTCTCCACGTTTTTCCCGTCGATTGTTTTCCCTCTACGTTGCTCCGTTTGTAAAACCACTTGAATCAACTTGTTCTTTATAGTGAGGAGATCACTTAGACCGAAGGAATTAACCTCAAACCTCACAAACAAGTAGATCGGTTGGTTTTCGTTTTGGATCAACTTTTCTCCTCTTTTTCCGAATTGCTTTGATTCATCGATTTGGAGATAGGTTCGAGCCATGATCTCCTAGGAGTATCTCACTATCCTTCTTGTGACTCCTCTCTCCAAGTTTGAGCCCTAGAGGTTTCGTTTTGGAAGAGATCGAGTCAAATCGGTGGACGAACTGCACAGTTTCGGGGTGACCGGACACATGGCTCGGACTGACCGGACGCTCGGCAGTGAGTCCGGTCATTGAACACCAGCGCGGTCAGTTCGCGCGTGGTGACCGGACGCTCGAGGATCACTTGACCGGACGCACTGCTACTACTGTTCATCGGGTTTTTCTCTGTTGACCGGAGGCTCTGTTCAAGTGACCGGACGCTCCTGTCCTGTGAGTCCGGTCAGGAACAAAGATGTTCCAAATTGGATTTTGTACGACCGAACGCGTCCGATCCCTGCTGACCGGACGCTCCAGTGAGTCTGGTCAGTGTTGTTCTGCGCGCTTTCGTCCGTGGTTTGTCCGTTCGTTGTCGGTTTTGATTTCCGACTTTTGCGTTGGGTTTCTAGAGTTGAGTAGTGTCTCGTTGTGCTTCTCGGAAGCATCCACCCTACATCTAGAGTCATGGACATTGTTTAAGCTCTAAGTTTGTTCTTGGGGTGATTCTCGGGACAGTGGCAACAAGTTTCTGAAAAGAAATTTTGAAGCTCCCATTCACCCCCCCCCTCTGGTCGCTTTCTGGTAGCACTCTCAGTCCTTCAGTCTTTATACAGACTATCTCCATAAATACAAGCTACTGGTGCCCCGCACCAAACAAGTCTACACCCCCGACGAGGGCTTTAGCGGTCGGCTCCGCTTCTTCCTCCATGTGCTCCATCTCCGCTTCAGACGTGTTCGCCGCAAAGTCGACGCCCAGCCTCGACATCTCCATCCGCGGATAATGCGAATGAAGAATAGCAAGGCCGTGAGCAGCTGAAAGGTCCTAGTTTGGTTTTGGTAATTGAGTGCCAACTTAGGTGGACTAATATGTGTTTGAAGTGAATTACATAGGTGATTAGTCCACATGTGATCATGTGTGTGAGCACTTAAGCCATGGAGGTGAATGACTTGGACTTGATGTAAAGCTCACACATGTGATGATCATGGAGGAGCTTAATGGACATGAAACATGACATGTGGTCATATGGCTAAGATGGTGAAGATCAAGGCAAGGCTTGGCTTGATGGACCGATTGCGAAGGTGAAGGGCAATTAAGTTGGAGGCTTTGAAGCCGTTGGTACCGAGTGTCGGGAGGCTTGAGCAAAGACTTGGCACCGAAGGACCAAAGCAATGGTGAAAAGCAAGTAAGGTCAAGATCGATGGACCATGGAGGCTATGTGATGATATGAAGTGGATCATATCATTTGATCTAGGTTGGTGCATGTGTTGCATCAACAATGGAGGAGATGGAATGGAATGCGCAAGGCAAAGGTATATGTGTAGGGCATTTTATTTCACCGGTCATAGGTGTGTAGAGAAGTTGATGACCGGATTTAGGATAGATGGCCGTACTATCAAGAGGAGCAAACTTGTTTGCATATCGGTCATCTAGTGCCACTTGAGCGATCTAACTTTGCGATGTTACTAGGATCGAGTGGCGTGGTAAGTGCAAGTGCTAATCCTTTGAAAAAAATGATTGTGAAAATGCTAACACACATACACATGATGTTGTACAATTGGTGGTGTTGGCACATTTGCAAAGGAGAAGTTGTTTTGAAAATAAGTTGTGTTGAAAGGAGGCATGGAGAAGTGGGAGAAACTAGTGTATAGTCCCTCTGGTCCGAGGTGAAGTGCTATGCCAGGGAGCATCGGACGCTGGTCCGAGGGGCATCGGACGCTGGGCCGAGCGTCCGATGGCAAACCCTAGATGAAGTCTGTTGCAGAGGATGCATCAGACGCTGGGGTGCGTCCGATGCGCGTTCATCGAACGCGTCCGATGTACGCAGGGGCTCTCGGGGAGCTCTCTGCATAGACATCGGACGCTAGCCCTTAGCGTCCGATGCTAAGGGTCCGGCGCGTCCAATGTAAGAGTAGGTTTGCGCAGATTTGAGCAGAGGCATCGGCACGTCCGATGCCACTTTAACTGACGCGGGAAGTGAAATAGTCGTTGGGATCGCTCAACCGAAGTTGAACGTGAGGGACACGTGGTGAGCATCCAAGCATCGGACGCTGGCCTCAGCGTCTGATGGACTCGACTGGAGTGTTCGATGGTGGCGCAGGTTGCCCAGTGAAGGGGCAACGGCTCGTTAGCCCTTGGGGCTATATATAGCATCGGTAACCGGCCTTGGGCTGGTGGCTGAGCACTCTAGAGCCTTTGTGGCTTGTGTGGATGTGCTTGGGAGCCCTCTAACTCGCTTGTGCTTGCTAGTGTGCGAATCAATAGCGAGTGAGTGATCGGTAGTGCGTTGCTTTGAGAGATTGCATCGAGTGGCACTAGGTGATCGAGTTGCAAGCCGGTGGTGCTTATTACTCTTGGAGGTTGCCACCTCCTAGATGGCTTGGTGATCGAGTCTCCGTCATGAAGCCCGCGTGAAGATTGTGCGTGGCTCCGGAGAAGCTTTGTGAGGGGCATTGTGCTCGCCCCGCGGGGGATCGCGAAGAGGAACTCTAGTGGATTGCGCGTGTCATTGAGTTACCCTCACTTGTGGGTGAGTTCTTGCCGCGCTCGAGTGTTGAGCTAGGTGTGGTGCCTATTAGCCGCCGAACTACCAAAGTGTGTGGTCGACACAACGGGGACTAGCTTGGTGGCAACCAAGTGAACCTCGGGATAAAATCACCATGTCAACATTGTCTACATCTTCTCGGTGATTTGCTATCTCCATACACAAGCTTGTATTTACTTTCATACATATTGTGCTTGTTTAGTTGCTCTTGTAATTAGTTAGCTTGTGTAGCTTGCTAGTTACCTTCTTTGCTTGTGTTGCTTAGAAATAGCCCTCTTGTGTGACTAATTGGCTTGAGTAGCCTTGTTAGTCACATTGCTTAGTTTGTGTAGCTAAGTAAGTTGAGCTCTCTAATTTGGCTTGTGTACCCTTGTTATTGAGCATTGCTAGTGAGCTTAGGCTTGGTGTTTTTGCTTAGTGGCATGTGTAGGAGCTCCCCGGTTGTTTGAGTACTAGTTACTTAGGTTTGTGTAACCTTGCAAGCTAGATTTGTCATAGGTGAGCTCTAGCTAGCCCGACACCTTATTTGCATTGTTTAGGATCTTTTGTAAGGTATCATAGAGTATAAGTAGAGGGGTGTAGTCTTGGCTAGACCGATAGTTTTAATTCCGCATTTGTTTCGGTTAGTCGTCGTGATTATTTTTAGAAAGGACTATTCACCCTCCTCTAGTCCGCCATCTCGACCCTTCAGCAGCCACGCTCTGCGCCGCCGCCCTGGTGTACGTCTGGAAACGCCCCCACAGGCCCCACACCTTCTCCACGACATGGACACCGATCCTCCGCTCCTTCTCCACCGGGAAGAAAGGCTCCTCATCGATGCACTGCGCCAAGGGAGCCACCTCCTCCGCCAGCGACCAAAAGCGGTTGTGGTAACCCTCGATCCTCCGGTTCAGATCTGCAAATTGCATTTGCACGTTCCCCCGGTAAGCTACACCCGCCAAACCAGAGAATAAGAAGCTAACTCCAAAAACTCTGATCGTGCTTCATCGAGAAGACTTACCGGCGTGCATCGCCTGCCACTTCCGCACTTCCTCGTAGGACTTCGCCTTCTCCTCAGCCAGAAGACACTTCTCCTCGCTCACCTGCATCACCTCTGTAAAAGCAACTCCATACATCAAGACTCCAACCAGGCGACGCGCGAAATGAAAAGGACCACGACATCAACAAATTACAGGCGGCAAACTCATCGGCCTTCTCGGCTCGTAGTAGAAGCTGG
The DNA here is from genome assembly GCA_009763385.1 of Coix lacryma-jobi var. lacryma-jobi. Taxonomy (NCBI): domain Eukaryota; kingdom Viridiplantae; phylum Streptophyta; class Magnoliopsida; order Poales; family Poaceae; genus Coix; species Coix lacryma-jobi. Next base: position 34,405,425 of record CM019826.1, read on the forward strand.
AAGTTCTCCTGCTCCCGCTGCTGGACGACCCCCTCAAGCTCCTGAGAATGCGCGTGGGCATCCTCCAACCGCGCCTCCAAGCCAGCAAACTGGACCTCGACACGCTTCACTTCTGCCCGGAGCCGCTCGTTCTCCTCGGCGAGCGGTGCCATCCTGTCAAGGGCAAGCTTACGATCTTCCCCGACCTTCAACAAGTGTTGCAGGCAAGAGTCGACCAGAAGATAAATGAGAGTCGTTCAGGAATAAATACAAAGCGGTGATCGCGCTCACCTGGAATCTCTCCAACACCTTCGACGCATCTCCAAGGAGGGCATCCGTCGCCACGCTCGCCGCCTCGTGTCCCTCGACACGGAAACGATGGACAGGCCGCCTGCTCGCCCCCTCCTCTGGACGCTCGATCTCTTCAATCTCCGGTGAGGAAGGCTCTGGTGCCTTCCTCTTCTTCTCCTGGGCATGACGGCCCAAGGACCCGACCACCGGTGCAACGGTTGGCTCCGCCGCACTGCCTCCTCCAGAACCGGCCCCAGGCGTCGGGGACTCCGGTCGCTCCGTCTCTCGAGGCTCGGGGACTACGGACGCCTCGGCCTCCTCCGTCGCCTTCGACGTCGTCTCTGGTGTGGCCGACTTCACCGACCTGCCGGCCTCGGCGTCTACCGGAGGGCTCGTCTCCCTCCGACCACCGCCCTGGGTCTCCGGCACCTCCTCGGCGTCCGCCGACCTGCGCAGGACATGGACACGTCGTCGACACACCCATCCAACCAGGGTCAAGCTACAAGATGTGTGGGAGATACTTACAGGCCCGACACCGGCTTCTCACGCGAGAAGCGCCGAGAGCGCGGATGTGTCCCACCTCCCGCGCACTCCTCCTGTATCCTTGGCGCACTTGCCGCGTCGCCAGATGACACCTGGCCCCCCGCCCCCTTCTCCGACCGCTGCGGCTCTGGCGCCTGCGCCGCCTTCGGCTTCGACTTCGCCTTTGTTGCTCCGCCACCACGACCCGCCGAGGATCCCTGTCCAAACCGGGCACTCAGCGGGACTCCGTCATCACTGTCAGACCAGTCGATCACCACACGGCGTCTTTTCGCCGCCTCCTCGTCGATGGTAAAGGCGTCGCCGGTCTCCAGCGACACCTTCTTCTTCTTAGAAGGGGCGACCTAACACTTCCCCTTCGGGTCATCACGCGCCCGCCGCCTGCTCGACCGGGGCTCGGGAACTCGGCTCCCCTCCTCCCCGCTAGTCTCGACCTCCTCCTTGTCGACCTCCGCCTCGTCAACCCGCCATGTGTTGCCGCCACCGACATCGTCCCGCCATGGATCGACGCCCTTCAACCACGTCTTCAACGGGGCTCGCGAAACAAATGCTTCACGGCCCTGCATCGCAAACGACAGACAACATTCAATTTCGCATTTCGGCAAACACCAACAAGGCGAAGAGGCATACCTTCGGCGGAGGGTATTCCAGACAGTACGACCTCCTCAAGAACTCCAGGCTCTACCTCCTCTGCAGGTCGAACAGAGCGTTGACCCATCGAAATATCTCTGACGACTCCAGAGGCTCCGGTGCTTCCCGCATCCTGTCGTCCTCATCCCCGGCATACTCGTACGCCGGGTGCGCCCTCTCCTTGCAGGGCTGGCAGCGCCTCTTGATGAAGTTTGTCGCCATTGCCACCCCATCGACGCAGCGCTTATCCAACAGCTTCAGGAGCTTTTCCACCTGCTCCATCGCTACCGCGCCGGGACGCTCCGACCAGGAAGGCAGCACCTTCGGCACAAAGGCCGGGTCACATGGCGGCCGAGGCGCTTCTTGATGAATGTAGAACCATTTCGTCTTGTACTCCATCGCGTTTGAAGGCAACGTCACTGCGATGTACTTCTCCACCATCCCGTCCCGGAGCTGAAGGTACACCGAGTCGACGATGTTCGACGACCCGGTGTCGTTGATCTTCAACCGAAAGAAGTGGCGGAAGAGGTCGAAGTGGGGCTTGATGCCCAGATACGCCTCGCATAGGTGGATGAAGATCGCGATGTGCAACATGGTTTTGGCGTGAAGTTGCACAACGCGACCTGGTAATACTCCAGCAACCCGTGGAGGAAGGGGTGGATGGGAATGCCGATGCCGCACCTGAAGAATGCCTCGAAGACGATGAGCTCCGTGGTGTTCGGCGTCGGAAAGTCCTCCATATATGCCTCCCTCCACCCACCAGTCTCCTGATCCGGGAGCAAGTCGGCGACGACGAGATCCTCTAGGCTCTCTTTCCAAAGCACACTCTGGGTCCACCCCGCGCCCAACTCGGCACCTCCACCAGGTCGTCGGATTTCGGCTTCGACGCCTTCTTCTTCTTCGCCACCGCTCCACGGGGACGCTTGCCTCCAGCCATCGTTTACTTCGACGGATGAATCGATATTCGGATCTGGAGCTACAAGAACTCACCGCTCAGACTCCCTCGTGCGCACGAAGGAAGCAGAGCAGACGAAGGAGGAGGCGAGAAAGAGCGAATTAGCAAGTGGGGAACACCGCCGCCGTCAACTTCGCCTATTTATACACTCTCGCCCCGGCCCCTCAGCTCCAGGGTTTCTGGGAGCTCATGCCCATCACTCCCACGATCACCACGTTGCCTGTGGCAACCGCACGCGCGCACGCTTCCTGCGCTACCCTTAATGGGCCGCTGGGCCATGGTTTGCAAAAACGGCCTGCCCGTTCGCCTTCTTCGTTCTTCAATTTCATTTAATCTACCCCATTTTGACTAATGCCTGCACTAAATCATGGGGACTGACTCCACAGGCTAGTTATGAAAATCATTTCAGGTGGACGGTAAATTCTACAGTTACTGGTCGGAGCTACAATCACACCCGGGAATACAGATCTTTGACCCCATCCTCGGGGACTTCATCCTTACTTTTAATATCTGCATTAATACATCTTTCTTGACCCTGCTACAAGAATCACGTTGCGTCTTACAGCAGGGTCGGGGACTACGTGTACACACGCCATTTTTCTGTCGTAAAATGACTCTGTTTTGTTCTTTACAGAAAATTTGCAAGCTTGGCACCACGTGCCTGCAACACCTACTCCCAAGCTCAGGGACTAAGTGGATACACTTCACCTATCGGTGAATGTATTTTTGTTTTTCTTTTGCAGCTTGATTTGGACAAGCATGGACTTCTACTGGGATATCGCTGGCTCCTACAGTGCGGTCGGATCCCAAGTGGATACACTTCACCAGAAGAAAGACCTACAAAATTTTTCTTGTAGCACCTCGCATCCTTCTTGCAGGACGACGTTGAACGCTTCACGCGGCTGCACTTCGACTAGAACTACGACCACGACATCGACAGTCAGTCCAACCTGGTCGGGAAGTCTACTCCAAGTGCACCTGCGACCAGGCGACCTGGTCGGAGGATGTCTTCATCAACACGCGACCAGGTCCGACCTGCTCGGAAGACTTCTCAACGCCCCGCTCAACGGATGCAAAGTGCTCGGGGACTAGCTGTGGGGATATTACACCCGTATACCCCCATGACACTACTTGGGTTGCTCTGCAAATACGGACCAACCAGAAGGCCTTGCGGCTCGCGACCAGGCCATCGCAACCGCCAAGGACTCTCCTGATGACTTGCTCGACATGGAAGATCCAGATACATAGACCCGGATTCCTTGCCAAAAGGAACCGATGGTAATCTGTTAGGATTCGGCAAGTTGTAACTCTGCTCCCCAGCTATATAAGGCGAGCAGAGATTCCCTCCAAACTCACGTCATATTCCAATCCAGCAATACAAACCAGCCACCAGAACACATGAAGTAGGGTATTATTAGCGACTTGCCGGTCCGAACCTATCTAAATCGTCGTCTCTCGTCCCTGTGTTTACGCTTGTGTAGACGTCTCTCACACGCCTCCACCAACTATCTACTACCTTGGGCATACCCCTCGATAGACTATCGACCATATTTCGTCGACAGGACTACAGTTTAGTTAGGTCAGTTCTAAACTGATACTCCCTTCGTATAGGAATAAATATTATTTTAGACATAGTTTCAGACTGCATATTGGGAATATAAATCATGAATAACTTTTAAATTATTGAGTTTGAAAATATAAAAACCATATGAATAGATTTGTTTTGAAAAATACTTTTATAAAAATATACATACTCCCTCCGTATCCTATTTAGAAGTCGTTTTGGAAAAGGGTTCGGTCAAACATTGGGAATATAAATCATAAATAACTTTTAAATTATTGAGTTTAGAGATATAAAAATCATATAGATAAATTTGTCTTGAAAAGTACTTTCATAAAAATATATATACATCACTTTACAACAAATATTTTTAAAGAAACAAGTGGTCAAAGTTATGCTTTGAAGACCGTGTCGCTGTCCTAAACGACTTCTATTTGCGATACGGAGTAGTATATCACTTTTTAATAAATATTTTTTAGTATAAAGAGTCAAAGTTATACTTTGGAGACCGTGTCGATGTTCAAGACGTCATCTATTTCCTATACGGAGAGAGTACAGAGTATCAGGGATCGTTTTCATAGATCATTAAGGCCATGTTTAGTTCCCAAAATTTTTCGAGATTTCTCGTCACATCGAATCTCGCGCATGAAAGGAGCATTAAATATAGGTAAAAAATAACTAATCATATTTTTGTTTGTAAATATCGAGACGAATCTTTTGAACCTAGTTAGTTAATCTATGTTTAAATAAAGTTTAACAAATAACAACGAAAGTGCTACAGGGTCAGAACTCAAAAGGTTTTGGGAACTGAACAGTGAACACCCCCTCTAAATATCATGTCATGTAGAAAAAAAAAGACTAAACTCTAACTCCAGTTAACGATGAAGGAGGATGAAAGATGCCAACGAGGAATTTCAGCCTGATAATAAGCCACCGTCGCCTATCCCCATGGGAGAATTAGGTGACCCGGGACTAGTTTGGGAACAAGGGCCGATTTGTCCCGGGCACGAAATCCCTCTAGGCACAAATAATTGGACGATCGTTTTCCTGGGAGCCATTCCCCGCTCTTCCTCTAATTCATGTTGCTATTTGGAAGCAAGGTGCATGTAGGCCAGGATATAATTGCAGGTTTAAGCTTGACAAGGTATAAACTTGCGGTTGGGATGACCTACCAAAAGCCATAACGTTAATCAATATATACATGCATGTTTATTATGTCCATTGACTATGAGCATGCTTATTCTAAGCCTGTAATTGAGCTTCAAATAAATACTCAAATACTGTTCACATAATATATTCTGAAGAGAAAATAAAGAAAACAAAAAAAATGCTATTATTTTAAAATATATTTCCTTAATCAAACTTCATACATTCTGTAAGGCACAAACGTGCATAACAATTAATAGCTCCCAATGAACTGAAGAGTGACACCTCAACTGAATTTATGCAGCTTAGTTCCTTAGTACTAATGAACTTAAGAATGAATCAAAAACTTTAGTAATTTATAAACAAATTTACAAATTACTTTCAATAATTTCATGGGTCTTCGCTTTCATGTTGACCTCTAGTTTCAAATACAAGTTGTTGCTGGCACATGCTGCTTGTTGCAAACTGAGAAATTGTTAGTAAAAGTCAGACAAAATGACAGGCTAAAGGTCTGAACATTTTGTGCGATCTCAAAACTTAATTAGCCTAGAACTAGAAAGGATAGACTTGTGTATCAGCAACTTACTTGGAACTTGAGGATGTCCTTCTGGATCATCGTGAATACATTTTATGTTGCAGTTTCCAATTGCACAAGAGGGTTTAGATCAAATCAGGGAGATAAGCAATCAGATCAGGGAGATAAGCAAGAACAAAAAATGTGCACCAACATTTACAATTTCAATTCCAGTTAAGTTGGTAACACAAGTATCTTTTATTGAATGATCAAATGATAATTGTAAACATTCAGGAACGAAAGAAACCAGAGAACATTTCAGCAGAAAGAGCAATGATCGGAAGAGGTTGCCTATTAATTATCATCAGATTAGGCAAAGTAAACAAGTACCGCGGTACATTTACAATATATTAGGACTCTTATTGTTGTAGAAATAAAACTGTATATACAAGAAGGACATGCTAGATAAATGACAGACTGGTTTACCTTTTTTTGTTTTTAAAAAGGCTAGAACTGAAAAATGATTAACTAGTCTAGCATTGGTTACTACAAATTATCACCAGAATAACCTTACCCGATAGAACAAGTGGGTGATATGAGCATATCTGCTAAGCAACTAAGAAGAAATGCAGTAAAGCACGAGGAAAAGATAAATCCGGAAGAACCTAGAACCTCTATAACTACCCCTCTCCAATGTGTTCACTCGACTAGATCACATGAGACCCAGCTAATCACTAATCTCTAACACCAATATCTGCTGACAGTACATAAGCAGACAACAATTAACCGATCGATCGATCTGAGGATACATCTGAAGTATCAAAGACATGTAGGAAGATGGGAATCAAAATAAACTTGCCTGCAGGGCACCTGTCGATGTTTGTGGTTGTAGAACAAGCAGACAACGTCACACGAGGTGCAGGCAAATCACGTGGCTGCAGAAGAAGCTGAATATTACACATTGCGGAGATTTCCATATGCACAATCTAACAAACTCATATGCACTTCCATATAGTTGGTAAAGCTGAACTCTATGCTTAAATCACCAACAGGGACTCCATAAGTGAAGGGACCTTGTGCAGTGACAAAGTTCATGCTTGCTATTTCAAAAGTGCATCCATTTGCAAAGTATAGGAGGCGACAGGATAAGATAGATAGCGAATGAAGGAGAACAAAATGTGATAAAGAACCTCTGCTAACGTGAGCCTAGAGTTGGTCCGACCAAGACCAAAAAATAATAATTTGGATTTAGAAATATTAACAATTCAAGCAGGATAGGCTTAATTAGCTGGATGAGAAATTTTAATCCTAAGTAAACTAACAGGTGCACAGATACATAGGTAAAATAACAGATTAATAGATGCACATCTAAACTAGCCAAGACTGCATATGGTTTTAATATAGTTAAACATGGTTCAAAAAAACCTAATTAAACCAACGTTTACTCTAGATTAAATCTGAAACGGACCCCAACGTCTCGTTTAGGGCCTAGGCCTCCAATAAAACTCTGGACATGGCCTAGGCCTCCAATAAAACTCTGGACATGGCCTAGGCCTCCAATAAAACTCTGGACATGTCTAGGTGTTACGCGTAGGCGTGAGGAAGTGTTTAAGCGGTGTAGAAACATAGTGGTAGCCTGACTGGCTTGATAGGCTAGGGAAAAGGGAAACAAGATGTGTGGGGATCAAAATTAGAAGTCTTTTCACCACTTCTTTGCAAGTTTGCAAGAATTAAAATCGAAATTGCCTTAATGTGTTATAATTTCTTCTGAGATTGAAGTTGGACATCTAATTTAAGCCACATGTGTTGCTAAGAAAAATTAAAAAAAATAAAAAAAAAACACAAATGGTTAATTATGTTTAATCTATGTTTAATCCATCTAGACACTAGGAAGTGGCCTAGCGCCTGCCTAGCGTTTTTTGAAACCTTGAGTTAAACTGTAAGAAATTGAATTGATTTTTTATCAGAATGGAAATTATAGTTAACAACATATGAACTACTAGGGAATCAGTCAACATTTTATAAAATTACAAAAATGGACCATTGTGGTCTAAATATAATGTGCAAAACCTTCAGGTTAACGAAGCAGCTTGACACAATATCAGTATATCACAGAACTTCTAGGGGACTATTGAATTAAGGGCGTGTTCGTTTTCTAGTAAATTTTTTAGCTTCATCACATCGGATTTTGTGGCCCTAATCTAGTCTATTAAAAATAGAGTAATTAAAAAACTAATTTATCAGCCGATATGTTACTTGTGCAAAACTTGTGCAATTTGTTCAACACACTAACTGGTGATATGTTATCCCTAGAAACAATTAGGAATACTAAAAGTAGTGCAAAAGCAAAGTGGTAAACACAGATTAGCGCCTCACTAACAAATATTTAATAAAAACTAAAAAAGGCTGACAGAAAGCACTCACTAAAATCACTACAACAGCCATCAATGGATATGCCGGGACATGACAGGTGATCATGCATAATTATTAAAATACTTAAAACCAACAACGTCGACCACAACTACGTCAAATAGTCCGAATAACACAGACACTCAAATTGTTGATGTTGTACTGCAACTCATAACTAGCTAACACATTCATAACTTGGAGCAGAACAGATGCTAGCTGACCGGAAAAGGAACAGGAAGCATGCGGTCTTGACAAGCTACTGCTAGAACATAGAAGTGCCAAACTACTCACCAACTTGCTCGCACCAACAATGCAAACCTGAAACTGAATTAACCTGTTGTTGTTGTACGCCGCCTGTACTGCAGGTAGCCACCAACCTGCTGCTATGCTTCTTACCGCCTGCTAATGGGTCGGACGGAAATGAGTTTTTTTGACGGGTTCTCATATGGGGTGTGTGTTGATGAGTCTAAACGAGTGTTATTTTCATACGGATCGGGTTGGGTTTGGGTTACAGAGAAAATGGGTCGGGGTGAGTTAGCGGAAAAATTGTGCTCGTGTAACTCATATCAATATGTGGGCCCAACATTAAAGTCGGACCCTAGAAATAAAACTTCACGTTCACACTATAAAATTTTACCTAAACTAATTGAAACTTATTGTAGATGATTTAATTTAACAAGCAGCTAATTTATGCTAATTGACACCACCAGATTAATATATGGGCCCCACATCAAAGTCGCATCCTAGAAACAAAAGGTCGCATTCACATTATAAAATTTTACCTGAATTGACTGAAATTTGTTGCAGATGATTTAATTTAACAAGCAGCTTCTTCATGTCAATTTGCACTCCTAGATCAATATGTGGGCCCTACATCAAAGTCGGACCCTAGAAATAAAAGCTCGCGTTCACATTATAAAATTTTACCTGAATTGACTGAAATTTATTGCATATGATTTACTTTAACAAGAAGCTACTTTATGCCAATTGACACTGCCAGATCAATATGTGGGCCACACCTCAAAGCCGGACCCTAGAAATAAAAGCTCGCGCTCACACTATAAAATTTTACCTGAATTGACTGAAATTTGTTGCAGATGATTTAATTTAACAAGAAGCTACTTTATGCCAATTGGCATTACCAGATTAATATGTAGGCCTCACATAGAAAACGGACCCATTTGAACTTATTTCATTAGCAGGGTGTTTTTTTTTCTTGTGACGGGTTAAACCCATACGAACGGGACAGGTTGGAGCGGGTTTATTCACTGAATATTTGAGCGGAGCTGGGGCGGGCGAAGACTTCATGTGACAACGGGTTGAGACGGGTTTATCCCCGTTAGCAGGTGGATTCTTACCTAAGACATAGGAGATGGACACGAGCTACTGCTATGCTACAATGCACAGACCTGCGGCAAAAACGAAACAAGTTAGACAAGTTGCCAACTGAAAACTAAATTAGCGAATGCTTACTGTTGGGATGGTACCCAGGCCACAGGCGCCTCCAACCCGCAATACCGAAGGATGACAGAGCATTCGCGCGGAAGCACGCGTTCGTCTTCGGCCCCGCAAGACCGAGGGACGACGGAGCTTTCGCGCGTTTCGGCTCGCGGACCAAGGGAATGCGGAGCTTTCGTGCGAAAGGAAGCATTCGCGCGAAAGCGCGCATTCGCTTTTGGCCCGCAGGACCGGAGTGGGACGGAGTTTTCGTGCGAAAAGGAAGCATTTGCGCGAAAGGAGCCCGACGCTTCCGGCGAGAGTTTTCGTCATTCATGACTTTGGTTTTTCACAGGTTTGCGCAGGTCTCCGGAAGCCTGGGTCAAAGGGAGCGGGCCCACCAGTCAGGAAGAGGAGTCGGGGGACGCTGGGCCCGCCAGAGGGCGAAGTTACGATGATGCCCCTCGCGCCGGAAGAGGCGGCGTACAACCATGGAGTAGTTGAGTAGGGCATCATTGTAATTATAACAGAGTGGTTGAAAGGACATTCTTATACTTTAAGACTGATCTGGATTAATATAAAAAGCTCCCAGCCTCCCAAGGGAGGGGGGGAGAACACTGTTCACTTGACTCGTTTTCCTCTTTCGCTACGTTGACTTTCACTTTCGTTCTGTGCATTCGCTCGTGCGACAACCTGCTGTTTCGGGGTCTCGGTCCCGAAACAACATTGACGCCCACCGTGGTTGTCGCCCGAGCTTGTCATGCCACCGAGGAAGGCACCGAAGATGGTCGACAATCCCGAGACGGTTGCCGCGAACAAGGATGGTCATGGCACAATCGCGGCATCCGCTTTAACCACCCAAATAGCACCGAATACAGCCCAAAATACCCAAGCTTTCGGCGGCACGCTCCCGACCGGAACCCAGCTACCGCTGATAGCAACCTCAAGCCGTGACCCGCTGCCTTTCGGCAGAGATGGCACGCCGAAAGGGTACGTCCAAGACGAACACGACGACGAAGAAGAGGACGATACCAAAGTTACCAGGCATGCCCAAGCATTCTGAATGTTGACAGAGTAGCAAGAAGAAATCGAAAGGTTGATTCAACAGAGAGATCAGCTACAACGAGAGCTGGCAGCAAAAGCAAGGGAAGATGAAACTCGTGACGCGTTTCGTCAGGCAGAGGCGCAGAGAAGGCAGCTGGAAAAGGAAATTCAGGAATTGCGAAAGGCCGGAGGAGGCCCGATCCCTATAATTCAAGAAAATGTGTTCGTGCCAAGGCGAGAGCAGCCACCAGCTTTCGACAGTGCAATCGATGAAACCTCCCCGCTTTCAAGAGAATTGCAAGCCCATCCGTGGCCGCTCAACTACAAGCCACGCATTCCGACTTTCGACAGCAAGGCGAATCCGCGCAAATTCTTGGCGAGCTACGAGACAGCCGTTTTTTCGGCAGGCGGAGACAATCAGGCCTTGGCGAAATCACTCATTCTGGCAGTCGAAGACATGGCTCACGATTGGTACACCACCCTTAAGCCGCTATCCATCTATTCGTGGGCTCAGTTGAAGGCCGAATTGCTCGCCACTTTCCAAGGATTCCGGCCGGATGTCAAGACCACGTGAGACCTCATGAATTGCACCCAGCAAGACGACGAACCCTTATTCGAGTACCTCAAACGTTTCATCCAGCTGAAAGCTCAAGCACCTAATGTGCCGGAAGCCGCGGTGATTGCAGCAGCCACCGAGGGCTTGGGAACCGGACAGTGTGCCGCTCATTTGTCCAGAGAACCGCCGAAAACTGTCAAGGAATTGTTCGATGTGATGAACACATATGCAAGATCAGATGATGACTTTCGGCGGCACAAAGCCGCCCGCTTGACGCAGAGGCAAGCGATGAAAGCAAGTCGACCACCGCTAGTGTCGAATCAAAGAATGGTTAGACCCTACCGGTCAATCAACACTCTGCGGGAAGAACCAGCGCAATCAGAGACGGGCATGGAGAGGCCGGATATGACCAACTTCTAGCCGCAAAGAGGGTTTGATCAAACTTTTCGCGGAGGACGTGGCGGAAGGACAACACGTGGCGGTCGAGACGGTAGAGGCCGTGGAAGAGGAGCCAAGCCTCCGTACTGCGTCATCTGCGATGGCAATTTCGACCACACCACCCGAGACTGTAAATATAGCAAGATGGCGAAAGAGCTAAAAGACAAGGATCAAGCATCAGCTTCTGCCGAAAGCTCCAAGCACGTTTTTCACAATTCGCAAGACCCGGCAGCAGGAGCGGTAGCGTGCAGCAATTACGCTAGCACGCCCATGCATCCCCCGCAGTACATGCCTCCCCAGAATTTGCATTGGTACAATCCGACATATCAGGGTTACCAGTTCCCGGTCTTTGCACCCCAGTCGGTGGCAGTTTCGTCACTCATGCACTATCAGCGCCAGCCAACACCGCCACCAGCGCTTCCGGCTCAAGCCCAACCCCAGGGACAGCAAGCACAACCCAGCTACCAGCAGGGGCAGGAGATAGAAAACGAAACTAGCGCAAACAACAACATCCTCCCGTCAAGAGGCCACATTTTCGCCATCACGGGCGGATCCAACCTGGAGCACGAAAGTAAAAGGGCGAGAAAGGACTATCATCGAAGAGTCCAGATGGTATCACCAAGGCTTCTGCTGAACAGGCCAGCTTGGTCGCTAGCGCCGATATGTTTCAATGAGTCAGATTTCAAAGTTCGCGACTTTCCGCATTGTGACGCTTTCGTCGCAACAGCCAATGTGGCCGGTTTCACCTTGCTTAACATCTTGATTGACACCGGAAGCTCAGTAGACATTTTATTCGTCAAAGCTTTCGAAGCGATGGGAATGGACATGCGCAGTTTGGACCCCGCTGGCAATTCCTTGTACGGATTTGGGGGGAGAAAGATCAACGCTATCGGCAAGAAACAAATCTCAGTATCTTTCGCCGAGGAAGAGAGAGTACGCATCGAGATGGTGACGTTTGATATAGTGAACATGGACCACCCATACACAGCCATTTTTGGCAGAGGTTTCACAAATAAGTTCAATGTAATAATCAAGCAAAGCTACTTGTGTATGAAAATGCCATCACCTTTCGGCATCATTACTGTGCACGGAGATCAGCAAGCATCCAAGAGAATTGAAGGTAGGCCGACCCCAGGCTACAGTCTCATAAACGAGGTGGCGAAAAATGACGAAACACAAGCAACCGTCCAAGTGCACGCCGCCGTCAGCTCGACCGAATATAAGGCCGGGGCAACCGAAGAAACAGTGAGAATCCCTTTTGCATCTTCAAGGCCCGAAAGAACTGTGCACATCGGGACAAGCATGCCGGAAGAAGAAAGGAACACCCTGGCATCATTCCTCGCGAACAACGATGACATTTTTGCTTGGTCAGCAAACGACTTGCAAGGCGTTAGCAGAGATCTCGCCCAGCATAGTTTGAACGTTGCAAGCGGCGCTAAGCCCAGAAAGCAAAAACTGAGAAAGATGTCAAACGAAAGGGCAGATGCGGCGAAAGCCGAAGTGCAGAGATTACTCGATGCGGGAGTAATCCGACCAGTCCAATACCCCGAATGGCTGGCGAACGTTGCCTTGGTGAAAAAGAAGAATGGGAAGTGGCGAATGTGCGTCGATTTCACCGACCTCAACAAATGTTGCCCGAAGGATCCGTATCCTTTGCCTCATATCGACAAGCTTGTTGACATTGCAGCCGGTTGTGAAATAATGAGTTTGCTAGATTGCTTTTCAGGTTATCACCAGATATGGCTCCATCCTGACGATGAGGAGAAAACCAGTTTCATCACCCCAACAGACACGTATTGCTATCGGCGGATGCCGGAAGGGCTGCGGAACGCAGGCCCAACTTTCTCACGGATGACCGACAAGGTTTTCGAAAGCCAGAAGCAGAAGAAGAACTTGTTGGCTTATGTTGACGATATAGTGGTCAAAAGTGACAGACAGGAAGATCATCAAGCAGACTTACTCGAGACTTTCGGCAATCTCCGCAAAAGCGGCTTGAAGCTCAACCCTAACAAGTGTATTTTCGGCATCAAGAAAGGCAAACTCCTTGGTTGCCTAGTGTCGGCAAGGGGAATTGAAGCCAATCCTTACAAAATAACGGCGATCATCAACATGCAACCACCCTCGAGCCGAAAGCAAGTGCAGAAGTTGACAGGAAGGCTTGCTTCTTTGAACAGATTTATCGCAAGGTCCGCCGAAAAAGGGCTGCCTTTCTTCAGAACTCTGCGTAGCTCCGACCCTTTCGATTGGGCGGGAAGAACAGCGGAAGGCTTTCCAGCAGCTAAAGGAGTACCTGACAAGGCTAACCACGTTATCCAAACCGTCGCCGGAAGCGACGCTCTTGTTGTATCTCGCATCATCACATACCACCGTAAGCGCAGTATTGGTGGAAGAGAAGGAACACGAAAACAAGATGACGCAGTTCCCGATCTACTTCGTCTCTGAGGCCCTGTCGGGAGCAAAACTGAACTATTCAGAGCTGGAGAAGATAGCATATACGGTGGTAATGGCTTGTAGGAAGCTAAAGCATTACTTTCAATCTCACCACATCATAGTCCTATCGGCTCAACCATTGGAAGCTCTGTTCCGCAACAACGAAGCTATCGGCCGAATTGACAAGTGGGCGCCGGAGCTAAATGAATACGTGATCGATTTCCAACACCGGTCCGCAGTCAAGTCACAGGCGTTGGCGGATTTCATAGCAGACTGGACTCCCGTGGCTTTCGACACAACTCTTGAATTCAAGGAGCCCGTTTGGACAGTAAATTGTGATGGCACTTGGGGAATGGCCGGAGCCGGAATCTCGGCGATCTTAACCCCGCCAAGAGGACCGAAAGTCAGATTTGCCGCAAGGCTGTAGTTCCTCACAACCAACAACACCGCCGAATATGAAGCCGTGTTGCTGGGATTACGAAAGCTCCGAGCAATCGGAGCGAAAAAATGTATAGTCAAATCAGATTCCCAAGTCATCGTTGGCCACGCCGAAAAGGATTTCACAGCAAGAGAACCAGAGCTAGCCAAGTATCTGGCAGCAATCAGAAGAATGGAGAAGTATTTCACAGGTTTCACTTTACGCCACATTCCAAGAGCCGAAAACACAGAGGCAGACGAATTGGCCAAAGCCGTAGCACAAAATCTGCCATTACCACCAGACGTGTTCTACCAAGTCCTTTCGGCCAAAGCCGTAAAAGAAGAGGAAGATCACCCAAGTTCGGTGCACGTTATCGCCAGTGAGGACTGGAGGTCGCAGATATTCGCTTACTTAGTCGGAACATACGAGCCGGAGTCTGGAAAGGACGCCGAAAGGATGGCCAGCAGAGCGAAAGGGTACTCAATCATCGGAGAACAGCTATTCAAGAATGGGATAGCAGCCCCCCTTCTGAAATGCATAAGCAGGTGTGAGGGCATTCAGCTACTCGAACAAATACACGCCGGAATGTGCGGAGCGCACAGAGGGCCTCACGAGATAGCGCACAGACCAATGAGGCAGGAATTCTACTGGCCTTCCGCCGCATCAGACGCTAGAGAGCTAGTCAAGTGTTGCAAAGGCTGCTAGATGTTCGCTAGAAACCAGAAAGCCCCAACAAACGAAACCACGCCGATAGTGCCAACCTGGCCCTTGCAGAGATGGGGCGTTGACATAGTAGGTCCGCTACCAGCAGCTCCGGGCAACCTGCGCTTTGCAGCGGTAGCTCTCGAGTATTTCACCAAGTGGGTGGAAGCAAAGGCCCTTGCAAGCATAACTTCCACCTCGCTATCCAAATTCGTCTGGCAGAGGATAGTCTGTCATTTCAGCGTTCCCTTCTTCATCACTTGCGACAACGGGAAGCAGTTTGACTGTGCTGAATTCAAGAGTTTCTGCGATGAACTCAACATCAAGCTTAATTTCGCCTCTGTAAATTACCCACAAGCAAACGGAGCCGTCGAGAGAGCGAATGGGCTAATCTTTTCGGCAATATTAAAAACATTGTACGACTCGCCGAAAGGCAAGTGGGCCAACACCCTAACAACAGCTGTATGGGGATACAATATTTCATGATCCAGAGCTACCGGCTTCACTCCGTTCCGGTTACTTTACGGCGAGGAAGCAGTCACCCCGGAAGAGGTAAAACTGGGTTCATTCCGGACCGAAATGGCTCCAGTAACTCAGGAGCAAAGGCACCTCGAACTTGACACCATCGAAGAGGTAAGGCTGCAAGCTGCAGATAATCTCAAAAAATACCACACCGAAACGAAGCACCACATGGACAAGACCATAATCCGAAAGGACATCAAGCCTGGAGACATGGTCACCATTCGGCAGCCGGACAAGCAAGGTAAGCTGCAGTCGCAATGGCAGGGCCCTTTCATTGTGGCAAGCATGGCGGCACCAGGTGTATTCCGGCTGCTGAACGACAAGGGCGAAGAATCAGCCCACACATGGAACGCAAGCAACTTGCGCCGGTTTTACCCATAGTTTGTCTTCTCAAACTTCGATGTAAGTTTTTCCTTGTTTTTTGCTTTCACCTTTTTGTAATCAAAACCGACTGCACTCTTTTTCCTCGCCGGGGAAGCCCTTCATCGGGGTGCGATGTTTTTTAACGAGGCAACCGAATGTAACCGCTACATTATGAAAGTACTCGTAATTCCCCAAAAATATTATGTGGCACGCCAAAGGACGAAATCAACCAAAAAAGGTTGAGACATTTGTCATTCTGGTGTGATGAACGAGAATGTCGGTTGGGTGGGCGAAAGAGATCCTCCGCATCCACCGACAATCTCGAAAGCCTGCGGGCTATGCAAAAAACCGACCCTCCGATAAAACGAGAGGGCGGAACGAAAGCCTGCGGGCTATACAACGACCGACCCTCTGATAAAATGAGAGGGCGGAATGAAAGCCTGTGGGCTATGCAAAAACCGACCCTCCGACAAAGCAAGAGGGCGGGACGAAAGCCTGCGGGCTATATAAAAACCGACCCTCCAATAAAACGAGAGGGCGGAATGAAAGCCTGCGGGCAATGCAAAAACTGACCCTCCGACGAAACGAGAGGGCGGAACAAAAGCCTGCGGGCAATGCAAAAACCGACCCTCCGACGAAACGAGAGGGCGGAACAAAAGCCTGCGGGCTATGCAAAAACCGACCCTTCGACAAAACGAGAGGGCGGAACGAAAGCCTGCGGGCTATACAAAACCGACCCTCCGTCAAAACGAGAGGGCGGAACGAAAGCCTACGGGCCAAACAAACCCCCCCCCCACAAGGGCGGAGGATGGTAGCGAGTCAAGCCAAACAACCCTCACGGGGACAACGATATCAGCAAAGACAGAGCAGGCTCTAGAGGCAAAACTTGAACGCATCTTAACTCCTTGTGGCAAGAACCTCTGATTAGTGCCCACATGCACCCATCATTTCCTTAAAAGGACTTTTGATGACGTGCATGAGTTCCAAATGACTCAAGAGATCGGTCGGGTGTCTCGGGAAACCCGAATCATCCCGTTACATTTTCTCAGGAATTCCCTCGTCAAGCATCACAGTATTACAACAGTTTTATAGATAAGATAACTCAGAGTAAAGCGAAAAGATTATATAATATAGACGAAACTTGGTTTAAAAGTGTATAAACCATAAGTACTTATACATAAAAGGTTCAGAACTTTATATTACATATACCACACAAATGTGGTACTTGCCCAAGTTCCAATCACAGAGTCATTACACTCTCCTCAAAGCCATCTCTTATCTTCCTCCACGTAGATTTACATTAAGCAGAATTTACTTACGATTGATTTAATATGCAGACTTTTTATAAGTTTTACAGTTTTAGTTTATTACTTTTATTTCATATCACCACTCACTTTCATATTGTTCACATTTCTTAATTCGTCATCTATCTCTCTCCTCCAAGAGTGAAGAAACATTGACCACCAAAAGGATGATCAATGAACTCACCTGCAACAAAGGTTAACAAACTTGAGTACAAAAGTACTCAACAAGACTTAACCGTCTAGAAAAGAGGAGAAGACTCAGGTATGAAGGCTATAGGGATTCAAGGTAAGGCTTTAGCAAGATCAAAACATTTCTTTTGCATAAAAGCTTACTAATAGTAAAGCCTATTTTCAAGTTTTAACTCAAGATTAAACTTTATAACTATCCAAAGATTCTCCAACTTTCATAAGCATACCACATCTTTCGTTCTCTTTCATAAAGATCCAATTCATTACTACGGTGCGGGTCAGTGGATTGAGGCTCCATATCCGAGGAAACACGGCGATTCGAATCGTTTAAACCCAGCTGGGGATTCAGTACCACACGACATATGTAGAACTTAATCTTGCATATGTCAACCCTATCTATAGATCCTCCCATACAAGAACGGGTCCAGCGTCACCCGAGAGTACAGTACACCTCGAACCCGACTATCTCATAGCCCCGAGGGTACACGCTACTCCCGCCATCTCTCCACTCCCAGTACGCGGTTGGCCGTTCTCAAGTATCGGAATAGCTATAGACGAGGCTTACCACCGCATGTGGGCTGTACTCAAAGGTCTCAATCACAGCAGGCCAACAACGATAAGGTCCTATGTTGAGTAACCTTACAACAAGACTCCATTCTTGATGTAAGTTACTATTGTTATCATGTTATCTCAAGATTCATGATTTCATAACATAGCAACCATTTTTAAAGCACCTACTTTATGAAGTAGTGAAGCATGGCTAAGCATACTAAGCATTTTCATAAAGCGGTATCAAGGTTAAGTATTGGAATCATCAAGGTTGGTAATGCATCAAATAGGTTCACTCAACTCCTATTCACTTAATGCATCATATTAACTCAAATGATATAAATAACTTTAAAAATACAAGGATAGGTTAATGTCCGGGGCTTGCCTTGTTGATTAGCGAAGTCCGGAGATTCTGAAAAAGTAGAAGGATCCACACACTCAGGAGAAACCCACTGAGGATCCGGTCCTTCCGAAACGAGATCTACACGTAGAAGTGCATATGCATGATCAATGAGATGCTTATGACATGATCATGGTAAAGATGGAAATTTTCTAAGCTGTAGACATTTATTCATACAATCTTTCATCACGGTAAAGTTGCAAATCAACAAAACCAAATTAGCTATTAAACTACATATTATTACTTAAACAAATTTTTATCTCTATTAAGCAAAGCAAGGTTAGGTAACTAACAAGCAACAAAAGGTCATTAGCATAAAGGAATCCATAACCAGGGAGCAAATCATGCTAATGTTACCCTGGTTGTCAAACAATTCCAAAAGTCACACAAACCAAAGTGATTAACTATTTCTTTTTATTCTATAAACCATTTTAATTAGCCCTTTATTTATACACAAATCATACTTATTCAAATAGAGCTGAAATTAATCATGAAGGTAGATATCAGTGACATAAACTCACATGTCAAATTTCATGATTTTTGGAGAAACACAGAAAATCACATAATTCATCAAAGTTGCATTTATTAATTAAAGTGCAGATTTATTGTCAAGTAAAATTATTCAAAACACAAGTTTTATAATTTTTATATTAGCACAGACATGTTATTAGCTTACATGTCAAATTTCACAAATAACAGAGCTATAGAAAAATTATAGCAAAAAGAACAAAACTAGCTACTGTGCATAAAGTGAAAAAGAAAAACTTCAATCTAGCCCAAACTGGGCTTTCGGCCCAGTCCGGTGCGGCCCAGCGCACGCGAAGACAGGCCCAGCCTGGCTCCCGCCCGCGCGCTCTGGTACTTTTGCAGAAAGCCCTTCGGCTTAAACGAAACTAACCCGCAGTCCAGGCACTATTTAACTGAGTCATGGACTTTGCAACCCACACCCTGATATTATCGTCTTCGCAATGGAGGTCCCCGACCCTGGCCCGAGCGAACGGCGGCGCACCGAGCGCCGGCGAGCCTTACGCCGGCCAACTCCGGCCAGTAGAGACCCTAACTAACGCGAGCACAAGCACCAGCAGTCACCCGCGGCCGATAGGCCCCTAACCCTAAACGCTACTGCTCCGGTGAGGTCTGGCCACGCACGGCGGCGGACCGGATCACGGCGGAGCTGTTCCGGCGAACTCAGGCCGGTAGCAAGAGAACAGAGGGGCTAGGAAGATCAGTAGCTCACCCTGATGCTGGCTGTGTAGCCGGTTCGAGCGGAGGATGGAACGGAGAGAGGAGTCCACGGAGCAGTGGCTTGCGGCGGCGAGCTCCGGCGAAGGGCGATGTTCCGGCGAGACCTGAGCACCAAATGGAAAACCACCAAGCCGATGAGAATCTGGGGTCAAGATGAAACGGAAACATGAGACAGGGAGAGTAGAGGAGTGCCCGGTGGGCTGACCACGGTGAGGTCGAGCTCGGCGGCGTTTTTGCCCGGCGGGAAGAAACAACGAGCACAAGCTCTTGAGGCAGTAAGATTGAAGGATGGGTCTGGAGAAGCGCAAGGAGGTAAAGGAGTTATATATGCGGTCAATTGTTGATGAGGACGATCAGAGACAGTGAATTTGGGATTGGGATTGGATGGAGTCCGTCGGTGCCCTAGGTGGCAAAACGGCGACGACGAGCTCAGGAGAAGGTGCCACGACGCGAAGGAGAGCGCCAGCAGCTGCTTGACATCGCCACGAAGACGGGTGCGGGCTCATTCGGGAGAAATCGACGACCTTTGCGCTGGCGTCGGTGGATCCAGGTTCAGCCGTCCACCGCCATGAACAGGGAAGAAAGCTTATCCCCCCCTTCTCCTTTATACCCTTTCGGTTTATTTGAAATTACTTCATTTTTGAATATAAGTTGAAAATATGTTAAAATATCAAATGCTCAGAATTCAAAACTGAACATCTTTTATTTTTGCAACATATGCAGAATATGCTTAGATTTTGAATTAGGGTTTGCAAATCAAAAGGGGACAATTAGGGCAAAAGGGTATTTTCACAATTGCTTTAGATTTGTATGAAACTTGGAAAACTTTATACATCAAAGTTGATCCTTATCAAAAATGGAGCAACTTTGCTTTTTGAAGCATACTCAAATTCTTTTTAGATTTTGATTGATTAAAGGGGATAAAAATAGGATTTTGAATTAATAACATTACTTAAATGAATTCCAACCAAAATTTGAATTATACCTCAATGGTGACTTGAAACATGTTCCAAATACACCTTTGAGACACAATACCAAGATTTGGTAAAGATTTCATTACTTTATTAGAAATTACCATAATACCCTTATATAGCATAAAAGCATTATATACCACAAAGAAAACATAAACTAGGGTTTCAACTTAAACACTCCTTACCACTAAGCACAAGCATAAAGAATTAAACTTGTTTAGTGAATGCAAAATGGGGTATCAACTCAAGTGAAATGCTAATGCATATGATGACATGTCAGGTTTTAGTCTGTTTAACACCAGAGTGTTACAGCTCTTTCCCCCTTAAAGAAATCTCGTCCCGAGATTTAACCTGTAGGCTAACTAATGGAAAAGGAAATGTGTCAGACACTTCCATTACTAACCTTTACATAAAGCAGGGGATAGGTCATCATATAACAGATTATAAGGATTATACAGAAGAAAGAAACTCAGGAAAACTTTCTAAGAGAAACTCTTCTGACTCCCATGTGGCTTCATCTTCCGTATGTTGATTCCATTGAACCTTGTAGAACTTGACAGTTCTTTTTCGAGTGACTCGATCTTTCTGGTCAAGAATCTTGATAGGATACTCTGAGTATGTTAGATCAGGCTCTAACTCAATCTCTTCAACATGAATGACATGATCAGGCACTTGAAGACATTTCTTTAACTGAGAGACATGGAACACATTATGAACTAATGATAGTTGTGGTGGTAAATCAAGTTGATATGCCACTTTCCACATTTTAAGAATCTGATAGGGACCTATATATCGAGGTGCCAACTTTCCTTTGATTCCAAATCGAGTAACTCCTTTCATTGGTGATACCTTGAGATAGACATAATCACCAACTTTAAAGGTAAGAGACCGTCGTCTCTTATCGGCATAACTCTTTTGCCTGGATTGTGCTTTCTTCATGTTTTCTCGAATCAATCTGACTTTTTCTTCAGCTTCTTTAACTAAGTCAACTCCAAAAAGACTACGTTCTCCAGGTTCAGACCAACTTAACGGTGTTCTGCATCTTCTGCCATACAGAGCTTCAAATGGTGCCATCTTAATGCTCTCTTGATAACTATTATTGTAAGAGAACTCTGCTAAAGGCAAACATTCATCCCATTTCTCTGAATAATTGAGTACACAGGATCTTAACATATCTTCTAAGATCTGATTAACTCTTTCAGTTTGACCCCCGGTCTGTGGATGATACGCTGTACTATGCAAAAGCTTGGTACCCAAAGACTCATGTAAGTGCCTCCAGAAAACATTGACAAACTGTGTCCCTCTATCAGACACGATAGTCTTTGGAATGCCATGCAGACTTACAATTCTGTCAAAATATATCTTGGCATAGGTAGATGCTGGATATGCTGTTTTAACAGATATGAAATGAGCTGATTTAGTCAGACGATCAACAATGACCCATATGGAATCAAACCCTTTTGATGTTCTGGGCAGACCCACTATAAAGTCCATACTAATGTCATCCCACTTCCAAGATGGAATTGGCAATGGTTGCAACTCTCCAGCAGACCTAAGATGCACTGCTTTTACTTTCTGACAAGTATCACATTTAGCTACATAACTAGCAATTTCAAGTTTCATCTTAGTCCACCAGAATCTCTGTTTCAGATCATGATACATCTTATTACTGCCTGGATGTACTGAAAATCTTGTTGCATGAGCTTCATCAAGAATCTGCTTTCTGAGTTCAGGAACCTTTGGAACTACTAACCGATCCTTAAACCAAATCACTCCAGCTTCATCTATTTTGAAATTGGAATTTGCTCAGAGTAAATCTTTTCTTTCAGATGGATCATACCCTTGCTTTCCTTCTGGGCTGCAATGATCTGATCTTTAATGGATGATTGAACGGTCACATTTGCAAGATTTCCTTGTGGAATCATTTCAAGGCTTAACCTTTCAAACTCATGGCACAAGGTAATATCTATCGGCTTGACTTCCAGACAATTGCAATGACCCTTTCGACTGAGTGCATCTGCCACACATTGGCTTTACCTGGGTGATAGTGCACTTCAATATCATAATCTTTTATCAGTTCTAACCATCTTCTCTGACGCATATTCAACTCGACTGAGTG
Organism: Coix lacryma-jobi var. lacryma-jobi; assembly: GCA_009763385.1. Classification (NCBI taxonomy): domain Eukaryota; kingdom Viridiplantae; phylum Streptophyta; class Magnoliopsida; order Poales; family Poaceae; genus Coix; species Coix lacryma-jobi. Next base: position 34,428,137 of record CM019826.1, read on the forward strand.
AAGATGTATTTCAAGCTTTTATGATCAGTGTATATGTGACAAATATTACCCAACAAATAATGTCGCCAGATCTTTAGAGCATGGACTACAGCTGCCAACTCTAGATCATGTGTTGGATAATGTTCTTCGTGCCGCTTAAGCTGTCGTGAAGCATAGGCAATGACTCTGCCTTCTTGCATCAGTACACACCCAATGCCTTTGCCTGAAGCATCACAATAAACATCAAAGGATTTTTCAATGTCTGGCTGAGCTAAAACTGGTGCAGTTGTCAAAAACTTTTTCAAAGTCTGAAAAGCTTCTTCACATTCCGTTGACCATACAAACTTGGTGTCATTCTTTAACAATGTTGTCATTGGTTTAGAGATCTTGGAGAAGTCAGGGATAAATCTACGATAATACCCTGCTAATCCTAAGAAACTCCGAACTTGATGTACTGACGTTGGTGACTTCCAGTCAAGAACTTCTTGGACTTTGCTTGGATCTACTGCAACACCTTCAGCTGACAGAACATGACCCAAGAATTGAACTTTGTCTATCCAGAACTCACATTTACTGAATTTAGCATATAACTGATGTTCTCTCAGGCGAGTCAACACTATCCTGAGATGTTCTGCATGCTCGTCTTTGGTTTTGGAATAGATGAGAATGTCATCAATAAACACAACCACGAACTTATCTAGCTCTGGCATGAACACTGAATTCATCAAATACATGAAGTGTGCTGGGGCATTGGTCAGACCAAAGACATGACTAGATATTCATATAGACCATATCTGGTAGTGAATGCTGTTTTGGAACATCTTCTGGTTTGATCTTGATCTGATGATACCCCGATCTCAAATCTATCTTCGAGAATACCTTCGCACCAGCAAGTTGATCAAAGAGAAGATCAATTTGGGGCAAAGGATACTTGTTTTGATTGTCACTTCATTCAAGGGACGATAATCAACACATAGCCTCAAGGTGTGGTCCTTCTTTTCACAAAGATCGCTGGACAACCCCATGGTGATGAACTGGGTCGAATGAAACCTTTATCTATCAAACCTTGCAACTGAGTTTTCAACTCTGCTAACTCTTTTGGTGGCATTCTATAAGCTCTTCTGGCTATTGGTGCTGTTCCTGGTTTGAGTTCTATTTCAAATCCACATCACGATCAGGTGGCAGACCAGGTAAATCTTCTGGGAACACATCAGGAAACTCACAGACCACCGGAATGTCTTGGATTTCTTGACAGAGGTAGCACACACTCGCTCAATTGCCCTCTTAAGAGTAGGAAGATGGACAAGAAGTTGAGATTTGCTATTAGGTAAGTTGAGCTTGATGGTTCTATTCAAGGTGTCTATCACTGCACCTCTTTGTTCATCCAGTTCATACCCAAGATCACATCTATACTTGGATCTTTTAAAACTATCATGGAGGTTGGAAATATATTTCCACCCAGATCTATAGGTACCTGATGTACCATTTCCTTAGTACATAGTCGACCCCCAGGTGACTGTATAAAGAATTTATCTTTGGTTTCACCAATAGGTATATTATACTTCTCCGCAAATGTTCTATTCATGAAAGTATGTGATGCACCAGAATCAAAAAGTGTAAGTGCTGGGTGTTGAGCAACAGGGAACATACCAAGCATAACAGGTTCTCCTTCAGGAATAGCTTCTATCTGCGTATGGAAAACCTTTCCTGTTTTCTGAGTACCCTTACCCTTCTGATTGCTGTGCATTACCCTTGTTCTGGTTTGCTTGTTGATTTCCTGCTGGCCTTGGTACATTGGCATTGGAACATTCTGCCTTGGATAAGGACAGTCACGAGAGAAATGTCCAGGCTTTCCACAATTGTAACATGGATAATTTGTAGCTTGTGGCACTGGTGGACGAATAGCAGGAACATTCTGCTGACGTTGAACATTAAAAGGCATAGCAGGCCTTGCAAAAGTACTCTGAAAATTCTGTTGCTGAGGCGGACGGTACGGTGGACGATAAGATGGGCGGAACTGCTGGACTGGATGATATACGAGCCTCTGACGCTTCTTGTTGCCGCCAGATGATCCAGGCCCTGACACAAATCCCTTCTTCTTCTTAGCCTCCTTATGCTTGCGATTCTTTTCTTCACTAGCTATAGCAACATTCACTATCTCATGATAATTCATATTACCACAAGTTGTCATCATAGACTGAAGCTTTGTATTCAATCCTCTCATGAAACATGACTTCTTCTTCTCATCAGTATTGACTTGGTCAAAGGCATATTGGGACAGATGATTAAATTTCCCAATGTACTGCATAACTGGCTCATCTCCCTGACGGAGAGCTAAGAACTCTTCAAGCTTCATCTTCATAACCCCATCTGGAATATAATGAGCCCTGAAGGCCTCCTTGAATTCAGCCCAAGTGATTCGGTGGCCGGCTGGTTGAACAGCTAGTAAATTTGCCCACCAAACCCCTGCGGCTCCTCGAAGTTGTTGAGCTGCAAAAGCTGGCTTCTGAACTTCAGTGCAGTTGATAAGACTGAATTTTTGTTCCATGGTGCGGAGCCAATCATCAGCTTCAAGAGGTTCATCAGCTTTAGTGAACACTGGAGGACGGGTATCAGTGAAATCGACATATGTTGTCTCTTCCCTGTTATTACGGCCACGACCACGTTGACCACCATTCTGATTTTGTGCTAACAAAGTTGTTGCATTGACCAATGCTGCAATTGCATCAGCCAAAGAGGGTGGAACTGGTGGTGCATTAGGGATATCATCCCCACCATGGGAAGCACTAGCGCCACGAGTGTTAACAGGCATCTGTTTAAACAAACCATACTTTGATTAACATTCATATATATACATCATAACATGCATACCATGCTCAACTTATTTATCATACAAGTCCGCTCTTGGGCAGGACTACTGACAACCACTATCTTACACATCTGACCATACTAGAGGTTTTCTGACTAACTAGGTTACAAAGTCAGAAGGGTCACACTAGGATACATCTCATGTCTACTCAACCTCTAGGTCTATCACTCTTCCCCAGATAAGACTTCATACTCCACCGGCTCTAACTCCTCATCTTCTTCTTCCTCTTCTTCCACCTCAGATTCATTTTCAGGAGTAGGTGGCGTAGCAGGTTCTGGCTGCAACTGTGCAGTCAGCTCCTCTACCTGCCTATGTAGGTCAGCATGATGGATCTGCATGAGGTTCTGATTGTCCCTCATTACATCCTCGGGTTCGTGCCCGATTCCTCTGCTCACGGCCTTCCTCCACTTGCACTCATACTCTTGATGCTGTTCGTGGTGGTACTGCAACTGCTCACGTAACTCTTCCTTCTCTCTGGTGCCCCTCATCCTTTCTCCATTCGCCCTTGCCAACTCCATGTACAGGCGGTCTACTTCCGCCTGAAGTTGTGACGAGGCACTGTTACTTCCTTCACCTTCTTCATAAGCAACCACTGGCTGGTTGCTTCCCACACTATCTGCGGGTTCATCATCTCTTGGGGCAAGAACATGTCGAGGAACACCTCGAGGTCCGGTACACTTGCGTGCAGTCTGTTTGGTACGGACCATCTGCCAAATATTTATATTTTGAATATTAGAACTATATATGTTCCAAGATTAAGAGACAGAGTTTTATAATTAGATAGATATATTAACTCTATTTAGATATAACTTCTAAGAGGGAAAGTTAATTATATGTTATCAATCATGATGCATGAAACGTACTTACGAACAAACACACATCAAACAAATAATAACTTTAAAGTAGTCACTTATATAAAAGTGAATAAACTTTCTTTTCACAATTAGGGCAATATTATATTGTTATAAGTATTGTTCCTTAGATATAAATATCACCATAACTATACTAAAAACATATCCATTTAGATAGAAGGATAAGTCTAAAGAATGAATTAAGGCAAGTCAGAAGAATAAGACAAGTCTTAGAAGCAATTTGGACTCAAACTAATTCGAAATTTAGTTTGACTCAAAACTTTTGAAGTTTTCAAAAATGTATACTGTTATACTTTCTAAGGGAACCTGCTCTGATACCAGCTGTGGCAGAACCTCCTGAATTAAGTGGCCCACATGCACCCATCATTGTCTTAAAGACTTTGATTGACGTGCACGAGTTCCAAATGACTCAAGAGATCTGTCGGGTGTCCTCGGGAAACCCGAATCATCCACGTTACATTCTTCTCAGGAATTCCCTCGTCAAGCATCACAGTATTACAACAGTTTTATAGATAAGATAAATCAGAGTAAAGCGGAAAGATTATATAATATAGATCGAAACTTAGGTTTAAAAGTTTATAAACCATAAGTACTTATTACATAAAAGGTTCGGAACTTTATATTACATATACCACACAAATTGTTGTTACTTGCCCAAGGTCAAACATCAGAGTCATTATCACTCTCCTCCACAAGAGTGAAGAAACATTGACCACCAAAAGGATGATCAATGAACTCACCTGCAACAAAGGTTAACAAACCTTGAGTACAAAAGTACTCAACAAGACTTAACCGTCTAGAAAAGAGGAGAAGACTCAGGTATGAAGGCTATAGGGATTCAAGGTAAGGCTTTAGCAAGATCAAAACATTTCTTTTGCATAAAAGCTTACTAATAGTAAAGCCTATTTTCAAGTTTTAACTCAAGATTAAACTTTATAACTATCCAAAGATTCTCCAACTTTCATAAGCATACCACATCTTCTCGTTCTCATTTCATAAAGATCCAATTCATTACTACGGTGCGGGTCAGTGGATTGAGGCTCCATATCCGAGGAAACACGGCGATTCGAATCGTTTAAACCCAGCTGGGGATTCAGTACCACACGACATATGTAGAACTTAATCTTGCATATGTCAACCCTATCTATAGATCCTCCCATACAAGAACGGGTCCAGCGTCACCCGAGAGTACAGTACACCTCGAACCCGACTATCTCATAGCCCCGAGGGTACACGCTACTCCCGCCATCTCTCCACTCCCAGTACGCGGTTGGCCGTTCTCAAGTATCGAATAGCTATAGACGAGGCTTACCACCGCATGTGGGCTGTACTCAAAGGTCTCAATCACAGCAGGCCAACAACGATAAGGTCCTATGTTGAGTAACCTTACAACAAGACTCCATTCTTGATGTAAGTTACTATGTTATCATGTTATCTCAAGATTCATGATTTCCATAACATAGCAACCATTTTTAAAAGCACCTACTTTTATGAAGTAGTGAAGCATGGCTAAGCATACTAAGCATTTTCATAAAGCGGTATCAAGGTTAAGTATTGGAATCATCAAGGTTGGTAATGCATCAAATAGGGTTCACTCAACTCCTATTCACTTAATGCATCATATTAACTCAAATGATATAAATAACTTTATGAAAATACAAGGATAGGTTTAATGTCCGGGGCTTGCCTTGTTGATTAGCGAAGTCCGGAGATTCTGAAAAAGTAGAAGGATCCACACACTCAGGAGAAACCCACTGAGGATCCGGTCCTTCCGAAACGAGATCTACACGTAGAAGTGCATATGCATGATCAATGAGATGCTTATGACATGATCATGGTAAAGATGGAAATTTTCTAAGCTGTAGACATTTATTCATACAATCTTTCATCACGGTAAAGTTGCAAATCAACAAAACCAAATTAGCTATTAAACTACATATTATTACTTAAACAAATTTTATTATCTCTATTAAGCAAAGCAAGGTTAGGTAACTAACAAGCAACAAAAGGTCATTAGCATAAAGGAATCCATAACCAGGGAGCAAATCATGCTAATATTACCCTGGTTGTCAAACAATTCCAAAAGTCACACAAATCCAAAGTGATTAACTATTTCTTTTATTCTATAAACCATTTTAATTAGCCCTTTATTTATACACAAATCATACTTATTCAAATAGAGCTAAAATTAATCATGAAGATAGATATCAGTGACATAAACTCACATGTCAAATTTCATGATTTTGGAGAAACACAGAAAATCACATAATTCATCAAAGTTGCATTTATTAATTAAAGTGCAGATTTAATTGTCAAAGTAAAATTATTCAAAACACAAGTTTTATAATTTTTATATTAGCACAGACATGTTATTAGCTTACATGTCAAATTTCACAAATAACAGAGCTATAGAAAAATTATAGCAAAAAGAACAAAACTAGCTACTGTGCATAAAATTGGAAAAAGAAAAACTTCAAACTAGCCCAAACTGGGCTTTCAGCCCAGTCCGGCGCGGCCCAGCGCACGCGAAAGTGGCCCAGCCTGGCTCCCGCCCGCGCGCTCTGGCACTTTTGCATAAAAGCCCTTTGGCTTAAACGAAACTAACCCGCAGTCCACAGCGCTATTCACATGAGTCAGGCTTTGAGCAACCACCCACCCTGGACTTCTTATCTTTACAACTAGGAGGTCCCCGACCATGGCCGAACGGACGGCGGCGCACCGAGCGCCGGCGAGCCTTACGCCGGCCAACTCCGGCCAGTAGAGACCCAACTAACGCGAGCACAAGCACCAGCAAGTCACCCGCGACCGATAGACCCCTAACCCTAAACGCTACTGCCCGGTGAGGTCTGGCCACGCACGGCGGCGGACCAGATCACGGCGGAGCTGTTCCGGCGAACTCAGGCCGGTAGCAAGAGAACAGAGGGGCTAGGAAGATCCAGTAGCTCACCCTGATGCTGGCTGTGTAGCCGGTTCGAGCGGAGGATGGACGGAGAGAAGGAGTCCACGGAGCAGTGGCTTGCGGCGGCGAGCTCCGGCGAGAAGGTGATGTTCCGGCGAGACCTGAACACCAAATGGAAAACCACCAAGCCGATGAGAACCTGTGGTCAAGATGAAACGGAAACATGAGACAGGGAGAGTAGAGGAGTGCCCGGTTGGGCTGACCACGGTGAGGTCGAGCTCGGCGGCGTTTTTGCCCGGCGGGAAGAAGAACAGCGAGCACAAGCTCTTGGAGGCAGTAGAGATTGAAGGAATGGGTTCTGGAGAAGCGCAAGGAGGTAAAGGAGTTATATATGCGGTCAATTGTGGATGAGGACTGTCAGAGACAGTGAATTTGGGATTGGGATTGGATGGAGTCCGTCGGTGCCCTAGGTGGCAAAACGGCGACGGCGAGCTCAGGAGAAGGTGCCACGACGCGAAGGAGAGCGCCAGCAGCTGCTTGACATCGCCACGGAGATGGGTGCGGGCTCATTCGGGAGAAATCGACGGCCTTTGCGCTGGCGTCGGTGGTTCCAGGTTCAGCCGTCCACCGCCATGAACAGGGAGAAGAAGCTTATCCCCCCTTCTCCTTTATACCCTTTCGGTTTATTTGAAATTACTTCAAATTTTTTAATATAAGTTGAAAATATGTTAAAATATCAAATGCTCAGAATTCAAAACTGAACATCTTTTATTTTTGCAACATATGCAGAATATGCTTAGATTTTGAATTAGGGTTTGCAAATCAAAAGGGGACAATTAGGGCAAAAGGGTATTTTCACAATTGCTTTAGATTTTGTATGAAAACTTGGAAAACTTTATACATCAAAGTTGATCCTTATCAAAAATGGAGCAACTTTGCTTTTTGAAGCATACTCAAATTCTTTTTAGATTTTGATTGCTATTAAAGGGGATAAAATAGGATTTTTGAATTAATAACATTACTTAAATGAATTCCAACCAAAATTTGAATTATACCTCAATGGTGACTTGAAACATGTTCCAAAACACCTTTGAGACACAATACCAAGATTGGTAAAGATTTCATTACTTTATTAGAAATTACCATAATACCCTTATATAGCATAAAAGCATTATATACCACAAAGAAAACATAAACTAGGGTTTCAACTTAAACACTCCTTACCACTAAGCACAAGCATAAAGAATAAACTTGTTTTTAGTGAATGCAAAATTGGGTTATCAACTCAAGTGAAATGCTAATGCATATGATGACATGTCAGGTTTTAGTCTGTTAACACCAGAGTGTTACACTCTCACCTACAAACACCGCAAGTACAGCCAAAGCAATAAATACAGTGCCCTCGCGCATGAAGGTCAATATAAATAGACAACAAAGCGCAAGCCTTTCCAACCATCCAAAGCCACAAAATCTTTTCAAATGTAAACCCCAAAAGCGACCCTAGAATGCATAGTTGCAAATAGGAAGCATCAGGAACCAAGGTTCTTCTTTGATGATTGTGTCATCGATAACACAGTCAGATAGCACCACCAATCCAGCAACTTTAAGCGAAAGCAACATCAAGCAGCATGCTCATCTCAAACTGCAGCCAGAAGATGAGAAAAACCAAGCACGCTGCTAGATGACAACGAGAGTAATATCGCGGGCACGACCAGTTGCAAACTTTCCAATTCAAAATTGTAAAGTCGCTTTCGTTAACCAGTTTGCAAGTGTAGCAAACCAACAGCAAAGGTTCCTGCAACGTATCGACCGATGGGCTCGCAACGAAAGCGCCCTCGCGCGAAAGCTACCGCCCCTCGTGTAAGTATGTGGGGGCGGACGCGTCTTTATTATCGGCCGAGGGGCTCACAACGAAAGCGCCCTCGCGTGAAAGCTACCGCCCTTCGTCTAAGTATGTGGGGGCGGGCGCGTCTTTATTATCGGCCGAGGGGCTCGCAACGAAAGCGCCCTCGCGTGAAAGCTACCGCCCCTCGTCTAAGTGTGTGGGGGCGTGCGCATCTTTACTATCGGCCGATGGGCTCGTAACGAAAGCGCCCTCGCGCGAAAGCTACCGCCCCTCGTCTAAGTGTGTGGGGGCGTGCGCGTCTTTACTATCGGCCGAGGGGCTCGCAACGAAAGCGCCCTCGCGCAAAAGCTACCGCCCCTCCTCTAAGTGTGTGGGGGCGGGCGCGTCTTTACTATCGGCCGAGGGGCTCGCAACGAAAGCGCCCTCGCGCGAAAGCTAACGCCCCTCGTCTAAGTCTGTGGGGGCGGGCGCGTCTTTACTATCGGCTGAGGGGCTCGCAACGAAAGCGCCCTCGCGCGAAAGCTACCGCCCCTCGTCTAAGTGTGTGAGGGCGGGCGCGTCTTTACTATCGGCCGAGGGGCTCGCAACGAAAGCGCCCTCGCGCGAAAGCTACCGCCCCTCGTCTAAGTGTGTGGGGGCGGGCACGTCTTTACTATTGGCCGAGGGGCTCACAACGAAAGCGCCCTCGCGCGAAAGCTAACGCCCCTCGTCTAAGTGTGTGGGGTCGGGCGCGTCTTTACTATCAGCCGAGGGGCTCGCAACAAAGGCGCCCTCGCGCGAAAGCTACCGCCCCTCGTCTAAGTGTGGGGGGCGGGCGCGTCTTTACTATCGGCCGAGGGGCTCGCAACGAAAGCGCCCTTGCGCGAAAGCTACCGCCCCTCGTCTAAGTGTGTGGGGGCGGGCGCGTCTTTATTATCGGCCGAGGGGCTCGCAACGAAAGTGCCCTCGCGCGAAAGCTACCGCCCCTCGTCTAAGTGTGTGTGGGGGGGGGCGGGCGCGTCTTTACTATCGGCCGAGGGGCTCGCAACGAAAGCGCCCTCGCGCGAAAGCTACCGCCCCTCGCCTAAGTGTGTGGGGGCGGGCGTTTCTGTACTATCGGCCGAGGGGCTCGCAGCGAAAGCACCCTCGCGCGAATGCTACCGCCCTTTGTCTAAGTGTGTGGGGGCGAGCGCGTCTTTACTATCGGCCAAGAGCCTCGCAGCGAAAGCGCCCTCGTGCAAATGCTATCGCTCACCCGCCCAAGTGTGCGTGGTCGGGCACGTCTTCGTTTTTGGCCGAGGGGCTCGCAGACGTAATAACCTTCGCGCGAATGCTACCGCAACTGAAAGAACCTTCGCGCCTAAACTAGATAAACGTAAGAACAAGGTTCGCATTTTCAAAAATATACGTATATGTATATATAACAGTGACAACACCAAAAGACAAAGTCACAGTAACACGTTTCTTTACATTCAATCTTTAGCAAATTCATACAGTGTATTCAAGCTCGCTAACTACTCCAGCGAGCGAAGCAAAATGCTATATCGCCTTGCATCCGGCGAAAGCACGACGTCTTCGGGCTCCACCTTAACAAAAGCCTTCGAAGATGCTTCGACGCTAGCAGCCTCGCGCCTCGTTTCGCGCCCGCTCGCTCGCCGGTCGCGTCGTCCTCTCGTAAAAAGCACACAAACAAATGCTGCCTCTGTGCGCTTAAGTTTTCTAGCGCGCTTATTCAGATAAGATGAAAGCGATACCGTCGCGAAACAATAGAGCGAAAGCTCTGCCACAAGTCACCTCCAACAAAAAGATCGCCAGATCTAATCATTAGCGGGCAGGGAACAAATGTCGGCGTTCGTCCGCGTCCGCATCCGCATCCTGTTCAATACAACATTCCATTTAAGTTCAAAATCACGCGCAGCAACAAGTCTGGCGAATACAACCGACACATGAAAAACAAGCCCTATTCATTCATCTACCGCATCGACGGGAGTGTTCGCGTCGCGGGAAGCAGCAGCAGCCGAGCTTTTGGGGACCTCCTCATCCGGCTGGGGCGGGCTCGCTTCGTCTTCCGGCTCGGCTTCACGCGCTTGCCTCTCGGAGATGAAGTCCGAAAACACCTTTTGGATGTGCGCTTTCTCCTCCGAAGTCTGCATCAAGAGCGATAGCTTAGAAGAGGCGTCACGCCACAAAAATAAAAGAAAGGAGACAAGGATAAAACGAAAGCACAAGCAATTGTCTCAGTGTACCTTCTCGTGGCCCATGGCGGATTGCATGAGCGACATGTCGTTCCCACCCGCTAGCCAGAATTCGTCAAAGAATTTCTTGCCCAGGATCTTCGCCGCCTCGGGGGTCCGCGATATGGGAGCAGCCGACGTCCACAAGGCTATGATTGATCGCCTTGATGCCAGTGACGGCGGCGTAGTCTCGGCCGAGGGCCATGTGTACCTCTAGCGACTCCATCTCGGAACGAATCCAGCCAATGAGGCTATCGACGTTACGCTCCGAGGGACCTTCCGCCTCGACGCCAATGCTGCAAAGGCATTTGCGGAAGCGAGATACAACCTCCTCAGCGGAAGTCAGAAGTGCTCTCTTCCTATCGGCCTGAGTAGCTCGCAGCTGCGAAAGCTCCCGCTTGAGATTCTCAACCTCTTTCTGGCTCACCTTCCTGGAGGTGCGCTCATCCTCGGCTTTCTTGGTCTGCAATTCAAGATCAGTGGCGAGTTTCTTCACCTGGGTGTCAAACTTCTTCACCTGAGCGTCAAGCTCCTGCCTCTCGCGCTCGATCTTGCGAGTGTAGAGATCTCTTTGGTTGCTCTGGCTGCGAGCGACAACGGCAGCCTGCGAATGACAATGAAATAAAGGCAAAAGTTAAAAAAGGAAGCTAGACCGAAAGAGCCACGAAGGCCACAACGAAACCAAACACTTACGCTCGCCAGGTGAAAAGATAGGGTGTCGTCGAGTTTCAGGCTGCTAACTTTGAGGAGATCTCTTTCGATCTCTGGCGCGATGAAAGCTTTCTGTGAGAACTCAACAAACTTGTTGGCCTCCTCACTGCCACCAGGAAGGATTCCAGCCCGTCGATAATCAAGTCGGCAGGCGATTTGGGCGTCCGAGGCTGCACCCAAAGAACGAGCAATGCGATAAGACTCTTCTTTCGCTTCATCAGATTCGCTCGACGAACTCAGGCCAGTGTAAAAGCACGGGTTCTCGTAATCCGAAGGCACCCCGTCGATAACCAATCGCCCATAGCCGAGAAGTTGCCCTTCCACCATCTCCTGCGTCAGGCGAATGCACCGTGACGAAAACTGTGACTTACCTTTATCAACAGCAGCGGGAGCCGGCATGCTCCCAGACCCAGGCACTTTCCCGCCAGGAGCCACCTTCTCGCCGATGACCCGAGAGGAGGGCTCGGGGCGCGGAGCTTTCGGTCTCTTGGCCTGGCGCTCTGTAGCATCCGGCGGACCCGAAGCCTTCCGCGAGCCAAGCTTCTTGAAGGTCGGGAGCTCAGCAACCGAGGCGTCATCATCAAATGCCGAGTGCGAGAGGTGCACATTCGGCCTTTTCGGAGCCATCTCAGCAGCGTAATATGCACTCTGCAAAACACGCCAAAAACAGAACATTTTAAACACACAGCGTGAACCATGAGAACAACAACAACTCAAGCACGAGAGCAAAGACAAAAAGGCATAATCAAACCAAAACGAAAGCTGAGAAACTAACCACCCTCGGGTGATCGAAAGGATCAACATCAGGAATTGACTCCAAAGTTCCCTTTCGGCTCTTAAGCATAGGCTTGGCAACTAAACGCCCGATGCGGATATCCCCGACTTCGGCAGCTTTTCGCCGAGGCACCACACCGCTTCGGCCCCCACGGCGGGCTACACCCTTGCCTTTCGCCTTCAGATCCTCAGTTTCTTCTTTGCTTTCATCAATCAAAGGCCTTTTGGCGTACTTCACACCCATAGCGTCAAACGCACGGTTCAACCGGCGGCTCTGGCCAAGATTACCAAGCTGAAACTCGCTCTCCTTACGCAAGTAAGGCCCGCTGATCTTTCTCGTCTCTCTTTTGATATGCCTTACGAAAGCTTCATCATCATCAAAATTCGCGGGTCTTTCAAGCAGTAGAAGTAGCCCTCGATATCCATCCTTGTCTGAAAACCCTTCGAAGGTGGTGGCGCTACAAAGCGGATTCATCCTGATGTCCATCCATTCTTCAACCAAATCCCGGCTTATCTGGAACCGAGCGGTTAGCGCGAAGGCATCTCCGCAGCGGATAGCCTCCTTATCGCTGAGAACGACGGGCGGAAGGTGCTTCCCGGGGCACCTCTCCAAAATTGACACAAGTGGCGAAGCTTTCTTCTCCCCATTGCTGAGCTCACCAGAAACAGTTTCGTCCGAGCATACACGATAGTAGAACCAGAAACGGTTCCAGTCTGGCCATTTGTTCCGGTATGTAAGTGAAATAGAAACGCTGCCCCGTGTCTTTCGCGGAACGAAGTTGATGCAGCTGATTTTGCTAGGCAGTTTGCTCCCCAGAAAAGGGTCGTCCACTTTCATCGGTCATCGATGGATATCGTAGAACCGCACGAAAACATCACCCCGCGGCGTGCAACCAAGCATCTTCATAGCCATCGCGAAAACTCCAAGCCGGACGAAGGCATTTGGCGTCAGCTGGTGTAGCTGTATCTCAAACCCGGAAAGGACATCTGCAACAAACCCTTCAAGCGAAAAGTCCAACCCAGCAACGAAATAGTCGTGGAAGACGATAGCTTCAAAAGGCCGCGGAATCGGCACCTCTTCGTCTCCGGGGACACGACATTTCGCCAGATGGTCTCGCCTCAGAGGCCCTTTATCGGCCATTGCTTGCAAACCATCAAACGTCATTCGCGACGTACCTAGGTAAAACGAACAATCAGTGGGCACCGAAATTACACCAGAGTCCCCCTCATCAGACAGACTCCCGCTGTGATCCGCAACCCGTGGAGTCCCCCCGGATCCAATCGATACGTCAGCGCTACTCTCGCGGTGGGAGGACCCAGAAGCGCCACCGCTTTTGCTAGAGCTCGAGGTAGACGTGGAACTGGAAGACGCCATCTAACATGGCGCGAAAAACGAATGAACAAAGCATACACGCGAAAGGAAAAAAGGAAATAACGGCGATAGCACACAAGCTTAAAGCGCCAAGTCAAAACATGAGATAAGCATAAAATAAACAAAAGCAAGAGAGAGCTACGCACCACAATCGTCGCTCAGCGAATGACCGACGCATGCACCAGCAGCTTTCGCTCAGGCGAATGACGTGAGGCTTCACAAGCACGAGGCAACGGGGCGTGAATGCGTTAAGCGGCTAGGTAGGCTCCCCGCCTGGAACCCTCGTGTTTATATACGAGCAGACAGCGCGCGATTTTCGAGGAAGACGAAAAGACACCCGGGCACGGGATCCGAAGCGTCGCAATAGCACGCCAATTCAGTACACGGTTTTCAAGGAAGACGAAAAGATGGCCTGACAGACGTCACATGGTGTCAGTGGAGCGACATGACGTCCAGGCGCGTAAAAAAAACTTGACATCGAAACGAAACAAAGGTTTTTTAGGCGGGCGTAGGCGCCTAGCGAAAGGACACGGTCGAACTTCGCAAGCTTACGAATCCGACCGTAAGGGGCTATTGTTGGTATGGTACCCAAACCGCAGGCGCCTCCAACCCGCAATACCGAAGGATGACGGAGCTTTCGCGCGGATGTGCGCATTCGCGCGGAAGCACGCATTCGTCTTCGGCCCCGCAAGACCGAGGGATGACGGAGCTTTCGCGCGTTTCGGCTTGAGGGCCAAGGGAAGGCGGAGCTTTCGTGCGAAAGGAAGCATTCGCGTGGAAGCACGCGTTTTGGCTCGAGGGCCAAGGGAAGGTGGAGCTTTTGTGCGAAAGGAAGCATTCGTGCGGAAGCACGCGTTTCGGCTCGCGGACCAAGGGAAGGGCGGAGTTCGTGCGAAAGGAAGCATTCGCGCGGAAGCGCGCATTCGCTTTCGGCTCGCAGGACCGGAGTGGGACGGAGTTTTCGTGCGAAAAGGAAGCATTCGCGCGAAAGGAGCCCGGCGCTTCCGGCGAGAGTTTTCGTCATTCATGACTTTGGTTTTTCACAGGTTTGCGCAGGTCGCCGGAAGCCTGGGGCAAAGGGAGCGGGCCCACCAGTCAGGAAGAGGAGTCGAGGGACGCTGGGCCCGCTAGAGGGCGAAGTTACGATGATGCCCCTCGCGCCAGAAGAGGCGGCGTACAACCATGCAGTAGTTGAGTAGGGCATCATTGTAATGGTAACAGAGTGGTTGAAATTGTATTCTTGTACTTTAAGACTGATCTGGATTAATATAAAAAGCTCCCAGCCTCCCAAGGGAGGGGGGAGAACACTGTTCAGTTGACTCGTTTCCCTCTTTCGCTACGTTGACTTTCACTTTCGTTCTGTGCATTCGCTCGTGCGACAACCTGCTGTTTCGGGGTCTCGGTCCCGAAAACACACTTACTGCTGCTGAATCGCTAGAGGCAGAGAGAGCAAAAGCTAAGATACTGCAGACTGTTAATATTTCTCAAAACTTTAACTCCAAAAATTGTAAAACCCATCCAAACGAGATAGATTGAGTTTATGTTGTGAATGACGATATGGAAACGAGGAAGAACACAAGATCAATCCATAGAGAGACATAAGATTTAACGTGGAAAACCCTCCAATGCGGAAGGTAAAAAACCACGGGCGCCAGTCAGCAAACACTCCTCACTATAATCAAGAGTTCGGGTACAACGCCGTATGGCGGCTTACAAGTGAATCAATCAAGATGAAATCCTAACAACGGGTATGTCGAAGCCTCCGGCGACAGGTCTCCGCTTCGCTTCGTCAGAAGTCGGCCAATATAATGACCAACTAAATTTGGAACATATGTAACAGTTTATAACATGAATTCAGAAATAAAAATAAAACTAGAAAAAGGGGGATTTTGAAAGACTCAAATTTGTGATGCTCGAGTCGGATATTTGTTAGGAAATCACCTAGCCTTGTTCACATATGTCCTAGCAAGAAATTTCATCCATACGCAGTGAAATCTGAAGAAAGAAAAAAGGCCCAAAACTAGCTCCAAAAATCATAGAAAAAGTGGATGGATGAAGGAGAGAGCTCCTATTGAGTTGGATGCTGCCTGACGGAGCCACGGATGGCACGCAGGAGCCGCAGCCATGTCGTGGCGGATGCAGAAAGGAGCAGCGGTTTATATGTGCGATGGAGAGATGAGACACCTTCGATGACAAACGAAGCACCTCCTCCGTCGTCGTCGTCGTCCGCAATTGGTGAAGGAGCTGACAGTTAAAGAGACCAAAAACATCTGAAAGGACCGTGACGCCTAAGAGGGGGGGGGGTGAATTAGGCAACTTAAAACTTCTACTCTAAACTATGGCCTCTAATTTTCCACCTAAGCAAAAACCTATGCAAGAATGTAAACTATCTAAAGTGCAACTAAGGTTTTGCTAAGTGGTTTGCTATCTCTACCGCAAAAGGAGTTATGCTACCTAGTTTCCAAACCTATCAACTAGCATATCAAGCTATGAAAGGTAAAGCACATGAACTAGATAGCAA
Source organism: Coix lacryma-jobi var. lacryma-jobi (assembly GCA_009763385.1). Lineage (NCBI taxonomy): Eukaryota > Viridiplantae > Streptophyta > Magnoliopsida > Poales > Poaceae > Coix > Coix lacryma-jobi. Next base: position 34,444,193 of record CM019826.1, read on the forward strand.
TGTAAATGCGGAAGCTAAAGAGTGTGATAGAGATGCAAACTCCCGTCGATGACTCCGGTATTTTTACCGAGGTATCGAGAAGCGCGCAAGCTTCCCCCTAGTCCTCGTTGGAAGCCCCTCGCAAGGAATCCCTCGCAAGGGCCAAGCTCCCGGTCGGGGTAACTCCGTGGATAGCTCCGGGCCTTCCCCACGCGCAAGTGGGTCTCCGGTTTAAGCCACTCGTGGCAAAGCCTCTCCCGGATGCTCCCCGCCGTCTTCACTATCAAGCTTCCGGTCGAAGCGCCGCGGGCCTTGTTCCCTTCGGTACACGGAGGCGGCCACACCACAAACGCGGTTGGTGTGATCTCGCAAGACTTACAAGCCCCACCGATGTACAACCACGGTGCGCGCAAGCACCGGTAGATAAGAGGTTTTCAACCTCACTAAGCACTAGGCCTAACACCTAGAGCAAGCGCAAAGCGGTGGTCTAACTAGCCTAGGCACTTCGCAAAGCACCTACACTAATCACCTAGTATATTCACTAAGCACTTTGGTGGCTAGAGCAACTAAATATGTGTCTATGCACTATGGTCACTTCCTTGAGCTCCAACCATATTGTTTTGGCCGGCCATGGGGTATATATAGAGCCCCAAGCAAATAGAGCCGTTGGGCAAAGGATGGGCTTTTTTGCCATCGACCGGACGCACTCACGTCCTGACCGGACGCGTCCGGTCACTCCAACGGCTAGTTGCCAGCCTGCTCAGGCACTGATCGGACTCTGGCATGAGTCCGATCATCGATGATCGGACGCGTCCGGTCACGATTTTGGCCTCTGGAACCTCTCTGTACTCGACCGGACTCAGCTGAGCTCCAGCGTCCGGTCGTCGTCGTAGCGTCCGGTCGCGCTGCCACGCTGATGAACGTTGCCACCGTCGCGTCCGGTCCAACTGGCGTAGCGTCCGGTCGCTCCTGTCGTGGCGCTGTTGGCTGGGTGAACTGACCGGACGCATCCAGGCCAGCGTCCGGTCACTGCGACGCAGCGTCCGGTCACTCCTTTTTCTTCGTTTCTTCGCGATTTCTTGCGCCGTCTTGGTTCCGTTCTTGTGCCTTGGACTTTGCTTGATCTTGAGGGTCTTCTACTGAGCTTCTAGTGTCTTGCTTGAGGTGTTGATCATTGGATCACCACGTAGCCTTTGTCCAAGTCACATTTACACCTGTTGACTACAAAACAAACACTTGCAAATGCATTAGTCCAATTTGGTTGTGTTGGTCATCAAACACCAAAATCCGAAGTTAAATGGTCCGAGGTCCATTTTCCTTACAACATCGAAGCAGATGTAGAAGTAGGGATTTGGACACGGGATGGAGAGAGTGAAGACCTTCGCCAAAAATCGGAGCAATTTCTCTGTTGTTAGGGTAGCTGCACGTCAGTTGTCTTGTACATCGAACATCGTCTCATGCAGTGCTATATAGAATTTTTGCTAATGTGGAGGAAAAAGAGAAGTGAAAGAGGAAGAGGTCGTTGTTTCGCGAAACAACCACCTCATGTGCTAAAATTTAGGACTATGAGACAACTATTCTACCATTGTATGAGTTGTTCTTGTCATGCAACTCACAATTTATTTTTATCTATTCTAAATTAAGGAATCATGAGTTGCTACAAGACAACTTAAAAAACAAACTATTATACATATCGTCTACTAAATCGTCTTAAAATTACATGGCATTACATAAAACCACCTACAAGACAAGATCAATGTATATTGTTACACGTCAGCTGTCTCATACATCGTCGCATGCAGTGTCATGTGTGATTTTTGCTGATGTGGAGGAAAGAGAGAAGTGGAAGAGAAAGAGGTCGTTGTTTCGCAAAACAAACACCTTATGAGCTAAAATTTAGGACTATGAGACAACTATTCTACCATTGTATGAGTTGTTGTTGTCATACAACTCATAATTTATTTTTATTCTATCTATAAATTAAGAAATCATGAGTTGCTACGAGACAACTTAAAAAACAAATTGTTGTACATCTACTGAGTCGTCTTAAAATTACGTGGTATTATATATGGGACCAGCTACAAAACGAGACCATTGTAGTTGCCGCTACCCTGCAGCAACCTGCCCCAACCGCCGTTCACCGGCTTGGCTCCGACAGCAACGCGGAATCGTCGCCCCAAGCTGCGTTGTGGGAACGAAAGGGGAAGGAGCGTTGGATGTTCGCTCGGGAAGGGATGGCCGTGGTGTTGGATGGGAGGAGTGGGTCTGCTGGGCCAGCCCGTCACGGCCTGGTATCGCGCGTTCCAATCGCAGCGCGACCGATTGCTTCTTGCTTGATAGACTTAGCGTATCCTATTCCTATGCATGCGAATTTGATGGCGCTCCACGTGGCCGGGAACTGGATGGCGCTTCGCGTGGGCATGGGCCATGGTGGCTCGCATGGGCCGCAAGACAACCATATCACATGCGATGCTGAGCCGAAATAAACAGAATAACGGGGGAGCACGGAGTGGGGTCGGCGCGCCGAGCCGCCGACCGAGTGCCGAGCGGTACCGACGATTTCCAAAGAATTATGGATAAAGGCTTGTTTAGTTTCCGGATTTTTTTTAGTAAAGACTCTATTCCGACCGGCCATCTTTTAATCGTTCGGCATGGCCTGCTACAATCGTAGACTACAACTTCACCCCACCAGACATCGTCACAGCAGCAAATAAAAAATTAAAAAAAATAAAAACCCGCGTCTATATGCATCCTCCACTTCGCCCCTATGGTCCAAACCAAAAAAGAAAAAAAAACAACGCATCCGCATCCGTGGCCACGCCCCTGCGCTCGTCCGTCTCCGACGCCGCCACTACCGTACCTCGGCCTCCATCGCCACGCCGCCGCCGCGCACGCTCATCGCGGCCGCGCGCAGCCATGCCCCGCGCCTGCCTCCCACGCCGCCGGCCTGCCGCCAGCTGGAGTCGTGCCCCTTCTTCCATACGTTCTTGCTTGCGAACCATTCAAGTTCCTCTCATCTCCATTTCTCTATGGGCTCTGTCTAGGGTTTCACTCTCTTCCTCCTCTCGTCGATTTCTCCACAACACGTTCGATCCAGTTGATTTAACTCGAAGGGGAGTGCAGATCCATGTTCGTATGGGGTGATTGGTAGAGGATTTTGCCTGAGATCCCGATGCTCCAACTCGTCCTAGCAGTGGCGACGTAACCACATGCGGGTTCGGTTCGCACCCTCCTCCAACAACCTTGCTCGTCTCCTCATGGGATTCGGTGAGAACTCTCTCCCCGCCTCGTTGTTCCTTATGGCTTGGGCATCCTCTCCTTGCGCGCCCTTCTGTTTGGGTCGAGTTCGAGGAGATGCAAACAATTCTAAATTTCTTTGAGGTTTGGAGGATTCTATTTTCAGCAAATCGTCCGGGGTCTAGCTCATTTTGGATTCCAATTTGCAGTGTCTGATTCATTGTTGGGGCTGCAGCTGTATGATGCCGACGAGGATACGCTCTGGGTCAGTGCAAAGTCAGAGGCGACACTCCTCAACTTGTGCTTCCAGGAATTAGTCTGTAGCGTTTGTGGCTCCGATGGATTTGTGACAAGGTAAATTTTAAAATGGTCGCAATTAGTTTCTGGATCGTATCTTGAAGTCGGATGCCCTTGTAGCATTTCCATTTATTGTCTCTGTCTGCATGATAGAATGAGGAGATGATTGTGCTTCTTGTACTGATAATCAAGTTCCACATTGTAATTATGTGCATGATTTATGACATTTATGTATGTCTTTTGATTGAAGAGTGGTTAGAATTAAGCAAAGTTTTACCCGTTACAATCTGTTTGACCTTTGTTTGCTTTCTTAGATGAGATTTGATGCTAAAGCATGACACTGCAAATAAGGTATGGTAATTCCATTTTATCCTTATTTTGTTTGCATATTTGCATTCATGGCATTTTTCAGTATGCCAATAATTATAGGATAAACATAATAATAGTACTTTTATATGTAGGCAATTGTTGATTTACTCTACTAGCACTACTATATGTGCAACTATGACTACAATGAATTAGAGAAGATTGTTGTGTGCCTGCTGTTGCTTCTGATTTACTCTATCAAGTACAGTCACATTCTTCATGTTAATTTAATTTGACTTTCTTAAATTTTTTTAAAAAACACTTAGTTTAACTGGTATGTTATGGCAACATTGTCAAGTACGATTTCCACTCAGGTTTGCAGGATATAGTGGGGCTCCATGAAGATATGCTTGCCTGCATTGAGTTCTCTTTGATGTCTGGTAAGGGGATAGTAAACAATCTTATATCTTGATAATTTATGTTTGATTCCTAGTTGTTCTCTGCAGCACCAAAATAGCTCTGTAGAATTGTATGGACATGTTCTCATCACCTGGTTCTGAAGTGTTTGCATTGACCTAATGTTTGTTTTCACAAATATTTTATTTTTACTCGATTGGAATGCCAATGTTGTATCTGAACCACCTCAAATGTGTTCACTGTGATGGAACGACCCTAATCCCATGGCCCACGTGTCCCTGTCAACCTCTGACAGCCGAACCCATGTTCGATGTGATTAAGACCTGTTCGCCACCGGGCTACATCAGTGCCCAATGTCCGCAGGATCATCTCACAATTCGGTTACAACATTTCATACTTTTATAAATAACATCGGAATAAAGAGCGGAAGACTTAAATAACATTAGTTTACAAACCGAGGTTTCAAATGAGGTAAGGAGTACGATTATTACAAACCATTGTTCGGAAATTCAAAGTAGACAACGTAGGGAAACATAAAGATACAGGTAACACCCAGCCCGGGGTGCACATTTACTCATCGGCCTTCGGCCTCTTCCTGGACGAAGGTCACGCAACAGGGTGCGAGACACATCGGAGTCTCAGGCATACCTGCAATATGGGTAACAAACCCTGAGTACTGGGTTACTCAACAAGACTTACCCGACTAAAGAAAAAGGGAGAAGACTCAGGAATGAGAGGCTTAGGGTAGTCAAGGTAAGGCTTAAGCAAGATCAAGTATTTTGCAGAAGAAAAGCATTTTTGTAAACCTTATTTTATTTTTGAAAGATTCAGTATCCTCAATTCTTCATCATTCATGATTCATTTTACATTTCAAAACATTCCTAGTTGAGAACCACTCTCCGTTGACAGTCAGTGGACCCAAGTCTCCATAACCGAGGAGCAGCAACTAATCCGGCAATAAATAATACTCAGCTGAGGATCCCTATCCACACTGCATATGTAGCACCCAAGCTTGCATATGCCAACTCGTCTACCACGATTCCTCCAAGATTGGGCCCGGTCCTACGCCACCCGGAAGTACAGTACACCACTCCAATCCGGGACTTTAACCACGTGGGTACATGCTACTTCCGCCATCTCTCCACTCCCAGTGCGCGGTTGTCGGTCCAATAAAGGATTCCTCGGAGCCAGAGCTTTCCGTAGTATGTGAATAGTTACAGTCTTGACCAGCAGGCCCCCATACGGATGGTCCCTAATTTTCCAGCCAGAAATAACCTTGGTCATATCTCACCCAAGCGTAATAGTCCTGTCAGTTTTTCAACCAGGTCCCGGTCGGTGTCAACTGTTGAGTCCCGGACTACAACATGACGGCACCGTACGCTCGGACAACCTCTCCTCGCTATTAACTAGTACGGATCAGATACCTAGCCAACAGCCGGGGGAGTAAGAGTAAGACCAAATTTCCATAAACATCCTTAAGTGATCACACTTTTAAAAATTGGCATTTTATTGCAAAGTCTAATTCAATAAGCATTGCTAAGCATTTTCAAATACTTTTGAAAAGCAGGTATCGGGGTATCAGTGGTCAAGGTGGATAGTGCATCAATTAGGATAGCACACAACTCCTATAAACCTAATGCAATAATTTAACTCAAAAGCATTTAAGGAAATCATTTTATAAAATTCAAGGAAAGGGTTAAATGCACCGGGGTTGCCTTGAAGAGCAAAGAGAGCAGACTCGGCGTAGGTATAGGTGTTGTAGCTCGGGGTCGCCTCGGGAGAGTGGTTCGTCAACAGCGGCCTCGACTCTGGTACCTTCTTCGTCAACTATACGGATGCAATGATGATGCTCATGAGAATGATGATATGAACTTATGGTGCAAGACAATTCCACTGATTCTAGATTACTCTTAAACAAGGCATAATCGAAATCTAGGTTGAGCATAAAAGGTAACCATTTCTTCCTTAAGCATATTGATTAACTGGTCCTTATTATAATTATCCTAAGCATCAACCAATCATAGCATCACAACCATCATAGACCAAAGGGTAGGGGTCTATGAACATCAATCAATCCAAAGATCACATCATCAAACACTTATTACCAACCCTAATCACTTTTGCTATTTTCCTAAATTAATAAAAAGGTCATTTTATGAAGTTGCTCCAAAAATTACCAAATTAATCACATAAGTTAATTATGGCATAAATAGATGTCAAAACAAATTTCATAATTTTGGAGGTCATTAAGGTGCTCAAATAATTCCAGACATTAATTAAGAAAAGGCACTACTCAACTAATTAAATAAATGCTCAAAAATCAACTTGCTCCAAATGACTTCAAAATTTTACCAGAGGTTCAGCATGTCATAAAAAGGTCAAAAATTTATCTCAAGATTTTGGAGTTATAAATCACTCTCCAAAAATACCAACAAACCTTCATTTTTCAATTAAAAGGGGAATTTTACATTTTCAAATTTTGCACAAAAACTCAAGTTTCATATTTTTTATAAAATACTTCAGAGCATAAAGAGTCTACCACAAAAATTTCAGAATTTTGGATGCACAACAGAAAATCATACAAAAAAGAGAAAACAGAACACTATTCACAACTTCAGAAAAGAAAAGAGCACTGTGCTCCTTCTAGGCCGGGCTCGGCGAATCGCGGGGGCTCGGGGAATCGCGCGGGGGCTCGGTCGAGACGGAGGAAGCGACAGCTTCGTCCGAGGCTGGCCGGAGGCTCGGGCGAGACGGAGAAGTAAGCCTCCGTCCGAGGCCTGACTCGGGCGAAGCGGAGAGCATGCGCTCGCCGAGGCTTGGGCTCGGCGAAGCGGAGGGTATGCGCTCGCCGAGGCTTGGGCTCGGGCGAGACGGAAAAGCAAGCCTCCGTCCGAGGCGTGACTTGGAGGCTCGGGCGAAACGGAGTGGAAGCAGAGGCCGGAGGCTTCGGATGCTTACCACGGGTCGGAGGCAGGGCTCGAGGGTGAGGCTCTACACGCGCTCGAGGGTGAGGCTCGAGGAAGAGACCGACCGCGGCGGCGGCTCCGGCGATCCGGCGATCCTGCTAACACACGACCGCAAGGGCCGGGTTAGAGTCGCACGGAACCGAGGAAGCTGACACAGGGGTCGGGAGAAGGTATCCGTGACCAGAGGGGAAGATTTGAGAACCGAGATCACTGGGGTTCCGCGGGAAGTTGGGAGCAGATGGGTTTTCGCCGGGAAATTGGAGGCGGGGAGGGAAGGTGGAAATGGGGGGGTGGGGAAAGCTTCAGGCGCGCTCTAGGCGGGCTTTCGGGTGGCTAGGTGGTTGAGCGACGGGAGCTTTGGAGTGCTCGTGGCCACGGCGGCGGGGTCGAGTGCGGAGGTCGGAGCTCCGGCAGGCTTATATAGCCGCGGCCAGGGGACGGTAGAGAGCTCGAGGTGGGGTGGATAAGCTCGGCGGACGCGTGCGCTCTCGATTGCGCGCAGGCGGGAAGGACAGGCGTGCGGCCGGGGCTCGGGCGCGGCAGCGCCGGCGATGGCCACGCGGCGGCGACGCGCTGGAGCAGTAGGGGACGGGGCGGAGGTCAACTGGCGCGCGTGCGGGGGCGGCATGATGGCGCGGACGCAGGCGGCTGGTCGGGGACAGACGAGCGGCTGCCAAACGCGTGGCGCGCGCAGCGCCGGAGGCTCGGCCACGGCCGGGGCCCCCTAGCTGTAGGTGGAAGATGAACAGGGCTAGGTCTTAGGGTTTGACTTTTGGCTGATCTCTGTATTTTGCAAATTACTTCCAAAACTTGAACTGGGCAACAGAAACTGAAAATACCAAAGTTGCTCAGAAAAATGAGATCTACAACTTTGTCAATATGAACATTTTCAAATTCCAAATAGTTTTTGAACTATATCAAAAAAAGAAAAGGAAACACTTTTCAAATTTGATTCAAACCAAAATTACTTTGGATTTCAAACTGAAATTTGAAAATCTTTATATATGAAAGTTGTTCCATTTGTCAAAACCTACAACTTTGCTAATATACACTTTTTCTGAAACTCAATAGTTTTTGAATAACTTTTGAAAACTCAAAAAGGGACAAAAATTGGAGTTTGAAAGAATTTGAAATTACTTCAAATTTTATATAGAACTTTGAAAATCTGTAAATACCAAAGTTGTTCTCTTGGCCAGATCTACAACTTTGCTTTTTGGACCAACCTCCAATTCTGAATAATTTTGAATTACAAAAGAGGGATAAAAATCCAGGGTTTGGAAATCAGGGTTTTGCAAAAGGAAAAATCAATCAAACCTGATTTTTGAACTTTGATCAAAGCAGCAAACATCAGGGCACTAAATTTGAACAAGAATTAAATAAAACTAGGCATAGAGGTGAAATTACCATTTTGCCCTTATAGAGAGAATTGGGCTTTTAGGGTTTTTGAAAAGGGACTTAAGCATAGCAATTAAGCAATCCAAATGCATCACAAAATGATTAATGCTTAAGATGATGACATGTCAAGTTAATTACATTAGTAACACCAGGGGTGTTACAACCCTCCCTCCTAAAAGAAATCTCGCCCCGAGATTCCGCGTCGTTTAAAGAACAAAAGAGGAAACTCACACCTAAGAGAGAGAGGAAGTCCGGATAGTTCTTTGCCAAGAAATCTTCAGATTCCCAAGTGGCTTCTTCTTCAGAGTGTTGGTTCCACTGGATCTTATACCATCTTGTGGTGGTTCTTCGGGTAACACGATCCTTGTGATCCAACACGCGAACTGGATACTCAGTGTATGACAGATCTGGTTCTAGCTCAACGCCTTCAACTTCAACCACATGTTCAGGTACTCGGAGACACTTCTTGAGTTGGGAGACATGAAACACATTATGAACTGCTGAAAGATGATCGGGCAAACTAGCTTGTAAGCGACCTTGCCACAACGATCCAGAATCTTAAACGGACCAATGTAGCGGGGTGCTAGCTTTCCTTTGACTCCAAAACGAGTGACTCCTTGGTGGGTGAGACCTTCAGGTACACATAATCCCCGATCGAACTGCAGAGGTCGACGTCTCTTGTCAGCATAACTTTTCTGTCGAGACTGTGCAATCTTCATGTTCTCTTGTATTTGCTTGACTTTCTCTTCCATATCTTTTACTAGATCAACTCCAAAGAATTCCCTTTCTCCGGGTTCAGACCAACTGAGAGGTGTACGACAACGGCGGCCGTACAGTGCTTCAAAGGGTGCCATTTTGATGCTTTCTTGATAACTGTTGTTGTAGGAGAATTCTGCCAAGGGCAAACACTGATCCCAAGTATCTGCGAAGGTAAGCACACAGGCTCTCAACATATCTTCTAACACTTGGTTGACTCTCTCAGTCTGTCCATCAGTCTGCGGATGATAAGCCGTGCTATACAATAGCTTGGTTCCAAGTGAGGCATGGAACGCTTTCCAGAACTTAGCGACAAACTGAGTACCACGATCTGAGATGATGGTCTTGGGTATGCCATGGAGCTTCACTATGTTGTTCTTGTATAAGGTGGCATAAGTTGGGGCGGTATAGCTTGTTTTGACCGGTAGGAAGTGAGCTTGCTTCGTGAGACGGTCCACTATCACCCAAATGGAATCGAATCCTTTTTGAGTCTTGGGTAATCCATTGATAAAATCCATGCTGATATCCTCCCATTTCCAACCAGGTACTGACAAAGGTTGCAGCTCTCCTCCGGCTTCATATGCACAGCCTTGACTTTCTGACATGTATCACAACGAGCGACATGTCGAGCGATTTCGATCTTCATCTTTGTCCACCAGAAATTTTGCTTCAAGTCTTGGTACATCTTGTTGCTGCCAGGATGGATGGCAAATCTGGTTGAGTGTGCTTCATCAAGGATTATCTGTCTCAGCTCAGGTACCTTGGGAACTACCAGACGGTTCTTGAACCATACCACTCCTTCATCATCAATCCTGAAACAGTCGGCTTTTCCAGCTCGAACCTTTTCGCTGATGTGCTTGATTCCGGGGTTATCTTTCTGTGCAGCTATGATCTGTTCTCTGATAGAGGTTTCTACTCTGACATTGCCTAGACTTCCTTGTGGTACTATTTCAATACCCAGCTTCTCTAGTTCATAGCATAGGGAAGATTCATAGGATTTCATAACCAGGCAGTTACAGTATGACTTGCGACTGAGTGCATCGGCGACCACATTCGCCTTACCCGGATGGTAATGCACTTCGATATCATAGTCCTTGATTAACTCAAGCCATCTTCACTGCCTCATGTTCAGCTCTTCTTGGGTGAAGATATACTTCAGGCTCTTGTGATCTGTGTACACATTGCAGGTACTGCCCAACAGATAATGACGCCATATCTTCAAGGCATGAACCACTGCTGCTAACTCAAGATCATGAGTTGGATAATTTTCCTCATGTCGCTTAAGCTGCCGCGAGGCATAAGCGATCACTCTTCCTTCTTGCATCAACACGCAACCCAAACCAGTACCAGATGCATCACAGTAGACATCAAAGGGCTTCTCGACGTTTGGCTGAGCTAGCACTGGTGACGTAGGTTAACAACTTCTTCAAAGTCTGAAAAGCTTGTTCACAAGCTGGTGACCAAAAGAACTTCACAGAATTCTTCAGCAACTCAGGTGATAGGCTTGGCGATTCTGGAGAAATCTGGGATGAATCGACGATAATATCCAGCCATTCCCATAAAACTGCGGACCTTGTGAACAGAGGTAGGTGGCTTCCAATCCAGGATATCTGACACTTTTCCGGGGTCGACTGACACACCTTCAGCGGATAGGACATGACCAAGAAACTGTATCTGATCTAACCAGAACTCACATTTACTGAACTTAGCATAGAGCTGATGTTCTCTGAGACGGGATAGAACGATACGAAGATGCTTGGCATAATCTTCAGGGGTTTTTGAGTAGACAAGGATGTCGTCAATGAACACGACCACGAATTTATCAAGCTCTGGCATGAAAACAGAGTTCATGAGGTACATGAAATGAGCAGGGGCATTGGTCAATCCGAAAGACATGACCAAATACTCATATAGGCCGTATCTGGAGGTAAAAGCTGTTTTAGGAATATCTTCAGGACGAATCTTTATTTGGTGGTAGCCGGATCTGAGATCGATCTTGGAGAATACTTTGGCTCCAGCTAACTGGTCAAAGAGAAGATCAATCCGAGGCAAGGGATATTTGTTTTTGATGGTGACCTCATTGAGTGGGCGATAATCAATGCACATTCTGAGAGTCTTGTCTTTCTTCTTTACAAAGATTGCAGGACAGCCCCAAGGAGACGAGCTTGGGCGAATGAAACCCTTGTCCAACAAATCTTGTAATTGGATTTTTAGTTCTGCCAACTCTCTGGGAGGCATTCGATAAGCTCTGCGGGATATAGGAGCAGTCCCGGGCTTTAGCTCTATGGCAAACTCAACGTCACGGTCAGGAGGTAGACCAGGTAAATCCTCAGGAAAAACATCAGGGAATTCACAAACCACGGGGATGTCCCGGGTTTCCAGAACATGGGCGGTATTTATTTGAGTGGCTGCTGGTTTTTGAGGCATTGGAAGTTGGAGAAGGAGTTTGGCGGTACTGTTAGGAATATCCACTCTCACAACTCTATTCAGGATGTCGATCATGGCTTTATACTGACACATCCAATTCATGCCTAGGATGACATCTATCTCCTGATCATGAAGCACTATCATGGTGGTGGGAAATACATGTTCCCCCAACCTTATTGGTATACTGCGAACCACCTCTTTGGTGATTATACGCCCTCCAGGCGATAAAATGCAAAAACTTTCTTTCAACTCCCCAATTGATATTTCATGCTTGATGACAAAAGTACGACTGATGAAGGAATGCGATGCACCAGAATCAAACAACACAACTTATAGCTTCTTCTGATACAAAGGCTGATGACTTGATAAGGTGACTGACAGATGATACAGGCCGATAAAGGGAAAAGATGTGAAAAGAAAGATACATGCCAGACTTAGCAACAGACAGACTAACGCCCCCAAACCTAGACTAAGGTTTTAGGTAAGCAGATGGTACAGACACAAGGAGTCTAGTCGTCATCGATGAAGATCAACTCTTCGTCATCATCATCATCCTCGATGATAAGCTCAGGCTCTTCCTCCTCATCTTCATCTTCAACGTGGACATCTTCAGCAGGTTCCACTTCCTCATTCTGATCGGGCTCGTGTTCCACTTCAGGTTCCTCCACGACTCCGTCTTCGGGGTCCTCAACAACTGGTGGAATCACGGGGTGAAGCTGGTTGTGCAGCTGGTGTACTTCCTCATGAAGCATATCATTGAACTGCTCGATCTGGGCGGTGTACTGCTGCAATCCATGGAGCTGGGCTCTGGTGACATCCTCTCGGATCCATGTTGCATCACGCTGCTGGATAGCGCGAACCACATTCTGGTTAGCTTCCTCAAGAGCGGCTCGTGCCTCGTAGAACTCCAGGCGGGAAAGGTAGAAGTCATGCTCCATGTTCTCTATCTCAGCCTTCAGATTCTTGATTTCCTCCTTCAGGTTCTTGCGGGTGCGGCGGGGAAAACGACGACCATTGGAGGATTCTCCAGTCTCTTCTCCGGTGCGTGGCGCCAGCTGGTGACGCGGCACACCGTTCGGTCCAGTCGACTTGCGGGCGGTCAGCTTGATGCGAGCCATATCTGGACAAGAGGTTATAGATGAGAAAGGCTAGCAAGAAAAGGTATAGGTACACTATCCCAACGAACTCATTTATTTACTTAAGTGAATATGACATGATGCATGAATCGTTCCTACGGAACAAGGCAATGCAATACTTAACATATATAGGGCTTAAAACATGTTGTTCCACTAGCTAGTGTTGCCATAAGAGGGACAAGATGAGAGAAGCAATTTGGACTCAAAATAGTCAAGTTTAAATTTTGTTTGGACTCAAGAGAACTTTTGAAGTTTTCGCAAAAGAACAATGCAACGTTAAAGTGAGATGCTCTGATACCACTCTGTGACGGAACGACCCTAATCCCATGGCCCACGTGTCCCTGTCAACCTCTGACAGCCGAACCCATGTTCCATGTGATTAAGACCTGTTCGCCACCGGGCTACATCAGTGCCCAATGTCCGCAGGATCATCTCACAATTCGGTTACAGCATTTCATACTTTTATAAATAACATCGGAATAAAGAGCGGAAGACTTAAATAACATTAGTTTTACAAACCGAGGTTTCAAATGAGGTAAGGAGTACGATTATTACAAACCATTGTTCGGAAAATTCAAAGTAGACAACGTAGCGGAAACATAAAGATACAGGTAACACCCAGCCCGAGGGTGCACATTTACTCATCGGCCTCATCGGCCTCTTCCTGGACAAAGGTCACGCAACAGGGTGCGAGACACATCGGAGTCTCAGGCATACCTGCAATATGGGTAACAAACCCTGAGTACTGGGGTACTCAACAAGACTTACCCGACTAAAGAAAAAGGGAGAAGACTCAGGAATGAGAGGCTTAGGGTAGTCAAGGTAAGGCTTAAGCAAGATCAAGTATTTTGCAGAAAAGCATTTTTGTAAACCTTATTTTATTTTTGAAAGATTCAGTATTCCTCAATTCTTCATCATTCATGATTCATTTTACATTTCAAAACATTCCTAGTTGAGAATCACTCTCCGTTGACAGTCAGTGGACCAAGTCTCCATAACCGAGGAGCAACGTTAATCCGGATAAATAATACTCAGCTGAGGATCCCTATCCACACTGCATATGTAGCACCCAAGCTTGCATATGCCAACTCGTCTACCACGATTCCTCCAAGATTGGGCCCGGTCCTACGCCACCCGGAAGTACAGTACACCACTCCAATCCGGGACTTTAACCCACGTGGGTACATGCTACTTCCGCCATCTCTCCACTCCCAGTGCGCGGTTGTCGGTCCAATAAAGGATTCCTCGGAGCCAGAGCTTTCCGTAGTATGTGAATAGTTACAAGTCTTGACCAGCAGGCCCCCATACGGATGGTCCCTAATTTTCCAGCCAGAACTATACCTTGGTCATATCTCACCCAAGCGTAATAGTCCTGTCAGTTTTTCAGCCATGTCCCGGTCGGTGTCAACTGTTGAGTCCCGGACTACAACATGACGGCACCGTACGCTCGGACAACCTCTCCTCGCTATTAACTAGGTACGGATCAGATACCTAGCCAACAGCCGGGGAGTAAGACCAAAATTCCCATAAACATTCCTTAAGTGATCACACTTTTAAAATTGGCATTTTATTGCAAAGTCTAATTCAATAAGCATTGCTAAGCATTTTTCAAATACTTTTGAAAAGCAGGTATCGGGTGTATCAGTGGTCAAGGTGGATAGTGCATCAATTAGGATAGCACACAACTCCTATAAACCTAATGCAATAATTTAACTCAAAAGCATTTAAGGAAATCATTTTATAAAATTCAAGGAAAGGGTTAAATGCACCGGGGCTTGTCTTGAAGAGCAAAGAGAGTAGACTCGGGGTAGGTATAGGTGTTGTAGCTCGGGGTCGCCTCGGGAGTTGGTTCGTCAACAGCGGCCTCGACTCTGGTACCTTCTTCGTCAACTATACGGATGCAATGATGAATGCTCATGAGAATGATGATATGAACTTATGGTGCAAGACAATTCCACTAATTCTAGATTACTCTTAAACAAGGCATAATCGAAATCTAGGTTGAGCATAAAAGGTAACCATTTCTTCCTTAAGCAATATTGATTAACTGGTCCTTATTATAATTATCCTAAGCATCAACCAATCATAGCATCACAACCATCATAGACCAAAGGGTAGGGGTCTATGAACATCAATCAATCCAAAGATCACATCATCAAACACTTATTACCAACCCTAATCACTTTTGCTATTTTCCTAAATTAATTAAAAAGGTCATTTTATGAAGTTGCTCCAAAAATTACCAAATTAATCACATAAGTTAATTATGGCATAAATAGATGTCAAAACAAATTTCATAATTTTTGGAGGTCATTAAGGTGCTCAAATAATTCCAGACATTAATTAAGAAAAGACACTACTCAACTAATTAAATAAATGCTCAAAAATCGACTTGCTCCAAATGACTTCAAAATTTTACCAGAGGTTCAGCATGTCATAAAAAGGTCACAAAAATTTATCTCAAGATTTTTGGAGTTATAAATCACTCTCCAAAAATACCAAAACCTTCATTTTCAATTAAAAGGGGAATTTTACATTTTCAAATTTTTGCACAAAACTCAAGTTTCATATTTTTATAAAATACTTCAGAGCATAAAGAGTCTACCACAAAAATTTCAGAATTTTTGGATGCACACAGAAAATCATACAAAAAAGAGAAAACAGAATACTATTCACAACTCTCAGAAAAAGAAAAGAGCACTGTGCTCCTTCTAGGCCGGGCTCGGCGAATCGCGGGGGCTCGGGCGAATCGCGCGGGGCTCGGTCGAGACGGGCTCGGTCGAGACGGAAGCGACAGCTTCGTCCGAGGCCTGGCCCGGAGGCTCGGGCGAGACGGAGAAGTAAGCCTCCGTCCGAGGCCTGACTCGGGCGAAGCGGAGAGCATGCGCTCGCCGAGGCTTGGGCTCGGGCGAAGCGGAGGGTATGCGCTCGCCGAGGCTTGGGCTCGGGCGAGACGGAAAAGCAAGCCTCCGTCCGAGGCGTGACTTGGAGGCTCGGGCGAAACGGAGTGGAAGCAGAGGCCGGAGGCTTCGGATGCTTACCACGGGTCGGAGGCAAGGCTCGAGGGTGAGGCTCTACACGCGCTCGAGGGTGAGGCTCGAGGAAGAGACGACCGCGGCGGCGCTCCGGCGATCCGGCGATCCTGCTCAACACACGAGACCGCAAGGGCCGGGTTAGAGTCGCACGGAACCGAGGAAGCTGACACAGGGGTCGGGAGAAGGTATCCGTGACCGGAGGGGAAGTATTTGACGAACCCGAGATCACCGGGGTTCCGTCGGAGTTTGGGAAGATGGGGTTACGCCGGGCAATTGGAGGCGGGGAAGGTGAAATTGGGGGGTGGGAAAGCTTCACGAGCTCTAGGCGGAGCTTTCGGGCTAGGTGGTTGAGCGACGGGAGCTTTGGAGTGCTCTGGCCACGGCGGCGGGGTCGAGTGCGGAGGTCGGAGCTCCGGCAGGCTTATATAGCCGCGGCCAGGGGACGGTAGAGAGCTCGAGGTGGGGTGGATAAGCTCGGCGGACGCGTGCGCTCTCGATTGCGCGCAGGCGGGAAGGACAGGCGTGCGGCCGGGGCTCGGGCGCAGGCAGCGCCGGCGATGGCCACGCGGCGGCGACGCGCTGGAGCAGTAGGGGACGGGGCGGAGGTCAACTGGCGCGCGTGCGGGGGCGGCATGATGGCGCGGACGCAGGCGGCTGGTCGGGGACAGACGAGCGGCTGCCAAACGTGTGGCGCGCGCAGCGCCGGAGGCTCGGCCACGGCTGGGGCCCCCTAGCTGTAGGTGGAAGATGAACAGGGCTAGGTCTTAGGGTTTGACTTTTGGCTGATCTCTGTATTTTGCAAATTACTTCCAAAACTTGAACTGGGCAACAAAAACTGAAAATACCAAAGTTGCTCAGAAAAATGAGATCTACAACTTTGTCAATATGAACATTTTCAAATTCCAAATAGTTTTTGAACTATATTCAAAAACAGAAAAGGGAACACTTTTCAAATTTGATTCAAACCAAAATTACTTTGGATTTCAAACTGAAATTTGAAAATCTTTATATATGAAAGTTGTTCCATTTGTCAAAACCTACAACTTTGCTAATATACACTTTTTCTGAAACTCAATAGTTTTTGAATAACTTTTGAAAACTCAAAAAGGGACAAAAACTGGAGTTTGAAAGAATTTGAAATTACTTCAAATTTTATATAGAACTTTGAAAATCTGTAAATACCAAAGTTGTTTCTCTTGGCCAGATCTACAACTTTGCTTTTTGAACCAACCTCCAATTCTGAATAATTTTGAATTACAAAAGAGGGATAAAAATCCAGGGTTTGGAAATCAGGGTTTTGCAAAAGGGAAAATCAAATCAAACCTGATTTTTGAACTTTGATCAAAGCAGCAAACATCAGAGCACTAAATTTGAACAAGAATTAAATAAAACTAGGCACAGAGGTGAAATTACCATTTTGCCCTTATAGAGAGAATTGGGCTTTTAGGGTTTTTGAAAAGGGACTTAAGCATAGCAATTAAGCAATCCAAATGCATCACAAAATGATTAATGCTTAAGATGATGACATGTCAAGTTAATTACATTAGTAACACCAGGGGTGTTACATTCACTGAAATGAGTTAGATAGATTATTTAGATGCTGCTGAAAGCTAAAACTTTAAGTTTATATTGCCTTCTATTTATATTAGTACAACATATCTAAGGTCTGTTGCTGTGGGCTGTGGCAACCGACATGGAACAATCCAAAATGAGTTTGACTTGTATAGTATATTACTACCTTGGACTACAAATACAATCTGGCTTCTAATTGTTCTCTATCTTAGGTCCTATTTGGATCCATAGAGCTAATAGTTAGCTGCTAATAATTAGCTTCTTGGATCGATACAGGCCTAGCTAATAGTTACTGAACTTTATTGGTAATAGGCAACTAAATGTACTCTGATTAGGCAATATTGTGACGGGACCAAGATAAAATAATGCAAATCATTGGGCAATAAATGTCGCATCTGAAGTCCAACTGTCGTGTCCTGCCTACATAGAGGTTGTAATTGGAGGAAGAGGAGATCCACGAGAGGAGGAGATCCACAGGAGACTGTAATAGGAGGTGCGGGGGAAATTCACAAGAACAGGTGATTAATAATCCATCCCCTTTTAATTTTTGTGGGTGAGTTTACAGGAAATATTGTTGTGCTCTATGTGGACGTATGGTTTTGCTGCAAAATGTGTTCAGTGTCTAGTGAGGATCATCTCCATAGCCGTACTTGAAAATGTACTGAAATTTCACATACCCATACTCAGAATTGACATACTTGTTTTGTTCAAATCAATATATTAGTCCAATCAAAATACCAAATTTAATGTAAGCACTATATTTTCCCTATATTTCTTTTTTTCAAGTGTGTGTGCTTGCATAGACCCCTTACATTGGATCTGCTAGAAGTAGAGCTTGAAGCTTGAAGCACTATATTAGTTTATACTTTGAATCAGTATACTTGCTCAGCTCAAACTAATAGATTAGTCCAATTTAAATATTAGATATGCATAATGTAAGTAATACATTCGCCTTTTGTTTGTCATATGCATGTGCTTTTCATAGTTTTCCCTCCCGACGTTTGTTCTGTTAGAACAAGCATAGCTTTGAGCAGACAAACATGTGGTGTTGTTTTTTAGAGAGATGTTGATACTAGTGAGCATACTTGCTTAGTTCAAACCAATAAAATTGTCTGATATAAATACCAGGTTTGCCTAATGTAAGCACCTCTTTTATGGTTGTATAACTGTGAATTCTCTTTGTGTGTTATTGGTGCGCAGATTTTGGATACAAACAATTAGGTCTAAGAAAAGAAAAGTCTTTTTTACCTAATAACATTCTTCTGCTTATCTGAAAGTACTGGTCAAGCCATCATGCAATATCTAGAGGTTCTCATCTCTCATTTTTCTTGTTAATATTGGCCAACTTAAGAGCCAGACTACGCCTTTTACAAGTAATCCATTAATAGTTTATGAATACATTGTTGTCTATTTATGAAGACATTGTTGCCTATTTATGAAGACATTGTTGCCTAATGAATAACACTTAAATTGCCTAAGAAAATATAATTCGCTACAACATTGCTAGCAACAACCTTGGTTCGTGTGAGTTTCTAATTTATTAGCATACATGGAAATACTGGATGTCATATAAGGTGGCTTACACAAACATATAACAATAGTTGGTGGCTCAGTGGCTCGCTGTCAGTTCTTGTGTTGTGTATGCATGTAAGCAGTTTGTTGGCTTTAGTTTGGTTTGCCTCGGCTCTAGAGTCCAATTTCTTTCCTTATTAGCTTGCATGGTACTTGGTGGGTCCTCCAACATAGTTGCCTTGTGTCCTAATTCAGCCAATACCTTGCTAGTAGTAGGAATGTAGGAGTACCATTTTAGCTAAGCATGACTATTAATTAGTAGTTTAAGTTGGAGGATTCCAGGTCCATGTATGTATGTTATCGTTATCAGGAATAGGTTGATGATCCCCCCTCCAAACTTATACATCTATGCCTGAATGGGTTCAATCACTTACTCGTCTTTTGTAAAAGGTCTAGAAATGTAATATATGTTCTCGTGGCATGGAATTACATTTCACGTCAAAGCTGTCACTGGTAGCATTTTTCGTTTCAGTTAATTGTCTTTGTTATGTGAGAGAGAGACAATAAAGATAGTACATGGTCTGAATCTTAAATAAAAAATGGATGTTAGCCGTGGAAAAAATTGGAGGAACTTCTTTTGACACTAGCACCAAAGTCATCATGACATATGCTATCCTTTTTTGGCACCTCAGTTAAGCAATAATACTACTACTCTTAGACAATAATGTATTATCAAATAGGCAACCTAAGTTTTTTTCATATGCATCCTCTTTTTATCTCTATCCAGTGTTCAATTCCTGACACATGATATCAATTTTTCAACATGCAGAGAAGCAAGTCCTGACCTCCTGGTACATATAAATTTTTCAACAAAATCTCGGTCGGGATACGCCAACACACTCGTGTGCACAGTCCTCAGAGGGGTACGGAGCGAGTCATGACCTCCTGGACCTTCAGCAAACAGTGGTGCCGATTCTCAGCGAAATCGACTTTGGGCGTGCCAGTCAATTTGACCTGTAATTGACAAGGAGAAGAAAAAGATTATTAAATCATGGAACCTACTGGTTTGGTGCCAGACAGTTCCAAATTATGCGGCTCTGATATAGCCATTTGTCTTTAGGACATTGACTACAAAGTCAACTCCCATGAGATTGCATCTAAAGTGAAGAAAAAGATATGAAGCATAACGGCTATGACATATATAAGATAAATGCTTGTAACAAACAGACAGCCGATAAGCTTAAAAGATATTCATAGATAAAAAATCTATATGTACGTTCAAGCGGCATGAAACTAACATATCGACTAAATGCACAAACAGTTCTATTCGTTAACAGTGTGGTGTCTCCATGCAGCCGTAATAACAAATAGATCGATAAAATAACTTAAACACCAATAGTGGGTTGTCTCCATGCAGCCTTGATGGTGGTCAAGCTATATCACGTCTCGTGCAAAAAGTAGATCCATTGATTCCAAACCACTTAAAAGAACATATTATGAAGAGAGCGTAACTGAATCGGTTATTTCAACCGATGCAGGGTCCATGAAGCACGAAAAAGATCTACCCGACAAAAACATGATTTAATCTAAGATAAACAAACTCAATCTATCATATATATATCAGTGGAGTTCGAAAATACAGCCATAATAGACATGCTAGATCAAATCTATCTACTCTTAAATCATATCACGGTTTTATCGAGTATCTCGAACGCACAACATGTAACAACCAAGGTTGGCAAAAATAGCCGATGAGAGGCTTGTATCGGCTATTTCCTCTGTTGTGAGTGTGTAAACCTCAAAACAGCCGATACTAAGCATCCTTTACGCGCAGGCTACTTTGTCAACCTTGATTGGGCAAGATGTTGTTTAAAACGTAAATGAATAAATTAAAACATAAGACAACATCGATAACTTAATGAATCTATTAGCTTGCCAAACCAATAGAGCCGATAACTAGTCAAGATCGACTAAAGTATGAGATTGATCAGAGTCAAGACAGTCCTACAAAAGACGAGCTTAGACCGATAACTAGCCATGTCATAGCTTAACAAGAGTTTGGTCGATGTCAATGTAGCCTTATTACACGATGACACAAGCCATTGGTGAAACTTACAAGCAAACCGGAGGTCGGTTGATGTCGATGCAGCCCTGCCTGATTGAAGGTCTCGCCGAGATCTACGTTACTCCTACTCCTAGGGTTTTTTGGCCGAGGGCCGGTTGTATTTGATTGATTTGATATCTTTTACAAAATCCGGGTTCTTAGCTATTTATAACTCGGTTGACTCCTGTCCTAATACGAGTATACTACAAAAAAGGAAAAATAAAAGACGATGGTAACACCCCAGGTGTTTGACGTCAGTTGAGCAATCAGTTTGAACACAAACATGATCTGTTAGGTGATGATCGAGAGATAATTTCTAGTATTGTCAGTGATGACTGAAGATTTGGAATCAACCCCATAAATAGAGCCTCTGTTTAAATTATTCCGGAAATAATTAACAACACAAGTAATAATGATTGCCCAATTTTGGAATCTTCAAGATTATTGCTAAACATGACTTTTTCATGTTCCCTGCTTCAGTTCCTATCTATAGTGACTGGTAGAAAAGTTTGGCAAAATTTGGAATCAATAAGTCACATGAAATGACGAGTCGCAGCTTTGCCTGTTCTGGCGGATTAACTGAAGAAAATCATTCGGGTTCAACCAAGTCTTGCAATTATGCCCAATCAATTATTTGTGGACTCACGAGCAAAAGTTATGAAAGTTTTATGTCGAGCATACGACCGGAAAATATTCCGACCAATGAGAGACCGTAATCTGGATCCTACTGGGTGACCGCTTTGACAGGAGTTGAACTGTATTTTCGGATGTTCGCATGTCAGTGTGCCTTAAACAAAAGTTGTAGTACAGATCGAAAGGAACAAATTTCGTTTTATGGCCGAGACCTGGATCGATGCCGAAAATGGTGAAAACGAGCTCGCAAGATGAGATACAACGCAGTTTTTAGGTTCCAGAAATCAGTTAAGTTTGTACTGCGAAATTGGAATTTCGGTCACCACGAAGCTGCCGTCGACGATCGTTACCGGACAAACCATTGGGAATCTGACCAAGTGCCTTTAACGAAAGTCGGAGTACTCGTCGAGACGACGACAACAAAATTAGTTTCGTCAGAATCAGAGTCTGTTTGATCAGTATTTGGAATTTTTGATCTTGACCGAAAGTTTCTAGAAACCTGCCTTTTTAGGAAAGAAATTGGAGAAAAATTTCTCGGGAAATTTTTCCGAGGTCGCGCCCGTCCCGAGGTCGGCCCTGCTCCCGAGGTCGCGACCATTGGCGCAGAGGGGCGGTACCCTTTTTCCCCTCGCCCACGCAAAATCAGAGGCCGGTCTCCTCTCTTCCTTCCCGTGAAAAACACCGAGCCTCTCTCTCCCCATCTCCACTCGGTCCCTCTCTCTCTCTCTTCTTTCTTCCTGTTTCTCTGTTTCTCCTTTGCAAAAATAGCAGAGCAGCAGCGACCTCCTCCGGCCATGGCCGCTCCCTCCTCCTCTCCATGGGCGATGTCTAGCCAGCGCCGGCGAGTCCCTCTCCGTGGTCGGCCACTGCTCCCCCTTCTTCCCTTCTCCTTTCTCTCTTTCCCCTTGTTTCTTTTCTGCTCGGCCCCTGGCAGAAGCCGCAGGAGGCCGCAAGCCTGAGGTCGTGACCCTCTGCGCGCCCCTCTGCAGAGCCGGGAGAAGCAGCACCAGCCCGGCAGCAGCGCAACAGCGAGCAGCAGCGGCGCCTGTGGCCAGCCCTAACCCTAGCCCGGTTCTTTCTGCGTGAGGCCGGTCATCTCCGTCGTCTCCCGTCATTTTGCCGTGAAAATGAAGAAGAAGACCATCTAGTAAAGCTGAAACTCTTTCTTATTTCACTTTGCATAAATGACATGACCAGTGTTTACTAACAAGTCCCTAATTGTTTTCTGCAGATTCCAGGGATCCAAATGCGAAAACAGTTTTCTGTTTACGTTTTTGATTAATTAATAAATCTGGTTGAATGTTGTAAAATGCGTAGTAAATCGTAGGAATGTTGGAAAATTACAAGTGAGGACTTTTTGGAATCGTCTTGAAGAGTACTGTCCAGTGAATATTTTATATGTATGCTGTTAGTGTAAAGTTTGTGCTGTGGTGATTTATTTGTGTTAAATAGCATTAAATAGGGATAAAATGATATCTGTTGTCTTATTGATTAGATTGCTGTGAAATTTTTATGGTAGGCTTGTCTTGTGTCATGTGCGCTGTGATAAAAATTTTAGGATTTCTTGTGCAAGTATGAATTAGTTATGAATTTATTTTGTTCTCAGCTCATTGAATGGATTAAAATGAATTGTTGCAAATGTTTGCATGTATAAATAGAAAAGGTGGTTCCACTGCCTTTCTATGATGTTGTTATAGCTTGGATAATTTTATCATGGCCATGTGTTTGCAGGAAATAGGAATTGTAGATTTATTTTGTTCTCACATGCACTTTTGCGAATTAAACTTGCCCTGTTTTTAATAGATAAATTATAATACATGAGCATGTGAAAAAATTTACAGTAGTCATGGTTTGGCATTATCTATCATCAGTAAAAATATGAGCCCCAAATTATACGTTTGCAACGTCACTTAAAAATAATGCCTATGTTTGTTAATTCTTTTATTAATGAAAGCTTGGTGATATATAAACATGTATACGTGTGTATGCTTATTTTGTTGTATATTAATCTGAGATGATTATTGTATGTCATGTTTATGATTGTTAAAAGTGTTTAAATAGCTTATATGTGTGCTCAAATGATTAACTAAATAAGTAGCGAAGTGATTTATTAGTATGCTGAAATTGCTGCATGTACAGTTTCTGTAGTGGTGAATAGTTCTTGAAGAAAATTATATTTTCTGTAGATGTATTCTATACAAAAGTTGTAGATAACTTCTTGATCTTGTTTGTCCTAAAATTTCATGATTCTAGGCCAAGTGGTTTAAGAGTTATAGTTTTTGTAAGTTGGCTGTCAGGTTTTGCATACTTTCTGTGTAGATCTGAAAGAATGAATTGTTTGGATAGTTTAAGTTTTGAATCATGTCTTCATGTCAATAAAAGAGTTATAGTGTTTTTCATAAGCTTTCTGAATTGTCTTGGATCACTATTTTTGGTGGTCTAGAACTTGAGTTACATGTGTTTAAAGTTAGAAGTCAGAATCTGTCCAAAGTCTGGACAGATTTACTTGTTTGAGTTGATTAGCCTTGATAACTGCTTAATCATGTTGAGATGATTATAAGTAAGTTGTAGACAACTTAATAAGCTTTCTAATAAGTCTTATGTCAAGTATTTTGGTGATTTAGATTTCTAGTTATGGTTGTTTGAAGATGAATGTAATATTCTGTCCAATGTTTGGACAGAAGTGCTTGTCTGTTATGTTTGGTCTTTTTAATAGCTGAACCATGATTAAGTGATAATAGAAAAGTTGTAGATAATTTCATTAGCTTTGCAGAAAGTCTAGGATCACCTTGTTTGGATGTGTGTAGCTCTAGTTATGTGTGTTTAAAGTACATGTTATGTTGCTGTCCAAACTGTGTAAATAAACCAAAGTTGATTGCTATAGTTTTGATGTTGCTTATGTGGTCCTTAATGCTATGTCATGACTTGATAATGTTTAGTTTATGCATTTCATGTTATGAAACTTGATATACTATATAAATGTGTTAGATAATGATGATTGACTTGTTTAACAAAGATAGGGGTTGTATGTGCATACATGTGTTCCATTTGTGTGATGTGTGATGTAGTCTTGATTGATTGTTATAATTAGCCTCTTTGAGTGCCTAATGAACCATGTGTCACACCTTACTTTAAATTGTAACCTGCTAAAGTGATTATGCTATGTTGGGTGTTAGAGCTATGTCTTCTTTAGTAGTTATCCTAATTGCTTATGTGAAGTAATTAGTAATGCTTTTGTTGTGCGCCTTATGATTGCTTCATAAGCGTTTTCCTGCATTCATACGCTTGCATTGCGCATCTCATTTAGGTAACGATAGATACATCATGAAGGACATGATGATGAGGCTAAACCCGAAGACGGTGTTCGGTGGATTATCCCGAAGATGCGGAGTTGAGCAAGTGCTACAGCGGAGATGCTCGCCAAGCGAGTATCACCTAACAAACACTAACCTAGTGTTGGTTCCCAGGCAAGCCCCGGAGCATTCCAAGTCTCCCATCATTTACAATTAATTTAATTGAGTATTTTTATATTGTGATGCATTAGGTATAGGAGTTGATTGATTCCTAATTGTTGCATTATCCTTCCTTGAATTATTGATTATACCTGCCTTGTTATCCTGTATTTATTTAAAGATAGAACTGCTTAGCTTGCTTAATAAAGTAGTAAGTAAAGGATGTTCCCGTAATACCCCTGCTGGGTATTTACCGGATCACGGTTGGCTATATTTGCTATCGTGGAAAAGAACCTGAGTAGTAATGAAATACGGTCAACTGGAAGGCAAGACACAAGTTTGGAAACTTGGGGCAGTCCGTCCGTTGGATCGTATAGGTTTGTATCGATGTTGGCCCTCGTTCATTTTTGAACGCGCCCTTTTACTTAGGGATATGTCGGTGCTGTAATCATCGACCCAAAGCCAATTAGACGCTGTTCGGGCCTGTTTCAACCCGAGTCGCGCCCTCTAGTATGGAAATGCGATCTGCCTCGCGTGGCCATCGCCAGGTTCCAATTGGGCGGTCCATGCTTGAACCACGACGATTACCACCACGAACAAGCATCGAGCGGTTACCCAGTGCATGGACCCGACGGGGAAAGTGTGTGTTGGTATTAAAGGTCTTTCACCAGCTGGTTTGGAATTCGATTCGAATCGCCGTCTCCCCCGGTTAGTGGGAAACTATGGCGAGCTTCACCACGATACAACTCCATGTGAGTTTTGATGGTTCAACTAAAATATTGGTAAGCAAACCTGATATGGTATTATGTATTTGTTTGTTAGATTCAAGTGAATGCTCTAGTACAGGTGCAAAACCTAGAGTTTAAGGAATAGGATAAAAGATGACTGCTCATATAATTAAATGATGAACCCTTTAACTTGAGCTCTTTTTGCAAATAAAGTTAGCCAGCTCCACTATTTATATCAGCCTTGCATACTCCTTGGTGTCACTTTATTTCTGGTTTACGACGGGTAAGTCTAGCTGAGTACATTCGAGTACTCAGGGTTTATCCCACCTTGTTGCAGGTGAAGTTTAGGTCTGCCGAAAGGTGATGGCCAGTGCCGGTGGGCTCGGCAGTTCCATATCTCTTCTCTTTATGTTGTTGTTGGAGGATGTCACTCATGCTAGCAAAGTATTTCAACTTATGTTATGGTATTCGTTTCAAAGCTATGTTGTTTCAAAGTATTCAACTTGTATTATTATTTGTGAACTCTATTGTAATTTTATTTCCGCTGCAAAGCTCCGTGAACATGATTTGTATTTGCTTGACCATGCGATCTTGGCTGAGATGTTGAAAAAGTTTGAAATCCCTCAGGATTTCACGGACTACCAGGTTTATATGGGCTCAAGTGTGCTAATTCGGCTGCTCCAGTAGAGGTTTTCGCACTTGTGCTCTTATAAATTGGTCGGTTCTGTCACAACGACCCGAACTTGAACTCCTTGGTCGAGTCCGACACGTCTTCGAAGCCCGTCGCGTTAGTCCGCATGAAGCTTCTGGATCACCCTTTGGCTCATACGAGCTTTTATATTTTTAGGCCGATCTTTTTCCTCAATAAACCGGTCGTTTATGTTTACAAAATAGTAATCTTTTCGGTCCAAAATCTGGTGTAAACACATGCCCCCCAATTTTGGGATGAAATTTATTTTATTCCGAAAATGTTATTTTCCTTTCCTTAAGGTCCGATCGACTAGCCTTATTTTTAGCCGATCAGTCGAGTCTTCTTCTCAACCGTTATTGCTTCTTCCCAAGGCTACCTTCAAACCCTAACTTTCAAAGAAATCCGCCGCCCTTGATTCTAAGCAAAAAATATTTTGAGAGCTCGAGTTTGGCGCTTTTGCATATCAAATGGCGACTCAAGATTCCATCCCTGAGGTAAATTTCGGATCCCTTATCATACCTCTTCTCCAATGAATTTTCACTTTTACATTCTCCCCCAAATTTTGAATTTTCAGGTGATTCATGACCAGATCCTCATCCTGGTTCAGGATAACCCGGATAATTTCTTTCTCGGTCCAGTAGGCAATCTTGATCCTACTGAAGTCATCACTGCCGAAACCCAGAGAATTCCCTTCAAGAATTCAGATTTTGCCTCAAAGTACTGGGGAAAAAACTCCTTTCAAGAACTGGCCATCGATTGTTCCAGGTTGGAGGGACTGGCTAATTAAGGTGGGAGCCAAGAAGAAGTCAGATTGGGTTCTTCGTAGTCTAGATCAGTGCATCACCCTATCCCTGGCTGATATGAAGAAGAATGAGCTGATGTTGAAGGTTGCCTGCTATTTTTGGTCTGGTACCTTCAACACCTTTATATTCAAGAAGGGCCCTATGACCCCAACTTTGGCCGATGTGCACATGCTGACCGGCCTAAACATCGTTGGATCGACTAACCCTTACAATCTCCAAAACAAGCCCTCCATCAAGCTTGGAAAACCTGGCGGCTGGGCCAACTATATTGCCACCTTCAATACTCCTCAATCCAGTGTGTCAGAACGAGAGCACATTATCTTTCTGAATATGTGGCTGGAGAAGTACCTGTTCTGTGGTCAGAGTTGTGGTCCAACTTCCAATTTCTTGGCTCTGGCAGAAAAGTTGCCTGTGACCTCAGATATACCTATGGGAAAGTACCTTCTGGGGGCTCTGTACATCATGTTGAATAAAGTAGCCCAGAGTTTGATGGAAAATGAAGACATCCCATCAATAACAGGTCCTTGGTGGTTGCTCCAACTCTGGCTTCATCTTCATAGGTTGGTAACCCCAGACTTGAAAACCTTATCTTTCCTAGAACTATATCCAGATAGCCAAGAAGGATCATTGTCTGATAATGCCAAAGTGAGAAGGTGTACTTCATTTGGAGAAGCTACTGCTACAATATCTGTCAACGAACTAGCTAGCTTTTTCTTCAAAATCTTCTACAAGGGATTCCCTGCTGCTATCTCCAACTGGTTCCAATATTCAGATATCACAGATTTTGAGAACCCATACACCTTTAGGTTCCAAAGGAAATGTGATAATGAGGGTCTGAAGATTTTATGTCAGATTATGAAACCTTGTCTCCTGCCAACTGAAATTAGGCATGGTAGAGAAAAACCTCCCATGTCCTATGAATTTTATCATCCTGTTATGGCAGCCAGACAAATTGGTTTTGGTCAAGTGCCTCCATCCCTGTATTTTGCTGATAAACTCAGGCCAAGGGAAGCACTAGACTCTGCCTTAGAGTATGATAGAATACTCCAACTGGAAAAATTTGTTTCCCTGAAGATGGTTAAGGAATGGGACTGTAGACCTTTTTCTCCAATCTCTTTTCAGAACTGGTGGCAGCAATGGAGCATCCATCTCTTCAGCGAAGCTGTGGCCACTTACTGTCTGAAATTGGACTCAGACTTCCAGGCAACTGATGAGGTATAATTCAATTTGTCTCCACATTTTATATCTTTACCACCTGTTCACTTCTGACATATTCGAAATTTTTGCAGGATTTGGTCACTTTGAATCCTCCAGAAATAAATTATAACATATGGTGCTCAAATCCTAGGATTGGCTGTGACGCTCCCACCATCAAGACCTTGATG
Organism: Coix lacryma-jobi var. lacryma-jobi; assembly: GCA_009763385.1. NCBI lineage: Eukaryota > Viridiplantae > Streptophyta > Magnoliopsida > Poales > Poaceae > Coix > Coix lacryma-jobi. The sequence goes on from CM019826.1 coordinate 34,473,024, forward strand.
AAGAGGAAAGCTCCTGATGCTTCAGACGATCAAACCCTCAATACCTTTATAAGGGAAGCTGGCTCTTCTAAGAAGGAAAAGACTACCAAGCCAACTGCCAAGGTTGTATCAAAAAAGAAGCAAGATACTTCTAGTAGCAGCCAATCCTTGATCAAGAATGTCGATACAGAGGTAAAAATCTGCTTTTCCCTATTCCCATCAACAAGTCTGTAATCTTTTTATCTTCTAATTTCTGAGAACAGGCTGGCACTCATAATGCTGAGTTGCCTCAGGAGCAAGCGGATGCTCAAAATATAGAACATGAAGCATCTCCTCTTCCTGACATTAATCAAGAACTTTTCCAACCAGGTATATCTTTTAGCTGATAGCTCCATCTTCTTCAATGAATGTTCTTGAAAAACTGACGAAAATCTTCTTTCAGATGTACTTCCCGAGCCTTCTTCAACAATCCCGAATCCTCAAATCAGCCCATCTGAATAGGTGTTCTAATCAACCATTACCTTTCAATATCTCCTTATCTGTGACTACTTATACACCTGTCTGTGTAGGAACAAGGAGAGCCTTCTTCCCCTGTCATCCCCTTCAACTGGAAAGATTACATGGATGAAGAGGAAGCCTCTGCAGCTAGATCCTCAGTAGATCTACCTGAAGAAATCAAGATTCGGCTTCAAACATTAATCCCCCTTCTAGAGGTCAACACAACCGACTTGATGCAGGATGCAAAGGGAGTTAGGGACATCTTCGATCTGATCAAAGATATCATACCAAGAGATCTGAAAGAGACTTTGTCTTCTGTTGCCCACATAGGATTCCTTGAGCCAAGGTTCTCCAAGGTCAAAGCCAAATTCAGGGCACGAGAGGCTCAAGTACATCTGCCAGCACGCGAACATCGCTGTATTTCTAATATGGTTGCTGAAAAGAACGCCATAGATCAACTAAATTCAGACTCTACTGTTCTTATCGGCAATCTGTCATCTCTGGAAACCGAGAGGAATGAACTGCTGAGCAGGCTTCAAGCTATCGATGAACAGATCAAGTTGAAGAAGGATAACCTGGAGAACATCCCTTTTGCTCTTCGTGAGCATAAGAAAAGATATCAATTCTTCATGGTGAGCTTCAGGATATCAAAGCCGAGAAGAGACCGATCCCAGGCTCCATTGAAGAAGATCAGAGAGAGATCGATGAAATAGATGCTATCCGGTTGAATGCTTTGAGTGCACTGAAGTCTGTGCTAAATATGTAACTTTGCTGATCTGCATTTTCTTGACTTGCAACCCTTTTTCTATAAACATTCTTTTTTGGTTGACCGTCGTCATGAAACTCTAATATTTATTTGGTACTCTGTAACTTTATCAGCTATTCAGCCGATATCATCTAGACGACTTATCCTCTAGCCGATTAGTATCAAAACGGCTTACTTAGTCGATTCACCTTAGGATTCGAATCCAAGGGTGCCCCCGAGCCGACGCCTTTTCACCTTCTCGAATCTTACTCATAAATACCAGACGCCGACTTCTGAAACACATCGCGCATTCATTGCCTCACTCTACGGCCTTTGCTCTTCTCATTCACCAACTGCTCTTCTTCCCCACTCGGCAGCCGAAGCAATGGCGGACAACCGCGGAAAACACCCAGCGAAGGTATCGGAGTCCATAGATGGTCCTCCGGAGACCCTTCGCCGCGTGGTCGGGTAATGGTCTCTTCCCCTAACACCTTCTTGTGCTTCGAAATCTTTCATTTACCTGGGGAAAAACCCTAACTTTTCCACAGTCCTTCTCTTCCTGTGGACAACCAAGGCCCCAGCCAACCCCCGTCGGAGTATGAGCTGGCATTGGATGATGGTGCATGGGCCTTCATCCGAAATGTCACCTATACCCGACGCCTCCTGGAGGAGGAGCGCCGTCGAACCGCCCGCCTGGTGGAGGAACGGGAGGCCCTCCGCGCTCGCCTCAACAGTGCTCTCGAGCACCTAGAGGCGTCTGACGCCAGGGTTGCTGGTACATTTCTCCAAATCTCCCAACTTGTCACTCTGATTATTTCCTGCATAACAACACTAGTGACTTTGTTGGCAACTGCTTGTTTAAATACTTAGCCGATTTATTGTTTGATTCAATTGAATCGACTATTTTTTCTAAAATTTAGTCTCTTTTTATCCAAATATAGAACTCCAACAACAACTCGATTGGCTCCCTGGGCGAGCCACAGCGATTGCCGACTTTGTGAACGTACGAGGAGACAATCTGCGGGCGCGCCTGGATGACGTCGGAACGCACATCAGGGAGCTGGCCCTTCACGCCATCTGCCACGGCGCCACCTTCGCCCTCGCCAGAGCTGAACTCAGCGGCGCTGAGATCTCCGGGGAAGTTTCTCCCTCTTTCGTCGGCGCCAGGACGAGGGAGGACTTCCAGGAGCTGGTGGAGGAATTCCAGCCCCTGGGGCTCGCCGTGACGGAGGTGTCACACCTGGAGGACCTCCTGAACCGGCTCCATCTAGATTAGTTTGTTTTTAATGTTCCTTTTGTGTATCCGGCCTGGTGGCCGAACAAAATCTGAACAAAAGTCTGCCCCTGCATCGTCAGGCTAAATAATTCTGTTAAATATCATCCGCCTGACATTTCATTGCATTCCTTGAGCTTTCCAAAGCCTTTCCTTTTGATGAATCTTCTAAAGGCGATACTTCCTCAGTATCGGCTATCAATTAAAATCAAAAGTCGATACATACATATCGGCTATTTTTGTTCTAAAGGTGATACACTAGTATCGGCTATAAAATCAAACAAATCGATCTTTCGTTCTAATTCTAAAAGAATCAATCTTGATTGTCACAACGCCGGCCTTAATTTATTGGCGGCGATGCGAATCCTTGTCAGCAAATTAATCCTCTAGAATATTTTTTTGAAGCCGATTGATTAGATCGGTTGTTGACTCTCGTCGGTTGTCTTGAGAAAGTCTTCTTCGAGAATCCTTCCGGAAAAGCACTCCATGTTATCAAAGTTCCAAACATCAGGGTCTGAATAAGCAATACTAACAGTCGAATCGGCTGGGACTACTTCCACGGTGTCACCGATCCACTAAATCACATTCTGATGCAGGGTAGATGGAACGCAACAATTGGCGTGGATCCAATCCCTTCCAAGAAGCACACTATAGGATCCTTTTGCATCGACTACAAAGAAAGTAGTCAACATACTCTTGCTGCCAATTGTCAACTCAACACATATAACACCTTTAGTAACCGATATGTTGCCAGCAAAGTCGGTCAACCTCATATCGGTCTTAGTCAAGTCTTCTGTAGTCTTACCAAGCTTTCTAAAAGTGGCATATGACATCAAGTTAACTGTTGCCCCTCCATCAACTAGCATTCTGTTCAAAGGTCTTCCATTAACAAACCCTTTCAAAAACAAAGCCTTTAAATGAGAATGCTTCTCGGGTTTTTGAAATGTAGCATCTTCTGCTTGATAGATCCATTGAGCAACGACTTCCTCATTATCAGATTCTTCTTCTTGATCAGAGGATCTAAATTCAGCAGGTAGCATGAACAGAGCAGCGATGTTAGCCGATGACTCACCCTTATCGGCTATTTGTTTTACTTGCCAGACTTTGGATTTCTTCTTTTGGGTTTCATCGTTTCTCAACCTTTGAACCCGTCGCTTCTGGCTCTTGGTTAGACCACCAGGACACCATTGCCCCTCCTGCCAAGGATGATCATGATCGGCTAATCTTGCTCCCAGCCGATTATGAACATTTTCATTTTTTATGCGCCGATCTGTACTTCCAAACCTCAATCTTTCATGTACAGATCGATGGTTGTCTCTTGACTGCCTATACTCTCGGTATTGATCACTGCACTCTGGGCAATTACGAAGAGTAGGAAGCTTTAAGCCCTCATTCCAACAATGTCTGAAGAAGGGACAGTCCTAATGATTCTTCTCTTCATCTCTGATGTGTCTTCCTTCTTCCCGGGACTTCCTGTACTCTTCTTCTTTGAGCCACTCTTGATATTCTTGTTCATCTTTTTCCCTTTGCATTTGGCTCCTTTCCTTCTGACGCTGCCATTTGTTTAGTAAGATCCTGACAGTTGGGCGTCTTCTTGCTTCACCAGCCCTTGAAGTTTCAGGTTGATCATGTTGATCATTGTTTCTTTTTATCTCCTGATATTCTTTGGCTGTTAGCTGCTTCTTTGGATCAACTGTTCTGGCTGCTCTGGCTTTATCAGAAGTTAATACCTTGACCTCACTTCAAAGTGTCGGAGTCACCATGTTTTGCAGGAAAGGATGGTCATTGATGCCCAAGCCTTTGGCCTTTTCTAGACCAATCCTTCCATTAACGATTGCCCTCTGTATCATATCTCTAAAAACCCAGCAATCATTAGTAGTATGGGTACCAAAATTATGAAATTTACAGTACCTTTTATTTTTAAGCTCCTCGGTCGATGGGATGGTATGATTCCTAGTTAACTTGATCTGACCCTTTTCTAGCAAATAGTCAAATATCTTGTCGGCCTCAGTGATGTCGAAGCTATATTTTACATCTTTCTCGGTGCTCTTACCCTTTTCCCAATGCATGTACTCATTGTTTCTCCAAACCCAGTCTACAGCAGCCACTTCTTCATCACTTTCGTCTCCTGAATTAATATTTTCATCCTCTAAGAAGAAATGGCTTTCTGCATTATAGGCTTTCTTAGGCTTAAAGACTTGATTGTATCGATTTTGAGCATCAATACTTGCTACCTTTTTAGCTAAATCAGCCATATTGTTACAACCGAAGCCGATTTTCTCTCTGATAGCAGGTATCAGTCCTCAAATTGCAATGCTAAGCACCTCTGAATCTGGCAATGTCAAGGAATAGCATTGATTCTTCATCTCTCTGAATCTTTGGAGGTACTGGCATCCAGACTCATTACTAGTTTGCCTTGTGTCGATTCAATCCACTAAGCCATTTTCCAAAACTCCAAAGCCGAAATATTTATGAAACTTATCTTCTAAGTCATCCCAACTTTGAATGGAGTTGGGTGGCAGAGATGAAAACCACGAAAAAGCTGAGCCAGATAGAGAGAGAGAGGAAACATTCTGACTTTGAGTGCTTGTTCATCACCGATCTCTCCAATCTGGACCAAGAACTGGGTTATATGCTCCATGGTGGATACTGAACCAGTTCCTGTGAACTTGGTAAAATCAGGAATTCTATATCTTGGAGGAAGAACAACCTGATCAAACCATTCTGGATACGGCTTTTTGTAACCAGCTATTATAGATTTTGGTGTCAAACCGAATTGCTTTTGAACCAGGTCAGTTACCCGATTCATCAACTGGTCCATCTAATTCACCGGCTTCTGGTAGCCGATGTTTTGCCCCCCGAAGGTGTTGCCATTATACCCTGGATTTTCTTGAGCATCCAAAGTATAGAAGTCAGAGACATAATGATACCCCTAAGGGATATCACCAGGTGCTACGTTCCCTTGATATGGCGGCGTATTGAAATCTCTCGTGATGCGCCTTACCTGAGGAGCTATTTTTGTAGCCGATGAGTACATGTTATTACTCATAATCGGCTGTTGCACTTGCTGCGATGTCATGCCCCCAGGGATAATCATCATCTGGTTCTCATTGCCATTTGGACCATTGATCTGAGGTCCATTAGAAGTTCCAGCTCCTTGATTATTCCCAATATTATATGATGGACCTCTTCTATCACCACTTATGTTGAAAACCTCTTTCATAACATTTGTGAGGCTGTTGAGAAAAGCCTCATTGTGGTTCATCAAAGTGGACGTCATCGCCTTGCTGATTACTTCTTCCATAGCATTGTGATGGACTTGGACCATTGGATCAGCATGACCATCAAAGACCACTCTTGGAAGATGGGTTTTCTGAACGACTTTCTTATCCCTAGTCTTGCTGAAACTCAGTAAGCATAAGTGTCGGTATTGATCAATAGCTTCTCCTATTAAGCGCTGAGTTTCCTTTGGGAGGTCCTCCATCTTCACGTGCAGCACCTCATCATTGTCAAATGTCATGATTCAGACGATTGGGTCCCAACGGGCGTGCCAAAAGAATGTGTTGACTCAAAATCTTGGTCAGGTGCGCCAACACACTCGGAACACGGTCCTTAGAGGGGTACGGAGTGAGTCCTGACCTCCTGGACCTTCAGCAAGCGGTGGTGCCGATTCTCAGCAGAATCGACTTCGGGCGTGCCAGTCAATTTGACCTGTAATTGACTAGGAAAAGAGAAAGATCATCAAATCATGGAACCTGCCGGTTTGGTGCCAGACAGTTCTAAATTATGCGGCTCTGATATAGCCATTTGTCTTTAAGATATTGACTACAAAGTCAACTCTCATGATATTGTATATAAAATGATGAGTAAAAATATGAAGCATAACGGCTATAACATGTATGAGATGAATGTTTATAATAAACAGACAGCCAATAAGCTTAAAGGACATTGATAGATAAAAATCTATATGTACGTTCAAACGGCACAAAACCAACATATCGACTAAATGCGCGAGCAGTTCTATTCGTTAACAGTGGGGTGTCTCCATGCAGCCGTAATTACAAATAGATCGATAAAATAACTTGAACATCAACAGTGGGGTGTCTCCATGCAGCCTTGATGATGGTCAAGCTAGATCACGTCTCGTGCATAAAGTAGATCCATTGATTCCAAACCACTTAAAAGAACATATTATGAAAAGAGCATAATTGGATTGGTTATTTCAACCGATACAGGGTCCATGAAGCACGAACAAGATCTATTCGACAAAAGCATGGTTCAATCTAAGACAAACATATATATCAGTGGGGTTCGGAAATACAGCCGTAATAGATATGCTAGATCAAATTTATCTGTTCTTGAACCAGATCATGATTTTATCGAATATCTCGAACGCACATCATATGACAACCAAGATTGGCAAAATAGCTGATGAGAGGCTTATATCGGCTATTTCCTCTGTTATGAGCATGTAGACTTCAGAACAGCCGATACTAAGCACTCTTTAGGCGCAGGCTACTTTGTCAATCTAGATTGGGCAAGGTGTTGTTTGAAACATAAATAAACAGATTAAAACATGAAACAACATCGATAACTTAATGAATCTATTAGCTTGCCGGACTAATAGAGCCGATAACTAGTCAAGATTGACTAAAGTAAGAGATTGATCAGAGTCAAGATAGTCTTACAAAAGATGAGCTTAGACCGATAACTCGCCATGCCATAGCTTAACAAGAGTTTGGTCGATGCCAATGCAGCCTTATTACACGATGGCACGAACCATTGGTGAAACTTACAAGCAAACCGGAGGTCGGTCGATGCCGATGCAACCCTGCCTGATTGAAGGTCTCACCGAGATCTACTTTACTCCTACTCCTAGGTTTTTGGCCGAGGGCCGGTTGTGTTTGATTGATTGGGGATCCTTACAAAAATCCGGGTTTCTAGCTATTTTTAACCCGGTTGACTCCTGCCTTAACACGAGTAAATTACAAAAAAGGAAAAATAAAGACGACCCGAACTTGAACTCCTTGGTTGAGTCCGACACGTCTTCGAAGCCTACCATGCTGGTCCACCTGAAGCTTCCGGGTCACCTTCGACTCATACGACCCTTTTATTTTTCCAGACCGATATTTCTCCTTAATAAACCGGTCGTTTATGTTTACAAAATATCAAATTTCTTGGTCCAAAATCTGGTGTAAACAGGCGTCAAGCCAAATTGCTTCTGAATCAGGTCAGTTACCCGATTCATCAACTGGTCAATCTGACTTACCGGCTTCTGATAGCCGATGTTCTGCCCCCCGAAGGTGTTGCCATTATACCCTGGGTTTTCTTGAGCATCCAAAGTATAGAAGTCAGAGACATAATGATACCCCTAAGGGATATCACCAGATGCTACGTTCCCTTGATATGGTGGCGTATTGAAGTCTCTTGTGATGCGCCTTGCCTGAGGAGCTATTTTTGTAGCCGATGAGTACATGTTATTACTCATAATCGGTTGTTGCACTGGCTGCGGTGTCATGCCCCCAGGATTAATCATCATCTGGTTTCCATTGCCATTTGGGCTATTGATTTGGGGTCCAGTAGAAGTTCCAGCTCCTTGACTGTTTCCAACAATATATGTTGGCCCGTTCTGTCGCCACCCATGCTGAAAGCTTCTTTAATGGCATTTGTGAGGCTGTTGAGAAAAACCTCAATATGATTTGTTAAAGTGGCAGACATTGCCTTGCCGATTATCTCTTGCATGGCATTGTGTTGGACCTGGACCATTGTATCAACCTGACCATCAAAGACCACTCTTGGAAGGTGAGTTTTTTGAATTATCTTCTTATCTCTGGTCTTGCTGAAGCTCAATAAGCACAAATGTCGATACTGATCAACAGTCTCCTCTATTAAGCTTTGAGTCTCCTCTGGGAGGTCCTCCATTTTCACATGCAGTACTTCTTGATTGTCAAACGTCATGATTCAGACGATTGAGTCCCACCGGACGTGCCAAAAGAATGTGTTGACACAAAATCTCGGTCGGGATGCGCCAACACACTCATGCGCACGGTCCTCAGAGGGGTACAGAGCGAGTCCTGACCTCCTAGACCTTCAGCAAACAGTGGTGTTGATTCTCAGCGAAATCGACTTCGGGCTTGCCAGTCAATTTGACCTGTAATTGACAAGGAGAATAAAAAGATCGTTAAATCATGGAACCTGCCGGTTTAGACAGTTCCAAATTATGCGGCTCTGATATAGCCATTTGTCTTTAGGACATTGACTACAAAGTCAACTCCCATGAGATTGCATGTAAAGTGAAGAAAAAGATATGAAGCATAACGGCTATGACATATATAAGATGAATGCTTGTAACAAACATACAGCCAATAAGCTTAAAAGATATTAATAGATAAAAAATCTATATGTACGTTCAAGCGGCATGAAACCAACGTATCGACTAAATGCACAAACAGTTCTATTCGTTAACAGTGGGGTGTCTCCATGTAGCCGTAATAACAAATAGATCGATAAAATAACTTAAACACCAACAGTGGGGTGTCTCCATGCAGCCTTGATGGTGGTCAAGCTAGATCACGTCTCGTGCAAAAAGTAGATCCATTGATTCCAAACCACTTAAAAGAACATATTATGAAGAGAGCATAATTGAATCGGTTATTTCACCGGTCATAGGTGTGTAGAGAAGATTATGACCGGGTTTAGGATACATGGTCGTACTATCAAGAGGAGCAAACTTGTTTGCATATCGGTCATCTAGTGCCACTTGAGCGATCTAACGTTGCGATGTTGCTAGGATCGAGTGGCGTGGTGAGAGCAAGTGAAAATCCTTTGAAAAATGATTGTGAAAATGCTAACACACATGCACATGATGGTGTACACTTGGTGGTGTTGGCACATTTGCAAAGGAGAAGGTGTTGGAGTTGATTTGGATCAACTCGGAGAAGTTTCAGAGAAAGCTTTGGTTGGAAAAAGAGGAGCGATGGATCTTGTGGCAGAACCTCCTGAATTAAGTGGCCCACATGCACCCATCATTGTCTTAAAGACTTTTGATTGACGTGCACGAGTTCCAAATGACTCAAGAGATCTGTCGGGTGTCCTCGGGAAACCCGAATCATCCACGTTACATTCTTCTCAGGAATTCCCTCGTCAAGCATCACAGTATTACAACAGTTTTATAGCTAAGATAAATCAGAGTAAAGCGGAAAGATTATATAATATAGATTGAAACCTAGGTTTAAAAGTTTATAAACCATAAATACTTATTACATAAAAGGTTCCGAACTTTATATTACATATACCACACAAATTGTTGTTACTTGCCCAAGGTCAAACATCAGAGTCATTATCACTCTCTTCCACAAGAGTGAAGAAACATTGACCACCAAAAGGATGATCAATGAACTCACCTGCAACAAAGGTTAACAAACCTTGAGTACAAAAGTACTCAACAAGACTTAACCGTCTAGAAAAGAGGAGAAGACTCAGGTATGAAGGCTATAGGGATTCAAGGTAAGGCTTTAGCAAGATCAAAACATTTCTTTTGCATAAAAGCTTACTAAAAGTAAAGCCTATCTTCAAGTTTTAACTCAAGATTAACTTTATAACTATCCAAAGATTCTCAAACTTCCATAAGCATACCACATCTTTCGTTCTCATATAATAAAGATCCAATTCATTACTACGGTGCGGGTCAGTGGATTGAGGCTCCATATCTAAGGAAACACGGCGATTCGAATCGTTTAAACCCAGCTGGGGACTCAGTACCACACGACATATGTAGAACTTAATATTGCATATGTCAACCCTATCTATAGATCCTCCCATACAAGAACGGGTCCAGCGTCACCCGAGAGTACAGTACACCTCGAACCCGACTATCTCATAGCCCCGAGGGTACACGCTACTCCCGCCATCTCTCCACTCCCAGTACGCGGTTATCCGTTCTCAAGTATCGGAATAGCTATAGACGAGGCTTACCACCGCATGTGGGCTGTACTCAAAGATCTCAATCACAGCAGGCCAACAACGATAAGGTCCTATGTTGAGTAACACTACAACAAGACTCCATTCTTGATGTAAGTTACTATCGTTATCATGTTATCTTAAGATTCATGATTTCCATAACATAGCAACCATTTTTAAAAGCACCTACTATAATGAAGTAGTAAAGCATGGCTAAGCATACTAAGCATTTTCATAAAACGGGTATCAAGGTTAAGTATTGGAATCATCAAGGTTGGTAATGCATCAAATAAGTCTCACATACTCCTATTCACTTAATGCATCATAGTAACTCAAATGATATAAACAACTTTATGAAAATACAAGGATAGGTTTAATGTCCGGGGCTTGCCTTGTTGATTAGCGAAGTCCGGAGATTCTGAAAAAGTAGAAAGATCCACACACTCAGGAGAAACCCACTGAGGATCCGGTCCTTCCGAAACGAGATCTACACGTAGAAGTGCATATGCATGATCAATGAGATGCTTATGACATGATCATGGTAAAGATAGAAATTTTCTAAGCTGTAGACATTTATTCATACAATCTTTCATCACGGTAAAGTTGCAAATCAACAAAACCAAATTAGCTATTAAACTACATATTATTACTTAAACAAATTTTATTATCTCTATTAAGCAAAGCAAGGTTAGGTAACTAACAAGCAACGAAAGGTCATTAGCATAAAGGAATCCATAACCAGGGAGCAAATCATGCTAATGTTACCCTGGTTGTCAAACAATTCCAAAAGTCACACAAATCCAAAGTGATTAACTATTTCTTTTTATTCTATAAACCATTTTAATTAGCCCTTTATTTATACACAAATCATACTTATTCAAATAGAGCTGAAATTAATCATGAAGATAGATATCAGTGACATAAACTCACATGTCAAATTTCATGATTTTTGGAGAAACACAGAAAATCACATAATTCATCAAAGTTGCATTTATTAATTAAAGTGCAGATTTAATTGTCAAAGTAAAATTATTCAAAACACAAGTTTTATAATTTTTATATTAGCACAGACATGTTATTAGCTTACATGTCAAATTTCACAAATAACAGAGCTATAGAAAAATTATAGCAAAAAGAACAAAACTAGCTACTGTGCATAAAACTGGGAAAAGAAAAACTTCAAACTAGCCCAAACTGGGCTTTCGGCCCAGTCCGGCGCGGCCCAGCGCACGCGAAAGTGGCCCAGCCTGGCTCCCGCCCACGCGCTCTGGCACTTTTGCATAAAAGCCCTTTGGCTTAAACGAAACTAACCCGCAGTCCATAGCGCTATTCACATGAGTCACGGGCTTTGCAACCAGCACCCTGGACTTTCTTATCTTTACAACTAGGAGGTCCCCGACCATGGCCCGAACGGACGGCGGCGCACCGAGCGCCGGCGAGCCTTACGCCGGCCAACTCCGGCCAGTAGCGACCCAACTAACGCGAGCATAAGCACCAGCAAGTCACCCGCGGCCGATAGGACCCCTAACCCTAAACGCTATTGCTCCGGTGAGGTCTGGCCACGCACGGCGGCGGACCGGATCACGGCGGAGCTGTTCCGGCGAACTCAGGCCCGTAGCAAGAGAACAGAGGGGCTAGGAAGATCCAGTAGCTCACCCTGATGCTGGCTGTGTAGCCGGTTCGAGCGGAGGATGGACGAAGAGAAGGAGTCCACGGAGCAGTGGCTTGCGGCGGCGAGCTCCGGCGAAGAAGGTGATGTTCCGGTGAGACCTGAACACCAAATGGAAAACCACCAAGCCGATGAGAATCCTGGGGTCAAGATGAAACGGAAACATGAGACAGGGAGAGTAGAGGAGTGCCCGGTTGGGCTGACCACGGTGAGGTCGAGCTCGGCGGCGTTTTTGCCCGGCGGGAAGAAGAACGGCGAGCACAAGCGCTTGGAGGCAGTAGAGATTGAAGGAATGGGTTCTGGAGAAGCGCAAGGAGGTAAGGGAGTTATAGTCGCTGTCAATTTGGATGAGGATGATCAGAGACAGTGAATTTGGGATTGGGATTGGATGGAGTCCGTCGGTGCCCTAGGTGGCAAAACGGCGACGGCGAGCTCAGGAGAAGGTGCCACGACGCGAAGGAGAGCGCCAGCAGCTGCTTGACATCGCCACGGAGACGGGTGCGGGCTCATTCAGGAGAAATCGATGGCCTTTGCGCTGGCGTCGGTGGTTCCAGGTTCAGCCGTCCACCGCCATGAACAGGGAAGAAAGCTTATCCCCCCCCTTCTCCTTTATACCCTTTTGGTTTATTTGAAATTACTTCAAATTTTTGAATATAGGTTGAAAATATGTTAAATATCAAATGCTCAGAATTCAAAACTCAACATCTTTTATTTTTGCAACATATGCAGAATATGCTTAGATTTTGAATTAGGGTTTGCAAATCAAAAGGGGACAATTAGGGCAAAAGGGTATTTTCACAATTGCTTTAGATTTCGTATGAAAACTTGGAAAACTTTATACATCAAAGTTGATCCTTATCAAAAATGGAGCAACTTTGCTTTTTGAAGCATACTCAAATTCTTTTTAGATTTCGATTGCTATTAAAGGGGATAAAATAGGATTTTTGAATTAATAACATTACTTAAATGAATTCCAACCAAAATTTGAATTATACCTCAATGGTGACTTGAAACATGTTCCAAACACACCTTTGAGACACAATACCAAGATTTGGTAAAGATTTCATTACTTTATTATAAATTACCATAATACCCTTATATAGCATAAAAGCATTATATACCACAAAGAAAACATAAACTAGGGTTTCAACTTAAACACTCCTTACCACTAAGCACAAGCATAAAGAATAAACTTGTTTTTAGTGAATGCAAAATTGGGTATTCAACTCAAGTGAAATGCTAATGCATATGATGACATGTCAGGTTTTAGTCTGTTTAACACCAGAGTGTTACAGCTCTTTCCCCCTTAAAGAAATCTCGTCCCGAGATTTAACCTGTAGGCTAACTAATGGAAAAGGAAATGTGTCAGACACTTCCATTACTAACCTTTACATAAAGCAGGGGATAGGTCATCATATAACAGATTATAAGGATTATACAGAAGAAAGAAACTCAGGAAAACTTTCTAAGAGAAACTCTTCTGACTCCCATGTGGCTTCATCTTCCGTATGTTGATTCCATTGAACCTTGTAGAACTTGACAGTTCTTTTTCGAGTGACTCGATCTTTCTGGTCAAGAATCTTGATAGGATACTCTGAGTATGTTAGATCAGGCTCTAACTCAATCTCTTCAACATGAATGACATGATCAGGCACTTGAAGACATTTCTTTAACTGAGAGACATGGAACACATTATGAACTAATGATAGTTGTGGTGGTAAATCAAGTTGATATGCCACTATTCCACATCTTTTAAGAATCTGATAGGGACCTATATAACGAGGTGCCAACTTTCCTTTGATTCCAAATCGAGTAACTCCTTTCATTGGTGATACCTTGAGATAGACATAATCACCAACTTTAAAGGTAAGAGACCGTCGTCTCTTATCGGCATAACTCTTTTGCCTGGATTGTGCTTTCTTCATGTTTTCTCGAATCAATCTGACTTTTTCTTCAGCTTCTTTAACTAAGTCAACTCCAAAAAGACTACGTTCTCCAGGTTCAGACCAATTTAACGGTGTTCTGCATCTTCTGCCATACAGAGCTTCAAATGGTGCCATCTTAATGCTCTCTTGATAACTATTATTGTAAGAGAACTCTGCTAAAGGCAAACATTCATCCCATTTCTCTGAATAATTGAGTACACAGGATCTCAACATATCTTCTAAGATCTGATTAACTCTTTCAGTTTGACCCCCGGTCTGTGGATGATACGTTGTACTATGCAAAAGCTTGGTACCCAAAGACTCATGTAAGTGCCTCCAGAAAACATTGACAAACTGTGTCCCTCTATCAGACACGATAGTCTTTGGAATGCCATGCAGACTTACAATTCTGTCAAAATATATCTTGGCATAGGTAGATGCTGGATATGCTGTTTTAACAGATATGAAATGAGCTGATTTAGTCAGACGATCAACAATGACCCATATGGAATCAAACCCTTTTGATGTTCTGGGCAGACCCACTATAAAATCCATACTAATGTCATCCCACTTCCAAGATGGAATTGGCAACGGTTGCAACTCTCCAGCAGACCTAAGATGCACTGCTTTTACTTTCTGACAAGTATCACATTTGGCTACATAATTAGCAATTTCAAGTTTCATCTTAGTCCACCAGAATCTCTGTTTCAGATCATGATACATCTTATTACTGCCTGGATGTACTGAAAATCTTGTTGCATGAGCTTCATCATGAATCTGCTTTCTGAGTTCAGGAACCTTTGGAACTACTAACTGATCCTTAAACCAAATCACTCCAGCTTCATCTATTTTGAAATTGGAATTTTGCTCAGAGTAAATCTTTTCTTTCAGATGGATCATACCCTTGCTTTCCTTCTGGGCTGCAATGATCTGATCTTTAATGGATGATTGAACGATCACATTTGCAAGATTTCCTTGTGGAATCATTTCAAGGCTTAACCTTTCAAACTCATGGCACAAGGTAATATCTATCGACTTGACTTCCAGACAATTGCAATGACCCTTTCGACTGAGTGCATCTGCCACCACATTGGCTTTACCTCGGTGATAGTGCATTTCAATATCATAATCTTTTATCAGTTCTAACCATCTTCTCTGACGCATATTCAACTCGGACTGAGTGAAGATGTATTTCAAGCTTTTATGATCAGTGTATATGTGACAAATATTACCCAATAAATAATGTCGCCAGATCTTTAGAGCATGGACTACAGCTGCCAACTCTAGATCATGTGTTGGATAATGTTCTTCGTGCCGCTTAAGCTGTCGTGAAGCATAGGCAATGACTCTGCCTTCTTGCATCAGTACACACCCAATGCCTTTGCCTGAAGCATCACAATAAACATCAAAGGATTTTTCAATGTCTGGCTGAGCTAAAACTGGTGCAGTTGTCAAAAACTTTTTCAAAGTCTGAAAAGCTTCTTCACATTCCGTTGACCATACAAACTTGGTGTCATTCTTTAACAATGTTGTCATTGGTTTAGAGATCTTGGAGAAGTCAGGGATAAATCTACGATAATACCCTGCTAATCCTAAGAAACTCCGAACTTGATGTACTGACGTTGGTGACTTCCAGTCAAGAACTTCTTGGACGTTGCTTGGATCTACTGCAACACCTTCAGCTGTCAGAACATGACCCAAGAATTGAACTTTGTCTATCCAGAACTCACATTTGCTGAATTTAGCATATAACTGATGTTCTCTCAGGCGAGTCAACACTATCCTGAGATGTTCTGCATGCTCGTCTTTGGTTTTGGAATAAATGAGAATGTCATCAATAAACACAACCACGAACTTATCTAGCTCTGGCATGAACACTGAATTCATCAAATACATGAAGTGTGCTGGGGCATTGGTTAGACTAAAAGACATGACTAGATATTCATATAGACCATATCTGGTAGTGAATGCTATTTTTGGAACATCTTCTGGTTTGATCTTGATCTGATGTTACCCCGATCTTAAATCTATCTTCGAGAATACCTTCGCACCAGCAAGTTGATCAAAGAGAAGATCAATTCGGGGCAAAGGATACTTGTTTTTGATTGTCACTTCATTCAAGGGACGATAATCAACACATAGCCTCAAGGTGTGGTCCTTCTTTTTCACAAAGATCGTTGGACAACCCCATGGTGATGAACTGGGTCGAATGAAACCTTTATCTATCAAACCTTGCAACTGAGTTTTCAACTCTGCTAACTCTTTTGGTGGCATTCTATAAGCTCTTCTTGCTATAGGTGCAGTTCCTGGTTTGAGTTCTATTTCAAATTCCACATCACGATCAGGTGGCAGACCAGGTAAATCTTCTGGGAACACATCAGAAAACTCACAGACCACCGGAATGTCTTGGATTTCCTTGACAGAGGTAGCACACACTCGCTCAACTGTCCTCTTAAGAGTAGGAAGATGGACAAGAAGTTGAGATTTGCTATTGGGTAAGTTGAGCTTGATGGTTCTATTCAAGGTGTCTATCACTGCACCTCTTTGATTCATCCAGTTCATACCCAAGATCACATCTATACTTGGATCTTTTAAAACTATCATGGAGGTTGGAAATATATTTCCACCCAGATCTATAGGTACCTGATGTACCATTTCCTTAGTACATAGTCGACCCCCAGGTGACTGTATAAAGAATTTATCTTTGGTTTCACCAATAGGTATATTATACTTCTCCGCAAATGTTCTATTCATGAAAGTACGTGATGCACCAGAATCAAAAAGTGTAAGTGTTGGGTGTTGAGCAACAGGGAACATACCAAGCATAACAGGTTCTCCTTCAGGAATAGCTTCTATCTGCGTATGGAAAACCTTTCCTGTTTTCTGAGTACCCTTACCCTTCTGATTGCTCTGTGCATTACCCTTGTTCTGGTTTGCTTGTTGATTTCCTGCTGGCCTTGGTACATTGGCATTGGAAACATTCTGCCTTGGATAAGGACAGTCACGAGAGAAATGTCCAGGCTTTCCACAATTGTAACATGGATAATTTGTAGCTTGTGGCACTGGTGGACGAATAGCAGGAACATTCTGCTGACGTTGAACATTAAAAGGCATAGCAGGCCTTGCAAAAGTACTCTGAAAATTCTGTTGCTGAGGCGGACGGTACGGTGGACGATAAGATGGGCGGAACTGCTGGACTGGATGATATACGAGCCTCTGACGCTTCTTGTTGCCGCCAGATGATCCAGGCCCTGACACAAATCCCTTCTTCTTCTTAGCCTCCTTATGCTTGCGATTCTTTTCTTCACTAGCTATAGCAACATTCACTATCTCATGATAATTCATATTACCACAAGTTGTCATTATAGACTGAAGCTTTGTATTCAATCCTCTCATGAAACATGACTTCTTCTTCTCATCAGTATTGACTTGGTCAAAGGCATATTGGGACAGATGATTAAATTTCCCAATGTACTGCATAACTGGCTCATCTCCCTGACGGAGAGCTAAGAACTCTTCAAGCTTCATCTTCATAACCCAATCTGGAATATAATGAGCCCTGAAGGCCTCCTTGAATTCAGCCCAAGTGATTCGGTGGCCGGCTGGTTGAACAGCTAGTAAATTTGCCCACCAAACCCCTGCGGCTCCTCGAAGTTGTTGAGCTGCAAAAGCTGGCTTATGAACTTCAGTGCAGTTAATAAGACTAAATTTTTGTTCCATGGTGCGGAGCCAATCATCAGCTTCAAGAGGTTCATCAGCTTTAGTGAACACTGGAGGACGGGTATCAGTGAAATCGACATATGTTGTCTCTTCCCTGTTATTACGGCCACGACCACGTTGACCACCATTCTGATTTTGTGCTAACAAAGTTGTTGCATTGACCAACGCTGCAATTGCATCAGCCAAAGAGGGTGGAACTGGTGGTGCACTAGGGATATCATCCCCACCATGGGAAGCACTAGCGCCACGAGTGTTAACAGACATCTGTTTAAAACAAACCATACTTAGATTAACATTCATATTTATATATCATAACATGCATACCATGCTCAACTTATTTATCATACAAGTCCGCTCTTGGGCAGGACTACTGAAACCACTATCTTGCACAACTGACCATACTAGAGGTTTTCTGACTAACTAGGTTACAAAGTCAGAAAGATCACACTATGATACATCTCATGTCTACTCAACCTCTAGATCTATCACTCTTCCCCAGATAAGACTTCATACTCCACCGGCTCTAACTCATCATCTTCTTCTTCCTCTTCTTCTACCCCAGATTCATTTTCAGGAGTAGGTGGCGTAGCAGGTTCTGGCTGCAACTGTGCAGTCAGCTCCTCTACCTGCCTATGTAGGTCAGCATGATGGATCTGCATGAGGTTCTGATTGTCCCTCATTACATCCACTCGGGTTCGTGCCCGATTCCTCTGCTCAACGGCCTTCCTCCACTTGCACTCATACTCTTGATGTTGTTCGTGGTGGTACTGCAACTGCTCACGTAACTCTTCCTTCTCTCTGGTGCCCCTCATCCTTTCTCCATTCGCCCTTGCCAACTCCATGTACAGGCGGTCTACTTCCGCCTGAAGTTGTGACGAGGCACTGTTACTTCCGTCACCTTCTTCATAAGCAACCACTGGCTGGTTGCTTCCCACACTATCTGCGGGTTCATCATCTCTTGGGGCAAGAACGTGTCGAGGAACACCTCGAGGTCCGGTACACTTGCGTGCAGTCTGTTTGGTACGGACCATCTGCCAAAATATTTATATTTTGAATATTAGAACTATATATGTTCCAAGATTAAGAGACAGAGTTTTATAATTAGATAGATATATAGACTCTATTTAGATATAACTTCTAAGAGGGAAAATTAATTATATGTTATCAATCATGATGCATGAATCGTACTTACGAACAAAGCATACATCAAACAAATAATTACTTCAAAGTAGTCACTTTTAATAAAAGTGAATAACTTTCTTTTCACAATTAGGGCAATATTATATTGTTATAAGTACTGTTCCTTAGATATAAATATCACCATAACTATACTAAAAACATATCCATTTAGATAGAAGGATAAGTCTAAAGAAGGAATTAAGGCAAGTCAGAAGAATAAGACAAGTCTTAGAAGCAATTTGGACTCAAACTAATTCGAAATTTAGTTTGACTCAAAACTTTTGAAGTTTTCAAAAATGTATACTGTTATACTTTTCTAAGGGAACCTGCTCTGATACCAGCTGTGGCAGAACCTCCTGAATTAAGTGGCCCACATGCACCCATCATTGTCTTAAAGACTTTTGATTGACGTGCACGAGTTCCAAATGACTCAAGAGATCTGTCGGGTGTCATCGGGAAACCCGAATCATCCACGTTACATTCTTCTCCGGAATTCCCTCGTCCAACATCACAGTATTACAACAGTTTTATAGCTAAGATAAATCAGAGTAAAGCAGAAAGATTATATAATATAGATCGAAACTTAGGTTTAAAAGTTTATAAACCATAAATACTTATTACATAAAAGGTTCCGAACTTTATATTACATATACCACACAAATTGTTGTTACTTGCCCAAGGTCAAACATCAGAGTCATTATCACTCTCTTCCACAAGAGTGAAGAAACATTGACCACCAAAAGGATGATCAATGAACTCACCTGCAACAAAGGTTAACAAACCTTGAGTACAAAAGTACTCAACAAGACTTAACCGTCTAGAAAAGAGGAGAAGACTCAGGTATGAAGGCTATAGGGATTCAAGGTAAGGCTTTAGCAAGATCAAAACATTTCTTTTGCATAAAAGCTTACTAAAAGTAAAGCCTATCTTCAAGTTTTAACTCAAGATTAACTTTATAACTATCCAAAGATTCTCAACCTTCCATAAGCATACCACATCTTTCGTTCTCATATCATAAAGATCCAATTCATTACTACGGTGCGGGTCAGTGGATTGAGGCTCCATATCCGAGGAAACACGGCGATTCGAATCGTTTAAACCCAACTGGGGATTCAATACCACACGACATATGTAGAACTTAATCTTGCATATGTCAACCCTATCTATAGATCCTCACATACAAGAACGGGTCCAGCGTCACCCGAGAGTACAGTACACCTCGAACCCGACTTTCTCATAGCCCCGAGGGTACACGCTACTCCCGCCATCTCTCCACTCCCAGTACGCGGTTATCCGTTCTCAAGTATCGGAATAGCTATAGACGAGGCTTACCACCGCATGTGGGCTGTACTCAAAGATCTCAATCACAGCAGGCCAACAACGATAAGGTCCTATGTTGAGTAACACTACAACAAGACTCCATTCTTGATGTAAGTTACTATCGTTATCATGTTATCTTAAGATTCATGATTTGCATAACATAGCAACCATTTTTAAAAGCACCTACTATAATGAAGTAGTAAACATGGCTAAGCATACTAAGCATTTTCATAAAACGGGTATCAAGGTTAAGTATTGGAATCATCAAGGTTGGTAATGCATCAAATAAGGCTCACATACTCCTATTCACTTAATGCATCATAGTAACTCAAATGATATAAACAACTTTATGAAAATACAAGGATAGGTTTAATGTCCGGGGCTTGCCTTGTTGATTAGCGAAGTCCGGAGATTCTAAAAAAGTAGAAAGATCCACACACTCAGGAGAAACCCACTGAGGATCCGGTCCTTCCGAAACGAGATCTACACGTAGAAGTGCATATGCATGATCAATGAGATGCTTATGACATGATCATGGTAAAGATGGAAATTTTCTAAGCTGTAGACATTTATTCATACAATCTTTCATCACGGTAAAGTTGCAAATCAACAAAACCAAATTAGCTATTAAACTACATATTATTACTTAAACAAATTTTATTATCTCTATTAAGCAAAGCAAGGTTAGGTAACTAACAAGCAACAAAAGGTCATTAGCATAAAGGAATCCATAACCAGGGAGCAAATCATGCTAATGTTACCCTGGTTGTCAAACAATTCCAAAAGTCACACAAATCCAAAGTGATTAACTATTTCTTTTATTCTATAAACCATTTTAATTAGCCCTTTATTTATACACAAATCATACTTATTCAAATAGAGATGAAATTAATCATGAATATAGATATCAGTGACATAAACTCACATGTCAAATTTCATGACTTTTGGAGAAACACAGAAAATCACATAATTCATCAAGGTTGCATTTATTAATTAAAGTGCAGATTTAATTGTCAAAGTAAAATTATTCAAAACACAAGTTTTATAATTTTTATATTAGCACAGACATGTTATTAGCTTACATGTCAAATTTCACAAATAACAGAGCTATAGAAAAATTATAGCAAAAAGAACAAAACTAGCTACTGTGCATAAAACTGGAAAAAGAAAAACTTCAAACTAGCCCAAACTGGGCTTTCGGCCCAGTCCGGCGCGGCCCAGCGCACGCGAAAGTGGCCCAGCCTGGCTCCCGCCCGCGCGCTCTGGCACTTTTGCATAAAAGCCCTTTGGCTTAAACGAAACTAACCCGCAGTCCATAGCGCTATTCACATGAGTCACGGGCTTTGCAACCAGCACCCTGGACTTTCTTATCTTTACAACTAGGAGGTCCCCGACCATGGCCCGAACGGACGGCGGCGCACCGAGCGCCGGCGAGCCTTACGCCGGCCAACTCCGGCCAGTAGCGACCCAACTAACGCGAGCACAAGCACCAGCAAGTCACCCGCGGCCGATAGGACCCCTAACCCTAAACGCTATTGCTCCGGTGAGGTCTGGCCACGCACGACGGCGGACCGGATCACGGCGGAGCTGTTCCGGCGAACTCAGGCCCGTAGCAAGAGAACAGAGGGGCTAGGAAGATCCAGTAGCTCACCCTGATGCTGGCTGTGTAGCCGGTTCGAGCGGAGGATGGACGGAGAGAAGGAGTCCACGAAGCAGTGGCTTGCGGCGGCGAGCTCCGGCGAAGAAGGTGATGTTCCGGCGAGACCTGAACACCAAATGGAAAACCACCAAGCCGATGAGAATCCTGGGGTCAAGATGAAACGGAAACATGAGACAGGGAGAGTAGAGGAGTGCCCGGTTGGGCTGACCACGGTGAGGTCGAGCTCGGCGGCGTTTTTGCCCGGCGGGAAGAAGAACGGCGAGCACAAGCGCTTGGAGGCAGTAGAGATTGAAGGAATGGGTTCTGGAGAAGCGCAAGGAGGTAAGGGAGTTATAGTCGCTGTCAATTTGGATGAGGATGATCAGAGACAGTGAATTTGGGATTGGGATTGGATGGAGTCCGTCGGTGCCCTAGGTGGCAAAACGGCGACGGCGAGCTCAGGAGAAGGTGCCACGACGCGAAGGAGAGCGCCAACAGCTGCTTGACATCACCACGTACTCAGCTGCGCGCTCATTTGGGAGAAATCGACAGCCTTTGCGCTAGCGTCGGTGGTTCCAGGTTCAGCCGTCCACCGCCATGAACAGGGAAGAAAGCTTATCCCCCCTTCTCCTTTATACCCTTTCGGTTTATTTGAAATTACTTCAAATTTTTGAATATAAGTTGAAAATATGCCAAAATATCAAATGCTCAGAATTCAAAACTGAACATCTTTTATTTTTGCAACATATGCAGAATATGCTTAGATTTTGAATTAGGGTTTGCAAATCAAAAGGGGACGATTAGGGCAAAAGGGTATTTTCACAATTGCTTTAGATTTCGTATGAAAACTTGGAAAACTTTATACATCAAAGTTGATCCTTATCAAAAATGGAGCAACTTTGCTTTTTGAAGCATACTCAAATTCTTTTTAGATTTTGATTGCTATTAAAGGGGATAAAATAGGATTTTTGAATTAATAACATTACTTAAATGAATTCCAACCAAAATTGGAATTATACCTCAATGGTGACTTGAAACATGTTCCAAATACACCTTTGAGACACAATACCAAGATTTGCTAAAGATTTCATTACTTTATTAGAAATTACCATAATACCCTTATATAGCATAAAAGCATTATATACCACAAAGAAAACATAAACTAGGGTTTCAACTTAAACACTCCTTACCACTAAGCACAAGCATAAAGAATAAACTTGTTTTTAGTGAATGCAAAATTGGCTTATCAACTCAAGTGAAATGCTAATGCATATGATGACATGTCAGGTTTTAGTCTGTTTAACACCAGAGTGTTACAGATCTTGGATTGGAAAACTGTACTAATCCTTTGTGCTTTGGATCTCGTATTCATGTGGGTTGTGTAGCCCTCTGAATAAGCTTTCCAAAATGTCCAAGATCATCGAAATTGGAGTTTGGAGCTAAGAGTTATGGTCGTTTTAGCGCGGAGAAGTTTTGGCCTAGAGGTAGTACCGCCATAAGGCCGGTACTACCGACCCCTCCGCGAACAGATCGCATGCTCTCTGTGTTGGGCCATTTTTGGCCTAGAGGTAGTACCGCCATAGGGCCGGTACTACCGACCCTCGGTAGTACCGACCCCTGGTCGGTAGTACCGGCGATCGAAGTCGTTTTGAAGGTTCTCTGTGTAGATCTAGATCTGGCCTAAAGGTAGTACCGCCATAGGGCCGGTACTACCGACCCCGGTAGTACCGACCCCCGGTCGGTAGTACCGACGCTTGGAGGACGTTTGGGGGCGTTCTGTGTAGATCTAGATCTGGCCTACCGGTAGTACCGCTATAGGGGCCGGTAGTACCGACCCTACTACCGCCCGTGTTAGAAAGGCGATTCTAACGGTCATTTTGACCGCCGGTAGTACCGACCCTTTGGTCGGTAGTACCAACCGTGGCCGTGGGAGTTCTGGAAAAGGGGAAAAACGGCTAGTTTATGGCTCCCCTCTATAAATAGAGGTGGCCGGCCCTTGGATAAGGTGGAGCACCCTTGGGACTTGGTGTCCATGCTTGGGAAGTGCTTAGGAGCCCTCTAACTCGCTTGTGGTTGCTAGTGTGCGAATCTATTGCGAGTGAGCGATTCTAGTGCGTTGCTTTGAGAGATTGCATCAAGTGGCACTAGGTGTTCGTGTTGCAAGTTGGTGGTGCTTGTTACTCTTGGAGGTTGCCACCTCCTAGACGGCTTGGTGATCGAGTCTCCGTCGTGAAGCCCGCGTGAAGATTGTGCGTGGCTCCGGAGAAGGATTGTGAGGGGCATTGTGCTCGTCCCGCGGGGATCGCGAAGAGCAACTCTAGTAGAGCGTGGCATTGAGTTACCCTCACTTGTGGGTGAGTTCTTGCGGCGCTCGAGTGTTGAGCTAGGTGTGGTGCCTATTAGCCGCCGAACTACCAAAGTGTGTGGTCGACACAACGGGGACTAGCTTGGTGGCAACCAAGTGAACCTCGGGAGAAAAATCACCGTGTCAACTTCGTGTTCATCTTCTCGGTGGTTTGCAAACTCCATTCACTAGATTGTATTTACTTGTTCATATACTTGTGCTAGTGTAGTTGCTCTTGTAATTAGTTAGCTTGTGTAGCATGCTAGTTACCTTCTTAGCTTATGTAGCATAGAAGTTAATCCCGTGAGTGACTAGTTGACTTGTAGTCTTGCTAGTCACATTGCTTAGTTTGTGTAGCTAAGTTGAGCTCTCTAATTTGGCTTGTGTAGACTTGTTATTGAGCATTGCTAGTGAGCTTAGGCTTTGTGCTTTTGCTTAGTGGAATGTGTAGGAGCTCCCCGATTGATTGAGTACTAGTTGCTTAGGTTTGTGTAACCTTGCAAGCTAGAATTGTTTAGGTGAGCTCTAGCTAGCCCGGCACCTTAATTGCTTTGTTTAGGATCTTTTATAAGGTGCTTGAGAGTATAGATAGACGGGTGTAGTCTTGGCTAGACCGATAGTTGTTAATTCCGCATTTGTTTCGGTTAGCCGGTACGTTAAATTTTAGAAAGGACTATTCACCCCCCTCTAGTCCGCCATCTCGCCCCTTCAATTGGTATCGGAGCAAGGTCTCTCATTTGTGGTCTTCACCGACCCGAGAGGATGGCGTCTAGTGGGCTAGATGATGTGTGTGATACACATATTTTTGATGGCACACACTTTGCACAATGGAAACACCATATGCTTGATCATTTTCGTGCAAAGGGGCCAAAGTTTTGGTGGATTGTCACTAGTGGTCTCACTCATGTTTTGGACCATAGAAATCTCACCAAAGCTCAAAAGGATCTCTTTGAACTTGATGCAAATGCTTATTGTTATCTAATCGATGCATTGAGTTTTGAGTTGTTTTACAAGATAAACTCCAAAGGGGCCGCCCATGAGATGTGGGAATCCATCAAGCACACCTTCGGTGACTCATCTACATGGGATGATGGCAAGTTCAAGGAGGATGAGACCAAGGTGGTGGCACATGAGGATGTTGAGCATGACCACAACTAGGTAGTTGTGGAAGATTGCTCCACCTCATGGTCAAGTGATGATGATGATGATGTTGATCGATCTACAACAAGCTCACTTGACAAGGTTGATGGTGATGATTCAAGTGTTGCAAGTAATGATTCTACTCCAAGCACACTTGATGATGTTGATGGTTCATGCTCGGTTGATGATTGTGATACTACTACAAGCCCATCACCACATTGCTTCATGTCACAAGGTGACACCAAGGTATCTAATGCTAATGTAGTTGATCATGTTAATTCATATGATGAGCTTGTTAGTAGACTTGCTAGCATGACCATGTCTTTAGAAAATGAGAAAACTAAA
Source organism: Coix lacryma-jobi var. lacryma-jobi (assembly GCA_009763385.1). NCBI lineage: Eukaryota > Viridiplantae > Streptophyta > Magnoliopsida > Poales > Poaceae > Coix > Coix lacryma-jobi. Next base: position 34,498,759 of record CM019826.1, read on the forward strand.
ACAATTAAATTGGCAAATGAAAACTCATTTCTCAAGAACTCATGTGAAGAACATAAGCACTTACTTGATGTTCTTAAAGCTTCACATGATGAGTTAGTTGAAAAATATGGCTCTCTCATTAAAGCTTTTTCAAAGGAACTTAAAAACAATGAGAGCTCATCACATGGATCAAATGATCAATTGCAAAATGTTGCTAACCCATGTGATGTAGGCAAGAAGAATGTATCCACCTCTTGTGATGATTTATTAGTTATGTCATGTTCTTCACATATAGATGCTTGTTCTACTCCTTTGTCTTGTGAGACTAACCTTTTGAAGGAGAACAATGAGCTCAAAAGTGAATTGAAGAATTTGAGCAACAAATTAGAGAGGTGCTACAATTCCAAAGTCACCTTCGAGCTTATGATGAAGAATCAAAAGAGCTACGGTGACAAGAGTGGCATTGGTTTCAACAAAAGCATATCCAAGGGGGAGAGAAAGAGATTGAAGAAGATGAAGAAGCAAGAACAAAAGAAGCTAGCTCATTTCATGTGCTTCAAATGCCATGAGATGGGACATCTTCCAAATGCTTGCCCCAATGGAGAAAAGCTCAAGATGAAGAAGGAAGAAGAGAGGCTTAAGCATGTCAAATGCTTCAAGTGCTGCACTAGAGGACATCTCACCTATATGTGCCCAACCAAGCAATTGGTGAAGCAACAAGAAGAGCCTCAACCAAAGCCACAAGTTGAGCAAAAAGAGAAGCCCCAATATCAAGTCAAGATCAACCATGATGGTGGTGACTTGATAAAGAAGAAGAAGAAAACAAGAAGGGGTGGAAGAACAAGGCATCCAACTCATATCCATGATGCCAAGATGATGATGAGCAAGAATGAAGAAAAGAAGAAAGATTTGGCTCACATCAAGTGCTACAAGTGTGGTGACATGGGACACTTTGCCTCGGAGTGTCCTACCAAGCTTGAGAAGAATATTCAAGCAAAAGAGAAGAGGCAAGGCAATGAGGAGCAACACATGAGCAAGGAAGAAAAGGCTCAATCAAAGAGAGTTTGTTACTCATGTCGGGAAAGGGGACACATGGCAAATTCATGTCCCCTAGGTAAAAATTCTAAGCCTATTTCAATTGACGATGATAATGTGCTTAGAAAGGATGACAATGGTACCACATTGGTTGCTATTGCAAAACATCCCGCTACTCATACTAAGGCATTGCCTAAGTATGTTGCACCTAACTTGAGAGGACCCAAACTAGTTTGGGTACCATCAAACCATGGATGAATGTGTGTAGGTACCATGGCATTGGAGGCTTGATTCAATTGGATTCATGATGATTACTATATGATTGAGACAAGTAATGAAGCTTAGTGCTATCCAAACCCAATGCCAAGACAAAAGAGTGAAGTCCAAGTGCTACAACATACAAGTGTCATGATCAAGTTGTGGTGGTTGATTGGAAGTATCTCAATGCTTGCAAATGATGGATGAAGAAGCTTGCTATTAGATGATCATGAGCTACCAAGGTATATCTTAGTTGATCATATTCATTTGGGTGCATATGAGTTGATTGAATTGGATATATATGCATATGTTGCTTGCTATAAGATGATTGAATGGATAAATTGCTTAGTGATCAAGTTTGAGTTAGTTTGATTGGATATGTTCACAAGATGACCTTTAGTAAATGGATTTGCATGGATATATGTCTTGTGTTGATGTTCAAGCAAGTTTATCTCAAGTTTGATTCAATATGGACAAGTATAGCTCAAATATAGGAATTTGTCCAAAATCTGAAATCTGAGCTAGCTGTGATGATAGCCATGTTTGAATGATCAAATCTATTTGAATTGGCTTGAAATTTGGAACACATGCTCTACACTTATGGTATTAGTTGCTGTGAAAATCTCATGATGATTGGATAAGTGAAGCTTTGGTTTTGGAGTGGATCTTATCAACACATGTGCAGCAGTTTTCAGCATGTTGTAATTGGGGATGATGTGAAATCTGGTAGCAATCTAGAAATCCAATGAAGGTAAAATTTTTATGGCTACTATAATACATCGTGAGGCACATCTTCACCAAATTTCATGGCAATTGGATCAATATATTGTGAGATATGATCATTTCTTTGAAGATAACAGAATCTGCCATATAAGTGACATTTATTGGATAGATCACAAATCACTTTGATTGAAAGGCCCTCAAGTTGGAATTATGTTTACAAGTGTTTGAGGGACCTATATTTGGTTGTGAGATAAGCTAGAAGCATGACAAATATGAGTACAAGGTCATTTTATTAAGGAGTCACATTTGGTACTCAAATTGATGATCATGACAAATATCAAGATGAAGATGAAGATCAAGTTCTAGTCTCAAATGAAGATCATTTTGGAAGAAAGAAAAGGACTCAAAGAAGGATTTAAAGTCACATTTCAAGAAGAGTTCAAATGGATCAATCAAACAAAGTCAATTCGAGTGAGTATCAAGGATGGTTCTTTGGAGAAAGGTCACTTCTCCCTTTTGTAGGGGCTTGCCGCCTTTTGTAGGTTAACCGAGCATGAGGCTTGGAAGGCTAACATGGAAGTGGTGATCTAGAGTATCATTGGAGATGCTTAGTTGGAGAAATCAAGAGATTGATCAAGAAAGAAAGCCACTACTACAAAAAAGAACTTGCGCAACGTTGCCTAAATGGGCTCCGTGGCGGGCACACTTTTTGCCCGCCACGGTTATTCGGTGGTCGGCCTGCAGCGGCCGGCCGCCGAAGCGCCCGCTGCGGTTAATCATTAACCGAAGCGGGTAAGGTGCCCGCTGCGGTTAATCTTATTTAACCGCAGCGGGCTTCCTTATATGCCCGCTGCGGTTAATGATTAACCACAGCGGGCTGCGTAACGTGCTCGCTGCAGTTAAATAAGATTAACCGCAGCGGGCTCCTTACGTTGCCCGCTTCGGTTATTCCTTGCTATTTAAGCCGCCGCCGCCGCCACCAGAACCCGATCATCTTCTTCCTCTAGACCAAAAATGGGGGAAGAAGTTTTGCCAAATTTTTGTCCCAAATAACTTGTTTTTGAGGTTTATTTGTTTGATTTGGAGGAGAAGTACTCCACAAGAGGTACCTAGATGATCTCCACCCTCTTTCCCCTCTCTTTTTCTCTCTTTTTAGCCTCCCTTTTAGATCTAGTTTTATGTAGGATAGAGAAAACTGGTATTTGTTTCTCTAAGTTCATCATGGATGCATTAATTTTATTTGTCGTCGTTATTACTTATGTCCCTAGATTTAACATAAATATAATAAATTATTATGTTTTTCTAATTCATCGTCTTTGTTTTGTGATTCATGATGTGTGTTATTAATTAAGGATCGCAGGTACGATGGACCGGTCGGAATGGATGTATAAGATCAATAGAGTACTTGATGTGCGGTATATCGTTGAAGTGAGAAAGTTTATTTCCGCTGCGAAAGCTGACCGTGAGAGATCGAACCAGACGACAATCATATGTCCATGTCATCGTTGCAAGAATCTGACCGCCTTCAAAGACGAAGGCACAGTGCAATCTCATTTGATTCGTTTTGGTTTCATGGATGATTACACAGTGTGGACTCATCACGGCGAGAGATTCGATCCGAGTGTCGGGGCGGCATCTGGAGTAAGCTCAGCGTCGACGACGACGGTGAACCAAGATCCTGGAGCGCACGTCTCATCAGCAACAGTAGCGCCTGCCTTCAGTGACACTAGTGCTCGTGACCACATCGCTGTGGAGGCAGATGTACTCCAGGATATGACAGATGATGGTGGTGGAGATGTTGAGGACGACGCTACGGTGCAGGACCCTGCGGATGTGCAGCTGTTTCAGGATTTAGTCAACCACATCGACGAAGACGACGTCGTGTATGGCTCCCCAAAGTGGTTGGAAAATTTCAGAGAGATGAAGCAGGCGTCACTTGATCCTTTATATAAGGACGGCGAGGAATGTCCGAAGGATTGCACGGTGCTCCGTTTCAACCTCCACATGTTGATGATGAAGGCTCGGCATGGGTGGTCAGACACTAGCTTTGATGAGTTGTTAGGTTACCTTGCTAAAACATTCCCGACGAGTAACAAGATCCCAGCAAATACGTATCGGGCGAAGAAGCTTATCCGGCCAGTGACGATGAAGCTTAGAAAGTTCGATGCCTGCCCTAACCACTGCATCCTCTATCGGGGCATAAAGTATGAGAATTTGACGAGCTGTCCGCACTGTGGCGCCAGTCGCTACAAGAGAAATGCTGGCTGTCGCGTGGATGCAGACGACGATGAGGCCTTGCGAGGTGGTCAAAGGAAGAAGAAGTAGGGTGTTAAGAAGAGCAATGTTGCAGCCAATCGCATCTCGGCTCATCAGCAGTACGAGGAAGAAGAGGGTTACACGTTGAGGAGAAGTCCGGCACTGTCGGTGTGGTACATGCCAGTGATCGACCGCCTCCGTGCGATATTTGGGAACCTATAGGACGCGAAGCTCATGTCCTGGCATGCATCAGCTGACCGCTTGAAGGACGATGGCACGCTGCGACACCCCTCCGATGGCCAGCAGTGGAAAGATTTCGACAAGGCCTACCCGCAATTTGGCAAAGATCCCAGGAACGTTCAGTTCGCGCTTAGCACCGATGGGATGAATCCGTTCAACGAGCTGAGTAGCTCCCACAGCACCTGGCCGGTCGTACTGACCATCTACAACCTACCTCCCCATCTGTGTCAGAGGCGCAGGTATCTTCTGTTGACCATGCTTATCTCAGGACCGAAGCAGCCCGGCAATGATATCGATGTTTTCCTGGAGCCGGTAATGGAGGAAATGAAGGAGCTATTTGATGTTGGGGTTGAGATGGTGGATGCGTCCCTCAAGGAGAAGTTCACCCTAAAAGCCATCATCTTTGTCACCATCACCGACTACCCTGGCCTCTTCTCACTGTCGGGGCAGATCAAAGGGAAGACCGGCTGCGTAATGTGCATCGACGAGACATGCTACACTTACCTCAAGGGATCAAACAAGATGGTGTACATGAGGCACAGGCGGTTCCTTCCGAAAAGGCACAGATATAGAAGAAGTGTCATGAATCAATTGTTCAATGATCAGGGCGAGCCACAGGGTGAACCACCGACACAGACTAGTTGGGGGCCAAAGGTGTATGAGATGGTGAAGGATATTGATCAGATCGAGTTTGGGAAGAAGAAGAAGCCACCAGAGGAGGGGACAAAACAAACGAGGAAGCAAAAGCGAGACACGACGGAGGAAGCGTCACAGGTCCCCTCTGTTCCTTTCAAGAAGAGGTCGATTTTCTTCGAGTACCTGTCATATTGGAAGACACTGAAAACACCCCATGCCATCGACTGTATGCATCTCGAGAAGAACGTCTTTGATAGCACGATCGGTGTCCTGCTGGACATCCCGGGAAAGACGAAGGATGGTCTGAAGTCACGGACGGATCTTCTCAACGAGGGCATCAGGCAGGACCTTCATCCTGGGTCACCTCATAATGGTAAAGTCGATCTTCTAGGTGCGGCCTACAACCTAAGGCATGGCGAGAAGACTGCTATGCTCAACCTTCTCAAGGGTATCAAGGTGCCTACCGGTTTCTCTTCCAACATTAAAAGCCTCGTCTCCTTGAAAGACCTCACATTGACTGGCTACAACGCACATGACTGCCACATCATGTTGACGGTGTTCCTTCCAATTGTGATAAGGGTTATCGGTCCAGAGTACGTGAAGATGGTGGTCACTCGGATATCATACTTCTTTAACCGCATCACGCAGAAGGTCATCGGTAAGGCTGACCTCCCTGCCCTTAAGGACTTCATCGCAGAGACCCTTTGCCAGCTTGAGATGTACTTTCCCCCATCATATTTTGATATTATGGTACACCTAATGATGCACATGGTGGATCAGATCGAGCAACTAGGCCCCGTGTACCTACACGAGATGTGGACGTACGAGCGGTTCATGTCCACCCTCAACAGATATGTTCATAACCGTGCTCACCCGGAGGGCTCTATGATCGAGGCGTACACAACCGAAGAGGCAGTGAATTGGTGTATGAGGTACATAAAAGATGGGAGGGCGATTGGGTTGCCTGTCCATTAGCACGAGGGCAGAACCGCGGGCATGGGGTGCACGGGCCGAAAAGTTCGCACGGATATACCATACAAGGAGATTGAACAAGCTCATTACAACATCCTTCATCAGTTGATGAGCATGGAGAAATATGTCGAGAGGCACATAGAAGAGATCCGCACCGCTAATGACGGACAACGCACAGAGGCATGGGTCCAGAATGAGCACAGGAATAGTTTCATAGATTGGCTCAAAGAGCAACATGTACCCCTAGAAAGATGCCCTGGTGATGAAGATACGGAGACCGTGCAGAAGCTTCTGCAAGGCCCGTCAAGCCAAATCACGACGTGGCAAGGGTACAATGTGAAGGGGTATAGGTTCCACACGAAAGAGAAGGACAAGAAGAGCGCGGCACAGAACTGCGGTGTTCGATATGAGGGCGTCGACGAGGCCACAAACACGAGGACGCAATACTATGGCCAGATCGAAGAAATACGGGAACTTGACTATGGCAAGGACGTATGCGTAACCGTCTTCCGGTGCCACTGGGTAAACCCCAAAGCAGTTGCGGTCGACAGTTTCGGGCTAACCACCGTGAACCTCAAAAGTATCGGGTACAAAGATGACCAATGGGTACTCGCAACCAATGTCGCGCAAGTGGCCTACTATATCTATCCGGAGGACCCAAAGAGGCATGTGGTCGTGTCTGGAAAGCAGCGGATTGTTGGAGCTGATGGGGTCCAAAGCCCAGAACAATACAACAACTATGCAGAGCTCCAACTTTTTACCGATTTTGCAAAGAAGATCAAGGTCGTCGAGGACCGTTGCAACAAGAGTGGTATGAAGCCCTGGGCCTGTCCCGATGGTGAGAAGCGGTCCGTGAAAGCCCCTGCACCAAAATAAGATGTATATTCATATATACTACTCCGTCTCATAAAAAGAGTCGCTATGGGATACGTGTTGGTCAAATTTTCTCAACTTTGACTGAGTTTATACAAAATATGTGCAATATTTTTATCTCTAAATAATTTTATTATAAAAGTATATTCAAAGATCTATCTAATGATACTAATTATGTAACATAAATATTAATATTTTAATATATATATTTGGTCAAAGTTGAAATCTATTGACTTTTTGGGAAGCGAGAATGACTCTATTTTAGGGACGGAGGGAGTATGCCACATGTTTTGTAATGAAGTAGTGGAAAGTTATGTAATAGTATTTGAGACAAGTTTTGTAATAGATTTTTGTTAATAAGTTAATATTATTAATGACAAATCTCAATTTGTTAATGACTCATTAATAAGTTAACATTATTAATAACAAATCTTTGTTTTAACCGCAGCGGGCAACATAAGGAGCCCGCTGCGGTTAATATTTACCGCAACGGGCTCCTTATGTTGCCCGCTGCGGTTACTCCTTGCCTATATAAGTCCCGCTACACTAAAGGGCATTTCAGTCCTTCGCGCATCATCAGTTCACCCTGAAGGGCTGTCGAATTTCACCACCGCCGCCGCCACGCCATTGCCGCCGCCGCCGTCCTCCTCCACCGCCCTCGCCGACGTCGACCTCACCAGTGGAGCCCGTGCCCTCGCCGACCTCACCGAGGAAGCAGCGCGCCGCCCGACCGTAACCCTAGCGCCCTTCCTCCTCCACTGCTGGTGCCCTAGCGCCGCTGGAGTGGAGCCGGTGGAGCCGGTGGAGTGCCCTAGCGCCACTCGAGCTCAACCCCCTACCCTCCTCCCCTCCTCGCCGACGTCGACCTCACCAGTGGAGCCCGTGCCCTCGCCAGTGGAGCCGGTGGAGCCGCCGGTGCCCGTATCCGCTGCTGGAGCCGTCGGTGCCCCTGTCTACCGGCGTGGACCTCGATCTCGACCTCCCCCCTTACGTCATCTCGTGGCCAAGGACCTCATCTCCTGGTAACCCTAAATCATCCTGGTAACCCTCATCTGTGCCTTACAATGGATTGCTAGTCTCTGTGCCTTACTCCTGATATTGCTAGTCACTGATATTGGTAGTCCCTGATATTGCTAGTCATTGATAATGATGGTCTCTCTGGTAACCCTCATACATCTCATTTTGCTAGTCACTGATATTGCTAGTTATTGATAATGATGGTCTCTTTGGTAACCCTCATACATCTCATTTTGCTAGTCACTGATATTGCTAGTTCTGATAGATAGTTGGGAAAACATTTGTGAGGATATGTCTAATTTCCAGATGAGCAATGATCTTGATGTCATTTGTGAGGATATGTCACTGATATTGTGCATAATTCAACTGATATATTAACTTGTGAGGATATGTCATTCAGAGGATATGTCATTCAGAGTTTAATTCAGAGTTTGATTTTCAGAGGATGTCATTTGTGAGGATATGTCATTCAGAGTTTAATTCAACTGATATATTCAGAGGATATGTCATTTGTGAGGATATGTCATTTGATGAGCATAATTCAGAGTTTATATACAATCTTGCTGGGTACAGATCCATACAACTGATATATTAAAGAATAGTTTTGCTGATTTGGTAGCTTTGTTCCCGTACTTGCTGGTCGTTTGATAATTTCTACCTGTTACCTATTGCCTGTACTTTCTGAAAATGCGATAATGTGATCTTTCATTGCTGGTCGTTTGATAGTTTATTTGTTTCTTAGCAGAGTATATAATATTAACTTATCAATTCACCTCGTGATTTCAGATGGAACCTATCTTATGTCCTCGTGATGCTTTAAACTACGAGTTGTATTTTTCCTGCCGGATGATGCAATTTGATTGTGGTTTTTTTTACGCTTAAATCCATTTGCCACTACCTATTATGCCCAGTGAATGCTAGTCTATACTACTCTCATCCTACTACTCCTAGCTACTCGCTCCCCCCCCCCCCCCCCCCCCCCCCCCCCCCCCCCTCTACTACTCTCCTCCCTGTACCCTCATCTCTGTACTAACTCTCAACTCCTACTACTCTCTCCTACTACTCCTACTACTCTCCTCCTCTACTACCTCATCCTCTACTACTCTCGTCCCTCTACTACTCTCTCCCTCTACTACTCTCTCCCTGTAACCACTCCTCTCTGTACTACTCTCAACCCTACTACTCTCGTCCTACACTCCTACTACTCTCTCCCTCTACTATCTCTCCTCCTACTACTCTCTCCCTCTACTACTCTCTCCCTGTACCACTCCTCTCTGTACGACTCTCAACTCCTACTACTCTCTCCTACTACTCCTACTACTCTCTCCCTCTACTACTCTCTCCCTGTACCACTCCTCTTTGTACTACTCTCAACTCCTACTACTCTCTCCAACTACTCCTACTACTCTCTCCCTCTACTACTCTCTCCCTGTACCACTCCTCTCTGTACTACTCTCAACTCCTACTACTCTCCCTCTACTACTCTCTCCCTCTACTACTCTCTCCTCCTACTACTCTCTCCCTCTACTACTCTCTCCTACTATTACTCTCTCCCTCTACTACTCTCTCCTCGCTATACTCTCTCCTGAGGTAGTGGCAAATGCGATGATGTGACCCCTTTCGATCTATGCTGAGGCAGCGGCGATGATGATCAATTGCCCCCCTACTTTCTATGCTGAGTCAGCTGCTAGACTAGGATGGCTTGTATTTTACAAGTAACCAGTTTAGCAGTGACGTGTTGCCCTAGGGGCAAATCTGAGCCAAAAACTTATACGTGTCATTTTTTATTCTAAAGCTTTGAACTGATCATATTATATACGCGTCTGTGTATATGTAGAACTGAAATGGCGGAAGACAAAACAAACGAATGGAGGGACCCTACCCCTAGCTCCTCGTCAACCAGCTTGATGAGTGAGGTGTCCGTGACTCCACCGCCGAAGAAGCAGCGTACAGAGGAGGGCAACGATCCCACGTATGAACCAGGCGCGGACGAAGCAGAGAGTCTCGAGGTTTATGCAACACGCTGGCTTTCTAACATGTACAAAGACGCGATTGAATCACTAAAGGCTCGTGACTCTTGTCAACAGCTGCCGATTGTGCCTCGTCAGCTCGAGTTTAGGGACGAAGACGCGCTCAGGGAGGAAGAAGCCCCTGCTCCCTCTACAACAACCTCTTCGTCCAAATCAAAGGGCCAGAAGAGGGTGAGGGGACAACACGGGAGGCACAAGTTGGACAAAGAAAACGAGGTGCATGTCATCGATGCGGTGGGGCCAGAGGGAAACCCAATAGCTCCAGATACAGTCATTGGCAAGTTCAGCAATCAAGTGGCGTGTATAGCCAAGGAGAAGGTGGAGATCACTTGGCCCAACTGGCACAATGTACCGAAAGACATAAAAAACAATGTCTGGGGTGAGGTGACAAGGAGATTCAGATATCCGCCCTCAGCTGACATGGAGAAGTGCCAAGAGTGGGCTTTGCACGTGGCATCGACTGCGCTTCGCAACTTCAGGTCCATGCTGACCAGAAATTACCTGAAGAAGAGGAAGTCGCCACTGCTGAAGTACACTATGGTCAAGGCACACGTGTGGGACGCTTTCTGCGAAATGAGAAAGACGCAAGAAGCAGAGGAAAAGAGCGCTAAGTTCAGTGAGCTCGCGAAGAGGAACAAGAATCCTCACCACTTGGGCATGACTGGCTTTGCCGGTCAAAGGACCAAGTGGCAGCAAGAAGAACAAGCAAGACAGGCTGCCGGGGTTCCCGATCCATATGAGGGCATCGACCCAAGGGCAAAGGACTACATGAGGGCCCGCATTCCAAAGAGGCTGAAGCCCGAGGCGGCCAAGTTTAACGAGCCCCACCTCGAGGACGTCGAGAAGACTTTGATGGAGAAAGCAAAGCTTAAGGATAGCATCGTGGTCCGTCGGGGCCACGACTTGCTCACTGAGGTCCTGGGAACCCCCGAGCACCGCGGCCGCGTTCGTGGTGTCGGGTCAAAGATGAGCTGGAAGTCGGTTGAGTCGTGGCAATCCGACGCAGCCACATACAAGTTCAGGCAGAGGTATAAAGATGAGCTATATAAGAAGGGCTTCAATGAAGGCGTGGCTGAAATGATCAAAAGCTCAATAAAGGAAGCCTTCACGAGCAACGACCTGGAGATGGTCGCGATGAGGTCGAAGATGTTTGATCACCATGGGCTGCCCAATCCTCAAGCAAAGGAAAAGGAAGCCTTACTGCCGACGAACGAGGATCGCCCAAGGGTCTCGAACGAGGACTTCAAGGAAAACCAGCACGTCTAACTCCTCATCCCGTTCGAAAGGTCTAAGAAGATGGTGGTGGCCGAGGGATGCATTCTTGCACCCCACGATATTCACGACTTCAACAAAGACAACACCCCCGAAGACTATGTGGTGGTGAGCCCGTTATGGCACGTTCCCGACCAGGAACATTTTGAATTGGACCATCCCAACCTACAAACGGCCAGGCACCTAGGGCAGGCAATTGGATTGGAAGTCCTATGGAACCGCGAGGACATCGAGATCATTGCTCGGACGCCAACTCCAACGCCGACACCAGCATCACAACCATCAGCCGCCGGATCTTGTCCTCCGAAAGATCCAGATCACGACAGCGATGATGACGAAGAAAAGGGCGGGGACAAGGGCAAGGGAAAGGACAAAGGAGAAGGCGGTAGCAAAGGCGGGGACAAGGAAAAGGTAGAAGGTGATGGCGGGGAAAAGGAAAAGGGCACTGACATGGGAACTGTGTCTCCCCCGCCTCCAAATAGTCCGCCAATCGGCCCGGTCCATGAGGCAAGAAGCTCAGAGGCCGGTAAGGGCAACAACATGACAACGACAAGCCAGCCAAGCACGAACGAGCAACAGGGAGGCACGACGGGGGAGGCAACAGGGACGAAGACACCTCCCCCGTCAACCACAAGCCAATGTCCTCCCCCGCCCGCTAAGAATCCAAGAACGTCCATCGACAAGCTCCCGTACACGCTCACGTTCGAAAGGTATGGTAACATTGAGCATAATACCACGTCCATAGTATATATGCTACTAACATCCCTATCCATCGTTTGCCAGGCCTGAAACTACCCGTCAACTATTTGATGAGGCCGAAGACTGCCCTGGCCACTATGTGTGCGGGAAGTTCATGATTCACAAGGCCCAGCTCATCGACGAGGAAAAGTGGGATACAAGGAGGTTCCATCTATGGTACATGGAAGCTGCAAAAGCCAGGATGTCAAGTTTTAACGTCAAGATTCCCACTGAGTACTTCCACTTGCCCGCTGGTAACGAAATGCACCTACCCGTCGACTTTAGCGACATGTACAACCTGATGCGGGAAGAAGACCTGGACATCGTTCAAATCACCCTATTCACACTGTAAGCGATGAATGCAACTTCCACAGATCACTACATTCGTATTTTCCATAGTTCTATACTTATTATGTCACGATGACTTGTCCGTGCAGCATGACGGTCACTGTAAGTAATAAAAAGACACGTCCTGTACTCTACCTCTCTCCTGCACATATTGCCAAAAGAGTCATCAAGGGTTTCGAGATCACTGATCCGGAGATGACAGTTCGACAGCGAGAGAAGAAATATGAAGAAAATATGAAAGCCGAGAAGACTAAGTTGAAAAATTACATATTAGAATGCATGAAGAAAATCAAGCCGGATGGGCCAGAGTGTATAATGGCTGCCTATCACTTTGGGTAAGTCAAATACATGTACGTACACCTAAGTCGGTAGCATATCATGCCTTCTAGTCATCATAAACTCTATTTTGTTGCAATGGTGCAGCCAGGGCCTCGTGGGTGGCCACTGGGTCACTTTTATCATATACCCTCAAGATGGCAGGGTTGTGTGTTTGACTCCTTGAGCGTACCAAACAAGCAAGGGTACAAGGCATTCGAAGATTGTCTGAAAAAGTAAGTCATCCAGCTTTTTCATCAGTTACGGTTACCATACGTTTTTAAATTGTGGCTAAAACTATTATATTTTGTACAACGCTTATAAGGAATACCAAAAGGTGCCCGGATTCTGGGACCGAAGAACTCAAAAGTTCAAGGACAAGCATAGGTACCACCTCAAAATCCGACGAGATTTCCCGGTAAGTATTTCAAAGGTTTAATTCATGTTTCATACATATATATGGGTTCTAATGCTTGTGTATCAATCGTGCAGTGCGCCAAACAGCCACTAGGATCGAAGACATGTGGCTTGTACACATGCGAGTTTCTAAGGGAAAGCAAGGAGTACACCAATAGCTGGAAGAAGCTCAAGGAAGGTGTCAAGTATTGGGGAGAGCAGCAGAGCCGCAGGATGTGCTTTAAACAAGTCAAGGCGGACATATGCAAGTTTGTAATGGAGAAATGCATTCTCGAAGGAGAAACGTTCTTTGACAACGAATCCGAGCTGGCGTTGCTACCCCAATACGAGAAGCTCCGCAAATGGAACACAATGCTTCGTCCGACAGATTATGCTCATCAAGTTGAAATATGAATTGTAATTTGAATTTGAAATCAACTAAGTCAATGTGTATATGATGACAACAAACAACTAAGTCACTTTGTATGTTATGTCCAGATGGTTTATATGTGCATATATATATTTATATATCTGTTAGAAATCTGGAATTCTGGAATTATTTGAAAACTGCAGATTTGAATTCATATCCTGTTGTTTCTGCTGTTGTTTCTGTTGGCTGCATTATTTTTTTTTTAATCCAAAATTAATAACCGTGGCGGGCAACATAAGCTGCCCGCTACGGTTAAACGCAACTACCGCAGCGGGCAACCTAAACCGACCGCTGCGGTTAATAATTTACCGCAGCGGGTGGTTTAGGTTGTCCGCTGCGGTAAATGCTATTAATCGCAGCGGGCACCTTATGTTGCCCGCTGCGGTTAAGGCTTTTACCGCAGCGGGCAACAGCGCCCGCTGCGGTAATGGCCACGATTAACCGTGGCCTTAGCACCGCAGCGGACGCTGTTGCCCGTTGCGGTAAAGCCAAAACGCCCGCTGCGGTTAAGCTTTGTGCAGTAGTGAGCAAGCAACACCCAAGATAGAGAAGCAAATCATGAGTGGTATTCATATATGCAAGCTATGATCAAATGAATAAGCAAGCCAACCACAACAAGATATTGCACTTAATCATTAGTGCTTCTCAATTCATATGGGTGAAGAGTGATATTCAAATTGGTATCTATTGGTCTTCACCAAGCTTTATAAATGGACTTCACAATGCTATTGCGGAGCTTAATTGGAATCTAATGACTATCCTCTACTCCAAGATAGCAAAGGTATCATTGTAATGTGCATGATCATATTCATCCCTTACTAGTATGCGGTTAGTGCATATAGTACATGCTCAATAGGATCATGCATAACAATTGAAAAGTTTAAATTCATAGCCTACCACTATTGCTTGTTTGATTATATGATCTAGTGGTTAGTATATGAGTTTGTTCATGAGCTAGTGACCAAGTACTTGATCTAGAAGATGAGCATTCAAGTGTCTAATTCAACATGAGTAAGATAACCATTGAAAGATGTGTGAAGAAGCTTACTCTAGAGCAAACCGAGTTAGATATCTTGTGCAAATTTAATAGTTCAAGTCATAAATGAGAGGCTCATGACAAGAGTTTAAGAAGAAGACAATAATGCAAATGGATATCAAGTTTAAACTCTTATTCAAGTGGTATCCTACAAGACTTCAAGTGATCCTCAACTTTAAGTGATCAATTCAAGCAAAGCATCCCTCACCAACAAGAGCTCAAGTTTATCAAGTGAATGACTCATGTTAAAAGAGAAGGTGCCCCACCGATTGGTATCAAGGTCAAAGATCCTACAAGTGGCTTTCATGCATCTTCACGGGGCATCTACAAGTAGTGTCATTCCAACATATATGGTAGTGTCCATCAAAAATGAAGACTCAAGTATCAACAAGCTACCCTAGTGCAACCCTTTGTACCAAGAGAAGCATGACTTTTATGGTCATTGATGACAAAGGGGGAGAAAGTGGCAAAGATATGTCAAGGACAAAGGGGGAGAAAACAAAAAGATGGACATGGATCAAGAGGGAGCAAGATTGGAGAATGCAAAAGGATCAAAATTCTTGGATAAAGAGAGCATACAAGTAGGGGGAGCAAGCCCATGAATACATGTTTGATGCATTTGTTTGTGCATTACATTTGCTTGCTTGCACAATGCATATGTCTTACATTTGATATATATGTGTGCAATATTTGCTAGAGCTAAGACTTGGATGATGATTGTTTTCCTTCTATTGCTATTTAGAGCTTAGTCTTAGTATAGCAAGTGGTAACTAGAACCTTGATTATATTGTTGATCTCACGTGGTATCTAGTTTCACTTGTTTCTAGCAAAGTCGATGCTAAGGATGAATTAAAATGTGGTATACACGCTACAAAGGTACAATTCTATCTTGTATACCTTAGCATCACTTAGTAGTGATAACACTCCCACAAATTTCATATTTATGCATGTGTGCAAGCTTGAATCCAAATCATTTGAGCACACATGTAGGGGGAGTTATCACTACAAAGTCGGGTTGTATGGTGCTTATCCAAATTCTCTCATATGGTCTTAATGTTGGATAAGTAACATAGAATCCAAAGAGCTTAATTTCCATATCTTTGTAGAGTTGTCATCAATTACCAAAAAGGGAGAGATTGAAAGGTCCTAGTTTGGTTTTGGTAATTGAGTGACAACCTAGGTGAACTAATATGTGCTTATGTGAGATACACAGGAAATTAGTTCATATATGAATGAGCAATGAAGGAGCTTATTGCATATGAGACATGACATGGAGTCATGTGGCTAAGATGGTGAAGATCAAGGCAAGACTTGGCTTGATGGACTGGTTGCGAAGGTGAAGGGCAAGTTGGAGGCTTTGAAGCCGTTGGTACCGAGTGTCAGGAGGCTTGAGCAAAGACTTGGCGCCGAAGGACCAAAGCAATGGTGAAGAGCAAGTGAGGTCAAGATCGATGGACCATGGAGGTCATGTGATGATATGAAGTGGATCATATCATTTGATGATAGGTTGGTGCATGTGTTGCATTAACACCGAAGGAGATGGAATGGAATGCGGAAGGCAAAGGTACTTATAGGGCATTTCATTTCACCAGTCATAGGTGTGTAGAGAAGATTATGACCGAGTTTAGGATACATGGTCGTACTATCAAGAGGAGCAAACTTGTTTGCATATCGGTCATCTAGTGCCACTTGAGCGATCTAACATTGCGATGTTGCTAGGATCGAGTGGCGTGGTGAGAGCAAGTGAAAATCCTTTGAAAAATGATTGTGAAAATACTAACACACATGCACATGATGGTGTACACTTGGTGGTGTTGGCACATTTGCAAAGGAGAAGGTGTTGGAGTTGATTTGGATCAACTCGGAGAAGTTTCGGAGAAAGCTTTGGTTGGAAAAAGAGGAGTGATGGATCTTGGATTGGAAAACTGTACTAATCCTTTGTGCTTTGGATCTCGTATTCATGTGGGTTGTGTAGCCCTCTGAATAAGCTTTCCAAAATGTCCAAGATCATCGAAATCGGAGTTCAGAGCTAAGAGTTATGGTCGTTTTAGCGCGGAGAAGTTTTGGCCTAGAGGTAGTACCGCCATAAGGCCGGTACTACCGACCCCTCCGTGAACAGATCGCATGCTCTCTGTGTTGGGCCATTTTTGGCCTAGAGGTAGTACCGCCATAGGGCCGGTACTACCGACCCTCGGTAATACCGACCCCTGGTCGGTAGTACCGGCGATCGAAGTCATTTTGAAGGTTCTCTATGTAGATCTAGATCTGGCCTAAAGGTAGTACCGCCATAGGGCCGGTACTACCGACCCCGGTAGTACCGACCCCCGGTCGGTAGTACCGACGCTTGGAGGACGTTTGGGGGCGTTCTGTGTAGATCTAGATCTGGCCTACCGGTAGTACCGCTATAGGGGCCGGTAGTACCGACCCTACTACCGCCCGTGTTAGAAAGGCGATTCTAACGGTCATTTTGACCGCTGGTAGTACCGACCGTGGCCGTGGGAGTTCTGGAAAAGGGGAAAACGGCTAGTTTATGGCTCCCCTCTATAAATAGAGGTGGCCGGCCCTTGGATAAGGTGGAGCACCCTTGGGACTTGGTGTCCATGCTTGGGAAGTGCTTAGGAGCCCTCTAACTCGCTTGTGGTTGCTAGTGTGCGAATCTATTGCGAGTGAGCGATTCTAGTGCGTTGCTTTGAGAGATTGCATCAAGTGGCACTAGGTGTTCGTGTTGCAAGTTGGTGGTGCTTGTTACTCTTGGAGGTTGCCACCTCCTAGACGGCTTGGTGATCGAGTCTCCGTCGGGAAGCCCGCGTGAAGATTGTGCGTGGCTCCGGAGAAGGATTGTGAGGGGCATTGTGCTCGTCCCGCGGGGATCGCGAAGAGCAACTCTAGTAGAGCGTGGCATTGAGTTACCCTCACTTGTGGGTGAGTTCTTGCGGCGCTCGAGTGTCGAGCTAGGTGTGGTGCCTATTAGCCGCCGAACTACCAAAGTGTGTGGTCGACACAACGGGGACTAGCTTGGTGGCAACCAAGTGAACCTCGGGAGAAAAATCACCGTGTCAACTTCGTGTTCATCTTCTCGGTGGTTTGCAAACTCCATTCACTAGATTGTATTTACTTGTTCATATACTTGTGCTAGTGTAGTTGCTCTTGTAATTAGTTAGCTTGTGTAGCATGCTAGTTACCTTCTTAGCTTATGTAGCATAGAAGTTAATCCCGTGAGTGACTAGTTGACTTGTAGTCTTGCTAGTCACATTGCTTAGTTTGTGTAGCTAAGTTGAGCTCTCTAATTTGGCTTGTGTAGCCTTGTTATTGAGCATTGCTAGTGAGCTTAGGCTTTGTGCTTTTGCTTAGTGGAATGTGTAGGAGCTCCCCGATTGATTGAGTACTAGTTGCTTAGGTTTGTGTAACCTTGCAAGCTAGAATTGTTTAGGTGAGCTCTAGCTAGCCCGGCACCTTAATTGCTTTGTTTAGGATCTTTTATAAGGTGCTTGAGAGTATAGATAGACGGGTGTAGTCTTAGCTAGACCGATAGTTGTTAATTCCGCATTTGTTTCGGTTAGCCGGTACGTTAAATTTTAGAAAGGACTATTCACCCCCCTCTAGTCCGCCATCTCGACCCTTCAGCCACGCAATCTACAAATAGTTTTGGTTACGTCGGCAAAAAAAGAAAATCATCCCTCCCGCCAACAAACCAACATTGATAAGCAATTAAGCATTATAGCTGAAAATGGAATATAATAACTGTATTTACTATAAATAGAAAGGTCGTGCAAATTGACTATATTACGATCGGCCGTAATATAGCTGCTTTCTTTTTTAAAAGTATTGTAGCACTTTCGTTGTTATTTAACAAACTTTGTCCAAATATAGACTAACTAGAGTCAAAAAAATTTGTCTCGACATGTAGATACTAAAAGTACAATTAGTTAATTTTTTATATACATTTAATACTCCATGTATACATCTAAAGATTGATGTGACGGGGAATCTGAAAAAATTTAGGGAAACTTGGAGAAACTAAACAAATATGGGGATAGTTCACAGTTAAAATATAGTCGGCAGTTTACTGATAAAATATGAGGATAGTTCACTGATAAAATATGGTCGGCAGTTTACTCATAAAATATGATCGATAGTTGACCAATTAGTATATGACTATATGATGGTAGATAAATAAGTAGAGGTTCGCGTAAGACAAATGAGATGGTAATACAAGCACTGAGACATAAGCTTTAGACATATTCAGACTATCAGCTTTAGACATATTCAGACTATCAATATAACGTAATACCCTACGTCCTGTGTTTCGATATATTATATTGACGCTAGACTAAGCCTAGGATTTGTATTGGGATTGTCGTCTAGAAAACTCATATCCCTTCTTATATACTCTTTAGGGGTAAGGTTGCAAGAAAAAAATATCTGAGTTGATATATATATTACAACATCTATAAAATAGTTTTAGAAGATTATATCTTCTATCATCTGGGCCTGGACCACCTCTGAGGGTAAGGCTCATGTCACATCATGCGGATATCTGAGAGTATATTCCCCATAGCTAGCCCTCGAACGCCTTGTATTTGAAGAGTAATACCATCTTGACTTTGTTCAAGCAATCAATCTGAAACCGAGCAGTGGAAGTGAAGATCCGACCTGTTTATCTAGTAGGTAGACCTTGGACCGAGTCAAGCAAATTTTGTCCATATGATATAAGGAGCTCAAAAAAAACAAATATATCTTTTCAGGAAAGTGTACAGATTTAAAGCTTTGCTTGTAGAGGCAAAATTTGTCAATGTGGAAAATGTGATGCTACAATAAATATATGCTAATGATGGATGAGTTTTTTTTGGAAAAGATCACTCTTCCCTATGTGGCCTTTTTTCTTTTGAACTTATCTCTATGACCCTGAAACAAACTTTAATTACTTCTATGGCCTTCCATCCGTTTTTGCCACTTGACGATGTTAATTCAAGGGTAAAAAGACCGTTTTGCCCCTGGCATAAAAAAATAAATTTTGTTTGTTTGTTGTATATTTAAAGTAATATTAAACAAATAAATTTATACGTAACCATATTTCTTTTATGAAATATTGTCATGTGTGAATTTATTTTTTTAATATTAATCCATATATAAAAAAATTTGAAACTCTACAAATTTTTTAATGCTAGGGGTAAAATGGTCTTTTTACCCTTGACTTAACGCCGTCAAGTAGGAAAAACGGACCGTCAAGTAGGAAAAACGAACAAAAGGCCATAGAAGGAATGAAAGTTTGTTTCAGGGCGATAGAGGTAAGTTCAAATAAAAAAGGGTCATATAAGGAAGAGTCATTATTTCTATGGCCATGTAGGTAAAAAGCTCATGATAGATTAACTGAGTTTAATAAATTCGTCTCGCAAATTAGGTCTTGCTTAGTTGATGGGCCAAAAGTTTTTAGGTGTCACATCAGACATTTCGATAATAATTTAGTCTATTAAAAATAGACTAATAAGCAAACAAATTATATATTTAGTTTTAACAAACTTATAAAATCTAATTAATCTATCATTAACACATGTTTATTATAACACAACCTTGTCAAATCATGGACTAATTAGGCTTAAAAATCGTCTCGTAAAGTTATCACAATCTGTATAATTAGATATTTTTAGTCTATATTTAATACTCCAAGTATGTGTGCATATATTCAATGTGGAACTAAACGAGACTTTAGATTATCTCCAAGACTTCCCAAAATACTTTCCCAATCCTTTAATTTTTGGTAAGATTGAAAAAATACATCTCCAACAACTTCCAATTCCACCTCGCAATCTTAGAGTTGGAAAAAATGGCCTCAACACGCGCAAAGATGCGTGCAAGCCTCTCGCGCGTATCCTCCTCCGGCCACCTCCGATTGGTTTGGGTGAGCCTCTCTTTTGAACCGCGCCGAAGTACTTGACTACCCTGTGTTTGGTTTGGGGATGACGTGGGATGAGTTGGACCTGACCTAGTTTTGTGGGTTGGGTTGAACCCATTTCTTGTTTGGTTTGAGGGTTAGGTTCAGGGTTGGGTTGGACCCATTTTTTGTTTGGTTAGAGTGTTGGGTTGGAAAGGGTTGAGACCGCTGACACATGGGGCCCATGTGTCATTCTCTGGGTTATCTTCTTTTTTCACCCACCTCTGTTCAGGCCCACCAACGCACGACTACTACTGACACCTGCTGCTACCACCACTGCACCCCCACCTGCGTCCGCGCCGCCCACCGGCGACCGCGCCCATTCCACCGGCTGCAGGCAACCACACCCCCATCTGCGCTGCCCACCCTCCTTGCTTGGCCTAGGCGTCGCCTCCGCCTAACCGTGGCCGCGAGCGCAACTTCCGCCGTTGCTTGGCCCGATCGCGGCCACGGGTGCCGCCTCCGCCGATGCTTGGCCCGACCGTGGCCGCGAGCGCCGCCTCCGCCGACGGTTGGCCCGACCGTGGCCGCGGGCACCGCTTGGCCCGACCATGGCCGTGGACGCCGCTCCAATCGTGGCCACGGGCGCTGCCTCCACCGCCGGTTGGCCCAACCGTGACCGCGGGCGCCACCTCCGCCGCTACTTGGCGCGGTCGCGGCCACGGGCATCACCTTTGCAGTCCCCGAGCGCTCCTCATCTCTGCTTCGAAGCTCGACTCATCCAACCTAGGTGAACCCACACAGTCTCTTCAATTTGGAGGAATGAGATGAACCCACATTTGAAGGCATATTCTCATCTGGGTCCAACCTACTTCAACTCGTTCTCCAAACCAAACAGCAGGCCACTTGGGTCCAACTCGGGATACCCTACTCCAACCCCCAATCCAAACACACCTACTTGAGCCAGATGTCAGCGTAGCCCAACGGGTCCTTGAGCTGCACACGGATTGCGTCGCCAATAGCCATGATGGCGTTTCACGAAGCAGCGCTTCGTCGTGCAGGGAATCTCGGTGTTGAAAGCTGGGATCTTGGAGCAGGTGGGGGCTGGGGCGCACACCGTCACCAACGTCATTTTTTGCTTGCTCGGCTCCTTCACCGTCATCATCACAATCATGATACTCGTAGATGTAATCCTCCTCGTCGATGTCGTCATCTGTTGAACTCGAGCATGTAATCCTCCTCGCCAGCGCCATCATCGTGAGGCGGCCTGAGCATGTCGTCCGCGAGCGTTGCCTCGTGGTCGGTGCTATCTCTTTGTGGTGGTATTTTTATATTTTAGCTCTTTTTAAAATATTTTTTTATAAATAGACCTGTTTAAAAAATTTGTTCAACAATGGGACACATGGGTTGGCGTCATGGGATATGACGCCGAGCCACGCCGAGCAATCCTCAGCGTCATGTCTCATGACGCCGAGCCACTATAACTCGGCGTCATGTCTAATGACGCCGACTCCTATGTCTCATTTTTGAACAAATTTTTTAAATAGGCCTGTTTGTAAAAAATATTTTAAAAAGGTCTAAAATATAAAAATATCACTCTCTCTATGCTAATGCTACTGGTTGGCTGCTTACTGCTACCCGCCTGCACGAGCATGGAAGGAGGTCGGGTGATGTCATGCGAAAGAAGAAACTCATATAGAAAACAAAATCTCGTGGGACCAAATTTTGTTATTTAGGAGTGATTCTTGGATACTCTTGGAGATGGTTTCTTAATTCTGTTTAGGGAGTTGAAAAACACTATGTTTTTGGAAGAAAATATTGAATACACATGGAGATGCTCTTAGTCTTTATTTAAGCAGTTAGTTTTGTAAGTAGTCTATATTTAATACTCTAAATTAGTGTCAAATATCTGATATGACAGATTAAAATTTAGTTAGGAAACCAAACACCATTTAAGAGTTTTGTAAGTGCATCTAACCCTTAGTGGGTTTTGGTGAATTGAGTGACAACATAATTAAAGGTCTAACAGTTTGCTAAGTGTATCAAAGGTTCAACAAGAAAAGCAAACTTGATGGTATTCCACATAGTGCTAAAATGAAGGCCAAATTGTGTATTGTTGTATTGAAAGATTATGGAAACAATCTAGTTCAGTCAAAAGACAACAATGCAAACGAATTGATGAAATAGCTTTTATGCTTTGGGATATCATAGTATCATGACAAAGCAAGCACATTTGACATGATAAATAAGACATAAGTTGATGATTTGAATGGTCTCAACAATGGGTTACTTTTCATGATCAAGAAGAGTTTGATAGTGAACTAGCTTTGATCAAGATTGAAGAATGAATCAAGAATGCATAAGTAAGTAAATGTCAAGCAAAGGTCAAATGTCAAGGACTTAACTCATATTGGATACATGTCGTCTCTATGTTGGTTTGCTTGTATGGATAAATATTTGGAGAATCACTTTGTATTGATTTGATCAAGCTAGAAGTATGAAGATATATATTGAAGCATTAAAGGTGTCAAGTCAAAATGAAGAGGATTTAAGGAACTGTGAATTGGCTTAACCAGATTGGTGTTGATTCATATATGACACTCTACGTGAAACTTGATTGATCTCAACACTCATATCTATAAAATGTTCAAGCAATGATCACAATATTAAAAAAAATGGTTTTTAATGGATACTTAATATGATGTGACTTGAGTATGGCTTGATAGGGTGAAGATAACAAGAAAAGGGCTTCGAGGTATTAAGCAAAGGTGAAGGTCAATGAGACTGAAGTACTATGGATAAAGTGAAGAAGAGAGTACTTGCATTGAGTCGATATACTAATCAAGCTATGAGGAGTCATATCGTGTTGAGGATCAAATCATTAGTGGCAGTGACTTGAAGCCATGAAGTTGAACTCATATATGGTGAAATGGTTCAAGTCACATGCTCAAGGTATATTTGCTCAAAGAGATGAGACAGTCACAATTGGTTGCAACCCCTATGAAGTGACATTAAGAAGAAATGACATATGAAGATATTGAAGACTCAAGTGGTTAATTATATAGATATATCGTACTATCAAGGGGGATGCAACACGAATCATAGACAAGTCTCAAGTGCTCAAACTAACCGAACCCGAGTGCTAACCTGATAGAAAACACTTAGAACTGCACCTGCACTTATTGATCTTGGGCTTGTTATTTGTAGGGTTGGATAGCCCTTAAAACAAGCTTTCCGGAAATTCCAAGATCACTGAAAGCAGAGTTCGGAGGAAAAAGTTGTGGTCATTTTTGTGAGGTGGTCTGTGCTGTTTTTGGGAGGGCGACAGTGCCGCCCCTTAATAGCCACAACGGCTAGTTTTCGAATTCTAACGGCTATTTTGAGTGGGTGAGTATATATACCTATCCCACGCCCCTGGACTTGCTGCTGATGTTTCAGACCTTGCAGAACATTTTCAAAGCCCTTGAGAGCTCTTCCAAACCCTCTATTTGTGAGAGTAAATCACTTAATGTGTGATTAAGTATTAGGGCTATGTGATTAAGAGATAGAGAGCAGATTAGAGCATTTCTGTAGCACCCAGTTTTAAAGAACACAACCAGGTACGCCATATGTGTGCTCAGAAAGTCCACACATACAACCACAGAGGAAAAGATATCAAAAACAGTGTTCTAGATATCAAAAACAACACTTACATCAAAGTTAAGTGGAACCAAAACTAATCTTCTCTTCATACTTCATTCTTCACAGGGACAGTTGACTAGGGGTAACATACGCCTAGCATTTCTGTCAGTATTCTGGAACTCATCTGTGTCTTCACCACGCTTCCGCTGCGTAACTCTGATGGAGACTGGGGTGTGGGGAAAATAGCAAGGGTGAGCACATGTCGTACTCAGCAAATATAACACAGGGTTATGAAGCTCAAAAGGCTAGACACGGTTTTACTACGATTAGCACTTTTAATTAAGTCAATATTTTAGCATTAGATAGTCATCAAGTTGTGCTTACATCCCATTCAAACCATATGAATAATATTATGAGCAACCACATCAAAGATTAACAAATTAACAGTAACATGAACATAAAGTGTATATTGTTAAAGTTATTAGTCTGTGAGTTTTTCGGGCCGCTCGTGACCGTGAGCACGGCTGATATATCAGTTTTAATACTCTGCAGAGTTTGTACATCTTTACCCGTGAGCCGTGATCCCCATGTGTCAGGGGTTGCAAAGCCCATATCACCTCTACCAAGGAAGTGCGGCAGGGTACACTATGAAGTCTTTCGAAGTTCCCCTAACAAGATAGTTGCCACTAGGTTTCCAATCAGCAAGCAGTTATAGAAACCCCCTTTCCGATGACACATTCCTTCCCGGCTATACACATGAGACCAGAGGTTGTCCTATACCCGTCTCGTCAAGCCCCTTTTGTGCCCTTTCAGGTAACCACCATCAAGCGAGGAGAGGTCCTCGAACCAACTAAAACCAGAGCCATGTAGCCCTCACGGTTGTACTGTATGTCCCAGCTTTTGCCGACAGAAGGATCATTTAAGGGGTCAGATGTTCACATTAGCATATAAACAAGTTATCAGTATGTGTTGCACATATTATTAGTCATATCGTTTGTTCATTTAAGTTGGAGTTAAGCACTAGAAGATCTACCCATATGCATAGATCCCATGGTGGCAAGGTATAAAGTTGAATCAACTAGGAAAACCTATGGTTTGCATATTAGATACATGCATATGAATAGTGAATTTTAAATGAATAGGCAAAAGGATGGTCCCATGTTATAGTTGCCTGTTACACTTGACCAATTCTCACATCTTTAGTTCTGGGTCATCACCTGCTGATCTTTAGCGCGCACAACCAGTCGTCGTCTACTCGTAGCAAGCACAACACATGAGCAAACATACAAACAAACAACCAGAGAACTAAGAACAACGCAATACAAAACGAAACAACTACTAAAAGTGAGCTTGCTACTACGGTCGCGGGATCGCACGAAACGACTAAAACACGACTACTGCTGAAAGACACGTCTATCGGGAGTTTTATATTATAAAAAGAAGAACTACCGACTTGTTTTATTTTAATTAAATAAGATCATGACAAGATATTAATTCAGATTAGACAAAACATATTTTAATTATAAAGTCGGGTTAGACAATCATATTTTATTCATAAATATTATCATATAATTTAATCAAGTTAAACTTTATAGTAAAAGAAAATAAAAACATGTGAGAGTATCTAAATGTATTTTATATGACAACGGTTAGCCTAATCAAATTATAAATTAAAAACATATATTTATGTTGGAAACTAATCATGTTAACATTTATGTATAAAATATCGAAGTATAAAACCTATATTGATTTTAATTATAAATCAATTATAGGTTTATTAATTAATTTAATATTTAACTATATATGAAAAATCATGTGATATAAGAAGTGTTAACACTACTGCGTAGATCAGGCGACACGAAACTAACGCAACTGAAACGGACTAAAACAAAGATGAGATGATTAAACGGAAAAAGATTGAACTGACATTACAAACCAGTGGCAAAATCGTAATTACTTTGTCTTGTTCCTTGAGATACCGTACGTGCTGGACATGGCTACCATAGCCATGGCTGATGGCTGCCTGTTGCTGCATCGTGTGGGAGGGAGGGAGGCACTCGGCCTTGGCCTCGGCGGCCCGAGGCGCCCGACCGCGGTGGTGGCCCACGGCCGCGGAACCCGTGGCTGCCTGCACAGCAAGCCCGAGCTGCACCAGCAAGGTGTCGCGGCTGCTTGCAGGGTCCGCGAGGAGGTGACCCGGGTGCGAGGAGTGCGGAGATGGGACGCAGTGGTGGTGCGATCCTGGCCTGTCGACTGGGAGGAGGACGCGCCCGTTGCTGGAAAGCACCAAGGAGATGTTGTCTGCCATGGACGTTCACCGGAAAGTCTGATCGGAAGAGAAAGAGGAAAGAGGACGCGATCAACGGGTGATGAATCCGTAAAAAAGAATATGCGACGGTGTAGAGAACGAAAAGGCTACCTCGTAGTTGTCTCGGAATTCGCCGGAGACGATGGAGATGATCGGAAACGATCGTCGAACCTTCGCCGGAAGTTCGCTGGACCTTTACAGGGTGTTTGGTTGGTGGAATCAAGCCATACTTCATGAGGTGACGCATCGTGAGTTTATCCCATGAATTTTGGCGGATCCAACTCATTCTTCATGTATATATATTAATTATTGACTTATGAGGAGTGAGGTGGTGATGCATCAACTCATTCCATTCCACTAACCAAATAGAAAAAGTGAGGAGTGAGAAGATGATGGACCACCTCATTCCTTGAACCAAACACATCATTAGGGTTGCGAAACTTCGGCTTCAGATTTGGATCTATAGAAGTGGCGGCTCGCGAAACTGATCGTACTTTTGGACTCAGGGCGTCGAGACGAACACTGGCATGTATATATAGGTAGGGTTTGGATAAGTCACAAAAACGAGATATTTTCTTATTTTCGGAATTAATTAATTTCGAGATTAAAATAATTCCAGAAAATTTCAGAATTGTTATTTAAGCCACGAAAAATACTCTGATGGCTCCGAAAATTCTGCGAAAATTCTCAGAGACATTTTGAAACATGATGAACCAAATAAAGTATTTGGAGCTTATGAAAAGATATTTTAGAGCATCTAAAAATTAGATTATGCTTGCAGAAAGATCGAAAACTGTTCCGGAAAAGGCTAGAAAAATAACCGAGAAGTTTGTTGCGATATGATGATAGATGATAGACTTAAGAAGTGATTTGAGACATAAGAAAAAGAATTTCGAAAAAGTCCAACAAAAGGATAGAGATGGAAACGATAAATTTGGTTTTAAAAAAGATATAAACAAACCAGATATAGATAGACAACCTACCAACGTGTTTTAAAACTCTATCGATTCATAACACAAGGTCAAACAACAACCAAACATCACATCAAACAACCCATCAAATTAGTTTACCAAAATTTTAAAAATTCTTGATTTACTACAACTAAGTGGTGCTAGCTAGCTCCAGCTAAACTGGATCAATTTTATAAAAATATTAAAATTATTTATTTTATTTAGTGTTTTCTACTCACAACCCAAAATCAGAAATTTTGGGGTGTGACAATTCCTAACCTCGAGCACTTGTCGGGCTTCGTCGATCTTCGTGGTGCATCTATTACTCTTGGAGGTGAAGCCTCCTAGACGGCTAGGCATCGCCCGATGAGCTCCCGTGCTTGTGGTGAGCAACGGGATCAGTTTGTAACCACTCATTGCAGCTAAGAAATCACACCTCACTTCAAAAGTTCATTCTCTTGGTTTGAGATCGAGGAAAAGAGCAAACCTTGGTGGCTAGCCCGTACAAGTGAGTTCATTCTCTTGATTTGAGATCGAGGGAAACAACAAACCTTGGTGGCTAGCTCACCCTTGTATAGATACCTCAACAACGTAGACATAGGCAAACCTTAGTGGTGAGCTGAACCACGAGATAAATAACTTTGTCATGTGTGCTTCATCTTTATATTCTTGCAGTTCTTATTGAGGTATAATTCTAAGATTTGAGTTCATTCTTTCTTTGACAAGGTTTTTGTGGTATACAGTCTTCGAGTTGTATCTTATCTTTCTACTACAGGGTTAAACTGCTTAGAGTATCTAGTTTCTACCTGTAAAATTTTATTTTTCTCCGCTTATATTTTGAAGAGCGGCAGTGTCGTCCTCTAATTTTATGGAATCTAGAGCTGAAATTTTACAGGGTTGTCACTAGATATCTAGTACTCAGTCTTACACTTTGGATAAATTTGGACTTAGGGCCGCAGGGGGACAGTGCCGCCCTCAAAGGGAGGTAGTGACACCCATAGTTTTAATTTCTGTTTGAGCTGAATTTCCCTCCTGTGGGCCTTCTAGGCGACATGTTTGTTGGAGTTGCTCTTAGTGTTAAGTGACTGTGCACCCACATCATACAAGCCATTGACAGGTGGGACCCGCTTATCAGATCAGATTCAAACATCCTTCTCGTCGGAGCCGTCTCGGCGGCGGCGAAACAAGCCGGGGACGGGGAACCAACCCTATCAGAAAGGGGCGCGACCGATGCTAAGACCGCAGACGACGTGGAGAGTTTCCCTCCCCCTCCTCCTCGTCCGCCGCTGCTGGAGAACCGCGGCCAGCCCATCTCCTGCCGGTGACCGGCGGCTCTCTTTTCTCCCGTGAGGGCATTCCCACCCCTATCCCGGCCCCTTCTTTCTTCTCTTGCCCTCTTC
Organism: Coix lacryma-jobi var. lacryma-jobi; assembly: GCA_009763385.1. Taxonomy (NCBI): domain Eukaryota; kingdom Viridiplantae; phylum Streptophyta; class Magnoliopsida; order Poales; family Poaceae; genus Coix; species Coix lacryma-jobi. The sequence goes on from CM019826.1 coordinate 34,527,464, forward strand.
GTTCTAACGTTTCAGCGGATCCGCAAAATTAGGGTTTGCAAGCGGCGGATGAGCACGCTGTCGCAGCCCAGGTTCGCCCCTCTCCCTACGGAGCAAATTGAATCCCAAACAGATGCCGGTCAGTCCTCGCCAGCCCTGAATGAAATCTTAAGGAAGCTAATCACTGACACTTGCAACCGTGGAATTGCTGTGCGATCGATGCTAATATTTGTTTCGGGTTTTGGCTTCTAGGGGCTGCCGGGTACCAGTTCCGGCTGGTCTCTTACAACATCTTGGCCCAGGTGTGTCTGTTTTTGCTTAGCTTTCTGGCATAGGTGGATGATGGTGGGTTGCCAACCGTGCCTAATAGCTTGCTGTTGCAGGTTTATATTAAGAGTACGTTTTTTCCTCATTCTCCATCTGCGTGCCTCAAGTAAGCCCTTGATTGACCAGCTGTTTGTGCTTTTTATTGGATTTTTCCTTATAGTCATGGTACTTGTATGGTTCTAAATTTCTAATGCTGTATAGTCATGGTGTTTGAGAAAGCTACAAATTGTTGACATTTCCTTATCTAACTATTTCCATGTGGCTTACTTGAACTAGGCTTCATAAGTGGAACAAAGTGATATTGAAATATACAAATTTGGTTACCCAGCAGATCTTAATCAAACTGGATGATGTGTTTGTTAAGCAATACAACATTTAGACTTTTAAACATATATACTCCTTCGGTTCCAGATTGTAGGTTGTCTGACTTTTCTAGATGCATATTTTTTTGCTATGTACCTAGATATACACTATGTCTAGATTCACTGGAATGGAGGGGGTACTATTACACTATTTAATTGTCACAACAGATATTGACAACATGGCCCCTAACTTATGTTCCTCTTTTATGTTTGCAAAATAGGTGGAAATCTCGATCGAAAGCTATTCTTACAGAACTGAAGAGCTTTGATGCCGACCTCATGTGCATACAGGTTGTCTTTCATATGTGAAGTTTTAACATATAATAACACCCTTTATGTTATGTCATTGTGTGGTCATACAAAGTTCTGCAGTGTTTATTGTTACTTTGGTTACTTTGCAGAATATGTTGGCTTTTCAATTCAAATTTTTTCTTATTATCTAGGGTTTTGTAGCACCCCGAAATTTTGCCAATGAATATGAAGAAATCCAACAGATTGTGCTTTGTGGCATTGTTGGCCAGGTATAGAGGAAGTCGCATCCTACCTTGTGTGTGCCATCTTGTCCAAAAAAAGGAGAATCCGCTTCTTTTCTTCCTATCCTCTGAGTCCTTTCTATATTCCTGGCTTTCCTGTCTTTGCCGTCTATCCACAGGGTGCTTCTTCTGTTCCTTGTCACCCAGGAGCAGTAGCAAACATCATTTGCTTATGATACAATACCTGTGCTTATGCTGAGAATGAGGAAAGGGGTTGCAAGATGGAGTAGTAAACAAGTAATGGTGTTTATTTCTTTATCTTATGAAACAATTCCACCCTTTCACTAGATGGCATCAATGACATGGCCCAGTAGTGTTTGTAATGTAATGTTAGGCTAGTACGTCTTAATTTTACTTTCCTCTCAGAAACTGAATTTGGGTTTTGCCCAACTAGATTCCAGCTACCACATGCAGTTCAAAATTATCCTTGTCCTATTTATTTACAAATATTTTTTTTGGGATGTTGGCATACCTACTATCAATGGCCATTCTCTTTTGTGTGGAATGATTCTCTTCTGGTTCATACCTGTAAGCAATATATAATTCATGTGACTCACACAGGAGTTGGATGAGTATGATACCTTCTACAAGAAAAATATGGAAAACTCTGGATATTCAAGTATTTACATTCAGCGATCTGGAGACAAAAGAGATGGCTGTGGTATATTCTATAAACCTAAAAGGTATTAATATTTTCCCTTAAACATGTCACAACAGGCAGTGACCCGAGGGAAAAAAGTAGCATTTAAGCTCACCCATCAAAATATGTGTTCTCTTGCATCCAATTTACTATGGACGATTTCATGGAAACTGATCATTAATAGCTACGTGTCTTCAGTTTGGGAACAATTTCTTCTAAATAAATGATCAGTGATCTACAAAGTTGAACATGGAACATGTTTGGTCTTCTGGGACTTGGCATCTTTATGTGCATTGCAAAAGTATTTTAACCCCCGTCACTTTTCTTTGACTCTCTCTTACCTTTGCAGTGCAGAACTGGTTCAGAAAGAAGGAATACATTACAATGATTTAGTGGAAAAATACGTTCCTAGTGATCATGTAAATAGTGCCCTGGAAAATAATTCTTCAACAGAAGAAGGTAGTTGGACTTGTATCCTACTATAATATCTCATTTGAATCACAGTGGGGTGCTCTGTCATGAATCTTTAAAGTTGTAATTTGTGCTAATAATGCTACTTACAAGCTATATATTAGAACATGCTGTTTTTTGTTTTGTTCTTAAGCTTAATAAATTTGTCCATTGGAGGTGCATTATATATCAGTGTCTAACGAGTTAACAGACTCCTCTAACCTCATACTGTAGTTATTTCCTGTACTTTGGATTTATCTCTTGCCTGGTCTGATGCTTAACATCAATACTCCATGATGTTTTTCTCTCCTTTTCCAGACAAGAATGCAAAACCAGATAATAGAAAGCGTGGAGATCCAAATGATCCACGCGTAAGATTGAAGCGTGACTGTGTTGGTCTACTCGCAGCTTTCAAGCTTAGTGATCCTTGTGATCACATTTTAATTGTTGCAAACACACATATTTATTGGCAAGTGAAACAAAAAATTTTACTCTCTTTGGAATATGCTTTCACAATTCACTGGATATTTTTGTTGTATTTGGTCTTAGCTATATTGGTTGACAGCTTTCCAGCAATTGTATAAATTTCTGGTTGATGCATAATTCTGTAGGGACCCAGAATGGATCGATGTAAAGTTGGCTCAGGCAAATTATCTTCTTTCGAGAGTATCTCAGTTTGAGCAACTTATCTCAAATAAATATAATTGTAAACCTTCAGTTGTCATTGCTGGTGACTTCAATTCAACCCCTGGTGACAAGGTATGCCTTGCATTTATTTCATTGCTTCCTGAAGCTGATTGACTTGTTATAACGTCATGTCGTGCTTTTGCTATTATTTATGTCTAGTGTAATGCAAAGTACAATTACAACCATCATAGATGTGATTCTGAGATATCTTTTTTTATATATATAAAATCCCATTGGGTGTATTACGTTTTTTCGGTCGTGAATGGACCACATGGGATGCAAAAATATACTATAATGAATTTACTTATGGATGTAATTGTAGATCCATGTTCTATTGAATGATATTAGAAAGGGAACTTCATGCACAGCAACTCACATATTGGTTTTGTGATATATCAATCTGTTAACCAGTGTTGATTTTGGGTTCAATACAACTTTGTCGCACCCCATCTGATTACTACTACAATTTTCAGGTATACAATTACCTTGTATCTGCCAACCTAGAATCTACATATGAAGCTCCAATCAAGCTACGCAGCCTTTATGCTGCGAATGGAGGGGAGCCAGAGTACACAAACTACACTCCTGGTTTTACTGGAACACTGGACTACATATTCTTGTCGGATGGTAGTTCAATAAAACCTACTAGCCTACTTTGTTTGCCGCGAGGGGATTCTGAGGATGTGAAAGGAGGCTTGCCCAACTTTCGACATCCTAGCGATCATCTACCAATTGGTGCTGATTTTCTGGTAGTTAACAGCTAGTGCAGGTGTTGATTGCATTTTTCAACAGAAATAGTAAATGCCGTTGAATAATTTGAGTTGTTAGTTCAAGTTTCAGAGTTTAAATATAATATCTCAAGGAACAAGCGTTTCTTTTCTTTTAGAGCCAATAACGATTAACAATGCACATTTTATTCATCAAATTTTAATATGATAGTGTGTATGGGCATTGTGGATTTTGTTCTTATATTTTTTAAAATGACTCTTCTTTCTTCCGTTTTCTCGTACTGAGTATAGAGGGGTCGAGGGGATTGGCAAGTAGTCCTATGCATTGTGGATGGCTTACTTAATAATACTTAAAAAAATTGAATTAGGGTCTGTTTGGTTCATGTTTAAAACCTGACCTGGCTAGCTAAGTAAACCTGGGTAGCTGAAGCCTGGCGCAGTGCAAGATGCGGATGTTTGGTTACATTGTCTATCTTAGCCTGGATAAGAAATTCGGTGTTTGGTTGGCTGCTTTGTGTAATGTACAATCACCGTCATTGAACACTAGTATGTTTACCACCGTTGAAGCATTTTATCGAATAGCTGGTGGGCATGGATGCGGGTGGGCACCTCGCCATCGCCATGGATGGCCACCCTCGTTGCCGGTCAACATAGCCGCAGGTTGGAGGTGGGAAGCGAGATCCGGAAGCGGAGGTGGCTGACGGAGTACGTGCGCCGAAGGAAGGGGCCGACAGAGCGAGGTCCGGGAGCAGAGCTCAAGCTCCGTACCTTCTTCTTCCCTGTGCTCGGACTACGTTCGTGCTTGGACCTCGACCACAACACAGGGTCGTGCATGGCCTCCGCCACACGAGCTCCCCGGGCGACAATGTGGATGGTCGCGACCTGCAGTTGTGCGAGCCCAAGGCTACATAGCCACCGTGCGAGACTGCCGCCGCGCCACGTGAGCCCTGCCGAGCGACCTGGCCTGCTGCCGCAAGGGTGGAGGAGCTGGAGTAGCGGTGGCGCATGAGCGTAGAGGAGCTGGAGTAGCGACAGCATGCGAGGGCGAAGGTGTGGCGGCATGCGAGGAAGGGGGTGAAGGAGCTACGGGCAGTAAGACGAGTCCTCCCCAGTCCCCACGCGCTAGCCAAGCCTGGCCAGGCCTCGAGTGGGTCGGTGGCCACGATTAGCCTGGCTAAGGCCCAAAACCAGCGAACCAAACATCTCATTTTTTATCTGCTCGAGCCTGGACCAGGGTTGCACAGGCAACCAAACACACCCTTAACAATCGAGATTCCTTGCTGATACTCTACTCTAATAAATAAAAAAGAAATCATCTATTTAATGAATAGCATGAGATTCATTGAGTTCTTGTCGCACTCCTTTGTGAAAGAGTAGAATGAGAAAGCTAGCGAATCATTGATAGAAGAAAAAAAAGGGATAACAACTATGGTTAAGGAATAAGAGAGGGTTTGGGGATGGAGGGACTTAACCCTCACGACTTATATAGTCCGCTAGAAATTTCATTGTTGTCAGTATTGACATGTAGAATGAGACTCTCTTTATCCTTGTCCGATTAATCCACTTTTTAAAAGATCTCGAAAACTATGAATTGAAGGATTTGATTACTCAATATTCGATTGAAATAGATTCATAATAATTCAAAAAAAATCTGAATTTTCTATTTCATAATCATTCCTATTTTTATTCTAAAAATAAAATAAAGAACCTATATTATATGGATTTTGTGATTAATTGTTATTACTTCGATTCGTTAGAACAGCTTACATCGAGTCTGCACCTATCCTTTTCCTTTAGGGTTGTGTGCAGCAAATGTGATTCTTCTTCCCAGAGCTCCGCGTGCAGCCAAAATTCAGGTAGGTATATTGCCATCAGCTGGAGTAGCATCATCTGCAGTTCAAACTTTTATGTTGAACGCAGTCCCAACTTGTTTAACTGAGTAAGTTCAACAGTCAACACTAGGAAATGAACCTCGTGGTGTTATCCCCGGATTTGAAGAACGTGTGTATCCAATAATTTATTTTAAGGTAAAAAAAATGTTCTGGTTGTGTTATCTCGGGATTTTGAAGAACGTGTATTTAATATTTTGGGCCTGTTTGCTCACAACAGCTTCATAAGTTGTTGTAAGCTGTTTTTTTTTTGTCAAACATCTTTTTCCAAAACAGCTTCACCCATGAAACTATTTTATTCCCTCTCTCACAAAATCACAAGCTGAGATGAAGCTAAAAAAAAGTACTTCCTCCGTCCACGAAAGAATCAATTTCTAGAGTTGTCCTAAGTCAAACTTTTTAAACTTTGATCAAATTTTTAGAAAAAATTATCAAGATTTTGGTACCAAATTTACATCATTAGATATATCTTCAAATATATTTTCATAATATATCTATTTTATATCATAGATGTTATTACTCTTTTCTATAAAGTTAGTCAAAGTTTAAAAAGTTTGACCAACACGGATTCTAGGAACTGATTTTTTCATGGACGGAGGGAGTAGCTTTTCACAGCTTATACCTCTATTTCTCTCTCTCAACAATACATGGAGTTGTTGGTGAAACTGTTTTGTCAAACAATTTTTTCTAAAATAGCTCAACTTAATCTAAGAAGTTACTCATAACGTTATTTTCTAAAAACAACTTCATCAATAAAACTGAGCTGTACCTAACAGACACTTTATACTCCACTCTAAATTCTAAGACGTTATGGTTTATTTAAACTGTCCATATAAAACACATGTAACGGGCTAAAACGACGTAACTAGTTACATAAAGTAATACTAAATCTGTAGAAGAATGGTAAACGCATGTATGTACATATATGCTCGTCGTCTGACGATAGTTCTTGAGAAGCCTTTGAGGTGTTAACACCGGACAAATCTAATCTTCTCGTATTTTAATGAAACTGAAATGAGACGAAAAGGATGAGGGTAAAACCCAACAACGAGCATTACATCATCTCCAGATAATATAAAATGTATTCTACTCTTCTTTCTTCTCCTTTTCTCTTCTCTCTTTGATCAAAGACGAGCAACATAGTGGCAGCATTGTGCATGAGGCTTCAATCAACAGGCAAGCTGGCAGCGCTGAGAAATCACCTCCTGATACTCCCATGAAGGCAGCAAGAGCAACTCCAAGATAGCCACTGATGATAGTGGCAAGGGCAAGTGCAGACATGACAAAGGCCATTACCGATCCCTCACAACCAGCAGGGCAAAGCTTTGCAATATGAACACTGAAGGGCAGGACCTTGAAAAACATAAGACCCTCGAGCAACCCGGAGAAGACAATCGTGTATATGGAGTCTGGTATTCCAACCTTCTTGTATGTTCCCTGAACGAATAACACATCTGACAACATTACGAGTGCTGTGACAAACTGCAGAACTGATAGGACCTTCCGGGCAGACATTGTTTTGAAGTACTTGTTGTATGACATGCTCCAAGCCAAGAGAGCCACTTGCCCAAATACCTTTGATAAGCCGATAACTGACGAGTCTAGTCTTAACACTTCAGTCTGATAGAAAAACATGGTCCCAAGTAGAAAAGGTATGACGGCGTAAGACACTGTAAACCATATGATCGACCAAAACATTCCAGGCATAGATAGGGCACATGACAGCTCTTTGACTTGCTTACGGATGCTGGTGAGTACTGACAGATTAGTAGGAGTAGCTGCCTTTGGGAGTTTGAGAGAGCTCTCAGGTATAGCCACGGTTGTGAAGAACTGGAGCAGGAGAAGGATTGCGAAAAACAGAAACATGATTTTGGGAGAAAAATAGCTGAGAGCAATGCCTCCAAGGAGGTTTCCTAAAGCACCAGCAGAAGAGCCGAACATCCAAGCAAACGATTGAAGCTGACCCGATCCCGATGAAGATGTCACTATCTTCCCAGCCTCCGCCACAATGGCATCATTGGCAACCTCACATACGGAAGCACCAAAGTTGCTCAAGAGGAGAAAAATGGTAAGAGCCTGAAGAGAGATATCTTGCCAAAGTGCAATTGCTAACCATGAAATTGCCTGAAAGAGAGCTGGAACCACAACAATGAAAGGGCAAGTTAGCATGGTAAATGCAAAAGTTCAGTAAGAAAGAGTAGATGCATAAGCCTTTGCAAATATATTAGTACAATGCTGACATGATTTTTATGCCCATCCGTTCATCAAGGATTTATAAATACATGCTAAATGTAGCCCCTAAAATGGTTTGGTGTGGAAACTAGGTCCCTGGGTTCACTTGGCTTCGTCTTTTGGGTACTTCTCAGGCCATATTTTCTGTTAACTGATGTGATTGACTGGGTACTTCTCAGTTCATATTTTCTGGGAACTGATGTGATTGACGGATTGAGCAAAGTATCTATCTTTGCCAGAACAATGTAGCCAACTTTAAATGCTTCAAGATAAATTTAAACACAAAGATTCAAGGGATGCTAGCCAATTGTTTGGACGGTGTTTACAAATTGAGATGCAGAGTAAAACATATTTTCCTTGCAGCCACAGTTTGAATCATGAGACATTGGAATAAGTTGGTTCACCATCCTTGAATTTCATCAAGGCACTTGTGTTGGGCAAGAAAGAATATTTTAAAGTAGACAGCTAGGGCCACATCAAAAGTTGACAGCGCATCCATGCGTGAGCTAGTTGGGTTGGGAGCTTTCTTGCTTGTGATTTGTGAATGTGTAGGACATCAGCAAGAGAGCAAATTTGGTGGAGGACCGTGTAAAAGTTGTTGCCTTGAAAGGCAAGTGGGGGAGGAAAAAGGGAAGACAAAGACGAATGGTAATTAGAAAAGAAAAGAAACAAGGTGAAAGAGAACAAAAGGAACCGGTGAGGAAAAACAAGAGGACAGGCGGTGCATCAGCATATTCTTTCCGGTGCTGTCATTTGCCATGGGACACACATGTATGAACAACACCGGAGCAAAGAATCTGAAAGATCCATGTGTGTTTATTCTGTCACTGGGAAGACAACGGGAAAGTAGAGAAATGCTACGCAAGTACGCATATTCACAGGCTTCACTAATAACTACTCTGTTCATGTTTAAGAGCTAGATTAAGGAGATATATATATATTGAATAGCACATGCAGGTTTTAACAGGCACATTAAAGTACAGAGATATATTTTAAGTGTCGGATAACAAAAATGAGTATAATTCGTGGCATACAATTCCCAGAATCAAGCAATAAGCAAGATTCGGGAGCAGCGTGTTAGATTAAGTCCTGGAAAGTTACGAGGAGAATCGTGACGATGTGAATTGGTAGTGGCAGATGCGGGTTCGGGATCTAGCAGGCAGGAAAAAAAAATTACATGAATGCAGGATATAGTAAAAGAGAATGGCCGAGAGGGCGTACCGCCGATGGCGACGTAGGGCAGGCGGCGATGGCCGCGTATGGGGACGGCATCGGAGAGGAGGCCAAGGAGCGGCTTGGCGACCATGGGCAGGTTGGCGGAGGCCTGGAGGATCTGCAGCGAGGAGGCGGCGACGCCCATGCCGTCCTTGAGGAAGAAATTGACGCCCAGCCACGGGAAGAGCCGGAAGCCCTGCACCCAGAATCCCACCCCGATCACTAGCCGCCGCCTCGCCGCCGCCGCCGCCGCCGCCGCACCCTCCAGCTCCTGCTTCTCCTCCTTCTCCATGACTGGGCCTCCTCCTCCTCTCCCCGTCGTCCGAGTTCAAATCCAAATCTTGATCCCGTCACTTCGGCTCTGTCTGCTCCTCCCGATCCAAGAGAAGAGACTGTGAGCTGTCTCCTAGTGGGTTCTCGCACCCACGCGTACGAGCACACGTAGAAAGGACATGGGAGTACGAGTACTCCTAGATTTGATTTTACTCACCGTCTCACCGGAATTGATTATTGGTGCAGCGGAACCACGCACGATGCGACTTGCGAGGAGGAGGTGAGCACGCGTCGGGAGGTCGAGAAAGGTGGAGCGGCAGGAGCGCCGCGGCCTAAAACCGACCACCACGGGTGGGCTTGATGTGAGCGGTACCGGTATGTATGGGCGAGCACGTTGGGTTTTCACCGGGCCCGCCGACCATGTGGGCCACCACTAACAATCTATTGCTTGCCGCCTCCGCCTTCGTCGCTTCTCTCTCTGATGAAGAAAAAACAAATTCTGTGTCACTATCAGGCGGTGCAGTAAATACAAAACTACTCCCTCCCTCCCAAACAAAATCTAGTTCTAAATTGTTGAGTCCAACGATTCAAAATTTAACTATATTTATATAAAATATACTGATATTTGTCATATTAAATAAATATATTTGCATTCGGCAGAAACTAATTTTGACTGTTTATTTATTTTAATTAAAATCATATAAATGTGATAATATTTTTTATAAATTTAATTAAATTGAATATAGTTTGACTTTGACAAGGTTTAGAATTATATAGGATGAAGGTAGAATTACATTTGTTTCATATATGTATTTATAGATTTGCAATTTGTTTATATAGTAGTAGTTTGATGATATATGTGCAATGTTTAAATAGGTAGAGTTAGACAGACTCGCCTAGACTCGACTATGTGCTAGGCAAGGGGTTTCTGCCTGGCCTAGGAGTAGGTGGACCGTCACATCATCGACGGCGCCAGTAGGAGAGATGCATCTGGCAGATGGGGGAGGAGGTGCTTCTCGAGCATAGTTGGACGGTAGGCACAGACGCCAGCGGGTGGTGGCAGCGACCACGTGTCTGCGCATGCGCGGGTGTGACTAGAGGAACATAGAGATGCCGAGGGGGGAGGGGGCGAGAGATGGCGGGCAGCAGTAGCCGTGTGCGGTTGAAAGCCTAGAACTGGAGGAGGATAGAGGAGGCGGATGGTATGGATAGTGTTGGAGACTAGTGGTGGATGGGGCTGGACTCTTGCTTCTTGGACATTTCTATCTATCTAAGCTCATTATTCAACTATTTATTATGTTTCTTTTATAGAAATGTCCAGAAACATAATAAAATGATTCTTTTATAAAAATGAGACGGATGGTATGGATAGTGTTGGAGACTAGTGGGGGATGGGACGGATGGTATAGAAATGTTTCTTTTATAGTATATAGTATACGTATAAAATGTCACTACAACAGAATTGGGCTTTAGCCCCGGTCGGCAAGGGCCTTTAGCCCCGGTTGCCGAGCCGGGACTAAAGCCCCCCCCCCCCCCCCCCCTCTTAGTCCCGGCTCCGGCCACCGGGGCTAAAGCCCCCCTAGTCCCGGTTGGTAATACCAGTCGGGACTAAAGGGTGCTGCCAGCGGTGCAACGCAGCAGCACCCTTTAGCCCCAGCTGGTAAGGGTCCCCTGGTTTTTCCTTTTTATTTTTATTTCAGTTCTGTTTTTAGTTTTGTTTATTTATTTAATAGATTTTCCAATATATATTCTTTGCTGCTAATATATATAATTTATATATATTATCAGCATAACACAATAAGCTTATTGCATGCATATATAATTGAACTATAGAACTACATATATATATATATGTACATAAAATTACAAACAATATACATATAGGAGTTGTTTAAATATCTATCTACACAAGTTGTACTCCAAAGTTAGTACTGTAAACCTATTACAAGTTGTACTCCATCTAAAGATCTACAGGGCATACAAATGATCATCATTATTTGGAATCAACTTCTCGTTCGTATTATAGTAGAACTAGACGTTTGGATTTATGACTTGTTCTCCAAGAAATCCTGCTATTGTCTCTTGTATTGCTTTCAATTGGCCTTGTAGCATCACTTTTTGCTTCAACCAGTCAGTCTTCAATTGGAATTAAAAAGATATTAGTTATATCTATATTATCAATATTAAGTCTATAAAAAATGAAAAGAAACATGTTACGTACTTTGATGATTTCTTCAGGAATTCTATTTGATTCTATCATCATGTACTCGCAAACATAGAATCCGCATAAGTTGGTACCCTGTTTTTGTCTCAAAATCCACCGTAGAATGAAAAGATTCATCTCGTAATAAAGATATCATATATGACATGATATAATAAAGATACACGTACATTGACGAAGGTGTAAACTTACTGGTAGTCGTGGCTTTATTGTAAGTGGGGACTTACACTGACTCATATGTTCCCGAGCAATGAATTTTTCCCAAACCCTAATCCGGCTAATGAAACATTAATAGTTGGATCATTATTTAATTAGTATACATATATATACAAGCTTAGTCTATACTTTAAGCATGCAAGCCAGGGATCAAAAAATTACCTTTGGAGGATGTCTATCATATCTTGGTAATCTTCTTGCGGTTTGCTCAACGAGTCATATATTAACACATTGCTGTGTTTGAGATCGATGACCATCAATATCCAGTGATAGCTGTTCATACACATCATTCATATATATATATATATATTATTAGGGTTAAGTAAAATAAAATGTGCACATACTTATTATTAACTATATATGTCTCACGCACTTAAAGTTGTATGGGAAGAGAATTCTTTCTCTATCTTTTTGGTTCACGAAGAACCTCATGAGATTCATACACGACTCATCGCTCCAAGTCGATGAAGGGTTTGGAGCCTTGAAAACAACATATGGATCAACAAACCCAATAGAATTGTCATGTTTATCTCTGAGCTGAGTCAAAATATCGAGTCGATCCACAAGTATGTGTGTAAGAATACTACGTACTATATACACATACTAGAGAGTTCAATGAAAACTATAAAAGAAACACTTACAAACAATAGCAGCTAAGGAGCGATTTGTCCAGTGCGTCCATATGACATAGCTGGTGTAATTCCTTCATCTGGACTAAGGTTAGGTCATCGCCACGAAAGTAGTGATGGTTCCGAATTCGGACAGAAATCCAATTGACATCACCGTCTTTAGAAGCCTCCATGCACCATTTGTTGATTGCAAACATCTGCGTACCAAGTACATGTAAGTGATTGAGGTTCATTAGACTCCTGCCCGGTGCAAAATTTCTCCTCCATTCATCAACTACTTCCGTTCGTGGAAACTCCAGCCCAGTAGCAATATTTTTAATCGTGTCGTACGGGAGACCACTATCAATGATAAAATCTTCAATTGAGTCCATCTCAGACAAAGTGGTCTCTCCAGATTTCCGTTGTACTCTGCCCATGTTTGAACTATACTGATTTTGCACAACTAACGGGGACAAAGGTCTTGATGTTTCCCCGAGCTGTGGAACACCCTTTCCCACTTTCTTCTTGCTGGATTGTTGTTCTTTTGCGGACTTCATAAGAGAGCGTTCGTAATCTGATTTTCGCGGAGCCTTTCGAGCTTCACGCATCTTGATACCATGTTGGTCCACCCTTTTCCTTAACTCTTGTGGGTTTAACAAGAGGTAAGGCTTCTCCGGGTTCCTCTTCGCTTTAGCAGCGGCGTCACATTCATCTAAAAAATTTCACACATCTTTTTTCACCGTAATTTCTAACTCCTCATCAGTCTTTTCATAAGCTAATTTCTCTTGGGCTTTTTTCCTGATGCAGGAGCCTTCTTCTTTGGAGGTGGGGCCTTTGGTTCTGTGGCGGCGGACCGCTTCTTAGGGCCGCGCGGTGGAGGCGGCGGTGTTGGAGCCCGCGGTGGAGGTTGTGGCGTTGGAGCCAGCGGTGGAGGAGATGGTGGGCCCGGTGGCGGTGTTGGAGCCCGCGATGGAGGTTGTGGCGTTGGAGCCCGCGGTGGAGGAGATGGTGGGGCCGGTGGCGGTGTTGGAGCCCGCGGTGGAGATCTTTGTGCAGGAGATGGGGTTGAAGCCGTGTCCTCCAACACATCGTCACCGCCCGTAGCACTCTGATGCGCTGGGGAATAATGACGAACTGGACTATAGTTCCTGCTACGCAAAACAACGAATGATGTGAGCATCCAACTAATATATACATATAGGAAGTTAGTGTAATAAAAATTGTTTCTCGTTCACGCGCACATTACCTATGGTGAGGATCTTGATCAGTAGGAGGAGGTTGCGGCGATGACACTCCAGGAATAATAATGAAGCGCTTGCGCCAGCAAATAAATGTCTTCTCCGCTTCACCTAAAGTCTTCTCCCCATCTCCCCCTTCGATTTCCAGTGTCACGCTGCCACAACCTGTCTCAACCCTATCCACCGAGACGCTAGCGTATCCGGCTGGCACGACCATGAATTCTTGGTGTTCTTGTGTGGTCGATAGGGTTTACAACACCGATAGCCACCTTTTTCGTGGCATTTCCATCTGGAATGTGCAGCTCACAAGTAGTAAAAGGTTCTTTAACATCATCCACGGGGAAGCGTAGCTTGGAGTCATCTTGAATGGTTGGTACTTCCGTGGAGGCGCAACTGCTTTTCATCTGACCTGGGGGCTAATGTTCGCTTGAGGCTGTTGTGATGATGTACCTTGCCCACTCGTCATTTGACTAAGTGCCGCTTGCACTTGCCTTTTGATTTCCTCCTGCATCCATTCTTCACGAGATTTCCCACGCTCTTGTGTTTGAAGAACATACTCCTCCAACTTGTAGAGCCGCTCTGCCTCCTCGTCCTTCTTTCTCTAGCGGCTTCTGTAACTTTCTCGATCCGCTTCGAAGGAATGCAACCACGAAACGGCCCCAAAGCCTCTCGTACGCCCACCGTGCTCAGGATTCTCCAGCGCGTACGTGAGTTCATCCTTCTCTGTTGGGCTTGAACTCGCCAGCCAACACCGTATTTTGTGCTTGAACTAGTCTTTGTGCTGCTCTTGAAATTTGCGGGCCCCAATCAAGCTCCCCGTCATTAGGGTTTATGGTTCCCCCATGAGCGTAGAACCAATTCCTGGACCGTTCACTCCAATTTCTTCTTATTGTCTCCGGGACTACCCCCTGGCAAGCATCTCCTGTTCCTGTCTCTCCCACTGTGGAAGGGCAGTCTTATAGCCACCTGATCCTAAATGATGGTGGTATTTCTTCTGAGCTGCATTCTGTTTGTTTACTCTGTCCCGGGCCTCGCTCTCTTGTGATCTTTTGTACTGTACAAATTCATCTCAATCGGCCCTTATCTTGACATACGCCTTAGAGTTGAAATCTGGCGTCTCGTTCTTCAGCACAAACTTGTGGTACAATTTCTTCTTCTAGTCCTGAAAAAGTGTGTCCATCTTCTTCATTGTCCACTCCCAAATTCGCCTCAGCAGCTCCTCATCATTCGTGTCGAACGAGAAATGAGCTTGGATGTCATCCCAGACTAGCTGCTTGTCAAGATTAGAGACATAACTCATCTCGGGAGCACTTCGCCTCTCTTTCCATTCACGGGCACTTATCGGAATCCGATCTCTCACAAGGAACCCACAGTGAAAGACATATTTTTGTGCATGGGGTCCTAGTGGTTGGCCTGTAGCCATATCGAATTCGTAGATTACATGACGGCCCTTCAACAGCCTCTTCGGCCCTCGTTTTGGTCTGCTCTGCCCCGTCGCAGACGTCGATCCAGAGGGCTACATATAGGTAAAGACACGAAGATGAAACTCTAATACAAGTTGAGATAAAACCTAATCAAGTAAATGTAAACCCTAACATGACATATTGTATATATACCTTGCCTGTATTGCCTTCTTCCATCTCAACTTGTTGTTCAGGGGGATTTTCATCATGCATGGTCATGTCTTCGTAATTCAATAAGTATTGACTCCCGTCATCGTCGCCGGCGATGATATTCATCATTTCCTCCTCCATGTTCTCATTTGGGTCGGCCATTTCTGCGAATATTAAAATATATATACAATATGATCGAACACATAGAGAAGCTTTATACATGTATGCGAAACCAAAACCGAAAACTAGGGGTTTAGGGGTTTAGGGTTTGGGGTTTAGGGGTTCGGGGTTTAGGGTTTCGGGGTTTGAGGGTTTAGGGGTTTAGGATTTTGGGGGGTTTAGGGTTTCGGGGTTTAGGGGTTTGAGGGTTTAGGGGTTTAGGTTTGAGGGTTTAGGGTTAGGGTTTCGGGTTTTAGGGTTTTAAGTTTTATGTGACATGTAATCGCCAACATTAAAAATAACATATATTCGTAAAGAGGCAATTCAAACATTAAAAATAACACGAAGAAACATATCTGTCAAAATATTTCTAAGTGTAAATACATGTTTAAACATATCCAAGTGATTTTCTATGGCATTCCAACGTGACACATGATTTTCTATGAACACATATTTCTAAGAGTAATAAATATACATGTTTAAACATATTCTTGTCACGTGATTTACACACCGTGGACGAGAACAACAACGGCGGACAACAGCGAGGATGACGACGGTGCGGATGACAGTGGACGGCGACGAGGTCGGTGGAGCGGTCACCAAGACTACAGGTCGACGCGGCCTGTCACTTTTCATCTACATGTGTAAACATATATTTGTTAGGTTAAAAAAACACACACACACATATATATATATATGATTTTCCTTTTTCTATAAAATATATCTATTCATATTCATTATCTGTATATATCTATTTCTATAAAAGAAGAAATGAAAAAGTTAAATAGAAAATAATCTATAAATATATATATCTATTTATATTTATTTTATATATATCACTTTCTATTTCTAAATACATATATATTTATTTTCTATATATATATACCAATTTTCTTTTTTCTATATATCTATTTATAGGTATATATTTCTTTTTCATTTCTTTTTTTTACACTCTCACACACACTGGACACACACGCACACCACGCACATTGTACACGCACACACACGCACAGGCCGTACGGCGGCGGCGTGGACACGACAGCGAGGAGGACGGCTGCGCGGACACGATGGCGAGGACGACGCCGTACGGCGCGGAGGGCAGAGGGAGGCCGAGGAGGACGGCGGCGCGGAGCTCGACGGCGAGGAGGATGGCGGCGCAGAGCTCGACGGTGCGGACAGAGGCTCGACGGCGAGGTGAGCTCGAGGGCGGCGGCGCGGACGGAGGCGAGGCAACTGCGCGTCGATCTGGGGAAGATTGGAGGGCACTGTGCCATGTGCCCTATTTACCCGGGAGGGCCTTTAGTCCCGGGCCGTATTACGCACCGGGACTAAAGACCCTTTAGTCCCGGTGCGTAATACGCCCCGGGACTAAAGGGTTGGACCTTTAGTCCCGGGCGGGCTTACGCACCGGGACTAAAGGGGTCTTTAGTCCCGGTGCGTAAGACGGCCCGGGACTAAAGGGTCCTTTCCCGCCACAGTTTTGGGTTTTCAGTATTTTGAGTTTTGTATTAAGTTTTCACTATATAAATATGTTGTAATTCTTGTTAATTGCAGAGTAAATTGAACAGTAGGCATAAAATTACTTAAAAATAACAGTTGTATATCCTTTAACCTTATTGTATAGTAGAAAATTTTGTAGCATAAATTCTTTTCTTTTTTTATAACAACGAATATAAATGTAAATAACCATTCATATTTGGTTAATGCAAAAATGTAATGTTCAATTTAAATTTAAAAAATTGTTGGCTTTCAATAGAAAATTTATTTTCATGTCATTTGGACGTTAATCTTTTGTTTATAACCTAAAAAATCATTGCCCAATTTCGTTCTACGCGACAGATTCAGTAGTTTTAGATTTTTAAATTTAGTTTTTTCTTTTTAAATATATCTTAAATCTTTCTAATTGAACAGAAAATTAAATATTTGATATACTTTCTTTTAAAAATTAGTATGGGATTCTTTTTGCTTTAGTTTACAGAAGAAAATGTTAAATTTTAGTATCTTCTTATATGTATTTTGATGATTCACATCTAGAGAAGCACATAAATCAATGATCACTACTACTAAATATATATATAAATCCATTATCAAATAAATGAAGTCTTAATTAATTAATTATTACATAATATCTTTACAACTCACTATTAAGCGGGCACAACTGCGAACCTCCTCTTGACATATGTCCCTTGGTTATGATCATTCCTTAACCATGGAGTTTCCTCATTGTTTAACAAAATGCTTGGATCTTTGTTCACTTTGAATTGCGGAATTCGATCATCTCTTTCATAATCACCTGACATGTCTGACTTGTCCTCAATTCCGACAATGTTTCTTTTCCCTGAAAGAACTATATGGCTCTTTGGCTCGTTGACGATCGAGTTGTTATCATTTTTCCCTCTTTTTGGTTTTGTAGACAGGTCTTTCACATAGAACACCTGACTCACATCCGCGGCAAGGATAAATGGTTCATCTTTGTACCCAATATTGTTGAGGTCCACTGATGTCATCCCATACTCCTTGTCGACTGTTACCCCACCTCCGGTACCGGTCATCTTGACCCATTTACACCGGAACAAAGGGACTTTAAAATTAGGTGCGTAGTCTAGTTCCCATATGTCATGTATGCGGCCATAATATGTTTGTTTGTTCCCATTTGGATCCGTGGCATCCACGCGTACACCACTGTTTTGGTTGGTGCTCCTTCCGTCTTGGGCTACTGTGTAAAATGTATTCCCATTGATCTCGTACCCTTTGTACGTGCTGATATGCCACGATGGTTGTCTGGCCAACAAATAAAGCTGCTCATCTATGTTATCATCACTCTGACATTGTTTTCGCAACCAATCACCGAAGGTTTGCATGTGCTGACGTGTAATCCAAGATTCACTCTTCCCGGGCCACTTGGATCGAAGGAAATCCTTATGTACCTCGATATATGGATCGACCAATGAGGAGTTTTGTAGAACTGTGTAGTGTGCTTTATCGAAGTAATCGTCTCCTGTACCGATATATGTTTTCTTCCCTAGTGTTCCCTTGCCACTGAGTCTGCCCTCGTGTCGCGATTCAGGAACGCCAATCGGGTCAAGGCCTGGAATAAACTCCACACAAAACTCTATGACCTCCTCTGTTCCGTAGCCCTGGGCGATGCTTCCTTCAGGCCGAGAACGGTTATGAACATATTTTTTCAGGACACTCATGAACCTCTCGAATGGGAACATGGTGTCTACGAACACAGGACCGAGAATAATGATCTCCTTGACCAGGTGAACTAGGAGGTGTGTCATGATATCAAAGAAGGATGAAGGGAACACCAACTCAAAGCTGACGAGACATTGAACGACATCATTCTGCAAAGTAGAAAGTTCCTCTGGATTGATTGTCTTTTGTGAAATTGAATTGAGAAATGCACATAGCTTCACGGTGGCTAGACGTACATGTGCAGGTAGAATTACTCTTAGAGCAACAGGAAGCAATTGGGTCATAAGCACATGACAGTCATGGGACTTCAAGTTTTGGAACTTCTTCTCTGGCACATTAATTATTCTCTTTATATTGGAGGAGAATCCAGATGGGACCTTGATGCTATTAAGGCATTCAAACATGCTTTCCTTTTCTTCTCTACTAAGAGTGTAGCTAGCAGGGCTTAAGTACTGGCGCCCGTCATCTGTCTTCTCCGGATGCAAGTTGTCTCGTTCTTTCATGCGCTGCAAGTCCTGTCGTGCTTCAAGTGAATCCTTAGGCTTTTCGTAGACACCCATGAATCCAAGCAGGTTCACACAAAGGTTCTTTGTCAGGTGCATCACGTCGATCGCATGATGGACCTCTAGGACATGCCAGTAGGGTAGTTCCCAGAATATGGACTTCTTCTTCCACATGGGTGCGTGTCCCGAAGCGTCTTTGGGAACAGGTTCGCTGCCCTATCCCTTTCCAAATACTACTTTCGTATCCTTCACCATTTCGAGTATATCATCTCCGGTTCGGTTACGAGGCTTGGTTTGGTGGTCTGCCTTACCTTTAAAATGTTTGCCTTTCTTTCTTACTAGGTGGCCCATGGGAAGAAACCGACGGTGCCCAACATACACGACCTTCCGACACTTTTTCAAAAATAAACTATCAAGGTCTTCGAAACAGTGTGTGCATGCATTATATCTCTTGTTTGTCTGGCCTGAAAGATTACTTAGAGCCGACCAATCATTGATTGTTACGAACAATAATGCTCGTAGGTCAAAATTGTGGCGGAACCGTCCTCATTATAAGAGCTCAAGTATTATCTTAGTCAAATCCGTCTGACCTTGACTCATACTTGAACCCATATAACCCCGGTAGTCCGGAAATCTCGAAGGATTTCTAACACCATACATCATACAGGATCGCATCGTTCAAGGATTACATTCGTAAAGATACAACATAGCGAAAATGAAACCGAATTTAAAATATCAGAGTGCGGAATTTAAAACGGAGTTATTACAATACTGAATTTTAAAAGTGCGGAAGCTTAAATAAGTTTTTAACACACGACCACCACACACGTGGTCCAAATAAAACATTGTTTTGATAAATCCCCTCGACACAACTCACTCCTCCCTTTTTAAGATAATGTGCCACTAGTAGTCTCAGTCCAGCAAAAGAAAAGGGAAAAGCTTCTGGACGACCCTGCCCTGGGCCTACTCCTCATCACCTTCCACTGGGTAGAGGCAGTGGTTACAATAGCCGAAGTAGACCTGGCCATCTGCAACAACGGGATAAACCCTGAGTACGGGAATGTACTCAGCTAGACTTACCCGTCCAATTGAAAATAAAGACACCAAGGACATGCAAGGCCTTTTTGGGTGGAGCTGGGATCTTGAATTTGCGAAAAGCTTAATTTAAGATAAGCGGTAATTAATGATAATGATGAGCTGTCATCTTTTATACCTATTCCTTCTTCTAGGTTTGCACCTGAACTATTGCACACACTTGAGTCTAGCAGACAAATAATATAACCATATCCAGTTGACTTGTCCATATTTTAGTTGAACCTTTAGATATCACATGGAGTTGTATCGTGGTGAAGCTCGCCATAGTTTCCCACTAACCGGGGGAGACGGCGACTCGAATCGAATTCCAAACCAGCTGGTGAAAGACCTTTAATACCAGCCCACACTTTCCTCGTCGGGTCCATGCATTGGGCAACCGCTCGACGCTTGTTCGTGGTGGTAATCGCCGCGGTTCAAGCACGGACCGCCCAATTGGAACCTGGCGATGGCCTCACGCGACAGATCGCAATTTCCATACTAGAGGGCACGACACGGGTTGAGACCGGCCCGAACAGCTTCTAACCGGCTTTGGGGTCGATGATTACGGCACCGACATATCCCTAAGTAAAAGGGCGCGTTCAAAAATGAACGAGGGCCAACATCGATACAAACCTACACGATCCAACGGACGGACTGCCCCAAGTTTCCAAACTTGTGCCTTGCCTTCCAGTTGACCGTATTTCACTACAACTCAGGTTCTTTTCCACGATAGCAAATATAGCCAACCGTGATCCGGTAAGTACCCATCAGGGTATTACGGAGACATCCTTAACTACTACTTTTATTAAGCAGGCTAAGCAATTCTACATTGCAATTAAATAACAGGATAACAAGGTAGATATTAATCAATCATCAAGGAATGGTAATGCAGCAAATAGGATTCATTCAACTCCTAAACCTAATGCATCACAATATAAAAGGACTCAAGTAATTTAATTGTAAATACTGGGAGACTTAGAATGCTCCGGGGCTTGCCTTGGGTGAAGACCGAGGCCTCGTGAGATGGGCACTCGGGCAAGTTAGTGACGGGGATGGGGTCGGCTTCCTTGGCTTGCTGGAGCTCCGGAATCTGCTGCTCGGCGCTTATCTCCTGCTTCTGGTCGGGCTCCGGCGGGGTCGATCCTATTGCATGCGACGATTAATAAATAATTCAAAAGAAACTTAGATTTGAACTGCAAGTGCACTTTTCTGGAATCAGAAAAATCCACAAAAATTCCAGAAGGCAAACAATAGTTGCTGGGCTCCACTGAACAAATTTCAGCCAAAAATAAAATACAGAACTACAGATATAAAAATGACAAGCAAACTGCCCAAAAAGGTGCTTTGAACTAGCTCTCCATCCAAAAAGTGTTAAACAGCAGACTTCATATTTTTCCCAGATTCTACTTCACATTTTATGCTTATCAAGAAAGTTCCATGAACAGAAACATTATACTATTTCTTACATGAATTTTCAAAGGAAAACACAGAAAAGCACATTTGTAAAGCATCTCCAGATTTCTTCACATAACAGATCATGCTTACATTTTTCTTAGCTTGAACCTCATGAACAGAGACTACAAAAATTTTCCCATATTTTATTTCAGCATATAAAACACCTTAACATTTATTCTAAGAAATCAGCCAAAAAGGACTTTAAACCATAACAGAAACTTTTTCTACATAAACAGTGCATCATATATTTTTCACAGGTGTAAAACATGATAATAAACTTACACCAAATTTTCCAAGAATTAACTCAACCAGAAAACATATATAACCATTTATGTTAGCAAAAGCATATAAACTCGAATAAATGAAAACAGTAAAATAAACTTCTGCCAAAAATACTTTCATATTTTTCCATGATAGATCTACTCATAAACAACTAGCAAAACTGAAATTTCATAATTACAGAGCTACAGATTAATTATAGCAAAATTAACAAACTTAGTTACTGAGCAGAAAAAGAAAAACTTTATTCTAGCCCAAACGGGGCTTTCCGCCCAGTCCAACTCGATCCAACCTGGCTCGAGCGCACGGCGGTAGGTGTGTGTTCGCTCGAGGCCCGGCTCGAACGAGACAGTGGCCGAGGGTTCGCTCGAGGCCTAGCTCGGGCGAGACGGAAAAACAATCGCCCGTCCGAGTCCGAGGCCTGGCTCGAAGGCTCGGGCGAGACGGAAAACACTCGCCCGTCCGAGGCCTGGCTCGGAGGCTCGGGCGAGACGGAAAACACTCGCCCGTCCGAGGCCTGGCTCGGAGGCTCGGGCGAGACGGAAAACAGGGGAGAGGTTTGACCGTCGATTCCTCGCCGATGGTGAGGTCGCCGGCGGGAAAGCTAGGCTTGTGAACTCGCCTCGACGAGGCGCACTGAGAGGTGTAGGTGGTTTGGCTAGCGCACGGCCGGAGCATGCCGGCGGCGAGCGGCGGCGCACGGAGGCGGCGGCATCGCGCGGCTACGCCGTTTCCGGCGGTCGCCGATGAAATAGGTGGAGGCATAAGCTTCTACGAACCCTAGGGAGCAAGACTACGGGGTTGGTTTGGCTCGGGAAGCTCCGAGAAAGCTCGGTCACGTGAGCGGCCATGGCGAGCGGTGGCGGTGTTCGGCTGGGGAAGAAGAGGTGGGAGAGGGCGGTAGCGTTAGGGCTAGTTGGCGTTCTCACCTTGCCTTGGCTCGGTGAGGCTCGAGGCGGAAGAAGAGGAGTCGGTGAAGCTCGGGTTGGGGAAGAACGGCGTTGCGGCTCGGCGGTGGCGACTGGCGGACCGAAGGAGGCGCTACGTCCTTCGGCGGCGTCGGGGCTTGGTCAGGGATGACGACGTGCGCACGGCGTGTGCACGGCGTAGGCGGAGCGGCGTGCGGAAGGAATTGGTCGGCGATGGAGGGTGGTGGTCGGAACGGAGAGGGGTGGTTGCGGCGGTGGTCGCGGCGAGAGCGAGCAGTGCTCTCGGCTCGCGTTCGTGGGTGAGGAGAGTGTGAGCGAGAGTGGAAGAGTGTGTGCGGTTGGGAGAGAGGGCGAAGGGTGCCCGGGGTCTTAGCCGGGGGCCTTGGCCGGCCAGTGGTGGTGGCGGGGCCGGCGACGGGACATCGCGGCAGCACGGCGCGGTCGGCGAGGCGGTGCGACAGGCAAGACCGCGCGGGAGTGGGCAAGCGCGATCGCTTGCATGATCGGGGAGGCGAGGATCGAGCGGGGAGTGGCGGAGGCGGATTTGGCGCAGGGTTTGGGGCGCCATGCGGCAGGGCAAGCCGCCACGCAGCGATTTGGCCGGCGTACGGCGCGGCCGTGTCAGGCGGCCGGCGCGCCGTGCGCGGGCGGGCGCGCGCGCGGGCGAGCGGAGCTGGGCCGGCGCTGGCGCGGCGAGCGGGGCGCGCGGGCGAGCGGGAGCGGGCGCGGGTTGGGCCGAAAGGCCGGATGGGCCGAAAGGGTTGGCGCGGGAGAAAACGTTTTCCTTTTTCTTTTTCCAAATTCTTTTCAAACTTTGACCATTCAAAACAGTTTCAAAAACTCCAAACTAGGTTTTGACCCAAATATGAAAGTTGCTCCAAATAGTTTTCTCTACAACTTTCATATAAGACACTTTTTCTGAAAACCATTTTTAAATCCTCCACATAAACAAAGCCAATTTTGAAACATAAACCATTTCGTTTGACTTATTCTTATTTAACACACTATATTGAACTAGGTCAAAACTCCAACATGAAAAGCACTCTACTCAATATTCTCTATTTTATAAAACTCTTTGCAAAAACAGAAATCCATCTAAATCATCGCGTCAAAAGAAATCCAAATCTAAATAAATAAACAAAGACAAAACACTCTCATGCACATGAAAATGATGCAATGCATTGCTCATGTTTCTTAGTATCTAAATCCAGTGCCTAATGCAGTGCTTGACACTAGAGTGTCACAAAAGTGTTCCTGTTTGTACTCATCCCACACGCGTATGCCTGGTTTGCTCCATAGAAGTAGAAGTTCCTAAACTAATGGCCTCAGGTAGACATCGATGTCATTGCCAGGTTGCTTCGGCCCTTGGATGAGCAACGGCATCATAATGAACTTCCGCTTCATGCATAACCACGGAGGAAGGTTGTAGATACATAGAGTAATTGGCCAAGTGCTATGACAACTGCTTTGCTCCCAAAAAGGATTAAAACCATCCGTACTTAAAGCGAACCTCAAGTTTCTAGCCTCATCTGCAAACTCTGGGAATTCTCTGTCTATCGCTCTCCACTGGGATCCATCAGCTGGGTGCCTCAGCATATTGTCTACCTTACGGTCTTCTTTATGCCACCGCAACAACTTTGCATTGTCCTTATTTCTAAACAAACGTTTCAAGCGTGGTATTATAGGAGCATACCACATAACCTTGGCAGAGATTTTCTTCCTGCTTGGACGTTCTTCACCCTCTACGTCGCCAGGATCATCTCGCCTTATCTTATACCGTGATGCTTCACATACCGGGCATGCATCCAAATTCTCGTATTCCTCCCCACGGTACAGGATGCAGTCATTAGGACATGCGTGTATCTGCTGGATTTCTAATCCCAAAGGACAGACGACCTGTTTTGCTTCGTACGTAGTGGTGGACAATTCATTCGCTTTCGGAAGCATCTTTTTCATTATCTTCAATAACTGCCCAAATGCCTTATCGGATGTACCATTCTTTGCCTTCTATTGCAGCAGTTCCAGTGTAGTACCCAGCTTTTTTTGGCCATCTTCAGCAGTGGGATATAGCAATTTCCTATGATCCTCTAGCATGCGCTCGAACTTGACCTTCTCCTTGTCACTTTCACATTCTCTTTGTGCATCACGAATGGCATCACCAAGAGCATCAACATCAGCTGCCACATCTTCTGTCGCTGCCGCATCTTCTTCACCATCTCCTCCCCCACTGCATCATCATCAAAGGCACCGTACTGAGCAATAATATCAGCGTGGGTCAATTCTTCTTCACCTTCTTCACCATCTTCCATTACAACCCCCTTTCTCCATGCTTCGTCCAACAAATATAGTTTGTTAGGAAACCCGACTTCAACAAATGCGTATGAAGAGTCCTTGAGCATGAATATTCCTTTAAATTCTTACAGACGGCGCATGGGCAACACATGAAACCATCCTGCTTGTTTGCCTCAGCCACACCTAAGAAATAGTGCACGCCAGCAATGAACTCTTTGGAGCGGCGATCGACATTATACATCCAATTGTGTGACAACATCTGCATTAAATATTATAACCATGCACTTAGTAGTTTCTCATGTTATTGCACAACACTCATGACATCACATGATTGATTAATTCAAGCAAGTTTGACTACAACAAAGACTATCGCAGCTAGCACTAAAAAAACTAAAAAATAAAATGCACTTAAGCAACATAATTAGTTCGCGTCCGATCCCAACTAAAATAGACAGATCATTCGCTTCATCAGCATGGATGGGCTGCTGCCGCTGACTCATTGCCTCATCACCTTCAACGGCAACCTCTTGTGCAACAAATTTCGTACGTGCTGAACGTACTCTTCCTCCCAGTACCAACCTTTACATCCGCCGGTGCCCTCCCACTGCAATTAGAACAAAGAATAATAAATTTAAACAGCATCATCAAGCAAAACTGATACGAATGAACCATATTAATCAAATGCGTGTAAATAATAACCCACCTCATGGTCCGGACACTTGTAGAATATACGACCCTTGTTGATTCCCTCTTTTTTCACTCGGTACTCCTTCACAATCTTCTGCTTACACTCGCCGCAAGCAATGAGAGGAAGATCCGGCCACAAACGCTTCGGATCCCGATGATGAGAGGCTGAGGACCCGGTCACGGTTACCATCTACTATATCCATGCTCATTTTATAAACTATTACATGCAAATTCCTAATTTTCTAAACAATTATAAATAAAAAAGACTCTAAATTTATCTATTTGTTTAGATAATCGAAAAATATGATATAACAATACCAATTTCCACATTGTCTACTCTCTATATTTATTGTTGCAAACTATTATAAATTCTATATTTTTCTAAAGAAAATAAACTAAAAAGACACTAAAATTCAATATTACTCGTCTTGCATAAGTATGAAATATAGAATGGATACTACCTAGCAGTAGAAAACTATCAAGTGATTGTGATGAACTAATTTAAACTACTCAACTCTCTATGCTTGTTCTTGCAAACTATATATTTTAATTAAATTCCTCTCATATTCAAAAGACATGGTAGGAGATGAAAATAGTTACCTCTAAACGCAAAGAGACAATGACGGAGTCGAAGAAGATCACCAATTGACGCCGGAGACGAAGAACAATGAAGAACAAATGAAGAACAAGCAAGAACAAGCAATAGCAAGCAATAACAACAGTAAGAACAAGCAAGAAGCTCACTAAAATTTGAATGTCTTTGGCTCGGGGTAGGAAGAAGTTGGTAGGTTATAAACCGGGGAGCTTTAGTCCCGGTTTGTATTAAAAACTGGGGCTAAACATTTATCCCGGGGCAAGCCACAAACCGTGGCTAAATCTTTAGTCCCTGTCCGTGGCACCAACCGGGACTAAAGAGTGCCCTTCAGTCCCGGTTGGTAACACGGATCGGGACTAAAGGGTCTCTGCCCCGTCAGCTCTGCGCAAATCGCAATAGCCGTTGGGGCAGACCCTTTAGTCCCGGTCCGTGTTACCGACCGGGACTAAAGAGTCTATTAGTCCCGGGCGGCAAAAACACCGAGACTAAAGATGATTTTGAGAATCGGCCAAAGACCCTGTTCTATAGTAGTGTGCCTAGAAAATCCTTTTAAAAGCGCTTAGGTTCCAGACGGTGGGTCACTGTTTAGAAACCGCCTAGCGCCTTTTTTAACATTGTATATGCGGCATTTTTTCATGTATGGACAACTCAATTGTACCCGCTATCTATATGGGTATATATATGGCTATGAAGCCGTACTTATGCGCGCGTGTGTATATCTTCTTAATGAATGTTAGATATAATATAAGTGTGTGTGGGGAGAGGGTGTATAAAGCAATTTTCATCCATGACATAATAAGTCGTCGCAAAAAAGTGACTACTATAAGAGCTCCCACCGTTTTTTTTTTTTTTTTTTTGAGGGGCTTGTGATTAGAAAGGCAGATTGTCGTCGATGGCATCAGTCTAACCCGAACGTAGGCTTTGAGTTTTGGGCCTTCTTCTTATGGCAAGTGGGTTGGACCGGCCCATTACATCTCGAGCATCAATCGAGTGAGCAATCCGACGGCTAGAGAATACCGCACGGCTGCCGCCGCCTTCTCGTCACAAATGGACTAGGGCGTCTCGGAAGAAAGGACCCCATCCAAACCCAACGCAGCAGCAAAACCCCCCAATCTCTGCGCCGCCGCCGCCGCCGCCGCCGCCGCCCTCCTCCGCCGTCGCAGTCGAGGCCTCATCGTCGCCTACCGATCCCCACTGCCCCGACTGCCACCGACGCACCAGAGGTGTCGCCATGTCTCAGAACAACCCCTCCCAGCTCCTCCCCTCAGGTGCGCGGCGGAACAGCGTCACTTCACGTCGAGCTGTGCTCGCGATTCGGTCGTCTCTGCATTCTATTCCTTTCGGAGCTCGAGTCCTTCAATCGGCTGTTTCCTTTTGCATGGCGCGCGCGGATTGGTGCGGTGACCAGAGCTGATCGACCGGTGCATCGGATCCAAGATCTGGGTGATCATGAAGGGGGACAAGGAGCTCGTTGGCACCCTCTGCGGCTTTGATGTCTACGTCAATATGGTGCTGGAGGACGTCACCGAGTAGTATGTCGAAAATCACCCCAAACCCTTAAATAAACCCTAGTATATGTTCTTCTACGTTGTTCGTATCCTGATGGTTACCCTTGTTTGGTTAGATGTTTTTTTCAGTGTAGCTCAGACCACTTTCTCACCCAGTTGTTGCTAATTTTTTAGTGCAAAAATGTCGCTCATATTCATTGCATCATGTTGGTGGACTTGGACAATTTCTTAGATATAGCTAATCTAGTGAATTGCGAACGGGATCTTTGTTATAGAGGGTAATTCAGACCAATTCCTCTGTCACCCGGCTTGGATATTACATAACTTTTAATGAAAAAAGGATAATTTTGTGCTCGTTACATGCCAAACAGTGAAAGACGACAGAGATGCAGCCAAGTTATATAGTGGTCGCATTCATATCTACTTTCAAAACATGATTCCTTTAGGAGGTTTGATAAACTCCTGGTTCTAAGAGACAGAACTCCAGAATTACAGAAGCTATCTCCTTAACTTTTAAATCAAACTCCTATTTTGCAGCAAAAGACGGGTAGTTTATTTTCTTTGCTATTCTGTATATAAGCTGCAATAAGCCAACACTTCTTTGGAAGAGGATCCATTTTGAAGCTGTACTAGATAGTAACTGTCTGGTTTCCCCAAGTACAGCTTTCTGTATATTTTGAAAGCACAGCAGGAGCTTCGGTGAATCAAAAACGTTGATATCAATTGTTCTCCCCGAACCTGAAGTTACAACACTTAGCTATGATAGAAACAAATGTTTCAAGTTAACTTAGATCTAATTTCTTCACCAGTTCACCTGCTCTATTAGTGATTTATAGCTCTACTTCAAAGGCATTGACTAGATGTCCGGGTGGACCCAACTCGCCGTGGGGTCTAGTTACGCCTTGTCAGGCGACAAGGCATACCTAGCTTGCCTTGGGTTGCCTTGTTTCCTTTGAAACCATGATTTTTAGTGTTCAATTACTTTTCTGAATTTTAGTCCATAATCTCATCAGCTTCACATCCTATCCTGCAGTGAATACACTGCTGAAGGGCGCCGCATTACAAAACTTGACCAGATCCTTCTGAATGGCAACAACATAGCCATTGTAAGGATCATGATCAGATAATGCTCATTTTTAGTGCTTTCGTTATTGTCTAATGCTGATTGCCATGTCTTAACACACTCACTTATCCTGTCACAGTTGGTTCCTGGTGGTTCACCACCCGATGTGTAATGAGCTTTTGCTTCCCAGAGTAACTATTTGAGGCTAAGGCATCCCTGTGAACTTTGTACCTTACTTTGGATGTTTCCTCATCTCGGATGTGTTTCTCCTGTTCGTGATTATACCGAAGTCTATTGTTGACCCTGTGTTAGCATGGAAGCTCTCTTCTGTATTGAACTTACTGACCTGAAGTAGTTGCACCTGCATAGCTGTGGTTATATGATTGGCTATGCTAATTCTGTGTGTCTCTGCTCATCATTATTGCCTGCAATGTGAATTCGAGGTAATGGATTATGAAGTAACCTGATAACTGGAAGTGCATCGGTTGTATTTGGCATTTGCTTGGCAGCATTACTGATCTAAGAAATCACATTTCTATTTCACCTGCCGTCCAAAACCAGTCTAGGGCAATCTAATGATCTGAGAAGTTTTGGTTGGTTAATACTCAATGTTTGGCCTAATCATGAAATTGGGGTTTAGTCTGTTTTCGTCACCACCTAACACTGAACTTTACCTATTTTGTATTTCACAAGTTGTAGACCTTGTATTGACATTATCCCGTTATTCCAGGGTTTTTTTCCCTTCATTTTAGTTGAGGCGATGAACACCAGCCATTAGATCTTAGGTGCTGTTTGTTTCGACATTCTCCTGGTAACTGCTTGTGCTTCCGTTGCTACGTGTTTGTTTCAGCTGCAGCGGAGCCGTCCATGGAGGGATCCAATCCGGATCCGGACGTGTTTCATTGCATGCAACAGGTAGCTACGGCACCTACATCCGTTTGCGGTACTGGTCCGTATCTAGAACCAAACAACATATTTAACGATCAGTTTTAGTGGGAGTTTCATGAGAGTTTCATCTACATTAAATAGGATGACGACAATTTTGATGATATGATAACGTATTTAAGAAGATAGATGAAATGAGTTAGATGGAACTTTTTGAAACGATTATCAACTTTGAGTCATAAAATTAAGTGGCAATGAAACTATAGAATAGAACTCTCAATTGAGAGTGGGTGTTTTATCTAAGTTTTCATTTATTTTGTATGACATGATTGTCTTAGAAATAACTTTACGAAACTCTCTGTTGAGACTCTAATACAACCGTTGCTAGCTCAAGTACTGTTCTTCTACCTCGGTGTTTCTTCAACGCCTGCAGACTCCTGATGCCTGCTCCTTGGCCTACTCATCAGCCACCTCTCATCCCCGACGGTCCCCTTGCGTTGCCAAGCCATTCCCATCCCCCGCCCCTCCATGGTCTACCTGCCGCCAGCGGTTACTTTGTTGCCAAGCCATTCCCATCGCCCTGCCCCTCCTTGGCCTACCTGCGGCCAACAGTTACCTTGTTGCTCCGGGTTCTCTTCCAACAAATTAGTTGTTTCTTCTTTCTCAGCCTCTTACTCCTCGAGGTCTCTCTGGTCTCTCTCAAGTCTCAACAATTGTATGAGTTTGATTTATCTCTCTCAGTTAGAAAAGTCAAGTTTTTTTTTGCTCCAATTATTGAAACTATTTGATTTACTTTTCTGAGCGGTTTCGGCTGATTAGCACCACAGCCGTGAGGGATATAAATCAAACTTTCGCGCGCGCTGGGAGGATCAATTAGACTTTGTAATAAAATGTGGATGTGAAAAAATATCCAAATATTTTTTTAGAATAAATATGCAATTAACCTAAAAAGTATGAAACTATTCCCATATTTTTTCCCCCTAAAAAGGATGCTCTATGTTTCTCTGAGCTAGGCCTTTGGGTTCCACAACAGCTAAAGTTGGCTACGCTCCCAATCTCTTGCACACTGCGGCACCTCTGGAAGCGATCTCAATCTCTTGCACACTGCGGCACCTCTGGAAGCGATGCCAGTTACACGATGTAGGACCCATTTTTTTTTCCATGCACCACTCCCTCACTACAGAAGACCTTACTTGCTCCGCTGCCAAGTGATGCTCAATTCATAGAACAAGATTTCGTACCATGCAGGAAAGAGGAGCAGGCGTGGTGGTGTATGGGAACCGAGGAAAGAGAAGGGTGTTGCTTCCATTTTTATTTCATTTAGCTTGCATGGTGTGCAGGCAATGGGCCCCACCCCCCATGAAGTGATGCCGAGCAGTGCCCATCCATTGCAGCCTGCAATGCCCAAATAAGTAGTGGGTCCCAGGTTTTTTTTTGGCACCGCTTGCCATTATGAAGGGCCTGACTGACTCCAACAGACTGAAGACAAACACAAGGGGCATTCTATAGTTTGGGTAGCGCATAGAAAAAGACTCTTTAACACAAAACTAATTTTCTCCAATAGCAGACTCAACTGCACACGCAACAGGGCTCCCACCACCACCAACGATTCTAGCACCGTGTCGCCTGACCCCGCTCCTTCCCGCCGGGTGGCGCGGCTCTGCCCCTTCCCCGGCGCGCCGCCTGACCCCGCTCCTTCTAGACGGGTGGCACAGCTCCGCCCCTTCCCCGGCCCACGGTGGTGCAGCCCCGCCTCTTCCCCAACTCTCTTGCCGGCGGATCTCGTGGATCCATGGAGGAGGTTGCGGATCCTGCGACGTCTTCGCTCTCCTTCCCCAACCGGCGGGCGAGACGGCGGTGTTGGCCGTGGGTGGGCGCCGCGCGGGCAATAGGACCTCGGCGCCAGGCGCTGGCGCGGGTGGGAGAAGAGGAGGAAGAGGAGCCGCTCCACCAGATATTGCATAGCGTGTAGTTTGTGACGTATTTTTGGGTATTGAGTGGGCTGGTGGGCAAAATGCATCGTGTCTTTGGGTCACTTGTTGGAGGGTGGTTTTAGAGAGGCAAAGCACTCTGAGCCATGCATTTTGGGTTTGAGTCTCCTTATTGGAGTTAGTCTTAGAGATTGATTTTAGGGAACGCATAAATTCTGGAATCACAAGCCTGTTCAAATTACTTTCCTGCTTCCTCCTAGTGCGTGCGTAAACCTATGACGTCGATGACAAACGAGAAAGTGGTGGCATCCATCATGAACTTTCGCTTGTTTGGTTTCCTCTCGTGCGCTGACCCCAAGTCGCAATCACTTTCCCTGTTGGCATAGATTGGCCTCGGCTCCTTTAGACCAACCGCACCGGAGCCTGTATCCGGACCGCTATCCTGCCACGGCGGATGGATGGCGGGGACCGCTAAACGAGCCGCTACGCCGTGCCGACCACTATCCCTGGCGTCTTCCAGGGCGACCGCTACCCCCGCGCGGCCCCACCTCTGCTCGCGCGCAGACGGGGAAGGGGAGAGGGAAGGGTACGCGCCATGGCCGACCTGAAGCAGCTCCGCCATGGTCGCGACCCAAACGTCGCGACCCGCACAGGAGGGAGGGGGAGGCGACGAGTCGGCGCCGCGGAGCCGCTCCGCGCTCGGCGTCGCAGCTGCCGTCGCGCCCGGCCGCCGGAGCCCGCGAGGGAGGGGAAGGGAGGAGCTGCTCCGGCGAGGTTCCCGCGCCCGGAGCCGCAGAGGAGGGGGGGAGGGGGTGGCGGAGTCGGCGTGGGAGGCGGCGCCCCCAGCCGCCTCGCGAGCGAGCGAGAGAGAGGGGAGAGGAATGGGAGAGAGAAGGGCTGACATGTGGGCCCTATTTAATATAGAGGTTGATATAGAGGTTTGATGAGTGCGGAAGAAAGCGGTATAGAGGAAAGAATCTTGATAACCTGGATAGATAGAGGATGAATTTAGAGGTCCATGAGTGCGAGTAGTCTATCACCCTCTTGCAATCTTGCCTGAGATTTGCCTTCTTGCATCTATTGTTGCCCCCTCCACACACTTGGTAACCTCCACCTGAGCTCAAACCAAGGCGCATATAGGCCGACGACCGCGTGGAGAGCCTCGCATTGTCCATTTTGTAGCGCTAGACATCCGATACATACCACCGAGACGAACTCGAACTCGCTCCGTCCCTACTCCTTAACGTCGTCGTAGCTTGGCGCAGGCAACAGCTGTCGCATGACGTTTCGTATTGAGCATGTTCTCCTTTTTTTTACCACGACTGGCTATATTATTGGCATGCTAGCTATACTCCTAGTTTGGTCCTGTTAACACCGAGTTTTCGCACTATGACAAGTGGACCGGCACTATGATGATTCGGCGAACGCCGCCGCTTGAAGGATTCGGCAGACAGCGGACGCGGTCGGCTAGTTCAATGTATTCGGCAAGGCTGTGAAAGCGATTAGTCAACAGCGAGCGGATTCGGCAACGTGATGCTGCGGTCGGTTACCTCGAGCCAAGTCGGTTTGACGAATACGGCATGTCAGGAGGATTCAGCGACGGGAATCTCATTCATTTTAGCGCGTGCCGGTTATTAAAGGAAGCTTGGAGCAAAAGGCATCATGTTTCTGGTAGTTTCCTAATTTATCATTGTAATCGTATCCTTCTAGGACTCAGGCAGGTTTCCTGTTTTATCGTTGTAATCGTGTCCTCCTAGGACTCATAGAACACCAGGGTATAAATATAAACCCTGAGACTATTGTAAAGCTGTTCACAATCAATACAACCAACCCCGGCCCCGTGCCGTCTTCGAGTCCAAGTCGTGTCGTCGTGTTCTTCGAGAGGGGCCATCGATCCGTCGACCTCCGTAAGTTCCGGCAACCTTGCTATCATGTCTAGTATCGTGCGGCGGATTTAGATATGGTGCAAGTAGTCTCGTACGTTAAGCTTAGTATCGTGCGGCGGATTTAAGCTTATGACGGGAGGTCTTTGTTTATGTCTTGTATCGTGCGGCGGATTGAGACATGAGTAAAGATAGTTATCGGCTCTGTTAGATTTGGCAATCTGATAGATTCATTAAGTTACCTTGTGTTATGTGTTTTGTTACGTTTATTTCATCATAACACTTTTGCCCAATCTAGATACCGTCCGGTTCGGCTTCATCTTTATAGATCTGCTCTGTATTAAAAAGTTTGTTATGCAGTAGATCTATTATTCGTAATAGCCGAATTGGGTCGTGTCTGGGTTGCCACGTGGTGAGGGTTCATGCATGTTAAGTGTGTCTGATCTATGACAAGGCTAGGTGTCGTGCGGCAGGCGCAGGCTTTGGATTAGCTTAGTCATGCTTAGCTTGTATGTTCAATCTCCATGGATCCCAACTCGGTTGTACAATCGAGATTGGTTAAGTTTTAACTTATATCTAATACATCATGCAAATACGATTCTCATGCAAACGTGTTCGGCAACCTGTTATTCACGTAGATCTGTTCATATTGCCGAATAACCTTTCAGACCTGTTGGCAGATAGCTTTCATAGCTATATGTCGTCGTAAGTGGCTTCAGGGCCGTACATCTTGGAACTGTCTGGTCATACCCGGCACGTTCCAGCTTTGTATTTAACAGTTTATCTCCCTTGTTAGTTGCAGGTCAAACTGACTGGCACGCACCGGACTTCTGAGCACCCGGACCATATTTGAAGCCAGCTTCTTCGGCTTGCCGTGTGCTTGGCGCAGTGCGCCACTTTTTGCGCCAACACACTTTTTGGCACGCCCAGTGGGACCCTTTTTTCCTGCAGCAATGGTCGAAGTCACTGAAGCCGAGGCCAGCAACAAGACGGGGCTCGTGCAGGTGCAGCTCACCGAACTACCCGACGAGTACAGGGAGCAGGTGGAGGACGCTTGTGCCGAATTCCAGGCCAAGTGCCTAGAAGCCTTTTCCAAGAACAAGAGCGGAAAGGTTCGCCGTCTGCACGATCTGCCGAAACCCGTCCAGCTCAACCCGAATGATCCCGGGGAGGCGGAGGCCGTGTTGAAAATGTCTCACATAATCAACGAAACTGTCTCTGGTGCCGTCGGTCGTATGCACGGGGCGTTTCTCAACACTTTCCGCACCATCATGATCGCCCAATTCGGCCCCAAGGCCGATGAACTGATGGAGGCCGAGTTTGGCCCTATAGCAGGACCACATCTTTTCAATCTGCCGAATCACCTCAAGGGGGCAGGAACTGCTGGGGAGGAGACCCCGCCTAAGGCTCAATCGAGCGGAATGACCATTCAAGAGAAGCACACGCCAGAAGGCCAGTTGCCGACTATGAGTCAGCTCACGTTCGGTGCTAAGGGTCAGCCGCCGGAGTCGACACGCAAGATCTCCCCGCAAACCTATAGGCTCATAAAGGACTACTATGGAAACGGGTACCATGAGATGCTTGAGCCTCACAACATAGAGGGTGCCCCACATCCAGGGTACGGGAAGCCGACGGCCGAGAGGACCGCCGACTCTAATGTCGATGTCATGCTAGAGAGGATGGCAGATATGATGCAGCGCACTTTCGGCCTGAAGCCTAGGGGTACCTACGCTTACAGATCTCCGTTCCCCGAATGGTTTCACCGTGTGGCTCTACCTCCCAGAGTCAAGGTGCCGACAGACCTGTCCAAGTTCTCCAGCTTAGACGACACTAGCACGGTGAAGCACATCAGTCGCTATCTACTCCAGCTTGGAGAGGCCAATACCGAGGACGCCTTCAGGGTTCGGTACTTCCCGTCATCGCTCACTGGGCCGGCGTTCGCTTGGTTCACGTCTCTGCCACCGGGCTCTATTCTCTCTTGGGCAGACTTGGAACAAAAGTTCCATACGCACTTCTACACGGGCACCAAGGAGAAGAAGCTGGTGGACATCATGTATGTGCGCCAGAGGCCGAATGAGACACCGCAGGACTACCTGCGCAAGTTTAGGGAAGTCAAAAGCCAGTGCTTCGGCATGTACCTGCCGGACGACCAGCTTCCACCATTGGCCGTGGCGGGCATGCTCCCAAGCATCAGAGACAAGCTCTTCGGCCAGGAGTTCGAGGACCTGGGTCATCTCTCTCGCCGGCTGAGTGAAATGACTATCCAGGCGCAAGGCTTCCGGAGGGAAGGGCGCTTCCAGAGGGACAATGTCGCGGCCCAGATGTATCAAGCTTTCCTGGACGAGGCCGATGACTATACCGATGCCGAAGACGAGGTGGCCGCTGCAGAGTTCAACTGGGACAAAGAACCGACCCAGGCCAACAAGCAGTGGCTACGCCAGCAGAAGGGAGCGTATGACTTTGATGTCACCAAGGCCGATAAGCTCTTCGAGTTCCTGGTAGCCGAAGGCAGAGTCAAGCTACCTCCGGATCACCCGATGCTACGTCCCGGAGGCGTCAAAGACAAGAAGTACTGCGGCTTCCACAACACTAATACTCATTCTATTAATGATTGCCGCGTGTTCAGGACCAGGATCCAGAAGGCCATCCAGGACGGGCACATCAAGTTCAATGGCAAGATGAAGATCGATGCCAACCCCTTCGCCCAGAACTCCATGTTCGTCTCAGTGAACATGGTAGCCCCGGAAGATCCCAGAGGCAAGGGCAAGGTCAAAGTCCTCACCTTCGACAAGGCGCGCGAGTCTGGCGCAGTGGATCCCGATCGGCAAATCACTGGCGATGAGCTCCGACAGCACGCCCAAGCCGCGAATAGCCGATACGAGCGCGGAGAGTCGTCTTCCAGGCACAGGCCTACCCACAGGGATCTCCTTAACAAGTGGCGCCGGCAAAAGGAGAAAGAGCAGATGCGTCTCCAACGCGAAGAGCAAGAATTCACAGAGGAGTACCAGCATGAAGACGATCACGCGGGAGAGCACCGGTATCGTCTGGAGGAGAGGGCTTACCACAGAGAACAGGCCCATCGCTGGGAGCAAGAACGCCGCCAAGAGCGGGAGCAAGCTCACTGGGGCTGTCCGTTCTTCCGCCACTGCTGGAACGAAGGCTTGAAACTGCCTGCCGTCAACAACTGCCCCGAATGCAGCGATCAGTACAAGGGGTATAGGCAGGATCGGGTCAACCGCCGTCCCGTCCATGAAAGGTTGGGAGCACGCATCCCAATGGACGATCGGCGCCTAAAAATGAGAAGCCCGGGTCGGCAAGCCAAAAGATGTGCCGACCAGGAGTGGGTGCATCACCGGGACGACAGCGAGGAGATACAGCCCCGCCCATATAGGTGGCAGAAGGGGCAGTGGTGCCCACCAGGGCTCAGGAAAAGCCAGAAAAGGAGAGTGCAACGCCTCCGGAATAGGGAGTTGGAGGAAGCGGCTGCCAATGGGAAGAAGCAAGAGTGGCGTCCGAAGGAAAAGCCAGACAACAATGGCAAAGGCGCTGGCGTGGCCATGACTTTCTTCCTTCCCCTGGAGTTCATGGCTCCAATCGACCAGGGGGCACAGGACGAAGCGCGTTCGGACTCCGATGAGGCCGAGCACAATGAGCTCGCGGCACAGCTCGTGTTGTCTCAGAAGGCAGCATTTGACAAGCCAGCTAAGCATCGGCATTTGAAGCCGTTATATGTCAAGGGGTACGTCAACGGAAAGCCGCTAACCAAGATGTTTGTCGATGGCGGTGCAGCGATCAACATCATGCCTTACGCCACCTTCAGAAAGCTGGGCATGAGCGATGAAGATCTGCTCAAAACGGACATGATACTCCGTGACTTTGCCGGCAATCCCTCTGACACTTGGGGTGTCGTGCACGTGGAATGATGATAGGATCCAAGACGCTCATCACGACCTTCTTTGTCATTGACGGCAAGGGGGCATACAGCCTGCTTTTGGGCAGGGATTGGATCCATGCCAACTGTTGCATACCTTCGACCATGCACCAAATACTCATCCAGTGGGTTAGAGATGACATCGAGATTGTCCAGGCTGATGACTCGGTGAGTGTTGCTACCATTGAGCCCACTTACTGGGAATTTGACGGAGTAGATTGCTTCTCCGATCGTGTGTGGGGAGAAGGTCCTGTCAACATCTACGGCAGAGATCAACAGCCGATCCAAGCAGTCGGCTCTCAAAGTTTCTTTTAGATGGACAACCCAACTGACAGCAGCGAGGGCAAACTGGGACGTGGCTTCGCATCGGCCGACCAACTGGAAGAAGTGGATGTTGGCGACACAAGTAAAAGAAGGCCGATGTTCATAAGTTCTAATTTAGACCCTGCTTTCAGAGTGCAGCTAGTAGATCTCCTAAAAGAGTTCAAAGATTGTTTTGCCTGGGACTACACAGAGATGCCCGGATTGGATCGGTCCATTGTTGAGCATAAGTTGCCGATCAAGCCTGGATACCGCCCATACAAACAACCTCCGCGCAGGATCTACAAGGAGGAGGTATTGGCCGACGTGAAAAAAGAAGTGGAAAGATTACTAGAAGCTAACTTCATTCGGCCGTGTCGATATGCAGAGTGGATCTCCAATATTGTCCCGGTGTACAAGAAAAACGGGAAGATGAGGGTCTGCATCGACTTCAGGAACCTCAACAAAGCCACTCCTATGGACGGTTATCCAATGCCGGTGGCCGATTTGCTAGTAGATGCTTCGGCCGGTTTTGAAATCATAAGCTTTATGGATGGCAACGCAGGTTACAATCAGATCTTCATGGCTGCAGAGGATGTGGCGAAGACCGCCTTCAGGTGCCCCGACCATATAGGTTTGTTTGAATGGATGGTCATGACTTTTGGTTTGAAAAATGCCGGTGCCACTTACCAGCGAGCCATGAATTGCATATTCCATGAGCTGATCGGCAAGATCGTAGAGATCTACATTGATGATGTGGTGGTCAAATCCAGAAGCAAGGAAAGACACTTAGCCGATTTAAGGAAGACCTTGGAGTGCACGAGGAAACATGGTTTAAAGATGAATCCAACCAAGTGTGCATTTGGGGTGTCGGCTGGTGAGTTTCTGGGATTCCTGGTCCACAAAAAGGGGATCGAAGTCGGTAGGAAGAGCATGGAAGCAATTGATAAGGTAGTGCCGCCGACCAATCTCAAAGAACTTCAATCACTGCTCGGCAAGATCAACTTTGTCAGAAGGTTCATATCCAATTTGTCTGAGCGCGTGTTACCATTCTCTCCACTACTGAAGCTCAAGAAAGATCAGGAGTTCGTGTGGGGTGACGTGCAACAAAAGGCTTTCGATGAGATCAAAGAGTACATGAAGGCACCACCAGTATTGGTTCCTCCACAACTCAACAAGCCTTTCAAGTTGTACGTGGCGGCCGACAACCTGACAATAGGGTCGGCCCTCATGCAAGAATTCGAAGGAAAAGAGAGAGTCGTAGCCTATCTTAGCCGAAAGCTACTGGACCCCGAAACAAGGTATTCGGCTACGGAAAAGTTGTGCTTGTGCGTTTTCTATTCCTGTACCAAGTTTCGGCACTATCTACTGAATGCCGAATGCGTGGTAGTATCAGAATTTGATGTAATCAAGCACATGTTATTAATGCCGATTTTAAGTGGAAGGATCGGTAAATGGGTTTTGGCCCTTTCTGAATTTGATTTGCGTTTTGAATCGGCAAAGGCTGTTAAAGGCCAGATTATGGCTGATTTTG
This sequence comes from Coix lacryma-jobi var. lacryma-jobi, assembly GCA_009763385.1. Lineage (NCBI taxonomy): Eukaryota > Viridiplantae > Streptophyta > Magnoliopsida > Poales > Poaceae > Coix > Coix lacryma-jobi. Next base: position 34,566,881 of record CM019826.1, read on the forward strand.
TCACTCACCACCGTAATCCTAATACTAACATGGTAACCATTATTCCTTGGGCATTGTTTTTTGATGGATCCTCGTGCAGCAAAGGTGGTGGAGTCGGGATCGTGTTGATTTCTCCCAAGGGGGCACCCTTCAAGTACTCTGTACCGATCGAGTACCCGGTAACTAATAATTAAGCAGAGTACGAAGCACTGCTCCGAGGACTGCGGTTGCTTGTGGACATAAAGGCAGACGCCGTGGAGATCTTCGGTGACTCGGAATTGGTGATCAAGCAATTGACCGGCAAATACGAGTGCAATAACGACACGCTGCAGGAATATCTCGAAGGTTGCCAAGAGCTCCTCAGACAGTTTCGATCGGCAACCTTGCAACATATTCCTAGGGGGCAAAACGAAGAAGCAAACCAGTTGGCTCAGGCAGCATCCGGGTGTAGGGAGAATCAAAACATTTTTGCACTTGAGGGAGAGCAAACAATCCCAGAAGGTGATCAAGCAGTCCCAAGTGATAATCAGGCAATTGAAGACTGGAGAGACAACATTGCCGATTACCTCAGGGACCCGTCCAGGAAAGTCTCCCGAAAACTCAGGTACAAGGCTCTTAAGTTCACACTCTTGGACAATCAATTGTACTACAAATCCATAGATGGAGTTCTGCTTAAGTGCCTGAACCAAGACGGGGCTAGGAAACTGATGTATGAGGTGCATGAAGGCGTATGTGGTGCACACCAGTCGGCTCACCGTATGAGATGGTTAATCAGGAGGACTGGATATTTTTGGCCGACTATGCTCGAAAATTGCTTTAAGTATTACAGAGGTTGTCAGGATTGTCAGCGATTCGGCAATGTGCAAAGGGCTCCAGCATCGGCCATGAATCCGATCGTTAAGCCTTGGCCTTTTAGAGGATGGGGCATTGATTTGATCGGTCAGATTCACCCTCCATCTAGCAAAGGACATAAATTTGTCCTGTTGGCCATGGATTACTTCACTAAGTGGGTTGAAGCCATCCCATTGAAGAAGGTGACGTCAGAGAACATGGTGTCTTTCGTCAGGGAGCATATCATTTACCGATTCGGCATTCCTCAGTCCATCACCACCGATCAGGGAACTCAGTTCACTTCCTCGGAGTTTTGTGATTTTGCCGAAGAGATGGGGATTAAACTCTATAATTCTTCTCCTTACTATGCACAGGTCAATGGACAGGCAGAGGCTTCTAACAAAATCATGATTAAAATCATTCAAAAGAAGATCGAAGAGAAACCTAAAAGGTGGCACTTGGTACTCAACGAAGCTTTGTGGGCATACCGAATGGCTTGTCATGGGTCGACTCAGACGTCGCCATACGAGTTGGTCTACGGGCATCACGCAGTGCTACCATGGGAATTACAGTCGGGGTTAAGACGAGTTACATTGCAGAACGATCTGGCTAAGGAAAATTATAAGGATTTGATGATGGATGAGCTAGAGGATTTGCATTTGATTCGTCTCAAGGCCTTGGAAAATATTGAGAAAAATAAGATACGCGTTGCCAAGTACTACAACTCGAAAGTGAGAGAAAAAGGATTCGAAGAGGGAGACTTGGTTTGGAAAATTATCTTGCCAATCGGTACCAAAGACGAGGTATTCGGCAAATGATCCCTTAACTGGGAAGGGCCTTTTCGGATTCTGAGACGTGCTCCGGGTAATGCGTACATTCTGAAAACCCTCCAAGGAGAAGAGTTTGCTAGGGCAATTAATGGACGTTATCTAAAGAGGTTTTATCCTAGCGTGGAGGTCGGTGCATAACGGAATCAAGGACTAGCGGGCACCGACGGCCGATACAAGGTGGTATCGCCCTTAGCACAAAAAATGGCCGATAGAGTCTATCGCCCTTAGAACAAAAAACAGCCGGCATGACATGTGTCGCCTCTAGCACAAAAAACGCAGAAATACAGGGCCAGGTGCACGCGGTGCTGTGCAATCGGCTAGATAAATCAAACGCTCAACAAGCGCAGGACAGGAGAACAGGTTGTGCGTATAAACATAGCAAAACAGAACATTGTTCGTAGTGGGGAATGTGCAAAAGGTGCAGATCAGTTATCGAACATCCTGTTGATGACCGTCTGCGGATTGGTGACTGCGGCGAGGGCGCGAGCATGATCCTCGTAGGAGTCCAGAAGATCATCGATCTGCTCGACGTCCTCCGGACCTGCTCCGCCGGGGAAGCCAACCGGCGTCACGGAAAAGTCCTCCTCTGCGCGGACCGTTAGCGCCGACAGCCCCAGCGCCACGCCATGGTGCACACCCTGCAGGGCGACCCGCTCGACGCGGCCGTGTACATTGGCCAGGCGCGCCTCGGCGGTGTCGCCCTGGGCGTTCACCCGGTCTGCGACGGCGTTCGCCACCATCTTCAGGCGCTCCAGCTCTTCAGAAAGTGCTATGAACGACGAGTTGAAATGGATCGGTTAAAAGATCAACAAGAACGACCGAAAACCGATCTAGGATTGGGTGTTCATACCCGTGATTGCGTCGCAGAACTGCCGGCGCTGGTCCTCCCACTCCAGCTGATCTATCCCATACTGCTTCGAGACGGCAGCCAGCTCTTCCCGGGACTCGTCCCGCAGCGCCATGAAGTTCAAGGCGTCGTTGTGGTCGTAAAGGCCGCCGTCGGAATCCCGGTCCGGGCTCGCCTCCCAAGGATGGGAGTGGTAGGAGAGGCTGTCGGAGGAGCTTGACGAATCCGATGGTGGAACCTCTGGCCTCCCCGATGCTGAAGAAGGCCGGGCATGCCCGCCGGCGGAGGAAATAACGGGGACCCTGTCAGCAAGCAGCAACCGAGTATGAGCGAAGTCTTCAAGAAACTGCCACAAAGGACGTAAGCGAGGAGTCCTACCCGCGCCGACGGAGGCGCCGAGCACGGCTCCCTTCGGCTTCCTCGGTCACCGGGCGTTTGCCGCGGTCATCATGGCTCGCCATTGCACTCGGAAAGTTAGGGTTTTCTGGGACGGAACGAACAAGGAAGCCGAGGCGGCGAGAGTACTAAAGGAGCGGATGCAAGATTGGGAGAAGGTAGGCCTCCAGGGATGATTTATGTCGAATATCAACCGACGGATTGGGGTTTTTCCGTTTCCCAAGATGGGCTTCTACAGTAATGGGCTGCGTAGGCCGTTTGAGTGCACTCGCGTACGTGTTCGGCGGAGAATAGAGCGCCTATCTTCGGCAAAACTGCCGATTTAGATGTTCGAGACAAACTTTGGCCAGATTGCCGAACAGGTTCACACGGTTAAGCACGATGTCATCAGAACGGTAACCGATTGGATGCAAAATGCAGATATGTTGCAAATGGCCAAGTACATGGAACAGAGTACACCTTGATTCCGAAAGATCAGTCACAGATTGATTTCAAGAAGATGGATAAAAGGACTTCTTATTCACATAACAAGAGTTAATTACAAATGAAGGATCAGTTCGTCCATGTCATTCTATTTCTGATCGGAAGATCAGAATCGAAAGAGTCGGCCAAGTCTATTCCGGCTTCTTTCATGTCCTCAACAGAACGTGCTATCCTAAATTCTAGTCCTCGCTCACAAACGTCAAAATGGCGATAGTCGGCGCCAGAATGAATCCGGACGGCATTGAAAGCAAGTGCTGCGCCGTAGCCCATGCCGGCCCTAGAAATCTCAGGAAGGACCCGCTTGATCTCATTCACCTGCCTTAGAGCCACCGTGCCTGGCACATTGGCTGAAGTAGCAAGGTCGGCAATAGCGGCTTCGAGGAAGTGGAGCCTAGCCTCCAGAGCTGAAGGAAAAGGGGTCAAGCCGAAGGAAGAGATAAGAAAAGGACAGCTGAGGGATGCTTACCGATGGCTTGTTCCCGAAAGGTATCGCGCTCCTGAGAGATTTGAATAATCTCCCGATTCTTCTTTCCTAGATCAGACTGGAGGTCTGTAACCTTCTGAGTTAGGTCCTCGGTGAGGTCGTCGACAGTCCTCCTGAAGGGGAAACAAAATGAGGCATAATTATCCAAAGCGAAAAGATCAAAGCAGAAGCAACCTTCTCTTAGAAGTGTTGGTGTCGCCGAGCTCGAGACTGTAATGGCTTGCTTGGGAAGACATTTTTCGGTTCAGGGCAAGAGAAGAGAGGGTTTTTTCTAGATGAAGAAGCTGAACAGAGGAATTCGGGAAGTTCAGGCCGAAATGGAATAGAGAGGAATTCTTAAAGGATCTCGAGTGCATCGGAAGGCGAGTCGGCAGCTGTGATGATTAATGACAAAGGAAGTCGGATGCTTCCAGAGACTCTACAGTGGTGCGAAAAGGAGAAAATAAATTTTAGAATAAAACATTTATCCCAAAATTAGGGGGCATGTGTTAACACCGAGTTTTCGCACTATGACAAGTGGACCGGCACTATGATGATTCGGCGAACGCCGCCGCTTGAAGGATTCGGCAGACGGCGGACGCGGTCGGCTAGTTCAATGTATTCGGCAAGGCTGTGAAAGCGATTAGTCAACAGCGAGCGGATTCGGCAACGTGATGCTGCGGTCGGTTACCTCGAGCCAAGTCGGTTTGACGAATACGGCATGTCAGGAGGATTCAGCGACGGGAATCTCGTTCATTTTAACGCGTGCCGGTTATTAAAGGAAGCTTGGAGCAAAAGGCATCATGTTTCTGGTAGTTTCCTAATTTATCATTGTAATCGTATCCTTCTAGGACTCAGGCAGGTTTCCTGTTTTATCGTTGTAATCGTGTCCTCCTAGGACTCATAGAACACCAGGGTATAAATATAAACCCTGAGACTATTGTAAAGCTGTTCACAATCAATACAACCAACCCCGGCCCCGTGCCGTCTTCGAGTCCAAGTCGTGTCGTCGTGTTCTTCGAGAGGGGCCATCGATCCGTCGACCTCCGTAAGTTCCGGCAACCTTGCTATCATGTTTAGTATCGTGCGGCGGATTTAGATATGGTGCAAGTAGTCTCGTACGTTAAGCTTAGTATCGTGCGGCGGATTTAAGCTTATGACGGGAGGTCTTTGTTTATGTCTTGTATCGTGCGGCGGATTGAGACATGAGTAAAGATAGTTATCGGCTCTGTTAGATTTGGCAATCTGATAGATTCATTAAGTTACCTTGTGTTATGTGTTTTGTTACGTTTATTTCATCATAACACTTTTGCCCAATCTAGATACCGTCCGGTTCGGCTTCATCTTTATAGATCTGCTCTGTATTAAAAAGTCTGTTATGCAGTAGATCTATTATTCGTAATAGCCGAATTGGGTCGTGTCTGGGTTGCCACGTGGTGAGGGTTCATGCATGTTAAGTGTGTCTGATCTATGACAAGGCTAGGTGTCGTGCGGCAGGCGCAGGCTTTGGATTAGCTTAGTCATGCTTAGCTTGTATGTTCAATCTCCATGGATCCCAACTCGGTTGTACAATCGAGATTGGTTAAGTTTTAACTTATATCTAATACATCATGCAAATACGATTCTCATGCAAACGTGTTCGGCAACCTGCTATTCACGTAGATCTGTTCATATTGCCGAATAACCTTTCAGACCTGTTGGCAGATAGCTTTCATAGCTATATGTCGTCGTAAGTGGCTTCAGGGCCGTACATCTTGGAACTGTCTGGTCATACCCGGCACGTTCCAGCTTTGTATTTAACAGTTTATCTCCCTTGTTAGTTGCAGGTCAAACTGACTGGCACGCACCGGACTTCTGAGCACCCGGGCCATATTTGAAGCCAGCTTCTTCGGCTTGCCGTGTGCTTGGCGCAGTGCGCCACTTTTTGCGCCAACAGGTCCTACTGTTCATCTTTCCGTTCAGGCAATATACGTAGTATATATGAGCGTGGACGTGCACGTGCAATATAATCGTGCATCTCCTATTAAGTACTAGTCCGTGAACTGGAAACATGGACGCAGGCGGAGGACTAGGCGACGACGCAGCCCTCGACGCGCTGCGAGACGTCCTGGCCGCGCTCGGCGCCACGGCCCCGCGGCTCGTCTTCCAGAAGACGCTCAATAGATGTGACGTCGATCCCAACCAGCAGCGTCTCAGCATTCCCAGAAAGCCCAGGGCCCGGCCGGGAGGACACCGACGACGCCAGCGCGTTCACGGCATTCCTCACGGCAGGCGAGAAGGACAGCGCGGACGACTCCCACCCAAACAGGGCAGTAGTTGTAAATGTTTTCGGCGGACAAGAGTTGTTTCAAACTTTCAACTCTCAAAGACGGAGTTTTGTTCCAAATCCAACCTGCTAATCTAATACCAAGTCTACGCACGGGGAAGAGGTTTTTTTCCTCAATACATGGACATAGGGATGGGTAAAACCACTCTAAAACTTGCAAAAAGACGAACATTGAAACATGACATTATTTGCACGATGTGCAAATGAAACCACTGACAACTGCTGTGTTTTATTTCAACACATAACCTTGGCTACTCATGTTCTTCATTCTTCTGTAAGCTTACACTAGTAATTAAGCAAGTAAAATCTGATGTGGTCCATTATAAAATTATGAGGGATGGTTTTATAGCAAAGGAGGTTTCCCATGAAATCATGCAAGCATTGGAATCATGTGTACAAAACAAATAATTTAGCATTAAAGCTGCATCATTTTGTTGGATATTTTCCTCAAATTTGTTGAGCCTTAACTGAAATAACCACCTCAATATGTACAGACAGCTCTACAACTAAATCTCATTTTCTGGCGGCTAGCCATTGTATATTACATAACTATGCTTGCACTTGTCTTACCTTCTATTCATGTCCTATGACGTATGGATAAACAAGGAGTATTGCTCACAAGTTGCGACATCACAAAAGCTGGACAAAAAGAATCTAATTGACGCACACGATGTTGCCTTCGACCTGTTCATCAATTGAAATGTCCAAAGTATATTAAACTGTAAATAGCATACTAGCAATCTAATACACAGAAAATCAAGAATCAAGGATCATTCTCATGCCTAAGTCAATGGATATCTACAAAGTTCTTAGTAATCTTAAAATGGGGGTAGTAACCTACACCTACTGCAAGCATGGGAATTTCCTGACGAGATCCCTACTGAAACCTAGTTGTCAGGGAAAGGCCATGGAGTGTCCATTTGCTATCATGCATACAGCATACCTTTTCTAGGGTGTGAGTGGACATGTGGTGGGGTGTTGCCGTGTTGGTTTGTGTTTTGTAATGGTTTCTCTACCCTGATTTTTCTTTTTAATATAACGATAAGCAAGACTCTACTACATGTTTGTGAGAAAAAAATAATTCCATGGCTTATGCATAAGCATTCATCCGTATGTGAATGACATTAACATTATTCCATGAAATGATGCTAGTTAAGATGCAGAGACATACAAAAACATGTAGGGCAGTAGTTAATAACTAATTTTAGAATAGTATAATGTTAATCATCTTTCACCATTTACAATTTAAAAATGGCACTAGTTTTTGCAAGGAAGATAAATATTCTAATGGGTGCAGATTTGGCACCCTCAACTAGCTAAATACCATGTTGCAATGTTCCAAAATCATCACGAAAATCATGTATGCAGTAAACATAAAGTTATTATAGCCGCAACAATTCAGTTTGAAATTCGCCTAGATATCAAGAAGCAAAATAGATAAGCAGTCAACCTGGCACTGTTCATTGTGTGCTGACAGTGACACTTCTGTTTTATTAATCTCAACATCAAAGATGAATTTCAAATTGAACTATTGCAGCCACACTTAACTTTAGGACACTACATACATGACTTTTGCTATGATTTTTTAGAAACATTGCAACATGATATTTTAGCAAAAGAGGGCGTCAGCCCCCTTGGGTGCCATATATTTTTTCCTATACGATATACCACTACGAGTTAGGGCAAATACTACTTTGTCAAATTAGTTATATATCTTTATGAACATACAAATCAATCGGTTCAATAATTCGACGTTTCCTTTCCAGTCTCTTTACCAAAATTTGGGTGTTACTGTTACACAAAAAGTAAAAAGTTTGAGCTAGAACTCAATGAAAAATTAATGGAAACATTTAGAAATAATATCAGATTTGGAGTCTTTACTTACCAATCTAAAGTTTCCTGCTTCAATAAGCTCATGCAGTCACTCTTGGCTCTGGAATGGATCACTTGAACTTACCTCGTTCTTTGCAAACTGTTGTGAATCATTGGTCAGATTCAGCAAAATCAGAAAAGAGAGTTTATCTAGATTATCAGTGAGCGATACGAACCGTTGTTGTTGTTATTGTCGCCATTGTAACAGGTTGACTTGATGGCAAAACAAAGTTGCTCCAAAAAAGTGGATCCACGGAAGGATCACTAGGGCTCCAGGTACTCTTCATTGGCGTAGGCATAACAGGGGCCATTGAGTAAGTAGATCTTTGCACTAGCAACTCATTCATGTTAATATTAATTTCCCCTGTATCATATCTAGTAGCAGGTACCGAGGCAACAGTCTTCCCTTCTACAATTTCCTTGCTAAGAGTACACTCTTCAGATAATTTTGTGGACTTCTCCAAGAAGCTTTTAAAGGCATCAGACTGAGATAATATGCTGCATGCTGATAAGCCCACTGAAGAGGGCTTTGATGGCGAACCAAGGCCTAGAGAAGGCAACTTATAGGGTTCAGTCTGTTGCATTGAACTTTCAATAGCTCGAATTTCATCAGCAATTTCTTCTGTTTTAGATGTATCTGACTGCCTTGTCTTCTTTGGTAGCCACCACCGGATGTAATTTGTAAGATCAATTTTCCTCTCTAACCCAAAGCTTCCTGCAAATTTCCCATCCAACATGATATCCTTGCCTGTAGTTTCAGAAGTCATAAAATCATTAGCCACACAATCTGATAGCAACTTCTATCACCTTAGAGTTTGACAACTACAAAGAACAGCAGAAGTCTGTACAAACTGACCACAACTAAGGCTCATGTAGTCATTGCCAAGTCCCAAAGAGGTATCCCATCTGGAATTATGAAGTTGCCTGCATGATAAGGCACACCAATGTGAAGCTTTAAGAAATGCAAGATCCTGACTTAATGCACACAGCACATGACTTAATGTTGTGACACAGTATGAAGAAATTTATGTGCAAGGTAGCTAGGATGAAACTAGCGATTGGAATTGGTAGTAAATGGACTATTTGTGTTTTCTCCTTCAAGATATACATAACAGAGATAAGTTTCTATGGGTCAAATCAAATATTCCTAATGAAGGATAGAAATCTTCTTTATTAAAGAATGAATTAAGGTTCACATACAAAAGTAATTTCCATTAGCAGGGATAGAAATCTTCATAGCTAACACATACCTAAGGAGCCCACGATACTTTGGTAACCCCCTGTAGAAGGCACTGCTCTTTCTGCAGTGGATGGATCTTCTGGTCAGTGATTAAAAAAATAGAATAATCTGTATATATACTAGAAATGCACAAATATACCTCCTAAGAGAGACAAGATAGTCCTCCTTGGATATCATCTGCATCTCTTCAAGGTCTCTTGCATAGTCAGAGACCTAAATAAGCAAGCATATATATGAACATAAGTCTGAAAAATCAACAAAATACAACACAGTTTTAATTGACTACTGTGATAATGAGCATGGAACAGAGATAGCATAATACTCTACATTATCAACTCTTGTAAAGTTATCAGTTCAAGCAATTCTATGTGTTTGATACATTTGTTTTGTCACACTCAACAGAAGATATTGTTGTTTTTATTACACTTATCAGTCGACTAACTTGAATCTTCCAAAAAAGAAAACATTCTACTCAAGTAGAACTGGCTCTGTTCGCTAGATCTTATCAGCTGTACTGCGGCTTATTCTCTCTCACATAACACTATTGAAACAACCGAAATCAGCCGAAATAAGTTCAAGTGAACAGGCCCCACAAACATCCATTTCCAAATATCACTACAAAAAATAATAGAATTAATGAATACAAAGGAGGACAGCAAGCATGATATATCAGCACCACACTTTGTCAAAATCAAAATATAGGACAAAAAGAAGGCAACAACAATATGTAGACACATCTTAAATCTAGTTACAGTCTCAAAACCTCCAATTTGAAAGTACAAAATTATGTTGCTCAATAGCTTTTGTCAAGATTTCTTTGCATATATGCACCTATTGCTCAATGTTAGAAACAATTAAGGGAATTTTTTTACCAAAAAAAGGAGACCCACAAGATGCTTCCTTAGTTAAACAATTTCTATTAATGGAAAGCTTGTTTTTAAGGTCTCATTGCTCAATATTAGAAGCAAATAAGGGTCATTTTTACAAAAAATATGTTTCCACAAGATGCTTCCTGAATTAAACAGTTTCTATCAATAGAAAGCTGATTTTCACGTCAAGTGGGAGAATTTACAAAAATTAAAAACACGAGTCACAATCATCACCACAGATAAATATGACTCACTGGGAAATTTATTTGTGTTCCAGCTCCCCAGTATTTTAATGCAGCAAGGTCATAGGCCCTTGCTGCAGCCTCTTCATCATCATATGCACCTATGTTGTTGCGCAAAGAATTGAGAATGATTAAGAAAATCATAGCAACTCTGCAAATTAAGTTAAAACCAGGATGCCACTTACCTAAATATACTGCAATAGTAATTGTGCGATGTAGTTTTCCATGCAAAAGAAACAATACAATCAAATCAGATCAATGATAGCTGTGCAGAAATAAACATTTCAAAGAAAACAATATTGTTGACTAAATACAGTAATGCATCTCCCAGAGATATGAAATAGATCAGAGGAAACTGCAGCAGCCATAGCTCTTTACTTCCATCCATGTCTTGCAGTGATTATGGCATATTGCAAGAACAATCATTATTTTGTGACAGCCCAACCGATTCACAGCACGGTGGGAAAGGTGGAAAGCATGTTTGAGTCAAGTGTTAGGTTGAAGAAGATTCCTCCAGTCACCAAAAGAAATGTCGATTTGGACATGTAGCTTTGACCATTAATTTCTGTCAGGGTATATTAATACAAAAGCAAAATCACAATATTATAAATATGTTTCACAAAGTCTGTCTGGTCCACGTATCTTAGAGGCTCAACAACTGACGATCTTTTCACAAAATCAGATTGTACCTGGCTCCATTGGATAGATGAACTATTTGATATGTCCAATGAGCACATATTTATCATAGTTCCATGTAATCCCAATCAAACACTATACCACCTAGGTATGCAGACCAGACAAACATTGCTGAACAAAGGGAGTGTTCAAGTACATATCAATGGCAAAATATTAAAAGTCTGAGTACGTGGTACATGCAACCAAAAACTATGTTATATATATATCACATGAGCGACAAGTTACTAGTTCACATTAATTCATGAAAGCTTGATGTCTACTCCCTCCGTCTCTGAATAAATAGATTCCTAAAATTGTCCTAAGTCAAACTTTTTAAACTTTGACCGAATTTTTAGAATAATACGTTAAGATTTTTTATATCAAATTAATATCATTAGATACATCATAGAATATGTTTTCATAATATGTTCATTTTATATCATAGATACTTTTACTTTTTTCTATAAAGTTGGTCAAACTTTGAAAAGTTTGACCGGCGCGGATTCTAGGAATCGATTTATTCAGGGACGGAGGGAGTACATAACCAAACCAAACTATCTATTCAACCTAATCAGGTTGTAGTGGACAAGTTTGCCCATCTGACAGTTGCAATCTATTTAGGCATTCAAGAACACATACAACTGCAGCTACTCTGTATTAGAGAGACAGGCACACCTTGTTTCCCCTTTTTGTTCTGATTCTGATTCCATGTGCTTTTGTCCCAAAGGTGAGCTTCATATCGACCTGTCCACCTATGCCTATTGACGAGCCAAAGTCAGTTCTATATCAATGTATACGAACATATAAAGTTAATGGAGAAAAGGTTAAAAATAGTTGTAGCAAAGTCATCAACTCATGATACAAATGTTTGTAGAGGAATTTGGCTGAAAAACACATCTAAATCATTTCGATTCAGTTGCTGGACCCATGCAAAAACAACAGTGGAGTATGAGACCATGAACAGTGAATGCTGAATAAAACAGCACTGATCCACTACCGAGCTGAAATCCGATGTGCCAATGGTTGCCAGAAAATTTTAGAATTCAAGTAGTTGCCAAAATTACTCATGACTAGGATACCTCGATAAGATCGGAAGGTCAACGCTGTTAAGACTCAAGAGAGCTTAACTTAACGAAGCTCCTTTAAGGCGTGAGATCGCCTCACTTCCAATTCCACAATAAACCTCTGCGTTGCATCATGCATGGGAGGGAAAAAAAAAACTCTGTGCCGCAACCATTCGACCTACAGCTACAGGGTATCGGAATTGCGCGCGCGTAGTAGATCCCGAGTGGCCGAAAAAACTTGGCAAGCTCTTATAGCAAAGGAAGATTAGCGAGGGCCTAAGCTCTCGGGCAGGCGGCAACAAGTAGCACGGAGGGGGGGCAGGGGCAGGGACCGTGCGGCGCGTACCGGGTGACCCCGCGGTAGATGGAGCTCCGCTTCCCCGCGGCGCAGGGAGGCATGCGGCTGATGCGCTCCTTGGCCGTACACACGCGCTCCTTGCGCACCGCCAACGGCCTCCTGGGCACCAGCTCACCGGACGACACAGCCGCCGCCCCCGCAACGGCGCCGAGCGACGAGGACGAGCCCTCCCCTGCCCCCGCCACAGCCACGGCCTGCAAACCCGCGGCGTCGGGGTTGGGGGAGGCCATGGCGCCCTCCGCCGGCCGGATCGATCGTTCGGGGCGGAGCCGAGCCGAGCCGCGACGGCGAGGGGTTCGGTCTTCGGTGTGCGCAGCGCAGCGAAGCGTGAAACGGGTGGGGTGACCGTTTGGGGGCGGCTCCGGGTGGTGGTGGGATTTGAAATGGTGAGGAACCAGGGTGGGGTGGGGCCGCGGGGTCGGCGCGATAGGGACGCGTGGAGCCCAGTGGGCTGGCACAGGGGAGACAGGCGGACGGGGGCGCAGGGGTATCCGAGGATGCGGCATTGATGAGTTGCCCTCGCGATGGGACGGGAATGGCCGAATGGGGAAGTGCGGGGACGGTCAGGTGGGTTTGGGCCCGGACGTGACGTGGGAACGGGGATCGGATTGGCCCGTCGTCGTTTCCTCGAACGGCAACGGGTGCGCTTCTCGAGAAAGACCTGGTGGTGTCTCGACTTGATCGAGTTGGCGTTGTCGCGTCGTTGTGTCGAGGTATCCATGCTTGCAGCATGCCGTACTCCCTCCATATTAAAAAAAGATGACGTTTTGGACAAAGTTTAGATCAAATATTGGGAATATAAATCATAAATAACTTTTAAATTATTGAGTTCAGAGATGTAAAAATTATATAAATAAATTTGTCTTGAAAACTACTTTCATAAAAATATACATACTCCATCCGTCCCTTTTCAAGTGTCGTCCGGAAAGCGTGTCTGTGAGGGAAACACGGACTTCTAGAGACACTTATTTTGGGACAGAGGGAGTATACCACTTTCCAATAAATATTTTTAAAAAACAAGTGGTCAAAGTGATATTTTGGAGACCGTGTCGCTGTCTGAAACGACATCTTTTACAATATGGAGGGAGTACTAGACAAAGAGTAAGACACAGTGACAGCACAACAGCTTATACGGAGTACTATTAATGGTACTAGTAGTAATTAAGAGTAGCATTATTTGGTTACAGTGAACCAACGGGAGTATATTGATATAAAAAGGTGGAATTTCCTTTTTGTTCTCATCAATGGATATGGATTATGGTGGATACAAGCACTATATAGATTCGAAAAGGTATCCAATTAAATATTCATTACTTTTGTCAAAACAATCATACCTACATACGGAGTATAATGTTAACATGTATGTGTATTAGTGTATTAGAAAAAGTTAAAAATACAGCTAGAGTATTCAAAAGTTTAGCCCTCTACCAAAACACATCCTATGCCAAATATTAGAATTTAGATTATGAAAAAATGATACTCCCTCCGTCCCTTTATGTCGGTCGTCCAAACCTTATGCACATAAATCAATAATCGACCTGACAACCCTATAAAACAATCGTTCGACAGATGCAAAATATTGTCATTAATGCTTTGTGGTGAGAGGAGAAAGAGAAAAGGCTATTGCACAAGTGACATGCAAGTAGTATGGTAGGATGAAACACCTATGCCACGACAATCATTTGGGCAAGCTTTTAGAGGTAGAACGACCAACATTAAGGGCAACTTTAGTGTATAGCGCCTCTGGTGGTGCTAAGTTTTGCCACGTCAGGTGGTGCTTGCTTGTTCTATTTTTGTCCCAATGTGTAAACTCTGCTAGCACCAGTTAAATGAGACCTGGAATGAATAAACTATTGTCCTCTCCCACCCTTAACATCTATTTCCAAACATTTCTCTCTCTCCTCTCTCCTCTAGCACCATGTGCTAGAATAGGCAACAGGTGCCAAGAGGCGCTAAGCTAACACTACCTCTACAATGTATAGCATCTCATGTTCTTTCTTCTCTCTCCTCTCCTTCTAGCACTATCTTAGCGCAAACATTGGAGCTGCTCTAAAGGACAGAGAGTACACCTTTACGGTTTAAATACCCAACCTTAAAATTCTATGCCCGACATGGAAACAAGTACTACGAAGCGAAGTCTAATTGATCCAACTCTAGGAAAAATAATAATAAAAGAATGCCCGTATCACTCATGGACAAACGTAGATGAGCCTTTACTTTCTAATCAATTGCTTTTTAGGAATACTATCTCTCTTACACGAGGGGCAGAGCATGATATTAGCTGGACGGCGTCATTAGTCCGAGGGACGTCCTAACGCGCAAGTCAAGTGCCAAAATCTAGACTTGTGACGGCAATAAAGATAGCAAAGTAGTCACAAAGAAAAGAGATTTGCTATATTTCAGACGTTTAAAATATAACATCTTTTCTAACGACGACTAATAACTTTCACATCTCCATCCAATGGTCCAAATCTATTAGCACAAATCATAATAAATAAATAATAATTTTTTTATAAAAAGATAAAGACAAAATTGTTCAAACGTCTGAAATATAGAAAATATAAAAAACAATTCTACGCGGTATGCGGTGCTAACCATACATGTGACTTGGGGCGTATTTGACTTACAACCCGATGAAACTAGTAAGGCCAAATTTTGACATCCTGAAATATTAGATGGCTATTTGCTTTATGCCCAATATTGGGCTTCTGCAGGCGAAAGAAAATTTGACATCAGCCAGCTATTGTTAAATCCAATCGGATCACTTAGTGTTAATAGGCTCGGGATTAGGTTAAACAATGGATGAACAAAAGCTTAATGTGCTAGACAGTGAAAGTAAAGAACAATAGGGTTAGAGAATCGACCATCTCCGGTGGGTTTGGAACTTGATCCGGCGTCCGCCATAGGTCTCTGTCGTCGGTCTTGCGGATCCGGATGAGGGCGTGGGGAAGAGCTCGGTGCAGTGAAGGTCGCGCCGGTTGAAGTCGACGCAGCGGCGGCGGGGAGGGCTTCCCGTCACTGGCTGCGAGACCCTAGATCGGATTAGGGTTGGGGAATATCGGTGGGGTGTCTCTGGCGGCTCGACGAACCTCGTGTTCAGTGCCCTGGCCCCCACCTCCCTTTATATCCCGCAGTGTGACAGGGGCCCTCCAACCATTAGTGGGTTGGGCTCCCCGATCAGGAGCGGATCAAGTTAGATCTGGGCCGTTGGGCCCAGTAACTAGGGGAGATCAAATACTAACATTCTCCCCCTTGATCTCCTAATTGCTTATCTTACTCTTAACTTAAATACTCAACTTATTTAGCTCTATCTCATTATAGAGAAATGCGTCGAGCGCGTCTCGTCGTCACAACCAAGCGTTGTTGGACTTGACGGCTACAATATATCTCCCTAATTTGAAACAGAGTTCTAACTTGGGCCCTAAGTGTTCAGGAATCATAGGCCTTCCCTTAACCCCATGCCGGCTACGTGTCTTCTAAACACGTTGGGTGGTAAGCCTTTTGTCAACGGATCCGCTAACATCTTATCTGTACTTATATGCTCAAGACTAATGACATGATCCCGAACTTTATCTTTCACAACATAGTACTTAATGTCAATGTGTTTGGCAGCACCACTTGACCTATTGTTGTGAGCATATTCAACTGCAGGATTATTATCGCAGTATAACTTAAGTGGTTTCTGAATGCTGTCTACCACTGCTAATCCGGGTAAGAACTTCTTAAGCCAGTTCACCTGCCCCGAGGCCTCATAACATGCTACAAACTCCGCATACATTGTGGATGATGTAACGAGAGTTTGTTTGGAGCTTTTCCACGATATAGCCCCACCTGCAAGGGTGAAAATATAACCCGAAGTGGATTTTCTTTCCTCCCCCGCATAATCTGAATCTGAGAACCCTACAATCTCAAGGGAATCTGATCTCTTATAGGTTAGCATGAAGCCTTTTGTGCCCTGCAAATAACGCAAGACTTTCTTTACTAATTTCCAATGCTCTATGCCTGGATTTTTCTGATATCTGCCAAGTAACCCGGTAACAAAAGCTATGTCAGGGCGAGTACAAATTTGAGCATATTGTAAACTTCCGACAGCGGATGCATAAGGAACTGATCTCATTTGCTCGAGCTCTATCTGATTCTTGGGACACTGATGTTCCCCATACTTATCGCCCTTGACTATGGGTGCAGGTGATGGACTGCATTTATGCATACTATATTTCTTAAGAATCTTATCTATGTATGCATTCTGAGACAAACCTAATACCCCTTTGCTTCTATCACGGTGAATCTCTATCCCCAGAACAAAAGAGGCTTCACCGAGATCCTTCATATCAAAATGCGAGGACAAGAACTTCTTTGTTTCCATTAGCAGACCGACATCATTGCTTGCCAGCAAAATATCGTCCACATATAGAACCAAAAAGATGAACTTACTATTCTTAAACTTTGCATACACACAATTGTCCTCAACATTAGCCTTAAACCCAAAACGTCTTATGGTGTTATCAAACTTCAAGTACCACTGTCTCGAAGCTTGTTTTAACCCATAAATGGATTTTCTTAGTCGACATCCCATTTCCTCTTTTCCTTCCACAACAAAACCTTTCGGTTGTGCCATGTAAACATCTTCTTCTAGATCCCCATTAAGGAATGCCGTCTTAACATCCATTTGATGTAACTCTAAGTCATAATGTGCCACTAGCGCCATTATAATTCTAAAAGAATCCTTACATGAGACAGGAGAAAAAGTCTCATTGTAATCAATTCCTTCTCTTTGGGTAAAACCCTTTGCCACAAGTCGCGCCTTATATCTCTCAATGTTCCCTTGGGAGTCACATTTGGTTTTGTAGACCCATTTACAGCCTACTGTTTTGGCTCCTTTAGGAATTTCCACTAAATCCCAAACATTGTTGGAATCCATGGATCTTAGCTCATCTTTCATGGCTTCTAACCACTTATCTGAGTGCTTGCTGCTCATGGCTTGTTCATATGTAGTGGGATCATCCTGCATATGAAACTCTTCGGCCTCATAGACTTCATAATCATCTGAGATAGCTGATCTTCTAACTCTATGTGACCTTCTAATGTTCTCATTATTTGGCGCCATTTGGGGCTGTTGTTGTTCTTCCCCATGCACGACAGGTGGTTCTAATGGCTCCTGAAGGACAGGTTCCAGATTTTCTGTCGGCAAGGGAGGCTCAACAACAGGCACTGACACTACAGTGCTTGACACTGTTGGCACAGCAACAACAGGTAGCATGAAGTATGGTTCCTGAAACATTGGAGTAGGGGCGTGAACCCGTTTCTCCTCTAAGTTAACTTCTTGAACCACCTTGCTCCCCCTTATCACATCATGTTCTAAAAACTCAGCATGTCTTGTCTCTACAAACTTTGTATGCCTGTCAGGGCAATAAAAGCGGTAGCCTTTTGATCTGTCTGGGTAGCCAATAAAATGGCAACTAACAGTCTTAGGATCTAATTTTCCTGAATTTGGGTTAAAGACTTTAGCCTCAGCTGGACAGCCCCACACCCTTAAATGCTTAAGTGAGGGTACTCTGTCTGTCCATAACTCATACGGTGTTTTAGGCACCGACTTACTGGGTACACGATTAAGGATATGAATGGCGGTTTTTAACGCCTCCATCCACAGACTTATCGGTAAAGTGGAGTAACTGACCATGCTTCTTACCATATCCATCAGGGTACGGTTTCTTCTTTCAGCCACTCCATTTTGCTGAGGTTCTCCTGGCATTGAATACTGAGCAACTATGCCATGCTCCTGAAGGAACTTTGCAAAAGGTCCTGGAACTTGACCATATGGGGTATGTCGCCCATAGTATTCTCCACCACGATCTGATCTTACTATCTTAATTTTCTTATTGTGTTGATTTTCTACTTCTGCCTTAAATATCTTAAACTTATCTAAAGCTTCTGATCTTTCTTTAATCGGATAGATGTAGCCATAACGTGAGTAGTCATCAGTGAATGTTATAAACGAGTCATAACCATCCACACTCATGACGGGAAACGGTCCACATATGTCGGTGTGGATTATTTCTAAAATCCCCGCACTTCGTTTGGCATTTTTCTTAATTTTCTTAACGTACTTACCTTTAATGCAATCAACACATTGGTCTAATTCTGATAGTTCTAATGGCGGAAGAATTTCAGTTTTGACTAATCTATCAATTCTCCCCCTCGAAATGTGGCCTAATCTACAATGCCACAATTTCGAAGAGTCAATCTGAATATTCTTACGCTTTTTACTTACATTCATAGACGAGGAAGCAATCTTATTCTCAGAACTTATAACATTAACATTCTCAGAGATGGATAACAAATAAAGTTTGTCTTGTCGGAAGGCAAGACCTACACACTGATTATTAAAAAATATCTTACACTTGCCATCTCCAAAATGACAAGCCAATCCATCATCATCTAACTTAGACACACTTATTAAGTTTCGATGCAAAGAAGGAACATAGAGTACATCATGAAGCCTAAGTACAAAACCATTTACTAATTCTAATGATACGTCTCCAATGGCTTGGACGTCGGCTTGTACTCCATTAGCCACCTTAATGGTTCTTTCTCCTCTTTGCAGGATCTTCCTCGTAGCGAATCCCTGAAAAGAATTAGCAACATGAGTAGTTGCACCTGAATCAACCCACCAAGTGGATTTGTCATAACTTAGAAACACGGATTCATCTACAAATGTAATAATATCCTCACCATTCTTACTCAGGAACTTCAGGAATCCAGGACAATCTTTCATCCAATGGCCCCTTTCCTTGCAATACATGCACTGATCTTTGTCTACAGTGATCTTCTTTCCCTGCTGGGACTGAGACTGAGCTGGGAACTGAGGCTGAGGAGGGAACTGAGGCTGAGGTTGGAACTGAGGTGCCTTTCCCTTGGCATTAGCATTAGAGGATGAGCTGCCATCCCACTTTGGTTTCCCTTGTGGTTTAGCATTCTTATTAAAAAACTTTCTCTTATTATCCTTCACATAGAGAGCAGAGTCCCCACGTGAATCCTTAATGCGCTCTTCCTCTTGAACGCACATACTAATGAGCTTGTCCATGTTCCAGTCATCAGGCAACATGTCATAGTTGACACTAAAAGTGTCAAACTCACTTGGCAGTGAGGCAAAGATCATGTGAATGACAAAAGGATCAGGTAACTTAATTTTCATGGACTCAAGCTTAGCAGCTATTGTGCTCATTCTTAGTATGTGGTCTCTAACGCCACCACCATTGTATTTCTTATTGCAAAGCTCTTTGATAAGAGCACTTGCCTGAGACTTAGTAGTTGCATAGAACTGATTCTTAACATGATCTAAATACTCAGCAATGGTGGGTGTCTCAGGGATGGACCCTCTGATAGGCTCTGAAATAGTAGCCTTAGCTAAAGTGAGACATTTCTTATTGGAACTATCCCATTGCCTTTTCTCAAGGTCATAGGACATCCTCTTATCAGCATGATCCCTTTTGCGTGTCGCAAAAGCGGCATCTTCCTCATTCTCCTCTCTCACGGGCTCCTCTGGAGCAGCGGGACACGGTGATGAGAGAGCAAGGTCATTGTTCGTCATGACCAAGGCTAACTCAAGCTGCTCGCGCCACTTCTTATAGTTGTTCCCAGTCAGAGGTGGAATCTGAGCGATCCAGTTGATTCCTGAAAACCATTGACAGAATAGTGAGATACTTTAACACAAATAATATCTTATCCATAAAAAAATTGCATGTTTTAAAACAACGTTGGTCAGTATTAAAACATACAATTCCTTCTGCATTTTTTCTATATCACCGTTGGGCAGAAAATAAAAAATAATGCATAAAACTGATGAAGCTAAAACATTTATAATATTGATATAATCAACGTTGGTCAGAATATAACAATATTACAAATTTTCTGAATATCTTATTTTAATAATTGTTCTAACAATTAAATTCTCCCGTTGGTTCGAATTTAATTAAAGAACAAAAATAAACTTTGCAGCGGAAAAAACGTGACTGAATAAACTTATACTTATTTTCTGATGTTCTCTGAAAATTTATTCCGTTGGTTCAAAATTTACAGAGATTTTAACTTAAAATTTCTCTGAAATTGGAAAACCTTTTCTTAATTCTAATGGGCCACCAGAGAGGAAAATGGCCCACGGCCTGCCTCGCGCGCGCGCGGAGGCGACCCCTTCGCCTGGGCCGTCGCGGCCCGCTTCGCCAGCGCGAGCGCGGACGCCCGCATGGGCCAGATCTGGCCCAACCAACCCTGGCCGTCCATCGCCATCGGACGGCCAGGCGCGCATGTCGCGCGAACAAAAGCCGGTCCCGGCGGCTCCTCCCCCAAACCCTAAACTCATTTGCTCTCTCTCCCTCTCCCTCTCGCCTTCTCTACGCGGAGCAGAAGAAAACGGGGGCGCCGCCGCCGGACACGACGACGGCGCAGGAGAGGAGCTGGTGCCGCCGCGGAGCCCCTCGCCGGTGCACGCGCTCGCCCGTTGGGTTGAGCGCGTTGCCGTCGAGTGGTTTCGTGTCGGCACCCTTAGGACGAACCCGGCGGCTGCCTGTGCCACGCCGCGGGTTGCGAGCACGACGGCGGTGGAGCACGCCGTCTGATCTCAGGTAGGTTTGGGCGAAACCACTTCTCCCCTTCTCATCCTTAGGGTTAGGGATTTGGGTGAAACCGATTCTTCCCCTTTCTGATTCTTAGGGTTAGGGTAAATCGATTCTTCCCCTTTCTGCTCCCGATCCAGAACCGGATCGGATTTCTGAGTTCTTAGGGTTTGGGGAAACGCCATTTGGGTCGCTGATCTGAGTTGGGGATGCGGTTCCCTCCCCTGGCCCGGGACGATACTCATGGTATGTCGCTCGGCGGCCAAAACCGATGTGGTTTTCTTAGAAATCCCGATCTATTTACTTAGAGTCTTAGTCCTCCGATACCAATGTTAAATCCAATCGGATCACTTAGTGTTAATAGGCTCGGGATTAGGTTAAACAATGGATGAACAAAAGCTTAATGTGCTAGACAGTGAAAGTAAAGAACAATAGGGTTAGAGAATCGACCATCTCCGGTGGGTTTGGAACTTGATCCGGCGTCCGCCATAGGTCTCTGTCGTCGGTCTTGCGGATCCGGATGAGGGCGTGGGGAAGAGCTCGGTGCAGTGAAGGTCGCGCCGGTTGAAGTCGACGCAGCGGCGGCGGGGAGGGCTTCCCGTCACTGGCTGCGAGACCCTAGATCGGATTAGGGTTGGGGAATATCGGTGGGGTGTCTCTGGCGGCTCGACGAACCTCGTGTTCAGTGCCCTGGCCCCCACCTCCCTTTATATCCCGCAGTGTGACAGGGGCCCTCCAACCATTAGTGGGTTGGGCTCCCCGATCAGGAGCGGATCAAGTTAGATCTGGGCCGTTGGGCCCAGTAACTAGGGGAGATCAAATACTAACAGCTATAGCACACAGGTGAGCCGTGGTAGAAAGCTAGACGATCGATTTGGCTATACCAAATCAGGGCATGACCAAATTATAGTCATGCACTGATTTTCTCTATAGCCAAATTTTTGGCTTGTTGAACACCTGGCATCACAATCCATACCCACGTACACTATTCTTAAGGTATGTATAGCCATTATAGACAGTTCGTTAATTACTAGATGATGAAGCCAGTTGAAAAATAATATGTGGCACATCTAAACTCTACTGGATCGGATGGTTTAATTTGATGTCACCCGCTGTACACGCTCTCGCTAGAGATCCAAATCGTGATGTTGCGAGATCCAAATGATGACGTGGACACGAGATGCAGGTGGATCAGCATCAATCAGATCAGAAGGGAAACACCCCGGACAAGATTCCACCGAGTCACACCGTAGACACGCAGCTGATGACGTATGCACGCGAGAGCAACGTACGCAAGTTACTCGTGATATACTCCCAACGGTCACAATGCACGGTCGATAATCGAATTAGTATAGTACTGCAGCAGCAGCACCTACCAAATACACGTACCTGATGAGTACTGTACTTTACTATGAGTATTATTAATACGGGTATCCTATTCTTTATTATTAATATAAAGCATGCGCGCGTGCAGAAGAAGTCCGCCGACGTGGTGCGCGCTATTGCGGCTGCGGCGGCGACGATGGGGGGAACTCGTGCCGGTTGCTTTGAGCATCCAGGCACATGTCCTTGGCGTCGCCCCCGGCGGGCTCGGAGGAGAAGTAGCCCGGGACCCGTGCCAGCATCGAGGCCGGCTTCGACGCGTCGATCACCTCCTCCCAGGCCGCCCTAGCCTTCCAGCCGCCGCATAAACACAGCGTCGTCAAACCCAGGACCTTCGCCCTCCCGTACCAGCGCGACATTATTATTGATCCAGCGAGTTCGCTGCCGTTGGATCCCCTTGGCCTCCTCTCTGGACTCCGGTCTCCTCTTTGCTGCTTGTTGGCGAGTCTCGATCTCGACCGGGCGAGAGATGATGGTGAATTATTATTGGCGATGCCGTGCGCGTCTTACCCCGTGGACTATACGATGCTTTGCTGTCGCTGTACGTACCGAGTTGTTTGGTTCCGTCTTTATGGGTAACTAGCTTGATAGTGCGCGCTTCGCTGCGCAAGCGAAGATTAAATAAATAAACATATAATATCAAAAGCATCTAATTATAAAATAATTTATATTTAGAAGGTGTTTATTTTTGGTGACTAAATTTTAACATGTGTAACATCGAAATGTTATGGCACTAATTTAGAGTAGTAAAAATAGGCTACTAATAAAACTAATTATACAAATAAAGACAAAGAATAGTGAACATAAAAGAAAAGGGAAAAATAACCTAGAGGAGGAGGAAAAAAGACAAAAAAAGAGGAATGAACAGTAGCGTTACAGAAAAAAAGGAATGAACAGTAGCGTTACAGTCCCTGGAGCTGTGAAAGCTCTCAAAAAACTCATAGCTGAGAGATACTATTATGAGTGCACTGACGTCACACCGTTTTTTGAAAAGAGAAAAACCTATGCGGAAGTTTGTTCAAAAATATGTGCTAAATGAAAGGAAACGAGAAAAAAAAACTCGTGGTTCAGGGATACTATTATGAGCGCTCTATGAACACGCTGGTTTTTGAAAGGAAAAAACCTATACGGAAGTTTTTTAAGAAACCTACGCTAAAATGAGAGAAAAAGAGAAAAACAATAATCATAAAAGAAAATAAAAATAAAATAAACAGTAGACTAAGACATGAAGAGGTAAAAAGTAACTCCTCATTAAAAATATTATTATATCTTATAGTACTATTGAACGTGCTACCGCGTATCGGTTTTTTAGAACGAAAATCATGAAAAAAAAGAAAAGAAGAAGAAAAAAAGTAGAAAAGAAACATAAAAGAAAAGGAAAAAACGAAAGCAAAAAAGCTAAAAAAAAAGCTACAATACATCAAGCGCTGGGAGGCGGTCAATCCTCCCGCGGTCATAGGTTTATATTATTATGTAATTAGTTTTGTTAATAGTATTTAATACTCTAAATTAGTGTTAAACACCCAATATGACATACTAAAACTTTTTAATTTGGAACTAAACAATCTCTAAATATATCAGTCACTATATAAGTATAAAATGCACGCGAGTATTGAGAGAGCGTTGTCCCACAATTAGAGTTTGTATTATTGGACGCGCTATCGTCACACCGGTTTTTAATAGAAAAGATGCCTACAAAAATCTTAAAAATAAAAACATAGAAAAAGTAAAAGAAAACAAAAAAAGAAAATAAAAAAGCTACAGTACCCTACCCCGCGGGATGGCGTCAATCCTCCCGCGGGTAGAGGTTGTATTATGTAAACATAAACAATTCTAAGTTGTTATTGTTACTAGCGGAAACAGAAATAAACTAAGTTCCATTCCATTTGCGATACTGTAGCTCTTACCAAAGAGCTCGTACGTGTTTTGGAGAGATGTTGCTGCGTGGATTGCTTCGCAAGATGTAATTGGAGCTTGTGTCGTGTGCGATTGGCCGGGTCGCGTAGGTGGTACTGGTACATGCGAATCACGATGGTTGTCGCTTATTAGGCCGGTTTTTTCCTGGGATATCGTTTGGCTAATGGTTTTTACTGACCATCTCCAACAACTCCCTAAATTAGCTTGGTATTCTTATAAACTTGGCAAAAACATAAAAATCTCTCTTCAACAACTCTCTAAATCAACTTTGTATTTTTTCAACTGTCAATTGAGCCTCCTCGCGCGCGGATATATCCGGCGCGGTGCGACTGCGTATCGCGCTGTCCGGCCTCCTGCGGTAGAGCGCGAGGACGCTCGCCGGTCTCCTCGTCGGGAGCGTCTCCGTCGTCCGCGTCCGCAGCCTCCTCCCGCTTCGCCTCCACCGCCGCGGCAGCTGCCACTAAGCATCTCCAATAGTTTGGAAAAATGACTTGTTATCTTTGTTTTATTGGAAAAAGAAAAAAAAACGTTCTCCAACAGATTGATATATGACTTGCTAAATTTTTTCAAGTTGGAATCGGAGGTCATCTACTTATTATATTTACCAAGTCAGCTTTACTTGCTATCCGGCGTTTCTATATTATTTTTACCAAGTTGGAATACTTTTCTATGTTATTTTTACCAAACTATTGGAGATACATGAAAAATTTACTTGCCAAAAGTTTTAGCAAGTTGCTAAATGACAACTTTTCTCAAGTCAATTTTTCCAAACAATTAGAGATGCTCTAAGAGCATCTCCAATAGTTTGGAAAAATGACTTGCTATCCTTGTTTTATTGGGAAAATAAGAAAAAATATTCTCCAACAGATTGGTATATGACTTGCTAAATTTTTCCAAGTTGGAATCGGAGGCCATCTAATTGCTATATTTACCAAGTCAGCTTCACATGGTATCCTGCGTTTCTATGTTATTTTTATCAAGTTGGAATCCGTCGCCACTTCTCCCGCGCCTACTTTTCTATGTTATTTTTACCAAACTATTGGAGATGCATGAAAATTTACTTGCCAAAAGTTTTAGTAAATTGCTAAATGACAATTTTTCTCAAGTCAATTTTTCCGAACAATTGGAGATGCTCTAAGGGGCTGTTTGGCATGGCTCTAGAGCCGAATTCCAAGCTAGAGCTGGCTAGAGCTAGCCAAACACCCCAACTCCAAAAAATTTTGGAGCAGTCCAACTCCATAGAGTTCATACAACTCTAGTTCATTTTTGTGGAGAACCTCTTTCCCAACTCCAGAACCCTCCAAAATAGACCTCGGCATGGAGTTTCAAAGTAATTACCCGCAATTGCCATCCATTACACACTTGAACCGTTATTTTTTCTTTTCTATCCGCCCCCATCCTGTTTCACTGCAAGGCCGCACGCCCGCACCCCTCCCCTCCAGGCCCGACGCTCTCTTTCTCTCTGCGCTCGCACCTGGGCGCGACGACGCCGCTCCGGCCTTCACCCTGCCGGAGGCCGCCGGCCCCTCCCCCGTCGAGGCCACCTTGCCGGTGGCACCGTCCCCGCGGCTCTCTCTCCCTGTCAGCCACATCTCCTTCCGTCACGCGTTCTTTCCCTGCTCCTCTATTCCCCAACCCTAACCCTAGAGGAGAGGAAGGGTCAGCGCGGCGGCCGGCGTCCGACGACCCAGCTCCCTCACGCCTTCTTCCCCGCGACGGCCGACGTCCGACGACCCAGCTCCGGTGCAGTGAAGACCTGACGACCTCCCCCAACTGTGCAAGACTGCAAGGTATTCCATCCCCATTTGACTGTTTTGATTTATGAAGAATGCAGTGAATTGGTGATTTGGTATAGATGCACTGTACTAGTGAAATTTTGGTAGCGAATTAGATGTTGTGTAGTTCATGTTAGTGATCTGTGCATGTTAAATGTTTCTGTTGAGTTGGTATAGATGCCAGAAATTGATTGGAACGTAGAGAATACTCGGATCCTATGCGATTTGATGGCCGAACAAGTTCAGAAAGGAAATAGGCCAAATACGTTCTTGAATTCAGTTGGTTACGCTGCGGTTGAAAAAGGATTCAAAGATCGGACGGGCATTGAATTGACCAAGGGGCAAATCAAGAACAAGTGGGACAAATTGAAGGAAGATTTCAAGGCATGGAAAAAGCTAAAGATGAGGCAAACAGGAATCGGTTGGAATAATGGCACTATTGATATGGACGATGAATGGTGGAAGAAAGCTAAAGCTGTAAGTGTTTATATTTAAGGAAATTGTCTTCTTTTTTAATTAGTTGCTGTTATTATTTGTCCTAATATGTGTTGCTTTCTTGTTTATTTTTCAGGATATTCCAGGCTGCGGAAAATTTAGGAAGCAACCACTTCAAAATGAAGATGAGTTAACAATTTGTTATCAAGACATCGTTAATATTGGTGCTGACCATTGGTCCCCTTGTGGATACAATGGTTCGATGGCAACAGCGGCTACAATAGATGGTGCGACACAAGATGGACAAGGTACGGCACAAGCTGAGGAAGGTGACAGACAAGATGCAAGAGAAGGTGATGAGGGAGATGAGGTTACCCCTTCCCCTAGTAGTGGCAAGAGAGCGGCAATGCCTGACGAGGGTACAGGCAAGAAAGCTAAGACAACCAATGCAGTCCTTATTCAAGAAGCAGTTACTAGTATGGCTAGTTCAGCAAATGCATATGCAGCCAAGAAAGATGGAAAATTCAGTATTGACGAAGTGATGATGGCTGTGATTGCTTGTGGTGCCGAGTATGGATCCAATGAACACTACATTGCCACTGAATTGTTTGTGAAGAAGGAACAAAGGGAGATGTTCATGACCTTTCCTACTGATGACATTAGGCTCAACTGGCTTAGTAGGAAATATAATGACAAGTATGCAAAGTAGGAGTGTTTGCATTGGCTTGTCTCTTGTATCCTTTGCTGCTTTGTTTTTTTAAGGCTTGTAAGAACTCATTTTATTCCATGTGTGACATTTATTTGTCCTATGTATGAAATAAGTTGTTGTTATTACTATTTATTTGCCACTTGTTTCTCCTATTTGGCTGTAATGACAGGTATTTATTTGTCATTTATTTGTCCTATGTATGAAATAAGTTGCTTTTATTACTATTTTGCTGTAATTTATTTGCCATTTGTTTTGCTGTAATTTATTTGCCATTTATTTTGCCCTATGTTTCACAGATGTCTACAAGTGAGAGTGATGATAGTAGCATCGACGACGAACAGTTTTTTTCTATCATTCAAGGTGGTGGTAAACTAGCTGAAGCTTATGTGAGCATTTATATGGACAAGGCAGCACCAAGGACATCACAGCTAAGTGGAATGGGATGGGTGACTGAGACCCTAAATACTCCAGGGGAATGCCATACAATGCTTCGGATGAACAATTTCATCTTTTTGGATCTTCATGATGTGATGGTTGATAGGTATGGTTTGAAGCCGTCTAAGCACATGAATACCTATGAAATGCTTGCAATTTTTCTATTCATATGTGGTGGCTGTGAGTCAAATAGAAGAGGGCAAAATAGGTTCAAGCATTCTGGTGAAACCATTAGTAGGAAATTCCATGAAGTTCTTGATTGTGTGGTTGCAATGGCTCAAGATTATTTGAGACCAACTGATCCTAATTTTCGGGCTATTCACAAAAGAATTAGAAATGACAAAAGAGCATATCCACACTTTAAGGATTGCATAGGAGCACTAGATGGAACTCATATTCGTGTGTCTCTTTCACCTGATGAACAAGTCAGATTCATTGGTAAGACGGGAATTCCAACTCAAAATGTGCTTGCCATTTGTGATTTTGATATGCGATTCACATATGTGGCTGCGGGTCAACCAGGAGCTTTGCATGACACTAGTGTACTGTACCATGCAATGGAAGTGGATGCACAAGTCTTCCCACATCCTCCACAAGGTACAAACACTACAAATATTTTGAATGGTCAATCTATACCACAAATTCTTATGCTATTTATCATTAAAATATGTGCAGGCAAGTACTATGTTGTGGACGCGGGCTATCCTAATCGTCCTGGTTACCTATCTCCATACAAGGGTGAAAGATATCATTTACCCGAGTGGCATCGAGGTATGGAACCAAATACTCCAAAAGAGAAGTTCAACCGGATTCATTCATCTGTTCGTAATGTTATTGAGAGTTCATTTGGACTACTAAAGATGAAGTGGCAAATTCTTTATAAGATGCCTTCCTATTCCATGCTCACACAAAAAAAGATTGTAGCTGCTACCATGGTTCTCCACAATTTCATACGTGAGCATGCTAGTGGGGATGTGGACTTTGCTAATTTCGATCGAGATCCAAACTTTGTGCCGACTATCCCAGAAAGGTACAACAAATATGCTGTGTCTCAACATGCCTCTGATGGATCCACTTCGCAATCAAGCTTTGTGACTATGGACTCATTTCGTGATACTTTGGCTACATCTATCGCATTAGCTTGGAATTAATGTAATCATCTTGCAATATGTTGGTACTTTAATTTAATTCTCATGCTTTGTATCTCGGATTATTTGGTTGGACATGTATCTCAAATTATTTGGTTGGACGTGTATCTCGAATTAATTGGTTGAACATAATTATTTTGGATTATTTGATGGATGCGTATCTTGTAATATGTTGGCACATGCGATTCTCATGCTTGTTTGCTAGTGGACAGATCTTTGAAATGCAAACTGCGTAACCAAGGGCAAAGTGGGCAATCCACGCTGATAAAACATCATTCTGGAGCTGAGAGTATCCATTGAGCCAAACGCCCTCTTCAGACAGCTCTAACTCCACTCAGAGCTAGCTCCAGCTGGATTTCTGGAGTGGAGCTGCTCTGTCTGGAATTAGAGCCATGCCAAACAGCCCCTAAGGCTTCCGGCGGCTCCAGCTCCATCGGCCGCCGTCCTGTCACCCGCCCGTCGCCCGTCGGATCAGAGCACAAGGGCACTAACAGAATTTTATTACACTTCCTGGATTAAATGCAAAAATACCTAGACACAAAAACTTATATTTATGGGTTTGGTTAATTAGAGAAAAGTATAATGTTCACTTTGCAAAAGTAATTTTTACACGTATAACCAATTATACCAAGTTGGAATAGAAAATTATTGGAGACAGATCTTTTTTTCACTGCCAAATAAAATAGCAACTTGCTAAAATTCAAGATATACCAAGTGATTTTTACCAAGTTGTTGGAAATGACAAGTCAGACTGATAAGTACAAGCGAACTTCGTTAGTAGAAAAAAAATCAGTGGAAACTTTTGACAATCTTGGACACCTTACAATAAAATTCGGTAGCCTAACCGTTTCTATCGAATACTAACTAGTCACTATCATACATTTGATTCTGATGAAAGATGGACATCTAGCGTACTAGTCGATCACTATCATACATTTGATTGTCCATCTAGCGTTTCTAGAAATAAAGAGGGCATGAAGGGAAACGATCCACTTCTATCTAAAGTTGAGCATGCAGCCCGTGGGCGAAAGACACGGTCCAAAGCACGACAATTCGGTTCGACCCAAGCACGGCTCGGCCTGGTAGCTACCGGGCTCGGGTTGGCCCGAAGCCCACAACAGGCCGTGTCTGGGCTACACCCTCGGCCCGCGGGCCGACCCGTTATATATATACATGAAAATATAAATATAAATAAATATGTAAATATATATAGGGTGAGTTTTCTATACTCCCGTGAGTAGTTACTCCCATCTTTAATAAACCACATTACGTATGTGTATATACTAATTTATCAGTTTGAGTATGCTTATATACTTATTTTAAGATATTTCAAATCTTACTCACGTGATTTTTTTCCAAAAGGGCATATTTTTTTTATTATATTACTAAAATGTCACTACAGTAGTATATAAAATAAGTATGATCATATACTCTATGTATGCTTGCATACTCGATATATATGGTACTCTAGAATGTCTAGTATGATCATATACTTTGTCTACGTACAATTCACCGGGTCATAAACTCCATAAATCAAGAAATATACACATGAGAGTAACTCCTTGAGAGTATGAAATAATAATAAAAATAAATATATATATAGGGTAATTATTTCGTTTCATACTCCCAGGGAGTAATTACTCTCGTGTATATATCTCTTGATTTATATAGTTTATGACTAGACAAAGTGTATATAGACAAAGTATATGATCATACTAAACATTTTAAGGTACCATGTATGTCAAGTATGCAAGCATACTTTGACTATATGATCATATTTATTTTATATACTATTATAGTGGTGTTTACTAATATAATAAAAAGTATATGCTCTTTTGAACAATTTCACGAAGATTTGAAGTATCTTAGAATAAGTATATAAACATACTCAAACTGATAAATAAGTATGTACACATACACAACCTGGTTTATTAGAGATGGGAGTAACTACTCCCGGGAGTATAGAAAACCCACCCAATATATATAAATAAATATAAAAATATATTTATAAATGTAATATATATATATATATATAAATTTCACTAGCGAATCTGTTGGGCTCGGTGGGCCCGCAGGCCTTTGGCCCAGCCCGAGGCCTGATCGGACCGTGCTCGGGCCGATGGCGCTGTCCGGTGGCCTGGCCCGGTCGGGTCGTGCCTAGTCCGGCCAGCCCGGACGGCCCGGTTGCACATCTTTACTTCTATCGATAGGCTATTTATTTTATAAATTAAAGGTGGATATTTTCGTGTCAAGTGCCTTTGTAAATGGTTTCAACTGATCAACCATCTCTATAAAATAGTCACTATCACAAATTTAATTACAGAATATTGAAGTCTGAATTAATAAACATTCATCCCACTACACTCGTCCATATAAACACAATACATCTCACGCATTTGAGCATGACTTTGTTCGTTTCAACCTATTCATGTCATGTCATGGCTGATTTTAACTATTTTGATAATGTTATGTGGAAGAGAGTAAACTAAAGTAAGATTGATAGGCCGATTATAATAAGTTTAAATAAACAAAGCCCATATCCGTCTCCTGCGCCACACCGCATCCAGCAACAGGATTGCAAATCCCAAAGAATCATGTGAGTCCAATTTTTCCCTCTAATGACCCAGTAGAACCCCTCCAAATCAATTAGTCACAAGCCCAAGCTAAAATGCTTTAATTTTTATTATATTTTTCAAGATAAACCAACATATAAGATCCAATAAAATTGATGTTACCCACCAAACCTCTTATTTTTACTGATTCTTCTTTAAAATATATACTCTCTTTATTCCAAATTATAAAACATTTTGTCTTTTTCACATACACTGTTTCTATTGTGTATATAGACTATATCTAAGTGTATTATAAAAACTATATATTAAAAACAAAATGTCTTATAATTTGAAATGGATAGAGTACTTGATAAAAAAACAGAATATTTTTTCTCTCAAC
The DNA here is from genome assembly GCA_009763385.1 of Coix lacryma-jobi var. lacryma-jobi. Classification (NCBI taxonomy): domain Eukaryota; kingdom Viridiplantae; phylum Streptophyta; class Magnoliopsida; order Poales; family Poaceae; genus Coix; species Coix lacryma-jobi. The sequence goes on from CM019826.1 coordinate 34,598,722, forward strand.
ACACGGACACATTTGGTCTCTATATGATATTATTAAATACTCCCACCGTATCGCTTTTAGATGACGTTTTGGACAAGGTTTGATTAAATACTCCCTCTGTATCGCTTTTAGATGACGTTTTGGACAAGATTTGAATCAAACATTGGAAATATAAATCATGAATAAATTTTAAATTATTGAGTTTAGAGATGTAAAAACCATGTATATAAATTTGTTTTGAAAAGTACTTTCATATACCATTTTACAACAAATATTTTTAAAGAAACAAGTGGTCAAAATTATACTTTGGAGACCATGTCGTTGTCCTAAACGTCATCTAAAAGTGATACGGAGGGAGCATAAAAAAGGTTGAAAACCCAGTCTGATTTCTTTCTTATTTTATCTTTCAAGATAAACCAATATATAACATAATGAAAATGATGTCGTCCACCAAAACTCATTTTAGTGAATCTTCCTAAATATATCTACTGCTATAAAAAAAATTACAATGCATTTTCTTTTCCTCTCCTGGCAACGGACATATTTGTTTCCCTCTCGTGACAACACCCGGACATATTTGCCAGTCTTGTATATATGGATAAATTGCTGACAGCCAAACTTTGATGAATGCATGGCCAACAAAAATTGGTGCTCGACCACGACAACCAAATAACAGTAACTTGCACAAGCAATGGCCAAACTGTACGATTTTAATCAATCCAATTCAACAAACACAACACAACCTTAACCCGTCAAAACAAATTCGATCTCTTGCTTGTGGTATAAATTCGACAAATTACGCTTTCCTCAAGGCATTGTTTAAAGAATGATATCAAAATCTGTCCTAATAGTCTCCCATGAAGCAAACGAGTAGTTGCCAGTTGGAGGAAGCATGATAATACCAATTAGAAAAATCATGAAGAACCAATATTGTCGAAGCTCTGAGCAATTGCATTTGTGTCTGTATGCTTGAGCCTATTGTACGCCTACCCACCTGGCATAGTCGATCCACCTGCAGAGAAGCATAGTCAGTGGGTGAACTGATAAAGTGATAAGCACATACAGCAGTGTTAATCTCCTGAGGGTACAGAGTACTCACAGTAGAGAACCCAAAAACGTATTCCCTGTCCGAACTGCAAAACTTGCTGCACTCAATACTAGTTTGTGGTGGTGCAGTAGTGGCTCGAGCATTCGCTGTTCAATCACTCCGGCCAAAACTTGGTATCTGTTCAAAGTTCAAGAACAAAACGATCGGAAACCATTGTATCAAGAAACTGTAGTTCTGGAAACACAAGACATGCAAAACCATATTTTAGAAGGAAAAAAGGGTGCTGCATGCCTGCATGGAGTTTCTAAAACTGCAAAAACATTGGCCTGCTTGGATGACGTGTGAAACCGTGGTATCAAGAAACTCTAGTTTTATAAAGACATACAAAACCGTGCTCTAGAAAAAAGAGGTCATGAGTTGAGTTTTTAAAACTACATACAAAAAGATGGTTTTGACAAAATCATGGTTTCAAAAACTGCAAGGTTTGTTGTATCCAAACACCCAGGAGATTTTGAAACCAAATTATTTTGCATAACTGTAGTACTTATCCAATAATTAAAAAAAAATACTTTGCATCTGTTTGTACGTACTTTTGATAAAGTGAAGTATCAAGAAACTTTACTTTTAGAGGAAGAGACGTGCAAGACCATGGTTTAGGAAAAAAAAGGGAGATCTAGGATAGAGTTTCTAAAACTTTAAACAACATAGTTTTAGCAATACCATGGTTTTCAAAACTACAAAGATCGTTACATCCAAACAAGGTTTAGAAAACTGCGGTTTTAGAACTCATTGATGTGCAAAACCGGTTTAGAAAAAAAGATGTCTAGAGTGGAGTTTTTAAAACTCCAAAAGGACTGCAGTTTTAGCAATGCCTTCAAAACTATAAAGTCTGTTCCACCCAAACACTTCATGGCACTCTAAACCCAAAGTATCTTGTGAAAGGGCATCTGGTCAGTGGTAGGGCTGTCCACTGGGATGCTACCCGCCGTTCATACCCTAGTGTCGCACTTTTTTTCTGGATTTTTTTCAGAAAAAGTAGGGTACACGCATACGTGCACATTCGGTGGTACTGCGCAGGAAACGCGCACTGGAGGCTAGAGAGCCCCCGAATCTCTTTCTTTGTGTGTGTACGGATGCGCACACGTGTTGGTGTGTGCATGTGGTGTGTATGAGTTGTGTGCATCCAAGTTGTAGGCAATCAAAAGAAAACTAAAGTATTTCACAAAACCATGGATTTTTTTAAAAACTCCAAAAATACTTTGTATCCAAACAGTGCCCTTCAAAACCGAAGTATCTCACAAAACTATAGTATTTTACTAAAATAAAAATAATAATTTGCACCCAAACAAGGCCTTAGCAGTACCATGGTTCTCAAAACCACACAAGGTTTGTTATAAATAAAAACCTTATTTTTTCAAACCAAAGTATTCTAAAAACCCATAGTATGTCTCCAATACTCTTATTTTCTCGAACTGTGCAGGAGAACTGCATGTCATTTCATTAAAGATAGAAAAAAGTTGCACGGGTCTAAGAGACCCAACACACCCCACATCTCTCCATTCTCCAATACTCTGAAAACACTTTGTGTCCACTAAGCACCAAATGGACTAGCAATAAGTAAATGAAAGATTGTTATGGCATCTACTGTAAAGATAAGGAATTGAGAAATCAATATTTTCTTCTTTTTCCATGGATAATATGCCATTAGCATTTGGTACTTCACAATAACAACAAAGCAACAAAAAGGACTTGTAGACATACAATCAGAAATGTATGAGAATTATAGTTATACTTAAGTTCAAAAATCATCGATCATATTATGAACTGCACAGTAGCTTGCGTTGATATAACAGAAAATCAGGGATGAACAAAATAGTTTACAAAGAATAAAGAGCAGTGATACATTTGCATTAGCCCTTCCCATCAAAAGTAGTAAAAAATATATCTCAGATGATATCCTGACATGGATTTCCTGCCTTTGAGGAAACTGCTCCCACAATATCGGTTAGGGCATAACAAAAGTTTCAATAAACCAAGATATTACAATGAGATATATTATTCCTGCCGTACATTGCAATTCAACTCATACAGGAATACAGGATCATCTTTGGGACAGGCAATTTTGTACATAAGTCCCCTTGTCATTTATGTAACCAGCGGTACTTTAAATTTTTTCCACATTCTCGTCTAGGTATACAAACTCTCAAAACGCATATATATGTCCCTATACTTGTTAATTGTGCCACTCATGGTCCAAATCAACCTAATGACCTAACATTTTGACCCCATGTATTATTAGGTTCCACGTTATCACATAGTATGCATGGCATATGTGTTTTTTAAGGAAAAACACCAGTGGAGGCTCCCACTTCCAGTTTTATTTTATTAAAAAATACAGAAAATAAAGAAATTGAACAGGAGATCAAAGCCTACAAAGAGAGAGCAAAGGAAACTAAGCAAGCCCTCCCCAGTGAGGGACAGAGAAAAGGCAGGAATTAGGAAAGAAAGTCAATCCAGTTTGGGAAGATAAGCCTATTTTCATCATTAGTCTATGAGATTGAAGTCTTGCATCATCTATGAAGTCCTGCTTCCAAGAAGCAATCCTTGGATGCATGCTCTAAAAAATGCCATGTATGTGAGTCAGCATTATCTATATGATTATATGACCTTGAGTAGTGAAATTAGTAAATTTAGTAATGGTGCATATAGTAGGGATTCTTTAAACGGTTTCTCTCCACAAACAGACGAATCCCTATAAATGGAAACTGTTTCTAGAAAGAAACGATAGGATCCCTAAAACATGTCTGATATTCAGAGCCAGAACCAGAAACGTTTCTTGAATTCTCCTAGAAACCAGAAAAACTTGTTTCACATGAGAATCAAAATCGGTTTCTCTCTAGAAAGGTTTCTTCAAGAAACTGAATCTCCGCAAAACAGGGCCATATATATGCATTTTAAGAGCAAGGGATGAGAATGTGGGGTGACTTTAAGGAGTGCTGGTGAGTTTCACTCTTTATGTATGTTCCACATGCTACAATTTCCGTCCCCACAACTATACAAGTGTGCATGTTCTAGACTCCTAATGCATCATATTAGCCTCCTACCGTGCAAACTGGAATAGTCACTCTAAATTAGACAAATTCAACATAACATAATCACTGAGAAAAGTTCATCAAAGGAAATAATTAATCAATTGACAAATTAGAATATCAGGATTGTTTGAGAAGATGATTGTTACCTGAGGTTACTGGAAACTGCCATGTACACACCATATGCAACACTAGTTGATAAAATTGGAAGATTCTCAACTTCACCGTCAAGATCCTTGTTGGCAGTATGCCTTGCTTTTATCAGTGCATTAGTCACACCAGTGCCGACCTGGAAGAAAAATGGCCACGCATTGTAAGCTCTTACATGTTCTTGAAAACCTGGCTTCAATAGCAAAGATGGAATTGAGCCATTGACTAGAGTACTAGACAACTGATTGTTAGACACCAAAACTAAACAGTATCATCAATTTGCCGCCTTGACCTGATTACTAGTATTCGCCAATATATCTATAAGGAAAATGGACCTCGGACTATTTAACTTTGGATTTTGGTGTTTGATGATCCACATAACCAAAATGGACTAATGTGTTTGCAAGTGTTTGTTTTGTAGTCCAATAGGGTGCAAACGTGACTTGGACGAAGGCAATGTGGTGATCAAATGATCAACACCTCAAACAAGATCCTACAAGATGTATTGAAGACTTACAAAGATCAAGCAAAGTCCAAGACACAAGAATCAGATGCCCGGACGCAAACAAAGTTGAGCTGCTCAGGCCGAGACAAGAGCTGAATGAGTTAGAACTGTCTCATGATTTTGGATCTGCTCAAACTGGCATGACACTAGCATAAAGCTGTAGAGCTTTTCATTACCTTCCCAAAAAGTCCAAGATAATTAAAATCGGAGTTCGGAGCTAAAAGTTAAGACGAAAATATGAAAGTCGGTCTCCCTGAAAAAGTAGCAACAGACGCTCCGATGCCGGGAGCATAGGACGCTCCAATGCCAGAGTCCGATGCTCACTAAAATCAGCCCAGAATAAACAGTGTTATAGGCAAGTCAGATGCAGCGTCTGATGCCTCTACTGTAGCGTCCGATGCCCCTAGAAAACAGGTCTAACGGCTAGTTTTCCAACGGCTATTCAACATATGAGCATAGGACGCGTCCGATGCCTTTACTGTAGCGTACGATGCTCTACATAAACGCTGATTTCAGCCCACAACGGCTCTATTTGCTTGGGGACCTATATATACCACCTCTAACTAGCCAAATGAGGTGTGGAGGAGTAAGGAAACATACCAAGGGTGTTGCTACACCATATTAGTGCCTCCATATGTATAGTGCTTAGTGATTCACATGGTGATTAGTGTAGGTGCTTTGCGAAGTGCTTAGGCTAGTTAGACCACCACTTATGCGCTTGCTCTAGGTTTAGGCCTAGTGTTTAGTGAGGCTTGCATACCTCTTCCTACTCAGTGCTTGCGCGCACCATTGTTATACATCAGAGGGGCTTGTAGTCTTGCGAGACCACACCAACCACGTTTGTGGTGTGGCTGCCACCGTGTACCGAAGGGAACAAGGCTCGCGGCGGTTCGGCCGGAAGCTTGATAGTGAAGACAGCGGGGAGCGGTCCGGGAGAGGTTTTGCCACGAGTGGCTTAACCGGAAACCCACTTGTGCGTGGGGAAGACCCGGAGCTATCCACGGAGTTACCCGACCGGGAGCTTGGCTCTTGCGAGGGATTCCTCGTGATGGGCTCAAACGAGGACTAGGGGGAAGCTTGCGTGCTTCTCGATACCTCGGTAAAAATACCGGAGTCGTCGACGAAAGTTTGCATCTCTACCTTGCTCTTTAGCTTCTGCATTTACCTTGCTACCTTGGTTATATGCTTTACTTTACCTAGCTTAGTTGATAGGCAAGCTGATAGGATTGGAACCTAGGTTGCATAACTCTTTTGCGGTAGAGATAGCAAGACACCTAGCAAAACCATAGTTGCACATTAGATAGTTTACTTTCTTGCATAGGTTTTGACTAGGTGGTAATTAGAGGCCATAATTTAGTGTAGAACTGTAGATATCTAACATTTACACCACCTATACTAAAAAAAATCAATACATAATAGGTTTGCATGCTCCAAGGCTCATGGTTTTCCAATAACAATGGCCACCCATAACAATATAGCATATACAAAGACAAAAATGATTCAAGCATTTCCTAAATATGCATGACATTTTTTTACTAGCTTAGCACGAAGAAGTTCAGAAAAGAAACTATGGCTCACAGTAAGTCGAAACAGACTGAGAGTGTTCTCCAAAGACATTACAATTACATCATGACAAACTTACCAGAGAGGCAGTAGTTCCGACAGCAAAAAGTTTTGCGCCATTCCTCTGCAAGAAGACAAATTGTGAGTTCATAACAAAAGGCCATAAAGCTACTCAATGTCAATTGTTGATTGTGACGTGAAATTCAACTTTACCACAATAGCTCCTACTCTCTGCAAAAGTGAGTATGATGTCCCAGACAAAGCAACCTGCACCAGAAGTTTCATATAAGTTCACAAGTCCCCCCCACCAAGAAAAGACAAAATAAAAATTATAACTTTCCTAAAGACAGAATAGTCAAGATCATGCTAACCTGGAAGGCATTATCTGGGCAGTTGTAGAAGAACTTAGCAATGGCTCCAGAATTCACCGCTAGTGGTGGCTGTAAAGACACGGTTGGAGCAGGAAGCCATACAAGCATAAAATCTGCAACTATTGCCATGACCTGGAAAGTATTAAATATAGTTAACAACAGAGATTTAATTATTTTCTTAATTAGCACAGATGATATTTTTCTTAATTAGCACAGATGAAAGCTTGAACCATTTCCTGCATTGCCATTAACTATAACTGTCAACACTGATTAACATTCAACTGTGAAGGCTGAGTTGGGAAGCTCTTGCAGTTGAAATACCCGTTTTGGAAAGGGGTAGACAAAAGTAAACTAGTCAGAAAAAATTGAGGTAATTTGATAGTGCGTTTACAGTTGAAGTAGCAAAACAATTAGTGGTAGTGTTTTCCGCTGCAAGTATGAATGGCTAAGGCAAACGATTGCCATTTTTTAATGCAATTTCAGAATTTCCATATGATACTCTTTTCTGGCATAATTCTTGTAGCGCACATACAGTGAATGCACCAAGGAAATCAAACACTTAGGTGTGAACATCTTCTGGTTATTTATTTAGTACCAAATGAATTATAGAACTTCTTATATTTCAATCGTGTTAAAGTCTTTATATTGAATAGAAATAGTACCTACTGCAGTAGTCTTTATATTTAGTCATGTTCAAGTAGGTGGCAGACTGATGGTGTTTCTGCCACCAGCTCACCTGAAATGTGAGGCCAAGGCTATCAGCTCAGCTGGGTAAAACAATTAATCAGGAACCCAACCAGCTCTTGGAATAGAATCCATGCAGTCCTAAGCAAGCAGCTATCCAACTCAACTAAGTGTCCCCGCTACAGATTGCAACTGAGGGTAGTGCTTGAATTGTGATTGGATTGACTACCGGCGCAGCGGAGTTTCAAGACTGGGCACGAAAGAAGCACAACACACGAGCGCCCCTTGCCAGGCTACATAACAGTTTGGCAGCCCTTGCCAGGCTATAATTGGTGGCATGATACAGTTCATTTGGCACACTGTTAGTGAAGTAAGCAGGCAGAACTCGACAATAATGCTTTCAGGTCGTTTGGTCGAACCTGGTCGCCTTGGGACCGACCAGGAGATTAATCGCGATTAGTCGTCGACCAGGCTGATTAATCGACCCTGGTCGTCCATCTAGTCGTCCATTTATATCAGGACATATACCTCTATATATAATAGATAGTATATATACAATAAAGCAAGCATCAAGACTGCATTAGTATTTAGCTGGTGACTTTATTACTTGTGGAAGTTGTTTTCTTCTCTTATCTGCACTGTCCAGAGGTCCATATTCCTGTATGCCTCCTATTCTATCTAACCCTAAGTCCCTAACAGGCCAAACTGCAACCCAGTAGCCCACATGTCCGCCCAGTTAAAATAGGCCCAAAAAAGGAGTAACCAAACTGGTCGTCCATGTCCTGGTCGGAAGACTAATCGCGATTTCTTGTCGACTAATTAGACGACCAGCTTTCTGGTCGAGCTAATCGAGCTGGGCCTCCTAATCGAACACCAGGGGCGATAAGGACAAGTAATCGCAATTAATCAGATGACCTGAAAACATTGCTCGATAAAAAGTTTTGAAGTATCCATGTCATGCAAAAATTCTTTTGTAATGCCACTAGTGGTGAACTGGTGATGCTTCAGGTAAGAAGTGTTCAAAAAAAATGCAAGTAAACGCTCACCTAGGTGCTCTTAAGCCGCTCTGGTGCCTCGCCTAGGCCATAGGTCAAATTAAACACCAGCCAGCGGGTGAGTGGTGTGGAATCAGAGGAAATCAGGAGGAAGGCAAGCTAGCACATGCAGAGACAAGCAGTAGGAGCATGTGCAGACACGGTGGGCAGCAGCGTGCGAAGAAACACGATCTTCTTGGGCCATGGCCGCAGCCGCAAACTCCGCATCTTGCGTTGGTGCCAGCAGCCAGGAGAATCTTGAGCACCAACTCCTCCTCAAGTGGCTGCCGGTGCAACGCAGCCCTGCCACCCCACACGCACCTCCCTGGCGCTCCTAGACCTTGCGGCTGTGCAGGCGGAGACCTGTGCCGGGGCGTGCGGCTAGCTGTGCTCCTGAGAGGGAAACAGGAGGGGAGTAGAATGGGAGTGGATAAGGCTGGGGTGTAGGGTTTTTTAATGGACCTGGGCCTCTCCTAATATTGTCTGGGCCAAGGGAAATACTACTGCTGGCTTGCTTGGCCTGTTGTAACAAGGCTAGACTAAATCTGTGATGCAGCGATGCACTTAAGCACATCCCGGCAACAAAAAAAACACAAACGTTTAATTGTGTTTAATCTCCACCTAAGCGTCCTAGGCGGTAATCAGTGGGGTGGCACCTGCCTAGCACCTCCCGCCTACCGCCTTTTGGAACCTTGCAGGTAGGCCTTGTTTTTGAGATAAATTGATGGTTATTTGTACAAAGTTTTTATTTAAAAAACACGATTATGTAGTGTCTAGGTACAGTGCAGAAAATACGGGAAGGCCATACCATGTTGGACTTCAAAAGTCAAATACCAGATACCAAAGTTATTAAAGAAACCATTGTAAAGGGACATATCTAGAGCTATCAGTTAACTTGTGCTAACATGCTATGCTAGCCACATCAGTTAAGAAAGGGAAGCCAGCATGAAAGTTGTGAGAACATATGTCAAGATAAGTCCTTAAAGCTGTCTAAATAATAAGAAAAGGAAAGGAGAAAAACACTATCCACTTGAACCTCTTTCTCATGTTTACTATAGGTTAGATTGTATTTTAACATTAAATTATAGGGCTACCCTTTTTTGGGGGAAATTACTTTTATAATTGTCTAAGGGGACTGGCATGTTAACATTACATGTCCCAAATTTTCGGAATTAGATAATGTCAAGGGCGTCAGGACCTAGGGTAGCTGGACCCCGACTACATAGTTCATAGTCGTGATCCGTGGCTAGGGCAAGGTTTTGCCCCTCAGCACCTAGATTGATTTGGAGAAGGGAAGGAGAGATCAGGGAATAATACTTTGCTTCCTTTAATGTCCAGCATACAGGGATATATAAGCCATGCGGCTAGCATTCAAAAGGAAACTAATCACTCGTAATTATAAGGACCCTAAACAGTTCAGGTTGCCATCTAGCCACCTGTTTGATCAGTGGCTCCTGCATGCATGGTGACCGCGCCCTGGGCCTGGGCCAGCACGCGCTGTTCAGCTTGACGGACGTCGCGGGCGCGCCGTTTCCTTGTATAGCCGTGGCCCCACATGACAGATAATGGATGGTCATTTTCGCTCACTTTTAGCATGCTATATTGACCAAAGAGGTAGTGGCGAAGGGTGAGCCCAAAGCAAGCGGGCTAATTGCAAAAACTACTCCTGCACTTGCTATTTAAGCTTCTCAGGTACGGATGCGGTCCTACAAAGCATCCGTGAGGATTATAAGCTACTGAAAGTAGGATTATACACTGCCAAAGTGTTATGGCAAGTGGAGCCGGTCCAGGGTCCCACATGGCACTATAGCGTGTGAACAGTATCAAGCCAGATTAGATTAGATTAGATTGGTTTGGTTTGTTAGGAAAGAGATAAGTTAGATTGATTCGGTTAGGATATTACTTAGGGTCAAGTCAGTCATCTCTATAAAAGAGATAACCCGGTATTCCATTGTAATCAAGCAAGAAGAAATCCGATAATCCCCGAGGAAGGGTGGCTATCCAGGGTCTCTCTGCTAATCCATCTATCCGTAGTCAATCCATATCACAAAGCTACAGCTGTCAAAGGAGAGGGGTCGCCTCTGCTCAGAGGGTAGAGATGGAAAGTGTGATCTGTTGGACTTGCTGTATTATCAAAAAAAAATGTGTGACATGGAAGCACCTCCAATTTCAGCAGAGTAGCCATTCAAAATAAGATAAATTCTCTGGCCTGAACAATGATGACAAGACAACAGAAGCAAAAAAAAGGTTCATGAAAAAAAAAAGCAAAAGGGACTTATAGAAGCATACCACATCTGCAATCACAAAGTCAAGCTCTTTGACAAAGTTCTCCCTCCTTTTCTCATACTCTGCAGCAGTCTACCAAAGTAAGGGAGTTATGTCAAACTAGCTGCAACAAATTATGCATAACTTGCTAACTAAAACACAGAATCATCCAACTGAAACCAGGTCCAGAAAAGTGGCGGGCACAAACGAAGCTCAGTCATACTGCTAACAGAAAATGAATAAATAAAATAAAATGTCTATAAAGATGTTTTTCAACAGTAATGCTGTTAGACCAACCAGCATTTCACTGCAATACTCTTTCTGCTAAGAACAGTTGATAAATGTTCTTCAATCATGCATATACCATAAATTTCTGTGCCCCAGGGTTTCCAGTAGCAACAGGTTTGTATTTGATAGCAGCAGGTTTGTATTTGGTAGAACGACCACATATAAAGGCAACAGTGGGCGACTAAATGGCTGTGGTACACATAAAACAAAAGTGAGGGAACAATGCTATACGATACTCTTGTCATTCACAGAATCACTTATATTTTGGAGCAATATTATACTTTAGGGTATACAAAGGCTACTTTATTCCTATTTATCTACTGAATCGGCATTTGCTCTTGCATTTATATATAGAAAAAAAAAGTATCAAGATTCCAAGTACTTTATTCTTTTTTTTCGAATAGGTTGCTCCTGATTAATTGAGAGAACAAAAGGCATTTGGATATGCCTAAATAAACTCCAAAACAAACGTAATTACGCCGGTTATGCCCAAGCAAAGCATCAGTTTGACCGAGATGGACCAGAATCGGGACAACACGCATCTGCCATCACATCCCAGCCTCGAGTCCCAAAATAAATCTGACCCGGGAAAACGGGCCTGGCATCTGAGCCCGGACTACAAAAGGCTGACACCACAATCGGTCAAACCCCATCGAACCAGACCAAATCTGATGATCTGAGATCACAAACCACAGAAAATAAAATAATAGCCGAAAAAAAAAAGAATTACGAAACTCCAGCGTACCTTGGTGAAGATGCCAACGCCGCACTCTATGGCGACCTTGGTGAGGAAGAGGTCGTCAGCGAGGAGGCGCTCCTTGAACCCACCGAACTGCAGAAGCCACCTGAACACCGGCGAGGCCTCGAGGTCCACGAACCGCCGCACGATCTCGGGCGGGATGCGGCCGCCCTCCACGGCCGCCGCGAGGTCGGCAGGCAGGCTCTCGAGCTTCCGGCCGAGCTGCGCCAGAACAAACAGGGCCTCTCTCCTGTTGACCGAGGCGTCGTCGCTGCCGTCGCCCTCGCCCTCGCCCTCGCCCTCGCCTTCTCCCCCTCCGCCTCCCCCTCCCGAGGGAGGAAGGTCGTCCTCGCCGCCGCTGCCGGTGATGCCGCTTCCGCTGCCGGAAGAGGCGAGCGGGAGGGGAGGTAGGTGGGGCCGGCTGAGGCGGAGCGAGGGGAGGTGGAGCGGGACGGAGCGCAGGAAGGGGAGGGTAGTGGGGTTGAGCGGCGGGATGCTGGGGAGGGGCTGGAGGCGGAGGTGGATGAGGGCGGCGGGGGAGGAGGTGAGGGAGGTGGGGCGTGGAGAGGCCATGGCGCGGGGGTGTGGATGTGTGGTGGAGTGAAAGCGGCAGGCGGTGGGTTTTTGGGAGGGAGCGCGGAGCGCCGGAGCGGGCTGTGGGTTTTTGGGAGGCGCGGGCCGTCGACCGGGAGGGGAAGGAGTTCAGGGGAGGAAGAGGGAAGCACGTGAGAAGCAGGGAGCCAACGACCCACCGGTGAGCGGCCTTTTCCCGTACGAGTCCACCAGAGGTTGGTAGGTCACTGACTAGAGTCGTTAGGCGACGCCCGACGCTATGCGCTGCATAGTAATCTCGCAGGCATAGTAATCTCAGCCTTCTATGTCTTTTTCTCTTTTTTTTAAAAAAAATAGTCTTCTATGGTTGTTTATTAAGTTGGTGGTTGAAAATTTTTGGCGAAATAGCCATTCTCATCCCTCAACTATTGCTCGAGGCTCACTTTAGTCCCTATCAAAAAGTCCAATTTGGTCCCTGAACAATTGATTCTCGCGTCGATCTCGTCCATCTCCATTAATTAATCGCCATGTGTTCAGCAGTAGAGATGAAATGTCATTGCTGCCCCTCTTTTGATTCTTTAGTAGTTGCTCCATCCTTCACGGCGTCTCTGTCTCGTCTTCTCCGTCTTCTTCGCAAGCTCACGTCAGGAAGAGCAGCCCAAGCTCACGGCAGGAAGAGCAGTGCAGTCAGGCCTATAGCTCATTATGTAATCATTGGAATAGATGCAGAAACAAATTTCTGATAATGTCTGTCATGTTTCATGTCTGAAAATAAATTACCCAAATTTAACATGCCTGATGCTCATATTTTTGACATAACAAATGCAAGCGTGATACAAAGGCATTAATATAGCTGCCTTGAAACTACAGCTTTTTCTTTGAATGCCCTAGACGAGTTGATGTTTTTTTTCTGAGAAGAGCTGCTTTGTCCTGCTGTTGCTCCACGTCCAATTGATGAAGACCGGATGTTTGCAGATGCACGCCCACCTTGCACATTGATTGTTGCCTTTGCAAATGAGCCAGCAGTCCCAGCATTGGTCTCAATGATAACAGAAGCACTCCCTCCGGTAGATGCCTTTACAGATGCTTGAGCACTTGACTTCGCAGATGCTTGAGCACTCTCTCCAAAAGATATCAGTCTTCTCTTATGGCCAGACTATAAATAGCAAAGCTAATTTAGGCAAACATACAATTTTCTTAGGCTGTACCATGGATATGTCGTCAGTATTACTAACCTGTATGAATGATGAACCCTCAGGCATCTTACTCTGACTTGATGATGTCGCTATGGATTTTCCTTTAGTTTGCTTCGACTGTGCAGGTTCAATTGGCAGCGGGGTACTCTGACTTGCATTGGTGGCAGGATGATTAGACGACCCAGCGTGTTCTTGTTGCTATGCAATACAGACCAAGTTAGTAAAATGAGTAAGGAGTGAATATAGTATTGGTGGCAGGATGATTAGACGACCCAGCGTGTTCTTGTTGCTATGCAATACAGACCAAGTTAGTAAAATGAGTAAGGAGTGAATATAGTGCAGTAAGGGAAAATAGTAAATTCACTAAACACCATTTTCACAGAGCATGTCCTCGAGTTATGACCATAATTTCCACAGCGACGACATCTAATTTTAGTACCGACTTTGGACGACTTGGTTCCAGATTTCACTGGTTCTGAAGGGTCTTTTCTCCTATTTTTCTTTGGTCTTCCTGGCATCTTTTTTACTCTAGGAGGCAATGGTTTGGGGTTAGGAGATACAGGCCACGCCAACTCATGTTCCAGTGGCTGCAGTACATGTTGGTATGCCTTCTTGTATGTCTCAAGTGAGAAGCACTCATGTATGTAATTGTTAGGCTCTTGCGCCATTTTGAATAGAGCAGCACAAGCATGTTGGCATGGAATCCCAGAGACTTGCCAGTACCTGCAAGAGCATGTTTTGCTTCTCATGTCTACTGTGAACCTCCATTTTTTGTCTCTCACTTCAAATCCAGCATCACCATTCCACAAGACATGACAAAATTGTGTCCTATGCCTAATCTTGTTGAATTTTCTAATAATGTTAGGACACACTGCCATTTTCCACCTCTCACTGTTACTCCTATTTTCTTGGATTCTTCTAGTCACTAGGATCCTTATGTCCTCCAACATAGTAATAATAGGCTTGAACCTTGATTCTATAATCCAACTATTGAATGATTCACTCATGTTGTTGTCGACTGATTCACAATTTGATCCAAGTCTGAACCAAGCTCGAGACCAATGAATAGGATTTGTTTTCTCTAAATCCTGCCATCTCCGAGGAGTTTTTGCAGCAAGCTTATTCTTGTAATGCTTAAACAACTGCTCATTAGGTGCCTTTGCAATCTTCCAAAATCTCTTTTGATACTCTTGCAGCCTATGTTTCTTTCTCCAGTTGGCATAGATGTGGCGTGCACACATCCTATGCTCAGCCAATGGGAACAATGTAGATACTACACTGAGTAGCCCCTGCAAAAAAGGACAAATGCTTTAAATATATTGTTTTAATCATTCAAACACAAAGTGGACAGAAAATAGATAGAAATTTACCTTCTGTTGGTCTGTTATAAACACCCAGCCTGCAGCTCCAATAGGTATGCTGATATCTTTCTGAAGGTGCCCAAGAAACCAATTCCATGAATCTTTATTCTCATATTCCACAACAGCCCATGCAATTGGGTAAATCTGATTATTGGCATCCCTCCCAATAGCTGACAACAACTCACCTTTCAATGGCCCCTTCAAAAAACAACCATCAAGCCCAACTATCCTCCTGCACCCACCTAAGAAACCTCTTTTGCATGCATCAAAACATATGTAGAACCTTTGAAACACATGGTCCTCTTCCTCTGGGTCAAGGGCAACATGCACACTAGTTCCAGGATTACTACGCTGCAGCTCTAGAGCATAGTCAAACAACTTGGAGTACTCATCGGTCTGAGTATCCATTATTTTCTTCATTACTCGTGCCTTTGCTCTCTTAATCATTGTGATTGACACATCCACTCCCATGTCCTCTTGTACTGTCTCCTTCATTGCTCTAGCCTTCCAAGATGGATTAGCCTTGATAGTACTCTCATACTTGTCACATATCCTACTTGTAGATAGCCTTTTATTTTTAAGCTCAGGACAACATGCATGGTTGGGATTAAAAGTTACAATCTGAAACCAATTTGACCTAGAGTTATGTGAAGCATATAGAAGCCAAGGGCAACCTTTCCATCTACAAACAACCCTAATCCTTTTCAGGTCATTCTTCACATATTTGATATTTATCTTCATCTTCAGTGCATACCTCTCTATTGCATCTTTCAGTTCTTCCCTTCCTCTAAAGCACATGTCAACACAGAACTGGGGAGTCTCAGCAGAACTATCAAATATTGGGAACCTGCACTTCCTTCTTGTAACTACACCATCACTGTCCTCATCATATGATGCATCTCCATCTGAGTCAAAGTATGGAACACCATCTCCAACTTCTAAGGCTTGATCACTATTGTTATTAGGATCAATGCAGTCTATGTCATCCACCTCAATTGGTTTGTCCAATGGAATATCTCCTCTCTTCTTTACTTCTGACATAAATTCTTTGTATTTAGTTCTTATCTCCCTAACTTCATCATCTTCATCGGTTGTGAAACCTGTTGCATCACATCCACTATCTGATTCTTCGTCGTCTTCATTCAGACCATCCTGACAATGGGTTGGACCTTCCAAACACAGCATGTTAGCATCCTGAATAGTTTGTTCCTTCGCAACAGGATCTAAATGATCTAAATCCATAATATTGTCATCTCGAAATAAGGCAAATACATCCTCATCTGCATAGTGCGTTTCAGTTTCTTCATTCACATCAATGCCAACACTAATTGGTTCGGTGTATATATCCACAGCCCTACTAGATCCCAGCTCATTAATCATGTCCAAACATGACTTGTCATCTACAAGCAACTTCATTCCACTATTCAAATCTGCACCATATGGCAACCAGTGCATCCTAACAGATCTAGGAAAAGTTGTATGATCCAATAGGTGGCCTTCAAGTTCAGGGATAGAAATCTTGTCCTTCTCTATCTGGGACACCCCATAATCTCCATTGCCATACAACATCTTGGACGCATCAAGAACAAATTCCCCATTAAAATGAAACCGAACTTCTAGTACCTCAAATTCAGACATTGCTTTGCAGCCCTACAGATCCACTATATGGTTAAATTCAAACATTCTACCAGGAAACAAATCAAATCGCAAAATCAGCAAGGTGCCACTTTCATCTTACCATGGAGCACGTCGATCCCTCCTCCCGCGTCGTCGTCGTGTCAGCCTCCACCGGTAGAAGGGGCGCGCCTCACCCCTTTCTAGAGCTGCATCTTCCACACTGCTCTTCTCCCCAACAAACCCCAATAGATCGACGACGGCAGCAGCCTCCTCCAAATGAACAGACTAGAGATGGGGGAGATGAGGGGAGATGGGGGGAGGAACCAGAAGAAGCCAACGGGGGAGAGGAGCCTGAGGCCTGACTGAGCTGCTCTCTCGTGGTTCTTCCTCCCGTGAGCTTGGCCAGCTCCTCTCTCGGGAGAAGATGAAGAAGAGAGGAAACGGAGAAAAGAGGGAGGAACGAGACTGACAAACGCCGTGAAGGAGGACGACTGCTAAAGGATGAAGAGAGGGGCAGCAATGACATTTCATCTCTGCTGCTGAACACGTGGCGATTAATTAATAGAGATGGACGAGATCGACGTGAGAATCAATTGTTGAAGGACCAAATTGGACGCTTTGGTAGTTCAGGGACCAAA
Source organism: Coix lacryma-jobi var. lacryma-jobi (assembly GCA_009763385.1). Lineage (NCBI taxonomy): Eukaryota > Viridiplantae > Streptophyta > Magnoliopsida > Poales > Poaceae > Coix > Coix lacryma-jobi. The sequence goes on from CM019826.1 coordinate 34,615,801, forward strand.
GTGAGCCTCGAGCAATAGTTGAGGGACGAGAATGGCTATTTCGCCAAAATTTTTTAAGCGTTACATCGGATGTCACATGACATGTCAAATATGGTATTCAGATACTAATACAAAATAAATTACAGATTCTATCAGAAAATCCGTGGGAAAATTTATTAAGACTAATTAATTCACCAATAACATATGTATATTATAGCACACTATTGTCAAATCATGAACTAATTAGACTTAAAATCGTCACGTAAAGCTATCGCAATCTACATAATTAGTTATTTTTTAGCCTATATTTAATACTTCATGTATGTTACTAAAAACATTCGATGTGATAAATGAAAAGTTTTAGGGTGAGAACAAATCACCGCGATGGAAAATCGGACGTCTCGTTCTGTTTGAGTTTAACAGATAAGCTATATGATCCTCAGGTTTATCTCAACATGGACTTAGGTGACTAGCAAGTTAATGAACCATGGAGATATATCTTGTGTCTTTCTCTCATGATATTAGTTGATCACTCTCTCTTGCGGTTTTGCTTGTGTCGTTCAATTGATAAAGTAGTAAAGGTAGGACTTGTTATTTTAGGGAGCAAATCTAGTTTACTTGTTCAATCGTAGTGATATAGTTTGGTGTTCATCTTGATTATTAGAATTATTTAGCCGTTGCTCACCCTAGGCTAGCTAAACAATAGCTAGAGAAAGTTTATTAGGGCCTTCTTTTGTTCTAATCGTTTGCCTAGTAATTTGCATTTGCTAGAATTTTTTTAAATAGACTATTCATCTTCCTCTAGTAGACATCCAAATATCCTAGCTTTTAACTACTTATAATTTTTAACTACAGATTATATTCTAGTTCTTGTTGACTTGACTCTAGTCGATCATGAACACAACTACTCCGAACATAATATATACATGTACTAGATGTAAGATCTATAATCTCTTCAGAAGGTTTTGAATTCTCTTTACTAGATATACTAGACTCAGCTGCTATCTTAGCCAACAATATCATAACTGGCCTTTTTTGCAAGGTTCAACTTCAACTAACTTTACATGGACATCGATATGGCAACTTTAAACCTTTATAGTAAACCTTGAATACTTACTATATTTACAAATTTAGCAACTTTTGCTTCAAGTTCCAATCTAATTTATCATCAAGAACCGGAGCAATAACACTGCATGTGAATTATTTATCGAATTCAACGGCATGATGTATGGAACATGGATTGGACTCACCATATATATTATTCAACGACATATAGATTTGTTAAGGTGTCCATGCATAATAGTTAATAGAAACATGTTCCATATACTCTCTCTATCCTAAATTATAAGTTATTCCAAAAAACTTGGAGAGTCAAAGTTTTCTATTTTTAATTAAATTTATATAACAAGATAATAGCAATTATAATATAAACTAAGTATCATTGGATTCCTAATTAGCTATATTTTCATAGTATACATATTTGATGTCATAAGTTTTTGTATTTATCTCTATAAATTTAATTCAAACTTAAAATGTTTTTGATTCTCTCAGATTCTTTAAATGACTTATAATTTGGAATTGAGGGAGTAGCTTGTATTATGAAAATTTGAGGGATGGACTGTTGTATATGATTCTCATCCAGGGGCAAGTAGAGCTTGAAAGAATAAACAGGTCATACGTGGTTCTCATTCCCAAGAAGCCGGGTGCGGTTGCAGTGGGCTTCTTCCGTCCGATATGTCCTTCAGAATTGTTCAGTAAAAATTCTAGGGAAAATGCTCACGAGAAGCTGCAGAAGGAAATTGGAAAAATGATTGACCTATACCAAACAGGTTTCCTGCAAGGGAAGTCCATCTTAGAGACATTTGTCTTCGCGGCTGAAGTGGTTCAAGCATGTAACAAAAAGGAAAATTCCATCACTTGTGCTCAAACTAGATTGTGCCAAGGCTTTTGACACAGTGAACTGGTGTGGTCTCAACCACATCCTCAGTGTCAAAGGTTTCCCACAGATTTGATGCAGCTAGATGCAAGACATACTCTGGTAAATGGATGTCCAGGAAGATGGATAAATTGTAAAAGGGGCCTGAGACAGGGTGATCTCCTCTCGCCATACCTGTTCTTGCTAGTGGCTGACACCTTGCAGGCTTTGATCAAGACGGCAAACGGGATCAGACACCCCATTGATCATAATGCTCCATGTTGTGTGCTGCAGTACGCTGATGAACACTTTGATCGTGCTCAAAGGAGAACTGGACGCGATAATTGAGTGACAAGTTGTCTGATGCAACAGGACTGAGAATAAATTACTCGAAGAGCACAATGGTACCGATTCACATGGATCATGGTTTGGTACAACAGTGCACGGCTGCGCTTGGTTGCAGTCCGCAGTCTTTCCCCCTAAAATTATTTGGGTCTTCCTCTTTCGGCATCCAAGCTTCCGCAATCAGCTTTCTCCACTTATGTTGACAAAACGGACAGGTTCCTATCATCTTGGCAGGCCAGAGTCCTCAACAACATGGGTAGGGTGGTCCTCATAAACTCTGTCTTAGTCAGCTGGTTTACATAAGTGCCTCTGGATGTGATCAAACAAATTAACAGACATGGGTCAATGGCAACAGGGAGAGGTCCATGGCAAAATGCTTGGTGACGTGGACAAATGTCTGCACCACAAAGGACATGGGTGGCCTAGGCATCAAGGATTTTGGCACTCAGAACATTTGTCTGCTTCTAAACCTCACACATCGGCTACACTGTGCGGACGAACATTGCAAACATGCGCTGTGACAACCTCGGAAATCAGTGGGAACTTCTCCACTCCATTCACCCTCTATATCAGGCGATGACAACATTGCAGCTGCAAGATGGGCGCTCAACCTTATTCTGGACCGTAAAAAAAAAACTTATTCTGGACCGATGTATGGACAGGAGATAACGCCCTTTGCGGATTGTTTCCCACGGTTATTCACTCATTGTATAAAAAAAAGAAGACTCAGTTCAGCAGGCTGTATGCTCCAACCTTCAGGAAGCCTTCGTCAGCCGTCTCTCCAACACCACTCAGCAGGAGCTCCTACAACTAAATGACATTGTTCAACAGACGATACTCACTGATCAGCCTGACAAGCGTCTATCTCCCTTTTGTCGCTCTCCGGACAAGCTGGACACATCAACCAATTACAACTACAAGCTGCTCAAGGCAAAGGGACAACCTAATGACCCAGCTTTGTCTTTTATTTGGAAAATGCAGCGCCGACAAGGGTACAACTCTTTTGTATGGCTACTGATCAAAGGATGGATACAGTGCAGAGCAAATTTGTTTAAGAAAACAATTGTCGACTCACCAGTCTGCACGGTATGTAGCGCACCTGAGGAAAGTCCAGACCATATCATCTTTACCTGTGCCAAAATTGTAGTTGTTCAGTTCTGGGCAGCCATCAAATTGTAGTTGTTCAGTTCTGGGCAGCCATCGGCCTTCAGGAAAATCAGAGTATGCACACAACTCTGCTTCACTGCCTTTAGCGTATTGCAAATCTCCCTGAAGACCAATATAGCGCGTTCATCTCATTATGTTGCTGGCAACTCTGGAAGAGGAGAAATGGGGTCGTCTTTCAGAACGAACACTTGAACATGAGAAATCTGTTGGAAATAATAGTAATTTAGTGATGCATAAATTAATTCTGACAATGAGAAAAAGATAAACAACATGTATGATAGATATGTAATCTACCACTAGCAGTATGATCCGATACATATCCAGGCTATGTATCGCTAATAACACGAAAAACATAAAATAGAGGAACAGTGAGATTGAAGGCATGCTTACAGTGGGGTTGCCGATGTTGGGGGTTTAGTCCCACATCGGGTATCGATGGTGGGGGAGCACAACATATAAAGCGTGGCAATCCTCACCTATAAGACTAGTCTTTTAGGTTGAGTTAGTCCCGGTCCTTGATATGTTGCAGCTCCAGTGGACCTGGGCCTGTGGGAGAGCGCAGGCTCGTAACGAGCCGGACCGGCTTTAAAGCCAAGCTCCAAGATCGAGAACTCGGTGGTCACCACCGGGTATCGATGGTGGGGGAGCACAACATATAAGACGTGGCAGTCCTCACCTATAAGGCTAGTCTTTTGGGTTGAGTTAGACTCAGTCCTTGATATGTTGCAGCTCCAGTGGACCTGGGCCTGTGGGGAGCGCAGGCTCGTAACGAGCCGGGCCGGCTTTAAAGCTAAGCTCCAAGATCGAGAACTCGGTGGTCACCACTGGTTCCAACAGCCGGCGCTAGGAACTAGCGCAAGAGAAGACGACGCAGACCGTTGATGAAGACCGACGAAGTTGGCGTACAGGGAAGAAGACGTTCAGCGAGCAGTCGCGACGGCGCTTCCCAAAAACCTTATACGTCCCCTACCCCGTGCAGGGACGCGAGGAGACGTAGGCTTCGGAGATCCTGCTCTCCCGGCACCGATGGCACGTCGGCGACGGGATGAGGTCGACAGCAGCAGCGCAGCACTAGGGCAGAGGAGAAGGAGAATGTGTTGTACAGAGGACGACGTCTCGTCTTTCTTTTATACACACGCCGCAGTTGTATCTTTAGAAAGAGACAACCGCGTAATCACAATATTAATGTGATTGAACCTACCATTAGTGTATGAGCCAATCATCATTAATACGAGAATAATTGCTTGCTAAAACAGGCCAGCGCAATTTTCTCCATGCATGCAAAAATATCGAGTGACAAAAGGAAGCCGCACACCCGCAAGGTCTCAGTCGGACCATTCACACGCATGTCGTGCGCCCCCGCGCGAGTCGCCACGCCCCGCCCGGCGAGGCGAGGCGAGCGAGCGCGCGTGTGGGTTACTTCCTTTGCCTCTCCTCAATAGCTTCAACCAGTTGGAGATAGCTCAACTATATAAGCTGACATCCCTCCTTTTAGAGTAGCAATGTGGGACTAAAGTCCCCCACCATACCATGCATGTGTGATGGGCCTTTGGGATTTATTTGGAATATTTATTTGGGTCAGGCCCAAATATTCTAACAATCCCCCACCATATCCCAGAGGCACTCTTCATCCTCCCTGTACCAAAGTACTGTTAATATACCAGCTATTCAGTGGAGACCGGTTAAGGTTGAACATCCACCTAGAGCGACAAGCTAGACTCGTTCACAACTGCACAATGGACTAGGCCTTGAATTGGCAGTTTGGTGCGAACGAGCTTCACTTGACGTCTTGACTGATACTAGGCTGCCATTTGTCTACCCCGCGAGTGGAGCGTATAAGTCATACTCCTATCTCACTTCATGAGCTTCTTAGAGAATTCCCAAATCTCACAAACTGCGGCTAACAGTTAAGCTCACATAGGTGTGTTCTTACACAGATACTCGGTAGGATAGTATCTTGCTATAAAACCTCAGAACACATTAAGACAAAGTCATCCTGCCTTACAGAAATGAGAGTACTGCATCTCCAATGGAGTGGGTTAAGTAAGGATGTACTCTCCCGTCAACCAGCAGCTTGTTTTTCCCAGGTCCTAATTCACGGGATCTCCGATCACATAGGTTGGGTTACTATTGAGGTTAACTCACATGGGTCTCAGTCCCATCTCCTTCGATGCATTATCAATCACAATACGTGATAGTCCCTTGGTAAAGGGATCTGCCAGGTTCTTAGCTGTCTGGATGTAGTCCACAGCTATTACTCCGGAGTTTCTCAGTTTCCTGACAGACTTCAGTCTACGTTTCACATGTTTGTTGGACTTCATATTATCCTGTCTATTCTTCACCTTCGTAATAACTGTTTGGTTATCACAATTTATGAGAATAGCAGGAATTGGTTTTTCAACCACAGGTAAGTCCACCAACAGTTCTCTTAACCATTCAGCTTCAGTGGAAGCTGTGTCCAAAGCTGCGAGCTCTGCCTCTATTGTCGATTTTGTAAGTATTGTCTGCTTACAAGATCTCCAAGAGACGGCACCACCTCCTAAAGTGAATATATATCCACTAGTGGCCTTTAGCTCATCAACATCTGTAATCCATCCAATTTGAATCACTATATCCTTCAAGTACACCTGGGTACCCTGAATAGTGAATCGCATAGCTCATTGTACCTTTTAGATAGCGCATTACTCGATCAATACCGCGCCAATGATCATCTCCTGGACTAGATGTGAATCTACTCAACTTGCTTACAACAAATGAGATGTCAGGGCGGGTTGCGCTAGCTAAATACATCAATGAGCCAATAATCTGGGAGTATCTCAGTTGATCCTTTCCTAGCCTCCGATTCTTTCGATGAATTAGACTAGGATCATAGGGTGTTGGAGAAGGTTTGTTATCTATATAGCCAAAGCGGCTCAAAACCTTTTCCACATAATAAGACTGCAAAAGAGTAATCTCATTCTCGCCCTTATTAAGTTTAATATTAAGGATCACATCAACTTCTCCCAAATCCTTCATGTCAAAGTTTTGGGATAAGAATGATTTTACATCATTAATCTCATCGATGCTTGTCCCAAAGATCAATATGTCGTCAACATACAAGCACAGGATTACTCCTTTGCCCCCACCATAACGGTAATACACACAGGTATCGGCTTCATTTACAGCAAACCCAACAGAGGTTAAAGTATTATCAAACTTCTCATGTCACTGTTTGGGTGCCTGCTTTAGACCGTACAAGGATTTGAGTAACCTGCACACCTTGCCCTCTTGTCCTTGTGCTATAAATCCATCAGATTGATCCATATAAATTTCTTCCTCTAACTCTCCATTAAGGAAAGATGTCTTCACATCCATTTGATGAACAAGAAGACCATGAGAAGCAGCCACATATAATAGCACTCGAATTGTAGTTAATCTGGCAACATGTGAGTAGGTATCAAAGAAATCCTCATCTTGCTTTTGTGTGTAACCTTTAGCCACAAGCCTCGCCTTGTACTTTTCAATAGTACCGTCAGTCCTAAGCTTCTTCTTAAATACCCATTTGCAGCCAACTGACTTACAACCCACTGGTCTATCTGTCACTTCCCAAGTACCATTTGCCATGATGGAGTCCATCTCGCTATAGACTGCATCCTTCCAGTATTCCGCATCAGGCGATGCATATGCCTCTGCAATGGACGTGGGTGTATCATCCACGAGGTAGACAGTGAAGTCTTCACCAAAGGATTTTGCAACCCTTTGTCTCTTACTCCTTCTAGGAGCTACATCACTGTCATCCTCTTCATTACCAAGTGGGTTTACAATTGGTTCAATTATGGGTATGGGTTCAGGGGTAAATTCAGTTGACGGACTAGGCAAAGAATAAACACCGTTCATCGGGAATATATTTTCAAAGAAAGTAACATCCCGTGACTCTATAAGTGTATCAACTAAAATATCAGGCGTCTCTAATTTTATCACTAAAAACTTATACGCGGTGTTGTGGTACGCATATCCCAAAAGTACACAGTCAACTGTCTTAGGTCCGAGCTTGCGCTTCTTATTAATTGGTACGCTAACCATTGCCAAACAACCCCACGTACGCAAGTAATGTAGTGAAGGTTTTCTTCCTTTCCATCCTTCATACGGAGTCACATCACTATTTTTAGTGGAAACTCTATTCAGAACATGACATGCTGTCAAAACAGCCTCCCCCCACCATGCCTTTGTCATACCGGACGTTCCTAACATGGCATTCACCAAGTCCAGTAGCGTCCGGTTCTTTCTATCGTCAACCCCATTAGATTGAGGTGAATATGGAGGTGTCCGTTCATGAATTATTCCATTCTCTGAACAGAACATATCAAACTCATTAGAAAAATATTCACCACCACGATCAGACCTAACACGTTTTATTTTCTTTTTCAGTTGATTTTCCACCTCAGCTTTATAAGTCTTAAAACATTCTAATGCCTCATCTTTCGTTTTTAGAAGAAACACATAACAATATTTTGTTGCATCATCAATTAAAGTCATAAAATATCTTTTTCCTCTCTTTGTCAACACACCATTTATCTCACAAAGATCAGAATGTATGAGCTCTAATAATGTCGTGCGTCTCTCATCTACAACCTTGTGTGGCTTACGAGGTTGCTTCGCTTGCACACACACTTGACATTTAGAGCCTTTGATAGTCGAAAAATTCAGAATTAAATTCATGCTGGATAGACGCGACATACAACCAAAATTAATGTGACGCAAACGTGAATGCCATACATCAGCCACTGAATTGTTTGAGTCACAAATATGGTTCACCACTTTATTACAAAAATCAGAGAGAGAAAAGCGGAACAAGCCTCCGCTATCATAGCCTTTGCCAATGAATTAGCCATACCTCGAGATGACTACTTTATTAGACTCAAATACCAGTTTGAATCCATCTCGACACAAGAGAGATCCACTAACGAGGTTCTTCTTTATTGACGGGGCATGCTGCACGTTCTTGAGCCGCACGATCTTTCCCGAAGTGAACTTCAGATCGACCGAACCAACACCAAGATCAGTAGCATGCGAGCCGTTCCCCATCATGACGGTTGAACCTCGTGCGTCCTGGTAAGATGAAAACATGGAGATATCAGTACAAACATGAATATTGGCTCCTATATCTATCCACCAATCATTAGATTGACATACAGAAAATACGCTCGGTAAATAATTACCGTACCCAGATCCGCTAGGATCGCCAATAGTCACGTTGGCAGATTTCTGTCCTTGCTGATTCTTCTTTCCTTTGCGGTTCTTGCACTTCTTGGAGAAGTGCCCATTCTCACCGCAAACGAAGCACACAACCTCATCCATGTTCATCTTCTTCTTCTTGAACTGAGTAGTCTGATTAGGCCTTTGCTTGTTCTTACCAGCGTGCTGCATCACGTTGGCGCTGAACTGCCCTTCAGGTGCTCTTGGTGGAGCATCCTTTGCCCGAGCCTTCTCTTCAACATCAAGACCAGCCAACAAATCTTCAACGGAGATTTTCTGTCTTTTATGTTTCAGAGCTGTGACAAAGTTCCTCCATGTAGAAGGCAACTTGACAATAATGTCACCCGCCACAAATTTATCAGACAAGACATGCCCGAGCTGTTCGAGCTCCCTCACAATAAGTTGGAACTCATCAGCCTGTTCCACGACAGAACGGTTATCAACCATTTTGAAGTCGTGGTACTTGTTGACGCTCACTAATGCTTATAATTAACCATCAACTATTGCATGAAATGACACTAAATGAATTACAAAGCATAGTTGTAGGGCTTGAAACTAACAAGTTCCACGAGTTTTGGTGCTCTCACTTGTTTTGTAGAATATCAATATTTCACCATATAAAAGTATCTCAAGTGATGAATTGGAGTGCAGCATTGCGAAGAGCTCATCGAGACGATCGAAACAGACATATCATTTGCTATATTCGGAGTCTCGGATGAAAAGATATTAATTTCGCGACGAAATCTGCAAAAGAAGGATCTAGAAGACACTAGAAGACACCACGAGGTGGCCCACCACATGGGCCCACTGGGCCAGACCGACCGGTCCCCACATGGAGACCGACCGGTCGGCCACGGAGGCCGTTTCGCCTCCGCCTTCTAGAACCTTCTTCCACCGCCTCCTATGATGCATCTCCACCGTCCCTGAAATCGGTTTGATCCAAGGGCTCACGTTCCACGCTCCGGGCTATAAAACCAGACACCCCTCTCCAGGCATCTCCATCTTCATTATTCATCTCCACATCAGAAACTAGGGTTTCAATTAGAAGTAGATGTCCCTCTAGATGAATCTCTTCTAGTTCATCTAGAATTAGATCTAGTTCTTCTAGTTCTAGTTCGTCTAGTTCTAGTTCTAGTTCTAGTTGTCTAGTTCATCTAGTTGTAATTAGAGATCGGATTAGAGAGAGGAGGAGGAGAGAGCTGAGGAGGAGCCGGATTTGTCGGATCTTCCTCGACATTGTCTTGGTGCAACAATCTGGTTCGTCTTCAAGTAATCTCTAGATTCTTCATTTATTACTTCTAAGTATTATATTTAATTTCAGTTCTTACTTTATTTTATTTACTGGATCTCCGCTCGTATTGAGTGCTCTAGTTATCATATGTAATTAGAGTAGTAAGCATTAGTGTAGACGTGGTGTCTAGACTAGGGTTTACCTGAGTTTGCACCCAATCCTCCAGATAGTTGTGGTAGCTACAGGGGTGACAGCTTTGTAGATTGTTATAATCCACCATGTTAGGATTGATGTTTTCGTAGAGATTTTTGGCAGCCTTCTTCCGATTACCCTTTTCCCAGTCTTTTTCGAGAATCGGAAAGGTACTGTTGCTCCGAAGTAAGTAAAGTATAGTGAGCCTTTAATTAAATAGACATGCTTGGAAAACCCTATATCTCTCTCTACCCATATCACCATTCTTTTCTTGGACGTTCTTAATTCTTCTAGTACACTTCACGTTCCCCATGGAAATCGATACCCTGGAATACTCTCGGATGAAAGCTACATCGGTATCCGTGCGCTTGCGGATTTTTCTGTGTGCGTTTAAAATACCCAACAAGCTTTCTGGCGCCGTTGCCGGGGAACGGTAGCTGTTCTAGAATCGAACCAGGATCGTCCGTGTTTCTTTTCTTTTACCACCTTTTCCTTTTTTTCGACTACCTTTACCTCACCACCACACTTCTTACCACATGGATTTCACTTCTATCTTAAAATTCTTTGCTCCAAAGGGTGACTTGTTGGAGCCTCCACCATCATCACACCCCATTCTTATAGATGGCTATGAGCTTCGCCCTGCACTTATAGCCATGGTTCGGGAGAAATCCTTCTCTGGGTCAGAAGACAAAGATCCATACACCCACCTTAGGGAATTTGAGCAGTTGTGTTCTTGTCAGACTATTGCTGGCATGACACAAGAGACCATTAAATGGAAATTATTCTCGTTCTCCCTTTTAGGAAGAGCGAGAAAATGGTATAATCATTCCGTAAGGGGCGTAAATGGAAATTGGGATGAACTTCGGGACAACTTTTGTCTTGCTTGCTTCCCTCTTTTTCGAATCTCTGATCTTAGAATCGAAATTCTTACATTCAAACAAAAAGAGAAGGAGACACTAGGAGCAGCTTGGGCTAGGTTCAAACACCTTACCAATTCTAGCCCAAACCTTTCCTTGCCAGACCATGTGCTACACTTTCACTTTTATTGTGGTCTTAACAAGGAAGCTGCTCTACATCTCGATTTAGCTTTTGGAGGATCATTCTCACATAAACTTGTTAGTGAAGGAGGAGACATCCTAAATAAAATCCTTGAAGACACTCCTTACACTGGCATTTTTGACGAATTCCTAGAAGAAGAAGTCGAGCTCAACCCCGACCAACATGAGGAGGAACACACAACTGAATTTGAAATTCCTTCAAATCCTACCAATTTGGTTGTCACAGAACCTTCTCTAGAGAAAATACCCTACACTTTAGAAAATGATGAACCCTATCCTTCGGTGTTCTTCTCTGAAAACGAGGAGGATGATATCAAAGAGCATGGAAGCTACTTCATAAACACCTCTTTAAATCCATGCTCATATGAAACATCTCCTGATTCAATTGGTCTGTCTAACATTGCCACACTCAAGATTTTCAACCCCCTCACACTTTCTGTTTACAAAAACTTCAAAAGGGTGGTTGTCTATGTATATGTTTATCACAAATTTTGTAGATCTCGTTGTGCTCTTAAGTTGGTGTTGGAGGGGAAACCACTCACCAAATCACATTCTGAAGGTTTCCCAAAGACAAGCTCAATGTCCTAAAACAAGCACTTTTTAGATCAGTATTCACTCTCCTGCTACACTGCCTTTGTGTAATGAGCATAAGGATATAATTGTTAAAATATTCCTTCGGGTATTCTTGTCACTAACCTTTGCAGGTCTGTAGCGAAAAATTCGAAGGAATGACAAACACAAGGTATGTCCAACTAATCATCATGCAACATTGAATTACATTCATCCAATCTTGATTTTTGCAAAAATCCAAGCTTGGGTTACACTTAGTAAGAACAACTCTTGCCTTGTTGCTTTGTTGGTTGTCCCTACCTTTAAGACATGCTCATGTGCTATACACTAATCATGCTCTCTCATCACCATTTGAGTAAATTTCTTTAATGCTTTAATGTTACCTTCATTTGCTATAGTATATGCTTTGGTTTTGAAGTATTCTCATACACCTTTTAAATTAGGCATGGTGCTTAGTTTAAACTGTTTTCATGAATTAAAGTAAGACATGATGTCTGGTTTGATTCTTGAGCTAAAAGGTGTCCTGATTTTACCTCTAAAGGCTTTTAAATTAAGTATGGTTCTTAGGTTAAAATGCCTTCCTAGATCAAATTAGACGTGGTGTCTAGGTTGATTTTTGAGCCAATAGTATACTATAGTGGATGCTGGATATTTTGTTGGACTAACCCCTGTAGGAAAACTTTCAATATCAATTTGGGAAAGTCCTGAGATAAACTCACACTGGAGATGAAAAGACACATGAACTTCAACAACTTGCGCAAGGGAGACACAACTCACTGATCATGGAGAAATATGATCCATGGAACAAGACAAAAGATGAGTGCCACAAAACAATATCTACATTCAAAGCACTCACTCCATGAAAGTAGGTGAACAAGTCTGAGCTGGGTCACAAGAAGATAAAGACCATCGTGGGAGGAACAACACATCTTCACTGATAGGTTGACACATAGAGAAGGAAGGTTGATCCCTCTAAAGATGATTCTACTATACCTTCGTCCTCTCAAGCTCCCATCACTCAGGTTCACTATGAGATAAGCAAGAGAAGACAAGCTATTCATGAAGAACAACCAGCCAGACAAGAGAAGCTTTCACAAGGTGGTTCGCCACATCACTCTTCAATGATAAAGGTAACATCTCAAGGTATGTGACCATCACTTTAAAGGCTTCTCCTTAATTCTGGTATGTGCATAAATAAGAACCAAACATGTTTTAGTAGCACATTAATTGATCCAACCTAATCAACTCAACATGTTCAGTTCTTTACTCTTTGTTCCTAGCTTTACTCTCTTAACCAATGAGCTAAAATGTTATGCATCTAACCTTTGAAAGATGATATATCACAATCATGAAAATATCGACACATTATGCATAGATTATCCTTCATTGGGTTAAACAATCTGATCTGTTAAATATTTTAAGATGCTACTTTCATGCTCATCCTCTGATCCTATCACTCATGTTAAGATTGAAGAGGACACATAAACAACAAGTTTGTCTTATGCAATGTGCCTAAGGTTAGAGGGGAATAAACAAAACTTTTGGTTCTGTTGGTGTTTTTCCACCAACAGAGCCCATGCACTTGATCTCTACCTTGTCTTTATGAGCAGGACACACTCTTGAGCAAAACATGGAGAAGTTTGTCACTCCCAAATTCTACAGAGTGAAGGTCCTAGATCTACAAGAACGTGCACACTGAGCATGATGCTGCCAGCGTCCACAATTAACGCTTCATTTCAAACTACTGGACGAACAAATAACATGAGTGACACCATATCAAGAGGTATAAACAAGAAGGAATGATGGAAGACGTCGTAGTCAGAATTAGAGGTCATGAAGTCCCCACAGACTTCTTGATCCTCGACATGAGAAGACGATGAAGTCCACCTCATCCAAGGAAGACCATTCCTCTACGCTACAAGTACAATCATCTACAAGAGGAAATCCATTTTTTACTTTCCTGGAGAAAAGGCACGATGCAACTTCATCAGCTACATGCCCAATGAAGCCTAAGAAGAACATAAGTGAAAGACGCCGCTCTCAATGCCAAAGAAGACAAACTATCAACAATAGAGAGGCCAATCACGAAGAAGAAGCTATTGACACTGTCCCAGGAAAAGAAAGAAGAAAAACCTCAAGATAGTGAACCACAGGAAGTGAAGACTCAGACCAAGAAAGTATGAAAGAAATGCACCTCAGAGGTACAATCAATAACAACTTTCCAAACGTCTGACATACCTTGGGAGGTCTGAACCATGGGAAGGTCCGGTTCGTCGGACCTAAATATCCGAACCTTCGCCAAAAGGTAAAAATTGGTAGTTATCCTCATATTTATTTTCCTACATATTTCTCATATTTAATTCTTAGTTATTTATTGCATCATCATATTTAATCATTGCATCATCATATTTAATTCACAAACATTTTAATTTCTGCATTGCATTAGAAAGGAAAATAAAAATATTGCATTTGTTACACTACATCATAAACTTCGAAGCCCCATGTGAATAATTCTATGTTGTGTAAAAACCCACGGGAATGTTCATCGTGGTGGCATAAAAATAATAAAAATAAATATGCTTGCATTCATCTTGTGCATTTTCTCTTGCATCATAAAAATATAAAATACAAAAATACTAAGAAAGAGATCTTACTGAAATTCTAGACAACTAAGGCCTAAGTGGCCAACCACTGACGCTTAATCTGTTCCACAAGTCTTGTTGTCTATTTGAGTCTCAGGATTAAAAGACCAAGAAAAGCTGATGAGCAAGTGGATGTTCTATCCACTGTTGGAGCACTGTTTCCACAACCATCAACATCAATCAAAGCTCCAACAGAGGAAACACATATCCAGTGTCAGATCGAACGACTACGTCAATATTCAGCTTGGGGGAAGGCACCCCATGTATCCACGTAAGTATCTTTATCCTCTTAAGTTTTTCATTCCATAAATAAATTCAAAACACCAAAAATATGTGAGCACATGAAGGCTCACCCCTAAAAAGAAAAGAACAAAAATATGTGGGCACATGAAGGCTCACCATTAATTAAAAAAGAGACAAAAATATATGGGCACATGAAGGCTCAACGTTATTAAGGGAACCGGCTTGGAGGAGACGCACCCCATTATCTTCGTAATCCAGGTATATCTTATTCACTATCTTAGTTATTTATAATAAGTGTGTTAGGTTAAATAAATACTATGTTAAGTTTGCTTAGTTTATTTTAAGAAGTTAATAATAAAAGAAGAACTCTCTCTCTAATCTTTTACATGAAAATGATGAATAGTTGCTCTATCTAATTTCTTTCAAGTACCTAACCTTCAAAGCATGAGTTCTCCTGATTAATAATAATGCTTAAAAATAAAATTAAATTTATGGCTAGTAAATGCTTGATCCAGAGTCTAGGTAATTGACAGATATGATATGTGATGATCTGAGCTACTGTTATCTTGTTTTAAAACAACACTAGAGTTCCGGAGAGTTTCTAATATTAATATGACTAATAATTACATTGAGTTAAATTAAGCTTTGTTGACCCTATGAGAAGTTATCATGCTATTGAATTGAGATCACTTACATATTCCATCTATTTTCCGCATAAATGCTCATGATTATTTGTTCCAATCCTCTCCAAAGTTTATTGGAAGCATGTGGCTATTGAAAAAAAAACGAGAAAAAAAATCCGAGGAAATAAAAATGGACAAGTGTCCGAAACCTCAAAAAGAAAGATCCCGAGGAAATAAAAAGGGACAAGTGTCCGAAACCTCGAAAAAAATATATTTAAAAAAAATGGGCACGTGCCCGATAGTAGAATTAGCCTGATAGCCATGTGTCTCTGATAGACAGAAGAGAGTGATATATATTCAAAAGAGCATCCGACTCTATTCTCCATACACATGCACTTCTCGATTCAATGGTGTGGTTGACTTTCTCTTTGGATCCATTATTTAATTTGACAACATATGTCATTAATCTTTTCTGAAAATTCATAAAACTCCGGAATAATAGTGAAGTGAAAGAACCAGAGACATAGTGCTTGATTTGATCATTCTATCTTTCAATTACTCAGGATTCAAGGTAAAGTACTAAGCCCTGTGATGAATAATATGATACTTTTTCCTATTCCATATGAGAACTTCTATTTGAATGCTTGTGTACTTGTTGGAATTGAAGATATTGCAGCAACTCCTGATCCACCATTGAGTTTGGCTTTGCTCGGGACTAGCAAAGGTTAAGCTTGGGGGAACTTATTGACGCTCACTAATACTCATAATTAACCATCAACTATTGCATGAAATGACACTAAATGAATTACAAAGCATAGTTGTAGGGCTTGAAACTAACAAGTTCCACGAGTTTTGGTGCTCTCACTTGTTTTGTAGGATATCAATATTTCACCATATAAAAGTATCTCAAGTGATGAATTGGAGTGCACCATTGCGAAGAGCTCGTTGAGACGATTGAAACGGACATATCATTTGCTATATTCGGAGTCTCGGATGAAAAGATATTAATTTCGCGACGAAATCTGCAAAAGAAGGATCTAGAAGACACTAGAAGACACCACGAGGCGGCCCACCACATGGGCCCACTGGGCCAGACCGACCGGTCCCCACATGGAGACCGACCGGTCGGCCACGGAGGCCGTTTCGCCTCCGCCTTCTGGAACCTTCTTCCACCGCCTCCTATGATGCATCTCCACCGTCCCTGAAATCGGTTTGATCCAAGGGCTCACGTTCCACGCTCCGGGCTATAAAACCAGACCCCCTCTTCAGGCATCTCCATCTTCATTATTCATCTCCACATCAGAAACTAGGGTTTCAATTAGAAGTAGATGTCCCTCTAGATGAATCTCTTCTAGTTCATCTAGAATTAGATCTAGTTCTTCTAGTTCTAGTTCGTCTAGTTTTAATTCTAGTTGTCTAGTTCATCTAGTTGTAATTAGAGATCGGATTAGAGAGAGGAGGAGGAGAGAGCTGAGGAGGAGCCGAATCTGTCGGATCTTCCTCGACATTGTATTGGTGCAGCAATCTGGTTCGTCTTCAAGTAATCTCTAGGTTCTTCATTTATTACTTCTAAGTATTATATTTAATTTCAGTTCTTACTTTATTTTATTTACTGGATCTCCGCTCGTATTGAGTGCTCTAGTTATCATATGTAATTAGAGTAGTAAGCGTTAGTGTAGACGTGGTGTCTAGACTAGGGTTTACCTGAGTTTGCGCCCAATCCTCCGGATAGTTGTGGTAGCTACAGGGGTGACAACTTTGTAGATTGTTATAATCCACCACATTAGGATTGGTGTTTTCGTAGAGATTTTTGGCAGCCTTCTCCCGATTACCCTTTTCCTAGTCTTTTTCGAGAATCGGAAAGGTACTGTTGCTTCGAAGTAAGTAAAGTATAGTGAGCCTTTAATTAAATAGACATGCTTAAAAAACCCTATATCTCTCTCTACCCATATCACCATTCTTTTCTTGGACATTCTTAATTCTTCTAGTACACTTCACGTTCCCCGTGAAAATCGATACCCTGGAATACTCTCGGATGAAAGCTACATCGGTATCCGTGCGCTTGCGGATTTTCTGTGTGCGTTTAAAATACCCAACAGTACTGCTCCATCACGTACAGCTCGCGCCCAGCGTCTGAGGCCGAGAACTTATGTTCAAGTGCCTCCCACAGTTCAACAACACTTTTGATGTTCATATAAACATCGCATAGCTGGTCCGAGAGCACGCTAAGAATGCATCCGACGAAAATCGTCGTAGCCGCAGTGAAATCCCGCACCTCTTTCTCAGATCCGAGAGGTAGTGCAAGGGATCACTAACGACCCAAAATACGCCCATAGTCGTGAGCCACAACTGAGCTCTCGTCTGCCATCTCTTAAAATTCACACCAATGAATTTCTCCGGTTTCATCGCATCACTAAAACCAGCCATCACTAAATGCCTATAAGGTTTTTGGATTGTTGAAAATAATAGCAATTTAGTGATGCATAAATTAATTCCGACAATGAGAAAAAGATAAATAACATGTATCATAGATATGTAATCTACCACTAGCAGTATGATTCGATACATATCCAGGCTATGTTTCGCTAATAACACGAAGAACATAAAATAGAGGAACAATGAGATTGAAGGCATGCTTACAGTGGGGTTGCCGGCGCTAGGAACTAGCGCAAGAGAAGACGACATTGACCGTTGATGAAGACCGGCGTAGAGGGAAGAAGACGTCCAACGAGCAGTCGCGACGACGCTTCCAAAAACCTTATACGTCCCCTACCCCGTGCAGGAACGTGAGGAGACGTAGGCTTCGGAGATCCTGCTCTCCCGGCACCGATGGCACGTCGGCGGCGGGATGAGGTCGACAGCAGCAGCGCAGCACTAGGGCGGCGGAGGAGGAGAATGTGTTGTACAGAGGACGACGTTTCGTCCTTCTTTTATACACACGCCGCAGTTGTATCTTTAGAAAGAGACAACCTACCATTAGTGTATGAGCCAATCACCATTAATACGAGAATAATTGCTTGCTAAAACAGGCCAGCGCAATTTTCTCCATGCAAAAATATCGAGTGGCAAAAGGAAGCCGCGCACCCTCAAGGTCTCGGTCGGACCATTCACGCGCATGTCGTGCGCCCCCGCGCGAGTCGCCACGCCACGCCACGCCCCGCCCGGCCCGGCGAGGCGAGCGCGCGTGTGGGTTACTTTCTTTGCCTCTCCTCAATAGCTTCAACCAGTTGGAGATAGCTCAACTATATAAGCTGACCTCCCTTTTTCTAGAGTAGCAATGTGAGACTAAAGTCCCCCACCATATCATACATGTGTATCATACATGTGTGATGGGCCTTTGAGATTTATTTGGAATATTTATTTAGGTCAGACCCAAATATTCTAACAAAATCTTCTGCTGGCCTGCGAGGCGGAGGCCGCCCAATGGCGGCCGAGGATGACAAAATGAAGCAATAAAGTTATTGATTCTTGGCTGACGTTATTTGATCTATCAGTGAACAGCAGTGCAAATGTAAACTAGACTTACTATCTTCTGCATCCATGTAAATTCTCTGGTAGCCACCTTGTAATCATGTCACTGATGCCATAGTTCAATAAAGTCAGGTGGGGAACAATCCCCCATTGAAGTTTCAAAAAAAAGGAGTTTATATGTCACATAAATTGTGAGTCCTTAACACTGAACTCTTCACAACAACAACGATTAAATGGACCATTGACTCATCTCTAGCTCTAGCGGTTGCCAAAAGGAGTGTTGACACTAAAACACATTGTTACACTGACATCATCACGTGCAACCCACAAACATGCATCTTGCAGCAGCGTCTGTGTAAACTAGACCACATGGTTTTAGAAAATCAAATGATCTGGTCTCGTCAGGACAAATCAATGAACGCTCGCCAGTCGCTACAAGGGACCTGTCAAGGCAAACACACTTTCTCATGCCATGGAGATGAGCGAAGAACAACACATAGGGGTTGGAACTTGCAAGAAATTAGGGAAAAGAGGAAAGCTCAAATTGCATAAAAGGTAAAATGGTAAAAGATAAATGTGTTTGAATCTATTGGTTTATAGTCAATGAGTTGTGGCCCTTTATATTTACAAGAGGATAGGTCTATTCTCATGGTAGAATCCAAAGGCATCAAGATTTATATTTTAACCTGACTCAAACCTAATCTAAACTGTCAAAACTAGATCATCCAGTTTCATAAAACAAATCACTCTATTTTCTTGGGATAGGTCATTCCAAAATCCATAAATTTGTCATTTGGATTTTAAGTTGGACATATATGCATTTGATCGACGAGAGAGCGCAATCGTAACATCCATTCTATCATTGGGCGTCTGTTGTTGTTTTTTCTTATCAGTGGATATGCCACAAGCTCGTCCTTAAGCTTGGGTCGTTGTATGATTTTAGTCTATTTTTATTCAAAATTAATCAAATGAAAGGGTTTTGCCTCGTTACCTTAAAACAAGGTTGTTGATGATTTATTCAGGTGAGGATTTCCCATGACAGTTCATGTTGGGGGCAGATACCCCACAACCCAAGGTGCGACATGTGCCAGAGGACGCACTTTGGGCGGCCCATTAGGTAGCAGTTCTACACCCACGACCTGCCCCAATCACTCTCCCCCTCGACTATACGACACGTAGCCCGCCTTCGAAAGCCTTAGTTTGGTTTTGTATAATTGATAAAACCTAAGCGAATTAACCTCTTGCTCTAAGTGATATGAGATAGATTGGTTCATATCAAAGTGGAGCCAGATGACACTCAAATATGATGGTGATGGCCAAATTGATAATACATTTCTTCACATTTGGAAAAGAAGAAAGAGAAAAATAAAATCCTATGAGCTCAAGGCAAAGGTATAAAATAGGGTGTTTGTTTTGCCGTTCAAGACACAATAGAGTGCGTGATCGGGTTTAGGCTAGAGTTTCCCCTATCTAAATGATGGACTACTAGTTCATGCATAGAAGGGGCTGACTTAACCGTACTATAAAGAGGAGAAATCTTTATTTGCAATAATTACCTAGTGTCACTAAGTGTGAGTCTTGTTTACATATAATTAAGCGCTTAGTGACGTGGTGAGATTAACCTAAAAATCTTTGTGAAAATGCTAAGTCAAGTGCTAATTGGTTTGAATCTTTTGGAAGAGATAACACTTTTTTTCTTTTTTTTTTGAGGAAAACTGTGGAGCTTGCTCCCCAGAACTATATTAAAATGCAAAGGAAATACAAAATAGTTAGCTGGATGCTAACCCAACAAAGAGGAGAGGAGGAGACATACCAAAAGGAATCTACCAGGCAGAGGTAATGGGCGCAACCATTGAAAATAAACAAAACTGAAGGACGAGTGCAACCGTCTTGAGAAAACATCAACACTAAAAAATTATAAGCTATTCAACCAATCCATTATAATGCCACGAAGGTGAGAAGGGAGCCGATGCAAGTGTAGCTTAACTTCACTTGAGAAAATAAACATCCATGCTGATATAGAGGGCAAACTGTTATTGAAAATGTAAGCATTTCACTCTTTCCATATGCTCCATGTTCCCGGCATAATAATATCCATATAATAAGCCGAATTGAAGGTTGGTCCCTGAAATAAAATCGTTTGGAAAATATCAACTTGCACATCCCACTGTATGTTGAGTTTGAACCATCTTGTTGTACTCGAGGGGCATTCAAAAAAAAAGATGAGAGACAATTTCTTCCACATTCTCTTGGCACATGACACAATTGTATCCTTCTTCCAAAAACTTATTTCTCCTTTTTAGCATATTTCTTGTGTTCAACCGATCAACTAGAAGAAGCCAAGCAAAAAAATTAATTCTAGGCATACACTTAGATTTCCAAATCCATAGGAGAGGGACTAGTGGGGTGATTGCTTTAAAGTGATGCTTGTAGTACTTACTGGAGCTGTAGACTGAAGAGATAGCACTTGAAAGGAAAAAAAGAGAAGAGAAGAGTAGCAACCGCACCTAACAATGAACCCCCATCCGGATATATTTGTGACCCTACCCAGATATTCTGATTATTTTCAGCTCAGTTCAATTTAGGTAGATAGTGAACTCTTTCTCGGATATATTTGTGACCCTACCCAGAATATCCAGTTGAGAGTAGATCTGACCGTTAGAGGGAGAGCTGAGTGTTTTAGGGGTGTTGTT
Organism: Coix lacryma-jobi var. lacryma-jobi; assembly: GCA_009763385.1. Lineage (NCBI taxonomy): Eukaryota > Viridiplantae > Streptophyta > Magnoliopsida > Poales > Poaceae > Coix > Coix lacryma-jobi. The sequence continues at coordinate 34,637,165 of CM019826.1, forward strand.
GCCCCCTCTCTTCCCACTCTTGCTCATTCCTTTTCCTCATTCTTGCACTTGTTCATCCTCTTGGAAGAAGAAAAGCTCACTCTCATCTCGCCTCCCAAATCTTTTTGCTAACCCGATTTGAGAGATTGAGAGCACTAAGTGTTGATCTTGTGAGCTTGAAGAGCATCTCCTCCCTCTCCTCCTCCTCTCCATGCTTGGTGCTCATTCATGTGAGGATTTGAGGGAAACCCTGGTGTGATTCCATTTGGTGGCACTAGGTGGTGATTGTGATTATTGATTTCTTATTACTCTTGGTGATTGTCGTCACCTAGACAGTTGGTGATTTGGTGATTGGTGAGGGGATTTGGTGTTTATATCCGCCCCCCAATCAAGTTCTTGTGAGGAGTTCTTGACCTTGTCCCCGTGGAAGATCACAAAAGGTACTCTAGTGGATTGATCGTGTCATTGAGCTACCCTCACTTGTGAGTGGGTTCTTGTGGCGCTCATTTGTTGATCCAGGTTTGTGAAACACCTATTAGCCGCCGAACCACCAAGTATGTGGTCGACACAATGGGGACTAGTGTGTCGGTAAGCACGTGAACCTTGGGACAAAAAATGTGTCTATTGTCTCATTGGATATCTCTCAGTGTTCATTGGTATTCATATAGTGATTGATTGTCTCTTGCCAACGACGGTAACTATCTCTATCACTTGCTTTAATTTCATTCTTTCTTGTGTACTGATAGTTGTTGCTAGAAGTAGCTCTCTAGTTAAAAGTAATTAATTCTTGCTAGCTCACTAGTTTAGAGAGTAGTGACATAACTGTTGTGTGCCATAGTGATATAATATACTAGAATTGTTTGGATATGTGACTTGCAACACTTAGTAGAGCTAGAGCAAAAAACTTCACTTTGTAACTGTCTAACTAGTTGGTCTAAGTGTTTTGTCAGCCTTGACCACCCTTGGCCTTGGCCAACCAGGTACAGGGAGGTCCGGCTGAGGACGACACATTTATTGCACTTGCCCCGATGGGACATGCGCCTCATTGTTGATAGTCATTAATGTCAACTATAAACCTTCAACTATTGCATGAATAAACATTAAAAGAATCACAAACAATAGTTATAGAGTTTGATTCCAAAAAGTTCTATGAGTTCTAATGTTGTCACTTGTTTTGTAGGATATTTATTTTTCACAGTACAAATCCATCTCAAATGATGAATTGGAGTGCACCATTGCGAAGAGCTCGTCGAGACGATCGAAATAGATATATTGCTTGCTATGTTTGGAGTTCGGGATAAAAAATATATTAATTTAGCAAAATATGAAAATGGCTTCGAGACTATTATTCAAGAATTCCTGCAAAAGATCGGGTTGAGATTGTCCTAGGTGGGTCCGGTTGGCCCCACCACTAGGCCGTTGTGGGGATATTACCTCCGTATATCCTCATGAACCTACTTGGGCCGGTCGCCATGAACGGCCCAGCTAGAAGGCCTTGCGGTCCATGACCAGGCTGTCGCAACTGCCAAGAACTCTCCCAAAGCCTTGCTCGCCAAGGAAGATATTAATAGATAGATAGACCCGGATTCCTTACAAAAGGCACCGATTGTAGATTCGGTAATTATAACCCTGCTCCCCGGCTATATAAGGCGAGCAGGGACCCCCTTCAATCTCACGTCATATTCCAATCTTGCAATACAAACCAGCCACTAGAACATAGGACGTAGGGTATTATGACGACTTGCCGGCCCAAACCTGTCTAAATCGTCGTCTCTCGTCCCTATGTTTACGCTTGTGTAGACGTCTCGCACGCCTCCTCAAACTAAACTACTACCTTGAGCATATCTCTCGGTAGACTACCGACCATATTTCGTCGACAGTTGGCGCGCCAGGTAGGGGGTGTGTGCTACGACACCATGATCTGCCAAGCGGTCACTTTCCCTTGCTCCATGGTTCTTCCGAAGGCCGACACCACTTTCCAAATTGGATCTATGATCTAGACCGTCGGCAACTCCGTCCCTGCTCCATAGACTGTGGGATTTGCGTAGTTTCCTGTGCCGAACACCTCGCTGTCCACTCAGCGCGTCATCACGCTAGTGCCCCACGCACCGAGAATCGTCCCCTGCGATGACCTGATCAAAGCCATCGATCGCGCCAATCAAGGGATTGCGGAGTGCATCAACGCCATCCAGGTAGCTCGCGTGCAGCTCTCCGGTCGTCCTCGTCTCCAACATCGCCCACGTACGCCATCGGGAGTCTCCAGCACTCAACCTGCCCGCCGTTCCAGATCGGATCTGCATCCGGCTCGCCGCCACGCTTTGTCAACAAGCTCCATCCCCTTCGGACTACGCGGCGCGACATCTACGATCCAGCACCAGGCGCTGCGACAACTCTCCGACCAGCTCCAGTCTTTCGGCTTCGACCAGATGGCTCCGACCAGCCCGTGCGACTAGGCGACTGTGGCTCCACTCGCCGGCATGGTGACCCTCGACGAGATTTCCGGCGACACCGCCTCGACGACTTCGACGTCTGGATCTACTGCAACGAACAACTCCGCCTCCACGCAGACTACAACCGTCGTCTCCACCGAATCCGGCGCCGGCTTCTCGCCATATCGTGGAGGCGTCATCTTCAACATCTCCACCGACAGTGCTTCACGTCCAAACGAGACGGACGCCGAACGCGCCAACCAGAAGCAGCGCAACATCGACCGACAACACTGACGCGATGACGAACGGCGTGACCCGGAGCACTGCGACGACGATTTGCGATCGGGAACACTAAGATCGAGAGAACGTTGGAGGCCATGACCTCATCTACGAACTCGATAGGGTCGACGATCAGCTTGTCTATCCGACCCCAAGTGCCAATCTCGCCGTTGTCGCCAACGAGCTCTCCAAGTTTCCCGTCACCCAGAGCCCAGGAAGATCGTCGCCCACGTCAAGGCTGCCGCAGTGCAGTGCAACGAGAAAGGGAGTCATCCCTCCCCCTTTGGTTCTTGGCACAAAAAGACCCCTTAGAGTCTGCACCACTCTCGTAGGAGGCAATCACCACCGCGTCGCGACCAAGAAGTCTCCCAAGGCAACCGCGGCGCCAACCAAGCTCTGGCTCACGGCGCTTCGACCAGGCCCCGTCCATTCACCGCTCGGCTCCGAGCCGTCCAGTGGCCTCAGGGCTTCAAGGTCACCATGGTGAACAAGTACGATGGGAAGGCCAACCCTGAGCAGTGGCTAACCACGTACGAAATCACCATTCAAGCTGTCGAGGGAGGATCTGACGTGATGGCCAAGTACCTCCCTGTCATGTTGTCTTCTTCAGCCAATAGCTGGCTCCACAAGCTCACTGAAAACTCCATCGACACCTGGGAGCAGCTGAAGGAAGACTTCATCAAGACATACAACTCTACCTGCGTACAACTAGGGACGCGGTACGATCTCCAAAACGTTCACCAGGACCTTGACGAAAGCCTCCGGAGTTACATCCGCCGCTTCTCCAACATGCGGCTGACGATTCTGGAGATCGCCGACACGGAGGCCATCTCCACCTTCTCCAACGGCCTACGTCACAAGGACCTCCGTGACAAGATCATCCGCAAGAAGGTGGCCACCGTCACTGAATTGATGACGATCGCCAACTCCTACGCCGACGCCGACGATGCGCATCGCCATCACGAGCGCCCACGTCGCCGATCACGATCCCAGGAGCGTCGTCGCGATGATGAACAACGTGATGAACGGCGCGATGGAGGACGCAACCACCGCTCTAGACACCATGACCGTCATGACGATCGGGACCGCCGCCATGATCGCCCCGAGTCTTCACGTCAGAAGCCAGATCACCGTCGGCATGATCACAGCTACATCGCCAACACCAACGCTCGTCCGAAGCGCACCTACGACAATGAGTACAAGAAGCTCCTCAACGGCCCCTGTCCTCTCCACAAGAACGCCAAGCACACCATGCGTGAGTGCGACATCATCGCCCACAATGCACGAGGAAGCGATGAGAAGCGGCAATGAAACGACAACGACAAGGACAAGGACGCCGACGCTCAGGAGCCCACCTTCCGAGCACCGGCGAGGACACTCTCCATCTTCGGCGGCAACATCGTCATCAAGAGCGAGCAGAAGCGGCGCCAAATTCACCAAGATATCGCCTCTGTGGCAGCCATCACCGACGACCCCGCCAACGACCGCTACCTCGATTGGTCGGAGCGCCCCATCACCTTCTCCAGGGACGACCAGTGGTCGAACGACAAGTACCACGTGCATTTTCTTCTCGTCATCGACCCGGTGATCTCCAACTGCCGCTACCGGAAGGTCCTCGTCGACGGAGGAAGCGCTCTCAACATCATCTTTGTCTCGACCTTCTGCGAGCTTGACTATTCCAAGCGGGGCTGTTCCTGGCAAACTTCCCGTTCTGGGGCATCGTCCCGGGGAAGCCCTCCATGCCCCTTGGGAAGATCACGCTCCCGGTACAGTTCGACACGCCCGACCACTTCCGCGAGGAGTATATCACCTTCATCATCGTAGACTTCGACACCGCCTACCATGCCGTCCTCGGTCGCCCGACACTCTCCAAGCTCATGGTTGTTCCACACTACGCCTACCTTGTGCTCAAGATTCTGACGAAGAAGGGCATCCTCAACCTCCGGGCAAATCTCCAGGTGGCGTACGAGTGCGAGCAGGAGACCATCAATTCCACAGAGACGCAACAGCAGATCCAAGGCGCCCCAGGACTGCATCGTCGATGCTGCCAAGCTCCGCCCCGAAGATTTGGAGATCCCGGAGACCTCCGACCGGCGCTCTAACAAGAAGTCGAAAGACACGAAGAGGTGGCCCTGGTGGACGGAGCTTCGGAGAAGACCGCCGTCATCAGCAGCAACCTCAACCCCAAATAGGAAGACGCGCTTGCCAGCTTCCTACGGAGCAATGTTGATGTGTTCGCCTAGAAACCAGCAAACAAGCCCGAAGTTCCATAGAAGTTCGTCGAGCACTCCTTGAACGTCTCTGCGACTACCAAGCCAGTTCGCCAAAAGCTTCGTTGCTTCGCGCCAGACAGGAAGGAGGCAATTAGGGTAGAGATCACCCGACTCCTAGCTGCCGGTTTTATTAAAGGAAAAAGTCTACATAACCCCCTCAACTATTGAGCGTCGACTACTTCACCCCCAAACTATAAAACCAGATGTGTTACCCCCTAAACTTTCTAAAACCAGTCAAATAACCCCCTCAGGCAGTTTTAGACGGTGGTTTTGCTACAGTCGCGTGGTTTTGTTTTTTTTCTTTTTTATTTATTTTGGCTTAATCTTTAAGTCATACAAAATCATAGAAAAATCATAAAATAGAAAATCCAATTTTCTTAGACTCTACATAAGTAGATCTACACAGTGAATATATAATATAGTATACTTTAGAACAAAGCTTTTGTTGTAGATTTAGATTTATGTTTTTCTGTAATTAATTAGAATAATTTGTAGATGCAGATTCTTTCATCCAATTATGGTGAAATTTTTGTGGTGAGCTAAATATTATATCCTTGAATTGTAGTAAAAAGTTCATACTAATTAGATCATGTACTTATATCTAAATAAATTTATAGCTAAGTTATACATGATCCAATGAGTATGAAATTTTTACTATAATTCAAGCATACAACAATTAGCCCACAAAAAAATTCACCATAATTGGATGAAAGAAACTGCATCTATGAATTATTCTAATTAATTACAGAAAAACATAGATTTAAATCCACAACAAAAACTTTATTCTAAAGTATAATATATCATATGTTCACGGTGTAGATCTACTTATGTAGAGTCCAACAAAATTAGATTTTTTATTTTATGATTTTTCTATGATGTACTATGATTTTTTAAAGATTCAGCCAAAATAAATAAAAAAAAGAGAAATCACTCTACTGTAGCAAAACCACCATCTAAAACCGCCTTGGGGGTTTAGTTGACCGGTTTTGGAAAGTTCAGGGGTAAAACATCTGGTTTTATAGTTTGAGGGGTGAAGTAGTCGAAGCTCAATAGTTGAGGGGGTTATGTAGACTTTTTTCTTTTATTAAAGAGGTGTATCATCTTGATTGGATGGCCAATCTGGTCCTTGTACTAAAAAAGAATAAAGAATGACGTATGTGCGTTGACTACATCGATCTCAATAAGTATTGCCCTAAAGACCCCTTCCTCCCCCCTCACATCGACGAGGTCGTCGACTCCACCGCCGGGTGCGAACTCCTCTCCGTCCTCGACTGCTACTCCGGCTATCACCAAATCGCCCTGAGGGTGGAGGACCAGATCAAGACGACATTCATCACTCCCTTCGGCGCCTATTGCTACACCACCATGTCCTTCGGACTCAAGAACGTCGGAGCTACATACCGGCACGCAATCCACGATTGCTTGAAGGACCTCATCCCGGAGAAGGTCGAAGCCTACGTTGATGATGTCGTTGTCAAAACTCGCACTGCCGATACACTTGTCGCCGACCTCGAGGCAACCTTTAAGGCCCTCAACAGGTTCAAGTGGAAGCTCAACCCCAGCAAGTGCATCTTCGGCGTAACGTCAGGGAACCTCCTCGGCAACATCGTCAGCCGCGACACATACACCCAAACCCCGATAAAACTTCGGTTGTTCTCCACATGCGACCTCCGTCCAACGTGAAGGACATCCAAAAACTCACTGGGTGCATGACGTCCCTCAGTCGTTTCATCTCCAGGCTCGGTGAAAAGGTGCTACTCTTCTTCAAGCTCCTCAAAGCAGGCGAGAAGTTCGTCTAGAATGCTGAAGCCGATCACGCCTTCTCTGACCTGAAGAAATACCTCACCCAACCTCCTGTGCCCGCCGCACCTATGGAGAAGGAGCCTTTGCTGCTCTACATCGCCGCCACATCAGCTCCGTCATCGTCGTCGAACACGAAGAAGTCGGCCACTCCTACCCCGTCCAACGATCGTGCTACTTCGTCAGCAAGGTGTTAAACTACTCCAAGACGCGGTATCCCCAAGTCCAGAAGCTCCTATACACGGTTCTTATCACCGCTCGCAAGCTGCGCCACAACTTCCAAAGCTCCGAACGGGTCACCGTCGTCATCAAATTCCCCCTCGGGGACATACTTCGCAACAATGACACGACAAGGCGCATCATCAAGTGGGCCATAGAGCTCGGCGCTTACGACATCGCCTTCTAGGGTTGCCTGACCATCAAGTCTCAAGCCCTTGTCGATTTCATCGCGGAATGGACGGACAATCAGACCCCAGTGTCTATGGAGGCTCCCGAGCATTGGGTCCTCTTTTTCTATGGCTCCCTCACCTTGCACGGCACAAGTGCTGGTCTCCTCTTCACATCTCCATCTGGCGAAAAAGTCCGCTACGTACTCCGGTTGTTGTTCCCAGCTTCAAACAACGTCGTCGAGTACGAAGCTGCTGTCCATGGTCTCTGTATCGCCAACGAACTTGGCGTCAAGCGCCTCATGGTCTACGACAACTCCGCCCTAGTTATCAACCAGCTCAACAATGATTGGAGCTGCTCCAACGACAAGATGAGCGCCCACTGCGTAGCCATCCGGAAGCTTGAAGACAAGTTCTTTGGCGTCGAATACCATCACATCCCGCGCGACCGGAACCAGGCGGCCGACGAGTTGTCCAAACTGGCGTCGTCACGATCTCCTGTCCCAACTGGCGTATTCGTCCATGATTTGACCACGCCCTCCGTCGCCGACCTCGCAAGCTCTACTTCTCCGATGGACGCCACGCCTCCCTTCCCTTCGGCGGCACAACTGGTCGGCGCCATCCCTGCGCCTCCATCCGACTAGCGGGAGGACTTCATCAAGTACCTCTCCTAGAACCATGTCCCTGCTGACAAGGTTGAAACCGAGAGCCCTGTCCGCCACATCAACTACATCCTGGTCGATGGAGCGCTCATGCACAAAAACTCCAGAGATGAAGTGCTCCAAAAGTGCGTCTCCAGAGCAGACGACCTCGAGATCCTCTTTGACATCCACGCCAGAGAATGCAGGAACCACGCCGTTGCAAAGACCCTGGTGCGAAAAGCCTTCTGCACAGGATTCTACTGGCCATCAGCGGTCGCCGACGCCGAGCAGCTCGTACGCACCTGTGAGGGGTGCCAATTCTTCGCCAAGCAAACACACGTTCCCGCGCAAGAGCTCCAAGCCATACCGACCTCATGGCCCTTCACCTGGTGGGGGCTCGACGTGATCAGCCCATTCCGACCAGCTCTGGGCAGCTTCAAGTGGATCTACATCGTCGTTGACAAGTTCACCAAGTGGATCGAAGCAAAGCCAATCACTAAAGCAACCACCGAAAATGCCGTCTCATTCATCAACGAAATCATACACCGCTTCGGCCTCCGGAACTCCATCATCACCGACCTCGGCTCCAACTTCACCGATAATGTCTTCTGGGACTTCTGTGAAGGACACGACGTGCTCGTCAAGTACGTCTCCGTCGCCCACCCTTGAGCCAATGGCCAAGCTGAGTGCGCCAATGACATGATCCTCGACGCCTTGAAGAAGTGCCTCTACCAGAAGGACGAGAAGCACCCTGGTCGCTGGATGCGCGAGCTCCCCTCTATGTTGTGGGGCCTCTACACCCAGCCCAACCGCAACACCGGTGTTTCACCCTACTTCATGGTCTTCGGCTCGAAGGCCATCATCCCGGCCGATGTCGTCTTTCGCTCCCCGTGAGTCGAGAACTACGATGAAGAGGCCTCCGACCAGGCACGCTCCGACGATCTCGATCGCCTTGAAGAAGAACGATTAGCATCCTGCCTCTGCACCGCCAAGTATCTCGAAGGAGTTCATCGCTACTACAACTGCAATGTCAAAGACCGATCCTTCATCGTCGGTGACCTCGTCCTCAAGCGGAAGCTCAAGACCGACGACCTGCACAAGCTCTCCTCGCATTGGGATGGCCCCTACATGGTGAAGGAGGCCACCCGACCAGGCGCCTATCATCTCTCTGACCTCAAAGGCATCAATGTGCCCAACTCCTGGAGCATCGAGCATCTCAGAAGATTCTATGCCTAAATGGCATGTACCACGTACACTCCATGATGAATAAAGATTCACCGATTTGTTCGCCTCACCATTTTGTCTCCAAACGACTCGCCGGCCTCTCCAAACGACTCACCGACCTCTCCAAACAGCCTGGCTGACGCTGAAGGGGTCTCAGAGCAGGGGCTACTATCACCGCCGGATGCGTGCATGAACGCCTGCCCTATGCGCTACGACGGCCAGTAGCCCCCCCAAGTGACGTCCTGACCTCTCTACGTGTGCATGAGCGTCTGCCCTCTGCGCTACAAAGGGAAGGCTAAGCTTGGGCTGAGACCTCCAAGGTGAAAGGATAAAATCAGCCTAGAGGGGGGGGGGTGAATAGGTGATTCTCTGCAATCTGAAACTTCAAAGACTAAAACTTGTAGCTAAATGACAATCGGTATTACCGGTTTATTTGGGTTGGTACTACCAGGTGTCAAACACCAGTACTACCGATGCAAACAAACAGCACTACCGGGAACCTAAAAGCAACTAAAAATCCAATGTAAATGTGATGTGATTTCAGATCGAGAAATTACCCCACTTCCCTAAGTGAAGGACCGAAAGTGCTACACAAAGGCGACCAGAGTGGGGGGGGGGGGGTGAATGGGAGCTTTAAATTTCTTTTCAGAATCTTATAGCCCTTGTCCCAGAAAGTCACCCCAGAAGCAAAACACAGGCTTGCTAATATCCATGACCCTAGATGTAGGGTGGATGCTTCCTAGAAGCACAACGGGATACTACACAACCCAAGAGCTCCAACGCAAAAGACGAAAACCAAATCCGAAGTCGGACGAACGAACCACAAACGAAATAGAGCGGAAGTCACTACATCAGACGCTGACAACGTCCGATGCAAACAAGTCCTTTCTGAAACCTTACTGCATGATCATCGGACGTTGCAACAGTAATAGCTCAGCGTCCGATGCTCAGGCCCCGACGCGTCCGATGATCAACGGACGCGTCCGATGCCCACTCAAAAACACCTGAACTGACACGTGTCACCAGAGCGTCCGATGCTATGAACAGCAGCGTCCGATGCTCCCGTGACCAGCGTCCGATGCCCCCGAAAACAGCCCAGTTCTTCAGCGATTCAACCCAATCTCCTCCAAATATAAAGCACTAGGGCTAAGATTCGATCTGAGAGGTCACAAGGATGTTAGTGAGCTACTCCTAAGAGATCATGGCTCAAACCTAACTCCAAATCGATGAATCGGAAGAATTTGAGGCAAAGGAGAAGAAAGCCGATCCAAAACTAAAATCGATCGATCTACTAGCTCGTGAGGTTAGAGGTGAATTCCTTCGGTGGAAATATGTACTTCACGATCTAGAACAACTCAGTTCAAACGGAATCGAAGCAAATCACCGAGAGAGCAAAAAACAAATGTGAAGAACACAACTCAAAACGTGAATCGATCTCGATTTCCAGCCGAAAACTTCTCCACACGAGGAGACAACGAGATTACGGTCTCGTTTCCTCAAAAAGCAAATACACAGAGGTATGATTCACCATCTCTACGGATCTCAGTAGCTATAGCAGGGATTGGGAGAGAAGGAAACCCTAAGTGAAAGTAGCAAATGGCTGAGATAGTCTGGAGGGAGGGGTTGCCTCTCCTTATATAGCCTAATTCAATTATTCCCCTTCTACCCCTACTGCTAATGAGCGAGCAGGCTAACCCTAAGGGTATTCCTGACCAACTCGAAGTTGATGATCATTGTTGGTAGTTCTTAGCTTCACTAAAGATAGAGCTAGACAACTATCCCCGGTAACGGCCCAGAGATGCTTATTGGCACTCGCTAACGTTGTTACTAGGAGTAGACTATGGAGTCTATCCCCGACAACGGCGTCAGAAATACTTGAAGCAAGACCGGTCACTATACCTAAAGGAGTGGAGCTAAAGCAGCTATCTACTAATGACAAGCGGGGTTGTCAATCCCGACGCTAGTAGGAGCTAGCTAGAGAGATTGCAATCTACCAGGAGGAGATTCTGCAAGCGCACAGAACTATCGTACTAGCACTTCGCCTGGGAGTACCAGGTGTCGATTTATTTGATCCCAAGGGAAGGCTAGGGTGGTGTATGAGTTGAGTCAAGGAGGGGATGAGAGTCGAAGAAATAAGAAAAGAGAAAAGGGGAAAAAGGGAAGAGAAGGAATGGAAGGCTAGAAAGAATATATGGATGGCTAGGTAAGGATGAAATGGATGGCTAAGGTAAGGTGGATGGATAGGTAGTTAAAGGGAAATATGATAACTAAGGATAACTAAGATAACTACTAACTACTGATAACTAATCCTAGATAACCACAGAGCAAGATAACTACGAAGCAAGATAGTTACGAAGCAAGGCAGGCAAAAGACAATAAAACAACCAAGTTAAATAAAGTTTTATTCCTATCTTGTCAAGTATCGAGGCGTACTAGCCTTTACCACTTACTTAGGTTGAACGCTAGCACAACGAGCCTTACTGTTAAACTGGGCCAACTACGTGGTGGAATTCAAGGCGCACAGGGCTGTCACCACCTGCTTGCTACCACAGCTATCCGGGGGTCCAGCCGTATCTGAAGGTAAGTCTATAACTAAGCACCACGCTTAACTATATTCTAACTATCTCTACCCTAGCTTTGAATAGAGACACCCTTGCGGACGTCAGAGCAAACACTTGACTTAATAAGATAAACACTAAACTAACTAAGCAACCTATTGGCAAAGATCAAACACTAAGCTCACTAGAGATTAACTACTATGGCTAAGTGAATTGATCTGTAGGATAGCTAGGCACTCAAGCAATCAATCAAGTATACCACTCAATACTGATAAGTAGAATAAAGTAATACTTGAAATGATGAACTAGAATATAGTAAATGCTTGAGTAACAAGAGCAAAACCTGAACTGGAGATGAAGGAAGACTCTTCCCAGCTCCAGAACCGATCACTCGCACGCCTCTACTCTTGAGCTAAGCCTTGAGCAGCGCTACCGCGAGGGCGAAGATGCCTTGCTCTACTAGCTACCTACTTGCCTAAGCTCTCTAAGCTTCTAACCTAACTCTCACTCGCTTCTCTTGCTTTGCTTCTCTTGGAAGTGTGGGATGTGAAGGTGTAAGGTACAAATGAAGAGGTGCCTCCAGGGGGGTATTTATAGCCTTGAGGAGTGAGGGGGGGTACTTATAGGGGGCAGCCCACCGACCTAGGGTTAGGTCAAGTGGCGGGCGCCACTCCCTACTGGCGGCCGCCAGTCCCCTAGCCACTGGATGCACCGCCCTTGATCCAACGACCTCCAGGTGGTTGTCCAAGGCGGTTTGGAGTTCGGTTGCATGTCTGAGTAACCGCCCTTCAGCCTTGATCCACGCCACTTCATCCTGAGCCGTCCGATCCAACCGACCTAGTGACCAATGGCCAGGAATTGGCCTTGGGGAGGTCACACGGATCGGTGACGTGGCAGGGGGCCAACCCAAGTGGCGGGCGCCACTTAGAGGTGGCGGGCGCCACCTAGGGGTGGCGGGCGCCACCTAGGGGTGGCGGGCGCCACCCCCCTTAGGCCCATTTGGGCCCTGCCGAGTGGGCTTGGCTCCTGGTGGGTCCAAATGTCCAAATTTGGTTCAAATCCTGCATTCAAATAAAATTCTATGGACATGTGGAATTCGGTTAGTTTGAAACCTATTTGACTACATTTCATGCCTTTTTTGTGGACTTTAGGGTTAAATGTTAATGGTAAAACAGGTGTTTAAAGACCGTCAACAATCAACCGACGGCCACGCCCGCACAACTGGTAGCTTCGCCTCGACGCGACCTCACCGATTGCCACCACGTGCCGCCACCGCTCTGCTCGTCCTTTTCACGGACCTCCCCCCGGTTTTGAGGCTGAAATCGGGAAACCTGGGCCAACCCCTAGTTTTGAGGCCAAAACCAGGAAACCTTTCGTCCGTCGCCTGAGTTTTGTGGCCCAAACTCAGAAACCCGCTAGCACCCAGGTTTTGAGGCCCAAACCTGGAAACTGTCCTCAGCCCGAGTTTTGTGGCCCAAACTCAGAAACCGGCCGCACCCAGGTTTTGAGGCCCAAACCTGGAAACCGTCCACTCGGTGGTTTTTCTGTGGCTCAACCACCAAACCGAGCCGTAGAGGGGATGCACCGCCCGTGCACCCCCTCCACACACAAGTCTTCACTTGTCGCTATCCCAGGCTGTCAGCCACCACGGCCGATCCTCAGGCCACCGGTCCGTCAGTCCAAGCCTCACGTTCGCCCTTCACCGCTCCGGGTCCATCGGCATGACACGTCTCTACTTGACCTTCACCTTACCTTTGATCACCGTATCCGTGCTCAACACCTGCACAACACAAGCCAAAGAACATGCGCATCATCCCAGTTGACAATCACTCATCATCTCAAGATCCGGCATACACCCATGTATCCGCAATCTCCCCCTTGATGAGTGAATTGTCAACTACCAACACAAATCATATGAAGGTAGAAGAAAGATAGAAGGAGGAGGAAGCGAACTCAACCAAACGACCAAAGCGAAGCAAAGCCAATAGAAGTCGAAAGGAGTGAGCGAGATAACTTGGTTCCCAAAGACATGGGCAACGGCTCGACACAACCAAGCAAAGCAAAGCTAGCCCTCAAGAAGAGGTAGAACAGGCTCAACACCACTAGCGAGAAGGTCGGAGCAAGAAAGACAAAGACAAGCTAGTCCCTCCAGAAAGAGGCAAAGGCTCAACACAACTAGCCAAAACTGCTCCAAACCAATTGAAAAACCACATATGGGCCAAAAGTCGCTCCACACCAATTGAACAGCTCGTCAAAGAAAAAACCGAGTGAAAGGTCCTAGTTTGGTTTTGGTAATTTAGTGACAACTTAGGTGTACTAATATGTGTTTGAAGTGAATTACATAGGTGATCATGTGTGAGCAACATATGCCATAGAGGTAGAATGGCTTGGAGGATGTTGCAAGGCTCATGCATGAGATGAAGGAGCTTAATGCACATGAAACATGACATGTGGTTAGCCCTGGGCATAATTAACCAAAGACCGAAGACCGAACTGAACTAACCGAGACCGAGACCGAAGTGACCGAGACCGAAATTTTCGGTCACTAGTTCGGTCCTGAGTCTGCACTAACCAAACTTTTTACGGTTAGTTCGGTCATATGCCTCGGGTAACCGAACTGACCGAACTAACCGAACATCTAATTTTTCATGGATATAATGTATACTTTAGGCTATTATTAGTGATATAATATTTATTCTAAGGGGTTTATATCAACCATTACTCTTATCACTCTATTTAATCTATAGTTTATATTATTATTTTTGCCATGGAATAGAAAAAATGTTAAAGTTTGCTAAAAAATATACTATTTAGTAGATGTTTTGTATAGTTCGGTTAGTTCGGTCATGATCGAGACCGAACCGAACTAACCGAGACCGAACTTGCTCGGCCTTGAGTTTTGAAACTAATCGATCGGTCTCCGTTTTTAGATGACCGAACTTTTAAAGTGACTGAAGAACCGAACCGATCGGTTCGGTCATGACCGAATGCCCAGGCCTACATGTGGTCATGTGGCTAAGATGGTGAAGATCAAGGCAAGACTTGGCTTGATGGACTGGCTGCGAAGGTGAAGGGCAAGTTGGAGGCTTTGAAGCCATTGGTACCGAGTGTCGGGAGGCTTAAGCAAGACTTGGCGCCGAAGGACCGAAGCAATGGTGAAGAGCAAGTGATGTCAAGATCGATGGACCATGGAGGCCATGTGATGATATGAAGTGGATCATATCATTTGATCGAGGTTGGTGCATGTGTTGCATCAACAAATGGAGGAGATGGAATGGAATGCGCAAGACAAAGGTATATTTGTAGGGCATTTCATTTCACCGGTCATAGGTGAGTAGAGAAGTTTATGACCGGGTTTAGGATAGATGGCCGTACTATTAAGAGGAGCAAACTTGTTTGCATATCAGTCATCTAGTGCCACTTGAGCGATCTAACTTTGCGATGTTACTAGGATCGAGTGGCATGGTGAGAGCAAGTGAAAATCCTTTGAAAAATGTTTGTGAAAATGCTAACACACATGCACAAGGTTGTATACACTTGGTGGTGTTGGCACATTTGCAAAGGAGAAGAAGTTTGGACAAGTTTCGGAGAAAGCTTTGGTTGAAAAAGAGAAGCGATGAATCTTGGATTGTAATTCTGTACTAACCCTTTGTGAGTTGGATTAGCTTTGTATGTAGGATGTGTAGTCCTCTGAATAAGCTTTCTAAAATGTCCAAGATCATCGAAATCGGAGTTCGGAGCTAAAAGTTATGACCGTTTTAGCGCGGAGGTCAGGTTGCTGAAGTCGGTAGTACCAACCCTGAGGCCGGTAGTACCGACCCCCGTGCGCAGATCACAAGTTCTCTGTGTTGGGCCATTTTTGGCCTACTGGTAGTAACGCCATAGGGCCGGTAGTACCGGGCTCGGTAGTACCGACCAGGGGGTCGGTGGTACCGAGGTCTGGGGCAGTTTTGGAGGCGTTCTGTGTAGATCCAAAGTTGGCCTACCGGTAGTACCGCCATAGGGCCGGTACTACTGACCGTTGGTGGCACCAAGGTTTGAGGCAGTCTGGTGCTCTCTGTGTGGATCGAGTTTGGCTTGTCGGTAGTACCGCCATAGGGCCGGTACTACCGACCCCCGGTGGTATCGACCAGAGGGTTGGTGGTTCCATTAGGTCAACACTCCGTGTAACGACTATAAGTGAAGCAGTCGGTACTACCGACCCAGGGGGTCGGTACTACCGACCGAAGCGCAGTTTGCCCAGTGAAGGGGCGTAACGGCTAGTTGACCCTTGGGGCTATATATAGTCATTGAGACCGGCTTTGGGCTGGTTGGCTAAGCACTCCAAAGTCTTGGTGGCTTGTGTGGATGTGCTAGAGAGCCCTCTAACACACATATGTTTTAGTGCTTATCCGTTTGTGTGAGAAGAGCGATCCTAGTGCGTTGCTTTGAGAGATAGCATCGAGTGGCACTAGGTGTTCGAGTTGCAAGCAGTGATGCTTATTACTCTTGGAGGTGCCACCTCCTAGACGGCTTGGTGCGTGTCTCCGTCGTGAAGCCCGTGTGAAGATTGTGCGTGGCTCCAGAGAAGCTTTGTGAGGGGCATTGTGCTTGCCCCGCTGGAGATCGCGAAGAGCATCTTTAGTGGAGAAGAGGCGTGAAGAGCACCAAGTGGTCCAGCCGGATCGAAAGCTAGAGCTCTTGGTGAGCACTCCATCGTGGAGAGGTTGGCTTAGTGTCACCACTAGCGAGAGGATCGGCGGAAACCTTGGGCTTGCTTCAACGGGGACTAGCTTGGTGGCAACCAAGTGAACCTCGGGATAAAATCTTGTGTCCCCGTCTCTTGTTGCTCTTATTGTTCTTTGTTCCTTGCATATTACGCTTGTTTGTGTTCTTCGTGTTCTTCCTCCCTCCTTCACTCTATCTTAGGTTGGGAAGACTCGATCTACCTTTTGGCAAGGAATCAAGACGTGGGGAAGCTACATTCGTCATCTACATCATCTAGGGAAGTGGGGTAATTGCTAGATCTGAGATTGCATCTCATCCCCTTCGATTTCGTAGCTCCCTGCAGGTGCTCGGTAGTACCGTCTTAGAAGCCCAGTAGTACCGGTGTCGGTAGTACCGGCCTATAGCCTGGTAGTACCGACTGCCTGATGTTTGCACTAGCTTGTATCGCAATACTATCTCTTGTGCTAGTGTTTAGTTTCTTAGTTTGTGTAGCTAAGTTGAGCTCTCTAATTTGGCTTGTGTAGCCTTGTTATTGAGCATTGCTAGTGAGCTTAGGCTTTGTGCTTTGCTTGCTAGATTGTGTAGGAGCTCCCCCGTGTTTGAAGTACTAGTTGCATAGGTTTGTGTGACCTTGCAAGCTAGATTGATTAGGTGAGCTCTATCTAGCCCGACACCTTATTTGCATTGATTAGGATCTTTTGTAAGGTGTCATAGAGTATAGGTAGAGGGGTGTAGTCTTGGCTAGACCGATAGTTTTAATTCCGCATTTGTTTCGGTTAGCCGCTACGTTTAATTTTAAAAAGGACTATTCACTCCCCCTCTAGTCCGCCATCTCGACCTTTCACCTGAAGGACCGACAGTGCTAATAGAAAGCGACCAGAGGGGGGGGGTGAATGGGAGCTTCAAATTTTCCTTTCGGAAACTTGTCACCACTGTCCCAAGAATCAACCTCAAAAGCAAACACTAGAGCTTGCAAGTGTCCACGACCCTAGATGTAGGGTGGATGCTTCTGAAAAGCACAACGGGACACTACACAACCCTAGAAACCCAGTGCAAAAGACGGAAACCAAATTCGACAACGGACGAACGAACCGCGGACGAAATAGTGCAGAGCAGCACTGACCGGACTTTGCCCGCGTCAGGTCAAAGTCCACCGGACACGTCCGGTCATGCGAAAACAAGTTTTGGACCTTACAGTTTCTGACCGGACTCACTGACACTGAGAGTCCGATCACGACTTGAGCGTCCGGTCAGTTCTTGACAAACGCCGTGAACAGTAGAAAAGACGAGCCCGATCACTGAGTAAAGGAAGCGTCCGATCAGTCACAGAGACTCCTCGCGTGACATTCAACCACCGGACGCACTGGGTCAGCGTCCGGTCAGTACGATGCCAGCGTCCGGTCACCCCGATAGTCCACCGTTCATCCCCCGATTTGATTCAAACTCTCCCGAAACGTATCCTCTAGGGATCAAACTTGGAGAGATGAGTCACAAGGATGATAGTGAGCTATCTCTAAGAGATCATGGCTCGAACCTATCTCCAAATCGATGAATCAAGGAACTTCGGGGAAGGAAGACAAAAACGATTCAAAAAGAAAATCGACCGATCTAAAAGCTCGTAAGGTTAGAGGTGAATTCTTTCGGTGGAAAGAAGTGCCTCACGATCTAGAACATCTTGGTTCAAATGGATTTGCAAAATACGGACCAAGTAGAGAGATCGATCAATGGGAAAATCATGGAGAAAAGCAACCCGCGAAGAACACAAACAAAACGCGAATCACAACCACGAATTTGCAACCGTGTGGCTACCACACGCTACAACAGTGAGATTACGGTCTCACTTCCTCAAAATCTCACGGACACAGAGGTATGATTGTCTTCTCTGTGGATCTCAGTTCGCTACAGCAGAGGATGGGGAGAGCAGGAAAACCTAGAAGGCAAAATAGCAAATGACTGAGATAGGATGGGAGGTGGGTGTCTCCCTCTACTTATCCTTATTCTATTTCTCACTCTACTCCTAACTAATTACAGAGCGAGCCAGCTAAACCCTAGGGTTATTCTGGACCAACTCAAGGATGAAGGTGATCCGACGGCCACGCCCGCACAACTGGTAGTGTTGCCTCGACGCAACCTCACCGATTGCCGCCACGTGCCGCCTCCGCTCTGACCGTCATTTTCCCGGACTTTGCCCCCGGTTTTGAGGCCCAAACCGGAAAACCAGTCTTCACGACCAACCCCCGGTTTTGAGGCCCAAACCGGGAAACCAGCCGTCCATCGCCTGAGTTTTGTGGCCCAAACTCAGAAACCCGCAGCACCCAGGTTTTGAGGCCCAAACCTGGAAACTGTCCTCAGCCCGAGTTTTGTGGCCCAAACTCTGAAACCATCAGCGCCCAGGTTTGGAGGGCCAAACCTGGAAATCATCCACTCAGTGGTTTTTCTGTGGCTCAACCTCCAAACCAAGCCGTCGAGGGGATGCACCGCCCGTGCACCCCGTCCACCGACACGTGTCCCCAGGTCCTCGACCCAGGCAACACTGTGCCCGCAAGTCTTCGCTCGTCGCTGTCCTAGGCTGCCAGCTACCACAGCTGATCCTCGGGCTACCGGTCCCTCAGTCCAAGCCTCACGTCCGCCCTTCGCCACTCTTGGTCCATCGGCACGACACGTCTCTACTTGACCTTCACCTTGCCTTTGATCACTGTATTCGTGCTCGACACCTGCACAACACAAGCCAAAGAACATGCGCATTATCCCAGTTGACAATCACTCATCACTCGAGACTCGACATACACCCATGTATCCACAATCTCCCCCTTGATGAGTGCATTGTCAACTACCAACACAAATCATAATGTAGAGAGGAAGAAGGAAGAAAGGAGAGGAGAGAACTCGCCCAAATGACCCAAAAGCATAGCAAAGCCGAAGAAGGTCAAGTGGAAGAGCAGAACAACTTGGTCCCCAAAGACATGGGCAACGACTCGACGCAACCAAGCAAAGCAAAGCTAGCCCTCGAGAAGAGGTAGAACAGGCTCAACACCACTAGCAGGAAAGCTCGATACCAATCAAAAAATCAATTAAAATTCAAGCAAAGATAGAGCTAGCCCTCAAGAAAAGGCAGAACGGGCTCAACACCGCTAGCGAGAAAACTCGATACCAACTGAACAAGCATAACAACAAAGGCGCTAGTGCCTCAAGAAGGAGGCAAAGGCTCAACACAACTAGCTACAAAAAATGCTCCGAACCAATTGGAAAATTCAAAAATTCCAAAGACCGATCCAGCACAGACCCCCCTCCAATAGTGCACACAACCAGGAAAACTCTCCCTTAGTTGCTCTTATGATTTGAAAAATTCTCCCCCTTAGTTCAACTCGGAGATCACATACATGATTTATCAAAATTTTCTCCCCCTTAGTTGATAATGCACTATCAAGTATCTTTCCTCCAAATGCATATGAGTCAAAATGCAAGTTAGCAGCTTTAGGAATATAGTCGATAGAATGAGAAGATGCTCGACAAAATGCTAATCCGATTCAGGGTGGGCAAAAAAAACCGAGACAAAAAACCAAACCCGAAAAGACCGAACCCAAACCCGAAAAGACCGAAATCTCGATCTTCGGTCCCTACTTCGGTTCCTGTTCACAAGACACCGATTTTTATTTCGGTGGTTCGGTCTGTAGGCTCGGGTACCCGAATAACCGAGACACTTATCTACTAATGCACGCTTCCTAAGCCTAGTACGTATTCTCAAAATACTACCTAGTATATAGTACGTGGCCAGCACACCGTCGGTCGCCACTGTATTCCAGCATCGCGAGCACTGCTTTCCTGCCAAGTACAGGTGCCGGCGTGTGGCCTGCAGCTGCGTACTGACATGCACGAGAATTTCCTAGCCTCGATGCTATCCAACAACGAGGCAACAACTGCAGCTCAGCACCAACACTCGAGTGCATCGAGAGGGCACCTGCTGGCTGGCTGCTGCTACTGCAGTACTACCGCGCACCCGCGGCAACGGAGGCAAGAAGCATTGATCAACAGTGTTGTATTGTTGTTCAGTCAGACTCGGTTAAAACCGATAACCGAGACCGATGATTCGGGTGACCGAACTGTCGGTTAGCATTTTTTCGGGCACAAGCTCGGTTTCAAATATGCAAAGACCGAATTTTCTAAAGACCGATTTACCCGAACCGAAATTTCGGTTTAGACCGAACGCCCAGCCTGAAATCCGATGACCCAACAATATGCACAGAATGTTAGCAAAGGCTCAAACTGATCACCAAATACGAAATATGAACATATGAGCAGTTTTTAGCCAAAAATGTATTCACCATTAAAATAGCACTAAACATGTATAGACAGGAAGTCAAACAAGTGCTAAGCATGTATACAGGGTGAACTACCCCTAGCAAGGTTCAATCATCATGCTATAGAATGAAACATAGACTTGTGTATACAAATTTTATCGGAGTTGCAGCGGTTAAGTTACACAAGTTCAAATTTCAGCATGTGATTGCGAGAGGTTGAAAGCTTGTCACTGCCTAACTTTTCAACTATGCGAAGCCTATGCAGAAGCAATCAGAAGCTTAAAGCAACAGTTTCGGTCATACACTACACAGTTCAAGTTTAACTCAAAGTGCAATGAGAAACAGTCTCGAAACTGTGATGTGCTGACAAGCAATCCCATCTCGATCTTTCCAATTCACTTAGCTTGGTTCAAATTTAATGACAGAATATGAATATACCAAGCAAGTGAATGACTCAGAATTAGAGACATAGCAACCTAGCATATATGAAAAGCACAAGTGATTTCAACATATTCTACACATGCTAGTTGCATATCTCAATGGTGAATATTTTCAGGTTTTAGGTTCATTAAACAAGTTTACCATTCATAAAATAGCTCAGCTCACAACGTGTATCAGTGATCAGAAAGAGCATAAGCTACAAGCATCATTATAAAGCATTGGAGCATCCACTACACAAAGCATAGTCACATTCTAAAGATTATATACATGAAGCTCTGAATGTACGTATGCAAGATGAAATGTAAAGATGCATGATGAAATGCAAAAACTAACTTTTTCGAAAAGATACCAATTGAAGAAATTGAAATTGAAGGAATTGAAGAACAGAAAGTCAGCTTATGATACAGGAACCAAAATGTTTTCCCGATCTAAAAGGGAAAACACACACCAAGCTCACCTCTCAACCTAGCAAAAGTTGATTGGTCTAAAGGCTTGGTGAAAATATCAGCTAACTGATGATGAGTATCGACATGGCGAATGTCGATATCACCCTTCTCATAGTGGTCTCGCAGAAAATGAAAGCGCACATCAATGTGTTTGGTCTTAAAGTGCAGCACGGGGTTCTTAGCAACGCTAATAGCACTCGTGCTGTCACAAAACAAAGGAACGCGAGAAAAGCTCAGACCAAAATCACGCAAAGTGGCCATCATCCAAAGCAACTGGGAACAGCAGCTAGCCGCAGCAACATACTCAGCCTCCGTGGTAGACTGGGCGACACTAGACTGCTTGCGAGAAGACCACGATACAAGAGAAAAACCAATAAACTGACAAGTCCCAGAAGTGGACTTGCGCTCAATCCGGCAACCAGCAAAATCGGCATCAGAATAACCGCAAAGGGAGAGGGTGGAGGAAGCAGAATACCAAATCCCCAACTCTGGAGTGAAGCATAAGTACCTCATATTGCGCTTGACCGCCTGACGGTGAGAGGTGTGCGGCGACGACTAAAATCGCGCGCAAAGACACACCGCGAACTGGATGTCCGGGCGTGTCGCCGTCAGGTACAGCAGCGACCCGATCATACTCCGGTACTCCTTCTGGTCCACGGCTTCTCCATCCACATCCGCATCCAGGGCCGTCGTGGTCGGCATGGGTGTTGGAAGATGCTTGGCCTCACCCATGTCAAACTTCTTCAGGATGTCCTTGGTGTACTTGCCCTGGTGCACGAACGTCCCTTCTCGGGATTGCTTGATTTGCAACCCGAGGAAAAACGTCAACTCACCCATCATGCTCATCTCAAACTCCCTGCTCATAGTGTCTGCAAACTTGGCAACCAAAGCGTGAGAAGAAGCACCAAAAATGATATCATCCACGTAAATCTGAACTAAGAGAGTGTCATTGCCTTGCTTGAGGAGAAAGAGCGTTTTATCCACACATCCTATTTTAAAACCCTTAGCAAGCAAAAAAGTTTTCAACCTATCATACCAGGCTCTAGGGGCTTGTTTCAAACCATATAAAGCTTTGTGAAGTTTAAAAACATGGTTTGGAAACTTGGGATTTTTGAAACCGGGAGGTTGTCTCAGATATACCTCCTCTTCTATGTAGCCGTTTAAGAAGGCACTCTTGATATCCATTTGAAAAAGTTTAAACCCTTTGGATGCAGCAAAAGCCAAGAGTATCCTAATTGCCTCCAAACGAGCTATAGGACCAGAAGTCTCCTCATAGTCTATCCCCTCCTTCTAACTATACCCCTAGGCTATAAGTCTGGCCTTGTTTTTCACAATATGGCCATCCTCTCCTTGTTTGTTTTTGAAAACCCATTTTGTACCAATAGGGTGACACTCAGGAGGTGGAACCAAAACCCAGACCCAATTTCTCTCAAATTTTTCTAACTCCTCGTGCATGGTATTGACCCAATCCGGATCAGATAAAGCGTGTCCAACATCTCGGGGTTCCAAATCAGCAACAAATGCAGAATGAGCAAAGTGAGAGATTTGTTGTGACCTTGACCGAGTGACACGTTCGCTGATGCTGCCGATCATCTGTTGAGGCGGGTGTTGACGCTGGATGTGTCGTGGTGCTTCCTGAGCTGAAGAAACCTCCCCCTCAACAGCAGCTGGTGCCTCGGGTACAAAAGGTATCGCTCGAGGTGGCGGATCCCACGGCCCCCAAGTAGTCGAAGAAGAAGGATCGGGGCCGTGAGTGGTAGTCGAGGCCGCTTTTTGCGACACAATAGGTGGAGGTGGTGCTGGGTCATCCATCCCTTCAGCACCTTCGTCCTCATCATCAAAAAGAGGCTCTCCAACCTCATGATCACCTGTACGCTCAAAACGAGAAGAAGGACAAACCATGGTCTCGTCGAAGGTGACATCGGATGTCTCCATGACTTGGTTAGTATCAAGGTTAAGTACATGATATGCACGAGTATGAGTGCCATAACCCAAAAATACACCGTCAGAAGAACGAGACTCAAATTTGTCCAGGTTGCCTTTCTTAAGTATAAAATAGTGGCAACCAAACACTCTAAAATAACTCACTTTGGGCAGTTTTCCAAAATGCAACTCATAAGAAGTCTTTTTCAAGAAAGCTCGAAGAAAAATGCGATTGGAAATGTAGCATGCAGTGCTCATAGCTTCGGCCCAATATCACCTAGGAGTCCTATGCTCATCGAGCATCGTCCTGGCCATCTCAACAAGGGTCTGATTCTTCCTCTCTACAACACCATTCTGAGGAGGTGTGTAGGGGGAAGAAAACTGATGCTCTAAACCCAAAGAGTTACAAAACTTCTCAAAATCCGAATTCTTGAATTCGGAACCATTATCACTACGAATAGCTCGCATCGAGTTCAAAGGGAACTCGTTCTGAAGACGCAAAATCAGATTGCGAGCAAAAGAGAAAGTCTCAGTCTTCTCAGACAAAAAGAAGACCCACGAATATCTCGAAAAGTCATCAACAACAACAAGCACATACCACTTCCCCCCAACCGAGCTCACCCAAGCCGGACCAACAAGGTCCATGTGTAAAAGCTCTCCAGGGCGCTTGATCATGACCTGAGTCACTGGATGGTGGAGAGCGGCAACCATCTTCCCATGTCTACAAGAATGGCAAACACGATCCTTCTCCATGGATAACTTGGGCAATCCTCGAATTAGGCCAAGTGAACTAAGCCTTGCAAGCAAGTCGAAGCTCAAATGTCCTAGTCTCCTATGCCACTTCCAAAGATCAGAGGAGGAAGGTCCAGCCATAAGACAACGAGAAGTGCCAAAAGACTCTGAGAAATTCGCACGAAAGACTTTCCCAAAGGGCGAAATCAAACACAGAAGATTGCCATGAGGATCCAAAATACGACTCAGATTCGGCTTAAAACGAATCTCATAGTCATCATCAAAAAGTTGTGAAACAGAAAGAAGGTTAAAATGCACGTTAGAAACAAGAGCAACATCACGCAACACAAAGTGCTCATTAACTCGCACAGACCCACGAGACAACACCTTACCTTTGCTATTGTTGCCGAAGGTGATAAAGTCCTTTCCGGCGACCGGACTAAGACTGGAGAACCACTTGGCGTTTCCGGTCATATGTCTCGAACAACCGGAATCCACCAACCAAATGTTCTCCAATCGTTTTACCTACATCAATAAAAATACATAGGGTGAGCATACGGTCCAACACTGCAGTTAGTGAAGTAGGGAGAATACCAGTGTTGGGCCGGCTGCTCAAAAGAACGGTTGGCAGAAAAACCATTCCTAGCATGCCTACGGGAAGAGCGATCACTACGTAGAGGAAAACGTGGTCCGCTAAGGGAGGAGCGTCCATCGCGATACTCAAAACGCGATGGGGGAAATCGCTCAACTACAAAGCCACCGCCACGGGGTCCATAGCCCACAACTGCAGGCTCCCACCGGGCACGACCTCCTCGCGGCCTAGGCCTAGGAACTTGAGGTTTTGGACCTCTAGGCCTAGCAGCACGCCTATGAACATTCGGCACATGTACATCATGGAAAGGATGATACATGTCCGTGTTGTTCATCTCTTTTGCACGACGCGCCTCTCTCTTGCGCCGAAAGCAAAACTCACTCAAGTGTCCATCTCTCCCATAGTGCTCACAATGGTACCTCACCGCTCTCATAGGGGGTTTTTGGTACTCACGGTAGTGGGTGTGGATCACTTTGCCCTTCTGTGGCATAAGCTCCTCCTGGATAGGTGGCATGGTGTCAAGCTTGTTTTTCAGGTGGTTGGGCTTTGGATGCCATGTCTGTTTCTTGGGTGGAGCTCTTGGAGGTTCGATAACCATTCCATCCTTGGTGTTAGGCTTGAGAGGCTCTTTGGGTGGAATCTTAGTAAGCTTGGGAGTAGTGGTGGAGTTTGGCTTCTCACATGGGTTAAGACCACTCGACTCTCCAATCTTACCAAAAGATGAAACATCAACACCCGGAGCAAAACCTACACCTGGTCCTCCAGCAGCATGCTTGAACTGGGAGATCATCATCCCAAGCTGCGGCTCACCACAAGACACCCATGACAAGATGGTCTGAAGGTATGTGTTTTCTTCCTCGGTTTGCATCTTGTCATGCTTCACGTTAGCTATCTCCATCTCCAAGCCCTCACATAGAACACACCTAGCCACACATGTGCTACCCGAGCTGGCCTCTTCAAGAGACACAATCTTGGCATTCTTCTCTGCCAACTCGGATTGCAAGCCCGCACAGGACTTGCACGCACCCAACAGCGAGGATCTGGCCTTAAGTTCATCCACCTCTCCAACCAACGCAACATACTTACCTCTCAAGGTGAGAAGGTCAGTCATGTGCGTGGTGGACATCTCGCACTCAGCCTCCTCAGAAACAACTACGGTGGACTTGGCAAACTCAAGCTCCTTCACAGTATCCTCCCATTTCTGCCTAAACTCCTTGCGCTCTCTAGCAGCATGCCTAAGCAGCTTATCTTGACTAAGGAGAGCGACAGTAAGTTTCTCGACCTCAGCAGAAAGCTCGTCGGGGGTCAGAGATACCTGGGAGGTGTCGTCATGTCGTCGTTCCAAGGGATCTCCTCCAGCTCGCCATTGACCTCCTTGCCGAGCGCCATGGTGCAAAGACCCTCGTTGTCGGCGAAGAAGCAGAGGCCGTTCAACTTGTTGTTGATGGTCCTTAAACACCTGTTTTACCATCAATATTTGACCCTAAAGTCCACCAAAAAGGCATGAAATGTAGTCAAATAGGTTTCAAACTAACCAAATTCCACATGTCCATAGATTTTTATTTGAATGCAGGAATTTGGACCAAATTTGGACATATGGACCCACCAGAGGCCAAGCCCACTCAGCAGGGCCCAAATGGGCCTAAGGGGGGTGGCGCCCGCCACCCCTAGGTGGCGCCCGCCACCGCTAAGTGGCGCCCACCACTTGGGTTGGCCCAAGTTCCACTCCCTGCCACGTCACCGATCCGTGTGACCTCCCCAAGGCCAAATCTTGGCCCTTGGTCACTAGGTCAGTGGCATCGGACGGCTCAGGATGAAGTGGTGTGGATCAAGGCTGAATGGCGGTTACTCAGACATGCAACCGACCTCCAAACCGCCTTGGACAACCACCTGGAGGCCGTAGGATCAATGACGGTGCATCCAACGGCCAGGGGACTGGCGGCCGCCAGTAGGGGGTGGTGCCCGCCACCTGACCTAACCCTAGGTCGGTTGGCTGCCCCCTATAAGTACCCCCCTCACTCCTCAAGACTATACCTGGTGACACCACTTCATTTGGACCAGTACCAGTACCACCACACCAAGAGAAGCAAAGGCAAGAGAAGCAAGTGAGAGTTAGGTTAGAAGCTCAGTGAGCTTAGGCAAGTAGGTAGCTAGTAGAGCAAGGCATTCTTGCCCTCGCGGAAGCGCTGCTCAAGGCTTAGCTCAAGAGTAGAGGCGTGCGAGTGATCGGTCCTGGAGCTGGGAAGAGTCTTCCTTCATCTCCAGTTCAGGTTTTGCTCTTGTTACTCAAGCACTTACTATATTCTAGTTCATCATTTCAAGTATTACTTTATTCTACTTATCAATATTGAGTGGTATACTTGATTGATTGCTTGAGTGCCTAGCTATCTTACAGTTCAATTCACTTAGCCATAGTAGTTAATCTCTAGTGAGCTTAGTGTTTGATCTTTGCCAATAGGTTGCTTAGTTAGTTTAGTGTTTATCTTATTAAGTCAAGTATTTGCTCTGACGTCCGCAAGGGTGTCTCTATTCAAAGCTAGGGTAGAGATAGTTAGAATATAGTTAAGCGTGGTGCTTAGTTATAGACTTACCTTCAGATACGGCTGGACCCCCGGATAGCTGTGGTAGCAAGCAGGTGGTGACAGCCTTGTGCGCCTTGAATTCCACCACGTAGGTTGCCCAGTTTAACAGTAAGGCTCGTTGTGCTAGCGTTCAACCTAAGTAAGTGGTAAAGGCTAGTACGCCTCGATACTTGACAAGATAGGAATAAAACTTTACTTAACTTAGTTGCTTTATTGACTTTTGCCTGCCTTGCTTCGTAACTGTCTTGCTTCATAGTTATCTTGCTCTGTGGTTATCTAGGAGTAGTTAGTAGTTAGTAGTTAGTTATCTTAGTTACCCTTAGTTATCCTATTCCATTTATCTACCTATCCATCCACCTTACCTTAGCCATCCACTTCATCCTTACCTATCCACCCATATATTCTTTCTAGCCTTTCATCTCCTCTCTTCTCCCCTTTTTCCTTTTCTCTTTTCTTCGACTCTCATCCCCTCCTTGACTCAACTCATACACCACCCTAGCCTTCCCTTGGGATCACATAAATCGACACCTGGTACTCCCAGGCGAAGTGCTACTACGATAGTTCTGTGCGCTTGCAGAATCTCCTCCTGGTAGATTGCAATCTCTCTAGCTAGCTCCTACTAGTGTCGGGATTGACAACCCCGCTTGGCATTAGTAGATAGCTGCTTTAGCTCCACTGCTTTAGGTATAGTGACCGGTCTTGCTTCAAGCATTTCTGACGCCGTTGCCGGGGATAGACTCCATAGTCTACTCCTAGTTACAACGTTAGCAAGTGCCAACAAGCATTCCTGGGCCGTTACCGGGGATAGTTGCCCAGCTCTATCTTTAGTGAAGCTAAGAACTACCAACAAGCATTTCTGGCGCCGTTGCCGGGGAGGGCAATCGGTGTGTCGGTTGAGTCCGTATCGAATTTATCTTCGCTTAAGCTCCCGCTTAGCGAATCCCATCTTACCCCATTCTTTCTTTCCTTAGTCCTTCTTATCTTTTTCCTTCATCTTCTTCAACTACTTTCTTTCTTATCTCGTTCTATCTTCACGAGGCCAACAAGACCATTCGTGAGTTTTCTGCTCCTTCTGTAGCTAATGTAGCGATAGGACCAGACGTGATCGATGCCAACCTCAATTTTGAGTTAAAACCGGCTCTGATCACGATGGTCCAAGCTAGCCCGTTCTGTGGCAAGGCTCATGAGGATGCCAATGCTCACCTCCAACAATTCTTGGAGATTTGCGGCACCTTCACCATTAAGGGGATAACCCAAGAAGCCATCCGTCTTCGTCTCTTTCCCTTTTCTCTGCTAGGAAAAGCGAAGCAATGGTTCTATACCGATCACAACATTGTAGACACATGGGACAAGTGTTCCAATGCTTTTCTCGCCAAATTCTTTCCAATGGGCAAGACGAATGCTCTTCGCAACAAAATCTCCAGCTTTACGCAACAAGCCGAGGAATCTATTCCCGAGGCTTGGGAGAGAATGCAAGAGTACGTCGCTGCTTGTCCGCACCATGGTATGGAGGACTGGCTATTGATCCAGAACTTCTACCATGGCCTAACCCCACTCTCTAGAAGCCATTTGGATGCCGCCGCCGGCGGTGCATTCTTTTCTCTGAATGTTGCAGATGCTAAGGCTCTCATAGAGAAGATGGTGTCGAACCAAGGATGGAATGACGAAAGACTACAGCCCCGTAAGCGAGGTATGCATTCCCTTAAGGAGGCCGACATGATCGTGGCCAAGATGGACCTGCTAGCAAAGAAGCTGGACAGCTGTGAGAAGATGAACCAACAAGAGAGTGTCAAATCTCTGGAATCCTACATGACTTGTGAAGTCTGTGGAGAAACCAGACATTCTGGGAACCACTGCTCCGAGCTACATGAAGATTTGAACTTCATCAACAACAATAACGGTTTCCGTCAACAGAATCAAGGATGGAATCACCCTGCAAATTATCAAGGTAACAATTCATTCCCCCGCTCTAATTTTCAGAATTCTGATGATTTCTCGTTCTTAAAGAATCTAGTCTACTCTCAAGGTAGAACTACTGAATTTTTGAATAAGAAATTAATGTCGAATGACAAAGCCCTTGAGAATATAAATGCTAAATTGGAAGATTTCTCATCTGCTCTGAAAAATCAACTTAGCTTTAATAAGATGTTAGAAACCAATTAGCTCAACTTGCTGCTATCATACCATCTTTTGAAACTGGCAAAATTCCTGCTAAACCTGACATGGAAACTGCAAATATGGTTGAAATAAAATATTTTAACTATTATGAAGATCAAACCATGACTGTTAAAAAGGGTGATCCTGGTAGTCCCATAATTAGATGCTCAATCTTTGGTGAAGTCTTTAAAAATGCCATGTGTGATTTAGGATCGAGTGTGAACATGTTATCTAAAGATTTCTATGAAAACTCATTCTTTCCACCCATGTCATCCACATCTGCCTATGTTGTGCTAGCTGATCAATCCACTTGCTATGTAGAAGGAATAGTTAATGATTTACCTGTTCATATTAGAGGCTCCTATGTTCCTGCTGATTTCATAATACTAGATATGGGAAATAGGAAAGATGTGCCTCTAATCTTAGGTAGACCCTTCTTGAATACTGTTAATGCTTGCATATATGTGGGGAGTGGTAAAACACAAATGACATTAGGAGGGAGGAAGGAAATATTCTCCTTCTCCCGTGGTCCCGCATATGCCGCTAACATGCATGATGCAAAACCCATTCGTACCAAGAAGAGGCGCCCAAGAACAAGGTGGAGCAGAAAGAAAGAACCACCTCCTCCTGAGTTGTGTAATTCACGTAACAAAGGAGAGGTGCCAAAAGAATAAGAACCAATGGAGTACTAAGAGAAGAAGTGCCCAAGGAAGAAGATCCACCCGATAAGGATGAAACTCCATGGACCTAAGGTATGGTTTTACTTTTAATTTTTCCCTTCAATTTTCCCTTTTTCGAATAAATAACATATGTCATGCATGTAACTAAAAAAAATCAGTTATCATTAGTTATATGCATAGGTATATGTTAACTTAGTTAGAACAATAAAATATCAAAATAGGATAGTTTCCCTTTTCACAACATTAGATAGTTTCCCTTTTAATAAAATGAGAACAAGAGCTCCGACTGAGACGAAGAAGATCTTTCACCAAGCAAGAAGCCAGCTTGGGGGAGACTCCCGCTCCAATAAGGTATGTCTCAAGCCTACACTTTACATTCAGTTCTTAAATTCTATATCTTTTGAATGTCACATGCTTGCCTAAATAACCATTCCATGAATCAAATTGATAAAATCTGCTTAAACAAGTTGAAACCTGAATAAGATTTGAAATATGTCATGCAAATGCTATTGTTATGGTTTGAATGACTAGTCTTATCTAAGTTGTAGCTTTTGTGGGTTGCACACGCTTAAACTGAAATCATGCTTAGTGAATAAAGTTAGTAAGAAATGAAGTAATTCTTTAAACTTGTTAAGGTGAAATTAGGACCTAATCTGGAGGAGTTCTTTTAAAAATTATGAAAACCTTGCTAAAAGTTCCTCCTAGATTTTATCTCATCCCACCACCAGCCAAATATTTGTTAGTCATTAGTCAAAACCACAAAGAGCTTTGTTTGTGTTGAGCTTTGTTAGACCTCATAGATCTTATTAGAGAAGCTTATCATATCTTTTGAATCAAGATTCACGCAGGCCCACCATAAATTGCCTACTTTCCACTTTGGAAGTTTGCAACCACCAAATAAATTGCTTATTCTCTACACCGGAGATATGCAATACCCTGCCAAACATCCCATTGCTAGCCTTATGCTATTCCTACACTGTGAATAAGCATTTCTCTCCCTTTCCCTACTCATTTCAGAAATCCTTTCCTATAGATGTCTGGGGAAATCTAGAGCTAAAAAAGAGAGAGAGAGAGAAAAATGAGCAAAGTAGCTCAAGAAAGGACTATGTCCTGAAAAAAGTGAGCAAAGTAGCTCAAAAGAGGACTATGTCCTAAGAAAATGTGAGGACACATCTTTTGTCTACTCACTATGTATTCAAAAAAAAGAGAGAGAGAATTATCATTAGCTCTAGACCCTAGAAATTAACTAGGAAGGATTATGAAATATCTCTCTATACACTTCCACATAACCACACATGCACATCTTGATCAATTTTTATGATTTGCTGCTCCTTATGATCTGAGTGTCTAGCTTAGCAATAAACATCAGGCAATTTGCTCATGGTTCTTAGCCTTCCTATAACTCCACATATCATTCTTTAGAAATAGGAGAGGCTACATTTTGGCCTAAGTGAGGATTTAAACACCATTGAGTGATTGAGTGAATCTTGGAGGACTTAAGCAAGTTTTTATCTTTTGAAAACCTTGAAAAACCTCCAGACATAATCTTAGTCAAACCTAAGCAAGATAAAAGTTTCCTATCTACTGCTTTATTTCACTCTTGCATGTTTAAAGTGAAAAGCTATAAGCCCCACATTGCTATGATTTATGATACATGCTAAGTTATTTCTCACTATACAATATGCACTTGCAGACATCTTAAGTTGCTATCCATTTCATGCTCAATGCTTAAACCGCATTGTTGCTCGAGGACGAGCAACAGGTTAGCTTCGGGGAGCTTGTTGATGGTCCTTAAACACCTGTTTTACCATCAATATTTGACCCTAAAGTCCACCAAAAAGGCATGAAATGTAGTCAAATAGGTTTCAAACTAACCAAATTCCACATGTCCATAGATTTTTATTTGAATGCAGGAATTTGGACCAAATTTGGACATATGGACCCACCAGAGGCCAAGCCCACTCAGCAGGGCCCAAATGGGCTTAAGGGGGGTGGCGCCCGCCACTTGGGTTGGCCCAAGTTCCACTCCCTGCCACGTCACCGATCCGTGTGACCTCCCCAAGGCCAAATCTTGGCCCTTGGTCACTAGGTCAGTGGCATCGGACGGCTCAGGATGAAGTGACGTGGATCAAGGCTGAATGGCGGTTACTCAGACATGCAACCGACCTCCAAACCGCCTTGGACAACCACCTGGAGGCCGTAGGATCAATGACGGTGCATCCAACGGCCAGGGGACTGGCGGCCGCCAGTAGGGGGTGGCGCCCGCCACCTGACCTAACCCTAGGTCGGTTGGCTGCCCCCTATAAGTACCCCCCTCACTCCTCAAGACTATACCTGGTGACACCACTTCATTTGGACCAGTACCAGTACCACCACACCAAGAGAAGCGAAGGCAAGAGAAGCAAGTGAGAGTTAGGTTAGAAGCTCAGAGAGCTTAGGCAAGTAGGTAGCTAGTAGAGCAAGGCATTCTTGCCCTCGCGGAAGCGCTGCTCAAGGCTTAGCTCAAGAGTAGAGGCGTGCGAGTGATCGGTCCTGGAGCTGGGAAGAGTCTTCCTTCATCTCCAGTTCAGGTTTTGCTCTTGTTACTCAAGCACTTACTATATTCTAGTTCATCATTTCAAGTATTACTTTATTCTACTTATCAGTATTGAGTGGTATACTTGATTGATTGCTTGAGTGCCTAGCTATCCTACAGTTCAATTCACTTAGCCATAGTAGTTAATCTCTAGTGAGCTTAGTGTTTGATCTTTGCCAATAGGTTGCTTAGTTAGTTTAGTGTTTATCTTATTAAGTCAAGTATTTGCCCTGACGTCCGCAAGGGTGTCTCTATTCAAAGCTAGGGTAGAGATAGTTAGAATATAGTTAAGCGTGGTGCTTAGTTATAGACTTACCTTCAGATACGGCTGGACCCACGGATAGCTGTGGTAGCAAGCAGGTGGTGACAGCCCTGTGCGCCTTGAATTCCACCACGTAGTTGGCCCAGTTTAACAGTAAGGCTCGTTGTGCTAGCGTTCAACCTAAGTAAGTGGTAAAGGCTAGTATGCCTCGATACTTGACAAGATAGGAATAAAACTTTACTTAACTTAGTTGCTTTATTGACTTTTGCCTGCCTTGCTTCGTAACTGTCTTGCTTCGTAGTTATCTTGCTATGTGGTTATCTATTAGTAGTTAGTAGTTAGTTATCTTAGTTACCCTTAGTTATCCTATTCCATTTATCTACCTATCCATCCACCTTACCTTAGCCATCCACTTCATCCTTACCTATCCACCCATATATTCTTTCTAGCCTTTCATCTCCTCTCTTCTCCCCTTTTTCCTTTTCTCTTTTCTTCGACTCTTATCCCCTCCTTGACTCAACTCATACACCACCCTAGCCTTCCCTTGGGATCAAATAAATCGACACCTAGTACTCCCAGGCGAAGTGCTACTACGATAGTTCTGTGCGCTTGCAGAATCTCCTCCTGGTAGATTGCAATCTCTCTAGCTAGCTCCTACTAGTGTCGGGATTGACAACCCCGCTTGGCATTAGTAGATAGCTGCTTTAGCTCCACTCCTTTAGGTATAGTGACCGGTCTTGCTTCAAGCATTTCTGACGTCGTTGCCGGGGATAGACTCCATAGTCTACTCCTAGTAACAACGTTAGCAAGTGCCAACAAGCATTCCTGGGCCGTTACCGGGGATAGTTGCCTAGCTCTATCTTTAGTGAAGCTAAGAACTACCAACACTTGTCCTCGATCCTCTTCTTCTTCTCGGACTCGTCGTCGCTTGAGGAAGCGGAGTCGTCATCCGAGTCATCGACGTCGCTGAGCGTGGCGAAGAATGCACGCTGCTCAGCCTAGGCCTTCTCCAAGTACTTCGTCTTGATGTACTCCTTGTTGAAGCCGCCCTTCCGCTTGTGCTTCGCGGGGACGTACTTCTCCTTGCGCTTGCCGGAGTCGTACTTGTGCCCATGATCCGCCTTGCCGAATACTTGCTTGTTCTTCTTTGGGCAATTGGCGATGAAGTGGTTGAGGTCGCCGCACTCGAAACATCCCGAGCGTCCTCCTCCACGGCGACGGTTCATGCGGTTGTTGTGGAACCGCGTGAACTGGTTGGCGAGCAAGGCTAGCTCGTCATCCCCCATGAACTCCAGCTGCTCCTCTGTGATAGAAAGAAGAGAGGAAAGTGCAAAGCCTCCAGAGGTGTTAGCAGAAGAGCCAGAAAGCAAAGCCATTGACGGGCCATAAGGATTTTCATAGGAAGCCCTTGCCATGGCGTCAATCTCACTGGACTTGAGCTTACTAAAGAGCTCGTCGCACGTGAGGGTCTCATAGTTAGGCGATTCGATGATCGCCTGAACCTTGGAATCCCACACTGACCGATCAAGGGTATGCAAAAGCTTCAAAGCCCTCTCATGATCGTCGAAAGGCAACAACTCCTTGTTAGCCCTCATCCTGTTGACAATCACCTGAAAGCGAGCGAATAAACTTTCTATGGTCTCACCAGGCATATGTCGAAAGTTCTCATACTCCCGCTTGTGCGACTCGTAGAGACGAGATTTGACTTGAGAGGTTCCGTCATGGAAACGCATGAGGGTCGCCCAAATCTCATGAGCCGTGGGGAGGTGAGAAACGCGATCAAACTCTGACATGCTCAGACAGGAAAAAAGAGCATTACGGGCTCGGCTATTGGCATCGTGCTCATCGATCTGATGCTGAGTAGCACGAGCAGCCAAGACCACGTAATCGGCAGAGTTGCAAATATCCTAGATGGAAGCACCCAAACTCTGCAGATAGGTCGACATGCGTATCTTCCAATACGCATAGTTCGTCCCATCGAAGAACGACGGTTTGCCCACGCCGCGATCCATGTCGCCTTCTGTGGATCTAGAACCGGCTAAGGTGAAAGATCCTTAACCCGCTCCGATACCAATTGAAGGACCAAAAGTGCTAACAGAAAGCGACCAGAGGAGGGGTGAATCCGAGCTTCAAATTTTCCTTTCGGAAACTTGTCACCACTATCCCGAGAATCAACCCCAAAAGCAAACCCTAGAGCTTGCAAGTGTCCACGACCCTAGATGTAGGGTTGATGCTTCCGAGAAGCACAACGGGACACTACACAACCCTAGAAACCCAGTGCAAAAGACGGAAACCAAATTCGACAACGGACGAACGAACCACGGACGAAACAGTGCAGAGCAGCACTGACCGGACTCTGCCTGCGTCCGGTCAAAGTCCACCGGACGCGTCCGGTCATGCGAAAACAGGTTTTGGACCTTACTGTTTCTGACCGGACTCACTGACACTGAGAGTCCGATCACGACTTGAACGTCCGGTCAGTTCTTGACAAACGCCGTGAACAGTAGAAAAGACGAGTTCGGTCACTGAGTAGAGGAAGCGTCCAATCAGTCACGGAGACTCCTCGCGTGACATTCAACCACCGGACGCACTGGGTCAGCGTCCGGTCAGTACGATGCCAGCGTCCGGTCACCCCGATAGTCCACCGTTCATCCCCCGATTTGATTCAAACTCTCCCGAAACGTATCCTCTAGGGATCAAACTTGGAGAGATGAGTCACAAGGATGATAGTGAGCTATCTCTAAGAGATCATGGCTCGAACCTATCTCCAAATCGATGAATCAAGGAACTTCGGGGGAAGGAAGACAAAAATGATTCAAAAAGAAAATCGACCGGTCTACTAGCTCGTAAGGTTAAAGGTGAATTCCTTCGGTGGAAAGAAGTGCCTCACGATCTAGAACATCTTGGTTCAAATGGATTTGCAAAAGACGGACCAAGTAGAGAGATCGATCAACAGGAAAATCGTGGAGAAAAGCAACCCGCGAAGAACACAAACAAAACGCGAATCACAACCACGAATTTGCAACCGTGTGGCTACCACACGCTACAACAGTGAGATTACGGTCTCACTTCCTCAAAATCTCACGGACACAGAGGTATGATTGTCTTCTTTGTGGATCTCAGTTTGCTACAGCAGAGGATGGGGAGAGCAGGAAAACCTAGAAGGAAAAATAGCAAATGACTGAGATAGGATGGGAGGTGGGTGTCTCCCTCTACTTATCCTAATTCTATTTCCCACTCTACCCCTAACTAATTACAGAGCGAGCCAGCTAAACCCTAGGGTTATTCTGGACCAACTCAAGGATGAAGGTGATCCGACGGCCACGCCCGCACAACTGGTAGCGTTGCCTCGACGCAACCTCACCGATTGCCGCCACGTGCCGCCTCCGCTCTGACCGTCCTTTTCCCGGACTTCGCCCCCGGTTTTGAGGCCCAAACTGGGAAACCAGCCTTCACGACCAACCCCCGGTTTTGAGGCCCAAACCGGGAAACCAGCCGTCCATCGCCTGAGTTTTGTGGCCCAAACTCAGAAACCCGCAGCACCCAGGTTTTGAGGCCCAAACCTGGAAACCGTCCTCAGCCCGAGTTTTGTGGCCCAAACTCGGAAACCATCAGCGCCCAGGTTTTGAGGGCCAAACCTAGAAACCATCCACTCGGTGGTTTTTCTGTGGCTCAACCACCAAACCGAGTCGTCGAGGGGATGCACCGCCCGTGCACCCCGTCCACCGACACGTGTCCCCAGGTCCTCGACCCAGGCAACACCGTGCCCGCAAGTCTTCGCTCGTCGCTGTCCCAGTCTTCCAGCTACCACAACTGATCCTCGGGCCACCGGTCCCTCAGTCCAAGCCTCACGTCTGCCCTTCGTCACTCTCGGTCCATCGGCACGGCACATCTCTACTTGACCTTCACCTTGTCTTTGATCACTGTATTCGTGCTCGACACCTGCACAACACAAGCCAAAGAACATGCACATTATCCCAGTTGACAATCACACATCACTTGAGACTCGGCATACACCCATGTATCCGCATCACCGAGCAAACTCCCCCTAAACATGAACTCCCCATTCAATTGTGCATACAACTAGGGACATGATTTGTCAAAATTTCTCCCCCTTAGTTGAAAATGCACACAACAAGACACAATGCATATGAGAGACAAATGCAAGTTAGCAGCTTCAGGTATATAGTCCATAGAGTGAATGGATGCTCTAATGAGTGCTGATCCAACTACTCAACAACAAGCACAAATACCAGCAAAGGCCCAAACTGATCACAGAATACGAAAGAGGAACATATGAGCAAAGTGAGCAGTTTTAAGCCTGTTCAGAAAAGAGTTTCACCATCAAAATAGCACCAAACATGTATAGACAGGAAGTTACACAAAATGCTAAACATGTATACAAGGTGAACTACCCCTAGTAAAGTTCAATCATCATGCTATAGAATGAAACATAGACTTGTGTTTTCAAAATTTTATCGGAGTTGCAGCGGTGATTACACAAGGTTAAATTTTCAGCATGTGATTGCGAGAGATTGAAAACTTGACATTGCCTAACTTTTCAACCGAGCTAAGCCTATGCATAAACAATCAGAAGCTTGAAGCAACGGTTTCGGTCTTACACTACACGGCTCAAGTTTAACTCAAAGTGCAATGAGAAACAGTCTTGATACCGTGATGTGTTGTCAAGTGATCCCATCTCGATCTTTCTGATTCACTTCAACTTGGTTCAAATTTAGCAGAATATGAGCATATCAAGCAAGTGAAAGACTCAGAACTAGAGATATAGCAATCTAGCATACATGAAAAGCACATGTGACTTCAACACATTCTACACATGCTAGTTGCCAGAATCAATGGTGAACATGTTTCAAATTTTATGTTGAATTAAGCATATATCAGTGATCAAAAAGAGCCTAAGCTACCATCATCATGTATCATCGGAGCATACACTGATCAGAGCATATGTTCATTCTACAGATTATAGACATGAGGCTCGAAAAGATAAAGATGCAAATATGATGAAAACCAAAAACTAAGGGCTTGTTTGGGACAGCTCCTCGAACTCCAGATCCACCAAATCTAGCTCCACTCCACGTAAAGTTTGCCAAACAGTCCAGCTCCACCAAATTCAGATTCACCAAAAGGGTGGATCTAAAGGCCAGATTC
Organism: Coix lacryma-jobi var. lacryma-jobi; assembly: GCA_009763385.1. NCBI lineage: Eukaryota > Viridiplantae > Streptophyta > Magnoliopsida > Poales > Poaceae > Coix > Coix lacryma-jobi. The sequence goes on from CM019826.1 coordinate 34,675,298, forward strand.
ACCATTTTGGTGGATCTCCTCAAGGGGTGCTCCACCAAACTCAAATTGGTGGAGTTGGAAGAAATTACCCGCCACTGCCACTGATTACACAAACATACCGTTTCGTTCTATTCTTCCCCATCCGCTTCTTTCTTCTCCGTCGCGAGACCTGCTTGTGCTCGCCCGTCGCAGCCACCACCCGCCCAGTCCTCCTCGTCCCTCCCGGCAACGGCGCGCCAAACCGTGGCCAGCGCTCTTGCTCCTCGCCCCACCGCCATCGGTGCACTCGCTCCTCGCCCCATCGCGGTCGGCCTCGTTACTGTGTGCCCCTCATCGGCCACCGCGGACTCCACGCGCCCGACCATCGGAGCATGCTGGTTGGGGCCGCACCGCGCTTGGCCACACCGCCCCCGCCCCCGGCAGGCGACTGCCCAGGCTGGCCCAAGCCGTGGGTAGCAGGTCCAGTTCCAGCCGCATAGCATGGCCGGCCGATCCCTCCTCCGTCCGCGTGTTTCCCCGGTCTCTGGTCCGCTGTTCTGCGCTCGAGCGCTCGTCCGTGCTTTTTTTTTGTTTTTTATCCTGATGTGTGGGTTCCGGTGACAGTGAGACAGAGAGAAGCCTAGAGCACAAGGGCAAATCTGGTCATTCCAATAAAAATACCCTTGCGTGGATCTAGAGCTGCTGCATTTGCCAAACAGTTTTACGTTGAATCTCAGATCCATGGTGGATCTGATTCACGCTGAATTCCAGATCCAGATTCATTTTTTCAGTGGAGGAGCTGTCCCAAACAGGCCCTAAATAAGAGCGAAACAAAAGAAGTCAGATTATGATACAAAAACCAAAATGTTTCCCCCCAACTAAAAGGGGAAACACACACCAAGCTCACCTCTCAACCTAGCAATGGTTGATTGGTGCAAAGGCTTAGTGAAAATATCTGCCAACTGCAGATGAGTATCGACATGGTGAAGGTCGATATCACCCTTCTCATAGTGGTCTCGCAAGAAATGAAAGCGCACATCAATGTGTTTGGTCTTAGAATGAAGCACGGGGTTCTTAGCAACGCTTATCGCACTCGTGCTGTCACAAAGCAATGGAACTCAAGAAAAGCTCAGACCAAAATCACGCAAAGTGGTCATCATCCACAACAACTGAGAACAGCAGCTAGCCGCAACAACATATTCAGCCTCTGTGGTAGACTGAGCGACACGAGACTGCTTGCGAGAAGACTTGACACAAGAGAAGAACCAATAAACTGACAAGTCCCAGAAGTGGACTTGCGATCAAGTCGACAACCAGCAAAATTAGCATCCGAGTAACCGCAAAGGGAGAGGGTGGAAGAAGCAGAATACCAAATCCTGAACTCAGGTGTGAAACAGAGATACCTCATAATGCGCTTGACCGCCTGACGGTGAGAGGTGCGCGGCGGCGACTGAAATCGCGCGCAAAGACACACCGCGAACTGGATGTTCGGGCATGTCGCCGTCAGGTACAGCAGCGGCCCGATCATGCTTCGGTACTCCTTCTGGTCCATAGCTTCTCCATCCTTGTCCGCATCCAGGGCTATCGTGGTCGACATGGGTGTTGGAAGAGGCTTGGCCTCACCCATATCGAACTTCTTCAATATGTCCTTGGTGTACTTGCCCTGGTGCACAAACGTCCCTTCTCGGGATTGCTTAATTTGCAACCCGAGAAAAAAGTCAACTCGCCCATCTTGCTCATCTGAAATTCCCTGCTCATAGTATCTGCAAACTTGGCAACCAAAGCATGAGAAGAACCACCAAAGATGATATCATCCACGTAAATCTGAACCAACAAAGTGTCATTGCCTTGCTTGAGGAGAAAAAGTGTTTTATCCACACATCCCATTTTAAAACCCTTAGCAAGCAAAAAGGTTTTCAATCTATCATACCAGGCTCTAGGGGCTTGTTTCAAACCATACAAAGCTTTGTGAAGTTTAAAAACATGGTTTGGAAACTTGGGATTTTCCAAACCGGGGGGTTGTTTCACATACACCTCCTCTTCTATGTAGCCGTTTAGGAAAGCACTCTTGACATCCATTTGAAAAAGTTTGAAACCTTTGGATGCAGCAAAAGCCAAGAGGATCCTAATTGCCTCCAAATGAGCTACAGGAGCAAAAGTCTCCTCATAGTCTATCCCCTCCTTATGACTATATCCCTGGGCTACAAGTCTGGCCTTGTTTCTCACAACATGGCCATCTTCTCCTTGTTTGTTTTTGAAAACCCATTTTGTCCCAATAGGGTGACACTCAGGAGGAAGAGGAACAAGAATCCAAACCCGATTTCTCTCAAAATTTTCAAGTTCCTCATGCATAGCATTGACCCAATCTAGATCAGATAAAGCGTGTCCAACATCTCGGGGTTCAAAACTAGCAACAAATGCAGAATGAGCAAAGTGAGAGATTTGTTGTGACCTAGACCGAGTGACGTGTTCGTGGATGTCGCCGATCATCTGTTGAGGAGGGTGTTTGTGGGGATATTACCTCCGTATACCCCCATGGACCTACTTGGGCCCTTCATCAAGGACAACCCAGCTCGCGAGGCCTTGCAACACACGACCAGCTCGTTGTGCTCATCAAGGACTCTCCAGATGCCTTGCCCGCCAAGGAAGATCCTAGAGTTAGATCCGGATTCCTTGCCTTAAGGAACCGCTTGTAATCTGATAAGGACTCGACGACTGTAACCCTGCTCCCCGACTATATAAGGCGAGCAGGGACCCCCTCTCAGCTCAGGTCCATCAGACCCGAGATCACCTCAGATCCCATCAGATCACACGCCATATTCCAATCCATCAATACAAACCAGCCACCAGAACACAGGACGTAGGGTATTACGGCGACTTGTCGGCCCGAACCTGTCTAAATCGCCATCTCTCGTCCATGTGTTTACGCTTTGCAGACGTCTCGCACACCTCCGCCGCTCAATCTACTACCTTGGGCATACCCCTCGGTAGACTATCGACCATATTTCGTCGACAGTTGGCGCGCTAGGTAGGGGGTGTGTGCTACGACATCATGATCTGCCAAGCGGTCATCTTCCTCAACTCCATGATCCTCTCCGAGCTTGACGCCTCCTTCCAGATCAGATCTATGATCTGGACCAGCGACGCCGCCATCCTCGCTCCGGAGATCGTGGAACCCACGCAGCTTCCTGCCCTGGACGCCTCGTCGTCCTCCATCGCGTCATCACGCCGGCGCCATGTGCGCCAAGATCCATCCGCTGCGACAACATCGACCGGGCCAACAAGAGGATCATCGCTATGTTCGTCGCCGCCTTCGCTCATCGTCAACCGGGCTCGTCGCCGACCCGCCCGCCACCCAAAATCGGATCTACATCCGGCTCATCGCCGTCTTCGTTCATCATCGACCAGGATCGCCGCCGCTTTCGTCGTCGTCGTCGCCTGTCGTCGCCGTCGCTCGTCATCGACCAGGATCGCCGCCGCCTTCATCGTCGTCTCCGCCGCCTTCGTCGCCGCCGTGGCTCGTCATCGACCAGAATCTTCGCCGCCATTGTCGTCGCCTTTGCTCGTCGCTGTCGTCGCTCGTCGTCGACCAGGATCATCGCCGCCTTCATCACCGTCGTAGCTCGTCGTCGACAAGGATCGTCGCCACCTTCGTCACCGCTATGGCTCATCTTCGACCAGGATCATCGCCGCCTTCGTCGTTGCCTTCGCCCGTCACTGCCGTCGCTCATCGTCCACCAGGAGCAAAGGCCTTGATTTTTCTCCATATTTTATTTGTACATCATCATGTACTACTACTCTCCATGTTTATTTTTCAGGGATTTGGCCTTCGCTCGTCGCCGCCTTTGCCCGTCGCCGACGCTCGTCGTCGACTAGGCTCGTCGCCGCCGTCGCTTGTCATCGTCCAGCATCATCAACCGGGCTTGTTGTCGTCTTCACCAAATGACTCGCCTACCTCTCCAAACGACTCGCCGACCTCTCCAAATGACTCGCCGACCACTCCAAACGATCGCCGACCTCTCCAAAACGATCGCCGACCACTCCAAACGTTCGCCGACCTCTCCAAACAGCCTGGCTGACGCTGAAGGAGTCTCAGAGCAGGGGCTACTGCCACCGCCAGACGCGTGCATGAGCGCCCGCCCTCTGCGCTATGGCGACCAGTAGTCCCCCCAAGTGACGTCCTGACCTCTGCTACGAAGGGAAGGCTAAGCTTGGGCTGAGACCTCCGGAGGCTATATGTTCCAGTGCCTGTATGCGCCGTTTATGCGCACGTTCTCCATGCGGTCTCCAAGCAGCCTGACTGACACCGACGAAAACTCAGAGCCGGGGCTGTTGTCACCATCGGACGCGTGCATGAGCGCCCGCCCTCTGCGCTACGGTGGCCAACAGCTCTCCCAAGGGACGTCCTGACCTCTCTACGCATGCATGAGCGCCCGCCTTCTGCGCTACGAAGGAAAGACTAACTTGGGCTGATAATTCTGAAGCTACACGCTCAACGAACGGTCTCCATTCGCCTAGGTCACGACATGATCGAGCCTCTCGGAAAAGACCCTGTCCTTGGTACCTCCCTACACGTGCATGAGCGCCCGCCCTCTGCGCTATGGGATGCCAGCAGCGGTTCCTTGGGCGACGCCCTTGACTCCTACGCGCAAACGAGCTCCGTGCTCTACGCTATGGATCCTGGGATAACCCAAGGCCGAACTATTCATCGCTACGACTCACGGCTATTGGGTCTGCAAAATTCGGGGAATATGCAAAACACCCCGACTCGCTAAAAGTTTTGCCTCTATTCGCTCAAGAGTCTATTTACAGACTATTCTCCTATGCTACGTTCTACTACTGCCCTGCGGCAAAAAGATCTACATCGGTGACCTGGGCCTCCGCGGCCAGCTCCATTTCCGTCTCCATACGCTCCATGTCGGCACGACGACTCCAGGATTGGGGACTTCGTCAAGCTGCAGTCATCCTTCGCCACTGGTTTTTCTCCATATTTTATTTGTGCATCATCATGTACTACTGCTCTCCATATTTATTTTTCAGGGACTTCGCCTTCGCTCGTCGCTGAAGCTCGAGGACTTCGCCATCCCTCGTCGTTGACCAGGCTTGTCGCCGCCCTCGCTCCCCGCCGTCGTCGCCCGTCGCCGACCCGACTCGTCGCCGCCGTCGCTCGTCGTCGACCAGGCTCGTCGTCGCCTTCGCCCGTCGCCGCCGTCGCTCACCGCCCACCAGGCTTGGGGACGTCGCCTTCGCTCGTCGCCATCTAGGCTCGGGGACTTTGCCTTCGCTCATCGCTGCCTTCGCTCGTCATCGACCCGGCTCCTCACCGCCTTCACTCGTCGTCGTCTTCATCATGGTCAACCGGGCTCGTCACCGCCTTCGCCCGTCGTCACCGTCGCTCGTCGTCGACCAGGCTCGTCGCCGCCTTCGCCCGTCGCCGCCGTTGCTCGTCGCCGACCAGGCTCGGGGACTTCGCCTTCGCTCCTCGCCGCCTTCGCTCCTCTCCGACCAGGCTCGTCACCGCCTTCGTTCGTCGCCGACCGGGCTCGTCGCCGCCTTCGCTCGTCGTCGTCGTCGCTCGCCGCCACCTTCACTCGTCGTCGCCGCCTTCGTCGCTCGCCGCCGACCAGGCTCGGGGACTTCGCCTTCGCTCGTCGCCGCCTTCGCTCGTCTCCGACCAGGCTCGTCACCGCCTTCGTTCGTCGCCGACCGGGCTCGTCGCCGCCTTCGCTCGTCGTCGTCGTCGCTCGCCGCCACTTTCGCTCGTCGCCGCCGCCTTCGCCCGTCGCCGCCGTCGCTCGCCACCGACCAGGCTCGGGGACTTCGCCTTCGCTCCTTGCCGCCTTCGCTCGTCTCCGACCAGGCTCGTCACCGCCATCGTTCGTCGCCGACCGGGCTCGTCGCCGCCTTCGCTCATCATCGTCGTCGCTCGCCGCCACCTTCGCTCGTCGATGCCGCCTTCGCCCGTCGCCGCCGTCGCTCGCCGCAGACCAGGCTCGGGGACTTCGCCTTCGCTCGTGTCCGACCAGGATCGTTACCGACTTCGTTCGTCGCCGCCTTCGCTCGTCGCCATCGTCGCTCGCCGCCACCTTAGCTCGTCGTCGCCGCCTTCACTCGTCGTCGTCTTCGCTCATCGTCGACCAGGCTCCTCGCCGCCTTCGCTCGTCTCCGACCAGGCTCGGGGACTTCGCCTTCATTCGCCGCCGACCAGGCTTGGGGACTTCGCCTTCGCTCCTCGCCGGCTTCGCTCCTCTCCGACCAGGCCCGTCACCGCCTTCGTTCGTCGCCGACCGGGCTTGTCGCCGCCTTCGCTCGTCATCGTCGTCGCTCGCCGCCACCTTCGCTCGTCGTCGCCGCCTTCGCCCATCGCCGCCGTCGCTCGCCGCCGTCGCTCGCCGCCGACCAGGCTCGGGGACTTCGCCTTCGCTCGTCTCCGACCAGGCTCGTCACCGACTTCGTTCGTCGCCGCCTTGGCTCGTCGTCGCCTTCGCCCGTCGCCGCCGTCGCTCACCACCCACCAGGCTCGGGGACGTCGCCTTCACTCATCGCCATCCAGGCTCGGGGACTTCGCCTTCGCTCGTCGCTGCCTTCGCTCGTCATCGACCCGGCTGCTCGCCGCCTTCACTCATCGTCGTCTTCACCGTCGTCAACCGGGCTCGTCACCGCCTTCGCACGTCGTCACCGTCGCTCATTGTCGACCAGGCTCGTCGCCGCCGTTGCTTGTCGCCGACCAGGCTCGGGGACTTCACCTGCGCTCCTCGCCGCCTTCGCTCGTCTCCGACCAGGCTCGTCACCGCCTTCGTTTGTCGCCGATCGGGCTCGTTGCCGCCTTCGCTCGTCGTCGTCGTCGCTCGCCGCCACCTTCGCTTGTCGCTGCCGCCTTCGCCCGTCGCCGCCGTCGCTCGCCGCCGACCAGGCTCGGGGACTTCGCCTTCGCTCCTTGCCGTCTTCGCTCGTCTCCGACCAGGCTCGTCACCGCCTTCGTTCATCGCCGACTGGGCTCGTCGCCGCCTTCGCTCGTCATCATCATCGCTCGCCGCCACCTTCGCTCGTCATCGCCGCCGTCGCTCGCCGCAGACCAGGCTCGGGGACTTCGCCTTCGCTCGTCTCCGACCAGGATCGTTACCGACTTCGTTCGTCGCCGCCTTCGCTCGTCGCCGTCGTCGCTCGCCGCCACCTTCGCTCGTCGTCGCTGCCTTCGCTCGTCGACGTCGTTGCTCACCGCCACCTTCGCTCGTCGTCGTCTTCGCTCATCGTCGACCAGGCTCCTCGCCGCCTTCGCTCTTCTCCGACCAGGCTCAGGGACTTCGCCTTCGTTCGCCGCCGACCAGGCTCGGGGACTTCGCCTTCGCTCCTCGCCGCCTTCGCTCGTCTCCGTCTTCGCTCATCGCCGTCTTCGTTCGCTGCCGCCATCATTCTTCGTTGTTTTCGCTTGCTGCCACCATCATTCATCGCCGTCTTCTGTTTCCTAAGCAGAAGGCCGTAGGTTCATCAACCCATCGCCGACCAGGTTCATCGACCTAATCTTCGCCCGTCACCCAGGCTCGTTTGGCCTAGCCTTCACTCATCGCCGGTGTGCATCAAGTCGCTCCATGCTGTTCGGATCAGGGTGCTGATTTTGGGCAGCTCATCGGGGCACTCGCTAAATGCTCTACAAGCTCGACACCACGTGTCTTCAACACCTACTACCAAGCTCGGGGACTAAGTGGATACACTTCACCTTGCGGTGAATGTATTTGCTTTTCTCTGACAATTCAAGGACGCTCCGTCAAGTTGGACTTGCACAGACTTCTACTAGGACCTCGTTGTTCCTTACAGTCTTGCAAGCTCCAAGTGGATACACTTCACTACAAGAAAGCTCTTCAAAAATTTTCTTGAGCACCTTATATCCTTCTGGCGTGCCATAGTTGCCCGACATCGACTTCGCCTGCTCGGACAAGCTCAAGACGGCGTCGCCAATGGATACAAAGTGCTCGGGGACTAGTTGTGGGGATATTACCTCCGTATACCCCCATGGACCTACTTGGGCCCTTCGTCAAGGATAGCCCAGCTCGCGAGGCCTTGCAGCACACGACCAGCTCGCTGTGCTCGTCAAGGACTCTCCAGAAGCCTTGCCCGCCAAGGAAGATCCTAGAGTTAGATCCGGATTCCTTGCCTTAAGGAACCGCTTGTAATCTGATAAGGACTCGACGACTGTAACCCTACTCCCCGACTATATAAGGCGAGCAGGGACCCCCTCTCAGCTCAGGTCCATCAGACCCGAGATCACCTCAGATCCCATCGGATCACACGCCATATTCCAATCCATCAATACAAACCAACCACCAGAACACAGGACGTAGGGTATTACGGCGACTTGCCGGCCGAACCTGTCTAAATCACCATCTCTCGTCCCTGTGTTTACGCTTTGCAGACATCTCGCACGCCTCCGTCGCTCAATCTACTACCTTGGGCATACCCCTCGGTGTTGGCGCTGAATGTGTCGTGGCGCCTCCCTTGCTGAAGTTACCTCCCCCTCAACAGCAGCTGATGCCACCTCGGGTACAAGCGGTACAGCCCGAGGTGGTGGATCACACGACCCCCATGTAGTGGAAGAAGACGGGTGTAACGTAACGGCCCTAATCCCCTGGCCCACTGATCACCGTCAACCACTGACAGTCGACCCGTACAGCCAAGAGATTATGACCGGTTCCGCTACTGGGCTACATCAGTGCCCGATGTCCGCAGGATCATCTCACAATTCAGTTACAATCTTTTGAACATTTTGACAATAACATCGGAGTAAATAGCGGAAGACTTAGATAACAATAGTTTTACAAACCAGGGTTCAACATAAAATTAAAGTGAAGTTATTACAGACCATAGTTCAAATAGATAGAGTTGGCAGAGTAGCATATGACAACAACTGAAGGGTAAAGATACTTCACCCAGCCCGAGGGTGAATAATCACTCATCGGCCTCATCGGCCTCTTCCTGAACAACAGTCACACAGCAGGGTCCAAGGCATACTGAGGAATCTGCCATACCTGCAACATGGGTAATAAAACCCTGAGTACAAAGGTACTCAACAAGACTTACCCGACTAAAGAAAAAGGGAGAAGACTCAGGTATGAGAGGCTTAGGGTAGTCAAGGTAAAGCTTTAAGCAAGTTCAAGTATTTTGCGGAAAAAGCATTTTTGTAAACCTTATTTTATTTTGGAAAGATTCAGTCTTCCTCAATTCTTCATCATTCATGATTCATTTTACATTTCAAAACATTCCTAGTTGAGAACCACTCTCCGTTGACAGTCAGTGGACCAAGTCTCCATAACCGAGGAGCAACGTTAATCCGGATAAATAATACTCAGCTGAGGATCCCTATCCACACTGCATATGTAGCACCCAAGCTTGCATATGCCAACTCGTCTACCACGATTCCTCCAAGATTGGGCCCGGTCCTACGCCACCCGGAAGTACAGTACACCACTCCAATCCGGGACTCTAACCCACGTGGGTACATGCTACTTCCGCCATCTCTCCACTCCCAGTGCGCGGTTGTCGGTCCAAAAATGGATTTCTCGGAGCCAGAGCTTTCCGTAGTATGTGAATAGTTACAAGTCTTGACCAGCAGGCCCCCATACGGATGGTCCCTACATTTTTCCGCCAGTGACAAGCACCTCGGGACTCTAACCCAAGAGTACAGGTCCTGTCGGTTTTTCAACCCTGTCCCGGTCGGTGTCAACTGTTGAGTCCCGGACTACAACATGACGGCACCGTACGCAAGGACAACCTCTCCTTCCTATTGACTATGTACGGATCAGATACTTAGCCAATAGTGGGAGTAAACCAGAAATTCCCATAAAGTTTCTTTCAGTGATCACACTTTTGAAATTGGTATTTTTATTGCAAAGTCTAATTCAATAAGCATTGCTAAGCATTTTTTTCAAATACTTTTGAAAAGCAGGCTTCGGGTGTATCCGTGGTCAAGGTGGATAATGCATCAGTTAGGATATCACTCAATTCCTATAAACCTAATGCAATAATTTAACTCAAAAGCATTTAAGGAAATCACTTTATAAATTCAAGGAAAGGGTTAAATGCACCGGGGCTTGCCTTGGATGGCAAAAAGAGCAGACTCGGGGTTGGTGGTGTAGGTGCCGGAGCTCGGGGTTGCCTCGGGGACAGATCCTTCGGTGGCTACCTCGACTTCAGGTCCTTCTTCGTCAACTATACGGATGCAATGATGAATGCTCATGAGAATGATGATATGAACTTATGGTGCAAGACAATTCCACTGATTCTAGATTACTTTTAAACAAAGCATGATTGAAATCTAGGTTGAGCATAAAAGGTAACCATTTCTTCCTTAAGCAATATTGATTAAACTAGCCCTTATTATAATTATCCTAAGCATCAACCAAACATAGCATCACAAACATCATAGACCAAAGGGTAGGGGTCTATGAACATCAATCAATCCAAAGATCACATCATCAAACACTTATTACCAATCCCTAATCCATCTTTTCTATTTTCTTAATTTATTTAAAAGGTCATTTTATGAAGTTGCTCCAAAAATTACCAAATTAATCACATAAGTTCATTATGGTGTAGATAGATGGCAAAACAAATTTCATAATTTTTGGAGGTCATTAAGGTGTTCAAATAATTCTAGACATTTAATTAACAAAAGGCACTATTCAAGAATTAAAATAAATGCTCAAAAATCAACTTGTTCCAAAAGACTTCAAAATTTTACCAGAGACTTGCCATGGCATAACTAGCTCACAAAAAGTGATCTCATAATTTTTGGAGTTATAGATCACTCTCCAAAAATACCAAAACCTCCATTTTTCAATTAAAAGGGGAATTTTTCATTTTCAAATTTTTACAGAAAAGTCAAGTTTTATATTTTTATAAAATACTTCAAGGTGTAAAGAATCTACCATCAAATTTTCAGAAATTTTGGATCAACACAGAAAATCATACAAAAAGATGAAATTTGAACACTATTCACATGTTTGGAGAAAAAGAAAAAGGCACTGTTCGTCTCCTCCCCGCGCTCGCCGGCGGCCAGACGGCGGCGGCGCTGCTGCGCCGGCCACTGCGGGCACTCCGTGGCGAAACCGAGGGCACGGGAGGCAACAGGGAGCTCACCGGCGTCGATTGCGGGGCTCGGCGAGGTGAGGGGATGAACGGAGGGGGTGGTCGACGGAGACCGGCGGACGGCGGACGGCGGCGACCGGTGCTCCGACGGTCCTGTGAGACACCAGCGACTGCAAGGGGTCAGTCAAAGGCGCAAAGAAGTAAGGAAGGTGATGCGGGGTTCAGTGGAGGATGATCAAGGCCGTAGAGGGAGTATTTCGCGATCCCGACCTCGACGGAATTCTCGCCGGAGATGACAACGGCGAGCTACGCCGGGCGAATGGAGATGGTAGCGACCAAATTGAGGGGTGGTGAAGCTGCGTGAGATCACGGCGGAGCTTTAGGGCTAGCTGGTGGAGAGGCGGAGGCTCGGGCTTGCTCTGGCTACGGTGGCGGAGCTGGGTTTCACTCCGGCCGGCTCGGCGGGGCTCTTATAGCCGCGGCCAGGGGCTGGCAAGACGCGCGCGGGGGCGGATAAGGTCGGGTGTCGCGCGTGCTACGGAAAACATGATGAAGGGCAGCGGATTTGGCGTTCGGGGTCCGGGCGTATGGCTCGCCGGCGGCGAACACGCGGCGGCCGAGGAAAACAGGGTGGGGGACGGGTGTGCGAGGTCAGCTCTGCGCCGTGCGCGTGCGAAAAGATTGTGCGGTCACAGGCATCGGGTCAGCACAGGCGAACGGGGCTCGGACGCGCGGCAAACGCGAAGGCCGGCGGGGTTCCATGGCCGCCCCCCCCCTAGCTCGCCCGGGAAGATGAACAGTCTAGGCCCTAGGGTTTGACTTTGAGCTGGTTCTGTATTTTGCACATTACTCTCAAAAATTGAACTGTGCGACAAAAACTCAAAACACCAAAGTTGTTCATAAAAATGAGATCTACAACTTTGTCAAAATGAACATTTTCAAATTCCAAATAGTTTTTGAACTATATTCAAAAACAGAAAAGGGGACACTTTTCAAATTTGATTCAAATCAAAATTACTCTGGATTTCAAACTGAAACTTGAAAATCTCCCAATATGAAAGTTGTTCCATTTGTCAAAACCTACAACTTTGCTAATATACACTTTTTCTGAAACTCAATAGTTTTTGAATTAATTTTGAAAACTCAAAAAGGGACAAAAACTAGAGTTTGAATGAATTTGAAATTACTGCAAATTTTATATAGAAACTTTGAAATTTGTAAATACCAAAGTTGTTCCTCTTGATCAGATTCACAACTTTGCTTTTTGAACCAACTCAAAATTTTGAATTTTGAAAAAGTTATCAAAAAGGGGATAAATCCAGGATTTGGGATTTTAGGGTTTTGCAAAAGGAAAATCAAATCAAATCGGATTTTTGAGCTTTGATCAAAGCAACAAACATCAGGGCACTAAATTTGAACAAGAATTACATAGAACTAGGCACAGAGGTGAAATTACCATTTTGCCCCTATAGGAAGAAGTGGGCTAATAAGGGTTTTTGCAATAGAGGTACATCACATAAAATGATACACTAAGCAAATGCATACACATGAATTCATGATCAAGATGATTAATGATGCTAAAGATGATATGTCAAGTTAATTACATGCTTAAACACCAGAGGTGTTACAGCCTTCCCCCCTTAAAGAAATCTTGCCCCGAGATTCTACGTCTTAAGAAAGGACAAAGAAGGGATAAAAGCAAAACTTTACATAGACAGGGATTCGAGAAAGTCGGGATAGTTCTTTGCCAAGAAGTCTTCAGATTCCCAAGTAGCTTCTTCTTCAGAGTGCTGGTTCCACTGGATTTTGTACCACCTTGTGGTAGTTCTTCGAGTAACTCGATCTTTGTGATCCAACACGCGAACTGGATATTCCGAGTAGGATAGATCAGGCTCTAGCTCGACACCTTCAACTTCCACGACATGTTCTGGTACTCGGAGGCACTTCTTGAGTTGGGAGACATGGAAAACATTGTGGACAACAGAGAGATGATCGGGCAACTTCAGCTTGTAAGCTACCTTGCCACAACATTCCAAAATCTCAAACGGACCAATGTAGCGGGGTGCTAAGTTTCCGTTGACCCCAAAACGAGTGACTCCTTTGGTTGGTGAGACCTTGAGATATACGTAATCTCCAACTTGAAACTTCAGAGGTCGACGTCTCTTGTCAGCATAACTCTTTTGTCGGGATTGGGCAATCTTCATGTTCTCTTGTATCTGCTTGACTTTCTCTTCCATATCTTTGACCAGGTCAACTCCAAAGAATTCTCTTTCTCCGGGCTCAGACCAACTGAGGGGTGTACGACAACGACGACCGTACAGTGCTTCAAATGGTGCCATTTTGATGCTTTCTTGATAACTGTTATTATATGAGAACTCTGCCAAGGGCAAACAGTCATCCCAAGTATCTGCGAAGGTGAGCACACATGCTCTCAACATATCCTCTAACACTTGGTTGACTCGCTCAGTTTGTCCATCTGTTTGTGGATGATATGTCGTACTATGCAAGAGCTTGGTTCCAAGTGAGGTATGAAACGCTTTCCAGAACTTTGCGACAAACTGAGTACCACGATCTGAGATAATGGTCTTGGGTATTCCATGAAGCTTCACTATGTTGTTCTTGTACAAGGCGGCATACGTGGGGACGGCGTAGCTGGTCTTGACTGGCAGAAAGTGAGCTTGTTTGGTGAGTCGGTCCACGATTACCCAAATGGAATCGAATCCTTTTTGAGTCTTGGGCAATCCATTGATAAAATCCATGCTGATATCCTCCCGCTTCCAACCAGGTACTGACAAAGGTTGCAATTCTCCTCCAGGCTTCATGTGCACGGCTTTGACTTTTTGACAAGTATCACAGCGAGCGACATAGCGAGCGATTTCAATCTTCATCTTTGTCCACCAGAATCTCTGCCTTAGATCCTGGTACATCTTTTTGCTGCCGGGGTGGATGGAAAACCTAGACAGGTGTGCCTCATCAAGGATCAACTGTCTCAACTCAGGCACCTTGGGAACTACTAGACGGTTCTTGAACCAAACAACTCCTACATCATCGATCCTGAAACAATCAGCCTTACCGGTCTGGACCTTTTCGATGATGTGCTTGATTCCAGGGTTATCTTTCTGTGCAGCGATGACTTGTTCCTTGACCGATGTTTCTATCCTGACATTGTTCAGGCTTCCTTGCGGAACTATCTCAATACCCATCCTTTCAAGAGCATGGCACAAGGAAAGATCATAGGGCTTCGTCGTCAGACAGTTGCAGTATGACTTGCGACTGAGGGCATCGGCAACTACATTTGCCTTACCAGGATGGTAATGTACTTCGAGATCATAATCTTTAATCAACTCAAGCCATCTTCTCTGCCTCATGTTCAACTCTTCTTGAGTGAAGATATACTTCAGGCTCTTATGATCGGTGTACACATTGCAGGTACTGCCCAACAGATAATGACGCCATATCTTCAAAGCATGCACCACTGCTGCTAATTCAAGGTCATGGGTTGGATAATTCTCCTCATGTCGCCTAAGCTGCCGTGAGGCATAAGCGATCACTCGACCTTCTTGCATCAAAACACAGCCTAACCCAGTACCAGACGCATCACAGTATACATCAAAGGGTTTCTCGATGTCTGGTTGAGCTAGGACTGGTGATGTAGTTAGTAGTTTCTTCAAGGCTTGAAAAGCTTGCTCACAGGCTGTTGACCAAACAAAATCCACGGAATTCTTCAACAACTCTGTGATAGGCTTGGCAACTCTGGAGAAGTCTGGGATGAAACAACGATAGTATCCAGCCATTCCCATGAAGCTGCGAACTTCGCGGACAGTGGTAGGTGGCTTCCAATCCAAGATATCTGCCACTTTTCCAGGGTCAACTGACACACCTTCAGCGGACAGGACATGACCAAGGAATTGAATTTGATCTAGCCAGAATTCACATTTACTGAACTTGGCATACAGCTGGTGATCTCTGAGACGAGAGAGAACGACACGAAGATGCTTGGCATGATCTTCAGGAGTTCTTGAATAAACAAGGATGTCGTCAATGAACACGACTACAAATTTATCGAGCTCTGGCATGAACACTGAGTTCATGAGATACATGAAATGAGCGGGGGCATTGGTCAAGCCAAAAGACATGACCAAGTACTCATATAGACCGTATCTGGTGGTGAAAGCTGTTTTGGGAATATCTTCGGGACGAATTTTTATTTGGTGATAGCCAGATCTGAGGTCGATCTTGGAAAACACTCTGGCTCCAGATAACTGGTCAAACAGAAGATCAATGCGAGGCAAGGGATATTTATTTTTGATGGTGACCTCGTTGAGCGGGCGATAGTCAACGCACAGACGAAGGCTTTTGTCCTTCTTCTTCACAAAGATAGCAGGACAGCCCCAAGGAGATGAACTTGGGCGAATGAGACCCTTATCCAATAGCTCTTGCAATTGGATCTTCAGCTCTGCCAACTCTATGGGAGGCATTCGATAAGCTCTACGGGATATAGGAGCAGTCCCGGGCTTTAGCTCTATAGCAAACTCAACATCACGGTCAGGAGGCAGACCAGGTAAATCTTCTGGAAAGACATCAGGGAACTCGCAGACCACGGGGATATCCCTGACTTCCGGAACACAGACGGTATTCAACTGGGTGGTTACTGGTTTTTGTGGCATTGGAAGTTGGAGAAAGAGTTTGGAGGTACTGTTAGGAATATCCACTCTCACAACTCTATTCAAGATGTCTATCATGGCTTTATACTGACACATCCAATTCATGCCTAAGATGACATCTATCTCTTGATCGCGCAGTACTATCATGGTGGTAGGAAAGACATGTTTCCCCAACATTACTGGTATACTGCGGACCACTTCCTTAGTATTTATCCGCCCTCCAGGCGAAAGTATGCAGAAACTTTCTTTTAACTCCCCCATGGGCAACTCATGCTTGATGACAAAAGTGCGACTGATGAAGGAATGCGATGCACCAGAATCAAACAAGACGACTGCAGGATGATTGGCAACAGGGAACCTACCGAGCATGACGGGCTTTCCGTCTGGGATGTTACTGACGGTGGTGAAGTAGACTTGCCCGTGCTTCCTGACAAGCTTGCCCTTCTGGACGTGCTGCTGCGGTGCACGGTGCTGCTGCTGTGATCCTCCAGGGCCTTTCTGTGCATGCTGGGCATTCTTCTTGGGTTTTGGGCACTCGCGAGACCAGTGACCAACTTGGCCACAGTTGTAGCATGGATGGTTGTAAGCTGTTTGTGGGGTGGTGACACGAACACCGGGGGCGTTCGGCTGAGTGGCACTTTGCTGGTTGGCATTGTGGGTGGTGGCCGCGGTACGAACGACCACTTGCTGATGGGGGTATGGGGCACGGTTTTGGTGGTGGCTGGGGTGATAGATGATTCTCTGGCGTTTATGGTTGCTGGAGAAACTGCTAGACCCAACCTTCTTCTTCTTCTTCTCTTCCTGATACTGGCGGTTGCTTTCCTCGTAAGCAACAGCACGGTCAACGACATCATGGTAGGATCCGTTTAGGTTGTTGGACAGACCTCTGCGAATCTTAGGGTGCAGACCCCTGAGAAAACAATCTCTCTTCTTTTCCTCTGTGTTGACATAGTCGGAGGCATACTGGCTGAGGTGGTTGAATTGTCCCACGTACTGCATGACGGTGGAATCTTTCTGTTGCAGGGCCAAGAACTGATCCAACTTCATCTTCATCAATCCCGAAGGGATGTGATGTGCTCTGAAGTCGGTGCGGAACTCTTCCCAGGTCAGCTGGTGACCTTCCGGCTGGGCCGCCAACAGGTTGGCGTACCAGGCACTTGCGGGACCACGGAGCTGCTGAGAAGCGAACCGAGGCTTCTGGATCTCCGTGCAGTGCAGTAGACTGAACTTCTGTTCCATGGTGCGTAACCAGTCGTCAGCCTCGAGAGGTTCATCGGCCTTTGTGAAGACCGGTGGTCGTGTTTCAGTGAAGTCCACATAGGTTGTCTCTTGGTTGTTGCGGCGACCACGGTTGCCGTTGTTCTGCTGCCCTTGATTCTGAGCCATCAGATTGGCAGCGGCGGCCAAGGCTGCAATGGCATCTGCTAGGGTAGCTGGTACAGGTGGAGGGTTTGGGAGACGGTCATCTCCAGCACCTCCGGCTCCGGTACGGGTGTTCACAGGCATCTGTATAAGCAACTCGGAACTCAGCATATATGGACAAAGGTTCTGAAACGACCGATTGATAGCTTCATTGATACAAAGATAGCTGACTTGATAAAGATGACAACAGACTGATAAGGGAAAAGGTACGAAAAGAAAGATACATGCCAGACTTGGCAACAGACAGACTAACGCCCCCAAACCTAGTCTAAGGTTTTAGGTAAGCAGATGGTACAGACACAAGGAGTCTAGTCATCATCGATGAAGATCAACTCTTCATCATCATCATCATCCTCGATGATAAGCTCAGGCTCTTCCTCCTCATCTTCATCTTCAACGTGGACATCTTCAGCAGGTTCCACTTCCTCATTCTGATCGGGCTCGTGTTCCACTTCAGGTTCCTCCACGACTCCGTCTTCGGGGTCCTCAGCAACTGGTGGAATCACGGGGTGAAGCTGGTCGTGCAGCTGGTGTACTTCCTCATGAAGCATATCATTGAACTGCTCGATCTGGGCGGTGTATTGCTGCAGTCCATGGAGCTGGGCTCTGGTAACGTCCTCGCGGGTCCAAGCATCATTGCGCTGCTCGATAGCGCGAACCGTGTTCCGGTTGGCCTGCTCCAGGGAAGCTCGTGCCTCATAAAACTCCATGCGGGAAAGGTAGAAGTCATGCTCCATGTTCTCCATTTCAGCCTTCAGATTCTTGATTTCCTCCTTCAGCTGCTTGCGGGTGCGGCGGGGAAAGCGACGACTATTGGAGGATTCTCCAGTCTCTTCTCCGGTGCGTGGCGCCAGCTGGTGACGCGGCACACCGTTCGGTCCAGTCGACTTGCGGGCAGTCCGCTTGATGATGGCCATATCTGGACAAGAGGTTATAGATGAGAAAGGCTAGCAAGAAAAAGGTATAGGCACACTAACCCAACGAACTCTTTTATAAACTTAAGTGAATGTGACATGATGCATGAATCGTTCCTACGGAACAAGGTAATGCAATTACTAAGGTAAGGTACATAGGGCTTATACAAGTTGTCTTGCTACTAGTTGCCAAAGACAAGATGAGATGAGAGAAGCAATTTGGACTCAAAATAGTCAAGTTTAGTTTTTTTTGTTAAAAACATTTTGAAGTTTTCGCAAAAAGATGCAACGTCATAGTGAGATGCTCCGATACCACTCTGTAACCACTCTGTAACGTAACGGCCCTAATCCCCTGGCCCACTGATCACCGTCAACCACTGACAGTCGACCCGTACAGCCAAGAGATTATGACCGGTTCCGCTACTGGGCTACATCAGTGCCCGATGTCCGCAGGATCATCTCACAATTCAGTTACAATCTTTTGAACATTTTGACAATAACATCGGAGTAAATAGCGGAAGACTTAGATAACAATAGTTTTACAAACCAGGGTTCAACATAAAATTAAAGTGAAGTTATTACAGACCATAGTTCAAATAGATAGAGTTGGCAGAGTAGCATATGACAACAACTGAAGGGTAAAGATACTTCACCCAGCCCGAGGGTGAATAATCACTCATCGGCCTCATCGGCCTCTTCCTGAACAACAGTCACACAGCAGGGTCCAAGGCATACTGAGGAATCTGCCATACCTGCAACATGGGTAATAAAACCCTGAGTACAAAGGTACTCAACAAGACTTACCCGACTAAAGAAAAAGGGAGAAGACTCAGGTATGAGAGGCTTAGGGTAGTCAAGGTAAAGCTTTAAGCAAGTTCAAGTATTTTGCGGAAAAAGCATTTTTGTAAACCTTATTTTATTTTGGAAAGATTCAGTCTTCCTCAATTCTTCATCATTCATGATTCATTTTACATTTCAAAACATTCCTAGTTGAGAACCACTCTCCGTTGACAGTCAGTGGACCAAGTCTCCATAACCGAGGAGCAACGTTAATCCGGATAAATAATACTCAGCTGAGGATCCCTATCCACACTGCATATGTAGCACCCAAGCTTGCATATGCCAACTCGTCTACCACGATTCCTCCAAGATTGGGCCCGGTCCTACGCCACCCGGAAGTACAGTACACCACTCCAATCCGGGACTCTAACCCACGTGGGTACATGCTACTTCCGCCATCTCTCCACTCCCAGTGCGCGGTTGTCGGTCCAAAAATGGATTTCTCGGAGCCAGAGCTTTCCGTAGTATGTGAATAGTTACAAGTCTTGACCAGCAGGCCCCCATACGGATGGTCCCTACATTTTTCCGCCAGCGACAAGCACCTCGGGACTCTAACCCAAGAGTACAGGTCCTGTCGGTTTTTCAACCCTGTCCCGGTCGGTGTCAACTGTTGAGTCCCGGACTACAACATGACGGCACCGTACGCAAGGACAACCTCTCCTTCCTATTGACTATGTACGGATCAGATACTTAGCCAATAGTGGGAGTAAACCAGAAATTCCCATAAAGTTTCTTTCAGTGATCACACTTTTGAAATTGGTATTTTTATTGCAAAGTCTAATTCAATAAGCATTGCTAAGCATTTTTTTCAAATACTTTTGAAAAGCAGGCTTCGGGTGTATCCGTGGTCAAGGTGGATAATGCATCAGTTAGGATATCACTCAATTCCTATAAACCTAATGCAATAATTTAACTCAAAAGCATTTAAGGAAATCACTTTATAAATTCAAGGAAAGGGTTAAATGCACCGGGGCTTGCCTTGGATGGCAAAAAGAGCAGACTCGGGGTTGGTGGTGTAGGTGCCGGAGCTCGGGGTTGCCTCGGGGACAGATCCTTCGGTGGCTACCTCGACTTCAGGTCCTTCTTCGTCAACTATACGGATGCAATGATGAATGCTCATGAGAATGATGATATGAACTTATGGTGCAAGACAATTCCACTGATTCTAGATTACTTTTAAACAAAGCATGATTGAAATCTAGGTTGAGCATAAAAGGTAACCATTTCTTCCTTAAGCAATATTGATTAAACTAGCCCTTATTATAATTATCCTAAGCATCAACCAAACATAGCATCACAAACATCATAGACCAAAGGGTAGGGGTCTATGAACATCAATCAATCCAAAGATCACATCATCAAACACTTATTACCAATCCCTAATCCATCTTTTCTATTTTCTTAATTTATTTAAAAGGTCATTTTATGAAGTTGCTCCAAAAATTACCAAATTAATCACATAAGTTCATTATGGTGTAGATAGATGGCAAAACAAATTTCATAATTTTTGGAGGTCATTAAGGTGTTCAAATAATTCTAGACATTTAATTAACAAAAGGCACTATTCAAGAATTAAAATAAATGCTCAAAAATCAACTTGTTCCAAAAGACTTCAAAATTTTACCAGAGACTTGCCATGGCATAACTAGCTCACAAAAAGTGATCTCATAATTTTTGGAGTTATAGATCACTCTCCAAAAATACCAAAACCTCCATTTTTCAATTAAAAGGGGAATTTTTCATTTTCAAATTTTTACAGAAAAGTCAAGTTTTATATTTTTATAAAATACTTCAAGGTGTAAAGAATCTACCATCAAATTTTCAGAAATTTTGGATCAACACAGAAAATCATACAAAAAGATGAAATTTGAACACTATTCACATGTTTGGAGAAAAAGAAAAAGGCACTGTTCGTCTCCTCCCCGCGCTCGCCGGCGGCCAGACGGCGGCGGCGCTGCTGCGCCGGCCACTGCGGGCACTCTGTGGCGAAACCGAGGGCACGGGAGGCAACAGGGAGCTCACCGGCGTCGATTGCGGGGCTCGGCGAGGTGAGGGGATGAACGGAGGGGGTGGTCGACGGAGACCGGCGGATGGCGGACGGCGGCGACCGGTGCTCCGACGGTCCTGTGAGACACCAGCGACTGCAAGGGGTCAGTCAGAGGCGCAAAGAAGTAAGGAAGGTGATGCGGGGTTCAGTGGAGGATGATCAAGGCCGTAGAGGGAGTATTTCGCGATCCCGACCTCGACGGAATTCTCGCCGGAGATGACAACGGCGAGCTACGCCGGGCGAATGGAGATGGTAGCGACCAAATTGAGGGGTGGTGAAGCTGCGTGAGATCACGGCGGAGCTTTAGGGCTAGCTGGTGGAGAGGCGGAGGCTCGGGCTTGCTCTGGCTACGGTGGCGGAGCTGGGTTTCACTCCGGCCGGCTCGGCGGGGCTCTTATAGCCGCGGCCAGGGGCTGGCAAGACGCGCGCGGGGGCGGATAAGGTCGGGTGTCGCGCGTGCTACGGAAAACATGATGAAGGGCAGCGGATTTGGCGTTCGGGGTCCGGGCGTATGGCTCGCCGGCGGCGAACACGCGGCGGCCGAGGAAAACAGGGTGGGGGACGGGTGTGCGAGGTCAGCTCTGCGCCGTGCGCGTGCGAAAAGATTGTGCGGTCACAGGCATCGGGTCAGCACAGGCGAATGGGGCTCGGACGCGCGGCAAACGCGAAGGCCGGCGGGGTTCCATGGCCGGGCCCCCCCCTAGATCGCCCGGGAAGATGAACAGTCTAGGCCCTAGGGTTTGACTTTGAGCTGGTTCTGTATTTTGCACATTACTCTCAAAAATTGAACTGTGCGACAAAAACTCAAAACACCAAAGTTGTTCAGAAAAATGAGATCTACAACTTTGTCAAAATGAACATTTTCAAATTCCAAATAGTTTTTGAACTATATTCAAAAACAGAAAAGGGGACACTTTTCAAATTTGATTCAAATCAAAATTACTCTGGATTTCAAACTGAAACTTGAAAATCTCCCAATATGAAAGTTGTTCCATTTGTCAAAACCTACAACTTTGCTAATATACACTTTTTCTGAAACTCAATAGTTTTTGAATTAATTTTGAAAACTCAAAAAGGGACAAAAACTGGAGTTTGAATGAATTTGAAATTACTGCAAATTTTATATAGAAACTTTGAAATTTGTAAATACCAAAGTTGTTCCTCTTGATCAGATTCACAACTTTGCTTTTTGAACCAACTCAAAATTTTGAATTTTGAAAAAGTTATCAAAAAGGGGATAAATCCAGGATTTGGGATTTTAGGGTTTTGCAAAAGGAAAATCAAATCAAATCGGATTTTTGAACTTTGATCAAAGCAACAAACATCAGGGCACTAAATTTGAACAAGAATTACATAGAACTAGGCACAGAGGTGAAATTACCATTTTGCCCCTATAGGAAGAAGTGGGCTAATAAGGGTTTTTGCAATAGAGGTACATCACATAAAATGATACACTAAGCAAATGCATACACATGAATTCATGATCAAGATGATTAATGATGCTAAAGATGATATGTCAAGTTAATTACATGCTTAAACACTAGAGGTGTTACAACGGGTCGGGGCCGCGTGCAGACGTGGTCGAAGTCGACCCAATCGGCACCGCAGGTGGAGGAAGTGCTGGATCATCAATCCCTTCAGCACCTTCTTCCTAATCATCAAAAAGAGGTTCTCCAACCTCATGATCACCTGCACGCTCAAAACTAGAAGAAGGACAAAACACAGTCTCGTCAAAGGTGACATCGGATGTCTCCATGACTCGGTTAGTATCAAGGTTAAGTACACAATATGCATGAGTATGAGTGCCATAACCCAAAAATACACTGTCAGAAGAATGAGACTCAAATTTGTCCAGGTTGCCTTTCTTAAGTATAAAACAGCGGCAACAAAAAACTCTAAAATAACTCACTTTGGGTTGTTTTCCAAAACGCAACTCATAAGAAGTCTTTTTCAAGAAAGCTCGAAGAAAAATGCGATTGTAAATATAGCATGCAGTATTCATAGCTTCGGCCCAATATCGCCTAGGAGTCCTATGCTCATCGAGCATCGTCTTGGCCATCTCAACAAGGGTCCGATTTTTCCTCTCTACAACACCATTTTGTGGCGGTGTGTAAGGGGAAGAAAACTGATGCTCTAAACCCAAAGAGTCACAAAACTTCTCAAAATCTGAGTTCTTAAACTCGGAACCATTATCACTTCTAATAGCTCGCATCGAGTTCTTAGGGAACTCGTTCTGAAGACGCAAAATCAGATTGCAAGCAAAAATGAAAGTCTCAGTTTTCTCAGCTAAAAAGAAAACCTACGAATATCTCGAGAAGTCGTCAACAACAAGCACATACCACTTCGCACCAACCGAGCTCACCCGAGCCGGACCAACAAGGTCCATGTGCAAAAGCTCACCAGGGCGCTTAATCATAACTTGGTTTACTGGATGGGGGGGAGCGACAACCATTTTCCCATGTCTACAAGAATGGCAGACAAGGTCCTTCTCCATGTGCAACTTGGGCAATCCTCGGATTAGGCCAAGTGAACTAAGCCTTGCAAGCAAGTCAAAGCTCAAGTGACCGAGTCTCCTATGCCACTTCCACAGATCAGAGGAGGAAGGACCAGCCAAAAGACAACGAGAAATGCCAAAAGACTCCAAGAAATTCACACGAAAGACTTTCCCAAAGGGCGAAATCAAACATACAAGATTGCCCTGAGGATCCAAAATACGACTGAGATTTGGCTTAAAACAAATCTCATAGTCATCATCAAAGAGTTGCGAGACAGAAAGAAGGTTAAAATGCAAGTTAGAAACAAGAGCAACATCACGCAAAACAAAGTGCTCATTAACTCGCACAGACCCACGAGACAACACTTTACCTTTGCTATTGTCGCCGAAGGTGATAAACTCCTTTCCGGCAACTGGACTAAGACTGGAGAACCACTTGGCATTTCCGGTCATATGCCTTGAGCACCCGGAATCCACCAACCAAATGTCCTCCAATCGTTTTACCTACATCAATAAAAAGACATAGGGTGAACATACGGTCCAACACTGGGGTGAGTAAAATGAGAATTAAACCAGTGTTGGGCCGGCTGCTCAAAAGAACGGTTAGTAGAAAAACCATTCCTAGCACGCCTATGAGGAAAGCGATCACCACGCACAGGAAAACGTGGTCCGCTAATGGAAGAGCGTCCATCGCAATACTCAAAACGCGGTGGGGGTAACGCTCAACTACAAAGCCACCGCCACGGGGTCCATAGCCCACAAATGCAGGCTCTCGCCGGGCACGTCCTCCTTGCGGCCTAGGCCTAGGACCTTGAGGCATTGGACCTCTAGGCCTAGCAGCTCTCCTTTGAACATTTGGCACATGTACATCATGGAAAGGATGGTACATGTCCGCATTGTTCATCTCCCTTGCACAGCGCTCCTCTCTCTTGCGTCGAAAGCAAAACTCCCTCAAGTGTCCATCTCTCCCACAGTGCTCACAATGGTACCTCACCGCTCTCATAGGGGGTTGTTGGTACTCACGGTAGTGGATGTGGATCACTTTGCCCTTCTGTGGCATAAGCTCCTCCTGGATAGGTGGCATGGTGTCTAGCTTGTTTTCAGGTGGTTGGGCTTGGGATGCCACGCTTGTTTCTTTGGTGGAGCTCTCAGAGGTTTCTCATACACACCATCTTTCGTGTTAGGCTTAAGAGGCTCTTTGGGTGGTATCTTGGTAAGTTTGGGAGTAGTGGTGGAGTTGGGCTTCTCACTCGGGTTAAGACCACTAGACTCTCCAATCTTGCCAAAAGAAGCAACACTCTCCATCCCCTGAGCAAAGCGTACACCCGGACCTCCAGCAGCGTGCTAGAATTGGGAAATCATCATCCCAAGCTGCGGCTCACCACAAGACACCCATGACAAGATGGTCCGAAGGTATGTGTTTTCTTCCTCGGTTTGCATCTTGTCATGCTGTACGTTTGTGCGGATACATGGGTGTATGTCGAGTCTCTGAGTGATGAGTGATTGTCAACTGGGATAATGCGCATGTTCTTTGGCTTGTGTTGTGCAGGTGTCAAGCACAGATACAGTGATCAAAGGCAAGGTGAAGGTCAAGTAGAGACGTGTCGTGCCGATGGACCGAGAGTGGCGAAGGGCGGATGTGAGGCTTCGACTGAGGGACCGGTGGCCCAAGGATCAGCTGTGGTGGCTGGCAGCCTGGGACAGCGACGAGCAAAGACTTGCGGGCATGGTGTTGCTTGGGTCGAGGACCTGGGGACACGTGTCGATGGACGGGGTGCACGGGCGGTGCATCCCCTCTACGGCTCGGTTTGGTGGTTGAGCCACAGAAAAACCACCGAGTGGACGGTTTCCAAGTTTGGGCCTCAAAACCTGGGCGCTGATGGTTTCCGAGTTTGGGCCACAAAACTAGGGCTGAGGACGGTTTCCAGGTTTGGGCCTCAAAACCTGGGCGCTGCGGGTTTCTGAGTTTGGGCCACAAAACTCAGGCTACGGTCGGCTGGTTTCCCGGTTTGGGCCTCAAAACCGGGGGTTGGTCGTGAAGGCTGGTTTCCCGGTTTGGGCCTCAAAACCAGGGGCGAAGTCCGGGAAAAGAACGAGCGGAGCGGTGGCGGCACGTGGCCCAAACGGTGAGGTTGCGTCAAGGCAACGCTACCAGTTGTGCGGGCGTGGTCGTCGGATCACCATCATCTTCGAGTTGGTCCAGAATAACCCTAGGGTTTAGCTGGTTCGCTCTATAATTAGAGAGGTGTAGAGTAGGAATTAGAATTAGGATAAGTAGAGGGAGACACCCTCCTCCCATTCTATCTCAGCCATTTGCTCTTTGTCTTCTAGGTTTTCCTGCTCTCCCAATCCCTTGCTGTAGCAACTGAGATCCGCAGAGAGCCAGAGAACCATACCTCTGTGTACTGGAGATTTTGAAAAAGTGAGACTGTAATCTCACTGTTGTAGCATGTGGTAGCCACTCGGTTGCAGATCAATGACTTGATTCGTGTTTTGATTCGTGTTCTTCGCGTTCTTCGTTTCTCCGCGATTTTCCCGTCACTCGATCTCCCTCACTACTGTGTCTTTGCGAAATCCGTTTGAATCAACTTGTTCTTTATAGTGAGGAGAACGTTTCCACTGAAGGAATTCATCTAACTCCTCACGAACAAGTAGATCGGGTTGATTTCGTTTTCGTGGTGCTTTTTTGTTCATACTCCTCCCCTTTCGATTTCTCGATGATTGAATCGATTTGAGCCGATGATTTCTTGGGGATAGTCTCCTAACTACCTCGTGATCATCTTTACCAAGTTTTGGAACGTGGGATTGAGTTTTGATTCAGATTTGGGAAGATTCGTGAGAGGGGCGACCAAATCGCCCTCTCTGTTCATCCGCGGACAGTCCGCCAGGTGAACCGCGGACAGTCTGCACGTCGGGATCGGTCAGACCAGTGGCCTGACTCCGCGCTGTTGAACGGGTCCTTTTTGAACCGCGAACAGTCCGCCGTTGGGACTCGCGGACAGTCCGGGAACGTCCAGGGGACTTGCAACAACTGTGCTGTTTCGGGGTTTTTGCCGGCGGACAGTCCGCCATCCCCTCGCGGACAGTCCACAGTAGGGGCGGACAGTCCGGGACCTCAGGGCCGGATAGTCCGGGAATCGGCTGTGTGTTCCGGCTTAGTGCGTTTGCTCTCCTGACTTCTCCGCTTGGTTTCCGGACTTCTCATTTGACCCTAGAGTTGATCAAGGAACCTCTCTAGGTATCTTTGCTACTTGTTAGCATCGGTATTTGGGGACTTCTCGACGTAGCCTTCCATCTACGTTCGGGACTTGGTTTTTGAGGGTCGAACTTGTGCCAGTGCTCTTGGCGTTTGAATTGCTATCGCTTTGTGGTGCCTCGCTGTGATCCTAGGGATCATCCACCCTCTTCCAAGGGTCGTGGGCATCACGGTTTCGATCGAAGCTTTCGGGGGTTGATTTTGGGGATAATAGGCCAAAGTTTCGAGAGAAATTTTTGAGCTCCCATTCACCCCCCTCTGGTCGCCTTGCTATTGCATTCTCGGTCCTTCAGTTTGCAATCTCCATCTCCAAACCCTCACACAAAGCACACCTGGACACACAAGTGCTACCCGAGCTGGCCTTCTCAAGAGACACAATCTTGGCATTCTTCTCTGCCAACTCAGATTGCAAGCCTGCACAAGACTTGCACGCACCAAGCACTGAGGATCTAGCTCTAAGCTCATCCACCTCTCCAACCAAAGCAACATACTTCCCCCTCAAAGTGAGAAGGTCAGTCATGTGCTTGGAGCACATCTCACACTCATCCTCCTCGGTGATAACAACGGTGGACTTGATAGACTCAAGTTCCTTCAACACATCCTCCCACCTCTTCCTAAACTCCTTTCTCTCCCTAGCGGCAAGCCTAAGCAGTTTATCTTGACTAAGGAGAGCAGCAGTAAGCTTGTCAACCTAAGCAGAGAGTTCGTCAAGAGTTAGAGATACCTGGGAGGTGTCGTCGTCGTCGTAGTTCCGAGGGTTCTCCACCTGCTGGTTGTCGACCTCCTTGTCGAGGGCCATGGTGCAAAAGCCCTCGTTGTCGGCGAAGAAGCAGAGGCCGTTCAACTTGTCCTCAATCCTCCTCTTCTTCTCAGACTCGTCGTCGCTTGATGAAGTGGAGTCGTCATCTGAGTCATCGACATCGCTGAGCATGGCGAAGAAGGCACGTTGCTTAGCCTAGGCCTTCTCTAAGTACTTCTTATTGATGTACTCCTTGTTGAAGCCGCCCTTCCGCTTGTGCTTCACGGGGACGTACTTCTCCTTGCGCTTGCCAGAGTCGTACTTGTGCCCATGATCGCCCTTCCCAAAATCTTGCTTGTTCTTCTTGGGACAGTTGGCGATGAAGTGGTCGGGGTCGCCACACTCGAAACATCCAGAGTGTCCTCCTCCGCGGCGACGGTTCATGCGATTGTTGTGAAACCGCGAGAACCGATTGGCAAGCAAAGCCAACTCATCATCTCCCATGAACTCCAGCTGCTCCTCTATTACAGAAAGAAGAGAAGACAAAGCAAAGCCTCCAGAGGGGTTAGCAGAAGAGCCAGAAAGCAAAGCCATTGACGGGCCAGAAGGATTCTCATAAGAAGCCCTCGCCATGGCGTCAATCTCACTGGACTTGAGCTTACTAAAGAGCTCGTTGCACGTGAGGGTCTCATAGTTAGGCGATTCGATGATCGCCTGAACCTTGGAATCCCACACCGATCGATCGAGAGTGTGTAAAAGCTTGAGAGCCCTCTCATGATCGTCGAAAGGCAACAACTCCTTGTTGGCCCTCATCATGTTGACAATAACCTGAAAGCGAGCGAATAAACTTTCTATGCTCTCGCCAGGCATGTGTCAAAAGTTCTCATACTCTCGCTTGTGCGACTCATAGAGATGGTTTTGACTTGAGTGGTGCCCTCATGAAAACGCATGAGAGTAGCCCAAATCTCCCGAGCCGTAGCGAGGTGAGAAACGCGATCAAACTCTGTCATGCTCAAACATGAAAAAAGAGCATTACGAGCTGGGCTATTGGCATCGTGCTCATCGATCTGATGCTGAGTCACACGAGCAGCCAAGACCACGTAATAAGCAGAGTTGCAAATATCCCAAATGGAAGCACCGATACTCTGGAGATAGGCCGACATACGTATCTTCCAATACGCATAGTTCGTCCCATCGAAGAATGGCGGTTTGCCCACGCCGTGATCCATGTCGCCTTCTGTGGATCTAGAACCGGCTAAGGTGGAAGATCCTTAACCCGCTCCGATACCAATTGAAGGACCGAAAGTGCTACACAAAGGCGACCAGAGGGGGGGGTGAATGGGAGCTTTAAATTTCTTTTCAGAATCTTATAACCCTTGTCCCAGAAAGTCACCCCAGAAGCAAAACACAGGCTTGCTAATATCCATGACCCTAGATGTAGGGTGGATGCTTCCTGGAAGCACAGCGGGATACTACACAACCCAAGAGCTCCAACGCAAAAGACAAAAACCAAATCCGAAGTCGGACGAACGAACCACAAACAAAACAGTGCGGAAGTCACTGCATCGGACGCTGGCAGCGTCCGATGCCTACCCAACGGACGCGTCCAATGCAAACAGGTCCTTTCTAAAACCTTACTGCATGATCATCGGACGCTGCTACAGTAACAGCTCAGGGTCCAATGCTCAGGCCTCGGCGTGTCCGATGATCAATGGACGCGTCCGATGCCCTGCGCCCGATGCCCACTCAAAAACACCTGAACTGACACGTGTCACCGGAGCGTCCGATGCTATAAACAGCAGCGTCCGATGCTCCCGTGACCAGAGTCCGATGCCCCCGAAAACCAAACTGGCTAGGGTTCCAAGAACCCAAGAGTAATAAATACAAACCAAGCCGACAAGATGAGGGAACCAAGTGCTCAAGTCGTAAATCGAAGCTTCTCACTCTCTAATCTCACTTCCCTAGCTCAAATCTTGCAAGGGAATGAATCTTGGAGCAAAGAGGGATAGAGAGGGGAGGAGTCAATGCTTGGGAGGCTCTTTGTCAGCTGGTAGGTCGCAATGAATGTGTGAAGTAAGTGGCTAACCGTTAGAAGTGGAGTCAGTGGCTAACCTTCTTCATTTTTTACAATCCCGTTTAATTTCCCCTATTACGACTAATTGCTGCATTGATTCACAAGGTCAACCCCACCGGGCAGCCACACCATTTTTTCTAGGTGAACAGTAAACACCATAGTTATCGGTCGGTGCCACACCAACACCCCCTCGATCACACCCGGGGACTTCAGATTTTTGTCCTCATCCTCGGGACTTTGTCATCAATTTTAATTTTTGCGTTATTATATTTTCTTTGACCCTGCTACAAGAACCATACTGCTTCTTACAGCAGGCTTGGGGACTAAGTCGATACACTTCACCTGTCGGTGAATGTATTTTTTTTCCTTTTTTCCTTTACAGCCCAACCCGGACTGACATGGACTTCCACTGGGACCTCGTCGACCCCTACAGTCTGGTCGAGCTCCAAGTGGATACACTTCACCAAAAGAAGGATCTTCAAATTTTTTCTTGCAGCACTTCGCATCCTATTGGCGACGACGCTGAACACTCCACGCGGCTGCACCACGGCTTCGACTACTACTTCCACGACATCAACAATCAGTCTAACATGGTCGGGAGTTGTTAACACCAGATTTTCGCACGCACGGAAGTATGACAGATGGGTCCAGCCAGCAGGGAAGAGAAGGATTCGGTGGGCATTCGGAAGGCTGTTTGATCCTTAAGACTTTCGGTGAGTACTTGTGCGGTCGGCTATTTCGTGAAGCAGTGGCCCCATTCGGGAGATGAATGATGCAGGTAAAGCCAGCTTGCACTGGAAGATACGTGAAGATGGAAGACGCCGAAAGGTTTAGGAATATGATTTATATTTTTCCTTATTTTAAGTCGTAATCGTCTAGGATTCGTGTTTCGTCCAGGGTATAAGTATAAGCCCTCGACCATTGTAAAGCTGTTCACAACCATATCAATACAACCGGCCCCGTGCCATATTCGAGTCCCTAAAGTCATGTCGTCGAGTTCTTCGAGAGGAAACATCGATCCGTCGACCTCCGTAAGTACCGGCAACCTTGTTATCATGTCTAGTATCATGCGGTGGATTTAGATATGATGCAAGTAGTCTCGTATGTTAAGCTTAGTATCGTGCGGCGGATTTAAGCTTATGACGGGAAGTTTTTGCTTGTGCCTTGTATCGTGCGGCGGATTAAGACATGAGTAAAAATAGTTATCGGCTCTATTAAATTTGGCAGATCTAGTAGATTCATTAAGTTATCATGTGTTATGTGTTTAATTCCTGTAACACTCTTTTGCCCAATCTAGATTGATTTCTATTCGGCCTTGTTTCACAAGTTTACTTGTGCTTTGCTAATCATAAGACCATGATGGCCGGATCAGTTCTCAATCTAGGTTGTTACATGTTGTGGGTTCATACATGTCGATCATGTTTATGCTTTGATAGAACTGGGTGTCGTGCGGCAGATACAGGTTTTAGATCAGTTTGATCATGTGTGTTTGTATGTTTCCTTCCTCATGGACCCCAACTCGGCTAGTTTGCCGATTTTGGTTAAGCTCACACGAGCAATGAGCTCTTATAGATCTGTACAAATACATGCATGCTTTTAGCTTGTTATAATTAGATTGTATCATGCGGTGGATTAATCTAATTATAAGAAGTGGTATAGACTTATAGCAAGTGGTATCATGCAGTGGATTAGCTTTGCTTAAGTTTATGCTTGACGGGTTTATGAAGACTAAACGTGCGGCAGATTAGTTGAATTAGCCTATGCATGTGTTATTTGGATAGATCTATTCTTGCAAGTTGCCTGTTTATAATATCTTTGATTCATTCAAGCATGTCTTTCTTTTGCATTCGGCAGTTAATATGCTTCACACACTCTATTCTCATACTTGCCGAATAGCTTTGTAAACATGCTCTGACAGACAGCTTCTGTAGTTGTGTGCCGTCGCGATTGGCTTTCGAAGCCGTACATATGGAACTGTCTGGTTTTACCCAGCACGTTCCAGAGGTATTCTCACGTTTTATCCCTTGTTGGTTTTCAGGTCAAACCGACTGGCACGTCTCCGGATTCAGCACACTCCGGGCACCCGATTGAAGCTAGCCTCGTTCGGCTTGCTGTGTGTCTTGGCGCAAGGTGTCACTTTTTGCGTCAACACATTTTTTGGCACGCCCAGTGGGACCACTTCATTTCAGGATGCCTGAGATCAGCGAGGATCAGACCTTCGATGTGACCACGGACGAATTGCCGCCAGAGTCAAAGGATTTGGTGCAACGGGTTTGTGATGAATTCCAGCGCAGATGCTTGGAGACATTCTTCAAGAATAAAAGTGGCAAGGTCTATCAGAAGCAGACATTCCCGAAGGTTGTTCCTCATCACCAACCTGAGCTTCCCAACGGTGGTGAAGAAGAAGCTATCCAGAAGATGACTGAAATAATGCACAAGGTTGTATCAGGAGCCGTGACTAATCATCAGTCGGCTTTCTTAAACACTTTTCGTGCTATTATGGTCAATACTTTCGGTCCAAACGCAGATAAGTGCTTTGAAGAAGCTGCTGGTCCGATGCAAGGACCATTGTTGTTTCAAGTACCTCAACGTCGGAGAGTTGCCGAGAACAGTGGAGCTGGCCCAAGCACAGGTGGAGTGGTTTCTCAGGAGACGCAACAACCTCCCCAGACCTATGGTCAGCTCACGTTCGGTACAACGGGGAATGTCCCACAATCTGCTTCTAGAGTGTCTCCTGTGGCGAATAGGATACAGAGATATATGTTTGGAGATGGGTATCGGGAGTTTATGGACTATAACTCGATCAATGCTCTTCCGAATCCAGGCTACAGGAGTTCGGTAGGACCACATACTGGGGGGCAAGCACAAACAACTCCTGATTCAAGTGTTGATCTCATCATGCACAAGATGGCTGATATGATGCAAAATCAGTTTGGCCTAAAGCCAAAGAATCAGACATATGCTTACAAGTCTCCCTACCCTGAATGGTACAATCGGGTGGCTCTTCCTCCAAGAGTAAAACCTCCCACTGATTTCACCAAGTTTTTGGGTCAGGATGATACCAGTACTATAGAGCACATCAGCCGATACTTGATGCAACTTGGGGAAGCGTCTACAGATGAAGCTTGGAGGATTCGGTATTTCCCACTGTCGCTGATAGGACCAGCCTTATCCTGGTTTGCTTCTCTGCCGGCGAATTCTATCAATACATGGGCAGAGTTAGAGCAGAAGTTCCATTCATACTTCTTTACCGGAACCAGTGAAAAGAAGTTGGTTGATCTTATGAGCCTAAGGATGAAGCCCGGTGAAACGCCGCAAGAGTATTTGCGCCGATTCAGGGAAACCAAAAATCTCTGCTATTCCTTGAATTTGTTGGATGACCTGCGGATACATGGGTGTATGTCGAGTCTCTGAGTGATGAGTGATTGTCAACTGGGATGATGCGCATGTTCTTTGGCTTGTTTTGTGCAGGTGTCGAGCACGGATACAGTGATCAGAGGCAAGGTGAAGGTCAAGTAGAGACATGCCGTGCCGATGGACCGAGAGTGGTGAAGGGCGGACGTGAGGCTTGGACTGAGGGACCGGTGGCCCGAGGATCAGCTGTGGTGGCTGGCAGCCTGGGACAGCGACGAGCGAAGACTTGCGGTCATGTGTTGCCTAAGTCGTGGACTTGGGGACACGTGTCGGTGGATGGGGTGCACGGGAGGTGCATCCCCTCTACGGCGTCGGTTTGGTGGTAGAGCCAGAGAAAAACCATCGGGTGGACGGTTTCCAGGTTTGGGCCTCAAAACCTGGGTGCTGAGGGTTTCCGAGTTTGGCCACAAAACTCAGGCTGAGGACGGTTTCCAGGTTTGGGCCTCAAAACCTGGGCGCTGCGGGTTTGCTGAGTTTGGGCCTCAAAACTCAGATGCTGGTGGGCTGGTTTCCCGGTTTGGGCCTCAAAACCGGGGGTTGGCTAGAAAGGCTGGTTTCCCGGTTTGGGCCACAAAACCGGGGGTGCGACGTCTAGGAAAAGGACGCGGAGCGGTGGCGGCACGTGGCGGCAATCGGGAGGTTGCGTCGAGGCAACGCTACGAGTTGTGCGGGCGTGGCCGTCGGATCCACCTACCATCGAGTTGGTCCAGAATAACCTTAGGGTTTAGCTGGTTCGCTCTGTAAGTAGTTAGGGGTAGAGTGGGAATTAGGAATAGTTAGAATTAGGATAAGTAGGGGGAGACACCCACCTCCCCATCCATCTCAGTCATTTGCTCTTTTGCTTCTAGGTTTTCCTGCTCTCCCACTCCCCTGCTGTAGCGAACCTGAGATCCACAGAGAAGAGAACAATACCTCTGTGTTCATGAGATTTTGAGGAAGTGAGGCCGTATCCTCACTGTTGTAGCGTGCGGTAGCCACACGGTTGCAATTCATGGTTGTGATTCGCGTTTCGTTCGTGTTCTTCGCGGAATCCTTTTCTCCACGTTTTTTCCCGTCGCTTGATCTCTTTGCTCGGTTCATCTTTTGCAAATCCGTTTGAACCAGGTTGTTCTAGATCGTGAGGCACTTCTTTCCACCGAAGGAATTCACCTCTAACCTCACGGTCTAGGAGATCGATCGATTTTAGTTTCGGATCAAGTTTTTCTCCCTTCCCCCGAAATTCTTCGATTCATCGATTTGGAGATAGGTTCGAGCCATGATCTCTTAGAGATAGCTCACTATACTCCTTGTGACTCTCCTCACCAAGTTTGATCCCTAGAGGATTTGTTTTGGGTGAGATCGAGTTGAATCGGTGGGCGAACAGTTCACTGTCGGGGTGACCGGACGCTGATTCGTAACGACCGGACGCTAGGGCAGTGCGTCCGGTGGTTGAACACTCTCTGTGTTCATTTCGGTTTTGACCGGACGCTTGACTGACACACTGACTGGACGCAACACCGGTACTGTTCATCTGCGTTTGTCTTTGTGACCGGACGCTTGTCCCTTGACCGGACGCTCCTCTTCAGTGAGTCCGGTCAGGAACAGAGAGCTCCGAAAACGGTATTCACGTGACCGGACGCGTCCAGTGCCTATTGACCGGACGCAGGCCAGAGTCCGGTCAGTACTGGTTTTCGCAGTTTCGTCCGCAGCTTGTCCATTCGTTGTCGGATTTGGTTTCCGTCTTTTGCGTTGGCTTTCTAGAGTTGTGTAGTGTTCCGCTGTGCTTCACGGAGGCATCCACCCTACATCTAGGGTCGTGGACACTTGCAAGCTCTAAGTTTGCTCTTGGGGTTGATTCTCGGGACAGTGGCAACAAGTTTCCGAAAGGAAAATTTGAAGCTCCCATTCACCCCCCCCCCCCCCCTCTGGTCGCTTTCTGGTAGCATTCTCAGTCCTTCAATTGGTATCGGAGCAGGTTAAGGATCTTCCACCTTAGCCGGTTCCAGATCCACAGAAGGCGACATGGATCGCGGCGTGGGCAAACTGCCGTTCTTCGATGGGACGAACTATGTGTATTGGAAGATACGCATGTCGGCTTTTCTGCAGAGTATGGGTGCTTCCATTTGGGATATTTGCAACTCTGCTGATTATGTGGTCTTGGCTACTCGTGTGACTCAGCGTCAGATCGATGATCACGATGCCAATAGACGAGCCCGTAATGCTATTTTCTCATGCTTGAGCATGACGGAGTTTGATCGCGTTTCTCACCTCGCTACGGCTCGGGAGATTTGGGCATCCCTCATGCATTTCCATGAGGGAACCTCTCAAGTCAAAACCCGTCTCTACGAGTCGCACAAGCGAGAGTATGAGAACTTTTGACATATGCCTGGAGAGAGCATAGAGAGTTTATTCGCTCGCTTTCAGGTTATTGTCAACAGGATGAGGGCTAACAAGGAGCTGTTGCCTTTCGACGATCATGAGAGAGCTTTGAAGCTACTCCATACTCTTGATCGGTCGGTGTGGGATTCCAAGGTTCAGGCGATCATCGAATCGCCTAACTATGAGACCCTCACGTGCGACGAGCTCTTCAGTAAGCTCAAGTCCAGTGAGATCGATGCCATGGCGAGGGCTTCTTATGAAAATCCTTCTGGCCCGTCGATGGCTTTGCTTTCTGGCTCTTCTGCTAACCCCTCTGGAAGTTTTGCGCTTTCCACTCTTCTTTCTGTCACAGAGGAGCAGTTGGAGTTCTTTGGGGATGACGAGTTGGCTTTGCTAGCCAACCGGTTCTCGCGGTTCCACAACAACCGCATGAACCGTCGCCGCGGAGGAGGATGCTCAGGATGCTATGAGTGCGGCGACCCCAATCACTTCATCGTCAATTGCCCGAAGAAGAACAAGCAGACCTTCGGCAAGGCGGACTATGGGCACAAGTACGACTCTGGCAAGCGCAAGGAGAAGTACGTCCCCGCGAAGCACAAGCGGAAGGGCGGCTTCGACAAGGAGTACATCAAGACCAAGTACTTGGAGAAGGCCCAGGCTGAGCAACGCACGTTCTTCGCCACGCTCAGCGACGTCGACGACTCGGATGACGACTCCGCGGCCTCCAGCGATGACGAGTCCGAGAAGAAGAAGAGGATCGAGGACAAGCTGAACGGCCTCTGCTTCTTCGCCGACGACGACGGCTTTTGCACCATGGCCCTCGATGGCGAGCTGGAGACTCCTCGGAACGACGACGACGACGACGACACCTCCCAGGTATCTCTGACCCACGACGAGCTTTCCGCTGATGTCGAGAAACTTACTGCCGCACTTCTTAGTCAAGATAAGCTGCTTAGGCGTGCCGCTAGAGAGCGCAAGGAGTTTAGGCAGAAGTGGGAGGATACGGTGAAGGAACTTGATTCTGTCAAGTCCACCGTGGTTGTTACTGATGAGGAGGAGTGTGAGATGTGCACCACTGTAACACCCTGATTTTTAAATAAATAAAATAAATTAGAATTTAATAAAAAAATGGCCAAAACCTTAGATGGAGGAAAAATTCTAGCCAGTTGTTTGTTGCATTCATGTCGTTGCAAAATTTTATTGGGTGAAAAATAATTTATTAACCCGAGTAGGGCGAATCAGTTTTATTCTATTTAGTAAATAAATAAAAGTTTAGGAAAAATTTATAAATTCAAAATCAAATTTTATTTCCAAAACCTAGGGAAAATCTTTTGAAAAGTTTGCAACTTAGCATTTGATTTCAAAACTGGTTTTGAATTTGATTTCAAAAGACTTTGCAAAAGATTTGAAAAGAAAAGGAAAAATGCAAAGGCTTTTCCTCATCTCCCTTTCAGCCCACCTCCCTCCAGCCCAACTCTCCCTCACTCGCTCGCGGCCCGCACTCCCTCCCCGGCCGCATTCCCTCTCCGCTGGCCTGCTACCACCTGGGCCAAGTCCCGCTTCTTCCCCATCACCGCAGCGCCGGCCCGCTCCCCAACTCCTCCACGCGGCCCAGCTCCCGCCGAGCCCGCGCCCCGCTCGCTCCAGGTCGCTCCACTTCCGGCCCGAAGCCACGCCGTGTCGTCCCTCACCCTCTCACTGTATGGCGGCCCCGCGGCCAGTGCCACCGACAGGTGAGGTCCACTTGTCAGGGTCCCTCCTCCACCTCCAGCGCTCACCCCTCCCCTGTTTCCGTTGCGCGCCGGCCGCGACCGAGAACCCGCGCAGCAGCTTCGTCCGATCCCTCCGCTTCGATCCGTAACTATCGGATTGGCGCCGCCGCCACCCCATACCCTCTGCCTACAAGAAAACCCCAAACCAGCCCCACGCCATAGCACCGTTATCGCCATTGCGGACAACAGCAGAGCTCCGAATCCCCCCCCCCCCCCTCTAGTCTGTTCCAGGCGCCACGAACACCGCCGTTGGCACCGTCGGGTTACGTCGCCACCGCTGCGCCACTTCTCCGAGCTCTCCTCCTCCATCTGGTGCACACAGCAGCACCACCACCGCACGGAGCTACCCCGCTGCCTCCTTCCTGTCGCGGACCGTCTACGGGATCTCACAGGCGTCGCCGACCCCTCCACTGGACTCGTGGTGAGCTCCCCTACCTCCTAGACCCTTTTGTTTAGTCCCTACCGCACCCTAGGGCACCCCGAGCATCACCAGCAATGGCGCCGCCGTGAAGGCCCTAGCGCCGCTGCGTCCCTGGCGCCGGCGACGAATGCCTCTCCCTCCCTCTCGCCCTGGCCGTCCGATCTGAATAGAACGGCTTGGATTAGATTTCAACCCCGAATGGGTATGGACCGGGCACACCGGCCCGTGGACTCGATCCAGTCTCGCCACGTCAGTAGGTCTACGTGCCACGCAGTACACCGATCCAATCATAGCACGCCACCTGGTGCCACGCGGCCGCCACACAAGCAATGCCGCCCGGCCATGACGCCGCCGCCAGCTGGGCGCCACCGCCTCCTTCCCGAGCTCGCTCTGGCCGTCAGATCTCAGCCGGACGGACGAGATTAGATTAAAGAGCGAAGGGGTATAGACCCGGTCCATGGCCCCGTGAACCAGGCCCACGGCGCTATCGCGCCCGTGCCCACGGCACAGTCATGCACCACAACCACCCAGCACGCGACACGTGGCGCCCACCGCCTGCAGATCCGGCCGCCGCGGTTGTTTTGCATGAACACCCCTCAGTTTTCCTCTAACAAACCCGCACTCCACCCGTTGTTCACTGAGTCTTGTAAACCTTTCGGTTTCGCCCCTGTTCTTCCGAGGAATTGAGGCCGGGTCCAGCCGCAGTTCCCTTTTTCAGTTTTTATTAATTTAAATTTCGAAAACGAGTTTACTCTATTTATAGTTTTGCCATCAAACTTCGAAACCCCATAACTTGCTCATTTTAACTCCGATTTGACCCGTTCAACTTGCGTTAGATTCGTCTCGTCGAGCTCTACGCAGTAGATCTATTTATGTTCTGTTTTCATAATGTTGCTGTACTGTTATTTATTTGTCTTGTTTGGGCCATGTTTGATGTTTGATCCAGCGAGCGCGATCTACGCGGAACCCCAGAATCCAGCCTTCACCTCCGTTGATTCGACCCAGTCCGAAGGCAAGTGTCCTTGCTCATATTGCTCCCGTATTTATTTTATTTTGAGTTAGAGTAGTTAGATCCAGTAGTTGCATGCAGTGTCTTAATACTGAATCCCATGTTAAGGTTTATTAGAACTTGTTTGTATTATCCTTGTCGCCTGTTTTGGGATGTGTTGGGTAGAAGTCATGCTTAGCCCTGCTGTCTTGGGATGGGATGGTGGTTTAATAATAATCTTGATTAATGATCTATGGAATATTTTGGGCTGGTAATGTTGTAGTACGGTGAGTAGGTATATCCGGCAGGATGGACCGTATTGGTGGTTTTGTGTCGTGGGACTCGGCAGCTGCTTATCCTGCCTGGATCCCTAGGACCCGGTTCTTGGACAAGTAACCCGGCTTAACAGCGCAACCATGAGATCTGGATGGGCTGGACCTGGCTAATTAATTAGTTTCCTTCAAGTTATGCTACACGGGGTTTGTTTAGTGGCTCAAGAGGGGGTCCCTGGGGTCGCTGACTTATGTACGGGGATGAAACCTTAGAGTACGTGTAACACAGGCTTGGAGGGGCTTTGTAAAGGCCTTGCAGTGCAACCCGCTATGCACCTTGGTAGTGTTTAGCGTGACGGGTAATGCACGACTCATGGGTAACGATGTGCAACCTCTGCAGAGTGTAAAACTGATATATCAGCCGTGCTCACGGTCATGAGCGGCTTGGACTTCTTCGAGATTAGTTGGCTACTGGTTGGTTTTGGGTTCGGGTCATCTGATGGACTTCAGGTGTGGTTTGCCTGATGGACTTCAGGTGTGGGTTTTGCTTGGTGTGACTCCAAGTGCGGTTGCTTGGTGGACTCCAAGTGTTGTTTGCTCGGTGTGACTCCGAGTGTGGTTTGCTCGGTGCGACTCCGAGTGCGGTTACTGTTACTGTTGGAGACTGTGGTTATAACCTAGTAAATAGGTGCATAGGTTTAATAGGATTAATAGGATGTGTTGCTTTAGGCGCTTGAGTCAAACAGAGTTAGCCTACCTTTGTTAATGGCCTCATAAGCATATATTTCCTACACTTGCGGAGTACATTTCGGTGTACTCACCCTTCCCCTTTGTCCCCCCTGCTACCCCACCCAGACGCTGGAGACTACGCGTACGAGGAGCCAGAGTATCCAGAAGACGGAGGCTATGACCCTGACGACCTGTACTAGGATGGCGCTACCCCCGGTCGACCTTCCTGTGGAGATGGAGTCCAGATCTTCCGCATCTTCGTCAGAGTTTACCTTAGAGTTAGTTTCATGAGAGTCTGTACTTTTCTTTCAGACCCGAGGGTCATTTATGTAATAAAGTTCGTTATTATTAAAAGCATTGTTTTGATATTTACTATGATGTGGATATATGTATGAAAATTGATCCTGGCATACATATATTGTGCTCCAATTTTGTTCTTAAAATTGGGGTGTCACAGAGTGGTATCAAAGCTGTGTTGACCGTAGGACGCTACCCTAGTCAGGTCGTGTTTGTTACAAAACTATCTTTAAAAGCCTGGCCCTTTTTCCCACTTCTGTAGACCATTTCTCTGCTGAAAATTCAAACTCTGTTTCAAAGTAGGTCCTCCAAATCCTAGGATGCCCACCATAATTGTTTGATGTCGTAGCACGTTGTTTGACATGTACTTGTGCATATGTTTTGATTTGGCTCTTTGTAATGATTGTTGGTGTGTTGCGACTGTCAGGTTGCAACGACATCATTTGTTAAAAGTTTTATTAATAAAATTAACTAACTTGGGGTCTTTCTCTCTCCCATCTCAACCCTCTATTCACCAATATCAGTTGATGGATCTACGACAATGGGAAGACTGCAACTTGAGCGACGAGGCTTATCGACTCTTTCAGATAACACCTTACCGAGGCAAGAAGGACAAGTATCGAAAGTATGTTGCGAACTCTTCTCGTTCAAGAGCTACACCTCAAGCACAAGTCCAGAAGCCCCCTGAGGTCCCACATGCAAGCTCAAGTGAAGCTCCTCCTCAACTCCACCAAACAGAAGCACCTCCTCAAGCTCCACCAGAAGACAATCAAGTGATATCTACCCGAAGAGATATCAAGGCAAAAGGACTTTGTTTCTACTGCAAGCAAGCTGGACACTTCATCAGCAAATGCCCGAAGAAGCGTGAGGATCGCAAAGGTCGAGCCAAGAGGAAAGCTCAAGGACAACCCCTCGAAACCAAAGATGCCAATCGGGTGATGAACAAGAAAAAAACGTCAAACGCCCAAAGTTCCATGGTATGTCCCACGAGCTCCCCACCCACCTTTCTTTCTAGCCCGAATCTCGGGACGAGATTCCAGTTAAGGGGGTAAGTTTGTAACACCCTAATTTTTAAATAAATAAAATAAATTAGAATTTAAAAAGAAAATGGCCAAAACCTTAGATGGAGGAAAAATTCTAGCCAGTTGTTTGTTGCATTCATGTCGTTGCAAAATTTTATTGGGTGAAAAATAATTTATTAACCCGAGTAGGGCGAATCAGTTTTATTCTATTTAGTAAATAAATAAAGTTTAGGAACAATTTATAAATTCGAAATCAAATTTATTTCCAAAACCTAGGGAAATCTTTTGAAAAGTTTTGCAACTTAGCGTTTGATTTCAAACTGGTTTTGAATTTTGATTTCAAAAGACTTTGAAAAGATTTGAAAAAGAAAGAGGAAAAATGCAAAGGCTTTTCCTCATCTCCCTTTCAGCCCACCTCCCTCCAGCCCAACTCTCCCTCACTCGCTCGCGCCCGCACTCCCTCCCCAGCCGCATTCCCTCTCCGCTGGCCTGCTACCACCTGGGCCAGTCCCGCTTCTTCCCCCATCACCGCAGCGCCGGCCCGCTCCCTAACTCCTCGCGCGGCCCCTCCCGCCGAGCCCGCGCCCCGCTCGCTCCAGGTCGCTCCGCTTCCGGCCCGAAGCCACGCCGCGTCGTCCCTCACCCTCTCACTGTATGGCGGCCCCGCGGCCAGTGCCACCGACAGGTGAGGTCCACTTGTCAGGGTCCCTCCTCCACCTCCAGCGCTCACCCCTCCCCTGTTTCCGTTGCGCACCGGCCGCGACCGAGAACCCGCGCAGCAGCTTCGTCCGATCCCTCCGCTTCGATCCTTAACTATCGGATTGGCGCCGCCGCCACCCCATACCTCTGCCTACAAGAAAACCCCAAACCAGCCCCACGCCATAGCACCGTTATCGCCATTGCGGACAACGGCAGAGCTCCGAATCCCCCCCCTCCAGTCTGTTCCAGGCGCCACGAACACCCGCCGTTGGCACCGTCGGGTTACGTCGCCACCGCTGCGCCACTTCTCCGAGCTCTCCTCCTCCATCTGGTGCACACAGCAGCACCACCACCGCACGAGCTACCCCGCTGCCTCCTTCCTGTCGCGGACCGTCTACGGGATCTCACAGGCGTCGCCGACCCCTCCACTGGACTCGTGGTGAGCTCCCCTACCTCCTAGACCCTTTTGTTTAGTCCCTACCGCACCCTAGGGCACCCCGAGCATCACCAGCAATGGCGCCGCCGTGAAGGCCCTAGCGCCGCTGCGTCCCTGGCGCCGGCGACGAATGCCTCTCCCTCCCTCTCGCCCTGGCCGTCCGATCTGAATAGAACGGCTTGGATTAGATTTCAACCCCGAATGGTATGGACCGGGCA
Source organism: Coix lacryma-jobi var. lacryma-jobi (assembly GCA_009763385.1). Taxonomy (NCBI): domain Eukaryota; kingdom Viridiplantae; phylum Streptophyta; class Magnoliopsida; order Poales; family Poaceae; genus Coix; species Coix lacryma-jobi. The sequence goes on from CM019826.1 coordinate 34,717,414, forward strand.
CACCGGCCCGTGGACTCGATCCAGTCTCGCCACGTCAGTAGGTCTACGTGCCACGCAGTACACACCGATCCATCATAGCACGCCACCTGGTGCCACGCGGCCGCCACACAAGCAATGCCGCCGGCCATGACGCCGCCGCCAGCTGGCGCCACCGCCTCCTTCCCGAGCTCGCTCTGGCCGTCAGATCTCAGCCGGACGGACGAGATTAGATTAAAGAGCGAAGGGGTATAGACCCGGCCCATGGCCCCGTGAACCAGGCCCACGGCGCTATCGCGCCCGTGCCCACGGCACAGTCATGCACCACAACCACCCAGCACGCGACACGTGGCGCCCACCGCCTGCAGATCCGGCCGCCGCGGTTGTTTTGCATGAACACCCCTCAGTTTTCCTCTAATAAACCCGCACTCCACCCATTGTTCACTGAGTCTTGTAAACCCTTCGGTTTCGCCCCTGTTCTTCCGAGGAATTGAGGCCGGGTCCAGCCGCAGTTCCCTTTTTCAGTTTTTATTTATTTAAATTGCGAAAACGAGTTCACTCTATTTATAGTTTTGCCATCAAACTTCGAAACCCCATAACTTGCTCATTTTAACTCCGATTTGACCCGTTCAACTTGCGTTAGATTCGTCTCGTCGAGATCTACGCAGTAGATCTATTTATGTTCTGTTTTCATAATGTTGCTGTACTGTTATTATTTGTCTTGTTTGGCCATGTTTGATGTTTGATCCAGCGAGCGCGATCTACGCGGAACCCCAGAATCCAGCCTTCGCCTCCGTTGATTCGACCCAGTCCGAAGGCAAGTGTCCTTGCTCATATTGCTCCCGTATTTATTTATTTTGAGTTAGAGTAGTTAGATCCAGTAGTTGCATGCAGTGTCTTAATACTGAATCCCATGTTAAGGTTTATTAGAACTTGTTTGTATTATCCTTGTCGCCTGTTTTGGGATGTGTTGGGTAGAAGTCATGCTTAGCCCTGCTGTCTTGGGATGGGATGGTGGTTTAATAATAATCTTGATTAATGATCTATGGAATATTTTGGGCTGGTAATGTTGTAGTATGATGAGTAAGTATATCCGACAGGATGGACCGTATTGGTGGTTTTGTGCCGTGGGACTCGGCAGCTGCTTTTGGTTTTTGGTTCTGGGCTTGTGCTAGATTATCCTGCCTGGATCCCTAGGACCCGGTTCTTGGACAAGTAACCCGGCTTAACAGCGCAACCATGAGATCTGGATGGGCTGGACCTGGCTAATTAATTAGTTTCCTTCAAGTTATGCTACACGGGGTTTGTTTAGTGGCTCAAGAGGGGGTCCCTGGGGTCGCTGACTTATGTACGGGGATGAAACCTTAGAGTACGTGTAACACAGGCTTGGAGGGGCATTGTAAAGGCCTTGCAGTGCAACCCGCTATGCACCTTGGTAGTGTTTAGCGTGACGGGTAATGCATGACTCATGGGTAACAATGTGCAACCTCTGCAGAGTGTAAAACTGATATATCAGCCGTGCTCACGTCACGAGCGGCTTGGACTTCTTCGAGATTAGTTGGTTACTGGTTGGTTTTGGGTTCGGGTCATCTGATGGACTTCAGGTGTGGTTTGCCTGATGGACTTTAGGTGTGGGTTTTGCTTGGTGTGACTCCAAGTGCGGTTGCTTGGTGGACTCCAAGTGTTGTTTGCTCGGTGTGACTCCGAGTGTGGTTTGCTCGGTGCGACTCCGAGTGTGGTTACTGTTACTATTGGAGACTGTGGTTATAACCTAGTAAATAGGTGCATAGGTTTAATAGGATTAATAGGATGTGTTGCTTTAGGTGCTTGAGTCAAACAGAGTCAGCCTACCTTTGTTAATGGCCTCATAAGCATATATTTCCTACACTTGCGGAGTACATTTCGATGTACTCACCCTTCCCCTTTGTCCCCCCTGCTACCCCACCCAGACGCTGGAGACTACGCGTACGAGGAGCCGGAGTATCCAGAAGACGGAGGCTACGACCCTGACGACCTGTACTAGGATGGCGCTACCCCCGGTCGACCTTCCTGTGGAGATGGAGTCCATATCTTCTGCATCTTCGTCAGAGTTTACCTTAGAGTTAGTTTCATGAGAGTCTGTACTTTTCTTTCAGACCCGAGGGTCATTTATGTAATAAAGTTCGTTATTATTAAAAGCATTGTTTTGATATTTACTATGATGTGGATATATGTATGAAAATTGATCCTGGCATACATATATTGTGCTCCAATTTTATTCTTAAAATTGGGGTGTCACAACCACACACATGACTAACCTTCTCACTTTAAGGAGCAAGTATGTTGTGTTGGTAGGAGAGGTGGATGAGCTCCGTACTAGACCCTTGTTGTTGGGTGCGTGCAAGACCTGTCCAGGCTTGCAATCTGAGTTGGCAGAGAAGAATGCCAAGATTGTGTCTCTTGAAGAGGCCAACTCAGGTAGCACATGTGTGGCTAGGTGCGTTCTTTGTGAAGGTTTGGAGATGGAGATCGCTAATGTGAAGCATGACAAGATGCAAACCGAGGAGGAAAACACATACCTTCGGACCATCTTGTCATAGGTATCTAGCGGTGAGCCACAGCTCGGGATGATGATCTCCCAATTTAAGCGAGCTGCTGGAGGTCCTGGTGTAGGCTTTGCTCCGGGCGTTGATGTTTCAGCTTTTGGAAGATTGGAGAGTCGAGTGGTTTGAACCCGAGTGAGAAGCCCAACTCCACCACTCCTCCCAAACTTACCAAGCTTCCACCCAAAGAGCCTCTCAAGCCTAACACCAAGGATGGGGTCTTTGTTGAGCCTCCAAGAGCTCCACCCAAGAACCAAGTGTGGCATCCCAAACCCAACCACCTCAAGAACAAGCTGGACACCATGCCACCCATCCAGGAGGAGCTTATGCCACAGAAGGGCAAAGTGATCCACACCCACCACCGTGAGTACCAACAACCCCCTATGAGAGCGGTGAGGTACCATTGTGAGCATTGTGGGAGAGATGGACACTTGAGTGAGTTCTGCTTTCGGCGCAAGAGAGAGGCGCGCCGTGCTAGGGAGATGAACAATGCGGACATGTACCATCCTCTCCATGATGTACATGCGCCAAATGTTCAGAGACGTGCTGCTAGGCCCAGAGGTCCAGAACCTCAAGTTCCCAGGCCTAGGCAGAGGAGAGCTCCGAGGAGAGATGCTAGGCCTAGAGCAGTGCCTCAAGTTCCTAGGCCTAGGCCTCGTAGAGAGCGTGCCCGGCGGGAGCCTCCTATTGTAGGCTATGGACCCCGTGGCGGTGGCTTTGTAGTTGAGCGCTTTCCCCCATCGCGTTTTGAGTATCGCGATGGACGCTCCTCCCTTAGCGGACCACGTCTTTCTAAACGTGGTGATCGCTTCCTCCGTAGGTGTGCTAGGAATGGTTTTTCTGCTAACCGTTCTTTTGAGCAGCCGGCCCAACACTGGTATTCTCCTTATTTCACTAACCCCAATGTTGGCCCGTCTGCTCACCCTATGTCTTTTTATTGATGTAGGTAAAACGATTGGAGAACGTTTGGTTGGTAGATTCCGGGTGTTCGAGGCACATGACCGGAAACGCCAAGTGGTTCTCCAGTTTTAGTCCGGTCGCCGGAAAGGAGTATATCACCTTCGGCGACAACAGCAAAGGTAAGGTGCTGTCTCGTGGGTCGGTGCGAGTTAATGAGCACTTTGTGTTGCGCGATGTTGCTCTTATTTCTAACTTGCATTTTAACCTTCTTTCTGTTTTGCAACTTTTCGATGATGACTATGAGATTCGTTTTAAACCGAATCTCAGTCGCATTTTGGATCCTCAGGGCAATCTTGTATGTGTGATTTCGCCCTTTGGAAAAGTCTTTCGTGCGGATTTCTCGGAAATTTCTCGTTGTCTTTTGGCTGGACCTTCCACCTCTGATCTTTGGAAGTGGCATAGGAGACTTGGTCACCTGAGCTTCGACTTGCTTGCAAGACTTAGTTCACTTGGCTTAATCCGAGGATTGCCCAAGTTGTCCATGGAGAAGAATCTTGTTTGCCATTCTTGTAGACATGGGAAGATGGTTGCCGCTCCCCACCATCCAGTGACTCAGGTCATGACCAAGCGCCCTGGAGAGCTTTTACACATGGACCTTGTTGGTCCGGCTCGGGTGAGCTCGGTTGGGGGGAAGTGGTATGTGCTTGTTGTTGTTGACGACTTTTCGAGATATTCGTGGGTCTTCTTTTTAGTTGAGAAGACCGAGACTTTCTCCTTTGCTCGCAATCTGATTTTGCATCTTCAGAATGAGTTCCCTTTGAACTCAATGCGAGCAATTCGGAGTGATAATGGTTCCGAATTCAAGAATTCGGATTTTGAGAAGTTTTTGTAACTCTTTGGGTTTGGAGCATTAGTTTTTTCTTCCCCTACACACCGCCATAGAATGGTGTTGTGGAGAGGAAGAATCGGACCCTTGTGGAGATGGCCAGGACGATGCTCGATGAGCATAGGACTCCTAGGCGGTATTGGGCCGAAGCTATGAACACTGCATGCTACATTTCCAATCGCATTTTTCTGAGAGCTTTCTTGAAAAAGACTTCTTATGAGTTGCGTTTTGGTAGACACCCAAGGTGAGTTATTTTAGAGTTTTTGGTTGCCACTGTTTTATACTTAAGAAAGGCAACCTGGACAAATTGAGTCTCGCTCTTCCGACGGTGTGTTTTTTGGGTTATGGCACTCACACTCGAGCTTATCGTGTACTTAACGTTGACACTAACCGAGTCATGGAGACATCCGATGTCACCTTCGATGAGACCATGGTTTGTCCCTCTTCTCGTTTTGAGCGTGCAGGTGATCATGGGTGTGGCGAGCCTCTTTTCGATGATGAAGAAGAAGGTGCTGAAGGCATGGATGACCCAGCACCTCCTCCTCCACCTGCTGTACCGCAAGGAGCGGCTTCGACGACGACTCACGGCCCCGACACGTCTTCTTCATGGGGGCCGTGGGATCCGCCACCTCGAGCGGTACCCTTTGTACCCGAGGAGGCACCAGCTGCTGTTGAGGAGGAGGCCACTTCAGCAAGGGAGGCACCATGACACATTCAGCGCCAGCACCCCCCTCAACAGATGATCGGCAGCATCGACGAACGCGTCACCCGGTCAAGGCCAATCTCTCACTTTGCTCATTCTGCATTTGTTGCTGATTTTGAGCCCCGAGATGTTGGACACGCTTTGACGGATCCGGATTGGGTCAATGCCATGCATGAGGAGTTAGAAAACTTTGAGAGAAATCGGGTTTGGGTTCTAGTGTCTCCACCTTCTGAGTGTCATCCAATTGGGACAAAATGGGTTTTCAAAAACAAACAGGGAGAAGATGGCCATGTTGTGAGAAACAAGGCCAGACTCGTAGCCCAGGGATATAGTCAGAAGGAGGGGATACTATGAGGAGACTTTCGCTCCTGTAGCTCGTTTGGAGGCTATAAATACTCTTGGCTTTTGCTGCATCCAAAGGTTTCAAACTTTTTCAAATGGATGTCAAGAGTGCCTTCTTAAATGGCTACATAGAAGAAGAGGTGTATGTTAGACAACCCCCCGGTTTCGAAAATCCCAAGTTTCCAAACCATGTCTTTAAACTCCACAAAGCTTTGTATGGTTTGAAATAAGCCCCTAGAGCCTGGTATGATAGGTTAAAAACCTTTTTGCTTGCTAAGGGTTTTAAAATGGGATGTGTAGATAAAACGCTCTTTCTCCTCAAGCAAGGCACTGATACTCTCTTGGTCCAAATTTACGTGGATGATATCATTTTCGGTGGTTCTTCTCACGCTTTGGTTGCCAAGTTTGCAGACACTATGAGCAGGGAGTTTGAGATGAGCATGATGGGCGAGTTGACGTTTTTCCTCGGGTTGCAAATCAAGCAATCCCGAGAAGGAAGGTTTGTGCACCAGGGCAAGTACACACGGGACATTTTGAAGAAATTCGACATGGGTGAGGCCAAGCCTCTTCCAACACCCATGGCGACCATGACGGCCCTGGATGCGGACAAGGAGGTAGAAGCAGTGGACCAGAAGGAGTACCGGAGTATGATCGGGTCGCTGCTGTACCTGACGGCGACACGCCCGGACATCCAGTTCGCGGTGTGTCTTTGCGCGCATTTTCAGTTTTCGCCGCGCACCTCTCACCGTCAGGCGGTCAAGCGCATTATGAGGTACTTATCCTTCACTCCAAAATTCGGGATTTGGTATTCTGCTTCCTCCAACCTTTCCCTTTGCGGTTATTTCGATGCTGATTTTGCTGGTTGCCGGATTGAGCGCAAGTCCACTTTTGGGACTTGCTAGTTTATTGGTTCATCTCTTGTTTCGTGGTCCTCTCGCAAGTAGTCTAGTGTCGCCCAGTCTACCACGGAGGCTGAGTATGTTGCTACGGCTAGCTGCTGTTCCCAGTTACTCTGGATGATGGCCACTTTGCGTGACTTTGGTCTGAGCTTTTCTCGTGTTCCTTTGCTTTGTGACAGCACGAGTGCGATTAGCGTTGCTAAAACCCCCCGTGCTGCACTCGAAGACCAAACACATTGATGTGCGCTTTCATTTTCTGCGAGACCACTATGAGAAGGGTGATATCGACCTTCGCCATGTCGATACTCATCATCAGTTGGCTGATATTTTCACCAAGCCTTTGGACCAATCAACTTTTAATCGGTTGAGAGGTGAGCTTGGTGTGTGTTTCCCCTTTTAGATGGGGGAAACATTTTTGACTCTTGTATGATACACTGACTTTGTGTTTTATCAGTTGTTTTTGCTTCTTTTTGGTTTCTTCTTGCATCTTTGCATTTCAGCATACGTTTTTACATTCTGAGCTTCATGAATATAGTCTGAAGAATGTAACTATGCTCTGTGTAGTCTTTGCTCTGATGCTTTTATGTAGATGCTGTAGCTTATGCCCTTTCTGATCACTGATACATACTGTGAGCTGAGCTATTTTTGAATGGTGAAATTTGATAATGAACTTAAAACTTGAAAATGTTCACCATTGAGATATGCAACTAGCATGTGTAGGATGTGTCGAAGTCACTTATGCTATTTATGTATGCTAGGTTGCTATGTCTCTAGTGTTGAGTCATTCACTTGCTTGGTATGTCATATCCTGTTTAAAATCTGAACCAAGTTAAGTGAATTGAAAAGATCGAGATGGGTTTGCTTGTTAGCACCTCACAGGTTCGAGACTGTTTCTCATTGCACTTTGAGTTAAACTTGAGCTGTGTAGTGTATGACCGAAACTGTTGCTTTAAGCTTCTGATTGCTTATGCATAGGCTTCGCACAGTTGGAAAGTTAGGCAATAACAAGCATTCAACCTCTCGCAGTCACATGCTGATTATGAACTTGTGTAATTTCACCGCTGCAACTCCGATTAAGTTTTGAAATCACAAGTGGATGTTTCCTTTTTCAATTGGTATCAGCATGATGATTGAACTGTGTTAGGGGTAGTTCACCTTGTATACATGTTTAGCACTTGTTTGACTTCCTATCTATACATGTCTTGTGCTATTTTGATGGTGAATACCTTTTCGTCTAAAAACTGCTCTTTTGCTCTCATTTCAAACCTAGTGATCAGTTTGAGCCTTTGCTAGCATTCTGTGCATTTTCTGCATCATCGGATCAGAACTCTATAGAGCATCTTTGCACTCTTTTGAGTATACTCCTGAAGCTCCTAACTTGCATTTTGACTCATATGAATTTTGGAAGGGGAGAAATCTGCGTGTTGGCACTTTTGATGGTGCATTTTCCCAGGGGGAGCATTTTTCTTGATAAGTGCATTTTCAACTAAGGGGAGAAATTGCAAATCATTACCCTCCATTTGAACTAAGGGGGAGCCTTCCTGGTTGTTTGCACTATTCGAGGGGGAGTTTCTTGCTGCTTCCTGTTGGCCGTAAGATTTTGCTATCGAGCTTTCTCTGCTAGTTGTGTTGAGCCTCTGTGCCTCTGTCTTGGGGGACTAGCATTTTTGCCTTGATTTTTCAATTGGTATCTGCTAGCGGTGTTGAGCCTGTTCTACCTCTTCTTGAGGGCTAGCTTTGCTTTGCTTGGTTGCGTCGAGCCGTTGCCCATGTCTTTGGGAACCAAGTTGTTCTGCTCTTTCCACTTGACCTTCTTTGGCTTTGCTATGCTTTTGGGTCATTTGGTCGAGTTCTCTCCTCTTACTTCTTCCTTCTTTCTTCTTCCATTATGATTTGTGTTGGTAGTTGACAATGCACTCATCAAGGGGGAGATTGCGGATACATGGGTGTATGCCGAGTCTCTGAGTGATGAGTGATTGTCAACTGGGATGATGCGCATGTTCTTTGGCTTGTGTTGTGCAGGTGTCGAGCACGGATACAGTGATCAGAGGCAAGGTGAAGGTCAAGTAGAGACGTGCCGTGCCGATGGACCGAGAGTGGCGAAGGGCGGACGTGAGGCTTGGACTGAGGGACCGGTGGCCCGAGGATCAGCTGTGGTGGCTGGCAGCCTGGGACAGCGACGAGCGAAGACTTGCGGTCATGTGTTGCCTAAGTCGTGGACTTGGGGACACGTGTCGGTGGATGGGGTGCACGGGAGGTGCATCCCCTCTACGGCATCGGTTTGGTGGTAGAGCCAGAGAAAAACCATCGGGTGGATGGTTTCCAGGTTTGGGCCTCAAAACCTGGGTGCTGAGGGTTTCCGAGTTTGGCCACAAAACTCGGGCTGAGGACGGTTTCCAGGTTTGGGCCTCAAAACCTGGGCGCTGCGGGTTTGCTGAGTTTGGGCCTCAAAACTCAGATGCTGGTGGGCTGGTTTCCCGATTTGGGCCTCAAAACCGGGGGTTGGCTGGAAAGGCTGGTTTCCCGGTTTGGGCCACAAAACCGGGGGTGTGACGTTTAGGAAAAGGACGCGGAGCGGTGGCGGCACGTGGCGGCAATCGGGAGGTTGCGTCGAGGCAACGCTACGAGTTGTGCGGGCGTGGCCGTCGGATCCACCTACCATCGAGTTGGTCCAGAATAACCTTAGGGTTTAGCTGGTTCGCTCTGTAAGTAGTTAGGGGTAGAGTGGGAATTAGGAATAGTTAGAATTAGGATAAGTAGGGGGAGACACCCACCTCCCCATCCATCTCAGTCATTTGCTCTTTTGCTTCTAGGTTTTCCTGCTCTCCCACTCCCCTGCTGTAGCGAACCTGAGATCCACAGAGAAGAGAACAATACCTCTGTGTTCATGAGATTTTGAGGAAGTGAGGCCGTATCCTCACTGTTGTAGCGTGCGGTAGCCACACGGTTGCAATTCATGGTTGTGATTCGCGTTTCGTTCGTGTTCTTCGCGGAATCCTTTTCTCCACGTTTTTCCCGTTGCTTGATCTCTTTGCTCGGTTCATCTTTTGCAAATCCGTTTGAACCAGGTTGTTCTAGATCGTGAGGCACTTCTTTCCACCGAAGGAATTCACCTCTAACCTCACGGTCTAGGAGATCGATCGATTTTAGTTTCGGATCAAGTTTTTCTCCCTTCCCCCGAAATTTTTCGATTCATCGATTTGGAGATAGGTTCGAGCCATGATCTCTTAGAGATAGCTCACTATACTCCTTGTGACTCTCCTCACCAAGTTTGATCCCTAGAGGATTTGTTTTGGGTGAGATCGAGTTGAATCGGTGGGCGAACAGTTCACTGTCGGGGTGACCGGACGCTGATTCGTAACGACCGGACGCTAGGGCAGTGCGTCCGGTGGTTGAACACTCTGTGTTCATTTCGGTTTTGACCGGACGCTTGACTGACACACTGACTGGACGCAACACCGGTACTGTTCATCTGCGTTTGTCTTTGTGACCGGACGCTTGTCCCTTGACCGGACGCTCCTCTTCAGTGAGTCCGGTCAGGAACAAAGAGCTCTGAAAACGGTATTCACGTGACCGGACGCGTCCGGTGCCTATTGACCGGACGCAGGCCAGAGTCCGGTCAGTACTGGTTTTTGCAGTTTCGTCCGCAGCTTGTCCATTCGTTGTCGGATTTGGTTTCCGTCTTTTGCGTTGGCTTTCTAGAGTTGTGTAGTGTCTCGCTGTGCTTCACGGAGGCATCCAGCCTACATCTAGGGTCGTGGACACTTGCAAGCTCTAAGTTTGCTCTTGGGGTTGATTCTCGGGACAGTGGCAACAAGTTTCCGAAAGGAAAATTTGAAGCTCCCATTCACCCCCCTCTGGTCGCTTTCTGGTAGCATTCTCGGTCCTTCATGACCAATTGCCGGGAATAGCCATAGCTGGCATGTTGCCGGGTATCAAAGAAAAACTATTCGGCATGAAGTTTGATGACCTCGGGCAGTTGTCCCAAAGGCTGGCGACGATGAGCAATCAAGCTCAGGGATTCAGAAGGAATAATCAATACCAGAAGGGTGATGTGGCTGCCGGAATGTATCAGGCTTTCCTAGACGAAGCAGATGAATATGATAATGAAGATGAAGTGGCTGCAGCCGAGATAACCTGGTCTAAAGAGCCGACTCAAGTCAACCAATAGTGGTTGAGGCAACATAAAGGTACTTATGACTTTGATGTGTCCAAGTCAGATAAATTATTTGAGTACTTGCTGAAGGAGGGACGCATCAAGTTGCCGGAAGGTCATCCTATGCTGCTTCCTGAGGGCGTCAAAGACAAGAAGTATTGTGGTTTCCACAATACTAAGTCCCACTCCATAAATGATTGCCGAGTGTTTAGAGTGCGGATTCAGAAGGCCATCCAGGACGGACACCTGAGATTTGACGGAAAAATGAAAGTGGACGGTAGTCCTTTTGGACAGAATACCGTATCCTTCTCTGTTAGTATGATCAATGCAGCCGATTTTGGGGGTGAGGGTAAAATGAAAGTTTTAACTTCTGATAGAGCGAAGGAAGCTGGTACCATTGACCCTAATTGGCAGATTACAAAAGGAGAGCTTCAGCAGAGAGTTCGGTTCCAAAATAGCCGAATTGAGACGGGTAACACCTCCAGACCCAGGGTCACGACGCGCATTTTGAATAAGTGGCGTCGGGAACAGGAACAGTACCAGAAGCAGAGGCTTTATGAAGAACGGAAGTTCCTGGAGAAACAGCAAAGGTACAAAGAAGAGATGTACCGGGAAGAACGAGAAGATACGAGAGAGCAGGAACGGTTTCATTGGGAATGCTCGTTTTTCCAGTATTGTTGGAACAAAGGCTTGAAGCTGTCTGTTAAAGACAACTGCCTCGAGTGCAATAATAAGTACTCCGAGTTTATGCAGTCTCGAGTCAACCGCCGATCTGTCCATGAAAGGCTTGGGCCCCGGATCCCCGAGGACAATCGGCGTATAAAAATAAATAATTCTGAAGATCGGCAGGGAAGAGGATTTGCCGATCAAAGTTGGGCTCGCACTGAAGAAGAAGAGTATCGTAAGTACGTCTGGCAGAAGGGACAATGATGTCCGCCAGGTTTAAGGAAAAGCCAGAAGAGGAGAGTGAAGCGCTTAAGGAACAAAGAGTTGGCACAAGCAGGCACCAGAGCAAAGCAAGTCTGGCGTCCTAAGGAAAGGCCGAGTAAAGGTAATCATTCGGCTGATACGTGCATGGCATTCTTTCTACCATCAGAGTTCATAGCCCCTGAGAATCAAGATGTCCAAGACGAAACATATTCAGACTTTGATGAAAGTGAATTTCAGGACTTGTTGGCTCATCTCGTCTTGGCTCAAAGGGCAGTATTTGATAAACCAATCAGGCACCGACACTTGAGGCCATTATACATGAGAGGGTATGTCAATGGCAAGCCATTAACCAAGATGTTCATTGATGGAGGAGCTGCCATAAATATCATGTCGTATACCACTTTCAAAAAACTTGGCATCACAAGTGAAGATCTATTGAAGACCGACATGGTGTTGAGGGACTTTGCCGGCAATTCTTCTGATACTCGAGGTGCAGTCCATGTCGAGTTAACAATTGGGACTAAAACTTTAATCACCACCTTCTTTGTCATTGATGGCAAGGGGGCATACAGTTTGCTATTAGGAAGAGATTGGATACATGCAAACTGTTGTGTGTCGTCAACTATGCACCAGTTCCTCATCCAGTGGGTTGGGTTTGACATTGAGATCGTCCATGCTGATGATTCGGTGAGTATTGCTAACACAGAGCCCACCTACTGGAAATATGAAGGTGTCGAGTGTTTCTCTGGAAGAGCTTGGGAGGCAGGTCCTGTGAACGTTTTCGACGGGGATCAACAGCCGATTCAAACGATCGGCTCTCAGAGCAATTTTTAATCCAACCGGTGGTAGTGGAGAAGAATTGAGACCAAAGTTTCATATCGGCTGACAAGGAATAAAGTGTTGATAATGAAGCCGAAATAGGACCAATGTATTCAAGTCTGGGTCTCGAGCATGTTTTGAAGTTAACGAACTTTTGAGGGGGTTCTGCTTGTTTCTCCGTTGCTGAAGCTAAGGGAAGAACAAGAGTTCACGTAAGGTGACGTACAACGGAGTGTCTTGGAAAGTATGAAGGCACTTCCACAACTTGGTGATTATTTCAAGTTGTACGTGGCGGCCGATAGCCTTGCAATAGGATCGGCCCTTATTTTAAAATTTAAAAGATAAATAGCAGCTAGCTTTAGCCGAAAATGTTAGACCCAGAGGAGGGTATTCGGCTGAAGAAAGGTTTCGATTGTATACACATCATTCGTGGACTAAGCTTCGGTACAACTTGTTAAGAGCCGAACGCATGTAACTTGGGGAATACTTATGTACAGCCGATGTAAAGCATCGCCTTTAGCAGAAAAATGTTCCAAGAATTCAAGTCATAGCCGATATTATTTATATCGCCTTTAGTACAAGATATTTATGACCCTGGTGGCCCTAGCATTTTTCGAGTTGGTAGATTTGTTCGAAGAAGAGAAAAATGAAGTGCAGTGAGTGCAATGCCAGGTGACATGATATATCGGAGATAAGATCTAGTCGGCTAAGATGATATCATACATTCGGCAAACTACCCTTGAAATATTTTGTTTACAATGGATTGTGGATCAACAGTCTTAGCAATGGCAGTAGCATGGTTGTCATAGATCTCAACGTCTTCAAATTCATCTGGATCCCCGCTTACGAAGCCAACTGGTAGGAGGGAGTAATCTTCTTTGGTCCAAGAGCTCATTGCCGCTAACCCGAAGGAAACCCCAGCGTGCACACCTTGGATGACGGCCTGATCGACACGACCATCCACGGCATCAAGACGAGCCTCAGCTGAGTCCCCATGAGCATTCACTTTGAGGGCAATTTTGTTCGCTGCCATTTTCAGACGGTCGTTCTCTGCAGAAAGGGCTAACAAAAGAAGGGATGTGTCAAGTAAGGCAAAAGAAGAGGACCAAGGCTCGACTAACCTGTGATGAAGCTGCAGAGTTGCTTCCGTTGGTCTATCCACTCAGCTTCCTCAATATTATGCTTCTTGGATGCGTTTTCCAGTTTCTTCCAGGCCTTATCCTTTTCCTCGCGGTATCGAAGAGCATCTAGAGGAACTCGAGCTTGGCTGGATGAGGACCCCACCCTGAGAAGGACGACGAATCAAGGATGGATGAGCAAGAAGAACTATCGCAAGGGGGCAGGGGACTAGTCTTTTACCTATGGCACCAGTGAGTTGTTGCTCGACTTCCTCCTGCTTCATCTCTGTCAAGGTGCCTGCCGTGGTCACCTTTGCCTATCGTTGATCGAAACGCAAGCAAGAGATTTTCTTTCTAGCTTGAGCTAGAAGCCAAGAAATGGAAATTTTTGCAAATCAAACTATTTAACTAGAGATAAGAGTGACAGCTTGTGTAGGGTCATATTTATAGAACCATGACTTGCACACTGGAGGACCAAGCATCGAAGTAGGGTTTTCATGGCTTATGGGCCGTTATTGGGCCAGGCCGGATTTTTTACGATTGGAAGAAGTCATGACTCCAGAGTCAGAAAGCTGATAGGATTCGGCTAAGAGTCGTTCAGTTTTAACTAGTAGTCTGGGAACTCATGTTACCGATTGACATTGAGGACAGAGAGCTGAAGATCGGAAAGTCCTTTAAGAGCTGCTACCTTAATGTCATCATGGATTGGAAGGCTAAGAAAAAGCCGAAACTTTGAATCTAAGATGACCGATTACCGCAAGTTGTCCGCAAGGCGAAGATATCTGATGCTATTATCAGCAGTAGCAGATGTGGTATACATCGTCGTTGAAGTAAAAAAAAAAATCACAATCAGTGGCTGATGCGCAAAATGGAGCACGCATTAATCTTGAAGGATCAATCACAGATTGATTGCGAAGGACGAACGGGGAAACTTCTTATTTACAAAAGAAGGGCCAAGGTTACAGTAAGTTAGTTCGTCCACTCCATCCTATGCCTAATCGGGAGAAGGTGGTCGAAGGTATCGGCCAGATCTGATCCGGCTACCTTCATGTCTTCTGCGGAGTGTTCTACTCTATCCTCTAGATCTTGTTCACAAACGTCAAACCTCTGATAATCTGCACCAGAGTGGATCTTCACTGCAGAGAAGGCGAGTGCTGCTCCGTACCCCATGCCGGCTCTGGAGATGACGGGGAAGACGCGGTTGACTTCGTTTACCTGCTTCAGAGGTGTTGTGCCCATCACATCGGCCGTGACGGCAAGCTTGGTAATGGCAGTTTCAAGAGTATGGAGTTCGGTCGCCAGGGCTGAGAAAGAAGGAAGTCGGTAAAAGCAGAAAGAAAGAATAAAGAAAATGATGAGAGGATATTTACCGGCAGCCCTTTTTCGAGCGACGTCACGCTCTTTGGAAATGCGGGTAATCTCTCGATCTTTCCTTTCCAGGTCAAGCTGAAGATCTGTAATTTTCTGGGTCAAATCCTCGGTGGAGATATCGCTGGTCCTCCTGAACAAGAATAACGAAGTGAGCCGATACTTCATTTTGATAAAGAAAGGGAAGAAGGAAGTAACCTTCTCTTGGAGGTACTGGAAGTGCCGAGCTCGAGACTATGGCGGCTCGCCTGGGAAGACATCTTCTAGTTAATTTGGAGTAGCAAGACAGAAGAGGGTTTTCTGGTCTGCGAACAAAGCAGGGGAAGTCGAGGAGTGTAAGCCGGAATGAAGTGAGAAGAGGACTTTAAGAACCCCAAGGGATGCATCGGGGAATGAATCGACAGGTGCGGTAATCATGATGAGTGAAGACAGATGCTTCTGGAGGTTCCACGTCAGTGCGAAAAGGAAAAGAAATTTTGGAATAAACATTTATCCCAAAAATTAGGGGGCATGTGTTAACACCAGATTTTCGCACGCACGGAAGTATGACAGATGGGTCCAGCCAGCAGGGAAGAGAAGGATTCGGTGGGCATTCGGAAGGCTGTTTGATCCTTAAGACTTTCGGTGAGTACTTGTGCGGTCGGCTATTTCGTGAAGCAGTGGCCCCATTCGGGAGATGAATGATGCAGGTAAAGCCAGCTTGCACGGGAAGATACGTGAAGATGGAAGACGCCGAAAGGTTTAGGAATATGATTTATATTTTTTCCTTATTTTAAGTAAGTCGTAATCGTCTAGGATTCGTGTTTCGTCCAGGGTATAAGTATAAGCCCTCGACCATTGTAAAGCTGTTCACAACCATATCAATACAACCGGCCACGTGCCATCTTCGAGTCCCTAAAGTCGTGTCGTCGAGTTCTTCGAGAGGAAACATCGATCCGTCGACCTCCGTAAGTACCCGGCAACCTTGTTATCATGTCTAGTATCATGCGGTGGATTTAGATATGATGCAAGTAGTCTCGTATGTTAAGCTTAGTATCGTGCGGCGGATTTAAGCTTATGACGGGAAGTTTTTGCTTGTGCCTTGTATCGTGCGGCGGATTAAGACATGAGTAAAAATAGTTATCGGCTCTATTAGATTTGGCAGATCTAGTAGATTCATTAAGTTATCATGTGTTATGTGTTTAATTCCTGTAACACTCTTTTTTGCCCAATCTAGATTGATTTCTATTCGGCCTTGTTTCACAAGTTTACTTGTGCTTTGCTAATCATAAGACCATGATGGCCAGATCAGTTCTCAATCTAGGTTGTTACATGTTGTGGGTTCATACATGTCGATCATGTTTATGCTTTGATAGAACTGGGTGTCGTGCGGCAGATACAAATTTTAGATCAGTTTGATCATGTTTGTTTGTATGTTTCCTTCCTCATGGACCCCAACTCGGCTAGTTTGCCAATTTGGTTAAGCTCACACGAGCAATGAGCTCTTATAGATCTGTACAAATACATGCATGCTTTTAGCTTGTTATAATTAGATTGTATCATGCGGTGGATTAATCTAATTATAAGAAGTGGTATAGACTTATAGCAAGTGGTATCATGCGGTGGATTAGCTTTGCTTAAGTTTATGCTTGACGGGTTTATGAAGACTAAACGTGCGGCAGATTAGTTGAATTAGCCTATGCATGTGTTATTTGGATAGATCTATTCTTGCAAGTTGCCTGTTTATAATATCTTTGATTCATTCAAGCATGTCTTTCTTTTGCATTCAGCAGTTAATATGCTTCACACACTCTATTCTCATACTTGCCGAATAGCTTTGTAACATGCTCTGACAGACAGCTTCTGTAGTTGTGTGCCGTCGCGATTGGCTTTCGAAGCTGTACAATGGAACTGTCTGGTTTTACCCAGCACGTTCCAGAGGTATTCTCACGTTTTATCCCTTGTTGGTTTTCAGGTCAAACCGATTGGCACGTCTCCGGATTCAGCACACTCCGGGCACCTGATTGAAGCTAGCCTCGTTCGGCTTGCTGTGTGTCTTGGCGCAAGGTGTCACTTTTTGCGTCAACACACTTTTTGGCACGCCCGGTGGGACCACTTCATTTCAGGATGCCTGAGATCAGCGAGGATCAGACCTTCGATGTGACCATGGACGAATTGCCGCCAGAGTCAAAGGATTTGGTGCAACGGGCTTGTGATGAATTCCAGCGCAGATGCTTGGAGACATTCTCCAAGAATAAAAGTGGCAAGGTCTATCAGAAGCAGACATTCCCGAAGGTTGTTCCTCATCACCAACCTGAGCTTCCCGACGGTGGTGAAGAAGAAGCTATCCAGAAGATGACTGAAATAATGCACAAGGTTGTATCAGGAGCCGTGACTAATCATCAGTCGGCTTTCTTAAACACTTTTCGTGCTATTATGGTCAATACTTTCGGTCCAAACGCAGATAAGTGCTTTGAAGAAGCTGCTGGTCCGATGCAAGGACCATTGTTGTTTCAAGTACCTCAACATCGGAGAGTTGCCGAGAACAGTGGAGCTGGCCCAAGCACAGGTGAGTGGTTTCTCAGGAGACGCAACAACCTCCCCAGACCTATGGCCAGCTCACGTTCGGTACAACGGGGAATGTCCCACAATCTGCTTCTAGAGTGTCTCCTGTGGCGAATAGGATACAGAGATATATGTTTGGAGATGGGTATCGGGAGTTTTATGGACTATAACTCGATCAATGCTCTTCCGAATCCAGGCTACAGGAGTTCGGTAGGACCACATACTGGGGGGCAAGCACAAACAACTCCTGATTCAAGTGTTGATCTCATCATGCACAAGATGGCTGATATGATGCAAAATCAGTTCGGCCTAAAGCCAAAGAATCAGACATATGCTTACAAGTCTCCCTACCCTGAATGGTACAATCGGGTGGCTCTTCCTCCAAGAGTAAAACCTCCCACTGATTTCACCAAGTTTTCGGGTCAGGATGATACCAGTACTATAGAGCACATCAGCCGATACTTGATGCAACTTGGGGAAGCGTCTAAACGTGCGGCAGATTAGTTGAATTAGCCTATGCATGTGTTATTTGGATAGATCTATTCTTGCAAGTTGCCTGTTTATAATATTTTTTATTCATTCAAGCATGTCTTTCTTTTGCATTCGGCAGTTAATATGCTTCACACACTCTATTCTCATAATTGCCGAATAGCTTTGTAAACATGCTCTGACAGACAGCTTCTGTAGCTGTGTGCCGTCGCGATTGGCTTTCGAAGCCGTACATATGGAACTGTCTGGTTTTACCCAACACGTTCCAGAGGTATTCTCACGTTTTATCCCTTGTTGGTTTTCAGGTCAAACTGACTGGCACGTCTCCGGATTCAGCACACTCCGGGCACCCGATTGAAGCTAGCCTCGTTCGGCTTGTTGTGTGTCTTAGCGCAAGGTGTCACTTTTTGCGTCAACAGGAGTCTACTCCAAGTGCATCCGCGACCAGGTGACTTGGTCGGAAGACATCTTCAACAACACGCGACCAGGTCCGACCTACTCGGAAAGCTTCGCAACGCTCTGCACAACGGATACAAAGTGCTCGGGGACTAGCTGTGGGGTATTACCTCCGTATATCCCCATGGACCTACTTTGGCCGGTCGCCATGAATGGCCCAGCTAGAAGGCCTTGCGGTCCGCGACCAGGCTATCGCAACCACCAAGGACTCTCTCAAAGCCTTGCTCACCAAGGAAGATCTTAATAGATAGACCCGGATTCCTTACCAAAAGGGACCGATTGCAACCTGTTAGGATTCAGTAATTGTAACCCTGCTCCCCGGCTATATAAGGCGAGCAGGGACCCCCTCCAATCTCATGTCATATTCCAATCTTGCAATATAAACCAGCCACCAGAACACAGGACGTAGGGTATTACGGCGACTTGTCGGCCCGAACCTGTCTAAGTCATCGTCTCTCGTCCCTGTGTTTATGCTTGTGTGGACGTCTTGCACGCCTCCTCAAACTAATCTACTACCTTGGGCATACCTCTCGGTAGACTGTTGACCATATTTCATCGACAGTCGTCCGGTCTATGGGTCCCACAAGTCATCCCCCGCTTCGTAGGTCAGTTTCCCCCCATCTCCTAGGTTCAATCTTTGTCTTCTATCAAGGTCGGTTCATCCGACGGTGCCTTGGGGAGTTGACACGGATCGATGACATGGCAATGTCTTGCCCTCTACTCTACCTCGGTCTATATAAGGATGCCCCTATACCCTCTAGGAGGCACACATCTACCTGTGCTACGCTCTATAGTTTCATAATTTCATACACCTTGTAGTAGTGTCCCTCTAGATGATTCTCATCTAGTTGTAAAATAGAAATAGGGAGAGAGAAGAGGAGAGAGGAACTGGATTTGTCGGATCATCCTCGATTGTGTACTTCTACGGATCTCATTCATCATCGAGTAATCTCCAAGTCCTTCAATTATTATTCCTAAGTTCTTTATTTACTTACTGCAATATTTTCTTTAAGTTATTTATTGATTTTCCACTTGCATCAAGTGCTTTAGTTTTTGCAAAACTAGAGTAGTAATCAATAGAATAGGCGTGGTACTTAGTCTTACGATTACCTAGAATTATACTCATCCTTACGAATAATTGTGGTAGCCCTAGGTGGTGATAGTCCTGACGACCAATGTAGTCCATCATGTTTGGGTTAGTGTTTCCAGGACCGTAGTCAGAACTTCTTCTTTCTCGTCCCTATATGAGGCTAGTGTTCTCGTCCCTATCTGAGGCTAGTGTTTTGTTGCCCCGAAGTAAATAAACGTTGAAGTAACCTTGATTCTTAGATCAACGAGAGAAACATTAGGAAATTCCTCTCTACCAAAAAAACATATATCTATTTTATCCTTAGATGACCTTGACCCTTAATTAGTACACTTCGCGTTCCCTATGAAAATTGATACCTTGGAATACTCCTGGATGAAAGCTACAATGGTATCCGTGTGCTCGTGGATTTATCTGTTTGTGTTAGTTAGTTGTGCTAGTTTCGAACCAAGTTCGTTTGTGCATCCTTGTTTATATTTTTATCACCACCCTTACCACATGGATTCTGTCGACGAAATATGGTCGATAGTCCACCGAGGGGTATGCCCAAGGTAGTAGATTGAGCGGCGGAGGCGTGCGAGACGTCTGCAAAGCGTAAACACAGGGACGAGAGACAGCGATTTAGACAGGTTCGGGCCGGCAAGTCGCCGTAATACCCTATGTCATGTGTTCTGGTGGCTGGTTTGTATTGATGGATTGGAATATGGCGTGTGATCCGATGGGATCTGAGGTGAGATGAGAGGGGGTCCCTGATCGCCTTATATAGCCGGGGAGCAGGGTTACAGTTGTAACAGATTACAAACAATTCCTTAAGGTAAGGAATCCGGATCTAACTCTAGGATCTTCCTTGGCGGGCAAGGCTTCTGGGGAGTCCTCGACGAGCACGACGAGCTGGTCGTGTGCTGCAAGGCCTCGCGAGCTGGGCTGTCCTTGATGAAGAGCCCATGTAGGTCCATGGGGGTATACGGAGGTAATACCCACAGCAGCTAGTCCCCGAGCACTTTGTATTCGTTGGCGACGACATCTTGAGCTTGTCCGAGCAGGCAAAGTCGATGTCGGGCAAGTATGGCTCGCCAGAAGGATGTAAGGTGCTCAAGAAAATTTTTGAAGAGCTTTCTTCTAGTGAAGTGTATCCACTTGGAGCTTGCAAGAATATAAGGAACAACGAGGTCCTAGTAGAAGTCTGTGCAAGTCCAACTTGACGGAGCATCCTTGAATTGTCAGAGAAAAGCAAATACATTCACCGCAAGGTGAAGTGTATCCACTTAGTCCCCGAGCTTGGTAGTAGGTGTTGAAGACACGTGGTGTCGAGCTTGTAGAGCATTTAGCAAGTGCCTCGATGAGCTGCCCAAAATCAACACCCTGATCCGAACAGCATGGAGCGACTTGATGCACACCGGCGACGAGTGAAGGCCAGGCCAACGAGCCTGGGCGACGGACGAAGATCAGGTCGATGAACCTGGTCGGCGACCGGTTGATGAACCTACGACCTTCTGCTTAGGAAATAGAAGACAACGACGAATGATGGCAACAGCGAGCGAAAACGATGACGAATGATGGCGGTGGCGAACGAAGACGACGATGAGCGAAGACGGCGAGGAGCGAAGGCAGCGACGAGCGAAGGCGAAGTCCCCGAGCCTGGTCGGCGACGAACGAAGGCGAAGTCCCTGAGCCTGGTCGGCGACGAGCAAAGGCGAAGTCCCCGAGCCTGGTCGGCGGCGAGCGACGGTGATGACGGGCGAAGGCGGCGACGAGCCTGGTCGGAGACGAGCGAAGGCAGCGAGGAGCCTGGTCGACGATGAGCGATGGCGGCGATGAGCGAAGGCGGTGACGAGTCCGGTTGACAACGGTGAAGACGACGACGAGTGAAGGCGGCGAGGAGCCAGGTCGATGACGAGCGAAGGCGAAGTCCCTGAAAAATAAATATGGAGAGCAGTAGTACATGATGATGTACAAATAAAATATGGAGAAAAACCAGTAGCGAAGGATGACTGCAGTTTGATGAAGTCCCTGAGCTTCAGAGGAAGACATGAAGCATCTGGAGACGGAGATGGAGCCAACCACGAAGGCCCTGGTCGCCGATGTAGATCTTTTTGCCGCAGGGCAGTAGTAGAACGTAGCATAGGAGAATAGTTTGTAAATAGACTCTTGGGCGAATAGAGGCAAAACTTGTAGCGAGTCGGCGTGTTTTCCATATTCCCCGAATTCCGTAGACCCAATAGCCGTGAGCCGAAGCGATGAACAGTTCGGCCTTGGGTTATCCCATGATCCGTAGCGTAGAGCGCGGAGCTCGTTTGCGCGTAGGAGTCAAGAGCGTCGCCCAAGGAAACGATGTTGGCATCCCATAGCGCAGAGGGCAGACGCTCATGCACGCGTAGGGAGGTACCACAGACAGGGTCTTTTCCGAGAGGTTCGATCATGGCGTGACCAGGGCGAATGGAGACCGTTCATCGAGCGCGTGGGTAGCGCGAATGCGGGCACTGAGCGTATAGCCTCAGAATTCTCAACTCAAGTTAGCCTTTCCTTCATAGCGCAGAGGGCAGGCGCTCATGCACACGTAGAGAGGTCGGGACGTCCCTTGGGAGAGCTGTTGGCCACCGTAGCGCAGAGGGCAAGCGCTCATGCATGCGTCCGATGGTGGCAACAGCCCTGGCTCTGAGTTTCCGTTGGCATCAGTCAGGCTGCTTAGAGACCGTATGGAGAACGAGCGCGTAACGGCGCGTATACAGGCACTGGGCGTATAGCCTTGGGGGTCTCAGCCCAAGCTTAGCCTTCCCTTCGTAGCGCAGAGGGCAGACGCTCATGCACGCGTAGAGAGGTCAGGATGTCACTTGGGAGGACTACTGGCCGCCATAGCGCAGAGGGCGGGCACTCATGCACGCGTCCGGCAGTGGCAGTAGCCCCTGCTCTGAAACTCCTTCAGCGTCAGCCAGGCTGTTCGGAGAGGTCGGCGAACGTCTGGAGAGGTCGGCGAGTCGTTTGGAGAGGTCGGCGAGTCATTTGGCGAAGACGGCAATGAGCCCGGTTGATGATGCTGGTCGACGACGAGCGACGGCGGCGACGAGCGAAGACGGCGACGAGCGAAGACGGAGACGAACGAAGATGGCGACGAGCCTGGTCGATGACGAGCGACGGCGGCGACGAGCGAAGGAGGTGACGAAGGCGGCGACGAGCCTTGTCGATGACGAGCGACGACGGCGACGGGCGAAGACGACGACGAAGGCGGCGGCGATCCTGGTCGATGACGAGCGACGGCGGCGATGGGCGAAGACGACGACGAAGGCGGCGGACATCCTGGTCGATGACGAGTGACGGCGGCGACGGGCGAGGACGACGACAAAGGCGGCGGCGATCCTAGTCGATGACAAGCGACGGCGGCGACGGGCGAAGGTGACGACTGTAACACCTCTGGTGTTTAAGCATGTAATTAACTTGACATATCATCATTAGCATCATTAATCATCTTGATCATGATTTCATGTGTATGCATTTGCTTAGTGTATCATTTTATGTGATGTACCTCTATTGCAAAAACCCTTATTAGCCCACTTCTTCCTATAGGGGCAAAATGGTAATTTCACCTCTGTGCCTAGTTCTTTGTAATTCTTGTTCAAATTTAGTGCCCTGATGTTTGTTGCTTTGATCAAAGTTCAAAAGTCAGATTTGATTTGATTTGATTTTCCTTTTGCAAAACCCTAAAATCCCAAATCCTGGATTTATTCCCTTTTTGATAACTTTTTCAAAATTCAAAATTTTGAGTTGGTTCAAAAAGCAAAGTTGTGAATCTGACCTAGAGGAACAACTTTGGTATTTACAGATTTCTATGTTTCTACATAAAATTTGAAGTAATTTCAAATTCATTCAAATTCCAGTTTTTGTCCCCTTTTCAGTTTTAAAAATTTATTCAAAAACTATTGAGTTTCAGAAAAAGTGTATATTAGCAAAGTTGTAGGTTTTGACAAATGAACAACTTTCATATATAAAGATTTTCAAGTTTCAGTTTGAAATCCAAAGTAATTTTGATTTGAATCAAAGTTGAAAAATGTTCCCTTTCTGTTTTTGATTATAGTTCAAAAACTATTTGGAATTTGAAAATGTTCATATTGACAAAGTTGTAGATCTCATTTTTCTGAGCAACTTTGGTATTCTGAGTTTTTGCAGCACAGTTCCAATTTTGAAAGTATTTTGCAAAATACAAAAATCTGCTCAAAGTCAAAAGCTAGGGCATAGCCCTGTTCATCTTCCCAGGCGAGCTAGGGGGGGGCCCGGCCGCGAACCTCGCTGGACTCGCGTGCCGCCGCGTGTCCGAAGCTCCTTCGGCCGAACCGACTCCACGCCGATGCTCAGCGCATCATTGCGCACGCGTCTGACCCCCAGTTGACAATGCTACCGTCCCCTACCGCCCGCTGCTCGTCGCCGCCACGCGTTCGCCGCCGGTGAGCCGTGCGCCCGGTCCCTGCGTGCCAAACCGCTGACCCTCGGTCTCGCAATCGATTGCGCACGCGTCGAGCGATCTTATCCGCCCCGCGCGCGTCTTGCCAGCCTCTCGCCGCGGCTATAAGAACCCCGCCGAGCCGGCCGGAGTGGAATCCAACTCCGCCACCGTGGCCAGAGCAAACCCGAGCCGCCGCTTCTCTCCCAGCTAGCCCAGAAGCTCCGCCAAGTCCTTGCGCAGCTTCACCACCCCTCAATTTGGTCGCTACCGCCTCCTTTCGCCCGGCGTAGCTCGTCGTTGTCATCTCCGGTGAGAATCCCGTCGAGGTCGGGATCGTGAAATACTCCCTCTCCGGCCTTGATCATCCTCCACTGACCCCCACATCACCTTCCTTGCTCCTTTGCGCTTCTGACTGACCCCTTGCGGTCGCTTATGTCGCGCAGGATCGCCGAGTCGACGATCGCCGCCGTGAGCTTCCCGCCGGTCACCGTCGACCACCACCTCCCTCCGCCCATCCCCTTCCTCGCCGAGCCCCGCAATCGACGCCGGTGAGCTCCCTGTTGCCTCCCATGCCCTAGGTTTCGCCGCGGAGTGGCTGTAGTGCCCGGCGCAGCAGCGCCGCCCCGCCGTCGGTCGGCCCGCCGGTGAGCGAGGGAGAAGAACAGTGCCGATTTTCTATTTCTTCAAACATGTGAATAGTGCTCTGATTTCTCTTTTTGTGGTATTTTCTGTGTGCATCCAAAAATCTGAAATTTTTGTGGTAGACTCTTTCTGCTCTGGAGTATTTTATAAAAATATGAACCTGAGTTTTGTGCAAAAATTTAAAAATGTAAAATTCCCCTTTTAATTGAAAAATGAAGTTTTGGTATTTTGGAGAGTGATTTATAACTCCAAAAATCATGAGACAAATTTTTGTGAGCTTCTTATGCCATGTTTAGTCTCTGGTAAAATTTTGAAGTCTTTGGAACAAGTTGATTTTTGAGCTTTTATTTTAATTCCTAAATAGTACCTTTTGTTAATTAATGACTAGATTTAATTGAGCACCTTGATGATCTCCAAAAATTATGAAATTTGTTTTGCCATCTATCTACACCATAATGAACTTATGTGATTAATTTGGTAATTTTTGGAGCAACTTCATAAAATGACCTTTAAATAAATTAAGGAAAATAGAAAAATGGATTAGGGTTGGTAATAAGTGTTTGATGATGTGATCTTTGGGTTGATTGCTGTTCATAGACCCCTACCCTTTGGTCTATGATGTTTGTGATGCTATGTTTGGTTGATGCTTAGGATAATTATAATAAGGGCTAGTTTAATCATATTGCTTAAGGAAGAAATGGTTACCTTTTATGCTCAACCAGATTTCGATTATGCTTTATTAAAAAGTAATCTAAAATCAGTGGAATTGTCTTGCACCATAAGTTCATATCATCATTCTCATGAGCATTCATCATTGCATCCGTATAGTTGACGAAGAAGGACCTGAAGTCGAGGTAGCCACCGAAGGATCTGTCCCCGGGCAACCCCGAGCTCCGACACCTACTCCAACCCCGAGTCCGTCCTTTTTGCCATTCAAGGCAAGCCCCGGTGCATTTAACCCTTCCTTGAATTTATAAAGTGATTTCCTTAAATGCTTTTGAGTTAAATTATTGCATTAGGTTTATAGGAGTTGAGTGATATCCTAACTGATGCATTATCCCCTTGACCACTGATACACCCGAAGCCCTGCTTTCAAAAGTATTTGAAAATGCTTAGCAATGCTTATGGAATTAGACTTTGCAATAAAAGTGCCAATTTCAAAAGTGTGATCACTGAAAGAAACTTTATGGGAATTTCTGGTTTACTCCCACTATTGGCTAAGTAACTGATCCGTACTTAGTCAATGGGAAGGAGGGGTTGTCGCGCGTACGGTGCCGTCATGTTGTAGTCCGGGACTCAACAGTTGACACCGACCGGGACAGGGTTGAAAAAACGACAGGACCTGTACTCTTGGTTAGAGTCCCGAGGTGCTTGTCGCTGGCGGAAAATATAGGGACCATCCGTATGGGGGCCTGCTGGTCAAGACTTGTAACTATTCACATACTACGGAAAGCTCTGGCTCCGAGAAATCCATCATTGGACCGACAACCGCGCACTGGGAGTGGAGAGATGGCGGAAGTAGCATGTACCCACGTGGGTTAGAGTCCCGGATTGGAGTGGTGTACTGTACTTCCGGTTGGCGTAGGACCGGGCCCAATCTTGGAGAATCGTGGTAGACGAGTTGGCATATGCAAGCTTGGGTGCTACATATGCAGTGTGAATAGGGATCCTCAGTGAGTATTATTTATCCGGATTAACGTTGCTCCTCGGTTATGGAGACTTGTCCACTGACTGTCAACGAGAGTGGTTCTCAACTAGGAATGTTTGAAATGTAAAATGAATCATGAATGATGAAGATTGAGGAATATTGAATCTTTCAAAATAAAATAAGGTTACAAAAAAAGCTTTTCTGCAAAATACTGATCTTGCTGAAGCCTTACCTTGACTACCCTAAGCCTTCATTCCTGAGTCTTCTCCCTTTTCTTAGTCGGGTAAGTCTTGTTGAGTACTTTGTACTCAGGGTTTTATTACCATGTTGCAGGTATGGCAGATTCCTCATATGCCTTGGACCCTGCTGTGGACTGTTGTTCAGGAAGAGGCCGACGAGGCCGACGAGTGATTATTCACCCTCGGGCTGGGTGAAGTATCTTTACCCTTCAGTTGTTGTCATGCGCTACCTCTGCCAACTCTATCTATTTGAACTGTGGTCTGTAATAACTTCACTTTGATTTTATGTTGAACCCTGGTTTGTAAAACTATGTTATCTAAGTCTTCCGCTATTTACTCTCCGATGTTATTTGTCAAAATGTTCAAGAGATTGTAACTGAATTGTGAGATGATCCTGCGGACATCGGGCACTGATGTAGCCCAGTAGCGGAACCGGTCTTAATCTCTTGGCTGTACGGATCGACTGTCAGTGGTTGACGGTGATCAGTGGGCCATGGGTTTAGGGCAGTTACGTTACAACGACGAAGGCGGCGGCGATCCTGGTTGATGACGAGCGACGGCGGCGACGGGCGAAGGCAACGACGAAGGCGGCGGCGATCCTGGTCGATGACGAGCGACGGCGGCGACAGGCCAAGATGATGACGAAGGCGGCGACGGGCGAAGACGATGTTGAAGGCGGCAGCGATCCTGGTCGATGACGAGTGACGGCGGCGACGGGTGACGGCAGCGACGAGTGAAGGCGGCAACGAGTCGGATGTAGATCCGATCTTGGGCGGCGGGCGGGTCGGCGACGAGCCCGATTGACGATGAGCGAAGGCGGTGACGAGTCAGGTCCACGATGAGCGAAGGCGGCGACATTGATGCAGTTGGTGATCTTTTTGTTGGCCCGGTCAATGGCCTCGACCAGGTCGTCGCGGCGGATGGATCTTGGCGCGTGTGGCGCTGGCGCGATGGCGCGATGGTGGACGGCGAGGCGTCCAACGCAGGAAGCTATGCAGGTTCCACGATCTCCGGAGCAAAGACGGCGTCACCAATGATCCAGATGATAGATCCGATCTGGAAGGAGACACCGAGCTCGAGAGGATCATGGAGTCGATGAAGATGACCGCTTGGCAGATCATGATGTCGTAGCACACACCCCCTACCTGGCGCGCCAACTGTCGACGAAATATGGTCGATAGTTACCGAGGGGTATGCCAAGGTAGTAGATGTGAGCGGCGGAGGCGTGCGAGACGTCTGCAAAGCGTAAACACAGGGACGAGAGATAGCGATTTAGACAGGTTCGGGCCGGCAAGTCGTCGTAATACCCTACGTCCTGTGTTCTGGTGGCTGGTTTGTATTTATGGATTGGAATATGGGGTGTGATCTGATGGGATCTGAGGTGAGATGAGAGGGGTCCCTGCTCGCCTTATATAGCTGGGGAGCAGGGTTATAGTTGTAACAGATTACAAACGGTTCCTTAAGGTAAGGAATCCGGATCTAACTCTAGGATCTTCCTTGGCGGGCAAGGCTTCTGGAGAGTCTCGACGAGCACGGCGAGCTGTCGTGTGCTGCAAGGCCTCGCGAGCTGGGATGTCCTTGACGAAGGGCCCATGTAGGTCCATGGGGGTATACGGAGGTAATATCCCCACAAATTCCACTCCTATTTATAAACTCTTTGCTCCAAAGGGCGAATTGTTGGAGCCTCCACGTTCACCACATCCTAGCTATGAGATTCGCCCTGCTTTCATAGCCATGTTTCGAGAGCAACATTTCTCTCGAGAAGAAGGTGAAAATCCATCCAGCTTTGGGAATTTGAGCATTTGTGTTCGTGTCTGAATATTTCATGCTTGACACATACCTTAAAATGGAAATTGTTTTCGTTCTCCTTTATAGAGAGTGTGAAGCAATGGTATCCTCACACCGTTAAAAGTGTTGATGGAGATTGGGATGAACTTGAGACAAATGTTGTCTTGCTTTCTTCCATATTTCTAGGATAATCACTCTTCGTATTGAAATTCATACTTTTCAATAAAAGGAGAAGTAAACTTTAGGAGCAGCTTAGGCAAGATTTTAAAATTTAATCATATCTGACCCAATTTGTCTATGTCTGTCTAAAGTGCATGTTGCACTTAAAGTTTTTGGATGACTGATGACATCATTGATTAAAGGTCTAACACGTTTGCTAAGTGT
This sequence comes from Coix lacryma-jobi var. lacryma-jobi, assembly GCA_009763385.1. NCBI lineage: Eukaryota > Viridiplantae > Streptophyta > Magnoliopsida > Poales > Poaceae > Coix > Coix lacryma-jobi. The sequence continues at coordinate 34,745,805 of CM019826.1, forward strand.
GACGTAGAAAAGCTATCTCACAATGTACTTGAATGAAATGCAAAGCCAAAATGATGGATTGTTGTATAATAATCATGTCACGAGCACAAGACAACAATGAGAATGAATATTGATGAAAGGCTACTCTATTGTGGGATAATCATGGTTCATATGTATGCTAACAAAGGATTCAAAGCAAAGTGTGATTGAATGGCTTGAGTTGGTAAAGATAGCAAGGAAGAGTCTTCGAGGTACTAAGCAAGGGTGAAGGGCAAGCAACGCTTAGCAACCGAAGAACCTACTAGGGTGAAGAAGAAAGTACTTGCATTTAGTCAAAGGATCAATCAAGCTTGAAGATTACATTGAGTGGAGAATCAACATTCCTAGCAACAATATTGATTAAAGTGACTGACACTTTGGGATTTCATCATATCACTTGTATGGAGTCAAGTCACATGCTCAGATGGCTATGCTCGAGGGATATCTACTCTTTATCATGAGAAGCATTCCTCTAAGTAAGAAAGTGAAGAGAAGCGGCTTCGGTTCAATTGAAATCAACTCAAGAGTTTAAAACTTGTTTTTCAATTTATCTTGAGTAAATAGAAATGTCGTACTATTAAGAGGGATGCAACATATAGTAGATGATTCTTCATACGTGCTCAAGTATAAAAATAAAATCAAAAGAGAGACACAAAATCACTTCACGAACACTTGGAGAGGTTGCTGTCAACTTCCAGTGTTGGAAGTTCCGACGTTAAAGTCGGAAGTTCCGGCACTGGGATTTTCAGCGAGTAGGGAAGCCCTCCTGTCTTCCCAGTGTTGAAAGTTCAAACATCGAACGTCGGAAGTTCCGACAGTGGGGTCTTGACCTGCTCAGCCTTCCTGTCGTGAGCTCGTCGGAAGTTCAGGTTAAATCTCGGAAGTTCCGACGTGCCGGAAGTCCCGGCGAACCTCCGGTAGTCGCCTGACCTAACTGACGACCGTCGGAAGTTCCGAGATCTGGACTGTAACTTCTGACACTGACTGAAAAGTAGTCGTTGACCCTCTGTGAACAGTGTTTCTAGGGAACGTCGGAATTTCCGAGATCTGAATCGGAAGTTCCAACCTTTCCGTATTCAGCCCACGGCTAGAAAACGGCTAGTTTCGTGGGTGGGGCTATAAATACCCCCAAGCCTTCTCATTTGAAGGCTGATGATTTTGATGCTTCCCACACCCATTCTAAAGCTTTCAAAACACTTTTCAACCCTCTCTTAGTGAGTGATTGCCCTCTAATTGTCAAATCCATTTGTGGGTTGAGAGAGATTCAAAATTAGAGAGCAAGCCACCACTTGAGCACTTGTGCAAATCGTCGATCTTGTTGTGCGTATTCGTTACTCTTGGACTCTATGGTCCTAAACGGCTAGGCGTCGCCGTTGAGCACCCAAGAGCTTTGTGGAGTGCCTTGGAAAGTTTGTGAAGGTTCAATCTCTCCTCAAAAGAGATCAACTAGTGGAAGGAGCATTGCGGGTGAAATAGACTGTGGCTAGAGTGACCAGTGGTGTCCTCTAGAGCTCACCTTTTGGGTAGCTCGCAACCGGCTCAACGGAGAGTAGGACCCGAGGGGGTGCCGAACTTCCATAAAATAAATATCGTGTCTCTCTCTTTATTACATTCGATATTGTGTGGCTCGAGCTATCTCTGCAGGTTAGTGTGTGTTGTGCTATATACAGATTGTATTCTGCAGGTGCGTGTGTGGACAAAGTTGAGAAGAAACCGGAGTCAATTTGGAGCCCAACGCTGAATTCGCAAATATCGGACGTGTCCGATATTGCATTAGGGTTCAACCTGTTTTGGTTTATCGAATGTGTCCGGTATCGCTACCGAATGTGTCTGGTATTTCCTATCTGCGCAAAAACTTTTTATATTGTTCTAACCATTTTGTGGTGCAGGGAATTGACTCTATATTCATTGTATATCTTTCATATATTGTGTGTTTGTCTCTTGAGGGGTTGATTTACTCCAATTGAGAGCTAAGCTCACTTACTAATCGCTTCCGTATTTAAGGTGTTAATTTTTCAGAAACGCATATTCATCTCCACTCTAGGCGACATCTTAGATCCTTTTGGTCCATTCACTGACCATGTTCTTTTATAATATTTTTATTATGGTCTTAGCAAAGAAGTTGTCATTTTTCTCAATAGCTCTTCAGGAGGATCGTTCTCACATAAAACCATTAGTGAAGGAAAAGTAATCCTTGATAAAATCCTTAAAAACACCTCATACACTGACGTTTATGATGAATTACTTGAAGAAGAAGTCAAGCCCAACAGCCAAGCCCCAAGCCAAAAGAGGAGGCACACACAAACCGAACTGGAAATTCAAACCGATCCTTGTCATGATTTGGTTGTTGAAAAACCTCCCGTTGTGAATCAACTAGAGGATGATGAAACATCTCCCTTAGAGTTCCCCGATCAATTCGAGGAAGATCTCTTCGAAGCTTATGAAAATACCTCGAATTTGCTTGTCCAAGCGAGACCTCTAGTGCACCCTTCCAAGTAGAGATGTCAACGGAAAATTCCCCGTTGAAAGTCCTTGTTTGGTTTTGGATAATTGATGTCACCTAGACTACTAACCTTTGTCATGAAGTGTTCATAAGCTAGGTTGGTACACACCAAGTGTGGGAGCTAGATGATAACCATGGTGTTGGTGGTTATGACCAAAAGATGGAGCAAGTGCTCCACATTTGGAAGAGAAGAAGAGAAAAGCAAAACCCTATGGAGATTAAGGCAAAGGTATAAATAGGGATTTTGTTTTGGCACTCAAGACACCATAGAGGGTGTGAGTGTGTTTAGGATCGATAGCCGTACTATTAAGAGAGGACTATCTCGGTGATTGCGGTTATCAAGTGCCACTAGGTGAATTCATACATGCATATGCATTAGGACCTAGTGTGCTAACCTCTAATCCTTTGAAAAATGTTTGGAAAAATGCTAACACACATGCACAAGGTGATGTACACTTGGTGGTGTTGGCACATTTGCAAAGGAGAAGAAGCCGGAGTTGAAAACGAAGTTTTCAGGCGTGACCGGACTCTGCAACACTGACCGAACGCTGTTGCAACATGCGTCCGATCACTATTGAAACAGTGACCGAACGCTAGTGCAACATCTGACGGATGCGCTCTAGCACTGTTCATGAGAGGTAACGAATGAAATGGAGAGATTGGACGCTGAGTGAGTCCGGTCAATAGTGACCGGACGCGTCCGGTCGTTGAAAAACGTCTCTGGAACCTCTCTGTTCGTGACCGGACGTCAGTGCAACATTGACCGGACGCTAGTGCAAACATGCGTCCGGTCACTACTGAAACATTGACCGGACGCTAATGCAACATTGACCGGACGTGTCCGGGCGTCCCGTAATCTGCCCATTTGAAGGGGTAACGGCTCTATTTGATTGAGGGGGTATATAAATATGAGTGGCCGGCTTTGGGAGGCTCTCTTGGCACTCTAACATCTTGGACATCCCTTTGAGCTAAACATACTCCCTCCCACTCATCTCCTTGCTTGATAGCGCGAATCAAAGTGAGATTGAGTGATTCCAAGTGCATTTGCTTGTGTGATTGCATCTAGTGGCACTTGGGGATCGTTGTTGCTGCAGTTTTCTCGTTACTCTTGGTGGTTGCCGCCACCTAGACGGCTTGGAGCAGCGGAGGAGAATTGGCACGAGTTGGTGATTGTTCGTGGCCATCTCCCGGTGATTTGTGAGGGGTATTGTGCCTTCCCCGACGAAGAGCCAAAAGGTAACTCTAGTGGATTGCGCGTGTCATTGAGTTACCTCCATTTGTGGGTTGGTTCTTGTGGCGCTCAAGTGTTGAGCTAGGTTTGTGAACACCTATAGCCACCGAACCACCAAGTGGTGGTCGACACAACGGGCAGTAGCGTGCCGGCAAGCACGTGAACCTCGGGAGAAAATCATTGTGTCTCTTGCCTCTTTGGACATCTCCCGGAGTTTCTTGGTATTCATATTGTGATTGATCATCCCTTGCCGGTGTTGGTATATCTCTCTACCACTTGAATTACATTCTTACTTCTTGAGTAGTGGTAGTTTATCTTGCTAGTGATTAGCTCTCTAGTTCATTGTTTTAGTTCTTGCTAGCTCACTAGAATAGAGAGTAGTGACATAGATTGTGTGTGCCTTAGAGATCATACCATACTAGAAGTGTTTGGTTAGGTGGCTTGCATCACTTAGTAGAACTAGTGCAAAAGCTTCGCTTTGTAATTGTCTAACAAGTCTCTCTAAGTTTTTGTAGAATTTTATTAGGCTATTCACCCTCCCTCTAGCCATTTAGGACCTTTCAAGTGGTATCAGAGCCATGGTCACCGTTTGCATAAGGATTAACAACCTTCGGTGTTAAAAATGACTCAAATTGTGTTCAACCATGTGGGGGCAAACCACCGTTCTTTGATGGCACATCTTTTGATATTGGAAAAGAAAGATGAGAATGTATTTGGGTTCAATCAATGACAAGGTGTAGGATGTGGTAGAAAATGAGTTTGTGATTCTTGATCCTACCAATCCACACCAAATGACTCCATCAACAAGCAATGCAACACAATGGCACTCAACACCATATACAATGTCATTGATCCAAAGGTGTTTGAGCAAATCAAAGATCTTGACAATGCAAGTGAAGTGTGGAAAAGGTTAGAAGAAACATATGAGGGCACGTCAACGGTAAAAAGTGCCAAGTTGTACATGCTCAAGGACAAGCTCACCAACTTCAAGATGAAGGATGATGAATCAATTCCGGAAATGTTCTATAGATTTCAAGTCATCATCAATGATCTCAAGTCCTTGGGAGAAAAGGTGCAAGATGAAGACTTCACTCACCGGTTCTTGAGTTGCTTGCCCAAGAGATTCAAGACACTTCGCACCATCATCTTTAGAGGAGGCTTGAAGAATGTGACTCCAAATGAGGTGCTTGGTGATGTCATGACCGAGGATCAATACAATGAAGATAGTGAAGAAGTGGTCAAAGAAGAGGACAAGAAGAAGAAAAGTGTGGCATTCAAAGCCCCACCTCAAAGAGCAAGGGGGCCAAGAAGGAAGAATCAAGCGACAATGAAGAGCTAGTGACATTGATGATGAAGCCTTAGCTCTCTTTGTGCGCAAATTTGGCAAGTTCATGAAGAAGGGCTATGGTGCAAGGAAGAGAAGAGATTACAACAAGAACAAAGACTATGTGAGAAGATGCTACAAGTGCAAGAGCAAGGATCACGTTGTAGCGGATTGTCCCTACAATAGTGACAATGATGAAGATGAAAAGAAGAAAAGATAAGAAGGAGAAGAAAGAGAAGAAAATGAGCTTCAAAAAGAAGAAGGGTGGCTCATATGTTGTTACATGGGATAGTAATGCATCATCCGATAGCGAAGACTCAAGTGATGATGATAACAAGAAGAGCACCAAGAAGAAGGCACTTGCAAGTATTGCAATCAACAACAAGCCTTCTCTATTTGACACTCCATCATGCTCATGGCTAAGCCAACAAAGGTACAATCCGATGATGATAGTGATAGTGAGAGCGATGATGATGAGGAGCACTCAAAGGAGGACCTCATGGATATGTTGGAGCAAGCTCACACTTGCTTTGAGATGAAGAGGAAGGAGTGCAAGGAATTGCGCAAGAAGCTTAGTGCTCTTGAGCAATCCCTTGATGAGCTCAAGGTCTGACATGAGAGGCTAGAGGTAGCCCATGAGAAGCTTGGCAACACACCAAGCTTGAAAAAGCTCCCCTCTCCTTGATCAAGTCAAGGTTGAGGATGTTGTTCCAACATGTAACATAGGAGTAACTTTGTGATATTCTTGATGAATCTTTCTTACATACTCTATTGTTGTTGCCCACCAACTAACGCTTCATGTAGCTCATCCACTACTACTTCTACTATGAGTGATGGTTCACTTGTGATGCCTCCTAATGGGGAGAATGAGACCTTGAAAAAGGAGGTCAATGAGCTCACTCATGCCTTAGGCAATGCCTATGGTGGAGATGCCCGCTTGCTTAAGTGCTTGGGTAGCCAATGATTCTCTCTTAACAAAGAGGGATTGGGCTATATCCCCAAGAATGGCAAGGCGGCTTTTGTGACTCACAAGAGTAGTTTTGTGAGAAGCAATGGTCGGTTTTGCAACAAATGCAAGCAATCCGGGCATATAGAGCAATATTGCAAGAACAAGAAAAAAAAATGTTAATGTATCCTCAATTCAATTTGATTCTTGTTATTTGCTTACCAAGGGTGTAAATGGTGTGAAGGCTAAGTTATTGGTGCTCCCATTGTTGGCCCAAAGAAGAAGGCAATTTGGGTGCCTAAGAGCTTAGTGACTAACCTTGGAGGACCCAAGCAAGTTTGGGTACCTAAGAAGAATTGATCTTTTCTTGTAGGTCAATTATAAAGCCGGAGGAAGGCATTGGGTGCTTGATAGTGGGTGCACTCAACACATGACCGGAGATGCAAGAATGTTCAATTCAATCAACAAGAATGATGACAATGGATTGATAGTATTACATTTGGTGATAATGGCAAAGGCAAGGTTAAGGGGCTTGGTAAGATTGCTATATCAAATGACATGAGCATATCCAATGTATTGCTAGTAGAGAGCTTGAACTTCAATTTGCTATCTGTGGCTCAATTGTGTGATCTTGGATTCAAATGCATATTTGGGGTTGATGATGTAGAGATCATAAGTGTAGATGGGCTCAAATTTGATCTTCAAAGGTTTTAGATATGAGAATCTATACTTAGTTGATTTCAATGCTAGTGAAGCTCAATTGTCAACTTGTCTGTTCACCAAATCTAGCATGGGTTGGCTATGGCATAGAAGACTTGGTCATGTTGGAATGAAACAATTGAATAGATTGATTAAGCATGATCTAGTTAGAGGCTTGAAATATGTGGTGTTTGAAAAGGATAAACTTTGTAGCTCTTGTCAAGCCGGAAAGCAAGTTGGAAACACTCACCCTAAAAAGAGCATGATGAGCACTAGCAAAGCATTTGAGTTATTGCACATGGATCTATTTGGACCAACAACGTACACTAGCATTGTGGGGAAACAAATATGGCTTTGTGATAGTGGATGATTTCACAAGATATACATGGGTGTTCTTTCTAAGTGACAAAAGTGATACATATGTTACATTCAAATCTTTTGTCAAGAGATGTCACAATGAGTTTGAAACAACCATCAAGAAAGTGAGAAGTGACAATGGTAGTGAATTAGAAACACAAGAGTTGATGAGTTATGTGATGAATTGGAATTAGACATCAATTCTCGGCCAAGTACACTCCACAATCAAATGGTCTTGTTGAAAGGAAAAATAGAACTCTCATTGATATGGCAAGATCTATGCTTAGTGAGTATAATGTGAGTCATTCATTTTGGGCCGAAGCTATCAACATGGCTTGCTATTGTAGCAACCGCCTCTATTGTCACCCCATGATGGAGAAGACTCCTTATGAGCTATTGAATGGAAGAAAGAAAGCCAACATTGCATACTTTAGAGTCTTTGGTTGCAAATGCTATATCTTGAAGAAAGGCACTAGATTGAGCAAGTTGAGAAGAAATGTGATGAAGGATTCTTGCTTGGTTACTCCACTACAAGCAAAGCATATAGAGTTTGGAATTTGGCTAGTGGTACTCTTGAGGAAGTTCATGATGTTGATGAATTGATGATGAAACAAATGGCTCTCAAGATGAAGAAGAAAATCTAGATGATGTGAGAGGAACTCAATTGGTTAATGCAATGAAGAATATGGATATTGGTGATATTCGGCCTAGGGAAGTGATTGATGTTGAAGATGACAAAGATCAAGTGCTCACTTCTCCAATTGTGCAAGCTAGTGGTTCTCAATTGCAAGATCAACAAGTGGCTAGTTCATCTCAACCAAATGATCAAATAAGTACAAGCAATCAAGTCCAAGTGCTCCAACCAATCAATGTGGCAAGGGATAATCCATTAGATCAAATCATTGGTGGAATTCAAAGTGGTGTGCAAACTAGATCAAGATTGGCTTCTTTTTGTGAACACTACTCTTTTGTATCATCCATCGAGCCAACCAAGATTGAAGAAGCATTACAAGATGTTGATTGGGTGAATGCCATGCATGAAGAGCTTGACAACTTCACAAGAAATCAAGTATGGGTATTGGTAGAGAGGCCTAAGAACTACAATGTGATTGGCACTAGATGGGTCTTTCGCAACAAACAAGATCAAGATGGCATCGTGGTGAGAAACAAGCAAGATTAGTAGCACAAGGTTACACTCAAGTATAGGGTCTTGACTTTGGTGAAACATATGCACCGGTTGCAAGATTAGAAGCAATAAGAATCTTATTAGCTTATGCTTGTTCCCACAATATCAAGCTATATCAAATGGATGTCAAGAGTGCATTTCTCAATGGATACATCAATGAGTTAGTATATGTTGAGCAACCTCCCGGTTTTGAAGATGACAAGAAGCCCAACCATGTTTACAAGCTCAAGAAGGCACTTTATGGCTTGAAACAAGCACCAAGAGCATGGTATGAGAGGTTAAGGGATTTCCTTCTCTCTAAAGGGTTCAAGATGGGAAAGGTTGATACTGCACTCTTCACCAAGAAGATGAAAAAGACTTGTTTGGTTGCAAATCTATGTTGATGATATCATTTTCGGTTCAACCAATCAAGACTTTTGTGAAGAGTTTGGTGAACTGATGGCAAATGAGTTTGAGATGTCCATGATTGGAGAGCTTAGCTACTTCCTTGGTCTACAAATCAAGCAATTGAAGGAAGGCACATTTGTTAGTCAAGGCAAGTACATAAAGGACATGATCAAGAAGTTTGGATTGCAAGATGCAAAAACCATTAGCACGCCTATGGGGACAAATGGACAATTGGATAGTGATGCAAGTGGCAATATGGTGGATCAAAAGTTGTATCGGTCTATGATTGGAAGCCTACTCTATGTGACCGCATCAAGACCGGATGTCATGTTTAGTGTATGCATGTGTGCAAGATTCCAAGCCTCACCAAGAGAAAGTCACTTAAAGGCAACCAAGAGGATATTGAGGTACTTGAAGCATACACAAGATATTGGTTTGTGGTATCCAAAGGGGGTCAAACTTTGAGTTGATTGGATATTCGGACTCCGATTATGCGGGTTGCAAGGTTGATAGAAAGAGCACATCTGGCACATGTCAATGTTGGGAAGATCACTTGTGTCTTGGTCATCAAAGAAGCAAAATAGTGTGGCACTTTCAACCGCCGAAGCCGAATACATATCCGCCGGTAGTTGTTGTGCTCAATTACTTTGGATGAAAGCAACTTTGTATGACTTTGGAATCAAATTCAAACAAGTGCCATTGCTATGTGACAATGAGAGTGCGGTGAAGCTCACAAACAACCCCGTGCAACATTCAAGAACAAAGCATATTGACATTAGGCACCACTTCATAAGAGACCATCAACAAAAGGGTGATATTTCAATTGAGAGTGTTGGTATCGATGATCAACTTGCCGACATATTCACCAAGCCACTTGATGAGAAGAGGTTTTGCAAGCTAAGGAATGAATTGAACATACTTGACTTCTCAAATATGTGTTGATGCACCCCACTTATATGACATGCCTCTCCTTCGACAAAGCAAGGTAAAATTGATTGACATATGCATCCATCCTTTGCTAGGGACATGTTTAGTGCATCTAGTCATTCCTCATAATTATTAGGCTCATTCATGAAAATAAAATAATTGTGATGCTATATGATGCCACTATTGTTTCTATGCTTGATATGATCTAGTGGTAACATATGACATGTTTATGGGCTCCGCAATCCTAGTGTTTAATCTTGAAAATGAGCAATGGAATGTTTAACCAACGTGAGTAAGATAACCATTGCAAGATGTGTGAAGAAGCTTACTCTAGAGCAAACCGTGTTAAATGTTTCATGCAAATGATCTAGATTGAACCAAATATGAAAGAACTAACTCTCTTCTAAACAATTTGAACCTTTTTATGCAAACCTTTTATGGGAATAGATGCAAAGGGGGAGAGAAAAGTCACAAAGATCAAATGAAGGGGATCAAAACTTTGAAAAATGATTTTTGAGCATACAAGTAGGGCACACAAGTAGGGGGAGCAAGCTCATGAACTTGGTTGTTGCATTTGTTTTGTGCATATTCATATGCTTGCTTGCATTAGACAAGTTTTTAATTTTATATCCATGCTTGTGTGGTGTATGCTAGAAATAGATTTTGAATGATGATTTGCAAACTAGCATGCATAGGTGGTAGCTAGATGTAATTTGCTTTACATATGGTACTAGAGCCTTCATATAATGTTGATCTCATGAGGTATCTAGTGTTTTTGTAAAGTCTAGCTAACCATGGTGCTAAGGATTGTATACATTGGCAACTCCGATTTGGTATCACGCTTCAAAGGTCCATTCTTTACACCTTAGCATCATTTGATAGTTACTCCCACATTTCATATCTATGCATATGTGCCAAATTTGAACCAAACACTATAGCACATATGTAGGGGGAGCTAATACTAACAAAGAGGTGACTCAAATTTTCAAATACATACCTTGTGAAGGTTGTCATCAATTACCAAAAAGGGGGAGATTGAAAGTCCTTGTTTGGTTTTGGATAATTGATGTCACCTAGAGTACTAACCTTTGTAATGAAGTGTTCATAAGCTAGGTTGGTACACACCAAGTGTGGGAGCTAGATGATAACCATGGTGTTGGTGGTTATGACCAAAAGATGGATCAAGTGCTCCACATTTGGAAAGAGAAGAAGAGAAAATCAAAACCCTATGGAGATTAAGGCAAAGGTATAAATAGGGATTTTGTTTTGGCACTCAAGACACCATAGAGGGTGTGAGTGTGTTTAGGATCGATAGCCGTACTATTAAGAGGGGACTATCTCGGTGATTGCGGTTCTCAAGTGCCACTAGGTGAATTCATACATGCATATGCATTAGGACCTAGTGTGCTAACCTCTAATCCTTTGAAAAATGTTTGGAAAATGCTAACACACATGCACAAGGTGATGTACACTTGGTGGTTTGGCACATTTGCAAAGGAGAAGAAGCCGGAGTTGAAAACAAAGTTTCAAAGCGTGACCAGACTCTGCAACACTGACCGTACACTGTTGCAACATGCGTCCGATCACTATTGAAACAGTGACCGGACGCTAGTGCAACATCTGACCGGACGCGCCTCTAGCACTGTTCACGAGAGGTAACGAATGAAATGGAGAGATCGGACGCTGAGTGAGTCCGGTCAATAGTGACCGGACGCGTCCGGTCGTTGAAAAACGTCTCTGGAACCTCTCTGTTCGTGACCGGACGCTCAGTGCAACATTGACCGGATGCTAGTGCAACATGCGTCCGGTCACTACTGAAACATCGACCGGACGCTAATGCAACATTGACCGGACGTGTCCGGTCGTCCCGTAATCTGCCCATTTGAAGGGGTAACGGCTCTATTGATGAGGGGGAGGGGGTATATAAATATGAGTTGGCCGGCTTTGGGAGGTCTCTCTTGGCACTCTAACATCTTGGACATCCCTTTGAGCTAAACATACTCCCTCTCACTCATCTCCTTGCTTGATAGCGCGAACCAAAGTGAGATTGAGTGATTCCAAGTGCATTTGCTTGTGTGATTGCATCTAGTGGCACTTGGGGATCGTTGTTGCTGCGGTTTTCTCGTTACTCTGGTGGTTGCCGCCACCTAGACGGCTTGGAGCAGCGGAGGAGCATTGGCACAAGTTGGTGATTGTTCGTGGCCATCTCCCGGTGATCTGTTAGGGGTATTGTGCCTTCCCCGGCGAAGAGCCAAAAGGTAACTCTAGTGGATTGCGCGTGTCATTGAGTTACCTCCATTTGTGGGTTGGTTCTTGTGGCGCTCAAGTGTTGAGCTAGGTTTGTGAACACCTATTAGCCACCGAACCACCAAGTGGTTGGTCGACACAACGGGCAGTAGCGTGCCGGCAAGCACGTGAAACTCGGGAGAAAATCATTGTGTCTCTTGCCTCTTTGGACATCTCCCAGAGTTTCTTGGTATTCATATTGTGATTGATCATCTCTTGCCGGTGTTGGTATATCTCTCCACTTGAACTACATTCTTTACTTCTTGAGTAGTGGTAGTTTATCTTGCTAGTGATTAGCTCTCTAGTTCATTGTATTTAGTTCTTGCTAGCTCACTAGAATAGAGAGTAGTGACATAGATATTGTGTGCCTTAGAGATCATACCATACTAGAAGTGTTTGGTTAGGTGGCTTGCATCACTTAGTAGAGCTAGTGCAAAAAGCTTCGCTTTATAATTGTCTAACAAGTCTCTCTAAGTGTTGTGTAGAATTTTTATTAGGCTATTCACCCCCCCCCCAGCCATGTAGGACCTTTCACCCGTCAGGGTTACTACTCCATCTCCGTCTCTGCGAGTGAAAATTTTCTCCATCCCCGTTCCCGTGAAGGTTCACATTCTTCTTCATCCCCGCTTGGGGATTTATCCCCGCGGGGATCCTCATCCCCGCATCAGCATTATACTACATGATAACAAAATAGGCACTTAGCAAAGCAAGACAATGGATCTCAAATACACATAAGTAAATAATACATGATTTTAAATAATCAATAGACATACATATCCAATAATTTATCATAATCCGCATGCACATAACACATGTATATGTACATAGGAATTTGACTTTCTTAAATGGACCTTAAGCATTTCGGTCCCGCGGGGAACAGGGACAAGGGACTGCATACCATCCTCGTCTCATCATACCGATGAAGATGATTTTTTTTCTTCATTTAATTTTCTATGGGGATAAGATTTGTACCATCCTCGTTTTCTAATAGGTGAATTTCCCTGCGGCAAATCAGGAAACGGGTCCCCATTAACATGGCTACTTCCAAGCGAGAACTTTGGTGCACCTACACCATGGATTCTTAAAGCAGGGGCGGTGCTAAAAATGTACATTAGGTTCTCGAAACACTGACAGTTCAAAAACAGATGACACTTCTTCTTTTCTCAGATTGGTATTGGCAAATTTTGTCGCAAACAATGTTGTTCGGCTGATTGTTTTTATGATTGGTTTCGACTGATTGTTTTTATGGTTGGTTTCGGCTATTTAATAGTATTCTATGAGAGAGAATAAACTGAAGTGTGGGTAATAAACCGGCTCAATCGTTCGTTTGCCTTATCAGCTGTACTTTGGTTTATTTTCTCACCGAACACTATTAAAACAATCGAAATCGGCCGTAAAAACGACAAGAAGGACAACAATGTTTGCGACCAAAATTGGCAATACCAATTTGTTTGATCCTTTGGAGAGAGATTGAGCCAAAAAGAGCCAATTAGAATCAAACTCCATTGCTGGATTCCAACTTCGAAATACACTTTAATGTGAATCAAATCTGTGATCAGCAATTGAGATGCTTGGGAAAGGTATAGATATTCATAATCACGTGGTCTATGTAAGACATTCTTCCTTTCTGTCCATGCACACGTGCTATCATGTGATTTTCCGCTTTGTGATTCCTGTATCATGCATGCGCTGATCTTTTAATAGTTTACCGTCATGGTATGAACCGTATGTTCCATAAGGCATAAGGCCAATCTCAGTAATTGAGTTTCATCATATTGTTTTTAAGACTGACAAGTCATCAAATAAAATGAAACTGGAATGAGAGTTTCATAGACATTAAATTTCTTCATTGAGAATGAGAGTTTCATTCTAGAGTTTTATAGACATTAAATTTCATGACTTGTAGAGAGTTAATATTCGATTAGATAAAACTCATTTCTTCTCTCTCTTCTTAAATACACTGTCATGTCATTAAAAATAGTTATGTGACATTATGTTTAATGCAAATGAAACTCAGATAAAACTCCCACTGAGATTGACCGAAGTGCTTTCATGTACTGCAGGAAATGAACACAATGTTAAGACTGAAAACCTGTACGGGTAAGCGGACGGAAATACAGGCTGACTCGCCAACACAAATATGAACGGTAAGTACTTATGTTAATGAGGTGAAAATAAATTGCTGGCTTAAGCTCAAGGATGACTATTGACAGAATATGCAACATTACAACAAACGTCTCAGAGGCAGACATCTATGAAACCATGCATAATTTGCTCATAGATACATGACCAAGAAGACCACCCATTTGTCGATCTGGGCATACTTTAGCTGCTCTGATGATGGGTGCCCGTAAAACTGAAAACTGTACCTAAGCAGCTCCTTGCAATGCCCCACAACCACGTCTCTGCTCATTTGTCGCAAGGGGCAGATAGTTAATCTGACTTAACTGGTGCCTGTGGTCACAACTAGTCAGATGAGTCCAAACCATAGTCAAGCATTTTTTTTATTTTAGCTTGATTGAAAGAGGCCCATGGATGAGCACAAGTACGCCGTTTTCCAGTATATCCCCTTAGCACCAGATGGCTTGTTCCTCTCAACAGAGCGCTGTGAATGGATAGCAAGAAGTATATCAACACTATCCTCAGTAAAATGATGAACAGAGATAGATGTCTTGTAGATCTTACAACAACAGCATGAAGTTGTAATGAGATCTTCTCTGGAAAGTCAACCTTGCCAAAGGGAATATGGACAATTCCTGATTTATCAACTCTGTATTCAACCTTCCCTTTCTTGAACTCTTCGATAGCCTGGAACCATTCCACAATTAGCACAATCTATTTCACTGGTCTCTTAAGACAATTATCACTACAATTGGGTTCAACTGATTCGATTTTACCATTTTCCAAATATGTTCAAATATGAAGTAATTCTCCCTTTAACTTATGAACAAAATGACACCTGGACCTAAACATTAGGCCAATGATGGTCACACCTAAAACACGTATGACTGGCACAAGACTTTATATCTGGGAGAGAGAGGGAGAGGAAGAGGGAGGGTTATGAGCATGCATCAGAAGTTTAGAACCATAATCTGTGTCAAGTTCAAATGTCTTGTACTGTGCCCTCCATTAACGCGGCATTTAAAGTCTCGGTAAGGATGGACACAAAAACACTTCCCACACTCAATATAAAAGTGAAACTCGAACACATTTCCCAAATGAATAATAGCATATTCCCTGTTTCAAATTATAAGTCATTCAAGAATGTTGGAGAGTCAAAACATCTCAAGTTTGACCAAAATTATAGAGAGGAACACAAAGATTACGACATCAAATATGTATACTATGAAAATATAACCGATGAAGAATCTAATGATACTTGGTATCATAAATGTTAGTCTTATATTATATAAATTTGGTCAAACTTAAAAAACTTTGACTCTCCAAGATTCTTGAAATGACTTATAATTTGGGGCGGGAGTACATGTCACTAGTCCTTACTCCATTTTGAGTTTTTGGTACTTTCAACCTTGCTTCTAAATAAAATAAACTGAACCGTGAAAAATGGACCAGATTTTAAG
This sequence comes from Coix lacryma-jobi var. lacryma-jobi, assembly GCA_009763385.1. NCBI lineage: Eukaryota > Viridiplantae > Streptophyta > Magnoliopsida > Poales > Poaceae > Coix > Coix lacryma-jobi. The sequence continues at coordinate 34,761,250 of CM019826.1, forward strand.
TCATATCCCTCAATCAATCAACTGCCTCACTACTTTTACTAGTTATTATTGCCAATGCTTTATGTTGCCATCTAGGGTGAATCAGGATTTCGTAATATTATTACCACTGTGTACTGCCATAAACCAACAGCGCTCCATATCCTCCAACATGTGTCTCATCTAGTTTCCTCCTAGGCGATCAGTAAAACCAGCCATTTCAACTTCCTGAAGTCTTGCTAGGCACAATTCAATTACAAGCATGTGTTCAAGAAAAACACCATGCCTGAACCTTGAATTATCGGAGTACAGGAAAGTAAATGCAGCTGACAAAGGTAGGAAGATACTTGATGGAAGTTTTAAATCTTGTCACAGTGCCCAGACTAAGCAATAAAGACAATAGATTTAGAAGCAATATCGATGGAAAATCTGAGGCAAACAAAATCTGTATTAACTTCCTCAATACCTGAGTAATGTTTGGAGAAACAGTGCCAGCTTTGGGGGTAGGCATCAGCCCTCTTGGTCCTAGAATCTTACCCAAGCCGGCAACCTGAAAAGTAAACAGAAATAACTGAGCCTGATAATCATTTGAAGGGAAAGCCATGTCGAAAGTTTCAATGAACATGGCAAAGCATGCAACAAATATATACAGAATTTTGGACATTAGTTTAGCATTAGCTATCAAAGAATGAAACATCTCACACATGTATTGTATTCCAAAATTAGTTTGTTATAGCCAATCTATTTTATCTATAGAAAACAACGTTTTAACCAGTTTGATGGTAAGACACTTAAGACCTATAGTAAGCACAACTAAATATTTCGTTTCAAATTTTGCATCAGTTTCAAATAGTAAACTGAAATGAAGGCAGAAGTTAATAGCTCATACCTAGGCATCATATCAGGCGATGCAATCAATTTGTCAAACTCCATAAATCCTCCTTTTATTGTTCGATCAAATCTTCTCCACCTACGATATCAGCTCTCGCAGCTCTAGCTTCATCTATCTTCTCACCTGTAAGGTCAGAAACAACTATTAATGCATAATGATCATGATTATTTCAACTACTGGTGCCTCCATTTTTATGATCATGACAAGAAAAGCATGACTATATTTCACAAAGAATATGAAAGACAAGGTTTGGTCATTCAACAAGGGTTTGCTAAGTGGACAGCACAAAAATAGCACCATCCCAACTCCCAAGTGACTTATTGTGAAAAACAAAGAAGTAGAGACATCATGAACATAATAAAGTGACTGTAATATTCTTCTGCCAAGTTACCAACGACGAACTAATTTTGTCCAATCCAATATGTTGCATTTGAACTCTAAACGTAGACATGATACTTTTTAAGAAGAAGAATACCAAATTAACCAATCGGATTGGTGTAATCAAATAGCATAGCCCGTAATATCAGTACACAATGTTTGCATAAAAACAAAGACAAGCATGTTTCTTATTAAACCCATAGTCACACATGGGACGATAGTGTCAAACAGAACAAACAAACATACGACCCACTAGCACAGTGATCCAATTGGCCCATGCATCATATACTGCAATTGACATGAATTCAGTTTGTACTAAGCATGGCTCAACAGCATTTAAGGTTGTGTTTCAGTCACCGGCGCACCTTGTGTGAGAACAGCAATCTTCACCGACTGGCCTGTTCCCTTGGGCAAATTCACCTGCGGTCACCACAACCAACACAGATCAACGAGCGCAACAGGACACAAGCAACCAGAACACAACGACAGAAAAGAAGAAACAATACCGTGGCCCGGAGCTGCTGGTCATTGTACTTGGGGTCGAGGTTCATGCGGAAGTGCGCCTCCGCCGACTCAACAAACTTGGCGCTGGACATCTGCTTCATCAGCGAGATGGCGGTGGGCACGCCGTAGTCCTTCTTGCTCTCCCTCAGCTTCTGTATCTCGAGGAACCTCTTCGACCTCGTCTGCACACCCTCAAAAACTAGCACAGCGTCACGGGCCATACACAATCACGGACGCAACAGGAACCAGATTCGATGTTATGCAACTGCATACGCGGTCGCGCTTGAGCGGTAGTGCGGCCTTGCCGGTGCGCGGCCGCGTGGGGGCCGTGAACGCGGGGCCCGCGCCCGCCCTCGTACCCTCGTCATCGTCGTCGTCGTCGTACGGCCCCGCTGGTCGGCCTCCACGTCCTCTTCGAGCACGGCGCCCTGCGGGTCGGCGACGGCGGCCGCGGCGGGGCGGCGGAACGCGAGGAGGAGCCCGGGGTAGGCGCGCAGCGACGGGACGGAGGAGGGGAAGAGCAGCGCGTTAGGCGGGGCCGGCGCCGTGCTGGCCGCCGGCGCGAGGAGGGAGGAGGAGGCGGTGGCCGCAGCGGCTGTGGCCATGGTGGAGGGTCGGGGAGGGAGGGGAGGAGGGCGGAAGCAGATAAGAGGGAGTGGAGGGATAGAAATAGAAGCCCAAGTGGCAGCGCGGGCGAGCGCGGGTTCATCATCGGTCGGATAGGGCTGGGCGTGGCCGTGGGCGTGGCCGGGCTCGCGGTCGCAGGGATGACGGGCGCGGCGCCTGGAAAACTCCCCCTGGTTCCAGTGATTTGGCTCGGGCCGAGACGCCCGGTTACCTGCTGGATCTTGGGTTGGGGCGGGCGGCGTATCGTGTCCGCGCGGGCGTCGGGAGCGGAGAAACACGGCGAGTTGCCTGGGCCGAGACGCGCGCCGGTGTTCCGGGCTCCTGATTTGGCCTTTGCCCGGCTCCGAGAGCGCGGGGGCAGCCGGAGTGGTCGTTCGTGTTACAATACTACTAATGGTGTTTAATCTCCTCCTTAATAGACCACCATCATGACCCTATTTACAATAGGATTTACCCCCTCTCATTAACATGTTTATGAGGCTTTATGGGGATTATTCCTTGTGTAACCTCCATGGAGGACCTGTATATATACCCACGGTGGATCAATGGAAATGTGAAGACACTACACATTCTTGTCTCAATTGTCATTTACATTGTCATTCCAATTACAACACGTTATCAAGCACTGGTCTCCCAACTGAGCTACGATCGCAGAGGTAACGATGGCGACTCACCACGATCTTCCCTCTGCCTCCTTCGTTCTTCAGCTTGTGATGATGGCATACCAACGTGCCATCACACTTGGCGTAAGCTTCGCCAACCACCGCGTCCAAGCGACGCTCTTCGACGACCTCCGGGAGATCCTTGGCGAACGCCTTGGCAACCGCCGTCGAGGCGCACGCAGGGGCTTCCCCCAGCGGGCTTCTCGCAATCGCGGACTCCCTCGAGGACGACGGGCTGACCGCCGTCGTGCCATCGACGACGTAGTGGTCCCTGCACCACCGTCGGAACCGCCGGTTGCGCCGGCAGCGGCTCCACTGCAGCCGCCGTCACCACCGCGGGCTCCCACTCCGGAGCCTCCAGCTCCGGCGGCACCTCTGGCGGCACCACCGGCGTCACCGCCGGCATCACCGGTTGGACCGGCGTCACCGCTGCCCGCACCGTACTTCTGCCCGCTGCACGGCTTCGGCCCATGCCCGGCGTACAGTGCGGTGGCGTACAGCGCGAGCGAGCCGTCCTGCACGGAGTACGTCGTCGGCAGCCCATCCGCTAGCTTCGACGTGATCGCCGACTCGTCGCTGGCACCACCAGCGGCTTCCCCGGTGGCTTCACCACCACCAGCAGCGCCATCTTCACCCACCACCGCCTCCTCCTTCTCCACCTCGCCCACGCTTTATCCCGACGTGGATTAGCGTGCCCCATGGGCCTTCTGCACGAAGGTCCCTCAACTTGGCCTGAGCGCCTCGGGGGGGGGGGGGGGGGCGGCCACAGATTGGCCGGTGCCGAGGAGACGCGCCGGAGGCAGCACCTATCGGCACGCGGATCCAGCGGAGGAGAGGCCGAGCACCTCCCTCGCTCTCTGATGGCGCACGCGCGGTGCGGCTCGCGCCCCGCCGCCGAGTGCCCGCCGGGCCTCTCTGCGCCCAGCCTCGGCCTCGCGCGTCTACGGGCCGCGTGCCTATGGGGCCCACGCGGGTGGACCACCGCTGGTGGCGCCCCCTCCACCCCCTGTTGGGCCGAATGGCCGGCCCGGCCCAGGTTGGGGCCTGCGAGCTTTCAGCCTAGGTCTGGTGGACTCAAAATAGCGTTTTTGGGCTCAATTACCTCAGTTTTTGGCTCAAAACATAGTTATCTTATATTTCCCTTTTACAGAATAATTTGTATTTACTTTAAAGCATTTTACTGCTTTATTTACATCAGAATTATTAGTCTATTTACCTTCAGTTTTAGACATCTGATGTACTGCTTTAAAGTATTTACATACTTTGCATTATGAATACAATTTTCGTACTTGTTCAATGCGTTTTGTTTATTTCAATTCCCTATAACAAGTACTTATGCAAATATTTTGGTTGAATTTTTCTCTCATTTGGAATATGTTTTTCACTCGATGTCACCTTTGTTTCGACTATGAACATACAAGGATTACATCTAGACGTGAAATAATAAAATTATGGTATACACCTCATGGTGTTTACCTTTTGTCCACTAATCGAGAAAAATTCCCGTTATTTCAATTCAAGTTTACCTTGATTATTTGCATTTGTATTCAATTATTACAACCATGTCTTGGATTTTAATTAAATCTATGCATACTCACATGTGGGCATCATGGCTACCAAACTAGCCGCCAAAGAGTTCGAGTCCCTCGCTCTTGATGGCAACAACTTCCCCACATGGGCGATGGATCTCAAAGTGAGTCTATCGCTGCGCGGATTATACTCGGCGATCACACCGCCTGAGATGGGTGTAGACCCCTTGTCTGATACCCACAAGTACAGTGCCTTATTTGTAATAAGGAACCACATCCATCCTGATCTCAAAGCTGAGTATCTGATGGAAGAGGACCCACGCGCTCTCTGGCTTGCTCTACAAGACAGTATGAACAGCAAAAGGCAGTTGTCCTTCCAGAGGCTGTCAATGAGTGGAACCACCTCCGCATACAGGATTTCAAAACTGTTGGAGAGTTCAACCATGCTGTGCACAAAATCAGTTCCAAGCTGAGATTTTGTGAGAAGGAACCAAGTGATGAGGACAAAATTGAGAAGACTCTGTCTACCATGCGTCCTGCACACATAATCCTTCAACAACAATACCGTCAAAGGGGGTTTACAGCTTATTCTGAGCTGATTAAGACATTGCTTCAGGCAGAAAAACATGATGAGCTCCTCATCTGGAACACCAACCAAGGACCGGTTGGTGCTAAACCTTTGCCTGAAGTGCATGCTAACACTCAGAAACAAACACAGCAGGATGTCACTCATAATGGCAATCCTGGAACCTCCAAGTCTAAGAACAAGCGCAAGAGACAGCGCAAGTCCCGTGGTGCTAAGAGGAATGATAATTCTAAGTCGATTAACAAGTCCAACACTTGTGCAAAGTGTGGTTGCTACTACAACCACCCGACTAAGAAATGTCGCACCCCTAAGCACTTAGTGGAATTGTACTTGAAATCCGTTGGACGTGGGCGCTCTGATCAAGGACGTACCAACCAAGGTGGAAAGAAATTTGAAGCACACTTCAACTCTCATCTTGATGCCGCAGCACAAGACGCCCCAGGATGCTCCAAGTCCGCCGCAGCGGATGCAAGCAACATCATGGCACTCCTCCCACCTGAAGGGGAAGATGAAGACTTAGACAACATGCTCCTAGAATATGGTCTGGAGATATGTTTGGAGACTATGAATAGACTCCCTAGTCTTCTTAGATTGCCTAAATATTATGCCCATGAGTTGTAATAAATTACTGTCTTTTATTTACCTTAATTATGGCACATTTGATGTTTCATTGTAATAAGCAATTTAATATCTATATGTTGATTAATCTATATTCTATGTTGAGAATTTTTATTTTTATTCTCCATTTTATATAGATTGTACGGGAGTCAATCGATGGATGGAAGAGGAAATGTGTCTGTTGATAGTGCTACCACTAACTCTATACTTAGAGAAATAAAATATTTCCAAAATCTCACAAAGAATAAAGAAAATATTTTAACAATCGCTGGACGCGATGCTGTAATAGTCGGTTCTGGACGAGCCACTATTATGCCCATGGGTACAACGATAACAATTGAGGATGCACTCTTGTATCCCGATTCAACTCGTACCCTGCTAAGTTATAGAGATATCCGCAAAATGGGTTTCATATTGAAACTCACAATGACTATAATGAGGAATCCCTTCTCATACAAAGGACAACGGATATGGCAAACAGACACTAGAAAAATTTCCCTCACTCCGTCTGGATTGTACTATACATATATCAAACCCGTACGACATGTTGCGTACAAAGTAATTTTTCAGAATGTCAATGCATTCCAAACTTGGCATGATCGCCTGGTCACCCCGGCATAGGGATGATGAGAAAAAATACGAAAAATTCTGTTGGTCGCAATCTAAGTGATGCAAGATTTTCCAATCCTTGGATTTTATTGCACCGCATGTGCAACTGGGAAATTAATTTTGAGACCCTCTTATCTCAAAATTCAAGCCGAACCGCTCAAGTTCCTTGAACGCATTCAAGGAGACATATGTGGTCCCATTCAACCTTTGTCTGGACCGTTCAGGTACTTCATGGTTCTAATAGACGCATCTACACGATGGTCTCATGTGTGCCTCCTTTCCACACGGAACCATGCATTCGCTAAGATCATTGCTCAAGTTATCAAACTTAGAGCAAATCATCCTGAACATCAAATCCAGTCATTAGAATGGATAATGCCGCTGAATTTTCCTCACGTGCCTTCAATGATTATTGTATGGCCTTAGGAATTCAAGTTCAGCATTCGGTCCCATATGTGCATACTCAAAATGGTTGGCCGAGTCTCTCATCAAGAAATCAAACTTATTGCACGACCATTACTACAGAATAGCAATCTCCCAACCTCATGTTGGGGTCATGCAGTCTTACACGCTGCTGACTTAATACAATTGCGTCCAACTGCTTATCATGCAACCTCCCCGTTGCAACTAGTACGTGGAAATATTCCAAACATTTCCCATCTGCGTAAGTTCGGTTGCGCTACATACGTACCGATCTCACCACCGCAGCGTACATCTATGGGCCCTCACAGGAAACTGGGGATCTATGTGGGATATCAATCTCCGTCGATCATAAAATACCTGGAGCCCCTCACAGGGGATTCTATTCACGGCCCGGTATGCTGATTCTATCTTTGATGAAGATCATTTCCCGGCATTAGGGGGGAGAACAAACAAACAAAGAATGCCAGGAAATCAATTGGGATGCCACAGCTATCTCCAATGATGATCCACGTACATCTGAGACTGAACTCCAAGTTCAGAAAATCATCAATTTGCAAACACATTGCAAATAATATGCCAGATGCATTTACTGATTTAAGGGTGTTACAAAATCCTACAATCCTGCGAGAAATGTGCCGGCAAAGAGTAGAGGTACCAAATAAAACTACTCCACTCCCAAGTAAAGAGGGGGAGAAGTACGGCCATTTCCAAGGATGCAGCTCCTAGCAAGCAAAGGAAAAAGAAAAATTCTTCCAACCAAGTAAATGCAAACTCAACCTCATGTTGAGCAACACCCTGTGGAGGTTCAACCTTCACATCCCACATCAACAGTGCACTCAATTACTGATGTTGGGACATCGGAATGCCCTGATGCAACCATTTTGGGAAATGATGATGCATCTCAAAGGGTACACGAAAATTCCATCAACTATCCGAGTCTAGAGAATCATATGACCGAAAGACTACATTTGTCGACATGCATTTCTCCGCAATGGTTGCTGAACTCCTCCAAAAATGATCCAGATCCTAAATCCATGGCAGAGTGCAAAAAGCGCTCGGACTGGAATCTGTGGAAGGAGCAATTCAAGCAGAAATAGCCTCGCTTACTAAAAGAAAGGTATTCTCTCATGCAATGCCTACACCTTCTCAAAGTATTCCCTGTGGGATACAAATGGGTTTTCATCCGAAAACAGAACGAGAACAATGAGGTGGTGAGATACAAAGCGAGACTTGTAGCACAAGGGTTCACGCAGAGACCCGGCATTGATTTCAATGACACATACTCTCCAGTTATGGATGGAATAACATTCCGATATTAATATCTCTGGCTGTGTACAAAAATCATCTATCTATGCAGTTGATGGATGTAGGTGACTGCATATCTCTATGGGTCACTCGATTCGGACATATATATGAAGGTCCCTGACGGGATCCCTATACCGAATCAAAACGCAAACCGCAACATGTATTGTGTAAAGCTTCAAAAGTCACTTTATGGCTTAAAGCAGTCGGGAAGAATGTGGTACAACCGACTCAGCGAGTACCTTCTGCAGAAGGGATACTCCAACAGTAATGATTGCCCATGCGTCTTCATCAGGAAGTCCCAACGGGATTTTGCATTTATCTGTATATGTCGATGATTTAAATATCATTCGGCCACCAACAAGATATTGATGAAGCCCGCAATCATCTAAAGACGGAGTTCGAGTTGAAGGATTTGGGACACACCAAATTTTGCTTAGGCCTACAGCTTGAGCACCTTCCAACTGGAATTTTTATACATCAGTCTGCCTATATCCAGAAAGTATTGGAGAGATTCAATATGGATAAATCTCATCCTTCCAAAACTCCTATGGTTGTTCGGTCTTTAGAAATGGAGACTGACCCATTTAGACCACGGGATGAAGGAGAAGATGTTTTGGGCCCTCATGTTCCATATCTTAGTGCCATTGGAGCGCTCATGTACCTTGCAAATTGCACCAGGCCTGATATTGCATTTGCAGTGAATTTACTAGCTAGATACAGCGCTGCTCCCACCAAACGTCACTGGACTGGAGTAAAGCATATCCTCAGATATGTGAATGGCACAAGGGATCTTGGACTATTCTTTAAAAGAGGCCCAAATTCAGATATCGTTGGTTACGCTGACGCTGGATATCGATCTGATCCCCGTCATGGCAGATCTCAAACAGGCTTCGTGTTCCTACACAACGAAACAGCCATCTCGTGGAAGTCATCGAAACAAACCTTGGTGACTACTTCCACCAATCATTCTGAGATAGTAGCACTATACGAGACCTCACGTGAATGCGTTTGGCTTCGCAGGATGATTAACCACATACAACAATCTTGTGGTCTAGGTGTAATTAACTCACCAACCATTATCTATGAAGATAATGCAGCTTGTGTTACACAGATGGAGACAGGTTATATCAAAAGCAATATCAATAAGCATATTTCTCCTAAGTTGTTCTATCCTCATGAGCTGCAACAACAAGGAGAAATTGATATCTTGCAAATTAAATCTTGCGATAATCTCGCTGATTTATTTACTAAGTCACTACCAGCCTCCACATTTGAAAAATGTGTTAAAGGGATTGGTATGCGACGTCTTAGAGATTTGCAAGGTTCAGGGGGAGAAATCTCCTAGATATTGACTTGTCACAACATCATATTGTACTCTTTTCTTTTTATGAGTTTTTCCTCACAAGGTTTCTCATAGAAAGTTTTTAATGAGGCAATATTTACATAAGCTCATGTCATATTTCTTATTTTCCCCATAGGGGTTTTTAAAAGGAATATCAAAGACATGTATTGCTATCTAAACTATACATGAGTTTTCTCCTGAAAAGGTTTTTCTCATGCAAGTTCACAAAGAGGCAATAATCATAATGTGCTATACTTTTTCCTTTTTCTCCCACTGGGTTTTAAGGAGTTTTAATAGCATATCTACCAATATATTTCCTCTTTTTTGTCCTACAGGAATTTTTGGAGGAACAATACTTTTCATTGATCTCAAAGAGGATTCGATTAAGGGGGAGTGTTACAATACTACTAATGGTGTTTAATCTCCTCCTTAATAGACCACCATCATGACCCTATTTACAATAGGATTTACCCCCTCTCATTAACATGTTTATGAGGCTTTATGGGGTATTATTCCCTTGTGTAACCTCCATGGAGGACCTTGTATATATACCCACGGTGGATCAATGGAAATGTGAAGACACTACACATTCTTGTCTCAATTGTCATTTACATTGTCATTCCAATTACAACAGTTCGCGCGTGGGTTGGGAAAGTAGACCTTGTTGATTCACAAAATATTTGTCGAAAAATCACTATAGCACTTTCGTTGTTATTGATAACTTTATCTAACATGATCTAACTAGGCTCAAAAGATTCGTCTCGACATAAACAGACTAAAAGTACAAAAGTACAATTAGTTATTTTTTTACCTACATTTAATGCTTCATACATGCGTCTAAAGATTCGATGTGACAGATACTGTGCAAAATATTTGGGGACATTTCGCGAACTGAACAAGGCCTTAGTGTAGGCGAAATAGGACAGTCCTGACTCTCTTTTGTGGTACAGGGTAATTCTATTTTCTATTTAGTCCTGTTTTCTATTTGGGCCTTGTTTAGATGCTGAGAAGATGAAAATTTTGCTACTGTAGCAATTTTATTTATATTTGACAAATATTGTCCAATCATTTACTAACTAGGCTCAAAAGATTGGTCTCGTGATTTATAACTAATCTATGCAATTAGTTATTTATTTTACCAACATTTAATGCTACATACATGTGTCTAAACATGATTGATGTGATGGTGATGTGATAGAGAGAGTGAAAAAAGTTAAAAGTTGGAAGCAATATCTTGTTTAGTTCCCAGAAATATTTGGGAAACGCACTGTAGCACTTTCGTTGTTATTTAACAAACTTTGTCCAAACATGAACTAACTAGGCTCAAAAGATTCGTCTTGATATGTAGATACTAAAAGCCTACATTTAATGCTTCATGCATGCAGCTAAAGATTGATGTGACGGAGAATCTAAAAATATTTAGAGAAAGTTGGGAAACTAAACAAGGCCTAAACACGGGGTTGGTCCCGAGGCTCACTTGTTATTTTTTATTTGTTCTTTTTGTCCTTATCTCTTTTCATTTCCCTAACCGCGTGACCTATTTGGGATGGAGGGAGTACTAAAGAAAGCCACAATTTCTTGCTGACAGACACATTTTGCTTAGTCGTCTATTTCCTCCAATCTTTGCTTTCCTTGCCCTATGGAGGGACCCGTCGTCTGCTTTCTATCCTAAGTAAATAACAACAGTAATTTAGAAACTGCATTTGAGTGAAAGGGTTTGTGGTCCGGTGGTAGGGCAGTCTAGTGAGACGCTACCACCAGGGTTCAAACCCTGGTGTCACACCTCTTCTTTGGATTTTCTCCAGATTTTGCAGGTACACGCACGCGTGCGCGTTCGGTGGTACTGCGCGTTTCCCGCGCACTAGAGACGACCTGGAGACGGCAAGCTTCCTAATCTCTTTGCGTGTGTACGGACGCGCACACGTGTGTGTATGTGTGGTGGTGTGAGTGTGGTGTGTGTAGGTTATGTGCATCCAAATTATACCTGCATAATCCAAATAGTACTTCGGTTTTGGATCCTGAAGATAAAATTCAGCCTCCGCTTTAGCAAACTACAGCAAAATTCCAGAGAGCATTAAAAACCATAAATTTTAACTAGTAAAATCCTACAGGTAAATGCATTTTCTTGCTATGGAAATCAATCAACAAACCAATCTTATAACGGCCTCTCTGATCAACTCACGAGCTTCATCGTCTGAAGCCTGCAAGACAGATGTTCCATGAGTGTAAAAGAATGTATTCTAGAAGGGGCAAGGATCCAATGCAGACCAGCTTACCATTTTGTCAATGGAGCCACGTGGGCATCATACTGAAAAAAAAAGGAACAAACAAAATAAGTATCTAGATGAACTGCTAAATGGAAAAAAGAATCCACCAAAGGAGTTAGGGATATGAACTAATAAGAGGAACTTACATGATCTTTCCTTAGGGATATGTCTCGAGTGTTTTCAAGCTCATTAACTTCCAACAGAGCTTCTTTGAAACTCATCTGAAAGAAGTTGAGATAAAGAAATATGTAACTTACCAAGCAAGCATATAGCATGTATGTAGTATAACGAATATAAATTATAAAGCATGTCACAAACAAACAAAAAAAAAGGAGGAGGGGGGGGGGGGGGGGGAGGGCAGTGTGTTACTGAGTTATTAACTTTTCCTTTGGCAACCAGCTTCCAAATCTCAAAAAAAAAAGCAAATACTACTGAAATAAAAAAAAGCTTCCAAATCTCAAAATAGAGGGCGCCTAGTCTCTTGTCAGAATAATCAAAGCAAATACTACTGAAATACTCCTGCATTAAAAAATAGATTGTCAAATTCCAATATATCATCAACACTTAAGCTCAACAGCAAAATTAACATGAGAGCAAGGTGGCATTTACATCAAAACATTTGGAAACTGAAAGTGGGGAAAGATTGGGAAAGCCTGCAGCAGTCTCCAGTGATTGCATACGAGCAACACCTCGAATTTTGTCCTGCTGAACAACAAAAAGGTTGCCACACATGATGTGTCACAATAACATCAATTTACATTGCACAACAGTTTATTAGGACACATGGCTTTCAGGGGATGCTTACCTCAATCGTGCTGTCTCCCATATAATCTTCAATCCACTGTCATATGAAAAAGAGGCGCTATTAGACCAAAAGATAATACTTGAGCAAAATACAGGCACTAGCCTCTGGTAGTTATCAAAGCGAGCGTGCCAGTAGAGTTCAGGATCGAAGTACCATTCAAGTTTATCCTCATAGTGTGTGAAAAAACCATTGTCATAAAGTTTGGATAGGGGGTACTCCCGTTTCAGATCCACATCATCCAAGTTTAGCCAAGTCCCTGTTCTCTGTTAACTGCAGAAGACAATCTTAAAGTAATTAAACACACAGAGCAGATGCAGAAATAAGAATACACATGGACAGCATCGTTTACATAAACACAAAAAGGAAATTGCATAGTCTTATCCATGTGGTGTGTTAAAGATACCTCATAAGCTCTGAACTCTGATGCGGTACAAGGCTTGCTGCGTTACCAACTCAATGAGCTGATCATCGTTTTGTACACAAGTATAATCACGCACAGGAGAGTCATAGTTTAGGATCTTTCCGAAATGCAACATTATCTTGTTTAAGAGGGTTTCATCATCCATGCTGAGGAGGTCCTCCACATTACCTCTTGCTCTTCCTTGTTCTTGTCTGTGGTCTTCATCAGTGGCATGGGCACCAATCTTCAATCTTGTCAGAATGTTCATCTTCAACCACAGTTAGAGGCTTCTTGTCTGAATATCCATATCCATCTTCATCTTCATCCTGTGCAATCTTGCCAGGGTCCCCAGAACATGGTTTGGCTTCTTGTCCATCTTAAGAAGCAAGTTATTTGTTTCCTCCCGATCAAACGAGGCTTCCTCCTGTGCATCTCCTGACTGGCTGCTGCTGCAGCTGGCATGCAGAGCAGATTGGTCCATCAGCAGCTCTTCATCATGGAGGCAACCTTCCTTCAAGATGGTACCATCGTTTTGCCTGATGGTTTCTTCATGACCTCCTTTAAGGCTGCTCGCGCATTACTTTCTTCCTCAGCATAGGCCTTTAAGGGCTCCTTTGGGAGCCCGTGGCAGCTCAGCCCGGGGAATAGCAGCCCCTAGGGGGAATTTTCGGACCCTCACATTATCCCCCTCCACGCCAGGGGAGCTGTGCCCTATTCCCTATTGCCATTTGGAAGCAAGCAGAGGGGAGACTAGCCCAGAGTGGCTGTCGGCTGTTAGCCCAAGGGCCAGAGGAGCTTTCGGCTGTTTGCTTTATTTAATTTATAAATATTCTATCCTTTGCTGTTCAAATTCAATTAAAACAACAAAAAAGGAGCATATCATACGTACCAAGGTAAAGAAGCCCAAAAATTTAATAACAGATATAAAAAAATTGAAAAAAATACACGTAGTTCAGTACATATTCAATAATTTACTACTATAATAAAGTAAAAAATAGACAACGATGCAATTATAACAAAAAACAATTCTTCCAAGAACCTAAAGCCAGGTACCTACATCTCAAGAACCAAACTAAAAGGCACTACACAAGGCAACATCCATATGGCAGCTTGTAATTGTCTTGAAATTGTAATTGCACCTCCAAAATGCCAACACTAAATAATAGAAGATATTCCTCCTTTTATTAAGATCTACAGAATAAACTGTACTAATAATAGTCACTATTACATCGGGATCATTCATAAACCATCAACTGAAACAGATAACTTTGGTTGCAATTGGTGTTGTATAACCTGAGATGAATTAATACTTCTGCAACAGTTATGATCGCTGCAGTTTAAGATAAAACAAGCATCAAGTTAGTTTCAGTATACAAAGTTCATATGGATAATTTCTTTGACTATTTTTTGCCCTCTTTTTGCATCTGTTCAGTATGCTTATTAGGACTAGAAAACTATATTTCATTCACCAAATATCTACTGCAGTAATTAAATACTGTCAATGGATAATGAATCTACAGCAGCAGACATGATGCATAAACGGAGTAAAAATGAAATATATGTGAGCTTTTACATAATGTGCCTAAATTCTGAATAAATAGGGTAAAAATAGGTGAAATTAACATAATGTGCCTTTACTGCATCACAGTTGAGCTAAATAAACAGTTCTGAATACTCTTACTACATCACAGATTTGCTAAATAAAATAAAGAGGAAGTGCCTTCTAAAAGACTAAAACAACTAACCATTTGTAGGTAAGCTCTAGCTGTTACAATGTTCTGTTTATTACTATTCCATATAGAACAGTTCTGAATACTCAACTTCATATAAAACAGTTCCATATATAGACAAAGCAAAACTCTAGCTGCATATAAAATAGCTAAACATCACAGAACTGTTTATTACTGCATCTAAAATAGCTAGTTAAAGAAGAGTTCTCTGAACTGCAAACATATCATCAAGACTGGTACACTTACACAAAAGAAAATGAAACATAGCCTAATTACTTTTTCAACCTGACGGTATCCCCGGGGATTTTTCTGGACTTATTAAACCACGTTGTTTTCCTCCCCAAACCCCCTTTTCCGTTTGTCTCCTTCCCTCCCCTGTGGCTTCAGGTTACTGCTGGTGGTGCTGCTCCGCCTCATGCTAATGCTACCTGCTAGTGCTTTCAAAACACCTAGCAAATAGGACTATGCTACCAGACTTTTCTTTTGTTTTCACCAATTTACGAAATGGTTGCTACTTGTTGGAAACCGATAAAAACTCATGAAAATCAACAAAAAAAACAGAAAAATCATGGACATCAGTAGTAATCATTAAATTTACCCCCCCAAAAAAAAACATTAATCATTTTTAAAAATAAAATCAAGGAAAGTCAAATAACTTGGAAAATAAGAGATCTACATAAATAATACAAATCCTGATTGATTTGTTAACAAGTATAGTTCAAATGTAGACCAAAATTCAAGTAGCAATAATACAGTTCCAATAGAGATTACAGATCCAGTAGATAGACGGCTCCACGGTAGAAGCCAATATTTAGTTACAGCATATTGCATAGGTAATTTAGCACAAAAACAGTATAGTTCTCAAACAAGCTGGAATATAAGGGTCTGGTGTTGCTAATGAGATGGCCATAATATAAGGGGAACAGTCATATGGAGGTTGCAGTATGAGCGACGATTTACCTTTTTACATATAGATACAACTAGCAACAACACCTGGAAGCATAGCAACCTCAATCGACATTGTCTTCAGGTGTAGAAGCCAAACCTGCAGGCAAAAAAGCAATAGCAAGATAGCAGGTCAGGAAAGATCAAGGGTGTGTTTGGATTGCTACCCCAACTTGCCACAAAATTTTTATAAAAAAAAAACTTGCCATATAAATTATTCATGTTTATCTACTTGCCACAGAAAATTATTCTAAGATCTAGACCATCCAGGATACAAGAGAGATTATTCTAAATCAGAAATCTGACTCAGTTCCAAACAATGGCACAAATGGAGAGTGGAGACATGAGGCTGGAGTGGATCTCACCTTGGCATGGCAGCTTCGTCTGCACAAAGGACATTAGTCCATGGCAGGACATTAATTTATTGCCTCACTTATAATTACATGGCCTCATGTATAATCCATGGAGTGGATCTCATTAATAAACAAGAACTACAACAGATTACTATTTTTTTCTAGTCCTCTGTCAGCATCATCCTCTCGCTCTCTAGTACTACTGCACTAGTAGCACCCAATGGCATCCCAATCATAAGATAAATGCTCTGCTACAGCCTGCAATGCCCTGGTGTTGGTGTATCCTACCTCACTATCCAGCAATCCAGCCTGCTGACTGGAATTTGGAACAACACAACTATTTTGATGACTGACTGGAATTTCAACACAGCCATTTTGATGATATGAGCAATAGGTACAGTAGCTAGGCTACACATATCTGCACAGAGGACATTAATTTATGGCCTTAGGTAAGAATCAGTGGAGGAGAGGAACAAGCACTGGATCTTGGATCTCACCCGGACTAGATCTTGAAGCTGAGATGGAAATAACGGCGGTCACGTGTCGACGGCGAGGGGGACCCCGTCAGTCACGTATCGAGGGCGAGACCAGCGGAGGAGATGAGACGAAGAAGGACTTGGCGGCGGCGGCAGGAAGCGAGGACGGCGTCGATGGGCAGGCAGCGAGGACGGCATCGACGACATCGGCGATGGGCCAAGGATAGCGTCGAAGGAGGTGTGGGGCGAGGACGGCGTCGACGAGGCGGTGATGGGGCGAGAACGGCGTTGACGTGGCGGTGGTAGGGCGAGGACGGCGGGCAACCGGCGGCGGTGAGATGCTTTTTATCTTCCCGTGCGTCGCCTCGCTCGGGGAAACCCCGCCCGGACCCGAGCGTGAGGGAGCAGCTGCCGGGGAAAAGCCAGGGTTCGGGTCGAGCTCCCCCTCCTCGTGGGCTTTCCAATGCACGGAATTGTAGCCCATGGCTGAATTCGGCTCGGGGCTGCTAACCCGGGGAAAATGCCAGGATACCCACGGGGGTTTGGACTTCCAAAGGAGGCCTAAGGCGGCTTGCACATTACCAATGAACTCCCAGAGGAGCCCTTGTGGGGATCCAGACTACTTGCTTTGCTTCTCGCGCCGACGCTTCGACCTGAAGGCTTCACCAGACGATGGCGAGCCGTCTCCGCGTTCAACCCTCCGATGCCGCATCCTCCCAACTCCACCCTCTCGATCAGCAGCTGCAGAAGAGGCCCTTTTTCCAGATCGGCCAGAGGAGGCGCGGTTTTTCCAGATTGAGGCCTTGTTTAGATGGAAAATTTTGCAAAATTTTCTTGTAGCGTTTTCGTTGTTATTTGACAAACTTTGTCCAAATATGGACTACGTAGACTCCAAAGATTCGTCTCGACATGTACATACTAAAAGTACAATTATTTTTTTTTACCTACATTTAGTACTCCATGCATACGTCCGAACATTGATGTGATGGTTGATGTGATGGAAAATTTTAGGAGAGGTGGGTTTTCTTGACTGAGAAGAAGAGGCGGGAGCCGCAGATTTGGGTCTCTTATAGCGTGTTTGGATCAGCGAATGGAACCATGCGGAAGCATCCGAAGCTACAACCAAACCTAAATGTCACGTTTGGTTTGGTAGAGGGAACCGATCCATCCGTCACCAGGTCGTGCTATACGCAGTGTCAAGGAGTCCGCCATTCGTTCCTTGAAATACGGTCGGACGACACCGTCGGTCATTATCCGAACCTCCTAAGAACGATTCCATGCCGGATGCATTGGTGCCGAACGTGACCATTTCTCATCCAAACACGCTATTATACCGACACTGCATTCTCCATTAAGGGCCCTAGGCAGTTTGAAATCAAAGCAGCAAACGAATCGAAACCCTAATCGAACACAACTCAACGAGGCTAGGGAATAAAAGTTTTGCTGCCCCATCGAACTATTAAAAATAAACTAATAAAAAACAAATTATATATTTCGTCTCTAAATCATGAATAAATTTATTAAGTTTAATTAATCCGTCGGTAGCCCATATTTACTGTACCATAACATTATCAAATCATGGCCTAATTAGGCTTTAAAAAATCGTCTCGCAAAGTTATCACAATCTGTATAATTAGTTATTTTTTTAATCTACATTTAATACTTCATTGCATGTGTCCAAATATTCGATGTGATAGTTGAAAATTTTTTGGGCTAGAAACTAAATACCCCCTTAGGGTTTCGGACCTCCCTACAACTCGGGGCTCAGGATTCGGAGGAGAGAGAAAATTGGCTATTTGTCATGTCAAACAATAGACTTCCTAAAACACCGTCCCCAAGACTGACTTCGCTTCGCAATACCAGTCTACTAGTTTAGTGATTATTATGATAACGCTACGACTTTATTTCAGAGATGCATTTGAAAACAACTCAACGACAGCTTATGTATAATATTGTTTTTAGAGATGCATTTGAACTTTAACACTATTGTAATGACCCTAGGTACAATCCAGAAAAAAAAATATTCTTAAAAAGCATAATAAAGTTGTTTTCTTGCATTAACCATCTAAATTACATTTTCCTAAGCTCTTAAGTATGTCTTTGGAGATCTCCCATGAAATCTATTAAAATATTTATTCACACGGCTCTTCAAACTGTCGGTCAAGAATTCCATTCTTCGTGAAGCTGGATTGTTGTGCATGATAAGTTATTACACAAAATATAAGCAGGAAGTTGTGGGTGACACATAATATAGTAAGGTAAGTTATTAATATGCTCGTAGTATTGATAGTGGCAGTTTTACATCATTCTATGACTGCATGAAAACGGTATATAGGAAGCCTCTCAATTTCCTCGAAAAAATATGTGTTATTTCATTGTATCAAAATATAAAACATATAAGTAATTACATGTCTTTTTATTTTGCGGAATAGATAGAAATTTACATTTCTAGAATAAATACTGTCAATTGCATGCATAATTGGACACTTTGATGGCAAGATTGAACTTTTGATATATTTGTATAATTTATATTATAAGGGTCCAATTAGTGACTCTCAGGGTGCACCTCCAACTCTCTTTAGTTTAATATTTATACTTCTTTAAAATGAGATCTCATTTAATATAAATATTTAAACTAGTAAATAGGATTGGATGTGCCCCCATGCTTGTATCATAACCTTGAAATATGGCTCCGGAGGAAGGGGATCCATGTATGCACTACTTAATTTGTCTTAAAATTATGTAGCAGAACCTTAAAACAAAAACACAAAATGTAAGTGTTTTTATTAAAATATGTGTTTTGAACTAAATAAAAATATAAGTTTTAAAGGAGTGAACAGATCAGTCTTTAATATTATAGTGGACTATAATATAGTTACATACTCTTTCATTCCAAATTACAAAGTAGCTTTGACTTTTTGGTACATTCATTTGCTATGTATCTAAATATGTCTAGATACTATTCAAATTCTATTAAAAATCAAAACAATTTTAATTGGAACAGATGGAATATTACATGCATCTGCTGCATTTTTTTTCTGGACTGCGATGCATCACACTTACATGCATCATACCGATCTGTTAGCCACTCTCAACTCACAAACTTCAACCATCATGCAGATGGGCCATCGAACGATTGGATTTCCTCAGGTTCCAGTGAGACCCTCATGGATGCTTCGCAGGAAATCGGTTGTCGAGTCCGCAAGGCACGCTTGTGGGTACAGGCCAAGGGGAAATACTGCAGATGAGCGCATCCCCTTGTCCTAGCTGAATCCTGCCCTTGCCATCAAAGGATGCCCAAGCCTGCCCCCTGCTATTGAATGGCACTTGCACACGCAGAGTTACATATTCTGGTAGAATCA
Source organism: Coix lacryma-jobi var. lacryma-jobi (assembly GCA_009763385.1). Lineage (NCBI taxonomy): Eukaryota > Viridiplantae > Streptophyta > Magnoliopsida > Poales > Poaceae > Coix > Coix lacryma-jobi. The sequence continues at coordinate 34,781,039 of CM019826.1, forward strand.
AGGGCCTGAATGACAGCGAATGCGGACAGATTGGTGTGAAAAGGATCCCTGGTACCTGCATATACCAGCCAAACATAACATTAGAATGGCAGCATGAATAACTTGCATTGACAACGTGTTCGAGAAAAAAAAAACTTGCATTGACAAATCTAGAAAGAAATACTAATTTTTCAAAAGAACGTGCTTAGCACGTATTAGAAAGAAATAATAATCAAGGTCAGCCAGAAAGAAAGGGCATGTACTTTGAAACAGATATTGGGGCAGCTAGCAAATAAAAACACTAATTCTATGCTCTTTCAGACAGGTGAATCTTAATCAAAAGGTTGGTTCACTCTCCACAATTACATTTCGTGAGATATCTTGGGCTTTGCAACACCGCAAACTCTTTAGGTAACATTAAGTAGAAGACAGATTCCTCATAAATAAAATAGAATAATTAGGGCAATGTTTTTGGGTCCTCATCCTTCAACTCATTTCAAAATTGCACATAGTATGTAGAAAATGAATAGACTACACACTTTTGGAGAACCTTAACACTAAATTCTGCAATGGTAAACAAAATTTGCAGACCTAGCCATATGCAGGGCACGGGTCTACTGTGGATGAACCATTGATCCTCCAGCTGCTAATGAATATGCAGTGCTTCCAGATGTTGTTGATATTATTAGCCCATCTCCTTGTACACATGTAACATAAGAACTGTCACAGTAGCATTCTAGGTAGGTAAGGTAAGACGACATTCCACGGTCAATTGTCACTTCATTTAGTACTAGAATTGGTTCCTCAGTCTCAACATCCTGCTTAGCTGCATCACGGATCACATGACACTGCAGACGGCTCCTCAGTGTGATGCTAAATGGTTGTTTTAGCACATTGCCCAACATTCACGGTATTGCTCGCTTGCTTAACATGAGTTAAGGACCAATTTATTGTTATGGTGGGTGAGCACGGCGCACAGAGCAGAACTCCTTTGAGTAAATCAAAAATGCCATAATCTACAGATTATTGCACCGGCACAAAAATTGTAAGCACCCTGCCACACTAGGTATAAATATCAATGGAACTGCCTTACTGACCTATAAAGTGAACTGACTTAGTTGAAAATCTTAAGAGAATACTGTCTGTACAGAGAGATCTGACCTATATAAAAAAAGGACATATCAAGGTTCCACATTTGAGAGTACAGATTTATAGATTAAAATTACATCTATGTCTGTCAATGGCAGAAATCATATTCACTAATTATTTATAAGGGTAGAGATGGGTTCCATACTAAAGATGATGCAAGAAATATGACACCAAGAAAGATAAGCCTTACTGATGTATTTATATGCTGGAATCTTTTATATGAACTGGTAGGGAGGCTAAAAATGGATAAATTCCATCATTAATTCCCAACTGAAAATGAAACTGTCAAATTGTGCCCGTTTGGTTTCCTCCAGATTGAGGAGCCATCAGCCAAAAGCACTACAAATTACAGAAGACGGTGAACTGGTTAGCAAAGTTGTCTGAAGTTGCTTCGGAACTCAAGAATTGAAACATATGGTTCCCTGCGGATTCCCACTGTCATATCCCTCGACATTAGCCCTAACTCTGTTACAACTTGATGGATGGATGTGATACAGAATGTGTCAAGGGCCTGGTGATCTAGGGTAGCTGGCCCTCGACTACGGAGTTCGTAGTCTCGTGCCGTGTCTTCCGATCGCGGAGGTTATGCCCCTCACAGCGGCTCGGGCTTGAGAGTTGAGAGAGAGATAGAATAAGGTTAATGATCTTGCTTGTCTTATTAAACCAACGTACGGTTACAATATATAGGGCCAATAGTCCCTACCGAATACTACTAGAATTGGAGAACTGAAAAATAGAAACTAATCTAACTTTCCAACTGCTTCAGCCACCGTGCGCGGCCTGGCTGTCGCCCCGCACGATCAGCGCGTCCTGCGTGGCCCGCTCTGCGGCCCGTCGGACGTCGCGTGCACGTCGTCTCCTCGTATACGTACGACCGTACATGACATCTCTCCCCTCCTTCTGGACCAGCTCGTCCTCGAGCTGGAACGCCGGAAAACGTTCGCGGAAAGTGTCCCAGTCTTCCCAAGATGATGATGACAGCGGCTCCCCCTTCCAGCGCACGAGGACCTGGCGCACCCCTCTTGCGAGACGGAAGCGCTCCACATGTTCCGGTTCTGGCACCGTGGCGCCGTTGTGGACGACGGGGAGAGGCGGTAGAGTGGTCGGAGGCGCGCCCTGCCACTTCTTCAAGAGCCCGACGTGGAAGACGTCATGAAGGCGAGCTCGGGGCGGAAGGGCCACCCTAACGGCGACTGCGTTGATCACCTCGATCACCTGATAGGGGCCGAAGAATCGGGGCTTCAGCTTGCCCATTGACGAGTCCAGCGACGCGATGGGACGGTGTCGTAGGCGCAGCAACACCCAATCTCCCACAGCGTAGGACACCTCCCGATGATGCTTGTCGTAGTGACGCTTCTGAATGTGTATACGCCTGCTCCAGGCAGAAACGGATGTCCTGCAAAAACTCCTCACGCTCGGCCATCTTGGCGACGGCCGCCACACACGTCTCCCCGGCCTCATAGGAGCGGAGGGTCGGCGGATCCCGGCCGTAGACGATGCGGAAAGGAGTGTCGCGGAGGGACGTCTGGTACGCCGAGTTGTAGATGAACTCCGCCCAGGAAGCCACCTGAGCCATTGGCGGGCCGGTCCGCCGGTGAAGCAGCGCGGACATGGTGATCACCTTGTTGTCGCGGCCTCAGTTTGGCCATCTGCTTGCGGGTGGAACGCCGAGGTCATGTACAGCTTGGAACCCATGAGCCGCATGAGCTCGCGCCAGAACGTCGATGTGAAGACGGGGTCGCGATCAGACACCATAGATTGCGGCATCCCGTGGAGGCGAACGATGTCGGCGAAGAACGCATTGGCGACGGATTCTGCAGTGTATGGGTGAGCAAGAGGTATAAAGTGACAGTGCTGAACCTGTCCACCACGGTGAGGATGACGGACTTCCCGCGAACTTTCGGAAGAGCTTCGATGAAGTCCAGTCCCACGTCGGACCATACTGATGACGGCACCGGGAGCGGCAAGAGCAGCCCCGCCGGGTGCAGGTGCTCGGACTTGAGCCGCTGGCACGTGCTGCACGCGCGGATGAAGTCTTGGACATGCTGACGCATCCCCGGAAATGAAAGTCACGCCGGAGCCGGTGCAGCGTGCGCTGGACGCCCTCATGGCCGTCCTCATGGATGGCAGCCACAATCTCCAGGAGCAGCGGGGACGACGGCGCGATGTAGAGTCGCCCCGCGTAGGTCACCAGGCCGTCGCGGACAGCCCACGGCGCGGTGCGGGTGCCAGCAAGAATCTCCTCTCGGAGAGCCACAAGCGCCGGGTCCGCAGCCTGTGCTTGACGTAGCCTGTCGATGAAGTCGAATTTCGGCGCCGACAGGGCGAGCACCGCTCCCATGCTGTCCGCCGTGTCGCGGCGAGACAGGGCATCAGCGACCACGTTCTGGGCGCCCGGCTTATATTCCACCTCAAAGTCGAAACCGAGAAGCTTCCCCACCCAATGATGTTGAGGGATGGTGGCGAGTCGCTGGTCCAACAAGAATTTGAGACTGTAGTGATCAGTACGCACGGTGAAGTGGTGGCCCCACAGGTACGGGCGCCAATGGCGGACGGCGTGGACGAGCCCGATCAACTCCCGCTCATATGCGGCGAGCGAGCGGTGGCGTGGCGCGATCGGCCTGCTGAAGAACGCGATCGGGTGCTTCTCTTGCAGGAGCACGGCGCCGAACCCGTGTGTCGAAGCATCACACTCGACGACGACGAACAGCTTGCTGAAGTCCGGAAGGGCGAGGACTGGTGCTGACGTCACTGCCTCCTTCAGTGTCTCGAATGCCGCAGCTGCCTCTCCTGACCAGGAGAAGCCGTCTTTCTTCAACAGCGCCGTCAGAGGAGCCGCGATGGCGCCGTAGTTGAGGACGAAACGCCGGTAGTAGCCTGCCAGGCCGAGGAAGCCGCGGACCGCGCGGGCCGACTTGGGCACCGGCCAGTCGTGGATGGCCTTCACCTTGTCCGGGTCCATGGCCACGCCGGTCTCCTTGATGATGTGGCCGAGGTAGGAGACCGACGTGACTCCAAAGGCGCACTTGGATCGCTTGACGAAGAGGTGCTGGCGGCGAAGTTCGGTCAAGACCGCGCGAAGATGTCGAAGGTGATCCGCCCACGACGCACTGTAGATTAGTATGTCATCAAAGAAAACGAGCACAAACCGACGAAGGAACGGTCGCAGGACGTCGTTCATCAGGGACTGGAACGTTGCGGGCGCATTGCACAGGCCGAACGGCATCACCAAGAACTCATACAGGCCGTCGTGCGTGCGAAACGCGCGTGTCGTGGACGCGCTCTTGTGGCTCCCTCCGGCTTCATGCGTACTTGGTGATAGCCCGAACGCAGATCAAGCTTGGTGAAGAACTTGGCGCCGTGAAGCTCATCCAGAGCTCCTCCACCACGGGTATCGGAAAGCATCCTTGACGGTGAGCGCGTTCAACGCGCGATAATTGACGCAGAACCTCCATGAGCCATCCGGTTTTGCCACGAGGAGGACCGGCGATGAGAACGCCGACGTGCTGCGGCGAACGATCCCTTGCTCGATCATGGCCGCACATTGGCGCTCCAGTTCATCCTTGTGGGCCGCCGGGTAACGGTACGGGCGGACCGCCACCGGTGTCGCGCCGGGCTTGAGAACGATCGGGTGGTCACGGTCGCGCGGTGGAGGCAGACCCGTTGGGGCAGCGAAGACATCCCCGAACGAGTCCAGCAGGCCCTCCAACAGGGACTCGCCGGTGGTCGCGGCGTGTACTGCGGGCGCCACCGGGCATGCTACGCCGGACCAACAGACAGGGCGCCCGTCGTGGTGGAAGGACAGGGTGTGGGAGGTGACGTCCCAGGCGATGCGCCCTAGGGCGGCCATCCACTGGGTGCCCAGCACCATGTCGTAGCCGGCGAGGGGCATGACGTAAAGGTCGACGTCGAACGTCACGCCCTCGATGGAGATAACCGCCTGGCGAAGGACGCCAGGGCACGCCACCTTCTCGCCATTAGCGACCGTGGCAGCGAGCCGCGGGCGGGGTGTGATGGCGAGCCCAGTGCGGTGCGCAGCCGCCTCTCCGATAAAGTTGTGCGTGGACCCCGTGTCCACCAGGGCGATGAGCGTCGTGGCGCCCAGGGTGACCCGAAGCAGGATGGGGGCACCCACGGCCACGCCCGCCACGACATGAAGGGAGAAGACGGGGGCCTCCTTCGCCCCGTCGTCTGCCGCAGCAGCCGCGTCGCCGTCGGGGTCGTCGATCTCCACCCCGTCCAGGAAGAAGAGGCGGCGACAGAACCTATTATGACCACGTGAGTACTTCTCATTACAATTGAAGCACAAACCTTGGCGGCGCCGTTCCGCCATCTCATCGGGAGTGAGGCGTCGTTGGCCGCCCTCAGCGCAGCCCTGCTGTGCAGCCGCCGGAGGGGCGGGAGCGCCAGGATAGGCGGCGGCGCCGGTAGAGCCGCCCTGGCCGCAGGTGGGGGCAGGCCGCGCGGAGCCGCCCGTGTGGTTGTGGCGCCGGCCGTTCGCTCTCCATCAGCTCCACTTGGCGGGCGAGGCTCATGGCTTCGGCGAGATTTTTTGGGTTGTGGAGTCGGACGGCGTGGCTGAGCGGTGGGAGGAGGCCCCCGTGTAGAGTTGGACGTGTTGCGTCTCCTCGAGCCGGCCTGCGCGAGGAAGGAGAGCCTGGAAGCGGTTGGAGTATTCCTCCACGGTGCCCGTGTGCCGGCACTCGGAGAGCTCGAACATGGGCGCGGATCGGAGAGGGGCCCGAACCGGAGGTTGAGGAGATCCTTGAAGTGGCTCCAGTTCGGCGTGCCCTCGTCGGTTTGCAGCTGGGTGAACCACAATTGCGCCACTTCATCCAGATGGTACGACGCCATGGGCACGCGCTCGTCCATGGTGGTGCGGTACTGGCGGAAGTAGGCTTCGCATTTGTTGACGAAGAGCATCGGATCGGTCGTGCCATCGTAGCGGGGAAAATCCCACTTCTTGTGCTTGGGGTGGAAGTCCTGATCGCGCTCGTTGTAGTGGCGGCGGTCGTCGCCCCCCGCCGGAGGACGACTCGGACTTGTCCTTCATGGCAGCCATGTCGGACTCCATGGCGTTCATCTTCGTGGTCATGGTCTTGAGCATCTCCATGACTTCAGCGAGGTGGGCTCGCCCATGGTGGGTGAGGTGTGTGCGGTGGAGGCTGCGGAGGACGGCGGTGATGGCGGTGGGCTCGGGTTTGCAGGTTTCGGAGACGGCGGCGCGGCGGCGGAGGAAGAGGAGGATCGATTGGATCGCGATACCAGGTTGTCAAGGGCCTGGTGATCTAGGGTAGCTGGCCCTCGACTACGGAGTTCGTAGTCTCGTGTCGTCTTCCGATCGCGGAGGTTATGCCCCTCACAGCGGCTCGGGCTTGAGAGTTGAGAGAGAGATAGAATAAGGTTAATGATCTTGCTTGTCTTATTAAACCAACGTACGGTTACAATATATAGGGCCAATAGTCCCTACCGATACTACTAGAATTGGAGAACTGAAAAATAGAAACTAATCTAACTTTCCAACTGCTTCAGCCACCGTGCGCGGCCTGGCTGTCGCCCCGCACGATCAGCGCGTCCTGCGTGGCCCGCTCTGCGGCCCGTCGGACGTCGCGTGCACGTTGTCTCCTCGTATACGTACGACCGTACATGACAGAATGTCAACCACATTGCCATGTTTGTAAGGGTGTATGTTACCAATTTAAAACTTGCACATCAAGCTCAAGTGCTCACAAGCAGAACGAATGGCAACAAGGACAATTCCCTCTGTGCTTGTTCAAGTAGGGCATAGAAAAATTGTGAATGATAGTATACATGGCTAGCAGATCAGGTTCATGTGGGATGTCTACCTGTCTTCAATATCCCCTCCCAGTGTTTGAGATCAACGTCCCCTCCCAGGAAGGGACTTTGTATCATCCTCACCTTCCCATACATACTGTAACAACATGGTTATCAAGCATTCAACACTGATAATTAAGGATACGGAATGGAGCCATGAATCCCAATGATCCAAGAGAGAAGGCAACAACAGGGGGAACCGGCCCTTTGAATAGATGCAGCCTGTTAAGAGATTTTAACCAGATGCCTAGATTAATCAGATTATCATAATGAGATATAAATACTTATATTTACATGAGAATAACAAAATAGGGACACTTCGAACTTTTACTACTCACTCCGTTCCAAATTATAAGTTGTTTTCTAAGTACATAGCTTTTGCTATGCACCTAGATATAAGCTATGTCTAGATACATAACAAAAACTATATACCTAGAAAAGCCAAAAGGACTTATAATTTAAAACAGAGGGTTTATAATATTATAGACCAAATCTTGCCAACTGAAAATGCTAACCCATAGAGATATAAAACAGGGTCCATTCTATTTCTTCTAATCAATACAACACTGTAGTTCAAGAGTGCAGAGTAAAACTCATAAAATAAATTTCTATCGACATAGGAACTAGAACACTTACAGGACATTTGATTATATTGATTTTAATTTCCTTTGAGTATAAGAAAAAACAATGTGTCATACGCCTACTGGCACCTAGCGGGCTAGACGGGCCAGCAGGGCGCCTGTTGGGCTCATGGACCGGCGCCCTAGCAGCTGCTGCCCCTGCAGCCGCGCCAGCGTGAAGGGTACTGTTCATCCGCGCCGCCGCCGTCACCGCAAAAGGATCCAATTAGAAATAGAAATAGATTAGAATAGGGGGTAGAATAAGAAAATAGACAGGATTACTTAGAGCACTCACAATGCAGAAACTAGAACTAGTTTCTATATTCTTGGATTTTGTATCAAGAAACTATCTCTCCCAATGCAATTATTTTATCCTGAGGTCTTTCGGTCATTCATCTCTTCTCTCCGCCAGATCCTCTGCTCCCAAAATAGATGTGCACCCCCTGCACCCCATGGCGGCTACCACGCCCACAAAGCTGGACCAGATCCTCCGTCCTCTGCTCCCAAAAAAAGCCGCATGCTTGCAAGTTGCAAGTCCTTCTCCCTCTCCGATGTAGCAATCACAGTGTCCCCTTTTTGTTGTTCACTCGTGGTGTTAGTTGGTCTTTCCTGTGTGCGTAGAGATGCAGTGCAGCATGTCGTGCTCAGGGATTCACTCGACGGTCGTTCGAGGCGTGAGTGGGATGCTCTGCGTCGCGTTCGGGCGGATGGCTGCTTCCTGCGGCGCGGATGCTTTCGCGCGCGGCCGTGATGCTGCTCTCGTCGATGACGAGGCCTCTGCGCACCCGATCCGGGAAGGAGAGGATAGAAACGAAGAAGTCATCCCAACGCAGTTCGCATCGAGTCTTTCTCTCTCGATTCCGACGTAGACGTCATTTCTTAGATAGAAATCGTTTCTTCTCATTTTTCTCTCTTTCCTCGTTAAATCAATTGCCACATCAGATTTTTGCATACGTGGCAGCTTCATTTAATACGTATAGAAACTAACTAGATTCTGCGTTGGAGTGCCCTTAGGATGCATGTCTTCTCTGGACTATAAATATAGAGGCATATAACCCTTTGAGATTAATAAGAAAAAGATCGAAAGGCTTATTCCTGCTCTCTGCTCTCCAGCTCCCAAACCCTAGCCGCCGCCCTGCCCCTTCCCTCGCGCGCGCAGCAGCAACAAACAGCAGAGACGCCGCCGCCCTGCCCTGCGCAACCATGTTTTTTCTCTCATTTGGATATGTTTTTCACTCGATGTCACCTTTGTTTCGTCGACTATGAACATACAAGGATTACATCTAGACGTGAAATAATAAAATTATGGTATACACCCTCATGGTGTTTACCTTTTGTTCCACTAATCGAGAAAAATTCCCGTTATTTCAATTCAAGTTTACCTTGATTATTTGCATTTGTATTCAATTATTACAACCAACCATGTCTTGGATTTTTAATTAAATCTATGCATACTCACATGTGGGCATCATGGCTACCAAACTAGCCGCCAAAGAGTTCGAGTCCCTCGCTCTTGATGGCAACAACTTCCCCACATGGGCGATGGATCTCAAAGTGAGTCTATCGCTGCGCGGATTATACTCGGCGATCACACCGCCTGAGATGGGTGTAGACCCCTTGTCTGATACCCACAAGTACAGTGCCTTATTTGTAATAAGGAACCACATCCATCCTGATCTCAAAGCTGAGTATCTGATGGAAGAGGACCCACGCGCTCTCTGGCTTGCTCTACAGACACAGTATGAACAGCAAAAGGCAGTTGTCCTTCCAGAGGCTGTCAATGAGTGGAACCACCTCCGCATACAGGATTTCAAAACTGTTGGAGAGTTCAACCATGCTGTGCACAAAATCAGTTCCAAGCTGAGATTTTGTGAGAAGGAACCAAGTGATGAGGACAAAATTGAGAAGACTCTGTCTACCATGCGTCCTGCACACATAATCCTTCAACAACAATACCGTCAAAGGGGGTTTACAGCTTATTCTGAGCTGATTAAGACATTGCTTCAGGCAGAAACATGATGAGCTCCTCATCTGGAACACCAACCAAGGACCGGTTGGTGCTAAACCTTTGCCTGAAGTGCATGCTAACACTCAGAAACAAACACAGCAGGATGTCACTCATAATGGCAATCCTGGAACCTCCAAGTCTAAGAACAAGCGCAAGAGACAGCGCAAGTCCCGTGGTGCTAAGAGGAATGATAATTCTAAGTCGATTAACAGTCCAACACTTGTGCAAAGTGTGGTTGCTACAACCACCCGACTAAGAAATGTCGCACCCCTAAGCACTTAGTGGAATTGTACTTGAAATCCGTTGGACGTGGGCGCTCTGATCAAGGACGTACCAACCAAGGTGGAAAGAAATTTGAAGCACACTTCAACTCTCATCTTGATGCCGCAGCACAAGACGCCCCAGGATGCTCCAAGTCCGCCGCAGCGGATGCAAGCAACATCATGGCACTCCTCCCACCTGAAGGGAAGATGAAGACTTAGACAACATGCTCCTAGAATATGGTCTGGAGATATGTTTGGAGACTATGAATAGACTCCCTAGTCTTCTTAGATTGCCTAAATATTATGCCCATGAGTTGTAATAAATTACTGTCTTTTATTTACCTTAATTATGGCACATTTGATGTTTCATTGTAATAAGCACATTTAAATATCTATATGTTGATTAATCTATATTTCTATGTTGAGAATTTTTATTTTTATTCTCCATTTTATATAGATTGTACGGGTCAATCCGATGGATGAGGAAATGTGTCTTGTTGATAGTGCTACCACTAACTCTATACTTAGAGAAATAAAATATTTCAAAATCTCACAAAGAATAAAGAAATATTTTAACAATCGCTGGACGCGATGCTGTAATAGTCGGTTCTGGACGAGCCACTATTATGCTCCCTATGGGTACAACGATAACAATTGAGGATGCACTCTTGTATCCCGATTCAACTCGTACCCTGCTAAGTTATAGAGATATCCGCAAAAATGGGTTTCATATTGAAACTCACAATGACTATAATGAGGAATCCCTTCTCATTACAAAGGACAACGGATATGGCAAACAGACACTAGAAAAATTTCCCTCACTCCCGTCTGGATTGTACTATACATATATCAAACCCGTACGACATGTTGCGTACAAAGTAATTTTTCAGAATGTCAATGCATTCCAAACTTGGCATGATCGCCTTGGTCACCCCGGCATAGGGATGATGAGAAAAAATACGAAAAATTCTGTTGGTCGCAATCTAAGTGATGCAAGATTTTCCCAATCCTTGGATTTTATTTGCACCGCATGTGCAACTGGGAAATTAATTTTGAGACCCTCTTATCTCAAAATTCAAGCCGAACCGCTCAAGTTCCTGAACGCATTCAAGGAGACATATGTGGTCCCATTCAACCTTTGTCTGGACCGTTCAGGTACTTCATGGTTCTAATAGACGCATCTACACGATGGTCTCATGTGTGCCTCCTTTCCACACGAACCATGCATTCGCTAAGATCATTGCTCAAGTTATCAAACTTAGAGCAAATCATCCTGAACATCAAATCCAGTCAATTAGAATGGATATGCCGCTGAATTTTCCTCACGTGCCTTCAATGATTATTGTATGGCCTTAGGAATTCAAGTTCAGCATTCGGTCCCATATGTGCATACTCAAAATGGTTTGGCCGAGTCTCTCATCAAGAGAATCAAACTTATTGCACGACCATTACTACAGAATAGCAATCTCCCAACCTCATGTTGGGGTCATGCAGTCTTACACGCTGCTGACTTAATACAATTGCGTCCAACTGCTTATCATGCAACCTCCCCGTTGCAACTAGTACGTGGAAATATTCCAAACATTTCCCATCTGCGTAAGTTCGGTTGCGCTACATACGTACCGATCTCACCACCGCAGCGTACATCTATGGGCCCTCACAGGAAACTGGGGATCTATGTTGGATATCAATCTCCGTCGATCATAAAATACCTGGAGCCCCTCACAGGGGATCTATTCACGGCCCGTTATGCTGATTCTATCTTTGATGAAGATCATTTCCCGGCATTAGGGGGAGACAAACAACCACAAAGAATGCCAGGAAATCAATTGGGATGCCACAGCTATCTCCAATGATGATCCACGTACATCTGAGACTGAACTCCAAGTTCATAAAATCATCAATTTGCAACACATTGCAAATAATAGCCAGATGCATTTACTGATTATAAGGGTGTTACAAAATCCTACAATCCTGCGAGAATGTGCCCCGGCAAGAGTAGAGGTACCAAATAAAACTACTCCACTCCCAGTAAGAGGGGGAGAAGTACGGCCATTTCCAAGGATTCAGCTCCTAGCAAGCAAAGGAAAAAGAAAATTCTTCCAACCAAGTAAATGCAACTCAACCTCATGTTGAGCAACACCCTGTGGAGGTTCAACCTCACATCCCACATCAACAGTGCACTCAATTACTGATGTTGGGACATCGGAATGCCCTGATGCAACCATTTTGGGAAATGATGATGCATCTCAAAGGGTACAACGAAATTTCCATCAACTATCTCGAGTCTAGAGAATCATATGACCGAAAGACTACATTTGTCGACATGCATTTCTCCGCAATGGTTGCTGAACTCCTCCAAAATGATCCAGATCCTAAATCCATGGCAGAGTGCAAAAAGCGCTCGGACTGGAATCTGTGGAAGGAAGCAATTCAAGCAGAAATAGCCTCGCTTACTAAAAGAAAGGTATTCTCTCATGCAATGCCTACACCTTCAAAAGTATTCCCTGTGGGATACAAATGGTTTTCATCCGAAAACAGAACGAGAACAATGAGGTGGTGAGATACAAAGCGAGACTTGTAGCACAAGGGTTCACGCAGAGACCCGGCATTGATTTCAATGACACATACTCTCCAGTTATGGATGGAATAACATTCCGATATTTAATATCTCTGGCTGTACAAAATCATCTATCTATGCCGTTGATGGATGTAGTGACTGCATATCTTCTATGGGTCACTCGATTCGGACATATATATGAAGGTCCCTGACGGGATCCCTATACCGAATCAAAACGCAAACCGCAACATGTATTGTGTAAAGCTTCAAAAGTCACTTTATGGCTTAAAGCAGTCGGGAAGAATGTGGTACAACCGACTCAGCGAGTACCTTCTGCAGAAGGGATACTCCAACAGTAAGAGTGAATGATTGCCCATGCGTCTTCATCAGGAAGTCCCAAACGGGATTTTGCATTATATCTGTATATGTCGATGATTTAAATATCATCGGCCACCAACAAGATATTGATGAAGCCCCGCAATCATCTAAAGACGGAGTTCGAGTTGAAGGATTTGGGACACACCAAATTTTGCTTAGCCTACAGCTTGAGCACCTTCCAACTGGAATTTTTATACATCAGTCTGCCTTATAATCCAAAAGTATGGAAGAGATTCAATATGGATAATCTCATCCTTCCAAAACTCCTATGGTTGTTCGGTCTTTAGAAATGGAGACTGACCCATTTAGACGACCACGGGATGAAGGAGAAGATGTTTTGGGCCCTCATGTTCCATATCTTAGTGCCATTGGAGCGCTCATGTACCTTGCAAATTGCACCAGGCCTGATATTGCATTTGCAGTGAATTTACTAGCTAGATACAGCGCTGCTCCCACCAAACGTCACTGGACTGGAGTAAAGCATATCCTCAGATATGTGAATGGCACAAGGGATCTTGGACTATTCTTTAAAAGAGGCCCAAATTCAGATATCGTTGGTTACGCTGACGCTGGATATCGATCTGATCCCCGTCATGGCAGATCTCAAACAGGCTTCGTGTTCCTACACAACGAAACAGCCATCTCGTGGAAGTCATCGAAACAAACCTTGGTGACTACTTCCACCAATCATTCTGAAATAGTAGCACTATACGAGACCTCACGTGAATGCGTTTGGCTTCGCAGGATGATTAACCACATACAACAATCTTGTGGTCTAGGTGTAATTAACTCACCAACCATTATCTATGAAGATAATGCAGCTTGTGTTACACAGATGGAGACAGGTTATATCAAAAGCAATATCAATAAGCATATTTCTCCTAAGTTGTTCTATCCTCATGAGCTGCAACAACAAGGAGAAATTGATATCTTGCAAATTAAATCTTGCGATAATCTCGCTGATTTATTTACTAAGTCACTACCAGCCTCCACATTTGAAAAATGTGTTAAAGGGATTGGTATGCGACGTCTTAGAGATTTGCAAGGTTCAGGGGGAGAAATCTCCTAGATGTTGACTTGTCACAACATCATATTGTACTCTTTTCTTTTTATGAGTTTTTCCTCACAAGGTTTCTCATAGAAAGTTTTTAATGAGGCAATATTTACATAAGCTCATGTCATATTTCTTATTTTCCCCATAGGGGTTTTAAAAGGAATATCAAAGACATGTATTGCTATCTAAACTATACATGAGTTTTCTCCTGAAAAGGTTTTTCTCATGCAAGTTCACAAAGAGGCAATAATCATAATGTGCTATACTTTTTCCTTTTTCTCCCACTGGGTTTTAAGGAGTTTTAATAGCATATCTACCAATATATTTCCTCTTTTTTGTCCTACAGGAATTTTTGGAGGAACAATACTTTTCATTGATCTCAAAGAGGATTCGATTAAGGGGGAGTGTTACAATACTACTAATGGTGTTTAATCTCCTCCTTAATAGACCACCATCATGACCCTATTTACAATAGGATTTACCCCCTCTCATTAACATGTTTATGAGGCTTTATGGGGTATTATTCCCTTGTGTAACCTCCATGGAGGACCTTGTATATATACCACGGTGGATCAATGGAAATGTGAAGACACTACACATTCTTGTCTCAATTGTCATTTACATTGTCATTCCAATTACAACAGTTCGCGCGTGGGTTGGGAAAGTTAGACCTTGTTGAGTTCACAAAATATTTGTCGAAAAATCACTATAGCACTTTCGTTGTTATTTGATAAACTTTATCTAAACATGATCTAACTAGGCTCAAAAGATTCGTCTCGACATAAACAGACTAAAAGTACAAAAGTACAATTAGTTATTTTTTTACCTACATTTAATGCTTCATACATGGTCTAAAGATTCGATGTGACAGATACTGTGCAAAATATTTGGGGACATTTCGCGAACTGAACAAGGCCTTAGTGTAGGCGAAATAGGACAGTCCTGACTCTCTTTTGTGGTACAGGGTAATTCTATTTTCTATTTAGTCCTGTTTTCTATTTGGGCCTTGTTTAGATGCTGAGAAGATGAAAATTTTGCTACTGTAGCAATTTTATTTATATTTGACAAATATTGTCCAATCATTTACTAACTAGGCTCAAAAGATTGGTCTCGTGATTTATAACTAATCTATGCAATTAGTTATTTATTTTACCAACATTTAATGCTACATACATGTGTCTAAACATTGATGTGATGGTGATGTGATAGAGAGAGTGAAAAAAGTTAAAAGTTGGAAGCAATATCTTGTTTAGTTCCCAGAAATATTTGGGAAACGCACTGTAGCACTTTCGTTGTTATTTAACAAACTTTGTCCAAACATGAACTAACTAGGCTCAAAAGATTCGTCTTGATATGTAGATACTAAAAGCCTACATTTAATGCTTCATGCATGCAGCTAAAGATTGATGTGACGGAGAATCTAAAAATATTTAGAGAAAGTTGGGAAACTAAACAAGGCCTAAACACGGGGTTGGTCCCGAGGCTCACTTGTTATTTTTTATTTGTTCTTTTTGTCCTTATCTCTTTTCATTTCCCTAACCGCGTGACCTATTTGGGATGGAGGGAGTACTAAAGAAAGCCACAATTTCTTGCTGACAGACACATTTGCTTAGTCGTCTATTTCCTCCAATCTTTGCTTTCCTTGCCCTATGGAGGGACCCGTCGTCTGCTTTCTATCCTAAGTAAATAACAACAGTAATTTAGAAACTGCATTATTGAGTGAAAGGGTTTGTGGTCCGGTGGTAGGGCAGTCTAGTGAGACGCTACCACCAGGGTTCAAACCCTGGTGTCACACCTCTTCTTTGGATTTTCTCCAGATTGCAGGTACACGCACGCGTGCGCGTTCGGTGGTACTGCGCGTTTCCCGCGCACTAGAGACGACCTGGAGACGGCAAGCTTCCTAATCTCTTTGCGTGTGTACGGACGCGCACACGTGTGTGTATGTGTGGTGGTGTGAGTGTGTGTGTGTAGGTTATGTGCATCCAAATTATACCTGCATAATCCAAATAGTACTTCGGTTTTGGATCCTGAAGATAAAATTCAGCCTCCGCTTTAGCAAACTACAGCAAAATTCCAGAGAGCATTAAAAACCATAAATTTTAACTAGTAAAATCCTACAGGTAAATGCATTTTCTTGCTATGGAAATCAATCAACAAACCAATCTTATAACGGCCTCTCTGATCAACTCACGAGCTTCATCGTCTGAAGCCTGCAAGACAGATGTTCCATGAGTGTAAAAGAATGTATTCTAGAAGGGGCAAGGATCCAATGCAGACCAGCTTACCATTTTGTCAATGGAGCCACGTGGGCATCATACTGAAAAAAAAAGGAACAAACAAAATAAGTATCTAGATGAACTGCTAAATGGAAAAAAGAATCCACCAAAGGAGTTAGGGATATGAACTAATAAGAGGAACTTACATGATCTTTCCTTAGGGATATGTCTCGAGTGTTTTCAAGCTCATTAACTTCCAACAGAGCTTCTTTGAAACTCATCTGAAAGAAGTTGAGATAAAGAAATATGTAACTTACCAAGCAAGCATATAGCATGTATGTAGTATAACGAATATAAATTATAAAGCATGTCACAAACAAACAAAAAAAAGGAGGAGGGGGGGGGGGGGGGGGAGGGCAGTGTGTTACTGAGTTATTAACTTTTCCTTTGGCAACCAGCTTCCAAATCTCAAAAAAAAAAGCAAATACTACTGAAATAAAAAAAAAGCTTCCAAATCTCAAAATAGAGGGCGCCTAGTCTCTTGTCAGAATAATCAAAGCAAATACTACTGAAATACTCCTGCATTAAAAAATAGATTGTCAAATTCCAATATATCATCAACACTTAAGCTCAACAGCAAAATTAACATGAGAGCAAGGTGGCATTTACATCAAAACATTTGGAAACTGAAAGTGGGGAAAGATTGGGAAAGCCTGCAGCAGTCTCCAGTGATTGCATACGAGCAACACCTCGAATTTTGTCCTGCTGAACAACAAAAAGGTTGCCACACATGATGTGTCACAATAACATCAATTTACATTGCACAACAGTTTATTAGGACACATGGCTTTCAGGGGATGCTTACCTCAATCGTGCTGTCTCCCATATAATCTTCAATCCACTGTCATATGAAAAAGAGGCGCTATTAGACCAAAAAGATAATACTTGAGCAAAATACAGGCACTAGCCTCTGGTAGTTATCAAAGCGAGCGTGCCAGTAGAGTTCAGGATCGAAGTACCATTCAAGTTTATCCTCATAGTGTGTGAAAAAACCATTGTCATAAAGTTTGGATAGGGGGTACTCCCGTTTCAGATCCACATCATCCAGTTTAGCCAAGTCCCTGTTCTCTGTTAACTGCAGAAGACAATCTTAAAGTAATTAAACACACAGAGCAGATGCAGAAAATAAGAATACACATGGACAGCATCGTTTACATAAACACAAAAAGGAAATTGCATATAGTCTTATATCCATGTGGTGTTAAAGATACCTCATAAGCTCTGAACTCTGATGCGGTACAAGGCTTGCTGCGTTACAACTCAATGAGCTGATCATCGTTTTGTACACAAGTATAATCACGCACAGGAGAGTCATAGTTTAGGATCTTTCCGAAATGCAACATTATCTTGTTTAAGAGGGTTTCATCATCCATGCTGAGGAGGTCCTCCACATTACCTCTTGCTCTTCCTTGTTCTTGTCTGTGGTCTTCATCAGTGGCATGGGCACCAATCTTCAATCTTGTCAGAATGTTCATCTTCAACCACAGTTAGAGGCTTCTTGTCTGAATATCCATATCCATCTTCATCTTCATCCTGTGCAATCTTGCCAGGGTCCCCAGAACATGGTTTTGGCTTCTTGTCCATCTTAAGAAGCAAGTTATTTGTTTCCTCCCGATCAAACGAGGCTTCCTCCTGTGCATCTCCTGACTGGCTGCTGCTGCAGCTGGCATGCAGAGCAGATTGGTCCATCAGCAGCTCTTCATCATGGAGGCAACCTTCCTTCAAGATGGTACCATCGTTTTGCTGATGGTTTCTTCATGAGCCTCCTTTAAGGCTGCTCGCGCATTACTTTCTTCCTCAGCATAGGCCTTTAAGGCCTCCTTTGGGAGCCCGTGGCAGCTCAGCCCGGGGAATAGCAGCCCCTAGGGGGAATTTTTCGGACCCTCACATCCCCCTCCACGCCAGGGGAGCTGTGCCCTATTCCCTATTGCCATTTGGAAGCAAGCAGAGGGGAGACTAGCCCAGAGTGGCTGTCGGCTGTTAGCCCAAGGGCCAGAGGAGCTTTCGGCTGTTTGCTTTATTTAATTTATAAATATTCTATCCTTTGCTGTTCAAATTCAATTAAAAAAAACAAAAAAAGGAGCATATCATACGTACCAAGGTAAAGAAGCCCAAAAATTTAATAACAGATATAAAAAAATTGAAAAAAATACACGTAGTTCAGTACATATTCAATAATTTACTACTATAATAAAGTAAAAAATAGACAACGATGCAATTATAACAAAAAACAATTCTTCCAAGAACCTAAAGCCAGGTACCTACATCTCAAGAACCAAACTAAAAGGCACTACACAAGGCAACATCCATATGGCAGCTTGTAATTGTCTTGAAATTGTAATTGCACCTCCAAAATGCCAACACTAAATAATAGAAGATATTCCTCCTTTTATTAAGATCTACAGAATAAACTGTACTAATAATAGTCACTATTACATCGGGATCATTCATAAACCATCAACTGAAACAGATAACTTTGGTTGCAATTGGTGTTGTATAACCTGAGATGAATTAATACTTCTGCAACAGTTATGATCGCTGCAGTTTAAGATAAAACAAGCATCAAGTTAGTTTCAGTATACAAAGTTCATATGGATAATTTCTTTGACTATTTTTGCCCTCTTTTGCATCTGTTCAGTATGCTTATTAGGACTAGAAAACTATATTTCATTCACCAAATATCTACTGCAGTAATTAAATACTGTCAATGGATAATGAATCTACAGCAGCAGACATTGCATGGAACGGAGTAATAAAAATGAAATATATGTGAGCTTTTACATAATGTGCCTAAATTCTGAATAAATAGGGTAAAAATAGGTGAAATTAACATAATGTGCCTTTACTGCATCACAGTTGAGCTAAATAAACAGTTCTGAATACTCTTACTACATCACAGATTTGCTAAATAAAATAAAGAGGAAGTGCCTTCTAAAAGACTAAAACAACTAACCATTTGTAGGTAAGCTCTAGCTGTTACAATGTTCTGTTTATTACTATTCCATATAGAACAGTTCTGAATACTCAACTTCATATAAAACAGTTCCATATATAGACAAAGCAAAACTCTAGCTGCATATAAAATAGCTAAACATCACAGAACTGTTTATTACTGCATCTAAAATAGCTAGTTAAAGAAGAGTTCTCTGAACTGCAAACATATCATCAAGACTGGTACACTGTTACACAAAGAAAATGAAACATAGCTAATTACTTTTTCAACCTGACGGTATCCCCGGGATTTTTCTGGACTTATTAAACCACGTTGTTTTCCTCCCCAAACCCCCTTTTCCGTTTGTCTCCTTCCCTCCCCTGTGGCTTCAGGTTACTGCTGGTGCTGCTCCGCTCATGCTATGCTACATGCTAGTGTCTTTCAGAAACACCTAGCAAATAGGACTATGCTACCAGACTTTTTCTTTTGTTTTCACCAATTTACGAAATGGTTGCTACTTGTTGGAAACCGATAAAAACTCATGAAAATCAACAAAAAAACAGAAAAATCATGGACATCAGTAGTAATCATTAAATTTACCCCCCCAAAAAAAAACATTAATCATTTTTAAAAATAAAATCAAGGAAAGTCAAATAACTTGGAAAATAAGAGATCTACATAAATAATACAAATCCTGATTGATTTGTTAACAAGTATAGTTCAAATGTAGACCAAAATTCAAGTAGCAATAATACAGTTCCAATAGAGATTACAGATCCAGTAGAGATTACGGCTCCAATATTACAGTTACAGCATAATTGCATAGGTAATTTAGCACAAAAACAGTATAGTTCTCAAACAAGCTGGAATATAAGGGTCTGGTGTTGCTAATGAGATGGCCATAATATAAGGGGGAACAGTCATATGGAGGTTGCAGTATGAGCGACGATTTACCTTTTTACATATAGATACAACTAGCAAAACACCTGGAAGCATAGCAACCTCAATCGACATTGTCTTCAGGTGTAGAAGCCAAACCTGCAGGCAAAAAAGCAATAGCAAGATAGCAGTCAGAAAGATCAAGGTGTGTGTTTGGATTGCTACCCCAACTTGCCACAAAATTTTTATAAAAAAAAACTTGCCATATAAATTATTCATGTTTAATCTACTTGCCACAGAAAAATTATTCTAAGATCTAGACCATCCAGGATACAAGAGAGATTATTCTAAATCAGAAATCTGACTCAGTTCCAAACAATGGCACAAATGGAGAGTGGAGACATGAGGCTGGAGTGGATCTCACCTTGGCATGGCAGCTTCGTCTGCACAAAGGACATTAGTCCATGGCAGGACATTAATTTATTGCCTCACTTATAATTACATGGCCTCATGTATAATCCATGGAGTGGATCTCATTAATAAACAAGAACTACAACAGATTACTATTTTTTTCTAGTCCTCCTGTCAGCATCATCCTCTCGCTCTCTAGTACTACTGCACTAGTAGCACCCAATGGCATCCCAATCATAAGATAAATGCTGCTACAGCCTGCAATGCCCTGGTGTTGGTGTATCCTACCTCACTATCCAGCATCCAGCCTGCTGTACTGGAATTTGGAACAACACAACTATTTTGATGACTGACTGGAATTTGGAACAACACAGCCATTTTGATGATATGAGCAATAGGTACAGTAGCTAGGCTACACATATCTGCACAGAGGACATTAATTTATGGCCTTAGGTAAGAATCAGTGGAGGAGAGGAACAAGCACTGGATCTTGGATCTCACCCGGACTAGATCTTGAAGCTGAGATGGAAATAACGGCGGTCACGTGTCGACGGCGAGGGGGACCCCGTCAGTCACGTATCGAGGGCGAGACCAGCGGAGGAGATGAGACGAAGAAGGACTTGGCGGCGGCGGCAGGAAGCGAGGACGGCGTCGATGGCGGCAGCGCGAGGACGGCATCGACGACATCGGCGATGGGCCAAGGATAGCGTCGAAGGAGGCAGTGTGGGCGAGGACGGCGTCGACGAGGCGGTGATGGGGCGAGAACGGCGTTGACGTGGCGGTGGTAGGGCGAGGACGGCGGGCAACGGCGGCGGCGGTGAGATGCTTTTTATCTTCCCGTGCGTCGCCTCGCTCGGGGAACCCCGCCCGGACCCGAGCGTGAGGGAGCAGCTGCCCCGGGGAAAAGCCAGGGTTCGGGTCGAGCTCCCCCTCCTCGTGGGCTTCCAAATGCACGGAATTGTAGCCCATGGCTGAATTCGGCTCGGGGCTGCTAACCCGGGGAAAATGCCAGGATACCCACGGGGGTTTGGACTTCCAAAGGAGGCCTAAGGCGGCTTGCACATTACCAATGAACTCCCAGAGGAGCCTTGTGGGGATCCAGACTTGCCTTTGCTTCTCGCGCCGACGCTTCGACCTGAAGGCTTCACCAGACGATGGCGAGCCGTCTCCGCGTTCAACCCTCCGATGCCGCATCCTCCCAACTCCACCCTCTCGATCAGCAGCTGCAGAAGAGGCCCTTTTTCCAGATCGGCCAGAGGAGGCGGCGGTTTTTCCAGATTGAGCCTTGTTTAGATGGAAAAATTTTGCAAAATTTTTCTTGTAGCGTTTTCGTTGTTATTTGACAAACTTTGTCCAAATATGGACTACGTAGACTCCAAAGATTCGTCTCGACATGTACATACTAAAAGTACAATTAGTTTTTTTTTCCTACATTTAGTACTCCATGCATACGTCCGAACATTGATGTGATGGTTGATGTGATGGAAAATTTTAGGAGAGGTGGGTTTTCTTGACTGAGAAGAAGAGGCGGGAGCCGCAGATTTGGGTCTCTTATAGCGTGTTTGGATCAGCGAATGGAACCATGCGGAAGCATCCGAAGCTACAACCAAACCTAAATGTCACGTTTGGTTTGGTAGAGGGAACCGATCCATCCGTCACCAGGTCGTGCTATACGCAGTGTCAAGGAGTCAGCCATTCGTTCCTTGAAATACGGTCGGACGACACCGTCGGTCATTATCCGAACCTCCTAAGAACGATTCCATGCCGGATGCATTGGTGCCGAACGTGACCATTTCTCAATCCAAACACGCTATTATACCGACACTGCATCTCCATTAAGGGCCCTAGGGCAGTTGAAATCAAAGCAGCAAACGAATCGAAACCCTAATCGAACACAACTCAACGAGGCTAGGGAATAAAAGTTTTTGCTGCCCCATCGAACTATTAAAAATAAACTAATAAAAAACAAATTATATATTTCGTCTCTAAATCATGAATAAATTTATTAAGTTTAATTAATCCGTCGGTAGCCCATATTTACTGTACCATAACATTATCAAATCATGGCCTAATTAGGCTTAAAAATCGTCTCGCAAAGTTATCACAATCTGTATAATTAGTTATTTTTTAATCTACATTTAATACTTCATGCATGTGTCCAAATATTCGATGTGATAGTTGAAAATTTTTTGGGCTAGAAACTAAATACCCCCTTAGGGTTTCGGACCTCCCTACAACTCGGGGCTCAGGATTCGGCGGAGAGAGAAAATTGGCTATTTGTCATGTCAAACAATAGACTTCCTAAAACAACCGTCCCGAAGACTGACTTCGCTTCGCAATACCAGTCTACTAGTTTAGTGATTATTATGATAACGCTACGACTTTATTTCAGAGATGCATTTGAAAACAACTCAACGACAGCTTAATGTATAATAATGTTTTAGAGATGCATTTGAACTTTAACACTATTGTAATGACCCTAGGTACAATCCAGAAAAAAAAATATTCTTAAAAAGCATAATAAAGTTGTTTCTTGCATTAACCATCTAAATTACATTTTACCTAAGCTCTTAAGTATGTCTTGGAGATCTCCCATGAATCTATTAAAATATTTATTCACACGGCTCTTCAAACTGTCGGTCAAGAATTCCATTCTTCGTGAAGCTGATTGTTGTGCATGATAAGTTATTACACAAAATATAAGCAGGAAGTTGTGGGTGACACATAATATAGTAAGGTAAGTTATTAATATGCTCGTAGTATTGATTAGTGGCAGTTTTACATCATTCTATGACTGCATGAAAACGGTATATAAGGAAGCCTCTCAATTTCCTCGAGAAAAATATGTGTTATTTCATGTATCAAAATATAAAACATATAAGTAATTACATGTCTTTATTTTGCGGAATAGATAGAAATTTACATTTCTAGAAATAAATACTGTCAATTGCATGCATAATTGGACACTTTGATGGCAAGATTGAACTTTTTGATATATTTGTATAATTATATTATAAGGGTCCAAATTAGTGACTCTCAGGTGCACCTCCAACTCTCTTTAGTTTAAATATTTATACTTCTTTAAAATGAGATCTCATTTA
The DNA here is from genome assembly GCA_009763385.1 of Coix lacryma-jobi var. lacryma-jobi. Classification (NCBI taxonomy): domain Eukaryota; kingdom Viridiplantae; phylum Streptophyta; class Magnoliopsida; order Poales; family Poaceae; genus Coix; species Coix lacryma-jobi. Next base: position 34,804,484 of record CM019826.1, read on the forward strand.
ATATAAATATTTAAACTAGTAAATAGGATTGGATGTGCCCCCATGCTTGTATCATAACCTTGAAATATGGCTCCGGAGGAAGGGGATCCATGTATGCACTACTTAATTTGTCTTAAAAATATGGTAGCAGAACCTTAAAACAAAAACACAAAATGTAAGTGTTTTTATTAAAATATGTGTTTTGAACTAAATAAAAATATAAGTTTTTAAAGGAGTGAACAGATCAGTCTTTAATATTATAGTGGACTATAATATAGTTACATACTCTTTCCATTCCAAATTACAAGTAGCTTTGACTTTTTTGGTACATTCATTTTGCTATGTATCTAAATATGTCTAGATACATATCAAATTCTATGTAAAAATCAAAACAATTTATAATTTGGAACAGATGGAATATTTACATGCATCTGCTGCATTTTTTTCTGGACTGCGATGCATCACACTTACATGCACATACCGATCTGTTAGCCATCTCAACTCACAAACTTCAACCATCATGCAGATGGGCCATCGAACGATTGGATTTTCCTCAGGTTCCAGTGAAGACCCTCATGGATGCTTCGCAGGAAATCGGTTGTCGAGTCCGCAAGGCACGCTGTGGGTACAGGCCAAGGGGAAATACTGCAGATGAGCGCATCCCCTGTCCTAGCTGAATCCTGCCCTTGCCATCAAAGGATGCCCAAGCCTGCCCCCTGCTATTGAATGGCACTTGCACACGCAGAGTTACATATTCTGGTAGAATCAAGGGCCTGAATGACAGCGAATGCGGACAGATTGGTGTGAAAAGGATCCCTGGTACCTGCATATACCAGCCAAACATAACATTAGAATGGCAGCATGAATAACTTGCATTGACAACGTGTTCGAGAAAAAAAAAACTTGCATTGACAAATCTAGAAAGAAATACTAATTTTTTCAAAAGAACGTGCTTAGCACGTATTTAGAAAGAAATAATAATCAAGGTCAGCCAGAAAGAAAGGGCATGTACTTTGAAACAGATATTGGGGCAGCTAGCAAATAAAAACACTAATTCTATGCCTCTTTCAGACAGGTGAATCTTAATCAAAAGGTTGGTTTCACTCTCCACAATTACATTTCGTGAGATATCTTGGGCTTTGCAACACCGCACAACTCTTTAGGTAACATTAAGTAGAAGACAGATTCCTCATAAATAAAATAGAATAATTAGGGCAATGTTTTTGGGTCCTCATCCTTCAACTCATTTCAAAATTGCACATAGTATGTAGAAAATGAATAGACTACACACTTTTGGAGAACCTTAACACTAAATTCTGCAATGGTAAACAAAATTTGCAGACCTAGCCATATGCAGGGCACGGGTCTACCTGTGGATGAACCATTGATCCTCCAGCTGCTAATGAATATGCAGTGCTTCCAGATGTTGTTGATATTATTAGCCCATCTCCTTGTACACATGTAACATAAGAACTGTCACAGTAGCATTCTAGGTAGGTAAGGTAAGACGACATTCCACGGTCAATTGTCACTTCATTTAGTACTAGAATTGGTTCCTCAGTCTCAACATCCTGCTTAGCTGCATCACGGATCACATGACACTGCAGACGGCTCCTCAGTGTGATGCTAAATGGTTGTTTTAGCACATTGCCCAAACATTCACGGTATTGCTCGCTTGCTTAACATGAGTTAAGGACCAATTTATTGTATGGTGGGTGAGCACGGCGCACAGAGCAGAACTCCTTTGAGTAAATCAAATGCCATAATTCTACAGATTATTTGCACCGGCACAAAAATTGTAAGCACCCTGCCACCCTAGGTATAAATATCAATGGAACTGCCTTACTGACATATAAGTGAACTTGACTTTTGAAATCTTAAGAAATACTGTCTGTACAGAGAGATCTGACCTATATAAAAAAAGGACATATCAAGGTTCCACATTTGAGAGTACAGATTTATAGATTAAAATTACATCTATGTCTGTCAATGGCAGAAATCATATTCACTAATTATTTATAAGGGTAGAGATGGGTTCCATACTAAAGATGATGCAAGAAATATGACACCAAGAAAGATAAGCCTTACTGATGTATTTATATGCTGGAATCTTTTATATGAACTGGTAGGGAGGCTAAAAATGGATAAATTCCATCATTAATTCCCAACTGAAAATGAAACTGTCAAATTGTGCCCGTTTGGTTTCCTCCAGATTGAGGAGCCATCAGCCAAAAGCACTACAAATTACAGAAGACGGTGAACTGGTTAGCAAAGTTGTCTGAAGTTGCTTCGGAACTCAAGAATTGAAACATATGGTTCCCTGCGGATTCCCACTGTCATATCCCTCGACATTAGCCCTAACTCTGTTACAACTTGATGGATGGATGTGATACAGAATGTGTCAAGGGCCTGGTGATCTAGGGTAGCTGGCCCTCGACTACGGAGTTCGTAGTCTCGTGCCGTGTCTTCCGATCGCGGAGGTTATGCCCCTCACAGCGGCTCGGGCTTGAGAGTTGAGAGAGAGATAGAATAAGGTTAATGATCTTGCTTGTCTTATTAAACCAACGTACGGTTACAATATATAGGGCCAATAGTCCCTACCGAATACTACTAGAATTGGAGAACTGAAAAATAGAAACTAATCTAACTTTCCAACTGCTTCAGCCACCGTGCGCGGCCTGGCTGTCGCCCCGCACGATCAGCGCGTCCTGCGTGGCCCGCTCTGCGGCCCGTCGGACGTCGCGTGCACGTCGTCTCCTCGTATACGTACGACCGTACATGACATCTCTCCCCTCCTTCTGGACCAGCTCGTCCTCGAGCTGGAACGCCGGAAAACGTTCGCGGAAAGTGTCCCAGTCTTCCCAAGATGATGATGACAGCGGCTCCCCCTTCCAGCGCACGAGGACCTGGCGCACCCCTCTTGCGAGACGGAAGCGCTCCACATGTTCCGGTTCTGGCACCGTGGCGCCGTTGTGGACGACGGGGAGAGGCGGTAGAGTGGTCGGAGGCGCGCCCTGCCACTTCTTCAAGAGCCCGACGTGGAAGACGTCATGAAGGCGAGCTCGGGGCGGAAGGGCCACCCTAACGGCGACTGCGTTGATCACCTCGATCACCTGATAGGGGCCGAAGAATCGGGGCTTCAGCTTGCCCATTGACGAGTCCAGCGACGCGATGGGACGGTGTCGTAGGCGCAGCAACACCCAATCTCCCACAGCGTAGGACACCTCCCGATGATGCTTGTCGTAGTGACGCTTCTGAATGGTCTACGCCTGCTCCAGGCAGAAACGGATGTCCTGCAAAAACTCCTCACGCTCGGCCAGTCTTGGCGACGGCCGCCACACACGTCTCCCCGGCCTCATAGGAGCGGAGGGTCGGCGGATCCCGGCCGTAGACGATGCGGAAAGGAGTGTCGCGGAGGGACGTCTGGTACGCCGAGTTGTAGATGAACTCCGCCCAGGGAAGCCACCTGAGCCATTGGCGGGGACGGTCGCCGGTGAAGCAGCGCAGGTACATGGTGATCACCTTGTTCGCGGCCTCAGTTTGGCCATCTGCTTGCGGGTGGAACGCCGAGGTCATGTACAGCTTGGAACCCATGAGCCGCATGAGCTCGCGCCAGAACGTCGATGTGAAGACGGGGTCGCGATCAGACACCATAGATTGCGGCATCCCGTGGAGGCGAACGATGTCGGCGAAGAACGCATTGGCGACGGATTCTGCAGTGTATGGGTGAGCAAGAGGTATAAAGTGACAGTGCTGAACCTGTCCACCACGGTGAGGATGACGGACTTCCCGCGAACTTTCGGAAGAGCTTCGATGAAGTCCAGTCCCACGTCGGACCATACTGATGACGGCACCGGGAGCGGCAAGAGCAGCCCCGCCGGGTGCAGGTGCTCGGACTTGAGCCGCTGGCACGTGCTGCACGCGCGGATGAAGTCTTGGACATGCTGACGCATCCCCGGGAAATGAAAGTCACGCCGGAGCCGGTGAGCAGCGTGCGCTGGACGCCCTCATGGCCGTCCTCATGGATGGCAGCCACAATCTCCAGGAGCAGCGGGGACGACGGCGCGATGTAGAGTCGCCCCGCGTAGGTCACCAGGCCGTCGCGGACAGCCCACGGCGCGGTGCGGGTGCCAGCAAGAATCTCCTCTCGGAGAGCCACAAGCGCCGGGTCCGCAGCCTGTGCTTGACGTAGCCTGTCGATGAAGTCGAATTTCGGCGCCGACAGGGCGAGCACCGCTCCCATGCTGTCCGCCGTGTCGCGGCGAGACAGGGCATCAGCGACCACGTTCTGGGCGCCCGGCTTATATTCCACCTCAAAGTCGAAACCGAGAAGCTTCCCCACCCAATGATGTTGAGGGATGGTGGCGAGTCGCTGGTCCAACAAGAATTTGAGACTGTAGTGATCAGTACGCACGGTGAAGTGGTGGCCCCACAGGTACGGGCGCCAATGGCGGACGGCGTGGACGAGCCCGATCAACTCCCGCTCATATGCGGCGAGCGAGCGGTGGCGTGGCGCGATCGGCCTGCTGAAGAACGCGATCGGGTGCTTCTCTTGCAGGAGCACGGCGCCGAACCCGTGTGTCGAAGCATCACACTCGACGACGAACAGCTTGCTGAAGTCCGGAAGGGCGAGGACTGGTGCTGACGTCACTGCCTCCTTCAGTGTCTCGAATGCCGCAGCTGCCTCTCCTGACCAGGAGAAGCCGTCTTTCTTCAACAGCGCCGTCAGAGAGCGCGATGGCGCCGTAGTTGAGGACAAACGGGCGAAACGCCGGTAGTAGCCTGCCAGGCCGAGGAAGCGCGCCGCGCGGGCCGGACTTGGGCACCGGCCAGTCGTGGATGGCCTTCACCTTGTCCGGGTCCATGGCCACGCCGGTCTCCTTGATGATGTGGCCGAGGTAGGAGACCGACGTGACTCCAAAGGCGCACTTGGATCGCTTGACGAAGAGGTGCTGGCGGCGAAGTTCGGTCAAGACCGCGCGAAGATGTCGAAGGTGATCCGCCCACGACGCACTGTAGATTAGTATGTCATCAAAGAAAACGAGCACAAACCGACGAAGGAACGGTCGCAGGACGTCGTTCATCAGGGACTGGAACGTTGCGGGCGCATTGCACAGGCCGAACGGCATCACCAAGAACTCATACAGGCCGTCGTGCGTGCGAAACGCGGTCTTGTGGATGTCCTCCGGCTTCATGCGTACTTGGTGATAGCCCGAACGCAGATCAAGCTTGGTGAAGAACTTGGCGCCGTGAAGCTCATCCAGGAGCTCCTCCACCACGGGTATCGGGAAAGCATCCTTGACGGTGAGCGCGTTCAACGCGCGATAATTGACGCAGAACCTCCATGAGCCATCCGGTTTTGCCACGAGGAGGACCGGCGATGAGAACGCCGACGTGCTGCGGCGAACGATCCCTTGCTCGATCATGGCCGCACATTGGCGCTCCAGTTCATCCTTGTGGGCCGCCGGGTAACGGTACGGGCGGACCGCCACCGGTGTCGCGCCGGGCTTGAGAACGATCGGGTGGTCACGGTCGCGCGGTGGAGGCAGACCCGTTGGGGCAGCGAAGACATCCCCGAACGAGTCCAGCAGGCCCTCCAACAGGGACTCGCCGGTGGTCGCGGCGTGTACTGCGGGCGCACCGGGCATGCTACGCCGGACCAACAGACAGGGCGCCCGTCGTGGTGGAAGGACAGGGTGTGGGAGGTGACGTCCCAGGCGATGCGCCCTAGGGCGGCCATCCACTGGGTGCCCAGCACCATGTCGTAGCCGGCGAGGGGCATGACGTAAAGGTCGACGTCGAACGTCACGCCCTCGATGGAGATAACCGCCTGGCGAAGGACGCCAGGGCACGCCACCTTCTCGCCATTAGCGACCGTGGCAGCGAGCCGCGGGCGGGGTGTGATGGCGAGCCCAGTGCGGTGCGCAGCCGCCTCTCCGATAAAGTTGTGCGTGGACCCCGTGTCCACCAGGGCGATGAGCGTCGTGGCGCCCAGGGTGACCCGAAGCAGGATGGGGGCACCCACGGCCACGCCCGCCACGACATGAAGGGAGAAGACGGGGGCCTCCTTCGCCCCGTCGTCTGCCGCAGCAGCCGCGTCGCCGTCGGGGTCGTCGATCTCCACCCCGTCCAGGAAGAAGAGGCGGCGACAGAACCTATTATGACCACGTGAGTACTTCTCATTACAATTGAAGCACAAACCTTGGCGGCGCCGTTCCGCCATCTCATCGGGAGTGAGGCGTCGTTGGCCGCCCTCAGCGCAGCCCTGCTGTGCAGCCGCCGAGGGGCCGGGAGCGCCAGGATAGGCGGCGGCGCCGGTAGAGCCGCCCTGGCCGCAGGTGGGGGCAGGCCGCGCGGAGCCGCCCGTGGTGGTTGTGGCGCGGCCGTTCGCTCTCCATCAGCTCCACTTGGCGGGCGAGGCTCATGGCTTCGGCGAGATTTTTTGGGTTGTGGAGTCGGACGGCGTGGCTGAGCGGTGGGAGGAGGCCCCCGGTGTAGAGTTGGACGTGTTGCGTCTCCTCGAGCCGGCCTGCGCGAGGAAGGAGAGCCTGGAAGCGGTTGGAGTATTCCTCCACGGTGCCCGTGTGCCGGCACTCGGAGAGCTCGAACATGGGCGCGGATCGGAGAGGGGGCCCGAACCGGAGGTTGAGGAGATCCTTGAAGTGGCTCCAGTTCGGCGTGCCCTCGTCGGTTTGCAGCTGGGTGAACCACAATTGCGCCACTTCATCCAGATGGTACGACGCCATGGGCACGCGCTCGTCCATGGTGGTGCGGTACTGGCGGAAGTAGGCTTCGCATTTGTTGACGAAGAGCATCGGATCGGTCGTGCCATCGTAGCGGGGAAAATCCCACTTCTTGTGCTTGGGGTGGAAGTCCTGATCGCGCTCGTTGTAGTGGCGGCGGTCGTCGCCCCCCGCCGGAGGACGACTCGGACTTGTCCTTCATGGCAGCCATGTCGGACTCCATGGCGTTCATCTTCGTGGTCATGGTCTTGAGCATCTCCATGACTTCAGCGAGGGTGGGCTCGCCATGGTGGGTGAGGTGTGTGCGGTGGAGGCTGCGGAGGACGGCGGTGATGGCGGTGGGCTCGGGTTTGCAGGTTTCGGAGACGGCGGCGCGGCGGCGGAGGAAGAGGAGGATCGATTGGATCGCGATACCAGGTTGTCAAGGGCCTGGTGATCTAGGGTAGCTGGCCCTCGACTACGGAGTTCGTAGTCTCGTGTCGTGTCTTCCGATCGCGGAGGTTATGCCCCTCACAGCGGCTCGGGCTTGAGAGTTGAGAGAGAGATAGAATAAGGTTAATGATCTTGCTTGTCTTATTAAACCAACGTACGGTTACAATATATAGGGCCAATAGTCCCTACCGAATACTACTAGAATTGGAGAACTGAAAAATAGAAACTAATCTAACTTTCCAACTGCTTCAGCCACCGTGCGCGGCCTGGCTGTCGCCCCGCACGATCAGCGCGTCCTGCGTGGCCCGCTCTGCGGCCCGTCGGACGTCGCGTGCACGTCGTCTCCTCGTATACGTACGACCGTACATGACAGAATGTCAACCACATTGCCATGTTTGTAAGGGGTGTATGTTACCAATTTAAAACTTGCACATCAAGCTCAAGTGCTCAACAAGCAGAACGAATGGCAACAAGGACAATTCCCTCTGTGCTTGTTCAAGTAGGGCATAGAAAAATTGTGAATGATAGTATACATGGCTAGCAGATCAGGTTCATGTGGGATGTCTACCTGTCTTCAATATCCCCTCCCAGTGTTTGAGATCAACGTCCCCTCCCAGGAAGGGACTTTGTATCATCCTCACCTTCCCATACATACTGTAACAACATGGTTATCAAGCATTCAACACTGATAATTAAGGATACGGAATGGAGCCATGAATCCCAATGATCCAAGAGAGAAGGCAACAACGGGGGAACCGGCCCTTTGAATAATGATGCAGCCTGTTAAGAGATTTTAACCAGATGCCTAGATTAATCAGATTATCATAATGAGATATAAATACTTATATTTACATGAGAATAACAAATAGGGACACTTCGAACTTTTACTACTCACTCCGTTCCAAATTATAAGTTGTTTTCTAAGTACATAGCTTTTGCTATGCACCTAGATATAAGCTATGTCTAGATACATAACAAAAACTATATACCTAGAAAAGCCAAAAGGACTTATAATTTAAAACAGAGGTTTATAATATTATAGACCAAATCTTGCCAACTGAAAATGCTAACCCCATAGAGATATAAACAGGGTCCATTCTATTTCTTCTAATCAATACAACACTGTAGTTCAAGAGTGCAGAGTAAAACTCATAAAATAAATTTCTATCGACATAGGAACTAGGAACACTTACAGGACATTTGATTATATTGATTTTAATTTCCTTTGAGTATAAGAAAAAACAATGTGTCATACGCCTACTGGCACCTAGCGGGCTAGACGGGCCAGCAGGGCGCCTGTTGGGCTCATGGACCGGCGCCCTAGCAGCTGCTGCCCCTGCAGCCGCGCCAGCGTGAAGGGTACTGTTCATCCGCGCCGCCGCCGTCACCGCAAAAGGATCCAATTAGAAATAGAAATAGATTAGAATAGGGGGTAGAATAAGAAAATAGACAGGATTACTTAGAGCACTCACAATGCAGAAACTAGAACTAGTTTCTATATTCTTGGATTTTGTATCAAGAAACTATCTCTCCCAATGCAATTATTTTATCCTGAGGTCTTTCGGTCATTCATCTCTTCTCTCCGCCAGATCCTCTGCTCCCAAAAATAGATGTGCACCCCCTGCACCCCATGGCGGCTACCACGCCCACAAAGCTGGACCAGATCCTCCGTCCTCTGCTCCCAAAAAAAGCCGCATGCTTGCAAGTTGCAAGTCCTTCTCCCGATGTAGCAATCACAGTGTCCCCTTTTTGTTGTTCACTCGTGGTGTTAGTTGGTCTTTCCTGTGTGCGTAGAGATGCAGTGCAGCAGCGAGGTCGTCGTGCTCGCGATGGGATTCACTCGACGGCGTTCGGGCGGATGGGCTCCTGCGGCGCGGATGGCTTTCGCGCGCGGCCGTGATGCTGCTCTCGTCGATGACGAGGCCTCTGCGCACCCGATCCGGGAAGGAGAGGATAGAAACGAAGAAGTCATCCCAACGCAGTTCGCATCGAGTCTTTCTCTCTCGATTCCGACGTAGACGTCATTTCTTAGATAGAAATCGTTTCTTCTCATTTTTCTCTCTTCCTCGTTAAATCAATTGCCACATCAGATTTTTGCATACGTGGCAGCTTCATTTAATACGTATAGAAACTAACTAGATTCTGCGTTGGGAGTGCCCTTAGGATGCATGTCTTCTCTGGACTATAAATATAGAGGCATTATAACCCTTTGAGATTAATAAGAAAAAGATCGAAAGGCTTATTCCTGCTCTCTGCTCTCCAGCTCCCAAACCCTAGCCGCCGCCCTGCCCCTTCCCTCGCGCGCGCAGCAGCAACAAACAGCAGAGACGCCGCCGCCCTGCCCTGCGCAACCATGTTTTTCTCTCATTTGGAATATGTTTTTCACTCGATGTCACCTTTGTTTCGACTATGAACATACAAGGATTACATCTAGACGTGAAATAATAAAATTATGGTATACACCCTCATGGTGTTTACCTTTTGTTCCACTAATCGAGAAAAATTCCCGTTATTTCAATTCAAGTTTACCTTGATTATTTGCATTTGTATTCAATTATTACAACCATGTCTTGGATTTTAATTAAATCTATGCATACTCACATGTGGGCATCATGGCTACCAACTAGCCGCCAAAGAGTTCGAGTCCCTCGCTCTTGATGGCAACAACTTCCCCACATGGGCGATGGATCTCAAAGTGAGTCTATCGCTGCGCGGATTATACTCGGCGATCACACCGCCTGAGATGGGTGTAGACCCCTTGTCTGATACCCACAAGTACAGTGCCTTATTTGTAATAAGGAACCACATCCATCCTGATCTCAAAGCTGAGTATCTGATGGAAGAGGACCCACGCGCTCTCTGGCTTGCTCTACAGACACAGTATGAACAGCAAAAGGCAGTTGTCCTTCCAGAGGCTGTCAATGAGTGGAACCACCTCCGCATACAGGATTTCAAAACTGTTGGAGAGTTCAACCATGCTGTGCACAAAATCAGTTCCAAGCTGAGATTTTGTGAGAAGGAACCAAGTGATGAGGACAAAATTGAGAAGACTCTGTCTACCATGCGTCCTGCACACATAATCCTTCAACAACAATACCGTCAAAGGGGTTTACAGCTTATTCTGAGCTGATTAAGACATTGCTTCAGGCAGAAAAACATGATGAGCTCCTCATCTGGAACACCAACCAAGGACCGGTTGGTGCTAAACCTTGCCTGAAGTGCATGCTAACACTCAGAAACAAACACAGCAGGATGTCACTCATAATGGCAATCCTGGAACCTCCAAGTCTAAGAACAAGCGCAAGAGACAGCGCAAGTCCCGTGGTGCTAAGAGGAATGATAATTCTAAGTCGATTAACAAGTCCAACACTTGTGCAAAGTGTGGTTGCTACAACCACCCGACTAAGAAATGTCGCACCCCTAAGCACTTAGTGGAATTGTACTTGAAATCCGTTGGACGTGGGCGCTCTGATCAAGGACGTACCAACCAAGGTGGAAAGAAATTTGAAGCACACTTCAACTCTCATCTTGATGCCGCAGCACAAGACGCCCCAGGATGCTCCAAGTCCGCCGCAGCGGATGCAAGCAACATCATGGCACTCCTCCCACCTGAAGGGGAAGATGAAGACTTAGACAACATGCTCCTAGAATATGGTCTGGAGATATGTTTGGAGACTATGAATAGACTCCTAGTCTTCTTAGATTGCCTAAATATTATGCCCATGAGTTGTAATAAATTACTGTCTTTTATTTACCTTAATTATGGCACATTTGATGTTTCATTGTAATAAGCACATTTAAATATCTATATGTTGATTAATCTATATTTCTATGTTGAGAATTTTTATTTTTATTCTCCATTTTATATAGATTGTACGGGAGTCAATCCGATGGATGAGGAAATGTGTCTTGTTGATAGTGCTACCACTAACTCTATACTTAGAGAAATAAAATATTTCCAAAATCTCACAAAGAATAAAGGAAATATTTTAACAATCGCTGGACGCGATGCTGTAATAGTCGGTTCTGGACGAGCCACTATTATGCTCCCTATGGGTACAACGATAACAATTGAGGATGCACTCTTGTATCCCGATTCAACTCGTACCCTGCTAAGTTATAGAGATATCCGCAAAAATGGGTTTCATATTGAAACTCACAATGACTATAATGAGGAATCCCTTCTCATTACAAAGGACAACGGATATGGCAAACAGACACTAGAAAAATTTCCCTCACTCCCGTCTGGATTGTACTATACATATATCAAACCCGTACGACATGTTGCGTACAAAGTAATTTTTCAGAATGTCAATGCATTCCAAACTTGGCATGATCGCCTTGTCACCCCGGCATAGGGATGATGAGAAAAAATACGAAAAATTCTGTTGGTCGCAATCTAAGTGATGCAAGATTTTCCCAATCCTTGGATTTTATTTGCACCGCATGTGCAACTGGGAAATTAATTTTGAGACCCTCTTATCTCAAAATTCAAGCCGAACCGCTCAAGTTCCTTGAACGCATTCAAGGAGACATATGTGGTCCCATTCAACTTTGTCTGGACCGTTCAGGTACTTCATGGTTCTAATAGACGCATCTACACGATGGTCTCATGTGTGCCTCCTTTCCACACGAACCATGCATTCGCTAAGATCATTGCTCAAGTTATCAAACTTAGAGCAAATCATCCTGAACATCAAATCCAGTCAATTAGAATGGATAATGCCGCTGAATTTTCCTCACGTGCCTTCAATGATTATTGTATGGCCTTAGGAATTCAAGTTCAGCATTCGGTCCCATATGTGCATACTCAAAATGGTTTGGCCGAGTCTCTCATCAAGAGAATCAAACTTATTGCACGACCATTACTACAGAATAGCAATCTCCCAACCTCATGTTGGGGTCATGCAGTCTTACACGCTGCTGACTTAATACAATTGCGTCCAACTGCTTATCATGCAACCTCCCCGTTGCAACTAGTACGTGGAAATATTCCAAACATTTCCCATCTGCGTAAGTTCGGTTGCGCTACATACGTACCGATCTCACCACCGCAGCGTACATCTATGGGCCCTCACAGAAACTGGGGATCTATGTGGGATATCAATCTCCGTCGATCATAAAATACCTGGAGCCCCTCACAGGGGATCTATTCACGGCCCGGTATGCTGATTCTATCTTTGATGAAGATCATTTCCCGGCATTAGGGGGAGAACAAACAAACCACAAAGAATGCCAGGAAATCAATTGGGATGCCACAGCTATCTCCAATGATGATCCACGTACATCTGAGACTGAACTCCAAGTTCAGAAAATCATCAATTTGCAACACATTGCAAATAATATGCCAGATGCATTTACTGATTATAAGGGTGTTACAAAATCCTACAATCCTGCGAGAAATGTGCCGGCAAGAGTAGAGGTACCAAATAAAACTACTCCACTCCCAAGTAAGAGGGGGAGAAGTACGGCCATTTCCAAGGATGCAGCTCCTAGCAAGCAAAGGAAAAAGAAAATTCTTCCAACCAAGTAAATGCAACTCAACCTCATGTTGAGCAACACCCTGTGGAGGTTCAACCTTCACATCCCACATCAACAGTGCACTCAATTACTGATGTTGGGACATCGGAATGCCCTGATGCAACCATTTTGGGAAATGATGATGCATCTCAAAGGGTACACGAAATTTCCATCAACTATCTCGAGTCTAGAGAATCATATGACCGAAAGACTACATTTGTCGACATGCATTTCTCCGCAATGGTTGCTGAACTCCTCCAAAATGATCCAGATCCTAAATCCATGGCAGAGTGCAAAAAGCGCTCGGACTGGAATCTGTGGAAGGAAGCAATTCAAGCAGAAATAGCCTCGCTTACTAAAAGAAAGGTATTCTCTCATGCAATGCCTACACCTTCAAAAGTATTCCCTGTGGGATACAAATGGGTTTTCATCCGAAAACAGAACGAGAACAATGAGGTGGTGAGATACAAAGCGAGACTTGTAGCACAAGGGTTCACGCAGAGACCCGGCATTGATTTCAATGACACATACTCTCCAGTTATGGATGGAATAACATTCCGATATTTAATATCTCTGGCTGTACAAAATCATCTATCTATGCAGTTGATGGATGTAGTGACTGCATATCTCTATGGGTCACTCGATTCGGACATATATATGAAGGTCCCTGACGGGATCCCTATACCGAATCAAAACGCAAACCGCAACATGTATTGTGTAAAGCTTCAAAAGTCACTTTATGGCTTAAAGCAGTCGGGAAGAATGTGGTACAACCGACTCAGCGAGTACCTTCTGCAGAAGGGATACTCCAACAGTAATGATTGCCCATGCGTCTTCATCAGGAAGTCCCAAACGGGATTTTGCATTATATCTGTATATGTCGATGATTTAAATATCATCGGCCACCAACAAGATATTGATGAAGCCCGCAATCATCTAAAGACGGAGTTCGAGTTGAAGGATTTGGGACACACCAAATTTTGCTTAGGCCTACAGCTTGAGCACCTTCCAACTGGAATTTTTATACATCAGTCTGCCTATATCCAGAAAGTATTGGAGAGATTCAATATGGATAAATCTCATCCTTCCAAAACTCCTATGGTTGTTCGGTCTTTAGAAATGGAGACTGACCCATTTAGACCACGGGATGAAGGAGAAGATGTTTTGGGCCCTCATGTTCCATATCTTAGTGCCATTGGAGCGCTCATGTACCTTGCAAATTGCACCAGGCCTGATATTGCATTTGCAGTGAATTTACTAGCTAGATACAGCGCTGCTCCCACCAAACGTCACTGGACTGGAGTAAAGCATATCCTCAGATATGTGAATGGCACAAGGGATCTTGGACTATTCTTTAAAAGAGGCCCAAATTCAGATATCGTTGGTTACGCTGACGCTGGATATCGATCTGATCCCCGTCATGGCAGATCTCAAACAGGCTTCGTGTTCCTACACAACGAAACAGCCATCTCGTGGAAGTCATCGAAACAAACCTTGGTGACTACTTCCACCAATCATTCTGAATAGTAGCACTATACGAGACCTCACGTGAATGCGTTTGGCTTCGCAGGATGATTAACCACATACAACAATCTTGTGGTCTAGGTGTAATTAACTCACCAACCATTATCTATGAAGATAATGCAGCTTGTGTTACACAGATGGAGACAGGTTATATCAAAAGCAATATCAATAAGCATATTTCTCCTAAGTTGTTCTATCCTCATGAGCTGCAACAACAAGGAGAAATTGATATCTTGCAAATTAAATCTTGCGATAATCTCGCTGATTTATTTACTAAGTCACTACCAGCCTCCACATTTGAAAAATGTGTTAAAGGGATTGGTATGCGACGTCTTAGAGATTTGCAAGGTTCAGGGGGAGAAATCTCCTAGATGTTGACTTGTCACAACATCATATTGTACTCTTTTCTTTTTATGAGTTTTTCCTCACAAGGTTTCTCATAGAAAGTTTTTAATGAGGCAATATTTACATAAGCTCATGTCATATTTCTTATTTTCCCCATAGGGGTTTTTAAAAGGAATATCAAAGACATGTATTGCTATCTAAACTATACATGAGTTTTCTCCTGAAAAGGTTTTCTCATGCAAGTTCACAAAGAGGCAATAATCATAATGTGCTATACTTTTTCCTTTTTCTCCCACTGGGTTTTAAGGAGTTTTAATAGCATATCTACCAATATATTTCCTCTTTTTTGTCCTACAGGAATTTTTGGAGGAACAATACTTTTCATTGATCTCAAAGAGGATTCGATTAAGGGGGAGTGTTACAATACTACTAATGGTGTTTAATCTCCTCCTTAATAGACCACCATCATGACCCTATTTACAATAGGATTTACCCCCTCTCATTAACATGTTTATGAGGCTTTATGGGTATTATTCCCTTGTGTAACCTCCATGGAGGACCTTGTATATATACCCACGGTGGATCAATGGAAATGTGAAGACACTACACATTCTTGTCTCAATTGTCATTTACATTGTCATTCCAATTACAACAGTTCGCGCGTGGGTTGGGAAAGTTAGACCTTGTTGAGTTCACAATATTTGTCGAAAAATCACTATAGCACTCGTTTGTTATTTGATAAACTTTATCTAAACATGATCTAACTAGGCTCAAAAGATTCGTCTCGACATAAACAGACTAAAAGTACAAAAGTACAATTAGTTATTTTTTACCTACATTTAATGCTTCATACATGCGTCTAAAGATTCGATGTGACAGATACTGTGCAAAATATTTGGGGACATTTCGCGAACTGAACAAGGCCTTAGTGTAGGCGAAATAGGACAGTCCTGACTCTCTTTTGTGGTACAGGGTAATTCTATTTTCTATTTAGTCCTGTTTTCTATTTGGGCCTTGTTTAGATGCTGAGAAGATGAAAATTTTGCTACTGTAGCAATTTTATTTATATTTGACAAATATTGTCCAATCATTTACTAACTAGGCTCAAAAGATTGGTCTCGTGATTTATAACTAATCTATGCAATTAGTTATTTATTTTACCAACATTTAATGCTACATACATGTGTCTAAACATTGATGTGATGGTGATGTGATAGAGAGAGTGAAAAAAGTTAAAAGTTGGAAGCAATATCTTGTTTAGTTCCCAGAAATATTTGGGAAACGCACTGTAGCACTTTCGTTGTTATTTAACAAACTTTGTCCAAACATGAACTAACTAGGCTCAAAAGATTCGTCTTGATATGTAGATACTAAAGCCTACATTTAATGCTTCATGCATGCAGCTAAAGATTGATGTGACGGAGAATCTAAAAATATTTAGAGAAAGTTGGGAAACTAAACAAGGCCTAAACACGGGGTTGGTCCCGAGGCTCACTTGTTATTTTTTATTTGTTCTTTTTGTCCTTATCTCTTTTCATTTCCCTAACCGCGTGACCTATTTGGGATGGAGGGAGTACTAAAGAAAGCCACAATTTCTTGCTGACAGACACATTTGCTTAGTCGTCTATTTCCTCCAATCTTTGCTTTCCTTGCCCTATGGAGGGACCCGTCGTCTGCTTTCTATCCTAAGTAAATAACAACAGTAATTTAGAAACTGCATTATTGAGTGAAAGGGTTTGTGGTCCGGTGGTAGGGCAGTCTAGTGAGACGCTACCACCAGGGTTCAAACCCTGGTGTCACACCTCTTCTTTGGATTTTCTCCAGATTTTGCAGGTACACGCACGCGTGCGCGTTCGGTGGTACTGCGCGTTCCCGCGCACTAGAGACGACCTGGAGACGGCAAGCTTCCTAATCTCTTTGCGTGTGTACGGACGCGCACACGTGTGTGTATGTGTGGTGGTGTGAGTGTGGTGTGTAGGTTATGTGCATCCAAATTATACCTGCATAATCCAAATAGTACTTCGGTTTTGGATCCTGAAGATAAAATTCAGCCTCCGCTTTAGCAAACTACAGCAAAATTCCAGAGAGCATTAAAAACCATAAATTTTAACTAGTAAAATCCTACAGGTAAATGCATTTTCTTGCTATGGAAATCAATCAACAAACCAATCTTATAACGGCCTCTCTGATCAACTCACGAGCTTCATCGTCTGAAGCCTGCAAGACAGATGTTCCATGAGTGTAAAAGAATGTATTCTAGAAGGGGCAAGGATCCAATGCAGACCAGCTTACCATTTTGTCAATGGAGCCACGTGGGCATCATACTGAAAAAAAAGGAACAAACAAAATAAGTATCTAGATGAACTGCTAAATGGAAAAAGAATCCACCAAAGGAGTTAGGGATATGAACTAATAAGAGGAACTTACATGATCTTTCCTTAGGGATATGTCTCGAGTGTTTTCAAGCTCATTAACTTCCAACAGAGCTTCTTTGAAACTCATCTGAAAGAAGTTGAGATAAAGAAATATGTAACTTACCAAGCAAGCATATAGCATGTATGTAGTATAACGAATATAAATTATAAAGCATGTCACAAACAAACAAAAAAAAGGAGGAGGGGGGGGGGGGGGGGAGGGCAGTGTGTTACTGAGTTATTAACTTTTCCTTTGGCAACCAGCTTCCAAATCTCAAAAAAAAAAAGCAAATACTACTGAAATAAAAAAAAAGCTTCCAAATCTCAAAATAGAGGGCGCCTAGTCTCTTGTCAGAATAATCAAAGCAAATACTACTGAAATACTCCTGCATTAAAAAATAGATTGTCAAATTCCAATATATCATCAACACTTAAGCTCAACAGCAAAATTAACATGAGAGCAAGGTGGCATTTACATCAAAACATTTGGAAACTGAAAGTGGGGAAAGATTGGGAAAGCCTGCAGCAGTCTCCAGTGATTGCATACGAGCAACACCTCGAATTTTGTCCTGCTGAACAACAAAAAGGTTGCCACACATGATGTGTCACAATAACATCAATTTACATTGCACAACAGTTTATTAGGACACATGGCTTTCAGGGGATGCTTACCTCAATCGTGCTGTCTCCCATATAATCTTCAATCCACTGTCATATGAAAAAGAGGCGCTATTAGACCAAAAAGATAATACTTGAGCAAAATACAGGCACTAGCCTCTGGTAGTTATCAAAGCGAGCGTGCCAGTAGAGTTCAGGATCGAAGTACCATTCAAGTTTATCCTCATAGTGTGTGAAAAAACCATTGTCATAAAGTTTGGATAGGGGGTACTCCCGTTTCAGATCCACATCATCCAGTTTAGCCAAGTCCCTGTTCTCTGTTAACTGCAGAAGACAATCTTAAAGTAATTAAACACACAGAGCAGATGCAGAAAATAAGAATACACATGGACAGCATCGTTTACATAAACACAAAAAGGAAATTGCATAGTCTTATATCCATGTGGTGTTAAAGATACCTCATAAGCTCTGAACTCTGATGCGGTACAAGGCTTGCTGCGTTACCAACTCAATGAGCTGATCATCGTTTTGTACACAAGTATAATCACGCACAGGAGAGTCATAGTTTAGGATCTTTCCGAAATGCAACATTATCTTGTTTAAGAGGGTTTCATCATCCATGCTGAGGAGGTCCTCCACATTACCTCTTGCTCTTCCTTGTTCTTGTCTGTGGTCTTCATCAGTGGCATGGGCACCAATCTTCAATCTTGTCAGAATGTTCATCTTCAACCACAGTTAGAGGCTTCTTGTCTGAATATCCATATCCATCTTCATCTTCATCCTGTGCAATCTTGCCAGGGTCCCCAGAACATGGTTTTGGCTTCTTGTCCATCTTAAGAAGCAAGTTATTTGTTTCCTCCCGATCAAACGAGGCTTCCTCCTGTGCATCTCCTGACTGGCTGCTGCTGCAGCTGGCATGCAGAGCAGATTGGTCCATCAGCAGCTCTTCATCATGGAGGCAACCTTCCTTCAAGATGGTACCATCGTTTTGCCTGATGGTTTCTTCATGAGCCTCCTTTAAGGCTGCTCGCGCATTACTTTCTTCCTCAGCATAGGCCTTTAAGGCCTCCTTTGGGAGCCCGTGGCAGCTCAGCCCGGGGAATAGCAGCCCCTAGGGGGAATTTTTCGGACCCTCACATCCCCCTCCACGCCAGGGGAGCTGTGCCCTATTCCCTATTGCCATTTGGAAGCAAGCAGAGGGGAGACTAGCCCAGAGTGGCTGTCGGCTGTTAGCCCAAGGGCCAGAGGAGCTTTCGGCTGTTTGCTTTATTTAATTTATAAATATTCTATCCTTTGCTGTTCAAATTCAATTAAAAAAACAAAAAAGGAGCATATCATACGTACCAAGGTAAAGAAGCCCAAAAATTTAATAACAGATATAAAAAAATTGAAAAAAATACACGTAGTTCAGTACATATTCAATAATTTACTACTATAATAAAGTAAAAAATAGACAACGATGCAATTATAACAAAAAACAATTCTTCCAAGAACCTAAAGCCAGGTACCTACATCTCAAGAACCAAACTAAAAGGCACTACACAAGGCAACATCCATATGGCAGCTTGTAATTGTCTTGAAATTGTAATTGCACCTCCAAAATGCCAACACTAAATAATAGAAGATATTCCTCCTTTTATTAAGATCTACAGAATAAACTGTACTAATAATAGTCACTATTACATCGGGATCATTCATAAACCATCAACTGAAACAGATAACTTTGGTTGCAATTGGTGTTGTATAACCTGAGATGAATTAATACTTCTGCAACAGTTATGATCGCTGCAGTTTAAGATAAAACAAGCATCAAGTTAGTTTCAGTATACAAAGTTCATATGGATAATTTCTTTGACTATTTTTTGCCCTCTTTTTGCATCTGTTCAGTATGCTTATTAGGACTAGAAAACTATATTTCATTCACCAAATATCTACTGCAGTAATTAAATACTGTCAATGGATAATGAATCTACAGCAGCAGACATGCATGGAACGGAGTAAAAATGAAATATATGTGAGCTTTTACATAATGTGCCTAAATTCTGAATAAATAGGGTAAAAATAGGTGAAATTAACATAATGTGCCTTTACTGCATCACAGTTGAGCTAAATAAACAGTTCTGAATACTCTTACTACATCACAGATTTGCTAAATAAAATAAAGAGGAAGTGCCTTCTAAAAGACTAAAACAACTAACCATTTGTAGGTAAGCTCTAGCTGTTACAATGTTCTGTTTATTACTATTCCATATAGAACAGTTCTGAATACTCAACTTCATATAAAACAGTTCCATATATAGACAAAGCAAAACTCTAGCTGCATATAAAATAGCTAAACATCACAGAACTGTTTATTACTGCATCTAAAATAGCTAGTTAAAGAAGAGTTCTCTGAACTGCAAACATATCATCAAGACTGGTACACTGTTACACAAAAGAAAATGAAACATAGCCTAATTACTTTTTCAACCTGACGGTATCCCCGGGGATTTTTCTGGACTTATTAAACCACGTTGTTTTCCTCCCCAAACCCCCTTTTCCGTTTGTCTCCTTCCCTCCCCTGTGGCTTCAGGTTACTGCTGGTGCTGCTCCGCCTCATGCTAATGCTACCTGCTAGTGCTTTCAGAAACACCTAGCAAATAGGACTATGCTACCAGACTTTTTCTTTTGTTTTCACCAATTTACGAAATGGTTGCTACTTGTTGGAAACCGATAAAAACTCATGAAAATCAACAAAAAAACAGAAAAATCATGGACATCAGTAGTAATCATTAAATTTACCCCCCAAAAAAAAACATTAATCATTTTTAAAAATAAAATCAAGGAAAGTCAAATAACTTGGAAAATAAGAGATCTACATAAATAATACAAATCCTGATTGATTTGTTAACAAGTATAGTTCAAATGTAGACCAAAATTCAAGTAGCAATAATACAGTTCCAATAGAGATTACAGATCCAGTAGAGATTACGGCTCCAATATTACAGTTACAGCATAATTGCATAGGTAATTTAGCACAAAAACAGTATAGTTCTCAAACAAGCTGGAATATAAGGGTCTGGTGTTGCTAATGAGATGGCCATAATATAAGGGGAACAGTCATATGGAGGTTGCAGTATGAGCGACGATTTACCTTTTTACATATAGATACAACTAGCAACAACACCTGGAAGCATAGCAACCTCAATCGACATTGTCTTCAGGTGTAGAAGCCAAACCTGCAGGCAAAAAAGCAATAGCAAGATAGCAGTCAGGAAAGATCAAGGGTGTGTTTGGATTGCTACCCCAACTTGCCACAAAATTTTTATAAAAAAAAAACTTGCCATATAAATTATTCATGTTTAATCTACTTGCCACAGAAAATTATTCTAAGATCTAGACCATCCAGGATACAAGAGAGATTATTCTAAATCAGAAATCTGACTCAGTTCCAAACAATGGCACAAATGGAGAGTGGAGACATGAGGCTGGAGTGGATCTCACCTTGGCATGGCAGCTTCGTCTGCACAAAGGACATTAGTCCATGGCAGGACATTAATTTATTGCCTCACTTATAATTACATGGCCTCATGTATAATCCATGGAGTGGATCTCATTAATAAACAAGAACTACAACAGATTACTATTTTTTTCTAGTCCTCCTGTCAGCATCATCCTCTCGCTCTCTAGTACTACTGCACTAGTAGCACCCAATGGCATCCCAATCATAAGATAAATGCTGCTACAGCCTGCAATGCCCTGGTGTTGGTGTATCCTACCTCACTATCCAGCAATCCAGCCTGCTGACTGGAATTTGGAACAACACAACTATTTTGATGACTGACTGGAATTTGGAACAACACAGCCATTTTGATGATATGAGCAATAGGTACAGTAGCTAGGCTACACATATCTGCACAGAGGACATTAATTTATGGCCTTAGGTAAGAATCAGTGGAGGAGAGGAACAAGCACTGGATCTTGGATCTCACCCGGACTAGATCTTGAAGCTGAGATGGAAATAACGGCGGTCACGTGTCGACGGCGAGGGGGACCCCGTCAGTCACGTATCGAGGGCGAGACCAGCGGAGGAGATGAGACGAAGAAGGACTTGGCGGCGGCGGCAGGAAGCGAGGACGGCGTCGATGGCGGCAGCGCGAGGACGGCATCGACGACATCGGCGATGGGCCAAGGATAGCGTCGAAGGAGGCAGTGTGGGCGAGGACGGCGTCGACGAGGCGGTGATGGGGCGAGAACGGCGTTGACGTGGCGGTGGTAGGGCGAGGACGGCGGGCAACGGCGGCGGCGGTGAGATGCTTTTTATCTTCCCGTGCGTCGCCTCGCTCGGGGAAACCCCGCCCGGACCCGAGCGTGAGGGAGCAGCTGCCCCGGGGAAAAGCCAGGGTTCGGGTCGAGCTCCCCCTCCTCGTGGGCTTCCAAATGCACGGAATTGTAGCCCATGGCTGAATTCGGCTCGGGGCTGCTAACCCGGGGAAAATGCCAGGATACCCACGGGGGTTTGGACTTCCAAAGGAGGCCTAAGGCGGCTTGCACATTACCAATGAACTCCCAGAGGAGCCTTGTGGGGATCCAGACTTGCCTTTGCTTCTCGCGCCGACGCTTCGACCTGAAGGCTTCACCAGACGATGGCGAGCCGTCTCCGCGTTCAACCCTCCGATGCCGCATCCTCCCAACTCCACCCTCTCGATCAGCAGCTGCAGAAGAGGCCCTTTTTCCAGATCGGCCAGAGGAGGCGGCGGTTTTTCCAGATTGAGGCCTTGTTTAGATGGAAAAATTTTGCAAAATTTTTCTTGTAGCGTTTTCGTTGTTATTTGACAAACTTTGTCCAAATATGGACTACGTAGACTCCAAAGATTCGTCTCGACATGTACATACTAAAAGTACAATTAGTTTTTTTTTACCTACATTTAGTACTCCATGCATACGTCCGAACATTGATGTGATGGTTGATGTGATGGAAAATTTTAGGAGAGGTGGGTTTTCTTGACTGAGAAGAAGAGGCGGGAGCCGCAGATTTGGGTCTCTTATAGCGTGTTTGGATCAGCGAATGGAACCATGCGGAAGCATCCGAAGCTACAACCAAACCTAAATGTCACGTTTGGTTTGGTAGAGGGAACCGATCCATCCGTCACCAGGTCGTGCTATACGCAGTGTCAAGGAGTCAGCCATTCGTTCCTTGAAATACGGTCGGACGACACCGTCGGTCATTATCCGAACCTCCTAAGAACGATTCCATGCCGGATGCATTGGTGCCGAACGTGACCATTTCTCAATCCAAACACGCTATTATACCGACACTGCATCTCCATTAAGGGCCCTAGGGCAGTTGAAATCAAAGCAGCAAACGAATCGAAACCCTAATCGAACACAACTCAACGAGGCTAGGGAATAAAAGTTTTTGCTGCCCCATCGAACTATTAAAAATAAACTAATAAAAAAACAAATTATATATTTCGTCTCTAAATCATGAATAAATTTATTAAGTTTAATTAATCCGTCGGTAGCCCATATTTACTGTACCATAACATTATCAAATCATGGCCTAATTAGGCTTAAAAATCGTCTCGCAAAGTTATCACAATCTGTATAATTAGTTATTTTTTAATCTACATTTAATACTTCATGCATGTGTCCAAATATTCGATGTGATAGTTGAAAATTTTTTGGGCTAGAAACTAAATACCCCCTTAGGGTTTCGGACCTCCCTACAACTCGGGGCTCAGGATTCGGCGGAGAGAGAAAATTGGCTATTTGTCATGTCAAACAATAGACTTCCTAAAACAACCGTCCCGAAGACTGACTTCGCTTCGCAATACCAGTCTACTAGTTTAGTGATTATTATGATAACGCTACGACTTTATTTCAGAGATGCATTTGAAAACAACTCAACGACAGCTTAATGTATAATAATGTTTTAGAGATGCATTTGAACTTTAACACTATTGTAATGACCCTAGGTACAATCCAGAAAAAAAAATATTCTTAAAAAGCATAATAAAGTTGTTTCTTGCATTAACCATCTAAATTACATTTTACCTAAGCTCTTAAGTATGTCTTGGAGATCTCCCATGAATCTATTAAAATATTTATTCACACGGCTCTTCAAACTGTCGGTCAAGAATTCCATTCTTCGTGAAGCTGATTGTTGTGCATGATAAGTTATTACACAAAATATAAGCAGGAAGTTGTGGGTGACACATAATATAGTAAGGTAAGTTATTAATATGCTCGTAGTATTGATTAGTGGCAGTTTTACATCATTCTATGACTGCATGAAAACGGTATATAAGGAAGCCTCTCAATTTCCTCGAGAAAAATATGTGTTATTTCATGTATCAAAATATAAAACATATAAGTAATTACATGTCTTTATTTTGCGGAATAGATAGAAATTTACATTTCTAGAAATAAATACTGTCAATTGCATGCATAATTGGACACTTTGATGGCAAGATTGAACTTTTTGATATATTTGTATAATTATATTATAAGGGTCCAAATTAGTGACTCTCAGGTGCACCTCCAACTCTCTTTAGTTTAAATATTTATACTTCTTTAAAATGAGATCTCATTTAATATAAATATTTAAACTAGTAAATAGGATTGGATGTGCCCCCATGCTTGTATCATAACCTTGAAATATGGCTCCGGAGGAAGGGGATCCATGTATGCACTACTTAATTTGTCTTAAAAATATGGTAGCAGAACCTTAAAACAAAAACACAAAATGTAAGTGTTTTTATTAAAATATGTGTTTTGAACTAAATAAAAATATAAGTTTTTAAAGGAGTGAACAGATCAGTCTTTAATATTATAGTGGACTATAATATAGTTACATACTCTTTCCATTCCAAATTACAAGTAGCTTTGACTTTTTTGGTACATTCATTTTGCTATGTATCTAAATATGTCTAGATACATATCAAATTCTATGTAAAAATCAAAACAATTTATAATTTGGAACAGATGGAATATTTACATGCATCTGCTGCATTTTTTTCTGGACTGCGATGCATCACACTTACATGCACATACCGATCTGTTAGCCATCTCAACTCACAAACTTCAACCATCATGCAGATGGGCCATCGAACGATTGGATTTTCCTCAGGTTCCAGTGAAGACCCTCATGGATGCTTCGCAGGAAATCGGTTGTCGAGTCCGCAAGGCACGCTGTGGGTACAGGCCAAGGGGAAATACTGCAGATGAGCGCATCCCCTTGTCCTAGCTGAATCCTGCCCTTGCCATCAAAGGATGCCCAAGCCTGCCCCCTGCTATTGAATGGCACTTGCACACGCAGAGTTACATATTCTGGTAGAATCAAGGGCCTGAATGACAGCGAATGCGGACAGATTGGTGTGAAAAGGATCCCTGGTACCTGCATATACCAGCCAAACATAACATTAGAATGGCAGCATGAATAACTTGCATTGACAACGTGTTCGAGAAAAAAAAAACTTGCATTGACAAATCTAGAAAGAAATACTAATTTTTTCAAAAGAACGTGCTTAGCACGTATTTAGAAAGAAATAATAATCAAGGTCAGCCAGAAAGAAAGGGCATGTACTTTGAAACAGATATTGGGGCAGCTAGCAAATAAAAACACTAATTCTATGCCTCTTTCAGACAGGTGAATCTTAATCAAAAGGTTGGTTTCACTCTCCACAATTACATTTCGTGAGATATCTTGGGCTTTGCAACACCGCACAACTCTTTAGGTAACATTAAGTAGAAGACAGATTCCTCATAAATAAAATAGAATAATTAGGGCAATGTTTTTGGGTCCTCATCCTTCAACTCATTTCAAAATTGCACATAGTATGTAGAAAATGAATAGACTACACACTTTTGGAGAACCTTAACACTAAATTCTGCAATGGTAAACAAAATTTGCAGACCTAGCCATATGCAGGGCACGGGTCTACCTGTGGATGAACCATTGATCCTCCAGCTGCTAATGAATATGCAGTGCTTCCAGATGTTGTTGATATTATTAGCCCATCTCCTTGTACACATGTAACATAAGAACTGTCACAGTAGCATTCTAGGTAGGTAAGGTAAGACGACATTCCACGGTCAATTGTCACTTCATTTAGTACTAGAATTGGTTCCTCAGTCTCAACATCCTGCTTAGCTGCATCACGGATCACATGACACTGCAGACGGCTCCTCAGTGTGATGCTAAATGGTTGTTTTAGCACATTGCCCAAACATTCACGGTATTGCTCGCTTGCTTAACATGAGTTAAGGACCAATTTATTGTTATGGTGGGTGAGCACGGCGCACAGAGCAGAACTCCTTTGAGTAAATCAAATGCCATAATTCTACAGATTATTTGCACCGGCACAAAAATTGTAAGCACCCTGCCACCCTAGGTATAAATATCAATGGAACTGCCTTACTGACATATAAGTGAACTTGACTTAGTTGAAAATCTTAAGAAATACTGTCTGTACAGAGAGATCTGACCTATATAAAAAAAGGACATATCAAGGTTCCACATTTGAGAGTACAGATTTATAGATTAAAATTACATCTATGTCTGTCAATGGCAGAAATCATATTCACTAATTATTTATAAGGGTAGAGATGGGTTCCATACTAAAGATGATGCAAGAAATATGACACCAAGAAAGATAAGCCTTACTGATGTATTTATATGCTGGAATCTTTTATATGAACTGGTAGGGAGGCTAAAAATGGATAAATTCCATCATTAATTCCCAACTGAAAATGAAACTGTCAAATTGTGCCCGTTTGGTTTCCTCCAGATTGAGGAGCCATCAGCCAAAAGCACTACAAATTACAGAAGACGGTGAACTGGTTAGCAAAGTTGTCTGAAGTTGCTTCGGAACTCAAGAATTGAAACATATGGTTCCCTGCGGATTCCCACTGTCATATCCCTCGACATTAGCCCTAACTCTGTTACAACTTGATGGATGGATGTGATACAGAATGTGTCAAGGGCCTGGTGATCTAGGGTAGCTGGCCCTCGACTACGGAGTTCGTAGTCTCGTGCCGTGTCTTCCGATCGCGGAGGTTATGCCCCTCACAGCGGCTCGGGCTTGAGAGTTGAGAGAGAGATAGAATAAGGTTAATGATCTTGCTTGTCTTATTAAACCAACGTACGGTTACAATATATAGGGCCAATAGTCCCTACCGAATACTACTAGAATTGGAGAACTGAAAAATAGAAACTAATCTAACTTTCCAACTGCTTCAGCCACCGTGCGCGGCCTGGCTGTCGCCCCGCACGATCAGCGCGTCCTGCGTGGCCCGCTCTGCGGCCCGTCGGACGTCGCGTGCACGTCGTCTCCTCGTATACGTACGACCGTACATGACATCTCTCCCCTCCTTCTGGACCAGCTCGTCCTCGAGCTGGAACGCCGGAAAACGTTCGCGGAAAGTGTCCCAGTCTTCCCAAGATGATGATGACAGCGGCTCCCCCTTCCAGCGCACGAGGACCTGGCGCACCCCTCTTGCGAGACGGAAGCGCTCCACATGTTCCGGTTCTGGCACCGTGGCGCCGTTGTGGACGACGGGGAGAGGCGGTAGAGTGGTCGGAGGCGCGCCCTGCCACTTCTTCAAGAGCCCGACGTGGAAGACGTCATGAAGGCGAGCTCGGGGCGGAAGGGCCACCCTAACGGCGACTGCGTTGATCACCTCGATCACCTGATAGGGGCCGAAGAATCGGGGCTTCAGCTTGCCCATTGACGAGTCCAGCGACGCGATGGGACGGTGTCGTAGGCGCAGCAACACCCAATCTCCCACAGCGTAGGACACCTCCCGATGATGCTTGTCGTAGTGACGCTTCTGAATGGTCTACGCCTGCTCCAGGCAGAAACGGATGTCCTGCAAAAACTCCTCACGCTCGGCCAGTCTTGGCGACGGCCGCCACACACGTCTCCCCGGCCTCATAGGAGCGGAGGGTCGGCGGATCCCGGCCGTAGACGATGCGGAAAGGAGTGTCGCGGAGGGACGTCTGGTACGCCGAGTTGTAGATGAACTCCGCCCAGGGAAGCCACCTGAGCCATTGGCGGGGACGGTCGCCGGTGAAGCAGCGCAGGTACATGGTGATCACCTTGTTCGCGGCCTCAGTTTGGCCATCTGCTTGCGGGTGGAACGCCGAGGTCATGTACAGCTTGGAACCCATGAGCCGCATGAGCTCGCGCCAGAACGTCGATGTGAAGACGGGGTCGCGATCAGACACCATAGATTGCGGCATCCCGTGGAGGCGAACGATGTCGGCGAAGAACGCATTGGCGACGGATTCTGCAGTGTATGGGTGAGCAAGAGGTATAAAGTGACAGTGCTGAACCTGTCCACCACGGTGAGGATGACGGACTTCCCGCGAACTTTCGGAAGAGCTTCGATGAAGTCCAGTCCCACGTCGGACCATACTGATGACGGCACCGGGAGCGGCAAGAGCAGCCCCGCCGGGTGCAGGTGCTCGGACTTGAGCCGCTGGCACGTGCTGCACGCGCGGATGAAGTCTTGGACATGCTGACGCATCCCCGGGAAATGAAAGTCACGCCGGAGCCGGTGCAGCGTGCGCTGGACGCCCTCATGGCCGTCCTCATGGATGGCAGCCACAATCTCCAGGAGCAGCGGGGACGACGGCGCGATGTAGAGTCGCCCCGCGTAGGTCACCAGGCCGTCGCGGACAGCCCACGGCGCGGTGCGGGTGCCAGCAAGAATCTCCTCTCGGAGAGCCACAAGCGCCGGGTCCGCAGCCTGTGCTTGACGTAGCCTGTCGATGAAGTCGAATTTCGGCGCCGACAGGGCGAGCACCGCTCCCATGCTGTCCGCCGTGTCGCGGCGAGACAGGGCATCAGCGACCACGTTCTGGGCGCCCGGCTTATATTCCACCTCAAAGTCGAAACCGAGAAGCTTCCCCACCCAATGATGTTGAGGGATGGTGGCGAGTCGCTGGTCCAACAAGAATTTGAGACTGTAGTGATCAGTACGCACGGTGAAGTGGTGGCCCCACAGGTACGGGCGCCAATGGCGGACGGCGTGGACGAGCCCGATCAACTCCCGCTCATATGCGGCGAGCGAGCGGTGGCGTGGCGCGATCGGCCTGCTGAAGAACGCGATCGGGTGCTTCTCTTGCAGGAGCACGGCGCCGAACCCGTGTGTCGAAGCATCACACTCGACGACGAACAGCTTGCTGAAGTCCGGAAGGGCGAGGACTGGTGCTGACGTCACTGCCTCCTTCAGTGTCTCGAATGCCGCAGCTGCCTCTCCTGACCAGGAGAAGCCGTCTTTCTTCAACAGCGCCGTCAGAGGAGCCGCGATGGCGCCGTAGTTGAGGACGAAACGCCGGTAGTAGCCTGCCAGGCCGAGGAAGCCGCGGACCGCGCGGGCCGACTTGGGCACCGGCCAGTCGTGGATGGCCTTCACCTTGTCCGGGTCCATGGCCACGCCGGTCTCCTTGATGATGTGGCCGAGGTAGGAGACCGACGTGACTCCAAAGGCGCACTTGGATCGCTTGACGAAGAGGTGCTGGCGGCGAAGTTCGGTCAAGACCGCGCGAAGATGTCGAAGGTGATCCGCCCACGACGCACTGTAGATTAGTATGTCATCAAAGAAAACGAGCACAAACCGACGAAGGAACGGTCGCAGGACGTCGTTCATCAGGGACTGGAACGTTGCGGGCGCATTGCACAGGCCGAACGGCATCACCAAGAACTCATACAGGCCGTCGTGCGTGCGAAACGCGGTCTTGTGGATGTCCTCCGGCTTCATGCGTACTTGGTGATAGCCCGAACGCAGATCAAGCTTGGTGAAGAACTTGGCGCCGTGAAGCTCATCCAGGAGCTCCTCCACCACGGGTATCGGGAAAGCATCCTTGACGGTGAGCGCGTTCAACGCGCGATAATTGACGCAGAACCTCCATGAGCCATCCGGTTTTGCCACGAGGAGGACCGGCGATGAGAACGCCGACGTGCTGCGGCGAACGATCCCTTGCTCGATCATGGCCGCACATTGGCGCTCCAGTTCATCCTTGTGGGCCGCCGGGTAACGGTACGGGCGGACCGCCACCGGTGTCGCGCCGGGCTTGAGAACGATCGGGTGGTCACGGTCGCGCGGTGGAGGCAGACCCGTTGGGGCAGCGAAGACATCCCCGAACGAGTCCAGCAGGCCCTCCAACAGGGACTCGCCGGTGGTCGCGGCGTGTACTGCGGGCGCCACCGGGCATGCTACGCCGGACCAACAGACAGGGCGCCCGTCGTGGTGGAAGGACAGGGTGTGGGAGGTGACGTCCCAGGCGATGCGCCCTAGGGCGGCCATCCACTGGGTGCCCAGCACCATGTCGTAGCCGGCGAGGGGCATGACGTAAAGGTCGACGTCGAACGTCACGCCCTCGATGGAGATAACCGCCTGGCGAAGGACGCCAGGGCACGCCACCTTCTCGCCATTAGCGACCGTGGCAGCGAGCCGCGGGCGGGGTGTGATGGCGAGCCCAGTGCGGTGCGCAGCCGCCTCTCCGATAAAGTTGTGCGTGGACCCCGTGTCCACCAGGGCGATGAGCGTCGTGGCGCCCAGGGTGACCCGAAGCAGGATGGGGGCACCCACGGCCACGCCCGCCACGACATGAAGGGAGAAGACGGGGCCTCCTTCGCCCCGTCGTCTGCCGCAGCAGCCGCGTCGCCGTCGGGGTCGTCGATCTCCACCCCGTCCAGGAAGAAGAGGCGGCGACAGAACCTATTATGACCACGTGAGTACTTCTCATTACAATTGAAGCACAAACCTTGGCGGCGCCGTTCCGCCATCTCATCGGGAGTGAGGCGTCGTTGGCCGCCCTCAGCGCAGCCCTGCTGTGCAGCCGCCGGAGGGGCCGGGAGCGCCAGGATAGGCGGCGGCGCCGGTAGAGCCGCCCTGGCCGCAGGTGGGGGCAGGCCGCGCGGAGCCGCCCGTGGTGGTTGTGGCGCCGGCCGTTCGCTCTCCATCAGCTCCACTTGGCGGGCGAGGCTCATGGCTTCGGCGAGATTTTTTGGGTTGTGGAGTCGGACGGCGTGGCTGAGCGGTGGGAGGAGGCCCCCGGTGTAGAGTTGGACGTGTTGCGTCTCCTCGAGCCGGCCTGCGCGAGGAAGGAGAGCCTGGAAGCGGTTGGAGTATTCCTCCACGGTGCCCGTGTGCCGGCACTCGGAGAGCTCGAACATGGGCGCGGATCGGAGAGGGGGCCCGAACCGGAGGTTGAGGAGATCCTTGAAGTGGCTCCAGTTCGGCGTGCCCTCGTCGGTTTGCAGCTGGGTGAACCACAATTGCGCCACTTCATCCAGATGGTACGACGCCATGGGCACGCGCTCGTCCATGGTGGTGCGGTACTGGCGGAAGTAGGCTTCGCATTTGTTGACGAAGAGCATCGGATCGGTCGTGCCATCGTAGCGGGGAAAATCCCACTTCTTGTGCTTGGGGTGGAAGTCCTGATCGCGCTCGTTGTAGTGGCGGCGGTCGTCGCCCCCGCCGGAGGACGACTCGGACTTGTCCTTCATGGCAGCCATGTCGGACTCCATGGCGTTCATCTTCGTGGTCATGGTCTTGAGCATCTCCATGACTTCAGCGAGGGTGGGCTCGCCCATGGTGGGTGAGGTGTGTGCGGTGGAGGCTGCGGAGGACGGCGGTGATGGCGGTGGGCTCGGGTTTGCAGGTTTCGGAGACGGCGGCGCGGCGGCGGAGGAAGAGGAGGATCGATTGGATCGCGATACCAGGTTGTCAAGGGCCTGGTGATCTAGGGTAGCTGGCCCTCGACTACGGAGTTCGTAGTCTCGTGTCGTGTCTTCCGATCGCGGAGGTTATGCCCCTCACAGCGGCTCGGGCTTGAGAGTTGAGAGAGAGATAGAATAAGGTTAATGATCTTGCTTGTCTTATTAAACCAACGTACGGTTACAATATATAGGGCCAATAGTCCCTACCGAATACTACTAGAATTGGAGAACTGAAAAATAGAAACTAATCTAACTTTCCAACTGCTTCAGCCACCGTGCGCGGCCTGGCTGTCGCCCCGCACGATCAGCGCGTCCTGCGTGGCCCGCTCTGCGGCCCGTCGGACGTCGCGTGCACGTCGTCTCCTCGTATACGTACGACCGTACATGACAGAATGTCAACCACATTGCCATGTTTGTAAGGGGTGTATGTTACCAATTTAAAACTTGCACATCAAGCTCAAGTGCTCAACAAGCAGAACGAATGGCAACAAGGACAATTCCCTCTGTGCTTGTTCAAGTAGGGCATAGAAAAATTGTGAATGATAGTATACATGGCTAGCAGATCAGGTTCATGTGGGATGTCTACCTGTCTTCAATATCCCCTCCCAGTGTTTGAGATCAACGTCCCCTCCCAGGAAGGGACTTTGTATCATCCTCACCTTCCCATACATACTGTAACAACATGGTTATCAAGCATTCAACACTGATAATTAAGGATACGGAATGGAGCCATGAATCCCAATGATCCAAGAGAGAAGGCAACAACAGGGGGAACCGGCCCTTTGAATAATGATGCAGCCTGTTAAGAGATTTTAACCAGATGCCTAGATTAATCAGATTATCATAATGAGATATAAATACTTATATTTACATGAGAATAACAAAATAGGGACACTTCGAACTTTTACTACTCACTCCGTTCCAAATTATAAGTTGTTTTCTAAGTACATAGCTTTTGCTATGCACCTAGATATAAGCTATGTCTAGATACATAACAAAAACTATATACCTAGAAAAGCCAAAAGGACTTATAATTTAAAACAGAGGGTTTATAATATTATAGACCAAATCTTGCCAACTGAAAATGCTAACCCCATAGAGATATAAAACAGGGTCCATTCTATTTCTTCTAATCAATACAACACTGTAGTTCAAGAGTGCAGAGTAAAACTCATAAAATAAATTTCTATCGACATAGGAACTAGGAACACTTACAGGACATTTGATTATATTGATTTTAATTTCCTTTGAGTATAAGAAAAAACAATGTGTCATACGCCTACTGGCACCTAGCGGGCTAGACGGGCCAGCAGGGCGCCTGTTGGGCTCATGGACCGGCGCCCTAGCAGCTGCTGCCCCTGCAGCCGCGCCAGCGTGAAGGGTACTGTTCATCCGCGCCGCCGCCGTCACCGCAAAAGGATCCAATTAGAAATAGAAATAGATTAGAATAGGGGGTAGAATAAGAAAATAGACAGGATTACTTAGAGCACTCACAATGCAGAAACTAGAACTAGTTTCTATATTCTTGGATTTTGTATCAAGAAACTATCTCTCCCAATGCAATTATTTTATCCTGAGGTCTTTCGGTCATTCATCTCTTCTCTCCGCCAGATCCTCTGCTCCCAAAAATAGATGTGCACCCCCTGCACCCCATGGCGGCTACCACGCCCACAAAGCTGGACCAGATCCTCCGTCCTCTGCTCCCAAAAAAAGCCGCATGCTTGCAAGTTGCAAGTCCTTCTCCCGATGTAGCAATCACAGTGTCCCCTTTTTGTTGTTCACTCGTGGTGTTAGTTGGTCTTTCCTGTGTGCGTAGAGATGCAGTGCAGCAGCGAGGTCGTCGTGCTCGCGATGGGATTCACTCGACGGCGTTCGGGCGGATGGGCTCCTGCGGCGCGGATGGCTTTCGCGCGCGGCCGTGATGCTGCTCTCGTCGATGACGAGGCCTCTGCGCACCCGATCCGGGAAGGAGAGGATAGAAACGAAGAAGTCATCCCAACGCAGTTCGCATCGAGTCTTTCTCTCTCGATTCCGACGTAGACGTCATTTCTTAGATAGAAATCGTTTCTTCTCATTTTTCTCTCTTTCCTCGTTAAATCAATTGCCACATCAGATTTTTGCATACGTGGCAGCTTCATTTAATACGTATAGAAACTAACTAGATTCTGCGTTGGGAGTGCCCTTAGGATGCATGTCTTCTCTGGACTATAAATATAGAGGCATTATAACCCTTTGAGATTAATAAGAAAAAGATCGAAAGGCTTATTCCTGCTCTCTGCTCTCCAGCTCCCAAACCCTAGCCGCCGCCCTGCCCCTTCCCTCGCGCGCGCAGCAGCAACAAACAGCAGAGACGCCGCCGCCCTGCCCTGCGCGGCAGCCCTAGGCGCTGCCCTAGCCACCGGCCCCCTCCCTCCCCACCTCGCTCCTTACACCTGGTATCACGAGACCAATCGATCCATAGCTGCCACCACCCCCACCATCGCGCTGGAGGACTTCCGTGTCGTCATCGATTGTTGGGCGAAAAAATTGGAGGAATTTTTTTCTTCCTTGTCGTCGCGATCCGAGGAGGAAAAAAGATTGGATTTGGCGGTCACCACCGACAAAACTACCATGGAAAAACAACAGGTTCGACTCGTTACCGTCAATAATTCCGTCACTACAACAATGGAGGGATCCCTCTCGTCTGGCACCGCAGAAATCGTCGCCATGAACAACCCTGCCAACAGCAGCGACGACGTCATCAGCGAGAAATCCATGGACCTCTAGGCAACAGATCTAATCCAGCCGGAGAACAAGGGAGACGCCGCCAACAACATCACATCAGCGCCGCACACCAGTGTCGACGCCGTCGACGACGCTGTTATGGAGGAACAGCAAAAGGACGACAACGACTATACACCTGTCATACTCGCCAAAACGGCCCCCGACGTCCATCACGTGCCGCCAGACACCAACAACGTCTTTATCGAGCTGAAGCCTAATGACAAAAATAGCAGCACGCTATCGTGCGCCGTCAACAACGACGTCCACCAACTGCTCGATGAAACATCCAACAAGGCGATACGTCACCCAACGGCCATCAACGACCTTGAGGCGGAAACCAAAAGCGCCATGATCAACACCGGCAAGTCCTACCTCGACAACAAGATGAAGGAACCGCAAGCTTTTGCTACATCGGAGGTCATCACAGTTGTCTCCATCAATCTAAACACCTTGGACAGCAAGGGCGTACTTCCACGACCGCAGCTAGCAGCACCTCCGTCGCAGGCGCCCAGCCCGGCGACTTGTTCCCCATCACCAGCACCTTCTCAGGTCCAACATCCGACATCTGCAGCACCAACACCTCCACGATCATTGCCTAACACGCTGATTGTAAACGAGACGGACATCGACAAGTGTGCCTTCCAGCAGCACCACCGGCAGGAGATAGATCGGTCTTCTTCAAGGGCACCGCGAATGCCTCCACCACCAGTACCACAGGCGCCAACGACTCCTCGCCACCATATCAGAACTCGTCCGACAACGCCAACATTCGATGGCTCGTTGGATCCATCCCCATGGCTGAGACGGCTACAGCTCCTCTTCAGGCGGTACCTCATGACGACAGAGAACCGAATCTCGTACGCGGATTCCCACCTCATTGGAGAGGCACACCTATGGAGCATCCGGATGACGAAGGACGTCCCAATGAAAAATTGGGATTGGGAGTTCTTCAGCCGCTTCTTGATTCGCGAGTTTGGGCTGACCAACTACACCGGCACCGGCGCTCTGACTCCAGCTCGACACGCTAAGAACCTGAGGGACTATGTCAACGCCTTCCCCGCATACACGCTGCAGAACGACGTCGTCAACAACATCAGGCAAGTCGACCTCTTCATCGCAGGCTTGCGCGAACCACTACAGATGGTCGTCAAGCGTCGACACCCGCACCATCTAGAGATGGCCATACAACTGGCCAGAGCTCTGGAAGGACAGACGACACCCAGCGACATCGTCGTCAACGTCGCCCCGGTAGCAGAACAGGCGTCTACGCCGACAACCAAGACAATGGCTCCAACACAGGCATCACCAGCGGCGACACCACAAAGAGCCTGCGTCATAGGCACGCCCCCAACAATCGACTTCGCGCCAAGCAAGGAGAACACAACAACATCGGCGCCATCAGCTTCACCAGCGGCCGGTATCATCGTCGTCTTTCCGACAACCGATCCCGCGCCTAGAACGAGGAGGACAACGACATCGACACCACCAACATCGGCAGCACCAAGCAAGGCGCCACCAGCCTCACCAACCTCCGACATCCCCAACCTCCTACAAGCAGTCACCACCATACCAAGCACGAGAGCTATGACGACCCCATCACCAACTCCTGTAGTTGTAGCACCTGCTAAGTACCCTCCAATCTCACCAAAAGCGGAACAACTGTCATCTTCTCCGACAACAAAACCAACATCAACCAGAAGGAGCAGCCACCAAGCACGGAGGAACCAGCACCAACACTGCTTGATGACTTCGTCAGTCGGGAGCTTCGTCGTTTTGCCCTCACCATCACCAACGGAACGACAACACCAACATGGTCTATGGAGCGAGGCTTGATCTTCTTCGACGATCACCTCTATATCGCCATCACCTCCCCTCTACTCCCAGGCCTGATACAGATTCTGCTGCATGGAGAGGCACAACATATGCAGCCACTAGCGGTGGGCGCCTAAACCCCGCCATCACAGTTCACGAGCATCAACAACACCTACGTCGCCCTGCGCCCGGACTCTCGGCTGCACCGCCTCTCACCAGACATCGACTTGAGCTCCTTCCTCCTCAAAACTATGATGGACCTCACGACAACTCCACCGAATGGCGCAAAAAGCTGGTTTTGGCCTCAGCGCGTCCACCTCAGCGCATGGATGCGCTGATCGGAGAAGGGGGGGATGTCATACGCCTACCGGCACCTAGCGGGCTAGACGGGCCAGCAGGGCGCCTGTTGGGCCCATGGACCGGCGCCCTAGCAGCTGCTGCCCCTGCAGCCGCGCCGGCGTGAACAGTATCCGCGGGTACTGTAGCACCGCGGGTACTGTTCATCCACACCGCCGCCGTCACCGCAAAAGGATCCAATTAGAAATAGATTAGAATAGGGGGTAGAATAAGAAAATAGACAGGATTACTTAGGATGCAAGTCTTCTCCGGACTATAAATATAGAGGCATTGTACATTAATAAGAAAAAGGCCGAAAGGCTTATTCCAGCTCTCCGCTCCCCAGCTCCCAAACCCTAGCCGCCGCCCTGCCCCTTCCCTCGCGTGCGCAGCAGCAGCAAACAGCCGGGCCGCCGCCGCCCTGCCCTGCGCGTCAGCCCTAGGCGCTGCCCTAGCCGCCGGCCCCCTTCCTCCCCACCTCGCTCCTGTTAAGTATATGAAGACTCATCTAATATGGCCCATTAGGCCCATATAGCCCATCAGTCTCTCTATATATAGTTATCTCACTAATGGAGTGATAATCTTCTCCAAATTCCCAAGGTTAGTAACATGGTACCAAAGCCATGGATTAGGGTTAGGATTAGATTAGTCTAATTCACCTAAGATCCATTTTTTTCCCTTGGGATCTTCTCTGTTCTGTTCGCACGAGGAAGTCCTCTGCTCGTGCCGCCGCGTCGCGTGCCTCCTCCAGCCGCGCGCGTGTTCGTCGGTCTTCTCCGCGCGACCGCCGTCCGCGCGATTCCGCGCTGTCCGCGCGGCCCCGTCGGTCTTCTTCCTCGTCGTCCTTCCGCGCGCCAGCCGCGCGCCGTCCGCGAGGCCTCGTCGCGATTCCGCGCCATCCGCGCCGTCGGTCTTCTTCCTCGTCATCCTTCCGCGCGCCGTCCGCGAGGCCTCGTCGCGATTCCGCGCCGTCGTTCGCGCCGTCCGCGCGATTTCTCCGCACCCCATCTGCGCGGCTCTTCCCCCGGCCGCCGGCTCCTCTGCTCTCGGCCCTTCGTCGCGTCCTTCTCACGCGGACATCCCGCGCGGTCTTCACGTGCGTGAATCGCGGATCGTCGTCATCGTTCTTCCCCGCCCGTCCACTTCAGTCCAAGTGCTGCTGCTGGTCTGCTGTCTCTTCTGACTGATACGCCTCTTCTGCTGACTGTTACGTGGAGTTTGGCTGGAGCTGCTCATTCTCTGCTTCCGCAGAGACCATCTTCTCCTGCTGCCTTGAGGCACGGTGGTAATAACCTTTATCTCTCTGTTGGTTGGCTGCTAGCAGTTCTCAGTCATGTCTCAGATCAATACTATTGTTATCAACATTACTCTCGATGGTCAGAATTATCCAGAATGGGCTTTTTGTGTGGAAACTGCTTTAAGGGGTCATGGTCTTCTTTTTCATCTCAATGATGAGCCTCCTGCCCTTAAGCAAGATCGGAGTAATGCTGCTGATGTCAAAACTTGGGAGATTAATGATGGCAAGGTGATGGCTGCCATGGTCAACAGCACTAAGCAATCTATGATTATGAGTCTATCCAAGTGTAGAACAGCCAAGGCTATCTGGTCATGCTTGAAGGAGCGCTATGTTCAGGACAGTGGTGCTCTTTTGCACACTCTTATGCAGCAAACTCATGTTATTGAGCAGCAAGAGATGTCTGTAGATGAGTACTACTCAGCTTTTGGTCGTTTGATGGGATCCTTGACTTCTATGGTGCCTGCGTGTACAGCCGCTGATTGTCCAGCCCATAAATTTATTGAAAAGTTCCTTACTTATCGCTTTGTCATGGGTGTAAGAGCGGAATTTGATTCCATACGTACTCGGTTGCTACATGATTCTTCCACTCTAACCATGGCTAAGGCACTATCAGATTTGCTTGCTGAAGAGACACGTCTCCGGTCTCTAACCTCTTCTATGAATGTCTCTCATAGTGTGTTGGCTGCTTCTCAGAAGATTAGTACACCAAAGGGTACCTCTCAGGAGGCTTGTCCGCATTGTAGCAAAACTGGTCAAACTCCGGATAATTGTTTCTTGCAGCATCCAGAGAAATTAGTTGAATTCCGTGCCCGTCGCGCTGCTCGCACCACTAGGGGTCGTGGTACAATTTCCACTCCTCGAGGCTCTGTGTCAGTTGCTGCTGCTGCTGGTTCATCATCTTCATCTTGGGTGCTCGATTCCGGAGCTTCTTTCCATGTCACATCAGATCGGTCTCAGCTTGTTGCCTGCAAGCCAGTAGTTGATGGTACTTCTATTCAGACAGCAGATGGTACATCTTGTCATATCACTCATCAGGGTACTCTTTCAAATTATTATTTCTCAATTCCTGATGTCTCTTTTGTACCTCAGTTGTCTATGAACCTTCTTTCTGTTGGTCAACTTGCTGATCATAATTGTTTTGTTGGATTTGATGACTCATCTTGCTATATTCAGGATCGCCGAACCGGGACTGTACTTGGGACTGGCCATCGCCGTAGTGGCTCACCTAGCCTCTACGTTCTCGACACCTTGCATCTTCCTCAAATTTCAGCTCATGTGTCATCAGTCGCTTCATCATCTTCGTCATCTACCTCGTCCTTCGCCAAGTGGCATCACCGTCTTGGCCATTTATGTGGGTCTCGTTTGTCCAATTTAATAAATAAAGGTTGTTTAGGTCCTACATCTATCGAGTCTAGTTTTCATTGTAAAGGTTGTAAGCTTGGGAAACAGATACAACTCCCATATTCCATTAGTGATTCTCATGCTGATAAACCTTTTGATCTTATTCATTCTGATGTATGGGGTCCTGCACCTTTTGCTACAAAGGGTGGTCATAAATATTATGTTATTTTCATTGATGATCATTCTCGATATACTTGGATTTACTTTATGAAACATCGATCTCAGTTGTGCTCTATTTACAAAACCTTTGCTCGCATGATACACACTCAGTTTTCTACTCCGATTCGAGTTTTTCATTCTGATTCTGGTGGGGAGTATTTATCCGCTGTCTTTCGCCAGTTTTTGGACTCTGAGGGTACTCTTGCTCAGCTGTCGTGTAACGTAACGGCTCTAATCCCATGGCCCACTGATCACTGTCAACCACTGACAGTCGATCCGTACAGCCAAGAGATTAGGACCGGTTCCGCTACTGGGCTACATCAGTGCCCGATGTCCGCAGGATCATCTCACAATTCAGTTACAATCTCTTTAACATTTTGACAAATGACATCGGAGTAAATAGCGGAAGACTTAGATAACAATAGTTTTATAAACCAGGGTTCAACATAAAATTAAAGTGAAGTTATTACAGACCATAGTTCAAATAGATAGAGTTGGCAGAGTAGCATAAGACACAACTAAGGGTAAAGATACATCACCCAGCCCGAGGGTGAATAATCACTCATCGGCCTCGTCGGCCTCTTCCTGAACAACAGTCACACAGCAGGGTCCAAGGCATACTGAGGAATCTGCCATACCTGCAACATGGGTAATAAAACCCTGAGTACAAAGGTACTCAACAAGACTTACCCGACTAAAGAAAAAGGGAGAAGACTCAGGAATGAAAGCTTAGGGTAGTCAAGGTAAGGCTTAAGCAAGATCAAGTATTTTGCAGAAAAGCATTTTGTAAACCTTATTTTATTTTTGAAAGATTCGGTATTCCTCAATTCCTCATCATTCATGATTCATTTTATATTTCAAAACATTCCTAGTTGAGAACCACTCTCCGTTGAGAGTCAATGGAACAAGTCTCCATAACCGAGGAGCAACGTTAATCCGGATAAAGAATACTCAGCTGAGGATCCCTATTCACACTGCAGATGTAGCACCCAAGCTTGCATATGCCAACTCGTCTACCACGATTCCTCCATTATTGGGCCCGGTCCTACGCCACCCGGAAGTACAGTACACCACTCCATTCCGGGACTCTAACCCACGTGGGTACATGCTACTTCCGCCATCTCTCCACTCCCAGTGCGCGGTTGTCGGTCCAATAATGGATTTCTCGGAGCCAGAGCTTTCCGTAGTATGTGAATAGTTGCAAGTCCTGCC
The DNA here is from genome assembly GCA_009763385.1 of Coix lacryma-jobi var. lacryma-jobi. NCBI lineage: Eukaryota > Viridiplantae > Streptophyta > Magnoliopsida > Poales > Poaceae > Coix > Coix lacryma-jobi. The sequence goes on from CM019826.1 coordinate 34,844,751, forward strand.
CAGCAGGCCCCCATACGGATGGTCCCTAATTTTCCAGCCAGCAACTGTGCCCTGGTTATATCTCACCCAAGCGCAACAGTCCTGTCAGTTTTTCAACCCGTCCCGGTCGGTGTCAACTGTCGAGTCCCGGACTACGACATGACGGCACCGTACGCAAGGACAACCTCTCCTTCCCATTGACTAAGTACGGATCCGATACTTAGCCAATAGTGGGAGTAAACCAGAAATTCCCATAAATATTCTTAAGTGATCACACTTTTGAAATTGGCATTTTTATTGCAAATCTATTGTATAGCATTGCTAAGCATTTTGCAACTAGTTTTTGAAAGCAGGTATCGGGTGTATCAGTGGTCAAGGTGGATAATGCATCAGATAGGATATCACCCAACTCCTATAAACCTAATGCAGTAATTTAACTCAAAAACATTTAAGGAAATCATTTTATAAATTCAAGGAAAGGGGTTAAATGCACCGGGGCTTGCCTTGGGTGGCAAAAAGAGCAGACTCGGGGTTGGTGGTGTAGGTGCCGGAGCTCGGGGTTGCCTCGGGGACAGATCCTTCGGTGGCTACCTCGACTTCAGGTCCTTCTTCGTCAACTATACGGATGCAATGATGAATGCTCATGAGAATGATGATATGGACTTATGGTGCAAGACAATTCCACTGATTCTAGATTACTTTTAAGCAGGGCATGATTAAATTCTAGGTTGAGCATAAAAGGTAATCATTTCTTCCTTAAGCAATATTGATTAACTAGCCCTTAATATAATTATCCTAAGCATCAACCAATCATAGCATCACAACATCATAGACCAAAGGGTAGGGGTCTATGAACATCAATCAATCCAAAGATCACATCATCAACACTTATTACCAACCCTAATCCATCTTTTCTATTTTCTTAATTTATTTAAAAGGTCATTTTATGAAGTTGCTCCAAAAATTACCAAATTAATCACATAAGTTCATTATGGTGTAGATAGATGGCAAAACAAATTTCATAATTTTTGGAGGTCATTAAGGTGCTCAAATAAAATCAGACATTTAATTAACAAAAGGCACTATTCAAGAATTAAAATAAAAGCTCAAAAATCAACTTGTTTCAAATGACTTCAAAATTTTACCAGAGACTAAACATGGCATAAGAAGCTCATAAAAATTTGTCTCAAGATTTTTGGAGTTATAAATCACCCTCCAAAAATACCAAAACCTTCATTTTTCAATTAAAAGGGGAATTTTACATTTTCAAATTTTTGCACAAAACTCAAGTTTCATATTTTTATAAAATACTCCAGAGCATAAAGAGTCTACCACAAAAATTTCGGAATTTTTGGATGCACACAGAAAATCATACAAAAAAGAGAAAACCGAACACTATTCACAACTCTCAGAAAAAGAGAAGAGCACTGTGCTCGTTCTAGGCCGGGCTCGGCGAATCGCGGGGCTCGGGCGAAACGGAGAAGTGAGCCTCGGTCCGAGGCCGGACTCGGGCGAGACGGAGAGCATGCGTCGCCGAGGCTTGGGCTCGGTCGAAGCGGAGGGTCATGCGCTCGCCGAGGCTTGGGCTCGGGCGAAACGGAGAAACAGGCCTCTGCCCGAGGCGTGACTTGGGGCTCGGGCGAAGCGGAGGGGAGTCAGAGACCGAAGGCTCGGATGCTTACCACGTGTCGGAGGCAGGGCTCGAGGGTGAGGCTCGACTCGAGGGTGAGGCTCGGCTTGTGCTCGAGGGTGAGGCTCGACACGAAGGTGAGGCTCGGCTTGTGCTCGAGGGTGAGGCTCGACACGAAGGTGAGGCTCGACACGCTCGGGGGAGAAGATGACCGCGGCGGCGCTCCGGCGGTCCGGCGGTCCTGAGCAACAACAGCGACCGCAAGGGCCGGGTTAGAGTCGCACGGGGTCAAGGAACACAACACGGGGGTCGGTGAGAGATGATCATGGCCGGAGACGGCGAATTCCACGAACCCGAGCTCGCCGGGTTTCGGCCGGGGATGGGGACGGCGAGCTTACGCCGGGCAAACGGCGGCGGGGAAGGTGAAATTGAAGGGTGGGAAAGCTTCACGAGCTCAAGGCGGAGCTTTAGGGCTAGCTGGTGGAGAGGCGGAGTGACTGGAGAGAGCTGGCCACGGTGGCGGAGGTGAAGTGCGGAGCTCGGGGCTCCGGCGGCTTATATAGCCGCGGCTATGGGACGGTAGAGAGCACGGGGGTGGGTGGATAAGCTTTGCGGGGGCGTGCGCACTCGATTGCGTTCTGGCGGTCGAGCTGGCGCGCAGCCGGGGCTCGGGCGCAATGCTCGGCCGGCGATGGCCACGCGGCGGCGGCGGCTGGGCACTGTAGGGGACGGGAGCAAGGGTCAGCGCTCGCGTGCGGGCGCGGAGGGAACAGGGGAACAGCGGCGACAGGTTGGTGGCGCGTGGGGAGCAGCCGCCTGCGCTGCAGGCGCGGCGCCGGCGCCATGGCCGGCCCCCCCCTGGCCTCTGGCTCTACGGGAAGAAGAACAGTGCTAGGGTCTAGGGTTTGACTTTTGGCTGATTCTGTATTTTGCAAAAATCTTCCAAAATTTGAACTGTGCGACAAAAACTCAAAATCCCAAAGTTGTTCAGAAAAAAGAGATCTACAACTTTGTCAATATGAACATTTTCAAATTCCAAATAGTTTTTGAACTATATTCAAAAACAGAAAAGGGGACACTTTTCAAATTTGATTCAAATTAAAATTACTTTGGATTTCAAACTGAAACTTGAAAATCTTTATAAATGAAAGTTGTTCCATTTGTCAAAACTTACAACTTTCCTATTCTACACTTTTTTCTGAAACTCAATAGTTTTTGATTATCTTTTTAAAACTAAAAAGGGAACAAAAACTGGAATTTGAATGAATTTGAAATTACTGCAAATTTTATACAGAAACTTTGAAATCTGTAAATACCAAAGTTGTTCCTCTTAATCAGATTCACAACTTTGTTTTTTAAACCAACTCAAAATTTTGAATTTTGAAAAAGTTATCAAAAAGGGAATAAATCCAGGATTTGGGAATTTAGGGTTTTGCAAAAGGAAAATCAATTCAAAACTGTTTTTTTGAACTTGGATCAAAGCAACAAACATCAGGGCACTAAATTAGAACAAGAATTACATAGAACTAGGCACAGAGGTGAAATTACCATTTTGCCCTTATAGGAAGAAGTGGGCTAACAAGGGTTTTTGCAATAGGGGTACATCACATAAAATGATATACTAAACAAATGCATACACATGAAATCATGATCAAGGTGATTAATGATGCTAATGATGATATGTCAAGTTAATTACATGTTTAAACACCAGAGGTGTTACATGTCGTGTCCTGGTGCTCATGCTCAAATCCGCTGTCTTTCGCCAGTTTTTGGACTCTGAGGGTACTCTTGCTCAGCTGTCGTGTCCTGGTGCTCATGCTCAAAACGGGGTTGCTGAACGCAAACACCGTCATTTGATAGAAACAGCTCGCACACTTTTGATTGCTTCTTTTGTTCCTACACACTTTTGGGGAGAGGTTGTTTCGACAGCTGTGTATCTTATTAATAGACAACCTTCATCCAAATTGTCTAGCAAATGTCCTGGTGAAGTTCTTTATGGAACTCCTGCTCGCTATGACCATCTTCGGGTTTTTGGATGTCTATGCTATGTTTTGCTTGCCCCTCGTGAGCGAACCAAGCTGACTGCTCAGTCAGTTGAGTGTGTTTTTCTGGGCTTTGGTCCTGAGCACAAGGGTTATCGTTGCTATGATCCCTCTTCTCGACGCATCAATCCACAAAGTGTGTCACCTTCCAGCCCACTAATTCATATTGATTCACCTTCACCACCTCCATCACCTCCACCACCATCTTCACCACCTCCGCTTGATAATCAGCCACCCATCCTTCCTACATCACCACCATGTCATCCACCAATTACACAACACTACACTCGTCGTCCTAAGCATCCTATTCCTCCTCCCTCGGCCAGTCCTGAAGCTCCCAATATTGCTGATTTTACTAATACTGATGAGTCATGTGCTATTTCTGATGAGACACAGGTTGGTCCACGATATAATCTACGGAATCGTGCTACTATTGAACCTCCTGACAAGTTCGGATTCCCACGTGCTAGTGCTGCTGTTCATGAACCATCCACTTATCAGGAAGCCTCTCTTATGCCAGAATGGCAACTTGCTATGTCTGAGGAGCTTGCTGCTCTTGATCTTCAAGGCACTTGGGAGCTTGTCCCATTACCTTCACATGCGGTTCCAATTACTAGTAAGTGGGTTTTCAAGATTAAAACCAAGTCAGATGGTTCTATTGAGAGATATAAAGCTCGTCTTGTTGCACGGGGGTTTCAGCAGACTCCAGGATTGGATTATGAAGAGACATTCGAACCTGTTGCTCACATGACTACAGTTCGTACTTTACTTGTAGTGGCTGCTTCATCCTCTTGGTCCATTTCTCAGATGGATGTTAAAAATGCTTTCCTTCATGGTGATTTGAGTGAAGAAGTTTATATGCAACCACCTCCAGGTGTTGATGCTCCTTCTGGTTATGTTTGTCGCCTTCGCCGTGCTCTATATGGTCTAAAACAGGCCCCTCGTGCTTGGTTTGAACGTTTTGTGTCTGTGATAAAGGCTGCTGGTTTCACACCTAGTGATCATGACCCTGCTCTATTTATTCATCTCTCATCACGTGGTCGTACTTTGCTACTTTTGTATGTTGATGATATATTAATCACGGGTGATGATGTGGACCATATTTCCTTTGTCAAACAGCAGCTTGCTGAGCACTTTCAAATGTCTGATTTAGGCCCTCTCAGCTATTTCTTAGGCATTGAGGTTAAGCAGTGTGCAAATGGATACTATATTTCTCAGACCAAGTACTTACAAGATCTTATTGCTCGTTCTGGTATGAGTGACAATCGGACGGCTGCCACACCCATGGATCTTCACTTGCAACTTCGTCCTACTGATGGTACACCTCTTCCGGATCCTTCTAGATATCGACACCTTGTGGGTAGTCTTGTTTATCTGACAGTTACCAGACCAGATATCGCACATGCAGTCCACATTTTGAGTCAGTTTGTGAGTGCTCCTACTTCTGTTCATTTTGGACATTTACTTCGTGTGCTACGATACTTAAGAGGGACAGCATCTCGAGGTTTATTCTATGCCCGTAATAGTCCCCTTCAGCTCTATGCTTACTCGGACTCCACTTGGGCGAGTGATCCAACGGATCGTCGTTCCATCACAGGATATTGTATTCTTCTTGGTTCCTCTCCTATCGCATGGAAGTCCAAGAAGCAGGCCGCTGTATCTCGCTCCAGTACAGAGGCAGAACTTCGAGCACTTACTACTACTACCTCAGAGATTGTATGGCTTCGATGGCTGCTGGCTGACTTTGGGATTTCTTGTGATGTCGCCACACCTCTTCTCTGTGACAATACAAGAGCTATACAAATTGCCAATGATCCTGTGAAGCATGAACTTACTAAACATATTGGTGTTGATGCCTTCTTTACTCGGTCTCATTGTCATCAGAAAACCATAGCTCTTCGGTATGTGCCTTCTGAGCTGCAGTTGGCAGATTTCTTCACTAAAGCACAGACTTGAGAGCAGCATCGCCTTCACTTGATCAAACTCAATGCTTCAGATCCTCCTCTTCCACCTTGAGTTTGAAGGGGGGTGTTAAGTATATGAAGACTCATCTAATATGGCCCATTAGGCCCATATAGCCCATCAGTCTCTCTATATATAGTTATCTCACTAATGGAGTGATAATCTTCTCCAAATTCCCAAGGTTAGTAACAGCTCCTTACACAATGCCACTTCTTTTTTTCTCGAACACATAGAAGAGCTACATATCATTATATTAAAGAGAAGAAAAGGGTACGAAACCCTTACAAACATACACACACACACTCTCCAAAAAATCCTAAAAGAATGCTACTTTGTTTCACTAAAATGTTGCACTAACAAATGGGTTTACTGTGTTTAACTAACCACAAAATATCCATACTAGTAAACTGTCACATAATTCAAGGAGCATACCCACAAAACAGTTCCATCACCACCAAGAGTTACAATTAGATCAATTTTCGAATGTAATATCTTTGCTTCCTGATCTGTCAAAATATATTTTGATTAGTTGGATGCCAAAAGGAAAAGTCTACAGGTGGATAAAATAAACACACAAAAAATATTGAAACTATTGAAAAATAAGGATACCATAAAATAATTGCAAAAGAACTTTAACAGATATAATTCACTAATGGAAAAGAAACTGCTTGATAATAGATGACCCAGTCAAGCATTATCACTTTATCAGCAAGTCAGCAACATTCCCAGCACATGGTAACAACTATTGAGTTGATATCTTCTTGGTAAAGGAAAAGGCTGAAACTTGGTTAGTGATTGGAAAGAAAAAATTCCTCAAGGTAATCTGATCCCACACCCATTTCAACGTGCTACAGTAAAGAAACCACCAGAGAGCCAACTGAATATGAGATGACACCAGAATGTACCCAGAAAACTCCAAGGTAGAAATTTGTATCTCAATTCATGTTTCATGCTTAGTCAGGTCCATGAGCAAAAAGGTAAAGAAGATACAAAGAATAGGGGAACGAGCACTAGCTCGTTTGGTCGAGCGCTCCAGGTGAGAGCGACGCCACCCGGGCTTCGAACCCGGCACCCACCTCCTTTCTTAAGAGTATCCAGGAGACTCCCACGTGTTTTCAAAAAAATGGTCCATAAGCAAACCAGATTGGATTATCATTCCTTATGTCATCACAAAATAAATCACAATAAATTTATTTTTCACTCTCATAAGAACTGGCCATATACACTATTTACATATAAATTATCGGTACTAAATGAACACACACTTGCTGGTGATATATGACTATATGTCACAGATCGGGAAGGAGCAAAACAAAAGGATTTTTAGTGTTAACTGCTGAAGTGTATGATTGGATTAGAATTGGCTAACCCTAGGAGGGTAGCAATATAGTCATACATGGGCCTCATGGGCCTAATACTCTCATACTCCAACACCCCCCGCAGTCTGAACTACCGGCGCAGCGGAGTTTCAAGACTGAGCACGAAAAGAAGCACAACACAACACACGAGCCCCCCACAGACTCAACTAGCCACTAGTGATGTTGAGGCTGGAGCGAAACTCGGAGAACGTCGAAGACGGGAGGCCCTTGGTGAAGATGTCAGCGAACTGGGAGGTGGTCGGGACGTGGAGAACCCGAACATCACCGATGGCCACCCGATCGCGGACAAAGTGGAGGTCGATCTCCACATGCTTGGTCCGCTGGTGCTGAACGGGGTTGGTGGAGAGGTACACCGCACTGACGTTGTCGCAGTAGACCAACGTGCTCCGGGTCAAGGGACTGTGGAGCTCACCAAGAAGCTGCCGGAGCCAGGAGGCCTCAGCCACGCCGTTAGCAACAGCGCGGTACTCCGCCTCGGCACTGGAGCGGGAGACCACCGACTGGCGCTTGGACGACCAGGTGAAATGTGACTTTGAATCCTTCTTTGAGTTCTTCTTTGAGTCCTTTTCTTTTTTCCAAAAGATCTTCAATTGATACTAGGACTTGATCTTTCTCTTCATCTTGATGTTGGTCTTGATCACATCTTTGTCATACTTCTAGCTCATTTCAAAACCAAACATAGGTCCCTCAATCACTTATAAACATGATTCCAACTTGAGGGCCTTTCAATCAAAGTGACTCTAGATTAATCCAATAATTGTCACTTTTCTGGCAGATTCTGTCCTTCTCAAAGAAACATTCATATCTCCCAAGATATAAGTCCAATGACCATGAAATTTAGTGGAGATGTGCTCCTCTAAGTGTTCTAGCAGCCATAAAAATTTGAGCTTCATTGGCTTTCTAGATTGCTACCAGATTTCAATTCTTTCCATAGTACTACATGCTGAAAGCTGCTGCACTATAGTTGACAAGATCTACTCCAAAACCAAAGTATATCTTATCCAATAATCATGAATTTTGCAAAGAAACTAATATCATAAGTGTAGAGCATGTGTACCAAATTTCAAGCCAATCCAAATAGATTTGATCATTCAAACATGGCTATTATCACAGCTAGCTCAGATTTCAGATTTTTGACAACTTGGAGCAATTGAGCTATACTCTACCAATTTGAATCAAACTTGAGCTAACATGTTTGAATACTCTCACAAGACATATATCCATTCAAATCACTTACTAAAAGAAGTCTCATGAACATGTCCATTCAAACTAACTCAATTTTGATCACTAAGCATCAAATCCATTCAATCATCTTATAGCAAGCAACATATGCATATATATCCGATTCAATCATCTCATATGCATCTAAAATAACATGATCAACTAGAGATATACCTTAGTAGCTCATGATCATCCAAAAGCAAGCTTCAACTAAATTTGATTGCAAGCCTTCAAATATTCCATTTTACCACCACAACTTGATCTTTTGCACTTGTATGTTGTAGCACTTGGACTTCACTCTTTTGTCTTGGCATTGGGATGGATTTGCACTAAGCTTCATTACTTGATTCAATCACATGATGATCAACATAGAACAAATTGAATCAAGTCTCCAATGCCATGGTACCTACACACATTCATCCACTAGTTGATGGTACCCAAACTTGTTTGGGTCCTCTCAAGTTAGGTGCAACATACTTTGGCATAGCCTTAGTATGAATAGCGGGATGAGTTGTAGTGGTAGTCTTAGAGGTACCATTATCATCCTTCCTAAGCATAGAATCATTAGCAATTGAAATAGGCTTAGGAATGTTACCTAGGGGACATGAATGAGCCATGTGTCCCCTTTCTCGGCATGAGTAGCAATTTCTTCTTGATTGAGCCTTCTCTTCCTTGCTCATGTGTTGCTTCTCATTGCCTTGCTTCTTCTTGTTTGCTTGAGCCTTCTCCTCAAGCTTGTTTGGACAACCCGAAGCTAGGTGGCCCAATTCATCACATTGGTAGCACATGATGTGAGCCAAATCCTTCTTCTTTTCTTTATTCTTGCTCATCATCATCTTGGCATCTTGAATGTGAGTTGGATGCCTTGCTCTTCCACCCCTTCTCGTTTTCTTCTTCTTCATCAAGTCACCATCATGATGGTTGTTCTTGATTTGAGCTTGGGGCTGCTTCTTGTTGGGGCAAGCTTTTGCAAGATGTCCCATCTTATGGCATTGATAGCACATGAAATGAGATAGCTTTTCTTGTTCTTGCTTCTTCATTTCTCTTTCATATCTTCTCTTGCCCCATCTCTTTCCTTTGACATTGCTCTTGTTGAAGCCAATGCCACTCTTGTCACCATAGCTTCTTTGATTCTTCATCATGTGCTCATGGGTGACTTTTGATCTACACCACCTCTCTAACTTGTTGCTCAAATTCTTCACTTCACTTTTGAGCTCATTGTTCTCCTTCAAAATGTTAGTCTCACAAGACATAGAAGTAGAACAAGCATCTATATGTGAAGAACATGGCATAGATAATAAATCTTCACAAGAGGTGGATATATGCTTCTTGCCTACATCACATGGGTTAGCAACGTTTTGCAATAGATCATTTGACCCATGTGATGAGCTCTCACTAGTTTTAGTTTCTACATTAGAAAGCTTCTTAGTGAGAAAAGCATGGTCTTTTACCAAGTTATCATGAGCAACACATAGTTCCTCATGAGTCAATTTTAGCTCATCATGTGAACAAGTAGTAACATAAAGTAGATCCTTTTGTTGTTCACATGCATTCTTTAGAAATGAGTTTTCTTTTGTCAGTTTTGCATTTTTAGACATCTCATTTTCTAAAGCGATGGTCATGCTAGCATATTTACTCAAGAGCTCCTCATATGCATTAAGATCAATCACATTAGCTTTGCAAACCTTAGTGTCACCGTGTGACATGAAGCAATGCGATGTAGTGGTTGGAGAGCTCGAAGAAGTATCACTCTCATAGCCGGAGCATGAACCATCATCATCAAGTGTGCTTGGAATATCATCATCACTTGCATCACTTGAGCTTGAGGTGGAGCAATCTTCCACAATCACGGAGTTGTGGTCTTGCTCAACCACCTCGTGTGCCTCTTCCTCGGGCTTACTAACACCATCATCAATTGGAGCACTCCCATACTTGTCATTGAGATACTTCCACATGTGATGGGACGACTCCATATCCATGATCTCACTAAAGATATTATCATGCAAAGATCTAAAAATGATGTTAATAGCTTGGCACTCGAGATCTAGGCATTTCTCTTGTGCTTGAGTTAGATCTTTTTCATCCAACACATGAGAAAAGCCTACATCTACGATCCACCACATTTGAGGGCAAATAAACTTGAAATTACACATCATCCAAGTTTTCCATCGTGTAAAGTGAGTGCCATCAAAAATGTGTGGACAATCAATGCCTAGCCCATAAGTCGCCATCCTCTCGGGTCGGTGAGGACCACAAATGAGAGACCTAGCTTTGATACCACTTGAAGGGGTCGAGATGGCGGACTAGAGGGGGGTGAATAGTCCTTTTTAAAATTAAACTTAATCGCAGCAGAGCGGCTAACCGAAACAAATGCGGAATTAAAACTATCGGTCTAGCCAAGACTACACCCCTCTGCCTATACTCTATGACACCTTACAAAAGATCCTAATCAATGCAAATAAGGTGTCGGGCTAGCTAGAGCTCACCTAACCAATTCTAGAAGTAAGGTCACACAAGCCTATGCAACTAGTACTTCAAGCACGGGGGAGCTCCTATGCAATCTAGCAAGCAAAGCACAAAGCCTAAGCTCACTAGCAATGCTCAATAACAAGGCTACACAAGCCAAATTAGAGAGCTCAACTTAGCTACACAAACTAAGCAACTAAACACTAGCACAAGGATTAGTATTGCAATACAAGCTAGTGTAAACAGCAGGTAGTCGGTACTACCGGGCTATAGGCCGATACTACCGACGCTGGTACTACCGGACTTCTAAGCCGGTACTACCGAGCACCTGCAGAGAGCTACGAAATCGAAGGGGATGAGATGCAATCTCAGATCTAGCAATTACCCCACTTCCCTAGATGATGTAGATGACGAATGTAGCTCCCCCACGTCTTGGTTCCTTGCCAAAAAGGTAGATCGAGTCTTCCTTTCATTTTATCTTTACATTCTCTCCCCTCATTTTATCTTTGTTCTCCCCCTTTCATTTTATCTTTGTTATACTTTCTCCCCCTTTGTCATCTATTTCCATAAAAGGTTTGCATAAAGGAGGTTCAAATTTGTTAAGAGAGAGATGTTTGTTTCATTTCATTTGTGGTTCAACCTAGATCATTTGCATGAAACATTCAACACGGTTTGCTCTAGAGTAAGCTTCTTCACACATTTTGCAATGGTTATCTTACTCACGTTGGTTAAATGTTCCATTGCTCATTCTCTAGATTAAACACTAGGATTGCAAGCCCATAAACATGTTATATGTTACCACTAGATCATGTAAAGCATAGAAGCAATAGTGGCATCATATAAGCATCAAAACATTTGATTTTCATGGATGCTCCTAGATAGTATCACAAGGATGTCTATATGCTCTAATCAAGTCCTAAGCATAGTATGAATGCATATGACAAACAATGATACCTTGCTATCTTGGAGTAGAGGTTAGTCATTTGATTCCAACTCCGAAAATAGCAATGTGAAGTCCATGGTGAAGACCAATAGATACCAATTGAAAGAATCAAATCTTCACTCATATGATCAAGTGCACTATCTTGTTGTGGTTGGCTTGCTTCTTCATTTGACCTTTGCTTGCATATAAATACCACTGGAGTTGGCATGATTTACTTGTCTATCTTGGATGTTGCTTGCTTCTTTAGATCAACCCTTTTGATTTATTCAACTAAGCGTCTCAAATGACACTTTAGATCACCACTTCCATGTTAGCCTTCCAAGCCTAGCTTGGTTAACCTACCAAAGGCGGCAAGCCCCTACAAAAGGGAGAAGTGACCTCTCTCCAAAGAATCATCCTTGATACTCACTTGAATTGACCTTGTTTGATTGATCCAATTGAACTTTTCTTGAAATGTGACTTTGAATGTCCTAGTTTGGTTTTGGTAATTGAGTGACAACTTAGGTGGACTAATATGTGTTTGAAGTGAATTACACAGGTGATTAGTCCATAGGTGATCATGTGTGAGCAACATATGCCATAGAGGTGAAATGGCTTAGAAGATGTTGCAAGGCTCACACATGTGAAGAAGGAGCTTAATGCACATGAAACATGACATGTGGTCATGTGGCTAAAATGGTGAAGATCAAGGCAAGACTTGGCTTGATAGACCGGGTGCAAAGGTGAAGGGCAAGTTGGAGGCTTTGAAGCCGTTGGTACCGAGTGTCGGGAGGCTTAAGCAAGACTTGGCGCCGAAAGACCGAAGTGATGGTGAAGAGCAAGTGATGTCAAGATCGATGGACCATGGAGGCCATGTGATGATATGAAGTGAATCATATCATTTGATGAAGAGGTTGGTGCATGTGTTGCATCAACACATGGAGGAGATGGAATGGAATGCGCAAGGCAAAGGTATACTTATAGGGCATTTCATTTCACCGGTCATAGGTGTGTAGAGAAGATTATGACCGGGTTTAGGATAGATGGTCGTACTATTAAGAGGAGCAAACTTGTTTGCATATCGGTCATTTAGTGCCACTTGAGCGATCTAACTTTGCGATGTTACTAAGATCGAGTGGCGTTATGAGTGAAAGAGAAAATCCTTTGAAAATGATTGTGAAAATGCTAACACACATGCACATGTTGTTGTACACTTGGTGGTGTTGGCACATTTGCAAAGGAGAAGTTGTTGGAGTTAATTTGGATCAACACAGAGAAGAAAAGGGAAGTTTTCTGAGTATGGTCGGTAGTACCGCCCAGGGGGGTCGGTAGTACCGCCCATGGGTGCTGCGTGCAACCTTCTCTGTGTTGGGGCTGATTTGGCCTGGCGGTAGTACCGCCATAACCTCGGTACTACCGCCCGCGGTGGTACCGACCAGAGGGTCGGTGGTACCGTGGCCCTGAAGGGTTTTGCAGGCTCTCTGTGTTGAGCTGAGTTTGGCCTGCCGGTAGTACCGCCATAGGGTCGGTACTACCGACCGTTCGAGGTTTCGAGGTGTGAGGAGTTTGGAGGCTCTCTGGAAGTGGCCAGTTTTGGCCTGTCGGTAGTACCGCCATAAGGGCCGGTACTACCGACCGTTGATGTGACCAAGGTCTGGAGATCTGGGAGCTCTCTGTGTAGTCCCAGATTGGCCTGTCGGTAGTACCGCCATAGGGCCGGTACTACCGACCATCGGTGGTACCGAGGTCAGGAAGTTGTCTGGGAGCTCTCTGTGTAAGTCCCAGGATGACCTGTCGGTAGTACCGCCATAGGGCCGGTACTACCGACCGTTGGAAGTTCCGAAGGCGAAGGAGTTCAGGGCTCTCTGTGCAGTCCCCAGTTTGGCCTGTCGGTAGTACCGCCAAAGGGTCGGTACTACCGACCGTCGGAGGTACCGACCAGGAGTCGGTTGTTCGTTTTGGTCAACGTGCCGTGTGTAAACGGCTAGTTCTGACACTGTCGGTACTACCGCCCAGGGGGTCGGTACTACCGACCGAAGCGCAGGAAAGGGGAAACGGCTAGTTGGCCGCTCCCCTCTATATATAGTCGTTGAGGCCGGCTTTGGGCCGGCGGCTGGAGCACTCCAAAGCCTTGGTGGCTTGTGTGGATGTGCTTGTGAGCCCTCTAACACACATATGCTTTAATGCTTATCCGATTGTGTGAGAGAGCGATCCTAGTGTGTTGCTTTGAGAGATAGCATCGAGTGGCACTAGGTGTTCGAGTTGCAAGCCGGTGGTGTTTATTACTCTTGGAGGTTGCCACCTTCTAGACGGCTTGGTGCGTGTCTCCGTCGTGAAGCCCGCGTGAAGATTGTGCGTGGCTCCGGAGAAGCTTTGTGAGGAGCATTGTGCTCGCCCCGCGGGAGATCACGAAGAGTAACTCTAGTGGAAAGAGGCGTGAAGAGCGCCAAGTGGTCCGGCCGGATCAAAAGCTAGAGCTCTTGGTGAGCACTCCATCGTGGAGAGGTTGACTTAGTGTCACCACTAGCGAGAGGATCGGCGGCAACCTTGGGCTTGCTTCAACGGGGACTAGCTTGGTGGCAACCAAGTGAACCTCGGGATAAAATCTTGTGTCCCCGTCTCTTGTTGCTCTTATTGTTCTTTGTTCCTGGCATATTACGCTTGTTTGTGTTCTTCGTGTTCTTCCTCCCTCCTTCACTCTATCTTAGGTTGGGAAGACTCGATCTACCTTTTTGGCAAGGAACCAAGACGTGGGGGAGCTACATTCGTCATCTACATCATCTAGGGAAGTGGGGTAATTGCTAGATCTGAGATTGCATCTCATCCCCTTCGATTTTGTAGCTCCCTGCAAGTGCTCGGTAGTACCAGCTTAGAAGCCCGGTAGTACCGGCATCGGTAGTACCGGCCTATAGCCCGGTAGTACCGACTACCTGCTGTTTACACTAGCTTGTATTGCAATACTAATCCTTGTGCTAGTGTTTAGTTGCTTAGTTTGTGTAGCTAAGTTGAGCTCTCTAATTTGGCTTGTGTAGCCTTGTTATTGAGCATTGCTAGTGAGCTTAGGCTTTGTGCTTTGCTTGCTAGATTGCATAGGAGCTCCCCCGTGCTTGAAGTACTAGTTGCATAGGCTTGTGTGACCTTGCTTCTAGAATTGGTTAGGTGAGCTCTAGCTAGCCCGACACCTTATTTGCATTGATTAGGATCTTTTGTAAGGTGTCATAGAGTATAGGTAGAGGGGTGTAGTCTTGGCTAGACCGATAGTTTTAATTCCGCATTTGTTTCGGTTAGCCGCTCCGCTGCGATTAAGTTTAATTTTAAAAAGGACTATTCACCCCCCTCTAGTCCGCCATCTCGACCCCTTCACCAGGACACCAGGTTGCCGCCGAGGAAGACAGCATAGCCCGAGGTGGACCGACGAGTGTCCGGACACCCGGCCCAGTCAGCGTCAGTGTAGACGACGAGCTCGGTGGAGGCAGACCGGTGGAGAAGCAGGCCGTAGTCGACGGTGCCGCGGAGGTAGCGGAGTAGGCGCTTGAGGGCCGTGAGGTGAGGCTCGCGCGGATCATGCATATGAAGGCAAATCTGCTGAACTGCATATGTGATATCCGGGCGGGTGAAGGTGAGGTACTGAAGCACCCCCGCAAGACTCTTGTACACGGTAGGGTCAGTGACTGTGGCGCCCTCGGTCTCTGACAGCTTGGCCTGAGTGTCAACAAGGGTGGAGCAGGGCTTGCAGTCAGTCATCCCAGCTCGCTCCAGGATATCAATAGTATACTGCCGCTGGTGAAGAAAGAGACCCCCGGGACGAGGCTCAACGGTGACCCCGAGGAAGTGATGGAGCACACTGAGGTCCTTCATCGCGAACTCCTGCTGAAGAGAGGTGATGATCCGCCGCAGTAGTGTCGGGCTGGAAGCGGTGAGCACAATGTCATCAACATAGAGCAGCAGATAGGCAGTCTCCCCACCGTGGTGGTAGATGAACAGTGAAGTATCTGACTTGGCCTCCACAAACCCCAGGGTGAACAGAAAAGCAGCAAACCGAGAGTACCATGCCCGAGGGGCCTGCTTGAGGCCGTAGAGAGACTTGTTGAGGCGGCACACCAGATCAGGGTGAGAGGAGTCAACGAACCCCGCAGGCTGACTGCAGTAGACTGTCTCAGCAAGTGTCCCGTGAAGAAAGGCATTCTTGACATCCAGCTGATGCACGGGCCAAGAGCGAGAGAGAGCCCGCGAGAGGACCGTGCGGACCGTAGCAGGCTTCACCACTGGACTGAAAGTCTCATCATAATCAACGTCAGGCCGCTGAGTGAAACCCCTAAGTACCCAGCGAGCCTTGTACCGGTCGAGAGAACCATCAGCCCGGCGCTTGTGTGTCCAGATCCACTTCCCGGTGACGACATTGGAGCCAGGCGGACGTGGCACCAGATCCCAGGTCTGGTTGGCGAGGAGAGCCGCGTACTCCTCTTCCATCGCACCTCGCCAGTGTGGGTCGGCCAAGGCGTCGCGCACGGAAGAGGGTACCGGAGAGACCCCCGTGTCACCGGTCGTCGAGGCGAGAGCCCAAGGCCGTAGTACCCCCGCCGCATGCCGCGTCACCATGGGGTGAACATGACGCGGGTGGTGGTGAAGAAGCGGCGGGTGGTACACGGGCGGCTCGACCCGAGTAGCCGGTGGTGGTGGCGGTGTAGGCGGCGTAGGCGTCGACGGCGGAGAAGTGGCCACTGGAGGGGACCGAGGTGGCGCCGACAGCGACGGGTCCCATACCAGGGGCGGGGAGGCCGCCTGCGCACGGCGCTGGTAGACACGCACCGGCTGGGCAAAGCGCGCGGGAGGTGCCGAAGATGCTGGACCCACGGGAGGTGCAGGGTCAGGCAAATCACCGGGGGACATGGCCGCCGGACCGGCGCAGGGCGCAGGGGCCGGCGCAGCCCCGGAGTACGGCGAGCCGGGGCACAGGCCCAGCGGAGGGCGGACCGACGCAGCCCCGGAGTACGGCGAGCCGGGGCACGGGCCCGGCAGAGGGCGCGGGAGAGCAGGAGAGCCGGGGCACGAGCCCGGCTGAGCGCGCGGTGGAGGACCTGCAAGGTAAAACAGTAAAGGTGGTTGGACCACCGCGTCAGTGGGAAACAAGGAGGAGAGGTCAAGGTCGGAGGTGGGAGGTGGTGTGGAGGTGGGAGGAGAGGTGGTGGTAGAGAAGGGGAAGTCGGCCTCGTCGAACACAACGTGTCGGGAAATGAGGACGCGACGAGAGGAGAGGTCAAAGCAACGGTACCCCTTGTGATCCGGGGAGTACCCGAGGAAGACACACCGAGTCGACCGGGGAGCCAGCTTGTGAGGAGCAGTGGCAGTGGTGTTAGGGTAACACGCACACCCGAAGACACGAAGGTGGTCGTAGCAAGGAGGGGTACCGAAGAGGGCGTGGTGAGGAGTGGGAGCGGGACAGGCAGCGGAACGTAAACGGTTGAGGAGATAGGTGGAGGTGTTAAGACCCTCGGCCCAGAAGCGGGCAGGAAGAGAGGCCTGCAAGAGGAGGGTGCGGATGGTGTCGTTGGTGGTGCGAATCATGCGCTCGGCCTTGCCGTTCTGGGAGGAGGTGTAGGGGCACGACATGCGCAACTGCATGCCGTGAGAGAGGAAGAAGGCACGAGACGTGGAGTTATCGAACTCACGCCCGTTGTCACACTGAACGGCCTTGATGGTGAGGCCGAACTGAGTGGACACCCAGGCAAAGAAGTGGAGGAGCGTGGGGAAAGTGTCAGACTTGGCACGAAGAGGAAAAGTCCAGGAATAGTGAGAGAAATCGTCCACCAACACAAGATAGTATTTATAGCTAGAGATGCTAGGGACAGGAGATGTCCACAGATCGCAATGGACAAGGTCAAAGATATGAGCCACATGGGAAGATGAAGTAGGAAAAGGAAGACGAACATGTCGGCCCAGTTGGCACGCATGACACAAATGCTCATCGCGAGCTCGAGTACATGGTATGGCAGAGCTGCGACGAAGTTGTGTCAAGGCATCGCGGCCAGGGTGACCAAGGCGACGGTGCCAAGTAGTGGAGGAGGTGGTGGTGACGAAAGCAGCTAACGGAGTGGGAGGCGAAGACCACAGAGCGGAACCAGAAAACCGAAGAGTGTAAAAGGGCCTCGTGCTGTCACAGCGGAGAAGAGGATGTCGGGAAGCCAAGTCCTTTACAGTAAGACCTGAAGGATCGAATTCAACAGAACAGGAATTGTCAGTGGTGAAACGGCGAATAGAAAGGAGGTTGTGGACCATCTGGGGAGCAACAAGGACATCAGAAAGGAGAAAGGAGCCATGAGTGTTAGCAGCACCCACGGACGTGACCGGAAGGCAAGAGCCATTCGCGACCATGATGGACGAAGGGTGAGTCGAAGAGGGAGGGTGAATGGAAGAGAGGAGACCAGGGTTGGGAGTGGTGTGGAAGGTGGCTCCCGAGTCAGCAATCCAGTCGGAACTGACTGGTGGTGTCAGACCCAAGGTGCTGAAAGAGCGGGCCAAGGCCGTCGGATCCCAACCGACAGACCCCGGTAGGGTGTTGGGAGGTGGAGTCCACGGCGACGGGAACGGGAGGGTGCCCGGGACAGCCCCAACAAACATGGCTGCCGGTGTGTGTATGGGGGGAGACTCGCCGCCGGCCGCCTGGAAGGACGGCATGGAGATGCGCCCGGACCTTGGGGTGTTGAAGGAGGGCCAAGGGGCACCCCATGTAGCCGGTGGACTCCCACGGCCCCTCCCACTCCCGCTCGGCCCGGGAGGAGGAGGACCAAGGAGAGACGATGGAGGCGAAGGCGACGACCGGGGACGCGAGGAGCCGGAGGAGGCTGCACGGACGCGCGCTTGTCCCTCTGCAGCAGCGACCGGAGCAGCGGCGACGACGGCATGGAGGGCGTCGTCAGGTTGGGAAAGAAGCGGCGGTGGAGGTAGGGCCGGGAAGTAGCCACCGGCCCCGGCGCTTAGGGCCAGAGCACCCCAGCCCGCATCTTGCAGGCCGTGCAGGCGTGCGCCCCCGTCTGCAGGCTGAGAGCCGGCTGCAGGGAGGAGGCCGGTCGGGGGCGCCGGAGGGAGGGTTGTGCACGAGCTCCAGGCAGAGGCAGCGGCGGCGGCGGCAGCGCCTGCGCCGGCGTGCAAGGCCAAGGCCGCAGCAGCACCAGCAAGGGGAGTCTGGAGCAGAGGAGGCCGGCGGCCCGCCGCCGGCGGTGGAGTCGGCGGAGGCCCCTGGCCAGCCAGACCGGCAGCGAGCTGCGCACCTGCGCCCAGGGAGCTGCCGGCGCCGAGAAGGGGGCCGGTGGGCTGCTGGTACTGCCGGCTGGGCAGCTGCTGGCCATGGAGGAGGGGGCCGGACGCGCCCAGGGGCTGGCCAGGGAGCTGCTGGCGGTCCGTCGTGCCCAGCTGCTGGTCGGGGAGGAGGGGGCCGACCGTGCCTGGCAGCTGCTGGCCACCGGAAGCAGGCGGGAGAGGAGGCAGGGGCGGGTGGCGGCCGCCCGCGGGCGGGAAAGCGAGGCCGGGCAGGTCGGGGCCGGCAGCCGCGCCATCCGCGTGGGGAAGGGGATGAGGGGCGAGGACTTCGGCTGCGGGGAGGAGGCCGCCCGCGCCCGAGGCCGCGGTGGCGGCTGCGGCGGCGGGGAGGAGGCCGCTCGCGCCCGAGGCAACGGCGGCGGCTGTGGCCGCAGCAGCAGCGGCGGCGGCGGCCGCACCATCGCCGGCGTGCAGAGCAGCAGCAGGGCGAGGAGCAGCGACACGCGCCCAAGAGAGAGGATGGGGAAGGGGAAGGAAAGCCTGGGAGTAGTGGGGGAGAGGAGGGATCTCCTCACCGCCGGCCATGGGCTGCGGCGGCGCCGGCGGCTGGGGGAGGGAAGCGGCGCCGGCTGGGAGAGGGAGGGAGGGAGGGAGAAGACCTAGCTTGATACCATGCTGAAGTGTATGATTGGATTAGAATTGGCTAACCCTAGGAGGGTAGCAATATAGTCATACATGGGCCTCATGGGCCTAATACTCTCATACTCCAACATTAACTTTCTAAAGGAAATGAAACCTGATATGGTCCTCACATAACATGCACAAAAAAGCCACTTACCATTATTCCATGTCTGGATAAAGCTGAAGTAAGAATCTTCAGCCAGTAGTTCCTTTCTAACTCGTGGCTCTACGAAAACATTCATATTATTGTGCTCTATAAGCCATCTGCACAAAATGCAGCAGAGAAGATACAAATATATCTAACTATACAGTTCCACATTACAACTGAACCCCAGAGAATTAATTACAACAAAAAATATTGCAATATAATGCATAACTCCAGATAATTGATTTAAGTTAAGAACACTCAAGCAAGGCATGAAAAGAGCATACCTAACCATTTCAGCGCAGAGAGCAAACACAGAGTTGGAATTAGGTTTAGTAACAAAAAGAACTGTTTGCGGAGGGGATTCCCATTTTAGCAAAATCTGAAAGCACAGTATTTGTTGAGATATAGATGCAGCAGTAATGAGACTATCTCAATTATCATTCATAGTGGAAACAAATAGGACATTGTGTTCAAAATGAATTGCCCTGAACATAAAGGAGTACCTGCTTATTGCTGCGCTCCGCTGTTTTTATGTCACCTTTTTCAAAGGAAACAAAATCACGCTTGTGCTGGCCATTCCTATCCCCATCGCATCCCCATAAAAGTCTAAAAGGTGCCTAGATAAACAATGAACAAGAACAAAATATTTGTGTTCATGAAAAGTATTTGACTTAACTATATATAAACTCATTATTTCTTCTAATTGCACCAGAACTTGAAATAATGCCCAGGTTAGCACTATCAAAAACCAAGTGTTATAGTCAACAACTAGTACTCATGGTAGGGCTTGCTTCTCCAATTGATCGAGCTACTTTAAGCTTTGTGTGCACAGAAGAAGTTCAAGTTGGTCTTGCAACATGCAGAAAATAAATTTTGTTGGACGTAGTTGATCCTTAATTTGTTTATGAAGATGTCTAGTTTTCAATCATACAAAAACCATGGCTGTTTCTCGTGTCACCCTACTAGATCAGAATAGGCAGTGTTTGTCGGGGAACGCCAGCAATTCTCGCCCTGAAGAACCTAGGAAGACGCACCCAAGAGCAATTATACTGTCATTATCAATTCTCAGCAGGTATAGTTGTGTGATCCCCCTAAATGATCGACAAAATAACAATATTAAAAATAAGAAAACAGAAGACAAATACTGGAACAAATATTATCAGCACATTAGCATAAAAGATAGGCAGCTCTCCTGCGCATTTGAGGGAAAAGCAGATAAGCATAACAACACCATAACATAGCTTATATGTTTCTAGTTTTCTATGTTCTTTTTTATTTGTTTCCTTTCAACTTTGTAGGCAATAACAGGTACTTTGACGCAGTTCAGCAGCATTAGATGAGGAATTACAGGAAATGAGTTCATTGCATCAATGAATCAGGCTACATAAAAATAGTAATCATTTAGGCCTTGTTTGGATGCAAAGTATTTTAAAGTATTCAAGAAATACTATGGTTTTACAAAATACTTTGATTTTTAAAAGCTACTAGGTGTTTGGATGCAACAAATCTTGTAGTCTCTAAAACCATGGTTTTGTTAAAATTGTAGTCTTTTTGGAGTTTTAAAAACTCCACTCATGACCTCTTTTTTCTAAACCACGGTTTTGTGTCTCTTTGGCTTATAAAACTACAGTTTTGTGATACTACAGTTTTTAAAAACCGCATGATCCAAACAGTCCCTTAGTTATGTCATATGCACTTTCTGTCTCAAACAGGCAGGAAAGCTACCTGTCATTATATTAAGAAGAGAAGATAAAAGAAAAGAAAAACTAGCCCAGCAGAATCACACACGCCCCAAAGAAAAGAAGCGAAAAAGAAAAAGAAAAGGAACACTTATGTCATATGCACTGAAGCTGACAATAAATGTAAGGAAACTCTTTCCGTGAGGATACCTTTCTTCCAATAATCTTTTCATCTGGCTTTCCTTTAGGTTCAGGACATTCATCCTGGAGTATCTGATGTGAACAGATTCCATGGTTGCCACAACAACTTGTTTGATCAATGTGGGAAGTCTCCAATGCCAATTGACTAGTCTGTTGCTCTAACTTGTCATTCCCAAAGTTACGGCAGCCTGCACATGTTACAGTTTGAGTTCAAGGTATCCTTACCATGAAATCAGTATGTTAAAAAAATTGAATACGACAGGAGGACTGTGTATCATTGTATTAAGGAGAGAAAATATTTATAAGAGAAATCAGTCTGTTTTTTTTTATAATTGTGAAATCAGTCTGTTAACTGCTGCCTCAGATTCCTAACGTATGTCCACAAATTTGGTCAAGTATTTGATGTAGAAAGTTTGCCTGCATGGGTCACTAAACTATTTATATATATATATATACACACACACACACCATGCACGGAAGGTATAACTTTTAGTATAAATGACTGTTTTAGTTGGTGGGTGAAAAGTTTTGGGCCATCACATCGGATGTCACGTGGCATGTCGGATATGGTATTCAGATACCAATAAAAAAACAGATTACATATTTCGTCAGGAAATCATGAGATAAATTTATTAAGACTAATTAATCCGTCATTAGCACATGTTTACTGTAGCACAACATTGTCAAATCATGGACTAATTAGGCTTAAAAAAATTATCTCGCAAAGTTATCGCAATCTGTGTAATTAGTTATTTTTTAGTCTATATTTAATACTCTATGCATGTGTCTAAACATTCAATGTGATAGATGAAAAGGTTTTGGGGTGGAAACTAAACGCTCCCTATGTTGCAGGATCAAAACTCAAGTGATTTGGTTATAAATAAAAGAGAACATGTGAAACTGCAGCAAAACATATCTATACTTCTTTCAGGTTGACAAGAACTATTAAATAGTTGACTCCTTTCTTTTTTTTGAAAAAGTTGACTCCTTTCTAGGACCACATGATGCAAAATGAATCTAGGGAGAAAAGTTCTGGACTCAGTACTAGATTACAACAAGAACTGCAATGCTAATAGCTATTGAATGCTTGGCACAGATTAAGAAAAGTTAGTATTAGCAACCTGCCCAAACAAGGCAAGCAAGACGGCAAGAGAGTACAAAACACATGGTAATAGAACATGAAGACATATGTTTGTAGCCCAAATTTATTCAATGAGAATGATGCTCATGGTATTTTCTAGTACTGAATATTATAAGGTGTAAAATCAGCATTCCACTGTATTAATACTGTGATAAAGACTTAAATGTGACGGGAGTACTGAAAAGCATAAGCATTGTATCCTACTTTTTTCAAAGATGTTGACTTGTAAGAGTTCACAGTCATCACAAAGAAATCATCTGTGGTGTACTTGGTATGTACCATTTTCTTCTTCTTTAATATAATGATAAATAGCTCTCTTGCGTGTCTGAGAAGAAATTCACAAACAAATCATTTCACAAATTTTGTGGCTTCCCGTGTGTACTTCTATTGTGTTTTCTAAAGAAAAAAAGAGATAGTGGAGGCTGGATCACATTCGATAACTACTGCTACGGAATAATATGCACAAGCTCTAGTCGTGTAAAACAGACCTTTGATTACATTATGACGTTTGTGTTCCTTGGATGCCATCTCTAATTCATACTTGCGCTTCCATTCAGCTGCCTCTGCTTGAGCAGCAGCTTTCCCTTCTGCAACTCGTTGCAGCGTTTTTGCAACAGCTTCCATTGCGAATTGCAAGTCATACTAAACACGTGAGTATAGTAAGTATAGAGTATATACACATATTAGGCAATCGAGTATGCAATATTACTTCTCAGAGCTTCAGAGAACTCTTCAAGGTGTGCATCAGTTGATCTGATAGGAGTTTGAGGAATAAATGCATAGGTCGCCCTCTCTGACTCCACCAAACTAGCTGTGGTGATGTCTCTATTTTCAGTTTGATTTGAGGTAGCCACATTAAAGTTTATTATCTCATCACAAACCTGCAATATAAGAAATGCCATCAAGGGCTCAATGAGATGCATATAATACAAGGGGATGACAGACTTCACGAGCTAATGAAAGTCAACATACTATATATAAAATTAAAGAGCAGTACAAGTCCAGTATTTACTGGTAGGCTTTCTAAGTTAGTGAGGCTTGAAAATAAAATAACGGCCATCAACTGATAACTCCCAATATCACAGCAGTCAGCATCAGAGCATCACACATTCTTCTCCCAAATCCGCAATGAACACTAGTTAACACGCAAAAATTTCCCTTATTTCTACCATCAAGATTTAATGGTTTGTTGAACCCAGTCTAAAACACTTCTCCAAAAAGTAAAGTTTGTTTTTTTTTAAAAAAAAAAAAAAAACAAGTCAGTTTCTCTGTTTTAAACCTGCTTAGCCAATGCAGGCCAGGGCCCGGCTACATTGGAGCAGCACTTGGCGCATTACCCAAGCCCCCAACCAACTGAACCTAAATTCACACAAAAAAATCACCGGTCTGAAGCTACGGCCCCTCTCCACTGCGACTGCGACCCACAAGGGTTTAAAAAAAGAACACCGCAATTCCGCTCTCCATTAGAACACGAATCACCTTTTTGCCAACAAAACCGATCTGAACCAAGCGCATGCGGCCAGAATTTTTCGCGGGATCCAATCGCACGAACCCAGGAATCGAACATTCTGAGAGAATCTCGCAGCGGTGCGTACCTCATCCGCGGCGGCGAGCTCGTTGGCGGACATCGCCGCGCCGTTTCTAACTCTTGTGTTCAAATCTTCCTTCTTCTCCCGGAACCCGGAAAGCCGAAAGGATCATCAAAGGACCGAAAAGAGGAAGCACTACCTAGCCCTGTACCCTGTTCGCCTGTTCGGAGTTGTTCGGTTATTAACGGGGCCACGTGGTGTTATTAAGCCTAGGTGTCACGCTTAGAGACGGTGACATGTGGGGTCCAGCTTTCCAAGAATGTAGCGGACGACGCGACTCTAATCGACACGTGTCCTCGTCGGTGGATCCGGATGCTGGCTCCATCGTGCAGTGACTACGAACTTCACTGGTAGGCCCACCTGCTATTTACCACTGTTGCTAAAAAATAATTTTTTACACAATTTTATATAAAAAATTTCAGTTTTTTTAAAAGAAATAATAAAATATAGATTAGAAAAAAGGGTCTCCTAACCCGTGGATTATTGGGCTAGTCCAATTTATCTTCTTCAACTATAAAATCTGAGTTTTTGCTCTTCAAACTATTGAAACCGTTTGATTTATCTTCTATAACAGCATCTCCAAGAGAAATGGTAAAAATAAATTGCTAAATCTATGATTTAGCTAACCTTTAAAATACAAAACTATGTAAAAATGTAGAAAACTCCAACAGTCTTTCTACTTTAGCAAGGCTAGATGGCTAGCGGCACATGCAAGCTATATTTACCATGCACGATTCTAGAAATAACCAGCTTGCTATTTTACAAAACGAGATAGCACATTTGTTGGAGTTCACGTTTTTGTTCTAAAAGTCTAAATATAGCATACAAAACAAAGATAGCATGTCTCTTGGAGATGCTCTAAGTGACTTTAAAAAAGTTTCTATTGACGTGGTGCCACATCAGCAACAAAGAGAAGTAAATCGTACTTTCGCGATAATTTGCGGATCAATCTGACTTTATAAAATTATAAAAATATTTTTCTAAAGGTATTAAAATATTTTTCTAAAATAAACATACAATTAAAAATATGAAATCTGATTTAATGTTAAAACTCATCCACAATTCATTTTAACAACTCCCTAAATCAATCTCTATGTTTTTTAAGCTAGGGATATAGAGTATGATTTTAGAAAATCTATACCTCTTGTAAAGCAAAGCTCCACTAACAATTTCTCTTGTTATATAAAGTATTCACATCAGCATCCACTAGAACACTCCACTATCTTGTACATTTAACTGTCTCTCCATACAAAATATCCACATCAACATCCACTAACACAAAACATACAAATTACTAACATATATTTAGTTGGCTACATCGTAACGTTAAAATCATCCACTAACATTTATTATGATATTTATTCATTCATATGTTAGTAAATATAAGTAGTATGATTTTACCAACGATTTCCGCAGCAACGCACGAGACGTTCTTCTAGTATATAAAAATTTGGCATCCCGAGCTCATCCAAACTTCTTTTTACTTCACCATACACTGTCACTGCATGCGCGCAGACTTATTACCCTGTTCACAACAAATGAGGAAACAATAAATCATAGATGTCGAGTCTAAGGCTCTGTTCGCAATAAGTGAAATAAACCAAAATAAGTTTAACCGAACAGATCCTGCGAAGTTATATGCCGGACGCTCCGGATGGTGCAATCATTCTGCATATGTCATTGTTATGATGTCCACCGAAGAAGACTGCACATCTACAAAGTTAAACATGGTATATATTGTAAATAGAGCTTGAATCATTTTTTTTTTGAACTTCTCTATGGTCTCCATGGCTATAAGCTAGACATTGCTGCTAAGAAAACATTTTGCAGTTTGCACAGTAGTTCACAATGTGGTTTGCAAGAATTTGTCTTTTTGTTTGCACTCTTTATTTTATATTTGACTAATTTCAAATTTTAAAGACCATAAAATTCAAATAATTCTAAGCATGAGAGAAAATGATGGAGCTTGATTTTAGAAAAATATATATAATTGACTTCAATTTTTTTGTGTGTTAAAACAAATTTTATATAAATTTTCTAACGTTACAACAGATTTATTATCTTCAAATGCATATTTATTCTAAAAGATATTTCATAAATTTTTAAAATGTATTTTTATAATATTTTAATAATTTGATTGAGGAGCATGTATAGTTTTATAATTGAAGAATTAAGACAATCAGACGCCATAATAGTTTAGAGAACTTTTTTTCACTATAAGTAAGTCAACCTAGAAATATTTTTCACTCGACAACTAGACAACTAGAGTATTGGGACATGTTTAGTTGATGTCGTAGTTTGCCACATAAAACGGTAAAATGTGATAGTATGGTTACCATAGAAAGTGTGACGAGTAAAGTCAAAGTTAGCAAAGTTTAGCACGAAAATAAGATTATGACATAGAACAAGATGCTATAAAAAATATAGAGTTAAATGCATTGAGGGTCCTCAAACTTGTAAATGTGTGTGACATAGGCCCCTGAACTTCAAAAATGCATTTCTAGCTCCTACAATTGTTAAGTGATACATATAAACCCCTGAACTATGAAAATACATTTCTAATCCCCTAAACTTGTGAAGTGGCACAACACAAGCTCATACTTGCCACGATGGTAATTTTTTTTGTTGCTATGTCGGTGATGTTTCTGTGTGTGGCTCCGGTCCTGCCGCGACCAACCGCGAGTCTGCATGACAGTTCTACCGGAGCCATGCGCGGAAGCATTGTCGACTGGAGCCACGCGCAGGCCTGTGATTAGGAGAAGCATCGCCGGTGCCCAGAGTCATGTTTGCTATGGCGCATATCAGGTTTCGGAGGTTTGCTGCATATTTTTTTTTGCCATGAAATAACACTAGGCCAACGAATTTTTCACCATGAAACAACACCACGCCAAAAAAAAATGTTTGCGTGATAAGTACGTGCCTATTGTATACCACTTAGCAAGTTTAGGGATCACAAAATGCATTTTTAAAGTTTAGGGGCTTACGTGTAC
Organism: Coix lacryma-jobi var. lacryma-jobi; assembly: GCA_009763385.1. NCBI lineage: Eukaryota > Viridiplantae > Streptophyta > Magnoliopsida > Poales > Poaceae > Coix > Coix lacryma-jobi. The sequence continues at coordinate 34,872,038 of CM019826.1, forward strand.
TATGTAACAAGTTTAGAGGTTCATAAATATATTTTCAAAGTTCATAGATCTATGTAACATAGGCTTACAAGTTCGATGACCCCTGGTGCATTTAACTCAAAAATTATGGTATGTTATAGTTGTGGCCTATTTTTTTATTTTTTAGCCATTTTTTTTGAAAAATATTCACAAATAGACCTTTGCAGGTTTAATTTCAGTTTATGGACCCTGACCTCGGCGCCATGACTTTTGGCGCCGAGGAAACACGTCTCGGCACCATGACCATGGGCGCCGAGGTCTTGGAAAGCGTCGAACATGGCGGTGATATGGACGAGGGCTTGGCGCCATGGATCTTGGCGCCGAGCTCATTGCCCTAGATCCTGCCGCTATAATAGTTCCCTGCCATTTACAACAAATGTTGTGTGGTGCAACCGGTTAGCACATGCACTCGTTATCCTGAAGACTTGGGTTCAAACTGAAATGACCGTGACGCCTAAGAGGGGGTGAATTAGGCAACTAAAAATTTTACTCTAACTATGGACTCTAATTACCACTTAGTCAAAACCTATGCAAGAAAGTAAACTATAAAAATGCAACTATAATTTTGCTAGGTGTGTTGCTATCTCTACCGCAAAAGAGTTATGCGACCTAGGTTCCAATCTTATCAACTAGCCTATCAACTAAGCTAGGAAAAGTAAACTACATAATTAAGGTAGCAAAGTAAATGCGAAAGCTAAAGAGCAAGGTAGAGATGCAAACTCCCGTCGATAACTCCGGTATTTTTACCAAGGTATCGAGAAGCACGCAAGCTTCCCCCTAGTCCTCGTTGGAGCCCCTCGCAAGGAATCTCTCGCAAGGGCCAAGCTCCCGGTCAGGTAACTTTGTGGATAGCTCCGGTCCTTCCCCACGCGCAAGTGGGTCTCCGGTTAAGCCACTCGTGGCAAAGCCTTTCCCGGATGCTCCCCGCCATCTCCACTATCAAGCTTACGGTCGAACCGCCGCGGGCCTTGTTCCCTTCGGTACACGGTGGCGGCCACACCACAAACGCGGTTGGTGTGGTCTCGCAAGACTACAAGCCCCTCCTATGTACAATAATGGTGCGCGCAAGCACCGAGTAGCAAGAGGTATGCAAACCTCACTAAACACTAGGCCTAAACCTAGAGCAAGCGCATGAGCAGTGGTCTAACTAGCCTAAGCACTTCACAAAGCACCTACACTAATCATCATATAAATCACTAAGCACTATGCATATGGAGGCACTAATATGGTGTAGCAACACTCTTGGTATGTTTCCTCACTCCTCCACACCTCATTTGGCCGGTTAGAGGTGGTATATATAGGCCCCCAATCAAATAGAGCTGTTGGGGGCTGAAATCACCTTTCTATAGAACATCGGACTCTACCATCACACTGTTCATTCTGGGCTGATTTCAGAGGTCATCGGACGCTGCATCGGACGCGCGTCCGTTGCTCCATTTTCAGAGAGACAGACTTTCGTATTTTGGGCATAATTCTTAGCTCCGAACTCTTGATTTCGATGATCTTGGACTTTTCGGAAAGCTAATGAAATTCTCTATAGCTTTATGCAAATGCCATGTTAGTTTGAGCAAATCCAAAATCATGAGACAGTTCCAATTCAATCGGCTCTTGTCTCGGCTTGAGCGTTATCTTTGTTTGCGTCCAACCCTCTATTTTTTGTGTCTTGGACTTTGCTTGATCTTTGTAAGCCTCCAAAACATATTGTTGGGTCTTGCTTGAGGTGTTGATCACCACTTGCCTTCGTCCAAGTCACATGTGCATCCTATTAGCTACAAAACAAACACTTGCAAACACATTAGTCCAATTTGGTTATGTTGATCATCAAACACCATAATCTAAAGATAAATGGGCCGAGGTCCATTTTCCTTACACAAACCAAACAGGTTAGCTTTGTTTTTGCAATTTAACCATCTTTTTGTCTATTTTTTAATGTTTATCGAAACCCAGGTCACCTTTATAATATCAATAACGTTGATTTTCCTGTAGACCTAAAAACCTGTTTTTTTCCTGGAAATTTCAAATATTTATTTTTTATGGTGGCCATGTCACATTTAATAATATAGGTTAATGTTCTATTAAAATTGTAAGAATTAAATATAACCTTTATATATTAATATTTATGGTACATAATTAGTATCATTAGAGACGGTGGGAATATATCATAACTTTAATTTTTATTTTACTTATATGTTACTACAGTGAAATATCGAGCTCCGTAAATTATAAATAACAATTAAGGAGTGAAATATCGACCTATGTAAATAATTAATAAAGACATTTCACTGCGGCTACATATAAGTAAAAATAAATATTAATTCAAAAAATAAGGTTTGAATATATGTGTCTTATGTTAAAGCAAGACATCCTGAGCAACTATAATAGATGCAAGTTTTTTAATGTGCAAAAAAAGTCAGAAATAATTAATAAAGATATTTCACTACAGTTACATATAAGTAAAAATAAATATTAATTAAAAAAATAAGGTTTGAATATATGTGTCTTATATGTTAAAGCAAAGCATCTTGACCAACTATAATAGATGCAAGTTTTTTAATGTGCCAAAAAAAGGTCGGACTCAGAGCTTAAACATAGGACTCCAGGATAATAAGTGCGTGCACTAACCAACTGCACCACACGACGTTTGTTGCCAAAAGTAAGGAACTATTGAGATCTAAAGGTTAACAGCTCAGCGCCGTGAGCTCGGTGCCGAGATCTACGGCGCCAAGTTCGATGCCAAGATCCATAACGCCGAGTCCTCGTCCATGTCAGCATCAAGTCACCGCCACATCTGACGCTTTTCCAAGACCTCGACGCCAATGGTCATGGCGCCGAGACGTGATCATAGTCCATAAACTCAAATCACCTACAGGGTTGTATTTGTGAATATTTTCCAAAAAAGGTTAAAAAATAAAAAATTAGGTAGCTGTAGCACCAAACAACTGTTAAAAGACTATGTTATATACTCCCTCCATATAAGAAATAGATGACGTTTCTCCAAAGTATAACTTTGACTTCCTTTATACAAAAAAATATTTATTAAAAAGTGAATATGTATATTTTTGTGAAAGCATTTTTCAAGACAAATCTATTCATATGGTTTTTATATTTTTAAACTCAATAATTTAAAAACTATTTATGATTTATATTCTCAATGTTTGACCGAAACTTTATCCAAAACGTCATCTATTTCCTACATAGAGAGAGTATAAATTACGTGGCAAAGTTTTGGTCACCAACCAAAATACATACACTAGATTACTGGGCTTTGGGCTTTCCATCCAGGCTTTGGGCTTTCAATCCATGCCCAGCTTCGAGCTCTGGCAGTCTGGCACAGTGACACTCATAGGTCCACGATGCCACCAGCCACTCCCCGTTGCCGACCTCACCCGCCTCTCTCCATGGACGGCGGCCGAGACGCAGCCGTCGGCGGCGACCCCTCTCCCATCGCTGCTCCTTCCAATCCCCCGGTGCTGAGCAGCAGGCCCGTCGATGTCTCTTCGTTCACCCACACCCGGTGCTACTGGTAACCAACCCCTTTGCCCCATTTTCTCGATCCATAGTTTCTCGCAGTAGATTCAAGCCACATGGTTAACCCCTTTATAGAGATGTAATTGCATTCTCTTATCCAGAAGACCAGAATACCATATCCAGTGCACCTCGACGAGTTGTTCTTTGCTGTAACATCGTACAGATAATTAAGGCTTGGATACGGATGCAGTTACACGCATGGGGATGGAGAGACAGAATCATTGCAGCCTAATGATCATCATTCTTTGCGTTTGTAGCTTACCCAACTCAAAGCATTATGCTAATCACATATTCTCAAAGATATCACTGGTGATTATAGAATTATGTGGCATGATAGAAGCAAGCAAAACCAGTACACGTGTACTTATAATTGCTCATAGACTCTGTTGTTTAAACAAACCTTGGCTATTAAGAAAGGAAGTTACCTTTTTCCATAGTGGACGGACCCAAATTTCATTACTTAATCACAACTTAATTACAAGAACTCAACAGTTTGAATTTCAACCAATCCTACCGTCAGCACAATTTGTTAGAAGAATGCCAGGCTCATGCAACCTTTCTTTGCTACTGCTTGTATCACTCTACATTAGCCATGACCATAGAAGTTTTTCGAGGAACTATACATGGCTGCCCACAGCTGACAGTGCTATTGTATAAGTTCCTCTATCATAGTTTATTGATTTACAGCTCTCCTGCATTTTCGAGAAAAAATAATTTATTGATTTATACAAGTTCCTACTGACTAACTTTAAACCATGATGCTTTAGTTTTGTTATGATTCAAGCAGCACATCAAATGACTCTGCAATGTGCAATGTATGGCCAGACTCTTCCATCATGTGTTGCACATGAATGGTAGAAACAAATTTGGCTTCTAGCCTTCTGCCTTGGTTTAACGAGAGTAATTCATTTCAAAAGAAGGAAAAAGAGAGAAAAATGTCAGTAGTCAATCAGGGCAATTCTCAAAGCATAGGTGGCCCACACCTGAGATTTTTATTTTCGAACAGCGCAGGAGAACTGCGCGTCATTTCATTACGATGGAAGAAAAAGATACAAGGCTCACAGACCCAACACACACCCCAACTCACGCACCCTACACCCTAAACTTCAAGAACAGACTCGCCACTTAAAACTTGAACACGACCAAAGCCTTAGACTTAGAGCATCAGGCTACAGTAGGCAGTGACCTAACAGCAAGCTCCTGGAGCTTGAAAGCCCCAACCGAGCACCAGAGCCCCCCTTCCTCACTAATGGACCTAAGGACCTCCGGAACCCTTGGGCTCTTATTATCAAAGACACACGAGTTGCGATGCTTCCAAATTTTCCAGACCACCAAAATAATCAAGGAATTAAGGACTTTACGCGCTTCCTTGGGGACAGCAGCAGTAGACCTCCTCCACCACCCTGAGAAACGAGCATCAGCCGTCTGAGGCGATAAGTGCAGAAGCCCAATCTGCTGCAAAACCAGGGACCAGACTTGACGAGCGAAAACACAGCCCACCAGCAAACTATAACTGCATATTTGTTAGTGATGCCGCTTCAGTGGATGACCATCAACTTAGAAGTACTTGTATATGAATAACTTTATTTTATAAATCTGTTCAAGTTATGTAGACAGTATGGTTTAGTTGGTTTCTTTTAATAAGTTCCAATATTATTCCAAAAGTTTAGCCTTTATCTCCAGAAATGCTTTTGAAGAAGGCTATACATATTGTGGCGGATTCCTCTAGTCAAAGTTATCGTTTTTGTATTATATAAAAAACCTATACCAAACCATCATATGTAAGGTGCAATGCATGTACTTGTGTTTTCTTTATTTTGTTTATTTCATTCATTTGCATTTGATTCTTGTTATTCCTTTGTCTATTTTTTATAGTTTACATTATTTTTTCTCATGTGATCTTCAATAACCCATACAGAATGTTAGAGTATATTTGGTAGGCAGGGATATTGTAATCCCATATTTCCATGTGTATCGGTGAAGTGTCTTGCACCCCCCCCCCCACCCCACCACCATGATCCGCCAGCCTAGTGTCGGGTAGTGACAGGTTGTTGGGCCACTGCTGCCATTAGCATCAATGGGCTGCTGAGCTACTCCTTGTCGTCGATCCTCCGCGCCGCCCCACCGAGTTGCCGTCGTTGAGAACCGTTGCCCCCTCCCTAGCCGCACCTGATCCACCTCCCCTCCCTCAGTGACACTGCTACTGCCCTTGAGCACAATCATGTGGATACAGAGGAGGCCCTGCTGTTAGGAGTGTCCATCCGCTGCCATTGGGGATGCCGAGTTGCTGCACTGTGTTGGCCGTTCATCAAAGTGGACGTTGGACCATCACGCTGACCCAGGCCTGTGACCAATATCTGATCTGTTGCTGTGTTTTTTCGTTTTCGCGACCAGAGATCGGGATTGCGTCATCTTGCCTACCGATCTATCTACATTTGTTCGTCGAATCTACCAATGACAATATTGTCATGGTGTGCCTTCCCAGGCAGCAATGATGCTGCTCATGGTCAAGCCATCTTCATGGTCGCCACCTATCCATGTCGGTGCCACCCATACTGCTGGCCCTCCTCGTCACATTGGACCTCGATTCGAGTCGAGCCTATTGCCGCCACCTCCGGGAACTTTGTCGCCGATCTCACTGATGGATGACATGTGAGTGCTTGTTGATATGTCCGAGTAGCCTGGCCTACCTTCGCCATCTGGCTGTCTCTTTGATACGACTGCGGGGATGTTAGAGTATATCTGGTAGTTACAAATACATTGTAATTCTATATTGCCATGTATATTGTGGAGACATCTTGCCCCCAAGTCTTGTAGTCTATTTATATTGCCCGAGGGCTCAGTGCAATATATCCACAGATTATACGCAAATCCTTCCTGCTTTCAAAGAATACAAAACATCATTGCTGTTTTACATTTGCTGTTAACAGATGAATTTCATTTCATCCATGTAGTGAAGAAAATGTTTACATGTTATGCAAGGAGCTTATTAGAACCGGTGTGGCTGATCCTGTGGGCACTGATCTTTATGTTGTTTTCATATCAAACGAGGAAAAGAAGGTGATTTATTGCATATTTTTCTTTTGTTGGAAATCTTATTTTCCTTTATTTGGAAATTGCCCTTACATTCATATCTGACATGATACATTGTTTTGCCATCAGGTTCCTCTCTGGCATCAGAAAGCAGGCCATTTTGATGATGGATTTATTTGCTGGGATTATCATGTGATCTGCATCCAGGTAAAGCTAACTAAATTGCTGTGGTATTTTTCTTTAGTTTAGTATGTACTGCTGTCATAAAAGCAGTGGATTTTGTACCACTTAGTGTTTCACGGTACTTCTTGATGTGCATATGGAAGTCTAGGCGAAGCAAAGGAGAAGTTCTTGATTTTGTTTGGGATCTGGACTCCGATCTTCCTTTCCCTTCCCCAATCATACAATATGTTTCTGATGCGATTCAACCACTATCATTCGGCAATTCCAGATATGCAAGGTAAATGATGTTACTTTTTGTTGTTACCAGTATAATTGTTTATTTGTTTTGTAATACAGTTCATGTAGCAACTAAATGGGAAGCCTTCTCCTTGCAGATGTGCCTGTTATAAATTTTGCAATCCGCTTCTTCAAACTTTGTTTGAAACTTTGGAATTTAGGAATCAGATGATTTTTGTTGCAGCATTTAAGAACTCAGCATTTAGATCTATCCATGTTTAGAATTATATTAATTGTATTGGTCTATATTTTGGGGGTCATATCTGTTGGAAAGAGTGATTGAATTATTGGGCTAACCCTAGGAAGGGTAGCTATATCAGTCACTTACATGGGCCTCATGGGCCTAAATACATATACTCCAACACCCCCCCGCAGTCTGAACTACCGGCGCAGCGGAGTTTCAAGACTGAGTGCGAAAAGAAGTACAACCCCACACGAGCCCCCCACAGACTCAACTAGCCACTAGTGATGTTGAGGCTGGAGCGAAACTCGGAGAACGTCGACGACGGGAGACCCTTGGTGAAGATGTCAGCGAACTGGGAGGTGGTCGGGACGTGGAGAACCCGAACATCACCGATGGCCACCCGATCGCTGACAAAGTGGAGGTCGATCTCCACATGCTTGGTCCGCTGATGCTGAACGGGGTTGGTGGAGAGGTACACCGCACTGACGTTGTCGCAGTAGACCAACGTGCTCCGAGTCAGGGGACTGTGGAGCTCACCAAGGAGCTGCCGGAGCCAGGAGGCTTCAGCCACGCCGTTAGCAACGGCGCGGTATTCCGCCTCGGCACTGGAGCGGGAGACCACCGGCTGGCGCTTGGACGACCAGGACACCAGGTTGCCGCCGAGGAAGACAGCATAGCCTGAGGTGGACCTGCGGGTGTCCGGGCACCCGGCCCAGTCCGCGTCGGTGTAGACGACGAGCTCGGTGGAGGCGGAACGGTGGAGAAGCAAGCCGTAGTCGACGGTGCCTCGGAGGTAGCGGAGGAGGCGCTTGAGGGCCGTGAGGTGAGGCTCCCGCGGATCATGCATATGAAGACAAATCTGCTGAACTGCATATGTGATGTCCGGGCGGGTGAAGGTAAGGTACTGAAGCGCCCCCGCAAGACTCCTGTATGCAGTAGGGTCAGTGACTGTGGCGCCCTCGGTCTCTGACAGCTTGGCCTGAGTGTCAACAGGGGTGGAGCAGGGCTTGCAATCAGTCATCCCAGCACGCTCTAGGATATCAAGAGTATACTACCGCTGGTGAAGAAAGAGCCCCCCGGGACAAGGCGCAACGGTGACCCCAAGGAAGTGATGGAGCACACCGAGGTCCTTCATCGCGAACTCCTGCTGAAGGGAGGTGATGATCCACCGCAGAAGTGCCGGGCTAGAAGCGGTGAGCACAATGTCATCCACAGAGAGCAGCAGATAGGCAGTCTCCCCACCATGGTGGTAGATGAATAGCGAAGTGTCTGACTTGGCCTCCACAAACCCCAGAGTGAGCAGGAATGTAGCAAAACGAGAGTACCACGCCCGAGGGGCCTGCTTGAGGCCGTAGAGTGACTTGTTGAGGCGACAGACCAGATCAGGCTGAGTAGAGTCAGCGAAGCCCGCCGGCTGACTGCAGTAGACTGTCTCAGCAAGTGTCCCGTGGAGAAAAGCATTCTTGACGTCCAGCTGATGCACAGGCCAGGAGCGAGAGAGAGCTAGTGAGAGAACCGTGCGGACTGTAGCTGGCTTCACCACTGGACTGAACGTCTCGTCATAGTCAACTCCAGGCCGCTGAGTGAAACCCCGCAATACCCAGCGAGCCTTGTACCGATCAAGAGTGCCATCAGCCCGACGCTTGTGAGTCCATATCCACTTGCCGGTGACAACATTTGAGCCAGGTGGACGTGGCACCAGATCCCATGTCTGGTTGGCGAGAAGGGCCGCGTACTCCTCTTCCATCGCACGACGCCAGTGAGTGTCGGCCAGCGCGTCGCGCACGGAAGAGGGTACCGGAGAGACCCGCGTGTCGTCGTGCGTCGCGGCAAGAGCCCGAGGCCGCAACACCCCCGCCGCGTGCCGCGTCACCATGGGGTGAACATGACGCGGGTTGCGGTGAAGAATAGGGGGTGGTACACGGGCGGCTCGACCCGAGCAGCCGGCGGTGGGGGAGTCGGCGGCGTAGGCGTCGACGGTGGAGAGTCGGTCACGAGAGGAGGTCGAGGTGGCGACGACGTTGGCGGAGCCAACACCGAGGGTGGTGGGGCCGCCCGCGCACGGCGCTGGTAGACACGCACCGGTTGGGCGAACCGCGCAGGAGGTGCCGTAGACGTCGGACCCGCGGGGGGCGCAGGGTCGGGCACAGCCACTGGACCGGCGCAAGGCGCAGGGGCAGACGCAGCACCAGGTGGCGCGGCTGCCGGACCCGCGCAAGGCGCAGGGTCAGGCACAGGTCCCGAAGTCGGCGGGCCGGGGCACGGGCCCGGCGGTGGGGGACGCGGGAGAGGAGTACCTGCAGGATGAAACAGCAAAGGTGGCTGGGCCACCGTGTCAGTGGGAAACAGGGAGGAGAGGATAGGGTCGGAGGTGGGTGATGGGGAGGTGGTAGGAGTGGTGGTGGTGGAGAAGGGAAAAACAGACTCGTCGAATACAACGTGACGGGAGATGAGGACTCGACGAGAGGAAAGGTCGAAGCAACGGTACCCCTTGTGATCCGGGGAGTACCCAAGAAAGACGCACCGAGTCGACCGGGGGGCCAGCTTGTGAGGAGCAGTGGCAGTGGTATTAGAGTAACACGCACACCCGAAGACTCGGAGATGGTCATATCGAGGGGGGGTACCGAAAAGGGCGTGGTGTGGAGTGGGAGCAGGACAGGCAGTGGAAGGAAGACGGTTGAGGAGGTATGTGGAGGTGTGAAGACCCTCGGCCCAGAAGCGAGCAGGAAGGGAGGCCTGCAAGAGAAGGGTGCGTATGGTGTCGTTGGTGGTGCGAATCATGCGTTCGGCCTTGCCGTTCTGGGAGGAGGTGTAGGGGCACGACATGCGCAACTGCACGTCGCGAGAGAGGAAGAAGGCACGAGACGTGGAGTTATCGAACTCACGCCCGTTGTCACACTGAACGGCCTTGATGATGAGGCCGAACTGTGTAGACACCCAGGCAAAGAAGTGAAGAAGCGTCGAGAAAGTGTCAGACTTCGCACGAATGGGAAAAGTCCAGGAATAGTGAGAGAAATCATCCACCAACACAAGATAGTATTTATAGCCAGAAATACTCAGAACAGGGGATGTCCACAGGTCACAATGTACAAGATCAAAAATACGGGTCGCATGTGAAGAGGAAGTGGAGAAAGGAAGGCGAACATGGCGGCCCAGTTGGCACGCGTGACATACATGCTCATCGTGAGCCCGAGTACATGGAATATCGGAACTACGACTAAGCTGTCTCAAAATGTCGCGGCCGGGATGTCCAAGCCGGCGGTGCCAGGTAGTGGAGGAAGAAACGGCGGCGAAAGCAGCGGACGAAGTGGAAGGCGGTGGAGGAAACCGAAGGGTGTAAAGGGGCCCCGCGCTGTCACATCGGAGGAGTGGACGCCGGGAAACCAAATCCTTCACAGTAAGACCAGATGAGTCAAATTCAACAGTGCAAGAGTTGTCAGTGGTAAAACGACGAATAGAAAGGAGGTTGTGAACCATAGACGGAGCAACAAGAACGTCAGGAAGACGAAAGAAGCCATGAGTGCCGGCAGCACCCACAGATGTGACAGGAAGACATGAACCATTTGCGACCATGATGGACGACGGGTGAGAGGAGGAAGGAGAATGAACCGAGGAGAGTATACCGGGGTCAGGAGTGGTGTGGTAGGTGGCACCCGAGTCAGCAATCCAGTCCGGGCTGACTGGTGGAGTCAGACTCATGGTGTTGAAGGAGTGTGCCAGGGCTGTCGGGTCCCAACCGACAGGGCCAGGCGCGACCCCAGGAGGAGGAGTCCACGGAAGCGGAGGGACGACCGCCCCCGGAGTCCACTGAGCTCCCGGGACCCCCCCAGCGAGCATGGCCGCCGAAGGACGAGACGCGCCGCCACCCGCCGGAAAGGGCCACATTGAGATGCGCCCTGACCATGGGTGGTTGTAGGATGGCCAGGGTACACCGCGTGGAGGTGCCGGTGTGCTCCTACGACCGGTGCCCGCACCTCGCCCGCCGCCGCGGCGACGACGAGCACCACGACCCCCCCACCCCCGCTCCGCCCGGGAGGAGGAGGACCAAGAAGAGACGACGTAGGCGGAGCGGTGGGGCGCGGCGGAGGAGTGGCAGCCAGAGCAGTCGAGGACGACGAGGACCCCGGCTGGATCCCCTGAGTGAGCTCCTCCAGGACGAGGTCATCTCGAACCTGGAGGAAGTTGGGGAACGGCCGCTGCCAAGTGATCCAGGTCCGAAGATGGCCGTAGCGCTCGCTGAGGCCGCAGAGGACGTTGAGGACCAAGATCCGGTCCTCCACGGCACAACCCAGGTCTCCGAGTGCATCAGCCATGCCCTTCATCCGGCGACAGTACTCACCGACAGGGAGATCACCCTGGACGAAGGTGCGGAAACTCGCATCGAGATGCAGTGCCCGGGCTTCGGCGTTGCCCAAGAACTGGCCCTCGAGAGCAAGCCAGGCACGACGAGCGGTGGCGGGTGTGCCCTCCGGTGGAGCGCGAACGAGGTCGTGCAGGTCAAGGGAGATTGTCCCAAGAATCCACGAGAGGACGATGCTGTCGAGGCGCTGCCACACGAAGGTCTGAGCCGCTGCTGGAGTGGTGATGAGGACATGGTCATCGAGGGCGTAGCGACGGAGGGTGAGGAGGACCAGTTCCTTCCAGCGGGCATAGGATGGTGACTCGGAGTCGAGGACGATGGGTACCAGACTGCGGATGTTCTGGACGGCCCCGGCCTGGTAGTGGAGCTGAGCGACGAGAGGATCAGCTGGATCGGGCACCGAGGGAGGAGAGGACTGCAGAGTGCGGGACCCGGAGGATGTGGCACCGGTGTCGAGCAGCACAGGGCCGCCGAGGAGCTGCTCCGCCTCGAGCTGACTAGTGAGAGCATCAGCCGCGTCACGCTCACGTTCCCAGATGAGGGCAGCGGCACGCACTCGCGCCTGCCCATCTGTGGCGGCTGCCCGTGCGGCCAGCAGAGCGGGGGTGATAGCGTAGCCGGGTTGAGGAAGAGGTGGCGCGGGGAAGGAGGCACCGGCTGCTGCTCCAAGTGCGAGCGCCCCCCAGCCCGAGCCGAAGGCGCCGGAGGGCTGGCCGAACAGGGGCTGGCCACCTTGGCCGAGAAGGGGCTGGCCGCCCTGGCCAGCTCCCGCGCCTAGCAGAGGGTCGGGCTGGCCACCCTGGAGGCCGCCCGCGCCCAGGGGCTGCCCGCCGAGCAGAGGCTGACGGCCGCGCGCGCCCAGGGAGTGGCTGCCGAGCAGAGGAGGGTCGGGCTGGGCGCAGAGCAGAGGAGGGTCGGGCTGGGCGCCGAGCAGAGGAGGGTCGGGCTGGCCGCCCTGGCCGCCGCCTGCGCCGAGTAGGGGCGGGTCGGGCTGCTGGCGGGGCTGGCCGCCGAGCAGGGGGTCGTCTGCGCCCCGGCCGCCCTCGCCGGAGCCGCCTGCAGGATAGTCGCCCGCGGTCGCGCCGGACCCGCCCGCAGCCGCGACAAGGGCGGCGGCGCCTGGCTGGGCGGGCCGCAGCGCCGCGAGCTGGGCCCAGGTCGCGCGAGGAAGGGGAGGGAAGGCGGAGAAGGAGGTGGGGAAGGGTGGAGGCGGCCGGCCGTCGGCCATGGCCGCGTAGCAGCGGCGAGGAGGCGGCGGCGGCTGGTGGCTGGAGGTGGAAGAGGAAAAAAGAAAACCCTAGCTTGATACCATGTTGGAAAGAGTGATTGGATTATTGGGCTAACCCTAGGAAGGGTAGCTATATCAGTCACTTACATGGGCCTAAATACATATACTCCAACGATATCATAGTGTATGCAAGATTGCAATATCATGCATGACCATATAGGCTTTCTACAGCATGGGTTGAGTTTTTTTGTTTCTTTTGTGAAGATCATGTTTTTCATGATTCTTGGTTGAAAGTGGGCAGCATAGTTTATACTTAGATGTGGACAATGTGGCTAGAGGTTGTGTCTCTGTACATCTAAATTTGGGAGTGGGACTGTTTATGGGGCTGTATCTGTTCCTGAAAGATACAAGTGCATACATGATTGTGTTTTCTTTTCTTGGTACAACTTACTATAGTTCTCTCCCATATATTGTTTGCAGACTCTTCCGTGTGATTCATGCTCCCATGTTTCTTCGATCGTTTGCCTCAGATAGAAGCCATATGAAGGATCCTGAGGGGAACTGGATTCAGTTACCCCCAAAATATGAACCAATCGTGGCTGAAGGTATGAACTATATGTCATACTAGTCGTCTTTTCTGTTCCAAATTCATTGCACTCTATTTTTTCTTATTTTGAAAATGAACTTGCACCATCTTAGCCCCCTGGTTATCTGAACTGTATAAAAGCTAAGCTGAGAATATGCATAGAGTTCCATCCAGTTTGATATTAACATGATGGATTTATATTGAACCCTTAAGTATACAGTACATTTGAACGTGAGAAGTTCTGTTTTCTTGCTTGTACTCTGAACTTGACACTTATCCACGATAGCAGATGACTCACTCTTCTGTGCTTCCTTCATGCTTGTTTCAGATGGAACCACCAATAACCTCAATGAGTACATCATGATGTCTGTGGAGGATGTGGCGGACTTAGAAAGTATGGCTAATGATGTTTACTGCAACAAGCATGGTGTGGTGGTAAATGAAACGATCTTGCCTAAATTCTTTGCTCAGCTGCCTCGTCCACATACTTAGCAAACACTCTTCCTGTTTCTCAAAGCGGCATCAGGATTTTCTATTATGGTAGATTACTCTGTACACATCCATATGAATTAAAATATATGTGTGCAATTGGGCACATGGTGTCTCTAAGAGAGATCCCGGCCCGTTTATGGAACACAGAATGTGGGAATCTCATAGTTCTGTCAGCCTAGACATCTGAAAGCTTTATCTTATTTAAACAGGGCATAGACTAGTAGTGTGCCTGTGCTGCGGTAAAATACAAAACAAGATAAAATTTATAAAAAATAAAACGAACAATCAGATTCATTAAGATTCACGTCTTATATACATTGTATAACTAAATTTTTTTGTCACATAATAATGACTTATCCTTTGAGACGACAACATCATTAAACTCACCCACCGGCTAATTTCTTGTTCTACACATTGTTTAAACTTAAGGCTGCAAAGAAAACAAACATTTGTCACATAAAGAAATATGAAACACGGTAAGGAAATAGGTGTTTGTGGACAATTTATTTACATGCTTGGACATCTTTACACAATATTTTTGGTGCTCTTTCTTGAGGCATCAACTTCTTAATTTGGTTTGGCCAAATTTTTTTCGTTTGTCTTGATACACCCCTTGATAGCGCGACATAAAATTGTTCATGTGAGAAAACAAGCTTTGAAATGTAGATGTCAACATTTGAGATGGTTTGAACTTTGAACCTGCACTTTGTTTATGGTCATTGTAAAACTTAGGCGGATCAGGAATTCCACTTGAACTTAAAAGAAGTGAGGTATCATCGGACGAAGCCATAGGGATTCTAGGAATGAACACCATCTTGCTTGCATGGTGGCCACCAACTATTTCTGCATCAATTGCATTGTCTTGGAATGATCTAACCATGAGTCTTGTATCATTGCACAATCCATGGTTAGAATCTCGATTGCGAATAAGGATCGTGGATTTTCACTTTGAGCTCATGCGGAGGTGGGCCATTTGGTTAGATCATCTTTGCACTCATGTGGAGGAAGTCAATAGATAGGGTAGTTATTTCTTGAATTGTCATCGACATAGTCGAAGATATGAACAAACTTTTCCTCGCCTGGAAACTTATCAATCATCTTTGCATTTAGCTGATCTACATGTGCATTTTTTTTTAGAAAGAATGACATGTGTGCTCATATAAGTTGTTGATCTTGCATTTTTCTTAAGTGGTGGAAGGATTTTCTGATTGAGTTTGTTTACTGAATCTTTGCCATTTGTATATCCAATTACAATATCATCTGGTCGGCACATATAATCATCTTTAATCGTCTCTTTGGTGTCATTTCTAATTCTGGGTAGGAAATCTGAAAACCATGCGTCAGACTGAGCTCTCATGTTGTGTGACAATAGTATCTTTCTTATATTGTCCCATAAATATGATCCTTGTAGTATAGTATCTATTACATGTGCTCTTGTCCCACGTGTTACCAAAGAAAGCACCTGTCTAAAATCTCCACCGAATACCACAACCTTTCCCCCAAATGGCAAAAAACAATCCATACAGGATTGTTAGGTGGGACAAGAGCATAGCTAACAGACGCTACGCTGCAAAGATCATATTTATGGGCCAAGATCATAGATAGCAGATGCTACAGTGCAAATATCATATTTATGGGATAAGAGCACAGGTAACAAATGCTACAATGCAAAGATCATATTTATGGTGCAATATAAGGTAGACACAGTTGTCACGTAACATAAGAGCTCAATTTGATCCATGCTTTTTATATTACCTACTTATAAATGAAAATGACACCAAAGAGATGGTTGGAGATGATTATGTACGCCTACTGAATGATTTTATAATTGGATAGACAAACACTGAAGATTCAGTAAACAAACTCAATTAGGAAATCTTTTCGTCACTTGAGGAAAATGAAATATCAACAACTTATATGAGAGCACATGTGACATTCTTTCTACCAAAAATGCACATGTTGAGAAGCTAAATGCAAAGGTGACTGGTTTCTAGATGAGGAAAACGTTTTTTTATAGCATCAACTCCGTCGATGTCGATTCAAGAAATAACTGCACTATTTATTTCCTAAACTCCATCATTCCAAATGGTCTGCCTCCAATGAGCTCAAAGTGAAAATCCACTACCCTATGATCCTTCTTCGCAATCTAGATCCTAGCCACGGATTGTGCAATGAAACAAGACTCATGGTTAGAGCATTCAAAGATAATGCAATTGATGCAGAAATAGTTGGTGTCCAATCCCCGGTCCGCCTGAGTTTTGCAATTACCATAAACAAAGCACAGGGCCAAACCATCCCAAATGTTGCATCTACCTTGCACAACCTGTTTTCTCACATGGACAACTTTATGTCGCGTTATCAAGGGGTCTATAAGACAAACCAACAAGATTTTTTGCCAAATCAAAGAAAAAAAGTAGATGTCTTTAAGGAAGAAAACAAAAAATATCGTGTATGTGGTAGGTAATAGTTCACAAACACATTTTCTTACTGTGTTTCATATTTCTTTATGTAATAAAAAAGTTGTTTTAGGATGGAGAAAATCGTCGGTGGGTGAGTCTGATGATGTTGTCGCCTTCTCAAAGGACCAATTGTTATGTGACAAAGATATTTGGTTATACCATATATAAGATGTGAAACTTAATAAATTTGATTGTTTGTTTTATTTTAGGGAAAATAGCTATTTCGTCCCTAAACTATCGCCCGAGGCTCGGTTTGGTCTCTGAACTTTCAAATTGTCCACTTTTGTCCTTAAACAATAGATTTGCAGCTCAATATCATCTACTTGGCCAACCCTATATTTGAAATGTTGCTCTTGCCCCTCGCTAGCCTCACATTTTCCTCTCCCTCCCCCGCTGGTAAAGCAATGTTTTAAGTTGCACCGGACAATGCTATGTACCCTTTTATTTACTACGAGGTAATATCTTAAGTAAATCTGAGACATTGATTTTTATTTTTTTAAAAATTAATTAATTAGCCTAGAAAAAAGAAAAAGAAAAGGAAAAGGAAAATATCTTTAAATCCTCTCATGCACGGTAGAGACAAGCGGCCTTCGGTAGTGTGGCTCTTTGATCGTGCAACCTTTATTTCAGTACGTTTTAGGACTTAGGACTTAGGATGACAACAAATGTTTGATGTGTGCGTACTATGTATACAACAACTATCACAGTTTATTCAATTATTAAAATATATTGCATATAAGAAAAATAAAATTTAACGTTTTAACCGAGACATGAACTTTAGTGATATAGAACATGTTATATGTTGGCACATCACAAATCCATTTTAAGGACTAAAAGGAGAGGGAAATACCGTGAGCCAAACTACCGAGTAAAGAAAGGAGCAAGGGGTACGAGCGACATTTCGCGTGTAGTGTTCGCCACATGGCGAGATACGAAGGGAGATGGACGAGATTGAGCTGCAAATTCATTGTTTAAGGACTAAGATGGACACTTTGAAAGTTCAAGGACTAAACTGAGCCTTAGGCAATAGTTTAGGGATAAAAATGTCTATTTTGCCTTTATTTTTACAAATTTTATCTTGTTTTGTATTTTACTTTGGTGTTAGCACGAACACACTACTAGTAAACCATAAGAGGGCTAATTGTACATCCAACTTGGCTGAGTCTTCACTTACTTGGTTGAAAGGAAAAACACTAGAGAGATGAGAATGAAATAACCCACCGGTATGGTTTTTGTTGTATAATAAATTGTCGAGGTAGATAGTTTATATGGGGTGTTTGGTTGGTGAAATAATGTGGTCCATCACCATCTCACTCTAGTTTTATTGGTTTGTGGAATAGAATAAATTGATCTATGTTAATCTCATTCCTCATAAGCTAATAGTTTATACTTATACAAGGAATTTGATCATTCTACCAAATTTGAGGAAAGATACATCACTTCATCTAGGATTGATTGTGATAGGTCACTGATGCTGCTCAGGCAATGCCACATACAATACAACTAACAATAACCCTGTTTGTTTGAACTTATCAGCTGTATTCGGCTTATTCTCTCTCACAGAACACTATTGAAACAATCGAAATGAATCGTGAAAACGACCAACCGAACAGTTCCGATATCTATGGTCGGCGACTGCGCCGAACCGACGCAGCCAAACATCTCGTCGACGACCAGGATCTAAGCAGCTGTAGGGCTGTTATCAAGGTTGGCGATGACAATAGCTGCAGTCAGCCTGGCATCTCTGTGTTACATTTGCCCAGGCGAGGCCAAGCATGCAAATCAACAGGAACTGTGTTTTGTTGGAGCTGATGATTGCTGACCTCAGCTCTTTGCTAGAATCATTTTCCCTAGCATGCAGATGTAGGAGGTTGCCAAGAACAAGAACACCAGCGAACTTTGTCTCACTTGATTTGGAGCTTAGGGACTCCTTGGCAAAGCTGGTGGGGCTCATCGTTTTCGTTGGACTAATGCTATACCACAACCGAGTGTTTGGAGCAATCCAACACTCTATTTGGAGGCTGCTCGATTCTTCTCGAGCTCCCACACCTGTTGTCCGATTTGGAGTGCCTGTGCCCGTCTTCTTCTTCCCTGGGTCTGGCACATCGACTAGGGTTTTGGCTCACTACCTACAAAAAGCTTTGTAAGTACGAGACCTCTTTCACTATAGGGGCGGCTGGTGTTGGAGCCGCACTTACAGTAGCGTATTGGTGCCCATCGTTGTCAGTCGCCCCTACAAAACACTGTAGGGGTGGTTCAATCACCAGCCGCCCCTACAGTGGCACACCACTGTAGGGGCGACTGGTGATTTAGCCGCCCCTATAGTGGACATCGGAATAAAACATACAACCAACCTTCTTCCACCTCGGGACAAACTGTTCAAACCGAGAAAAAAAGGTTGGGAGGTCTTGGGCTCCTCCTAAAATTTGGTCTACTAAGGGGAGGAGGTTTTGATCTCAAATACTTTGATGGAGAGCTTGTAGAAGGTAAGAAAATGCTATTCCAATTATTTTTTAAAGTTTTAATGGTTGATTAGTGAGTAATTAGAGCTTTCCTTTTCTCTCTCCTCCATGGTTCTTGAGCTTTGTATGAAGCAATTAGGCTCTTGTTTCCAAGCTATTAGTATAAATAAGTTAGGGAAATAAGGTTGCACCCTTGGCTAGTCGATCTTACTTCATTTTAGTGGAGATTTACACTCTAATTTGTTGTATGTTTCATGTGCATGTAGATCTAGGGTTTGTTCTTTTTATTTTTTGTTTTGTAATTTATGTTTCATGAAATTGGAATGAAATTGGTCGGTGTGGGAATTGTAGTGAGTAAAAGAATTGCAGTGAGTAAAATATTTGTTGCCTTTGAAATTATTTATTCTAACTAATTAATAAAATTTAAAATATTTATGCATTAATTATAATAAAGAAAGGTGCTTGAGCTATGTATGAAGCAATTAAACCCTAGTTTTGAAGCTATTAGTGTAAATAAGTTAGAAAAATAAGGTTGCACTCTTTTTTATTCGATCTTACTTGATTTTAGTGGAGATTTACATCCTACTTTCATGTATTTTTCGTGAAGGGCACATTCATTCCTTCCAGAGAAAGAGACGAGCCTAGCCTTGGCTTGGGAAACCCCGAGCACACAGGCCGGACCAGAGGGGTAGGAAAACATACGACATGGAAGCGTGGATTCCAGGCGGAGCAACACATGTACAAGAAACATGGTAGAGACCGAGCTTCTGAGCTTGAGCTTCAAGTGACAACTCTAGTTGCAAAGGCGTTGGAGGCGCAAGGATTATCTACGGAGCCACGGTCACAGATGGGGCCACCGGGAGAACTAGCTCTAGTTGGCAGCCCTCCAAATGTTTCAAGCAGCCAGGGTTCCACTGCAGGCACAACCGCCGTCGATTGCATACAGGAGCCAACTAGTTGCACTTTGGTGGTCCTCGTCGGCAGGCAAAACACAGTGATGGAGGTGGCAACTGGTGTGGCACATCCTCCTGGTGGCAAGTGGCACAACAATTCCGTCCCGCAGGACTACACTCGGGTGGAGGTGCATACCGTGAAGCATGAGTTCACGACATGGAAGATAGACTATGCAACTCCTGAAGGGTTGGATTTACTAGGAGAGGTCAAGAGCCAATTCATCCTCTGGCACAAACGGGACATTGTATTGAATGTTGCTTCCCCAACTCCGACTGATGTGCATCCGGTGAGAGATGTGGAGGACGGGGAGGTATTTTCATCGGCTCGTGACCACAACGGGCCAGACATGGCACAACCTTCTCCAGCTCGTGTCGAGCAAGGCCATAATGACATGCCACAACCTTCTCCATCTGTTGTCGAGCAAGGACATGATGAGATGCCACGACCTTCTCCAGCTCGCGCCGAGCAAGGCCATGATGAAATGCAACAGCCTTCTCAACAAGCACAACCGATACATGAACGAGTGGCTTCTAAGGGTGGGCATGCAGAAGATGAGGGTACGACTGAATGGGAACTCAGGATGAAGTATCCCATCCATACAAGGCCAGTATATGAGCCAATCTTGGACGTCGCGTCGATTCACAAGTGGCATGCCCATGACCAGTTCAAGCCTGAGAACCAACGTAAACATGGTAGTGCACATGGCAGCGCACGTCCTTATGAGGAAGCCACCAGTAGCAAACTCCACCAGGGGGTAAAGAAGTATCCCAATGTTGAAGCCATCAAATGGTCTAGTGATTGCCCGAAAGAATATGTGAGAGGCAAGAAGTTCCTACCAAACCGGATCATCCAGTGTATGCCACTTGGAATGAAAAAGTTCCATGATTGGTACTTGCGTGCTATCCCAACGACACTCGATACCATACATGCATCCATCCCTTTCGGCACGTTTGGAACCCCATATTTGGTAATTGCCTTCGGCTTCAGTGACATGCAGACTTGCTTCCACCTAGGAGAAATGGACGTGAATCTAATTCGCACGTGGTGCCTGTAAGTAGTATTTTCCCCCTCGATATGGTACCAATGTAACATTTGGACTTTATTGTAACTAACACAAACTCTAATTTGTAGAATGCAAGCGCACATTGTGAAACAGGTTCCAAGTTACAAATCTAGGTATGTAGACCCTCAACCTATAACACAAACAAGATTTAAGTACCCCAAAAGTGGAAACTGGATTGCAAAGAGCTAGATGCTGGAAAGACAGTGGAGGAGAAGGAGAAAATCCGGAGGGACAAGATAAAGGAAGAGTTCCTGAGGGTTGCCACATTCCTCTCTCACTGTTTCAAAAAACTCCAATATAACACTACAATATACATACCATACAACTTCGAGTAAGTTCGACTCTATACTTAAGGCTTTGTTTGATACATTTCGTTTGATGCAAATTAAATAGCTTATCTATTTCTTTCTTAGGTTAAGTGAAAACATGAATCACTGGATCTGCATATGCGTCAACGTCGAAAGAAGCATGGCATGGGTCTTTGATCCAGCGGATGTTGCAGTAGAGTTATACAAAGATTTCATAGCGATTCTCAAGACGTATGTATATCGACAATCCTCATTACCTTTTATGTTTTCATATATACTTATAACGTTCACCTTTGGATACTAATAAGTTGCATTTTCTATAATCATTCTAATAGGTCATTTTGGTTCTATGTCAATCACCATAAGGGAAGGTGTGACCCTAACAGGAAGTGTGATTTGTATATCAAAATTTTATGTGCGGTAAGTGTCATTTACTTTGGTAGTTCATTATGTTGTTGTCAATAGCATTACTTAACATCTCCATATACACAGTGCCCCAAGCAAAGGCTAGGGAGTGTACATTGTGGATACTATGTATGTTGTATGATTAGTTGCAGGGGTCCATACAGGAGACACCCCAACTTGGTAAGTTTGAACCTATTCGCTCTCGTAGTATGAAAAGTTCACATATGCTATGAGATACTAAACCTAAACTTGTTCTCTTGTAGTGGAAGGAAGAGAAAAACACTTCAAGGGACCCATACAAGGATGACGAGCTCCTAGAGATCGTCAGTGACCTTTGCAACTTCATATTGGACCAGATTATACATGTCAAAGGTGCGGATACATGGGTGTATGCCGAGTCTCTGAGTGATGAGTGATTGTCAACGGGTTTGATCGCAGGGTCTTTGGCTTGTGTTGTGCAGGTGCCGAGCACGGAGACAGTGATCGAGGGCAAGGTGAAGGTCAAGTTGAGACGGGTCGTGCCGACGGACCGGGTGCGGTGAAGGATGGGTGTGCCGTGCGGCGGACGTGCCATGCCGATGAACCGAGCGGTGAAGGGCGGACGTGAGGCTTGGACTGAGGGACCAGAGTGCCTGAGGATCAGCTGTGGTGGCTGGCAGCCTGGGACAGCGACAAGTGAAGACTTGCAGGGCACGGTGTTGCTCGGGTCGAGGACCTGGGGACACGTGTCGGTGGACGGGGTGCACGGGCGGTGCATCCCCTCTACAGCTTCGGTTTGGTGGTAGAGCCAGGGAAAAACCATCAGATGGACGGTTTCCAGGTTTGGGCCTCAAAACCTGGGCGTGGACGGTTTCCGAGTTTGGCCACAAAACTCGGGCTGAGGGTTTCCGAGTTTGGCCACAAAACTCGGGCTGAGGACGGTTTCCAGGTTTGGGCCTCAAAACCTGGGCGCTGAGGGTTTGCTGAGTTTGGCCTCAAAACTCAGATGCTGGTGGGCTGGTTTCCCGGTTTGGGCCTCAAAACCGGGGGTTGGCTGGAAAAGGCTGGTTTCCCGGTTTGGGCTACAAAACCGGGGATGCAGAGCGAGGGCGGCACGTGGCGACAATCGGAAGGTTGCGTGGAGGCAACGCGGACGAGTTGTGCGGGCGTGGCCGTCGGATACACCTACCACCGAGTTGGTCCAGAATAACCCTAGGGTTTAGCTGGTTCGCTCTGTAATTAGATTAGAGAGGGGTAGAGTAGGAATTGTACTTAGACTAGAATTAGGATAAGTAGTCGGGGAGACACCCTCCTCCCCTGATCTCAGTCATTTGCTCTTTCGCCTTAGGGTTTCCTGCTCTCCCATTCCCTGCTGTAGCTAGCTGAGATCCGCAGAGAGACTTGCCTCTGTGTACTGTTGATTTGAGGAAGTGAGGCCGTATCCTCACCTTTGCAGTGCAGATCGATGACTTGATTCGCGTTTTGATTCGTGTTCTTCGCGTTCTTCGTTTCTTCGCGATTTTCCCGTCACTCGATCTCCCTCTCCGGTGCGTCTTTGCGAAATCCGTTTGAACCAATTTGTTCGTATCATTGAGGAGGTCATTTCGACCAAAGGAATTCATCTAACTCCTCATGATCGAATAGATCGGGACGATTTCGTTTTCGTGGCGCTTTTTCGGTTCATCCACCTTTCCTTTTGATTTCCCGGTGATTTGGTTGATTTGAGCGGATGATTTCTTGGGGATAGTCTCCTAACTACCCCGTGATCATCTTCTCCAAGTTGGGGAACGTGGGATTTTGATTTGGATCGGATTTGAGAGGTTTTGGGAGAAGGGCGACTAAAATCGCCCTCTCTGTTCATCCGCGGACAGTCCGCCGTTGGACCCGCGGATAGTCCGCGCGTCGGGATCGAGCCAGGTCAGTGGCTGCGGGTCTCGGTCGCGTTACTGTTCCTTGACTGGCGGACAGTCCGCCGAAGGAACTCGCGGACAGTCCGGGAGTCGTCCAGGGACTGTTCAGCATCTTCGCTGTTTTAGCATTTGACCGGCGGACAGTCCGCCGTTGGGTCTCGCGGACAGTCCGGGAACGTCCAGTGGACTTGCAGCAGCACTGTGTTTTTGCTCGTTTGGCCGGCGGACAGTCCACGACCTGAGCCCGGACAGTCCGCCACTGGGCAGACAGTCCACGACCGTACTGCCGGACAGTCCGGGACTTGCCTGAGTGCTCCGGTTTAGTGCGTTTGCTCTCCCGACTTCTACGCTTGGTTTCCGGACTTCTCGTTTGGCCCTAGAGTTGACCAAGGAACCTCTCTAGGTATCTTTGCTACTCATTAGCATCGGTATTTGGGGACTTCTCGACGTAGCCGTCTATCTACGTTCGGGACTTGGTTTTTGGGGTTGTGTTCGAGCCGGAACTTTTGGAGTTTGGTTTGCTTCTTCTTGGTGGTGCTCCGCTGTGATCTTAGGGATCATCCACCCTCTTCCAAGGGTCGTGAGCATCACGGTTTAGGTCGCCGTTTCTCGGGGTGGATTTTGGGACACTTGGCCAAAGTTTAGAGAGAAATTTGATTGGCTCCCATTCACCCCCCTCTGGTCGCCTTGTTTGTGCTTTCTCGGTCCTTCAAAAGGGACTTACCATAGCCTCATTTCTGAATTAGGTAGCTCTAGGACGTTGATGAACTTTGAAATCGTTTAGACTTGTTAATTATAACTATGTAATGGACTTGTGGGTGATGATGGAACTTGTATGGATGTAATGGGCTTGTGGGTGATGATATGATGGAACTTGTATGGATGGATGGACTTGTATTAATTCTCTTGTGTTTGTGGATGGAACTTTTATGGATGATGGAAACTTATATGGATGATGAACTTTGCACTTCTCTTATGTTTGGATTATATATATGTTGTGCTGTGGTTTGAATTATATATATATATATATGCTGTGCTGTGGTTTGAATTATATAAATATTTATTTTTTTGCTAAAAAATGCACTGTAGGGGCGGCTCTAGATTGAACTGCACCTACAGAAATACACTGTAGGGGCGGCTCAATCTAGAGCCGCCCCTGTAAGGGCGGCTGGTGATTGAACCGCTCCTACAGTGGATCCACTGTAGGGGCGGTTCAATCACTAGCCGCTCTTACAGTGGATCTCACTGTAGGGGCGGTTGCCCCAACCGTCCCTACAATGGGTGCACTGTAAGTACACTTTGATAAGAGCGGTTGGGCCAGTCGCCCCTACAGTGCTTCTGGAGCCGCTCCTACAGTGCCCTGTTGGCATAGTGGCTAACTCATCTTCTTCAACTCTGACAGCTATAGAAGGGCCGGGGCCGGCCTAGGGAGGCAAGCAGGCCAAACGCTGGGGACGGCTGCCGGGCTAGGGAGGGGCGGGGGCGTCGCCGGGGAGGGGAAGAAGGCAGTCGTCGTGAGGCGGCGATGGCAAGGAGGAAGAAGGGTGTTAAAGGTAGAATGGGAAGAAAAAAAAATCAGGTGCTGGAAAAAGGTGAAACACTCCAATGGTGACTAGACACTTTTTTTGTTGCAGCAAACAAACCAGTTTCCATGTATGCCTTATAGACACATCGGTTCTCTAGTAACAACTAAGGCCCCGTTTGGCAGGGCTTCTTCGTCGGCTTCTGAAGCCGTTTGAAGCTATTTTCAGCCAAACGGGATACAACGGAATGACTTCACTGATGAAGTCCCTAAAAACGTGCTCTGACAGAGCTTTAAGATGGAAAGAAGCCCCCAAAAGTGCCTTCACCCGACTCCCTCAACAAGCCCGTGAATTATAGGTCATTTAATTCATAGAATTTACACATAATGTCAAAAAAAAAATACCGTAACTTTTTCCCCTAACCCGAGTCCGTGACCTGTGCTCGTCTTCGGTCGTAGACACCTGCGCCGCCACTGCCGCCATGGCGCCATGGATGCTCCTTCGGTGGGTGAGGATAAAGGCGAGCGTGTGGTAGATTCAGGTAGATCAGACCTCAATAGAGATCCTTTCCAGTTTCGGAACCAATCGCTGTTGTTGGTGGCTTCTCCGCTCTTCTTGCTGGGACCGGCCGTAGCTATTGCAGCGGTGTGGGCGGAGGTGGGCACCGTGGCGACGGGCAGTGGCCGGTGCAGGTCACCCCGGCGGCGCCCAGTGGCCTGGCGCGGTCGGTGCAGGCTACCCCGACGGCGGTCAGTGGCCTGGTGCGGCCGATGGAGGCACCCCAGAGCCGGCCACTGGCCTGGCGTGGCTGGTGGATGACGTCCCGGCCGCGTCAACTGGGCTGGCGCGGCAGGCCACCCCGGCGGCGGCCAGTGGCCTGGCGGGGCTAGTGCAGGCCACCCTAGCGGCGGCCAGTGGCCTGGCGGCCTCCTCGGAGCCAGCGATGTCTATTTTGTCTATTTATTTTTTATTTTAATTTTTTGAATTTTATTTATAATTTATAAAATAGTAAATTTAAAATTTTATATTCAAACTTGTACGAATACAAAAATATATCTAAACGTACACATGCAACACAGAGGTATCATGGATAATTAGCTATGCATGATACATAAGAGAAGCCGTTTTACCAAACAGGTTAGTAAAACGGCTTCGGCTTCACCGATAGAGCCGTTCGTGGAGCTGAAGCCAAAGAAAAAATAGCTTCACCACTGAAGTGAAACTCTGCCAAACAAGGTCTAACAAGTACTGTAGTATAATTCTCGAGTGACGGACAACCGTACTGCGATGGGAGACAGGGAAGAGCCAGGGAATGCTTCCGGACTGATCCTCATTCGACCAACTTTCCCTATGATGATAATGTCGGCAAACGTAATGGTGTGTGGTGCAAACTGAAACTTGGGTTTTCCCATGACAGCGAAAATGGCAAGCATAGTAGGGTGCAGCTTTCTGGATCGATAGCGATTGAGCTAACCTGCAAGATGCCAGATGGTAACGCTTCGATTCCATCAGAAAGGGAGCTACTTTACAACTACTATTCGACAGAGCTAACCAGATCAGTCAGGTAGAACCGTGCTGTCTAAGCATGTGCTGAAAACGTCAGATTTACCTTCTCACATAATTTCATCGTCAGGTCCTGGAGATTTAATTCGCCATCATTTTTCCTTACATCGACTCACCTTGAAATAGGATGCTGAAGTACTAATTAAAGCTTAGGCACCTGCAGTCAGAAAAAGGTACATATGTTAGAAATGCGTACAGTAACGTGAACAAATAGTTGTAGTGAAGAGAATGAATAAACAGTTGTAAATGAAGATGTAGCTAACATTGATACAGTGACTATCGTCTCATGCTTAGTTTCATCTCTCAACTACCAAAGTTAAGGGACGAAAATGGTATTGGGTATATTGATATTGTCTTTTGTATGTCTTACTCAAATTGGATAAAATATTTGCATCTTGCCAGGTTGCCATATTGGTCAATCATCACCTACTCTTTGGGTATAGAATATAGATAGATGTCGAGAAGGTGACATATACCCATGATATCAGTTTTCTCAAAATGTGGCCATATGATCCAGCACACCCTCTACCTTGCACCCCATCGTCCCCCATCTCCATCAGAAGCTCGCCTTCCGCCGCCGTCGAGCCCGTCCACCCCCCCCCCCCCCCCACCACCTTCAAGCCCCTACCCTCACATTTGTATCTCGCGAGGATGCTTTGGACTTGTAATGCACCACAAGGCTAGGATCCACCTCCCATGCACCCCATGGCATACTAGGAAGAGCAATTATGCCGCTACAAGAAGATGAAGAGATTAACATGAATAAATTGTTGTAATGATAACGTAACTAATATTGATACAATGCAATAGTCATTTCCGTCACTCAAATATCGTTTCATACTTAGCTTTATCTCTGTCTACCAACGTTAAGGGGCAAAAATGGCTATTCGACTTATTGATATTGTCTTTTATATGCATGCATGGCTTACATTTTGTTAGGGTACCATATATTGACCAATCATTAGCTACTCTTTGGGTAGAAATAGATGTCGAGAAGGTAACATATATAACTCAACCCATGGTATCAGTTTCCTCAAGATATGGTCATATGATCTAGTGTACCCCCACCATGCACCCCATCCCCCCCCCACATCCATTGAACGCTTGCCTTCTGGTGAAACTCCATGTTACCGAACTGAATCAAGAACTTGAGATCGCTAGTAATATGTGGAATTGGATAGATGGTCGAACAACAATCGCAATCGCATTCACCATTGCTGACAAGGTGCATGGTAGGTTCAGGTTCCCATATCTAGCTAAAATTCTTCTTTTAGCTCCCAAACAATACAACTAGTGGCCACTCGGCTAGGTTAGCAATCCGTGTAGTGTCTCCTAATTACTTGGCCCACTCTGACCCATGTACAAGATGAGTGCCCTTCTGAGCCAGCTTCCCTACTCTGCTTCTCTCTTTGACAATTGTCTTAGCGAGCGATGGTGGAGCATCAAATTGGGGCGCTAACGATGAGATGGGACCAGGACCAAGACCTGAGGTATCATCTTGTCATTTTGTTGATGGAAACAACGGTCCAAAATGGAAAAAGAAATCTAAAGCTTGTAAATGGATTCACCAATCCTAGCCAGGATCTTGTATGAACCAATGAATTTGAATGACAGTTTGTTGGAAGAATAAATAGCCAGAGATGTTTGGATGTGGTCGGACCTTCAGGTATACTAAGTCATCAACATTGAATGTGAAAACATCTAGGTCCCTAGTGGGTTTTGATGATTGATGAAAGCATAAGATTATTGTGACTAACATGTGTTTTGCAGAAATAGTATGAATTAGGTCACAATAATGGCAATTGTATGGGCAAATGGTTCTCATGCCCCCTAGTGATGGAAATCAATTCGGTTTTCAAATGATGGACGACGAAGATGAAGATAGACTAGTTCTAAGTGTCGATTGGTGTTGAGAGACACTTAGACTAGTTTAGGTCTTTGTTTTTCCTTTGGTCGTACTATAAAGGGGAGTATGAATGGGTAGCTTGACCTAGGTGAGTCTATTGAGGTAGGTGTGGTGCACACTTATTGTTTCATAGCTCTAGGTAGCTCAGAGATAGCTCATAGATCGTGAGGATCGAAAGTCCTTTAGGTAGCGCCGCGATCCGAAGTAGTTTCGTCCCTCAGAAGGGCATCAGACGCTGCCCTACTGGCATCGGACACGTGTCCGATGTCAACAGGAAGTGCATACTGCGTTTACCTGTGCATCAGATGCACTAGGGGGGGTGTCATCGGACGCACAAGTAACACTGTTCACATGGAGTGTGATTCAGTGTCACATCAGACGCTGACATCGGACACACTGGGGGGCGCCAATGTCCATGCAGAGAAGTTCCCGAGAGGGCGTTTTGCCATCGAACACGTTTGATGAGGTGGCATCGGACGCTGTCAGCGTCCGATGCTACTGTGACGTGTGTTGTTAGAGACAGTACACGTTACCATTGCGCGTGGCATAGGACGTGTTCGATGCAAGCATCAGAGCGTCCAATGTCCCTTTTCTTGTAGCAGTTCTACCCCTTTGTGGAGGGGTTGTGTGGGGGGCTATAAATACCCCATCACCTCCTCCATTTGGGGTCTCTTGCCCATTTGATTTGCAGCAAACATCCTTGAGTGAGCAAGGGAGTGCAAGAGCCCTAGTGAGGTTGTGAGATTTGTTAATCACGAGATTAGACACCTCATTAGTGAGTTGTGAGTAGCAATGTGCATCCATCCATCTCTTTGGCATTGCTTCGGTCAAGTGAGAGTTCTAGCTTGTTACGTACTCTTGGTGATTGGCATCACCTAGACGTCTTGGTGTTGATTGGGAGTTTGGTGGATGACCTAACTCAAGTTGTGACTGGTTGTGGGTGATTCACCGGGATGGAGTGGCGAAGAATCAGCTCGTAGTGAACACTTGATCCTTGCACAAATCAAGGGGGATCGATACCCTTGCACGGGTGCTCCAACGAGGACTAGGAGGTGTGTCGACACCTCGGGAAAACATCACAATGTTCCTCTCTCTTTTCTTACGCATTTACTTTGAGCATTTCAATTCTTGCAATTTACATTTGTAGAATTTCCATGCTAGAGTAGGATCAGAATTTAGGTGATAGTCATTTGTGCAAGAGAGAGTTTTTCTAGACACACTATTAGGCACAAGGGGTGAAGTTGGGCTAGAGTAGGTTTAATTCTTGCAAGAAATTTTAGATTATCCCAATTCGTCCCCCTTCTTGGGCATCTTGATCCTTTCAATTGGTATCGGAGCCTTGTGCTCTCGATTTAGGCTTCACCGTCTAGAGTTAAGATGCCCAAAGGTGATGGACCTCCTCCCAAGTTCAAGGGAGACAACTTTCCATATTGGAAAATCTATATGGAGTCGTACCTAGAGGCGGTTGATGTTAATGCTCACTGCGCCACAATAGGGGGCTTCCCCAAATCGAGAGGCACCACTCATCTTACTCCTAATGAGGAGAAAAATGAAAAGTGGAATGCAAAAGACAAAAACATCATCTTTAGAGGCATTTGCAAAGATGTGCTCATCCATGTTCGGAACCACAAGAACGTCCATGAGTTATGGACGAGCATTTGTGCGCTCCATGAGGGAACAAAGAGTCCCTCCAGGTACTATACAAACCTCACACATCCATTATGAATATAGTTACTTGTACAACCAATTACAACCTGTCCTTGTTTTGTCCTTTATAGGCAAGTTCTACCTTGATGGTGCTAGATATGCAGTGAGGCCTAGTTTCTTGCCACCATTTCGAGGTGTAAGATACCATTTGAGATAATATGGTGCCAACATGCCTGAAAACCAAAGAGAACTCTTCAATTTGAGGCATTCCTCTTTAAGAGTAATTGTGGAGAGAGCCTTTGGTGCTTTGAATAATAGGTTTAGAATCCTAGACAACAAACCATTTCATCCTTACAAAACACAAGTGAAACTGGTTCTGGCTTGCTACATTTTGCACACCTGGATCATCAGGCCTGGGGATGAAGACTACATTCCTGATGAAGCCACTTGGACTCCCAACATCACTGACAATGCTACACAACTTGATCATGTCCCAGATAATGGGGCATGGGCCCAACAGAGAGAAGATTGGGCAGCCCAAATGTGGCAGTTTAGGGGATCCTCTAGAGTTTAGATCCTTGATTTGTTGAACCATTTGTGTTGTTTGTTGTAATGAGTACATGTGATGTGGTACAACTTATTTATGAGACCTAAGCACTGAGCAATGATGTGAGAACACTATGATTCATGTTAATATTTGTGGCTTTGTTGCATTTGGTTGTATTTGATTTGAGTTTTGTTGTCATGTATTCCTCATGCCACAATTGCTTTAAATTCTGGTTAGGCAATGGAAGGGTTAGGTGAGCAGATTCACAACATTGATGAGGGACATCACATAGCAGTTGAGGATGACAATGCCCTTGCTGGTCAAGCCAATGGCCCCATGCAGTGGACTAATGTCCAGTCTAGCTTCATGCTTAGAAGGTTCCATGACCTTGTTAAGCAGGGGGTAAAAATTGACAAATCCTTCAAGGAGGTCCATGTTAGGCAGGTTGCTTCCGTGCTATTTGATTTTTCTGGGATTGTTGTCTCAGTGAACCAGATCTACAATCACTTGCGCAAATAGAGGACAAGATGGGTTAAGTACACTAGGCTAAAGGATCTTAGTGGGGCTCTTTGGGATGAGGAGCTGCACATGATAGTGCTAGATGATGAGCACCTGCTTGGCCACACTAAGGTTAGAATGTTACTGGTTTAGGACTCACTTAGAACTTCTTAGTTTGTTTCTAATAGTTTACTTGGTTGGCTTAACTATGACCACCCTGGTGATGCCAAGTTCCTAAACACTTCCTTGAGTACTATGTGGAGCTGGAAGCTATCTATGGTGGAGTGCAGGCAACTGGCAGATATGTCATGGGATCGAATGAGCCTCTTGGCACACCTACTAACCTAGGTGATGACAATACTCATGAGGACAACAGTGAGTCTGTTAGGACTGATGTCAACTCAGGAAAGGCAAAGGATGTCCCTGCTGATAGCAGTGCAGGTAAGAATGGCAACGGGGCGGGTTCGGATCGGCTGGAGAGTCTGGGCACCCAAAACCGAAACCCGAACTTAAAACCTGAACCCCGATTTGGGCGAAAATGTGGGGTTACGAGGAAGCTACGCTAGCTGGAAAACAATTTTTTTTCGACCTCATAAACCAGGAACTACTACTAGTTATAGATCACGTGATTACCACTAGACGCGCAGGTGCAACGGAAGACGTCTTGGCGTAGACGTGCGCGTTGCAGTGGAGCCGTGCAGTTGCTCAGGTCCGTCCTTCACGTCTCCACGTGCGGTTCGTCCTTGTGCTACAGATGCAGCACCTCCGAGGTATCCCACACGTACAGGGAGGAAGCATCACGCCTCCAGACTGCTAGGTCTGCGAGGAGCAATAGGCGCGGGCGTGGGGTGGGCGATGACTGTCTAATGACGTGGTTAAAACCCTGGCCGCCCCACCCCTCTATTTATAGGCGTCCCTAATGAGCCCGCCTACTGGAGGCCCATTAACAAACCCTAATCCCGGTCTGATTCGAGTCCAACTCGAATCAGGCTTCCAGCCCCTTAAGCGTGCGACCCTACGGGTTCACGCACACATAAACACGACCCGAGTACTCCTACTCGTCCGATAGTTGATAGCGGCCTCTAGCAAGACGTGTCAACTCCTATGTATATGCAAAGATCATATCTGATGAACCACCACGATCACATATACGTAATTCCCTTGCCTCACAATATTTGGTCCAACTCATAGGTTAACACTTAACCTAAGCACGGCCATGCATTTTATGATCCAATCATTTGAGTAGTCCAGTGATATCTCTCTCGCATGGAGAGGGGCAAATCCCATCTTGATCATCTATGTCTCACAACATACTTCCTGACAAACCCGAAGACTATCTTTATAACTACTGTGTTACGAAGTAGTGTTTGATAGTCCCTAAGTAAGTCGATTCATATCTTGAGTACATACCACAATCTCAGGTCTAAGGACATAACGTACATGATGTGTAAAGAGATAATAAGAAGAGCATCTCATGTTGGGTCAGTCTAGCCCCATGTCGTACATGTGCCCATATTATTAGTTTGACATCTCCATGTCTATGACTTGTGAAACATAGTCATCAACTAATACATGTGTTGATCTAATATTCATGTGTGTCCTCACATGAACTCCGATCAGGGACAACTATCGAATAACCATACAAGTAAAAGAGTTTCACAGACAATTCGCATAATCGTCAATCAATACAAGTTGTCTTTAATGGATATTCAATGAACATATAATGAATCATGGATACAATAGAAATATCATCATCTCTATGATTACCTCTAGGGCATATTCCCAACAGTCTCCCACTTGCACTAGAGTTAATCTTTTAGATATCTAATACCCATAGACCTCACATGCGCCTCATGCTTAGGCTGTGGAAGAGCCTTTATCAAAGGATCTGCTATATTCAAATCCGTATGTATTTTGCACATCTTAATTTCATCTCTTTTATTGAAGTCTCGAATGAGGTGAAATTTCCGCAGTACATGTTTGTTCTTCTGGTGATTCCTTGGTTCCTTAGCCTACGTGATCGCCCCATTGCTATCACAATGTAGAGACAATGGGCTTGACACATTTGGAAACACACCAAGATCAATGAGGAACCTCCTCATCCAAACACCTTCCTTTGCAGCTCCACTAGCTGCAATGTACTCGGCTTCTGCTGTAGAATCGGACACGGTCTCTTGCTTGGAACTTTTCCAACTGACTGCACCACCATTTATTGTGAACACAAAACCTGATTGAGATTGTGAATCATCTGTGTCAGTTTGGAAGCTAGCATCGGTGTAACCATTTACAACGAGCTCCTCCTCACCTCCATAGATCAGGAACACACCTTTAGTCCTTCTCAAGTACTTAAGGATGTTTTTAACAAGTGTCCAGTGACTCTCACCTGGATTAGCTTGATATCTACTCGCAACACTTAGAGCATATGAGACATCCGGGAGTGTACATATCATGGCATACATGATGGAACCAATAGTTGAAGCATATGGAGCCTTACTCATGCGCTCTCATTCATCAGATGTCGAAGGACACTGTTTCTCGCTAAAGCGCATGCCATGTGACATAGGCAAGAACCCTTTCTTGGACTGTTCCATGTTGAACCGCTTCAACACCTTGTCAATGTACGTTTCTTGGCTTAATCCTATTAGCCTCTTTGACCTATCTCTATAAATCTTATGCCCAGAATATATGTTGCTTCTCCTAAATCCTTCATAGAAAAAACTGTTATTCAGTGAAGTCTTTACGGTTTGCAACATCGAAATGTCATTCCCAATCAACAGTATGTCATCTACATACAAGATTAGAAACACAACAGCGCTCCCACTTTCCTTCTTGTAAACACAAGGTTCTTCTTCACTTTGACGGAAGCCAAACCCTTTGACCACCTCATCAAATCGAATATTCCAACTCCGAGATGCTTGCTTTAACCCATAAATAGATTTCTTAAGCTTGCATATTTTTTCAGCATTGCTAGGATCAACAAAACCTTCGGGCTGTATCATATACACGTCCTCTTCCAAATTTCCATTTAGAAAGGCTGTTTTAACATCCATCTGCCATATCTCATAGTCATAATATGCAGCAATTGCTAGAATGATCCGGATAGATTTAAGCATCGCTACCGGCGAGAAAGTCTCGTCGTAGTCAACTCCTTGAACTTGCCGAAAACCTTTTGCGACTAGTCGAGCTTTATAAACTTGGACGTTTCCATCCATGTCCTTTTTTCTTTTTATAGATCCATTTGCACTCTATGGGTCTTACCCCATCAGGCGGGTCAACCAAGTTCCAAACTTGATTGGCTCCCATGGAATCTATCTCAGATCTCATGGCACTATGCCATTTTTCGGAATCTGGGTCCATCAATGCCTCGACATAAGTCGCAGGTTCGTCATCGTCTAACAATAACACATCCCCACTCAACTCACAGATTCTTGCCGACCTTCGTGGTTGGGGCGGGGTGTCTGTTGCCATAGGTAGCTCAACTTGTTCTGCTACATTAGCATCACTCGTGGAGTCAATCCCTGTTGGCTCATCCTGAACTTCTTCAAGATACACCTTCTGCCCTCTCTTGTCTCTTTTGAGAAACTCTTTCTCTAAGAAAACACTGTTTCGAGCAACAAACACTTTGCCCTCTGAGCGGTTGTAGAAGTAATACCCTAAAGTTTCCTTTGGGTATCCCACGAAAAAGCACTTGTCCGACTTGGGTGTTAGTTTATGTGATATAAGTCGTTTGACATAAACTTCACAACCCCAAATCTTTAGAAAAGATAAACTGGGACTCTTACCAGTCCACATCTCATATGGTGTCTTAATTACGGACTTAGACGATACCCTATTTAATGTGAAAGCGGCTGTTTCTAGAGCGTATCCCCAAAACAATAAAGGAAGGTCCGACTGGCTCATCATAGTCCGAACCATGTCTAACAGAGTTCGGTTATGTCACTCGGACACACCGTTTCTCTGAGGCGTTCCGGGTGGCGTAAGTTGTCGAACAATTCCGCAACTCTTAAGATGATTGCTAAACTCATGGCTCAAATATTCGCCTCGACGATCAGATCGCAAGGCCTTAATTTTCTTGCCACATTGATTCTCTACCTCATTCTAAAATTCTTTGAACTTTTCAAATGTCTCAGACTTATGCTTCATCAGATAGACATAGCCATATCTGCTAAAATCATCAGTGAAGGTTATGAAGTATTAGAATCCGCCTCTAGCTGTCGTACTCATTGGTCCACATACATCAGTATGTACAAGTTCCAACAAGTCAGACGCCCTCTCAGGAAGACCTGTGAAAGGTGACTTGGTCATTTTGCCCAGCAAACAAGCCTCACATGTCTCGTATGATTCAAAATCAAACGAAGTTAGAAACCCATCAGCATGGAGCCTCTTCATGCGATTCTCACTTATATGTCCCAAACGACAATGCCACATATAGGTAGGACTTAACTCATTAAGCCGAGGCCTTTTAGCAGTAATATTACAGATGAACATAGGTGCATCATCAAGATTTAAAATAAACAACCCATTCACAATGGATGCAAAAGCCACAAACATATCATTCTTAGAGATTACACAACCATTGTCTTTACTTGCAAATGAATAGCCATCCTTCATCAAACATGAAGGTGAATGTTTCGACTTAAACTTGGAACAAAATAACAATTATTCAACTCCAAAATAAATTCTGATGGGAGGTGTAGTTGCATCGTCCTGACATTCAACGCAACAACTCTTGCATTATTGCCCACGCGGAAATCGACCTCCCCTTTTCCAACGCTTCTACCTCTTATCATTCCCTGCATCGTATTGCAAATATGAGCAACCGAGCCGATATCAAATACCCAAGAATTAATATAAGAGTTAGCGAGGAAAATATCTGTAATATAAACAACAAGTGTATGAGCAGCGGGAGTACCTTTACCACCACCATCCTTCTTCAAGGATGCTAAGTACACCTTGTAGTTTCTTTTCCAGTGACCTTTCCCCTTACAGTGGAAGCACTCAGAATCAACAGTTGGTCCAGCAGCGTCAGGCGCAGGAGGGTTTGGCTTAGAGATAAAATCTTTGGCCTTGCCCTTGCCCTTGCCCTTCCTATTCTTCCAAAAGTTGCCCTTCCTTTTAAAGTTAGGCTTGTTTTGGATCGCCATCACATGGCTGCTGCCAGCACCTTTCTTGATGTCTGCCTCTGCTGTCTTAAGCATGCCACATAGCTCATTCAAGCCCCTCTCCACACCATGCATATGGTAGTTCGAGATGAAGTTCCCATAGCTAGGTGGGAGAGAAGAGAGAATGAAGTCAGTAGCCAGGACCAATTGGGAAGCCTAGCTTCTCCAACCTCTGAGTGTAACCAACCATCTTGATCATATGTGGTCCAACTGCTGCGCCCTCTGCTAGTTTAGTCTCAACAAGAGACTTAGAAACATTGAACCTTTCAGTTCTAGCTTGAGTGTGGAACATCTCATCTAGCGCTACGATCATATCGTAGGCTGTATGGTTATTATCAAACTGCATCTGCAGATCTAGTTCCATGCTAGCAAGCATCAGGCATCCCACTTCATGATCAGCATCACATGCTTTCTTGTAAGCGGTTTTCTCAGCAGCAGGCGCATTATCAGCAGGTTCTGCTGGTAGTGGGGTGTCTAGAATGTCTTCCTTTTTCTCAGCCCTGAGAACAATTCTCAGGTTGCGGATCCAATCCGCATAGTTTGTTCCAGTCAACTTATCTTTCTCAAGTATCGAACGTAAAATAAATGCATGGTTGAGGTGCGGGTGCCATTTATCTACAACAAAAGTAAATGCAAAATACTAAGACAATGTATCCAAGATAGAGTAAATGATATTAAAACTTTAATAAAATTTACTCCCACTAAGATCAATATCTCTCTATTGAATTTTAGTGATTCAAGACCCAAACTAACAAGTCTACTAGTGAGCTTTAGCATCACCGCTAGTGGACATGGTAGATCGATAAGCAACTCTTTGCTAATCATATCACATATGACTCTTGTTGTTGGCCAGCATCTCTATGCGTGCTCAATTCCTTATGCATCAAGGTCCCTAACCATTAGGATGACCTTGTTCAAGCAACCAACCCTTCTGCAGTAAGTATCCGATACGAACCTGCCTAGTCAAGGAAAATTAGTGACACCCTAATTTCATAGGCGCGCCATTGATTGTACAAGACATATGACAGTGCAAGGTTTGGGGAAGCATATGACTTGAACATTACTGAGGGATCATTCTACACTTTCACTACCGCATGTAGACAATAAACATGAATCATACGTGAAAGTAGAACATAATAAGAGAATAGCGTCAACACAAATATGACTTGGTATAGCCCAGTGTTC
Source organism: Coix lacryma-jobi var. lacryma-jobi (assembly GCA_009763385.1). NCBI lineage: Eukaryota > Viridiplantae > Streptophyta > Magnoliopsida > Poales > Poaceae > Coix > Coix lacryma-jobi. The sequence continues at coordinate 34,909,497 of CM019826.1, forward strand.
CTTTGGAGATCTCCATCTTCGCCAATCTGTTCACCATGATGATCTCCATCTACATGGTACATGTAGACCATCCTCCAGCGATGAATCCACCGAGACTAGCTACAACTAGCGTAATTAATAAAGTAATTACATAGTCGCGTGTAGGATCATCACAATTTTGGCATGCAGACCATTACATCAAAAGGACAATATATATGTGGCTCCAGCCATATTGTCATAATCATGACATGCAAGTCATGAAACAATTACATACATGCATCACATACACATAAGGGCTATACCAGTCATCAATCCCTACAAAACAGAGTTAAACGTTCCTGACGTCTAATCTTGAATAGCAAAAAACATAATTTTCCCAGCCTTTTTTCACAAATCTAAATTCGACAAAACCAGCTAAAGTAGGTGAAAATCAGATGTAAAATTTTCTGTAGATTGATTTTCGTTTAAAGATCGTCTCAATCTGAGGTCGTATGCAAAAGTTATGGCCGTTTTACTGAACGTCGTTCCTTTTGCAGATCTCCTCATGCCGACGCACATCTCATGCACCTGGCTCTTGACCTAGATTTGATTCGATCAATCTGATTGATCTCCATCTTGCCATGATTGGATTTACACGTATCACTTAACTCCGATGGCGGAATTCCGACCTGTAGGAGTAGATCGTTACATGACCAACATGGCAAGATCACGAATCAAGATCAGAAACTGATCTACAACCGTGCATATCTCTATATGCACACAACTGAATCTATAACGAGACAGTAACGACTCTGATACCATTGTGGGGTTACGAGGAAGCTACGCTAGCTGGAAAACAAAAAGATTTTCGACCTCATAAACCAAGAACTACTGCTAGTTATAGATCACGAGATTACCACTAGACGCGCAGGTGCAGCGAAAGACGTCTTGGCGTAGACGTGCGCGTCGCAGCGGTGCCGTGCAGTTGCTCACGTCCGTCCTTCACGTCTCCACGTGCGGTTCGTCCTTGTGCTCTAGATGCAGCACCTCCGAGGTATCCCACATGTACAGGGAGGAAGCGTCACGCCTCCAGACTGCTAGGTCTGCGAGGAGCAATAGGCGCGGGCGTGGGGTGGGCGACGGCTGTCTAATGACATCGTTAAAACCCTGGCTGCCCCACCCCTCTATTTATAGGCGTCCCTAATGAGCCCGCCTACTGGAGGCCCATTAGCAAACCCTAATCCCAGTCTGATTCGAGTCCAACTCCAATCAGGCTTCCAACCCCTTAAGCGTGCGACCCTACGGGTTCACGCACACATAGACATGGCCCGAGTACTCCTACTCGCCCGATAGTTGATAGTGGCCTCTAGCAAGACGTGTCAACTCCTATGTATACGCAAAGATCATATCTGACGAACCACTACGATCACATATACGTAATTCCCTTGCCTCACAATATTTGGTCCAACTCATATGTTAACACTTAACCTAAGCACGACCATGCATTTTATGATCCAATCATTTGAGTAGTCCAGTGATATCTCTCTTGCATGGAGAGGGGCAAATCCCATCTTGATCGTTTATGTCTCACAACATACTTCCTGACAAATCCGAAGACTATCTAATAACTACTCTGTTACGAAGTAGTGTTTGATAGTCCCTAAGTAAGTTGATTCATATCTTGAGTACATACCACAATCTCAGGTCTAAGGACATAACGTACATGATGTGTAAAGAGATAATAAGAAGAACATCTCATGTTGGGTCAGTCCAGCCCCATGTCGTACATGTGCCCACATTATTAGTTTGATATCTCCATGTCTATGACTTGTGAAATATAGTCATCAACTAATACATGTGCTGATCTAATATTCATGTGTGTCCTCACATGAACTCCGATCAGGGACAACTATCGAAGAACCATACGAGTAAAAGAATTTCACAGACAATTCACATAATCGTCAATCAATACAAGTTGTCTTTAATGGATATTCAATGAACATATAATGAATCATGGATACAATAGAAATATCATCATCTCTATGATTACCTCTAGGGCATATTCCCAACAGAAAATCTATCCCCAAAACCGAAACCCGCGGATATCTGAAACCCAACGGATAATCCAAAACCCGAATGATTTTTCACAAATTGACAAAGATAACATAATAGTATACTGACATACTGAAGGATCGAGAGTGCTACCAGAAAGCGACCAGAGGGGGGGGGGGGTGAATGGGAGCTTCAAAATTTCCTTTCGGAAACTAGTAGCCACTGTCCCGTAAAACAACCCCAAGAGCAAACCCTAGAGTTCGTAAGTGTCCACGACCCTAGAGATAGGGTGGATGCTTCCAAGAAGCACAGCGAGACACTTCACGACTCTAGAAACCCAACGCAAAAGCCGGAAATCAAATCCGACAACGGACGAACGAACCGCGGATGAAACTGCGCGAAACAGCACTGACCGGACTCTGCCTGCGTCCGGTCAAGCAACACCGGACGCGTCCGGTCGTGGGAAAACTGATTTGAGACCTTACTGTTTCTGACCAGACTCTCAGAGAAGGTGCGTCTGGTCAGTCGTCCAGAGTCCGGTCGAAACAAACAAAAACCGAAAACAATAACGCAGTCGAGTCCGGTCACTGAGCCAAGCGAGCGTCCGGTCAGTCACAGGAAAAATGCGCTGTGCATTCAACGACCGGACGCACGGGGTCAGCGTCCGATCAACCCGTGCCCAGCGTCCGGTCACCCCGACTCAGCACTGTTCGTCCACCGATTCGACTCAATCTCACCCAAAACAAATCCTCTAGGGATCAAACTTGGTGAGAAGAGTCACAAGGAGGATAGTGAGCTACTCCTAGGAGATCATGACTCGAACCTATCTCCAAATCGATGAATCGAAGAATTTCGAGGGAAAGGAGAAACACTTGACCCGAAATGAAAATCAACCGATCTACTAGCTCGTGAAGTTAGAGATGAATTCCTATGGTGAAAAGAAGTGCCTCACGATCTAGAACATCTCTGTTCAAACGGAATCGCAAACGATGCAACTAACAGAGAGATCGAACGACGGGAAAATCGTGGAGAAAAGCAATCCGCGAAGAACACAATCAAAACGCGAATCACAACGACAAAATTGCAACCGTGTGGCTACCACACGCTACAATAGTGAGATTACGGTCTCACTTCCTCCAAATCTCACGGGCACAGAGGTATTGTTTTCTTCTCTGTGGATCTCAGTTCGCTACAGCAGGGATGTGGGAGAGCAGGAAACCCTAGAAGCAAAAGAGCAAATGACTGAGATAGAATGGGAGGAGGGTGTCTCCCTCTACTTATCCTAATTCTATTTCCTACTCTACCCCTCTCTAATTACAGAGCGAACCAGCTAAACCCTAGGGTTATTCTGGACCAACTCATGGTAGGTGGTGATCCGACGGCCACGCCCGCACAACTGGTAGCGTTGCCTCGACGCAACCTCACCGATTGCCGCCACGTGCCGCCACCGCTCTGCTTGTCCTTTTCCCAGACGTCGCACCCCCGGTTTTGTGGCCCAAACCGGGAAACCAGCCTTCACGACCAACCCCCGGTTTTGAGGCCAAAACCAGGAAACCAGCCGACCGTAGCCTGAGTTTTGTGGCCCAAACTCAGCAAACCCGCAGCACCCAGGTTTTGAGGCCCAAACCTGGAAACCGTCCTCAGCCCGAGTTTTGTGGCCCAAACTCAGAAACCATCAGCGCCCAGGTTTTGAGGCCCAAACCTGGAAACCGTCCACTCGGTGGTTTTTCTGTGGCTTAACCACCAAACCGAAGCCGTAGAGGGGATGCACCACCCGTGCACCCCGTCTACCGACACATGTCCCCAGGTCCTCGACCCGAGCAACACCGTGCCCGCAAGTCTTCGCTTGTCGCTGTCCCAGGCTGCCAGCCACCACAGCTGATCCTCGGGCCGCCGGTCCCTCAGTCCAAGCCTCACGTCCGCCCTTCGCCACTCTCGGTCCATCGGCACGACACGTCTCTACTTGACCTTCACCTTGCCTCTGATCACTGTATCCGTGCTCGACACCTGCACAACACAAGCCAAAGAACATGCGCATTATCCCAGTTGACAATCACTCATCACTCAGAGACTCGGCATACACCCATGTATCCGCAATCTCCCCCTTGATGAGTGCATTGTCAACTACCAACACAAATCATAATGGAATAGAAGAAGGAAGGAAGAAAGAGAGAGAACTCGACCAAATGACCCAAAAGCATAGCAAAGCCAAAGAAGGTCAAGTGGAAAGAGCAAGACAACTTGGTTCCCAAAGACATGGGCAACGGCTCGACGCAACCAAGCAAAGCAAAGCTAGCCCTCAAGAAGAGGTAGAACAAGCTCAACACCGCTAGCGAGAAATCTCGATATCAATTGGAAAATCAACTGAAAATCAAGCAAAACAGAACTAGCCCTCAAGAAGAGGCAGAACGGGCTCAACACCACTAGCGAAGCAGCTCAAAACCAACTGTTACCAATCTCAAAACCAAAAGAGTTCGATACCAATTGAAGAGTTGAAAATGAGCTGAAAATGTTTGCTAGTCCCTCAAGAAAGAGGCAAAGGCTCAACACAACTAGCAAACTCCCCCTTAACTAGCCCTCAAGAAGAGGCAGAACGGGCTCAACACCGCTAGCGAAGCAGCTCAAAACCAACTGTTACCAATCTCAAAACCAAAAGAGTTCGATACCAATTGAAGAGTTGAAAATGAGCTGAAAATGTTTGCTAGTCCCTCAAGAAAGAGGCAAAGGCTCAACACAACTAGCAAACTCCCCCTCAACTAGTGCACACAACCCAGGGAACTCATGATTTGTCAATATTTTCTCCCCCTTAGTTGAAAATGCACCATCAAGCAAATGTGCACACACACTCAAATGTCTCCCCCTTGACAGAATATCTCCCTCCAGAAATGCATATGAGTAAAAATGCAAGTTAGTAGCTTTAGAAATATAATCAAAAGAGTGCAAGGATGCTCTACACAGTTCTGATCCGATGACTCAACAACATCCTTAAGAAGCTAGCAAAGGCTCAAATTGATCACCAGATACGAAATATGAATATGAGAGCAAATAAGCAGTTTTCAGCCAAAAAGGGTTCACCATCAAAAAAATAGCACAAAACATGTATAGACAGGATATCCGATAAGTGCTAAACATGTATACAAGGTGAACTACCCCTAGCACAGTTCAATCATCATGCTATAGAATGAAATATAGACTTGTGTTTGCAAAATTTTATCGGAGTTTGTAGCGGTTAAATTACACAAGTTACAATTTCAGCATGTGATTGTGAGAGGTTGAAAGCTTGTCATTGCCTAACTTTTCAACTGTGCGAAGCCTATGCAGAAGCAATCAGAAGCTTAAAGCAACAGTTTCGGTCATACACTACACAACTCAAGTTTAACTCAAAGTGCAATGAGAAATAGTCTCGAAACTGTGATGTGGTGACAGGCAATCCCATCTCGATCTTTTCCAATTCACTTAACTTGGTTCAGATTTTTAGAACAGAAAATGAACAAACCAAGCAAGTGAGTGACTCAGAACTAGAGACATAGCAACCTAGCATATATGAAAAGCACGAGTGAATTCAACACATCCTACACATGCTAGTTGCATATCTCAATGGTGAACATTTTCAGATTTTAGGTTTATTACACAAGTTCACCATTCACAAAATGGCTCAGCTCACAACATGTATTAGTGATCAGAAAGAGCATAAGCTACAACATCATCACAAAGCATCGGAGCAAATACTATACAGAGCATAGTTACATTCTTCAGATTATATACATGAAGCTCTGAATGAAAAGTGCAAAATGAAATGCTAAGATGCATGAAGAAACCAAAAGAAAAACACAAAGTCAGTTTATGATACAAGAACCAAAATGTTTCCCCCATCTAAAAGGGGAAACACACACCAAGCTCACCTCTCAACCTAGCAAAATTTGATTGGTCCAAAGGCTTTGTGAAAATATCAGCCAACTGATGATGAGTATCGATATGGCGAAGGTCGATATCACCCTTCTCATAGTGGTCTCGCAGAAAATGAAAGCGCACATCAATGTGTTTGGTCTTGGAGTGCAGCACGGGGTTCTTAGCAACGCTAATCGCACTCGTACTGTCACAAAGCAAAGGAACACGAGAGAAGCTCAGACCAAAATCACGCAAAGTGGCCATCATCCAGAGTAACTGGGAACAACAGCTAGCCGCAGCAACATACTCAGCCTCCATGGTAGACTGGGCGACACTAGACTGCTTGCGAGAAGACCACGATACAAGAGAAGATCCAATAAACTGGCAAGTCCCAGAAGTGGACTTGCGATCAATGCGACAACCAGCAAAATCGGCATCAGAATAACCGCAAAGAGAGAGGGTGGAGGAAGCATAATACCAAATCCCTAACTCAGGGGGTGAAGCATAAGTACCTCATAATGCGCTTGACCGCCTGACGGTGAGAAGTGCGTGACGACGACTGAAATCGCGCGCACAAACACACCGCGAACTGGATGTCCGGGCTTGTCGCCGTCAGGTACAGCAGCGGCCCGATCATACTCCGGTACTCCTTCTGGTCCACCGTTTATCCATCCACATCCGCATCTAGGGCCGCCATGGTCAGCATGGGTGTTGGAAGAGGCTTGGCCTCACCCATGTCGAACTTCTTCAGAATGTCCTTGGTGTACTTGCCCTGATGCACGAACGTCCCCTCTCGGGATTGCTTGATTTGCAACCCGAGGAAAAACGTCAACTCGCCCATCATGCTCATCTCAAACTCCCTGCTCATAGTATCTGCAAACTTGGCAACCAAAGCGTGAGAAGAACCACCGAAAATGATATCATCCACGTAAATCTGGACCAAGAGAGTCTCGGTGCCTTGCTTGAGGAGAAAAAGCGTTTTATCCACACATCCCATTTTAAAACCCTTACCAAGCAAAAAAGTTTTCAACCTATCATACCAGGCTCTAGGGGCTTGTTTCAAACCATACAACGCTTTGTGAAGTTTAAAGACATGGTTTGGAAACTTGGGATTTTCGAAACGGGGGGGTTGTCTCACATACACCTCCTCTTCTATGTAGCCATTTAAAAAGGCACTCTTGACATCCATTTGAAAAAGTTTAAACCTTTTGGATGCAGCAAAAGCCAAGAGTATCCTAATTGCCTCCAAACGAGCTACAGGAGCAAAAGTCTCCTCATAGTCTATCCCCTCCTTCTGACTATACCCCTGGGCTACTAGTCTGGCCTTGTTTCTCACAACATGGCCATCCTCTCCTTGTTTGTTTTTAAAAACCCATTTTGTCCCAATTGGGTGACACCCAGGAGGAGGAGGAACAAGAACCCAAACCCAATTTCTTTCAAAATTTTCTAACTCCTCATGCATGGCATTAACCCAATCTGGATCAGATAAAGCGTGTCCAACATCTCAGGGTTCAAAATCAGCAACAAATGCAGAATGAGCAAAGTGAGAGATTTGTTGTGACCTTGACCGAGTGACACGTTCGCCGATGCTGCCGATCATCTGTTGAGGTGGGTGTTGGCGCTGAATATGTCGTGGCGCCTCCCGAGCAAAAGTGATCTCCCCCTCAACAGCAGCTGGCGCCTCCTCGGGTACAAAGGGTACCGCTCGAGGTGGCGGATCCCACGGCCCCCAAGATGAAGAAGTGTCGGGGCTGTGAGTCGTAGTAGAAGCCGCTCCTTGCGGCATAGCAGGTGGAGGGGGTGCTGGATTATCCATACCTTCAGCACCCTCATCCTCGTCATCAAAAAGAGGCTTACCAACCTCATGATCACCTGCACGCTCAAAACGAGAAGAAGGACAAACCATGGTCTCATCGAAGGTGACATCTGATGTCTCCATGACTCGGTCAGTATCAAGGTTAAGTACACGATAAGCGCGAGTGTGAGTGCCATAACCCAAAAATACACTGTCAGAAGAACGAGACTCAAATTTGTCCAGGTTGCCTTTCTTCAATATAAAACAGAAGTAACTCACTTTGGGCTGTCTTCCAAAACGCAACTCATAAGAAGTCTTTTTCAGGAAAGCTCGGAGAAAAATGCGATTGGAAATATAGCATGCAGTGTTCATAGCTTCGGCCCAATATCGCCTAGGAGTCCTATGCTCATCGAGCATCGTCCTGACCATCTCTACAAGTGCGGATACATGGGTGTATGCCGAGTCTCTGTGTGATGAGTGATTGTCAACGGAGATGATGCGCATGTTCTTTGGCTTGTGTTGTGCAGGTGTCGAGCACGGAGACAGTGATCGATGGCGGGTGAAGGTCAAGTTGCGACGTGCCGTGCCGACGGACCGGGCGCGATGAAGGATGGGCGTGCCGTGCGGCGGACGTGCCATGCCGATGTATCGGACGGTGAAGGGCGGACGTGGACTTGGACTGATGGACTGGAGGCCGGAGGATCAGCTGTGGTGGCTGGCAGCCTGCGACAGCGACAGGCGGAGAAGTGCGATCATGTCGGTGGAAGGGGTGCACAGGCGGTGCATCCCCTCTACGACGCCGGTTTGTTGGTAGAGCCCGGGAAAAACCAACGGTGGACGGTTTCCAGGTTTGGGCCTCAAAACCTGGGTGCTGGGTTTCCAGGTTGAGCCACAAAACCTGGGCGCGACGGTTTCCAGGTTGAGCCTCAAAACCTGGGCGTGGGCCGGTTTCCGAGTTTGGGCCTCAAAACTCGGGCGCGGACGGTTTCCGAGTTTGGCCACAAAACTCGGGCTGGAGGCTGGTTTCCCGGTTTGGGCCTCAAAACCGGGGGCTGATGGAAAAGGCTGGTTTCCCGGTTTGGGCCACAAAACCGGGGGTGCAGAGTGGTGGCGGCACGTGGCGGCGATCTGAAGGTTGCGTGGAGGCGACGCGGAAGACCGTGCGGGCGTGGCCGTCGGATCTACCTACCACCAGCGGGTGGACTAGAATAGCCTTAGGGTTAGGCTGGTCCGCTCTGTAAATACAGTAGTGAGGGGTAGAGTAGGAAATAGACTTAGGCTAGGTTAGTATAAGTAGTCCAGGGGAGACACCCTCCTCCCTATCTCAATCTCAGTTAGCGCAGTCATTTGCTTCCTAGCACCTAGGGTTTCCACTCTCCCATCCCCTGCTTTAGCTAGTTGAGATCCGCAGAGAGACTCCACTCTGTGTACTGTTGATTCGAGGAAGTGAGGCCGTATCCTCACCTTGGATCCCATCTCTTGGTGTCAATTCGCGTTTTGATTTCATGTTCATCATGTTCTTCGCGGATTGCTTTGTGCCTTGAGTTTTCCCGTCGCTTGATCTTTGTGCTCGGTTCGTCTTTTGCGATTCCGTTTGAACTGAGTTGTTCTAGATCGTGAGGCACTTCTTTCCACCGAAAGAAATCATCTCTAACCTCACGGTCTAGGAGATCGATCGATTTTTCGTTTCGGGTCACTTTTCTTCCCTTCCCCCGAAATTCTTCGATTCACCGATTTGGAGTTAGGTTCGAGCCATGATCTCTTAGAGATAGCTCACTAACCTCCTTGTGACTCCTCAGATCGAATCCCAAGCCTAGAACACTTGATTCGGAGGAGATCGGGTTGAATCGCCGGAGTTTCAGTGCAGTTTCGGGGTGACCGGACGCAGTCCACGAAGTGACCGGACGCGTCCGGTGGTTGAAGGTTTGCTGAGCTCGGTTTTTGTTTTGATCGGACGCACTCTGACCGGACGCTCTGTACAAACGACCGGACGCTCCCTTCAGTGAGTCCGGTCAGAAACAGAGAGGTTCCAGAAACGTTTTTCTGTGACCGGACGCGTCCGGTGCCTGGTGACCGGACGCTCTGGTGAGTCCGATCGTTTTCGGTGTTTTGTTTTGCATCGACCGGACGCTCTGTTGAACTCGTGACCGGACTCATCGTGGTCACTGTTCATCAGTGTGTTGTGTTTGCGACCGGACGCACTGTTCACGACCGGACGCTCCGTACCAGTGAGTCCGGTCAGAAACAGTAAGGTCTGAAATCGGATTTTGGACGACCGGACGCGTCCGGTCCCTGCTGACCGGACGCTGGCCAGAGTCCGGTCGTAGCTGTTTCGCGCGTTTTCGTTCGCGGTTCATTCGTTCGTTGACGGATTTGATTTCCGTCTTTTGCGTTGGCTCTCTAGGGTTGTCTAGTGTCCCGCTGTGCTTCTAGGAAGCATCCACCCTACATCTAGGGTCGTGGACATTAGGAAGCTCTAGGTCTCGCTCTTGGGGTTGAGTTTGGGACAGTGGCATCTAGTTTCCGAAAGGAAATTTTGAAGCTCCCATTCACCCCCCCTCTGGTCGCTTTCGGATAGCTTCTCGGTCCTTCAATTGGTATCGGAGCAGGTTAAGGATCTTCCACCTTAGCCGGTTCCAGATCCACCGAAGGCGACATGGATCGCGGCGTGGGCAAACCGCCGTTTTTCGATGGGACGAACTATGCGTATTGGAAGATACGTATGTCGGCCTATTTGCAGAGCTTGGGCGCTTCGATCTGGGATATTTGCAACTCCCCTGATTACGTGGTCTTGGCTGCTCGTGTCTCTCAGCAACAGATCGATGAGCACGATGCCAATAGCCGAGCCCGTAATGCTCTCTTTTCTTGTTTGAGCATGGGTGAGTTTGATCGAGTTTCTCACCTCGCTACGGCTCGGGAGATCTGGGACACTCTCATGCGTTTTCATGAGGGCACCTCTCAAGTCAAAACCCGACTCTACGAGTCGTTCAAGCGAGAGTATGAGAATTTTAGACATCAACCTGGCGAGAGCATAGAAAGTTTATTCGCTCGCTTTCAGGTGATTGTCAACAGGATGAGGGCTAACAGAGAGCAGTTGCCATTTGACGATCATGAGCGTGCCTTGAAGCTTTTGCACACTCTTGACCGTTCGGTGTGGGACTCCAAGGTTCAGGCAATCATCGAATCGCCGAACTATGAGACCCTCACCTGCGACGAGCTCTTCAGTAAGCTCAAGTCCAGTGAGATTGATGCTATGGCGAGGGCTTCTTTTGAAAATCCTTCTCGCCCGTCCATGGCTTTGGTTTCCGGCTCTTCCTCTAACCCCTCAGCTGGCTTTGCGCTTTCTTCTCTCTTTTCTGTGACAGAGGACCAGCTGGAGTCTTTGGGAGATGACGAGTTGGCTTTGCTCGCCAACCGGTTCTCGCGGTTCCACAACAACCGCATGAACCGTCGTCGAGGAGGAGGACGCACGGGATGCTACGAGTGCGGCGACCCCGACCACTTCATCGCCGACTGCCCCAAGAAGAAGAACAAGCATCTGGGGAAGGGCGATCACGGCCACAGGCGCGACTCCAAGTACAAGGAGAAGCACGTTCCCCCAAGGCACAAGAAGCGGGGCGGCTTCGACAAAGAGTACATCAAGAAGAAGTACTTGGAGAAGCAGCAGGCTGAGCAGCGTGCGTTCTTCGCCACGCTCAGCGACGTCGACGGCTCGGATGACGACTCCGCTCGATCGAGTGATGACGAGTCCGAGAAGAAGAAGCTGGAGGACACGTTCAACGGCTTATGCTTCTTCGCCGACGACGAAGGCCTGTGTACCATGGCGCTCGGAGATGAGGTCGGAGGCGAGCTGGAGCACACACCTCGGAACGACGACGACGACGACACCTCCCAGGTATCTCTCACCTACGACGAGCTTTCCTCCGAGGTTGAGAAGTTGACTGCTGCCCTCCTTAGTCAAGATAAGTTGCTTAGGCGTGCCGCTAGAGAGCGCAAGGAGTTTAGGCAGAAGTGGGAGGACACGGTGAAGGAGCTTGAGTTCGCTCGGTCCACCGTGGTTGTGTCGGAGGAGTTGGAGTGCGAGAGTTGCGCCGCGCACATGACGGATCTTCTCACTCTGAGGAGTAAGCATGCTGCGCTGGTAGATGAGGTGGATGAGCTCCGAGCTAGACCGCAGCTGTTGGGTGCGTGCAAGACTTGTCCTGTCTTGCAATCCGAGTTGGCAGAGAAGAATGCCAAGCTTGAGTCTTTAGAGAAGGCCGGCTCGGATAGCACTTGTGTCAAGAGGTGTGCTTTGTGTGAGGGCCTGGAGCAGGAGATGGCCAATGTGAGGCATGACAAGGTGCGTACCGAGGAGGAAAACACATACCTTCGGACCGTCTTGTCATGGGTGTCTTGTGGTGAGCCTCAGCTCGGGATGATGATCTCCCAATTCAAGCGAGCTGCTGGGGCTCCTGGTGTAGGTCTTGGCCAGAGTGTTGATCTTTCAGCCTTTGGGAAGATTGGAGAGTCTAGTGGTCTTGATCCGAGTGAGAAGCCCAACTCCACCACTACTCCCAAACTAACCAAGCTTCCACCCAAAGAGCCTGTCAAGCCTGTCACCAAGGATGGAGTGGTAGTTGAACCTCCCAAGGCTCCACCCAAGAATCCACAATGGCAACACAAGCCAAATCACCTAAAGAACAAGCTTGACACAATGCCACCCATCCGAGAGGAGTTGCCACAGAAGGGCAAGGGCAAGGTGAACCATACCCACATCCCTGCAAACCAACAACCCCCTTTGCGCGCGGTGAGGTTTCAGTGTGACTTTTGTGGGCGGGATGGTCACCTGAGTGAGTTCTGCTTTAGGCGCAAGAGAGAGGCGCGTCGTGCTAGGGAGATGCAGAACCCGGACATGTTTCACCCAGCTCGTGGTGGACATGCTCCGAAGCCTCAGGGGAGAGCTGCTAGGTCTGGAGGGAAGCGTACCCAGCCTAGGCAGCAGGAGAGAGCCCCTAGGAGGGAGACTAGGCCTAGAGGTGGAGCACCTCAGTTTGTTAGGCCTAGGCAGGAGAGAGCTCCGAGGAGAGACGCTAGAGTTGAGCAGCAGGCTCCTAGGCGTAGACCTCGTAGAGAGCGTGCCCGACGGGGTCCTGCTTTTGCAGGTAACGGACCCCGTGGCGGAGGCTTTGTTGAGCGCTATGTCCCACCGCAGGTAGAGTTTCGCGGTGAGCGCTTCTTCCCCAGCGGACCACGTTTTCCTGTGCGTGGTGATCGCTATCCTCCTAGACAGGATGGTTTTTACACTGACCGTTCTTTTGAGCAGCCGGCCCAACACTGGTTTCCTTCTTATCTTACTAACCCCAGTGTTGGACCGTATGTTCACCCTATGTCTTTTTATTGATGTAGGAGGAGCGGTTGGAGGACATTTGGCTTGTGGATTCCGGTTGCTCGAGACACATGACCGGAAATGCCAAATGGTTCTCCAGCCATAGTCCGGTCGCCGGAAAGGAGTACATAACCTTCGGCGACAAAGGTAAGGGCAAGGTATTGTCCGTTGGTGCAGTACGGGTTAATGAGCACTTTGTGTTGCGCGAGGTTGCTCTTGTTTCTAACCTGCACTTTAACTTGCTTTCTGTCTCGCAACTTTTTCGTGAAGGCTATGAGATTCGTTTCAAACCGAACCTTAGCCGGATCTTAGATCCTCAGGGTGATCTTGTATGTCTGATTTCACCCTTTGGGAATGTCTTTCGCGCGAATTTCTCAAAGTCGTTTGGATCTTCTCGCTGTCTTTTGGCTAGTCCTTCTTCTTCTGATCTTTGGAAGTGGCATAGGAGGCTCGGTCACTTGAGTTTTGACTTGCTTGCAAGACTTAGCTCACTTGGCTTAATCCGAGGATTGCCCAAGCTTTCGTTGGAGAAGGATCTAGTTTGCCATGCTTGCCGGCATGGAAAGATGGTTGCTGCTCCCCACCATCCTTTGACCAAGGTTATGACCTCGCACCCCGGAGAGCTTTTGCATATGGACCTTGTTGGTCCGGCTCGGGTGAGCTCGATTGGTGGGAAGTGGTATGTGCTTGTTGTTGTTGACGACTTTTCGAGGTATTCGTGGGTCTTCTTTTTAGTTGAGAAGTCCGAGACATTCTCCTTCGCTCGCGATCTGATTTTGCGTCTTCAGAACGAGTTCCCTTTGAACTCGATGCGAGCGATTAGAAGTGATAATGGTTCCGAGTTTAAAAATTCGGTTTTTGAGAAGTTTTGTAACCGCCTTGGTTTGGAGCATCAGTTTTCTTCCCCCTATACACCGCCTCAAAATGGTGTTGTAGAGAGGAAGAATCGGACCCTTGTTGAGATGGCCAGGACGATGCTTGATGAGCATAGGACTCCTAGGCGCTATTGGGCCGAAGCTATGAACACTGCATGCTATATTTCGAATCGCATTTTTCTGAGAGCGTTTTTGAAGAAGACCTCTTATGAGTTGCGTTTTGGTCGCCAGCCCAAGGTGAGTTATTTTAGAGTCTTTGGTTGCCACTGTTTTATATTGAAAAAAGGCAACCTGGACAAGTTTGAGTCTCGTTCTTCTGACGGTGTGTTTTTGGGTTATGGCACTCACACTCGAGCTTATCGTGTACTTAACCTTGACACTAACCGAGTCATGGAGACATCAGATGTCACCTTCGACGAGACTCTTGTTTGTCCTTCTTCTCGTTTTGAGCGTGCAGGTGATCATGAGGTTGGAGAGCCTCTTTTTGATGACGAGGACGAGGGTGCTGAAGGTGTAGATGATCCAGCACCCCCTCGACCTGCCGTGCCGCAAGGAGCGGCCTCGACGACGACTCACGGCCCCGACACTTCTTCTTCCTGGGGGCCGTGGGATCCACCTCGCGCGGTACCTTTTGTACCCGGGGTGGAACCAGCTGCTGTTGAGGGGGAGGTCACTTCTTCCCGGGAGGCGCCACGACATATCCAGCGCCAGCACCCCCCTGAACAGATGATCGGCAACATCAACGAGCGAGTTACTCGCTCCAGGTCACAGCACATCTCGCACTTTGCTCATTCTGCTTTTGTTGCGTCTTTTGAGCCCCGAGATGTTGGACACGCATTGACGGATCCGGATTGGGTCAATGCCATGCATGAGGAGCTAGAGAACTTTGAGCGAAATCGGGTTTGGGTTCTAGTGCCACCACCTCCTGACTGTAATCCTATTGGGACAAAATGGGTATTTAAAAACAAGCAAGGAGAGGAGGGCCACATTGTGAGAAACAAGGCCCGGCTTGTAGCGAAGGGTTATAGTCAGAAGGAGGGGATAGATTATGAGGAGACCTTCGCTCCTGTAGCTCGTTTGGAGGCTATTAGGATACTCTTGGCTTATGCTGCATCCATGGGTTTCAAACTTTTTCAAATGGATGTCAAGAGTGCCTTCTTGAACGGCTACATTGAGGAGGAGGTCTATGTCCAGCAACCCCCCGGTTTTGAAAATCCCAAGTTTCCAAACCATGTCTTTAAACTCCACAAAGCTTTATACGGTTTGAAACAAGCCCCTAGAGCCTGGTATGAGAGATTAAAAACCTTTTTGCTAGCTAAGGGTTTTAAAATGGGATGTGTAGATAAAACGCTCTTTCTCCTCAAGCAAGGCAAAGATACTCTCTTGGTCCAAATTTACGTGGATGATATCATTTTCGGTGGTTCTTCTCACGCTTTGGTTGCCAAGTTTGCAGATACTATGAGCAGGGAGTTCGAGATGAGCATGATGGGCGAGCTGACTTTCTTTCTCGGGTTGCAAATTAAGCAATCCCGAGAGGGGACGTTTGTGCACCAGGGCAAGTACACGAGGGACTTGCTGAAGCGGTTCGACATGGGTGAGGCCAAGCCTCTTCCGACGCCCATGTCGACGACGACTGCCCTGGATGCCGACACGGATGGAGAAGCAGTGGACCAGAAGGAGTACCGCAGCATGATCGGGTCGCTCCTCTACCTGACGGCGACACGCCCGGACATTCAGTTCGCGGTGTGTCTGTGCGCGCGGTTTCAGGCGTCGCCGCGCACCTCTCACCGTCAGGCGGTGAAGCGCATCTTCAGGTACCTTCGTTTCACGCCCGAGCTCGGGATTTGGTATTCTGCTTCCTCCACCCTCTCCCTTTGCGGTTATTCGGATGCTGATTTTGCTGGTTGTCGCATTGAGCGCAAGTCCACTTCTGGGACTTGCCAGTTTATTGGATCTTCTCTGGTGTCGTGGTCTTCTCGCAAGCAGTCTAGTGTCGCTCAGTCTACCACGGAGGCTGAATATGTTGCTGCGGCTAGCTGTTGTTCCCAGTTACTCTGGATGATGGCCACTTTGCGTGATTTTGGTTTGAGCTTTACTCGAGTTCCTTTGCTTTGTGACAGCACGAGTGCCATTAGCGTTGCTAAGAACCCCGTGCTTCACTCGAAAACCAAACACATTGATGTGCGCTTTCATTTCTTGCGAGATCACCAGGAGAAGGGTGATATCGACCTTCGCCATGTCGATACTCATCACCAATTGGCTGATATTTTCACCAAGCCTTTAGACGAATCAACCTTTAATAGGTTGAGGGGTGAGCTTGGTGTGTGTTTCCCCTTTTAGATGGGGGAAGCATTTTGAGATGTACAGACTGACTCTTTTATTTTGAGGCTCTTTTCTTTTGAGTTTCTTGAGTCTTTCCATTTGGTATCTTCTTTCTTTCAGTTTTGTGTCGGGCATACGCATTTACATTCTGAGCTTCATGTCTATATTCACTAGACTGTAATTATGCTCTTGTTAGTATTGCTCCGATACTTATGATAATGCTTGTAGCTTATGCTCTTTCTGATCATTGTTACATGCTATGAGCGAGCTATTTTTGGAATGGTGAATTATGCCTAATATATATAAATCTGAAAATGTTCACCATTGAGATATGCAACTAGCATGTGTAGGGTGTGTTGAGTCCATTCCTGCTTTTCATATATGCTAGGTTGCTATGTCTCTAGTTCTGAGTCATTCACTTGCTTGGTTGTTCATAACTTGCTTAAAATCTGAACCAAGTATTGTTGAATTGAAAAGATCGAGATGGGATTGCTTGTCAACACCTCATGGTATTGAGACTGTTTCTCATTGCACTTTGAGTTAAACTTGAGCCATGTAGTGTATGACCGAAACCGTTGCTTTAAGCTTCTGATTGCTTCGGCATAGGCTTCGCACGGTTGAAAAGTTAGGCGATGACAAGCTTTCAACCTCTCGCAATCACATGCTAAAAATGAACTTGTGAATTCTTTTACCGCTGCAACTCCGATATGAATTTGAAATCACAAGTATATGCTTCATTCCTATGCATGATGATTGAACTTTGCTAGGGGTAGTTCACCTTGTATATATGCTTAGCACTTGTTTGGATTCCTTCTATACATGTCTA
Organism: Coix lacryma-jobi var. lacryma-jobi; assembly: GCA_009763385.1. Lineage (NCBI taxonomy): Eukaryota > Viridiplantae > Streptophyta > Magnoliopsida > Poales > Poaceae > Coix > Coix lacryma-jobi. The sequence goes on from CM019826.1 coordinate 34,926,581, forward strand.
GTGCTATTTTGATGGTGACTATCCTTTTGGCTTAAAACTGCTCACATGCTCATATGCTTCATATTTCGTATAAGTGATCAGTTTGAGCCTTTGCTATTTGAGTGCTTAATTGAGATGTTGGAGCTATACTGATTAGAGCATCTTTGCACTCTTTTGACTATATACTTGAAGCTCCTAACTTGCATTTTGACTTCATATGCATTGTGGAAGGAGATCTTGTGTTCAGGGGGAGTTTATGTGAAGGGAGTTGCTTCTCCGATACCTTTTGGCCTTGATAAGTGCATTTTCAACTAGGGGGAGAAATTTATGCAAATCATATGCTCCTGTGTTGATCAACTAAGGGGAGAATCATTTGTCCTAGTTGTTTGCATTTGTCGAGGGGGAGTTTGCTAGTTGTGTTGAGCCGTTGCCTCTGTCTTGAGGGACTAGCAAACGTTCCTAGCTTTTCATGAGCTTTCATAAGCTTTTTCATTTGGCTTTCAATTGGTATCGTCTGGTGTGCTTTCCCATTTGGTTTGGGTTGATTTCCAATTGGTTCGGAGTGATTTTCTTGCTAGTTGTGTTGAGCCTCTGTGCCTCTATCTTGAGGGACTAGCATTTTGCTTCTGTTGTCCTCCGATCTTCAATTGGTATCTGCTAGCGGTGTTGAGCCTGTTCTACCTCTTCTTGAGGGCTAGCTTTGCTTTGCTTGGTTGCGTCGAGCCGTTGCCCATGTCTTTGGGGACCAAGTTTTTGCTTCATCCACTTGACCTTCTTTGGCTTTTGTTAGGCTTTTGGGTCATTTGGTTGGGTTTTCTCTTCTCACTCCTTCCTACCTCCTTCTTCTTATTCATGATTTGTTGTGGAGTTGACAATGCACTCATCAAGGGGGAGATTGCGGATACATGGGTGTATGCCGAGTCTCTGTGTGATGAGTGATTGTCAACGGAGATGATGCGCATGTTCTTTGGCTTGTGTTGTGCAGGTGTCGAGCACGCCGAAAGGAAATTTTGAAGCTCCCATTCACCCCCCCTCTGGTCGCTTTCGGATAGCTTCTCGGTCCTTCAACAAGGGTCCGATTCTTCCTCTCTACAACACCATTCTGAGGCAGTGTGTAGGGGGAAGAAAACTGATGCTCTAAACCCAAAGAGTTACAAAACTTCTCAAAATCCGAATTCTTGAATTCGGAACCATTATCACTCCTAATAGCTCGCATCGAGTTCAAAGGCAACTCGTTCTGAAGACACAAAATCAGATTGCGAGCAAAGGAGAAAGTCTCGGTCTTCTTAGCTAAAAAGAAGACCCACGAATATCTCGAAAAGTCATCAACAACAACAAGCACATACCACTTCCCCCCAACTGAGCTCACCCGAGCCAGACCAACAAGATCCATGTGCAAAAGCTCTCCAGGGTGCTTGGTCATGACCTGAGTCACTGGAAGGTGGGGAGCGGCAACCATCTTCCCATGTCTACAAGAATGGCAAACAAGATCCTTCTCCATAGACAACTTGGGCAATCCTCGGATTAGGCCAAGTGAACTAAGCTTTGCAAGCAAGTCGAAGCTCAAATGTCCAAGTCTCTTGTGCCACTTCCAAAGATCAGAGGAGGAAGGTCCAGCCAAAAGACAACGAGAAATTCCGAACGACTCTGAGAAATCCACACGAAAGACTTTCCCAAAGGGCGAAATCACACAAACAAGATTGCCATGAGGGTCCAAAATACTACTGAGATTCGGTTTAAAACGAATCTCATAGTCATCATCAAAGAGTTGCGAAACAGAAAGAAGGTTAAAATGCAAGTTAGAAACAAGAGCAACATCGCGCAACACAAAGTGCTCATTAACTCGCACCGACCCACGAGACAACACCTTACCTTTGCTATTGTCGCCGAAGGTGATAAACTCCTTTCCGGCGACTGGACTAAGACTGGAGAACCACTTGGCGTTTCCGGTCATGTGCCTTTAGCAACCGGAATCCACCAACCAAACGTTCTCCAATCGTTTTACCTACATCAATAAAAAGACATAGGGTGAGCATACGGTCCAACACTGGGGTTAGTAAAGTAGGGAGAATACCAGTGTTGGGCCGGCTACTCAAAAGAACGGTTAGCAGAAAAACCATTCCTAGCACGCCTACGGGAAGAGCGATCACCACGTAGAGGAAAACGTGGTCCGCTAAGGGAGGAGCGTCCATCGCGATACTCAAAACGCGGTGGTGGAAAACGCTCAACTACAAAGCCACCGCCACGGGGTCCATAGCCTACAACTGCAGGCTCCCGCCGGGCACGACCTCCTCGCGGCCTAGGCCTAGGAACTTGAGGTTTTGGACCTCTAGGCCTAACAACACGCCTCTGAACATTCGGCCCATGTACATCATGAAAAGGATGGTACATGTTCGTGTTGTTCATCTCCTTTGCGCGACGCGCCTCTCTCTTGCGCCGAAAGCAAAACTCGCTCAAGTGTCCATCTCTCCCACAGTGCTCACAATGGTACCTCACCGCTCTCAAAGGGGGTTGTTGCTACTCACGGTAGTGGGTGTGGATCACTTTGCCCTTCTGTGGCATAAGCTCCTCCTGGATGGGTGGCATGGTGTCCAACTTGTTTTTCAGGTGGTTGGGCTTGGGATGCCATGTCTGCTTCTTGGGTGGAGCTCTCGGAGGTTCAACGAACACACCATCCTTGGTGTTGGGCTTGAGAGGCTCTTTGGGTGGAATCTTTGTAAGCTTGGGAGTAGTGGTGGAGTTGGGCTTCTCACATGGGTTCAGACCACTCGACTCTCCAATCTTGCCAAAAGATGACACATCAACACCCGGAGCAAAACCTACACCTGGACCTCCAGCAACTCGCTTGAATTGGGAGATCATCATCCCAAGCTGTGGCTCACCACAAGACACCCATGACAAGATGGTCCGAAGGTATGTGTTTTCCTCCTCGGTTTGCATCTTGTCATGCTTCACGTTGGCTATCTCCATCTCTAGGCCCTCACAAAGAACACACCTGGACACACAAGTGCTACCCGAGCTGGCCTTCTCAAGAGACACAATCTTGGCATTCTTCTCTGCCAACTCGGTTTGCAAGCCAGCACAGGACTTGCATGCACCCAACAACGAGGATCTAGCCTTCAGCTCGTCCACCTCTCCTACCAGCACAGCATACTTGCTTCTCAAAGTGAGAAGGTCAGTCATATGTGTGGTGCACATCTCACACTTCTCCTCATCGGTAACAACTACAGTGGACTTGACAGATTCAAGTTCCTTCACCGTATCCTCCCACTTCTGCCTAAACTCCTTGCGCTCTCTAGCAGCACGCCTAAGCAACTTATCCTGACTAAGGAGTGCGGCAGTAAGCTTCTCGACCTTAGCAAAAAGCTCGTCAGGGGTCTGAGATACCTGGGAGGTGTCGTCGTCGTCGTTGTTCCGAGGAGTGTCCTCCAGCTCACCGTCGACCTCTTTGCCGAGGGCCAAGGTGCAGAAGCCCTCGTCATTGGCGAAAAAGCAGAGGCCGTTGAGCTTGTCCTCGTTCCTCTTCTTCTTCTCGGACTCGTCGTCGCTTGAGGAAGTGGAGTCATCATCCGAGTCGTCGACGTCGCTGAGCGTGGCAAAGAACGCACGCTGCTCAGCCTGGGCCTTCTCCAAGTACTTCGTCTTGATGTACTCCTTGTTGAAGCCGCCCTTCCTCTTGTGCTTCGCGGGGACGTACTTCTCCTTGCGCTTGCTGGAGTCGTACTTGTGCCCATGATCCGCCTTGCCGAAGACTTGCTTGTTCTTCTTCGGGCAATTGGCGATGAAGTGGTTGGGGTCGCCGCACTCAAAGCATCCTGAGCGTCCTCCTCCGTGGCGACGGTTCATGCGGTTGTTGTGGAACCGCGAGAACCGGTTGGCGAGCAACGCCAGCTCGTCATCCCCCATGAACTCCAGCTGCTCCTCTGTGACAGAAAGACGAGAGGAAAGTGCAAAGCCTCCAGAGGGGTTAGCAGAAGATCCAGAAACCAAAGCCATCGACGGGCCAGAAGGATTTTCATAAGAAGCCCTCGCCATGGCGTCAATCTCACTGGACTTGAGCTTACTAAAGAGCTCGTCGCATGTGAGGGTCTCATAGTTAGGTGACTCGATGATCGCCTGAACTTTGGAATCCCACACCGATCGATCAAGAGTATGCAAAAGCTTCAAAGCTCTCTCATAATTATTGAAAGGCAACAGCTCCTTGTTAGCCCTCATCCTGTTGACAATCACCTGAAAACGAGCGAATAAACTTTCTATGCTCTCGCCAGGCATATGTCGAAAGTTCTCATACTCTCGCTTGAATGACTCGTAGAGACGGGTTTTGACTTGAGAGGTTCCCTCATGGAAACGCATGAGGGTAGCCCAAATCTCCCGAGCCGTAGCGAGGTGAGAAACGCGATCAAACTCACTCATGTTCAGACATGAGAAAAGAGCATTACGGGCTCAGCTATTGGCATCGTGCTCATCGATCTGAAGTTGAGAGACACGAGCAGCCAAGACCACGTAATCGGCAGAGTTGCAAATATCCCAGATGGAAGCACCCAGACTCTGCAGATAGGCCGACATGCGTATCTTCCAATACGCATAGTTCATCCCATCGAAAAACGGCGGTTTACCCACGCCGCGATCCATGTCGCCTTCTGTGGATCTGGAACCGGCTAAGGTGGAAGATCCTTAACCCGCTTTGATACCAATTGAAGGATCGAGAGTGCTACCGGAAAGCGACCAAAGGGGGGGGGGGTGAATGGGAGCTTCAAAATTTCCTTTCGGAAACTAGTAGCCACTGTCCCGTAAAACAACCCCAAGAGCAAACCCTAGAGTTCGTAAGTGTCCACGACCCTAGAGATAGGGTGGATGCTCCCAAGAAGCACTGCGAGACACTTCACGACTCTAGAAACCCAACGCAAAAGCCGGAAATCAAATCCGACAATGGACGAACGAACCGCGGACGAAACTGCGCGAAACAACACTGACCGGACTCTGCCTGCGTCCGGTCAAGCAACACCGGACGCGTCCGGTCGTGGGAAAACTGATTTGAGACCTTACTGTTTCTGACTGGACTCTCAGAGAATGTGCGTCCGGTCAGTCGCCCAGAGTCCGGTCGAAACAAGCAAAAACCGGAATCACAAAATCAACCGATCTCTAGGAGATCATGGCTCGAACCTATCTCCAAATCGATGAATCGAAGAATTTCGGGGGAAAGGAGAAACACTTGACCCGAAACAAAAATCAACCGATCTACTAGCTCGTGAAGTTAGAGATGAATTCCTATGGTGAAAAGAAGTGCCTCACGATCTAGAACATCTCTGTTCAAACGGAATCGCAAACGATGCAACTAACAGAGAGATCGAACGACGGGAAAATCGTGGAGAAAAGCAATCCACGAAGAACATAATCAAAACGCGAATCACAACGACGAAATTGCAACTGTGTGGCTACCACACGCTACAATAGTGAGATTACGGTCTCACTTCCTCAAAATCTCACGGGCATAGAGGTATTGTTTTCTTCTCTGTGGATCTCAGTTCGCTACAGCAGGGATGTGGGAGAGCAGGAAACCCTAGAAGCAAAAGAGCAAATGTCTGAGATAGAATGGGAGGAGGGTGTCTCCCTCTACTTATCCTAATTCTATTTCCTACTCTACCCCTCTCTAATTACAGAGCGAACCAGCTAAACCCTAGGGTTATTCTGGACCAACTCATGGTAGGTGGTGATCCGACGGCCACGCCCGCACAACTGGTAGCGTTGCCTCGACGCAACCTCACCGATCGCCGCCACATGCCGCCACCGCTCTGCTTGTCCTTTTCCCGGACGTCGCACCCCCGGTTTTGTGACCCAAACCGGGAAACCAGCCTTCACGACCAACCCCCGGTTTTGAGGCCAAAACCGGGAAACCAGCCGACCGTAGCCTGAGTTTTGTGGCCCAAACTCAGCAAACCCGCAGCACCCAGGTTTTGAGGCCCAAACCTGGAAACCGTCCTCAGCCCGAGTTTTGTGGTCCAAACTCGGAAACCATCAGCGCCCAGGTTTTGAGGCCCAAACCTGGAAACCGTCCACTCGGTGGTTTTTCTGTGGCTTAACCACCAAACCGAAGCCGTAGAGGGGATGCACCGCCCGTGCACCCCGTCCACCGACACGTGTCCCCAGGTCCTCGACCCAATCAACACCGTGCCCGCAAGTCTTCGCTCGTCGCTGTCCCAGGCTGCCAGCCACCACAGCTGATCCTCGGGCCGCCGGTCCCTCAGTCCAAGCCTCACGTCCGCCCTTCGCCACTCTCGGTCCATCGGCACGACATGTCTCTACTTGACCTTCACCTTGCCTCTGATCACTGTATCCGTGCTCGACACCTGCACAACACAAGCCAAAGAACATGCGCATTATCCCAGTTGACAATCACTCATCACTCAGAGACTTGGCATACACCCATGTATCCGCACATACTGTACCAACACCTATATAGAGCATAAAAATTAGCAAAGGCAAAGAAGCAACTTCCAAATGAATATGGATATATTATTCCAACAAGGTACAAAATTATAGACCATAAAAATTTAAGTAAAAGCATTAACAGAAGTACAAAAGCTAACATTATTACATAATCCAATACACTGCACAGTGCACACACACACAGTTGCTAATATTACAAATAACAGTGAGTGAGCAACACAGTTGACAATATCACAATTTACAAATAACAGCAAGTGAGCACACACACAAGTGACAATATTACAAATAATAGAAAGTGTCCAGATTATTGTAGTCCCCCAAACAACTAACAGTACGCCTCCAAACAAATAACAACATTATGGAGTTCATCATTCATGAAGTATGATGGACTCATCTTCATCCTGTGAAATAAAAATAGAGAGTAGCTCATTACTTGAATATTCAACACAAAGTGAATACAAGTTGAATATAGAAGGAAACAATAACAATACCATTTCTTCATCTTTTTCATCAAGACAAGTCATCAAAGTGCCCACAAAAGTAGAATGAGACCCTGCATTGATGTAGTATTCAAAATTAGTTTTATAACATAGAAACTGCATTGATGGTTGCATACACATAAGTGCCTCAATCATTGATGGTGCAAGCCTACTACGATGTGGACAAATTATTCTCCCACGAGTGCTAAAAGCTGACTCGGATGCCACCGTTGTCACAGGAATAGCAAGGACATCACGTGCAATTTTTCGTAATGTTGGGTATTTGAGCCCTGCATGTTGCCACCATTGAACAATATCTAACTCTTGTGTCCTAGGCAGTAGTGGCTCTTCCAAGTACAAATCTAACTCTGTTCGCACATAAGTGGAGGTCACAACCGACTGCTTGGACATGTAATCATTAAAAGTGTCAATCCAATCTTCATCATCCAACTGATTAGGAGCATTTGGTCTAGTTTGAGCACCATCTGTTGTGGCCACATCCTCCAAACAATCTTGGTATTCCAAAACCAGATTGTACAACAAGTCTTTCACTTTGTTGACAACTTCCATAGCTATAATTTCAGTCCCATGAATTTTGAAAAAAGAGCATTCAATAGTTGTAATTTATACCTAGGATCTAGGACAGCAGCAACAACCATCAAACCATGCACATCTGACCATGACATATTGAGAGGAATCTGTCCACTATAACTCTTGACAATTGTAGTGTCAATGATAACCTCATGAAGACAATATGGTAACTTGCCTTGACAATCAAGAAGAACTTCATGAAGCACCTCTGCTATAACCTCTGCTGTATGTGGTGCTGGAACATAAATAAACCTACAACAAGAGTAAAAATGATAAGTGATAGTGCTGGATAGACTACTCTCAATAGCCAAAATACAGAAAACAAGATCACAAACTTATGCAATTTATTGTTACCTAATAAGAAAACTTTTTAGCTTCCAATCATCATCTAGAAAATGAGTTGTAACTGCCATGTAACCTTTCCTCTCGTGGTTTTCTGTCCACAAGTCCATAGTAACAGCAACACGAGAACTCAATTTCTTGATATAATTCACCATAGATTGCTTTTGCACTCAAGACATATCCAAGATATCCTTCCTAATTGTGTTTCTAGACACTACCTTGAATGTTGGTTGCAATGCAGCACAAAACTTGCGAAATCTGACATGGTCCACCATAGAAAGAGGATACTCATGGATAATAATCATTAAAGCAAGTTCTTTTCTGGCAACATCTTGATCAAAAACATACTTCTCTAATGTGACTGTGCGATCTTGTGGGTTTACAGATAGTTTAATACTGGATTGTTTTAAACCTTTTCTAGAAGCTCTATCCAAACATACAACAAGGTGATTCTTCAAATGAGTTGTACCATTTCTTGTTTCGCCACCCAAATGTTTTTTACACCAATTACATTTTGCTTTCCAAATCCCATTTACATTAATCAAATCAAACTCTTTCCATACTTCAGATCCTAGCTTCCTCTTACTACCAATAGGAACATCATCTTCTACCTCTACCACATTAGTATGAGTTACCTAAAGTTGTAGAATCAGATACCGGTGCAGCTGAATTGGATGGTGGTGTTGATGAATTGGCTGCAACATGCGGACGAGTTTGAGGACGAGAACCCACAGTTTGAGATGCAACAACAGCTTGAGACCCACTGGAAGCACCAGGAGCTGACATTGTTTACTTCCTGAAAAATGCAAAAAAAATCAAACAATACTAGTTCGAGACTTAGATGGTGCAAGAAATTTGAGATCCAGGGAAGGGGCAGAGATGTGTTGTGCTCTCGTACCCGTACGGCCGTACCTGCGTGTAGCCTGTGCCCTAGCCCCTGCTTGGCGTGCGCCCTGCCCCTGTCGCCCTGCGTGCTTGGGAGCGCCGCCTGCCGATAGTTGTTGGAGCAACCGAGCCGTCCGAGCGGGACTGCGGGAGCGGGGCATCTGGGCTGACCGCTGAGAGGGCCGAGGCAAGAATTGGGGTAGGGTCATACGGAGAGAGAGGTCGCTAACTGCCGAACTCTGGTCGTCGACTCGTCGTGGTGCCGGGAGCCCGGGAGTGGAGAGCGGAGTCGAGGCGAGGCCGCGAGCCGCGAGGGTCCCGAGGGCGCGATGCGCGAGCCGCGAGGTCTCCGTCTCCCTGGTGCGGTGTCGCGGTGTGGCGAGGCTGAGGTGGCGAGGTCGTGACTCGCGAGGAGGAGGAGCAACGCGCCGAGTCGCCGACACCATGAGGCTGTGACTCCGCGAGTCCACAATCGTGATAGGGTGAGGGGCGAGGCAGCAGCCGCACCGCTTTCAGATTTCGGGGACCCAATGGAGCTCTACGGGTAAGATTCAACATCCGCCCCAAAACCGCAGAATTTTGGGTATCCGAACCCGAAAATTCGTGGGCAAAAACTCAACACCGAAACCAAATCCCGCAAACCTGAAATCTGTGGATACCCGATTCGAACCCGATCCGCTGCCGTCCTTAAGTGCAGGAAGTGATGAGAAGGAAAGGGGTGGAAAAAGGAGGAAGATATCCTAGGAGGAAGTTGAGCTCATGAAAGGCATGACTAAGGTTGTGGAAGGAGTTGATGAGGCACTGAAAGCTCCACAACTTAATGAAGTGCATGCATACCTCTATGGTTGTGTGATGGCTTGCCCAGGTTACTCATAGGAAGCTTTGATGTTTGCCCTTGTTTATTTGTTGAAGAACAAAGCAGAGGGTCTATGCTTTGTTCAGATGAGTGAGGCTCATAGGATCTTGTGGCTTAAGACCTATCTGAGAACTACCTACTATGCTTAAGGCCTAGTTGGTTGAAGCCTCCCCCTTTTGCAAGTAGCCTTGCTAACGAGTAGATCATAACTTTTGGTTTGTAGCACTGGCATAGCAATGGTGCTAACTAGTTGATCTTTTGTTGTTGTGTAGCACTGACATAGCAGCGGTGCTAACTAGACCTCTGGGTTACCATAACATGACATGCCCTATTTTTGTATAGCATAGGCTATCGTGAGGCATGGGCAGTTGTGTGGTCTGAACAAGGCCACCTGGTAATATTTGTGAACATGGGAACTATATGTGGTGGTCTGGTGGGGACTTATTTGGCTTTAGCTGAGGCCTGTTTCATTTGTCTATGACGTCAAACTATTTTCTTCATTGTCTTTGAGTTTGCTTTATGCCTATGAAGAAATATTATCAGTTGAGCTGTTTAACTTGGACTTGTGAGGTACTGGAGCATTGTGTGATGTGAGAACTTTGAATTGATGAGATCTATGGCACTGATTTATTATGGCCAATGATGATATTTAAAGGAATGATGTGATTGCCTCGTATTTGATGTCTGTTTCTGTGGTTCTCATGTTATTCATCCAATGTTCTAGCATCATCCACAGTTATGCAACATTTGGGTCCTAAAAAAAGGTTTCAAGTTGATGGCTAACTGTGTATGGTCTTGGACATTCCATGGGTGACATGTGTTTGGTTGTGATTTCAGTTGCCATTGGTATTTGTGTTTGAACTTGTGCCAATCACCAATGACTTTTTGTTTATGAATCCAAACACCCAATTCAATGATATGAGGCCACTTGACATATGTCACAGTTTATTTTTGACACATGTCATCTATGAGGGATGTAGGATCATTGATTTCAATTGAAACAAACCTGAGATCTTCAATTCCACACACATGCCATGTATTTGGTTATGTCCTTGTATATTGCATTTAATTATAATTGGTTATACTTGCTGTTTTGAAGGGGATCATGACTTGGTATTGTCGGTGTTTAATAACCGGCAACTCATCATGGGGTTTCTCGGGACGATTTGTTTGGTGGGGATCGGCGTTCGTAGAACTCAGCGAGAACACAGAGACAACGATTTATACTGGTTTAGGCCGCTGAATAGCGTAATACCTTATGTCTAGTGGTGGCGTGTGCCTTGTGTTATGATCTGAGATTCAATGGTAGGGGTATGTGCCTGTCTCTCCTTATATAGCCTGGTAGAGCACGACGAACCGAGTCCTAGTCGGTTACAACAGAGGAGTCCTATTCTAATTACAAGACTTCCTTCAGTAGCTCGACTAAGTTACAATGAGAGTCCTAATCCACGTGTACTTCATACCATGTCTTTGGATCTCTCTTGACTTCCCAGGACTTGGTCTGGGTAGTCATCTTTAGATGACATCTCTGGCATTCTGGTCCGTCAAGCCCCCGAGCTCTTCAATATTTCTTCAAAACGTTAATCTTCTGGCTTCTTTTAAGAGGCATCCGAGTAATGTCTTGAGAAATCTTGAGGTGCTCTGTAAGAAGAAAGAAAACTCCAATGGTGTGCACTTTTTAGAAAAAGTGCACCCATAGGGTGTAGCCCCCGAGCCTCTTGTTATTTTAACAAAAATGACTTTGAGCATCTTCAAGCCTTTTTCCCAGATAATCCTTATTTGAGAAAACTTTTCCTTGATGATATATACTCTGCAGCCCCCGAGTCTGAATTCTGAGTACTTGAAGGAGTCAGTATTTAGGGTCTTGAATATATCATCCAAGTAATCCTTGAGAATAATAATTGATGGATACACGACACTGCGATTTTAAAATAATCCATCCGAGTGATAATATTTCAGCTTCAGGTGGGTAATATTTTCATCAAACGTCCCTTTTCACCCCCACTGAGTAAGAATCACTGAGAAGGACAATAATAATTGGTTAGTGATCATACCACCTGTCTGCCTTAAAGGTTTTTGTCCTTTTGCGTAACTGCAACGCCTTTGTCTTTTTCTGTCGAAGTTGACACGTGAAGCAGATAAGCCTTAGCAATGTCAGGCTCACATGGGTAACAGTACGCATGTGGGTGCAATTATTAAGCTCCACCATTGTGTTCGTAGACTCGATCCATAAACCAATAGAGGTCGCTTATAAATACCCTGCGTAGAGAGCAAGATTTCCACACCATTTGCAGTGTGTGACTTCCTTTACCTCCAAGATCTTCATAATGTCCATAGTAGAGATGTCTGAGCCCCCGGATCTTGTACTCCTTCTTATGTAGAGTAGTTGAAGTGCCCAGAAGAACTCTTGTGAAGGGATCATCCGTCAGGGTGTGCCTAGAAGAACTCTTGTGACTCCCACATCGCTGACAGCCTCGGGGTCATGGGTTGTCAAAAGGCGTCAGGGTTTGGTCCGACTATCAAGCTCCTTGTGTGCTGAGATAGAGCCCAAAACCCGCCTTGGGATGCACTGAAAAGATAGTATCTACCCAAGGTTCTGTGCCTGCTTGCTCCGACCACTGAACCCAGGCCTTGATGCACTGAGCATCAAGGCTTTGTACCTTGATTACACTAGAGTAGTGTTTTGCATCCTGGTTGAGCTTGTACTTGAAGCTGTTTGTAAGCATCTGCTTCTTCTCAAGATGTAACCATGTACCTCTATGTAATTTTGAGTAATATTTTATAAGATTCAGGTACTTGGACGGTCTTCCGAGTCCTTTGTCTTTGATTCCAAGTACTTTCGTCGATCGAAAAATGATAAGTTCTGTTTACGAGACTGTGCGTTATTCTCTCTGACACCGTTTAGACCGTGTCTGTCACTGTTAGGGTTTCTAACGGTTCTATAACGCCGTCTGAGGAGACTGAACGGTTGCCCGTAACAGATCTATAATAAGCCATCATTGCTTCGTGATTTCTTCACTCATCCATAGTGCCGCATTCGCTAAGAGTTTTGCGAGACCATTGTTTCTCTTTAGCCAATCCCTTAGTTGATGCGTAGAAAGACCCTTGTAATCAATATGGGTCCAAAAAAGCAATCCTAGGAAGAGAAGAAGAAAAAGACCATCGGCGAAAAGTCGCGCCACCCATGCCCTCATGCCGAAGTTCTTGCCTGGAAGAATCCTGATACGAAGGAGGTGGAGCTGGCGCATCTGACTCAGTTAGGATTACTGCGATCTCAGCCGATGGACGGGTGGAAGGTGCCAGTCGACCATCATGCTCCAGCCCCCAATGCGGCGGAGATCGTGATGTTCAAATCTTTCGTCGAGCGCGGGTTAGGTCTCCCTGCATCTGACTTTTTAAGGGGATTACTCCATTACTATGGTTTAACCCTCAATCATATTACCCCGAATGCTGTTTTCCATATTGCTATCTTCTCCCACCTCTGCGAGGCATTTCTGGGGATATGTCCCTCCTTCGCCCTTTTCCGCTTTTTTTTTGGGTGAAGTGCCAACCGAGTGATGCGAGGGTAGAAGTAGTTAGAGGAGCCAGCATTCAACTTAGATTAGAAGTAGCTAGTCAATATATATCTATAGAGTTGTCGGAGTCGGTCCGGGAGTGGGCTAGTGGCTGGTTCTATATAGCCAACCCACCTCCGGCGCTTCGTCGTCATGATGGATGGCCGCCTCAGAAGAACCCTCAATGGAAGGAGAAGATTTCTTCCGAGGAGATGGAGGTGATCCAGCCTCTGATTGATATAATTGCTGCTTTGAAATTGAACGGACTGACCGGTTATACCGTCGTCCAAGACTTCATCGCATGCCGAGTTCATCCGCTACAACAACGAGCCAATTTTTGCTTTGAGTACCTTGGCGTGAAGGACCCGAGTCGGCATTCCACCGAACATCTTTCAAACAAGGAAATCTTGAAGCGGATGAACCGGCTATTGAAGAGTCGTGAGCATCTTGTGCCTATGATGACTACGTTCTCCGCCATTAATCCACCTCAGGAGGTAACGAAACTTTTACATTTGTCATTTCCACTTTCAAGGAGTATCTTTAACCGACTAAATGTCAACTCTCTTCCTCTTGTTGTAATAGAATCAAGGGCGGGACAACAATGATTGCCCTCCTCTGCCCCCTGTTGGAAATATGCCCTAGAGGTAATCATAGAGATGATGATATTTCTATTGTATCCATGATTTATTATATGTCCATTGAATATCCATTGAAGACAACTTGTATTGATCGACAATTATGTGAATTGTCTGTGAGACTCTTGTACTTGTATGGTTATTCAATAATTGTCCCTGATCGGAGTTCATGTGAGGACACACATGAATATTAGATCAGCACATGTATTAGTTGATGACTATGTTTCACAAGTCATAGACATGGAGATGTCAAACTAATAATGTGGGCACATGTATGACATGGGGCTGGACTGACCCAACGTGAGATGTTCTTATTATCTCTTTACACATCATGTACGTTATGTCCTTTGACCTGAGATTATGGTATGTTCTCAAGATGTGAATCGACTTACTTAGGGACTATCAAACGCTACTTCGTAACAGGGTAGTCATAAAGTTAGTCTTTGGGTTTGTCAAGGAACATGCTGTGAGTCATAGATGATCAAGATGGGATTTGCCCCTCTCCATGCGAGAGAGATATCACTGGATCACTCATATGATTGGATCATAAAATGCATGGCCATGCTTAGGTTAAATGTTAACCTGTGAGTTGAACCAAATATTGTGTGGCAAGGGAATTACGTATATATGATCGTGGTGGTTCGTCAGATATGATCTTTGCGTATACATAGGAGTTGACACGTCTTGCTAGAGGCCGCTGTCAACTATCGGGCGAGTAGGAGTACTCGGGCCGTGTCTATGTGTGCGTGAACCCATAGGGTCGCACGCTTAAAGGGTTGGAAGCCTAATTTGAGTTGGACTCGAGTCAGACTGGGATTAGGGTTTGCTAATGGGCCTCCAGGTCGGTGGGCTCATTAGGGACGCCTATATAAAGAGGGGTGGGGCGACTAGGGTTGTAACCACGTCAATTGTTGACAGCCGTCGCCCACCCCACGCCCGCGCCTATTGCTCCTCGCAGACCTAGCAGTCTGGAGGCGTGACGCTTCCTCCCTGTACGTGTGGATACCTCGGAGGTGCTGCATCTGGAGCACAAGGATGAACCGCACGTGGAGACGTGAAGAACGGACGTGAACATCTACACGACATCGCTGCAACTGCGCGTCTAGTGGTAATCCCGTGATCTATAACTCGCAGTAGTTTCTTGTTTATGGGGTCGTTTTTGTGTTCGGCTAACTCAGCAGAAGCGTTCGGCTGACTAGCGGAACCATCTTTCGGCTATCTCGTTCGGCCAGCCTAGCGGTCGGCTATCATCGTTCGGCTAACGTAGCGGAACCCTTTTCCGGCTAGCATAGCATCCCCTGAACCCATCAGTGGTATCGGAGCCATTACTGCCTCGTTATAGATTCGGTTGTGTGCATATAGAGATATGCGCGGTTGTAGATCAATTTCTGATCATGATTCATGATCTTGCCGTATTGGTCATATAACGATCTACTCCTACCGGTCGGAATTCCGCCATCGGAGTTAAGTGATACGTGTAAATCCAATCATGGCAAGATGGAGATCAATCGGATTGATCGAATCGAATCTAGGTCAAAAGCCGGGTGCATGAGATGTACCGCGGCATGTGCAAAAGAACGTCGTTCGGTAAAACTATGTTTTCTGCGATTCAAGTTTAGACGTCGGGAACGTTTAACTCTGTTTTGCAGGGTTTGATGACTGGTATAGCCCTTATGTGTATGTGATGCATGTATGTAATTGTTTCATGACTTGCATGTCATGATTATGACAATATGGCTGGAGCCACATATATATTGTCCATTTGATGTAATGGCCTGCGTGCCAAATTGTGATGATCCTACTCGCGACTATGTAATTGTTTTAATTACGCTAGTTGTAGCTAGTCGGTGGATTCATCACTGGAGGATGGCGTGCATATACCATGAAGATGGAGATCATCATGGTGAACAGATTCGGAGGAGATGGAGATCTCCAAAGAAACACTGGGCTATACCAAGTCATATCTATGTTTATGCTATTCTCTTATTATGTTCTACTTTCACGTATGATTCATGTTTATTGTCTACATGCGGTAGTGAAAGTGTAGAACGATCCCTCAGTAATGTTCAAGTCATATGCTTCCCCAAACCTTGCACTGTCATATGTCTTGTACAATCGGTGGTGCGCCTATGAAATTAGGGTGTCACTGATTTTCCTTGACCAGGCAGGTTCGTATCGGATACTTACTGCAGAAGGGTTGGTTGCTTGAACAAGGTCATCCTAACGGTTAGGGACCTTGAAGCATAAGGAGTTGAGCACGCATAGAGATGCTGGCCAACAACAAGAGTCATATGTGATATGATTAGCAAAGAGTTGCTTACCGATCTACCTTGTCCACTAGCGGTGATGCTAAAGCTCACTAGTAGACTTGTTAGTTTGGGTCTTGAATCACTAAAATTCAATAGAGGGATATTGATCTTAGTGGGAGTAAATTTTATTAAAGTTTTAATATCATTTACTCTATCTTGGATACTTTGTCTTAGTATTTTGCATTTACTTTTGTTGTAGATCAATGGCACCTAGCAATCCACCATTTACTTTACGTTCAATCCTTGAGAAAGATAAATTGAATGGAACAAACTATACGGATTGGATCCGCAACCTGAGAATTGTTCTCAGGGCTGAGAAAAAGGAAGATATTCTAGACACCACACTACCAGAGGAACCTGCTGATAATGCACCTGCTACTGAGAAAACCGCTTACAAGAAAGCATGTGATGCTGATCTTGAAGTAGGATGCCTGATGCTTGCAAGCATGGAACCAGATCTGCAGATGCAGTTTGATAATAACCATACAGCCTACGATATGATCATAGCGCTAGATGAGATGTTCCAAACTCAGGCTAGAACCGAAAGGTTCAATGTTTCTAAGTCTCTTGCTGAGACTAAGTTAGCAGAGGGTGCAGCAGTTGGACCACATGTGATCAAAATGGTTGGTTACACTCAGAGGTTGGAGAAGCTAGGCTTCCCAATTGGTCCAGAACTGGCTACTGATTTTATTCTCTCTTCTCTCCCACCTAGCTATGGGAACTTCATCTCGAACTACCATATGCATGGTGCGGAGAGGGGCTTGAATGAGCTGTGTGGCATGCTTAAGACAGCAGAAGCAGACATCAAGAAAGGTGCTGGCAGCAGCCATGTGATGGCCATCCAGAACAAGCCTAACTTTAAAAGGAAAGGCAACTTTTGGAAGAATAGGAAGGGCAAGGGCAAGGCCAAAGATGTGATCTCTAAGCCAAACCCTCCTGCGCCTGACGCTGCTGGACCAACTGTTGATTCTGAGTGCTTCCACTGTAAGGGGAAAGGTCACTGGAAAAGAAACTGCAAGGTGTACTTAGCGTCCTTGAAGAAGGATGGCGGTGGTAAAGGTACTCCCGCTGCTCATACACTTGCTGTTTATATTACAGATATTTTCCTCGCTGACTCTTATATTAATTCTTGGGTATTTGATACCGGCTCGGTTGCTCATATTTGCAATACGATGCAGGGAATGATAAGAGGTAGAAGCGTTGCAAAAGGGGAGGTTGATTTCCGCATGGGCAATAATGCAAGAGTTGCTGCGTTGTACGTCGGGACGATGCAACTACACCTCCCATCAGGATTTATTTTGGAGTTGAATAATTGTTATTTTGTTCCAAGTTTGAGTCGAAACATTGTGTCACCTTCATGTTTGATGAAGGATGGCTATTCATTTGAGAGTAAAGACAATGGTTGTGTGATCTCTAAGAATGATATGTTTGTGGCTTTTGCATCCATTGTGAATGGGTTGTTTATTTTAAATCTTGATGATGCACCTATGACTATCTGTAATATTACTGCTAAAAGGCCTCGGCTTAATGAGTTAAGTCCTACCTATATGTGGCATTGTCGTTTGGGTCATATAAGTGAAAACCGCATGAAGAAGCTCCATGCTGATGGGATTCTAACTTCGTTTGATTTTGAATCATACGAGACATGTGAAGCTTGCTTGCTAGGCAAGATGACCAAGTCGCCTTTCACAGGTTTTCCTGAGAGGGCGTCTGACTTATTGGAACTTATACATACTGATGTATGCGGACCAATGAGTACGACAGCTAGAGGCGGATTCCAATACTTCATAACCTTCACTGATGATTTTAGCAGATATGGCTATATCTATCTGATGAAGCATAAGTCTGAGACATTTGAAAAGTTCAAAGAATTTCAGAATGAGGTAGAGAATCAACGTGGCAAGAAAATTAAGGCCTTGCGATCTGATCGTGGAGGTGAATATTTGAGCCACGAGTTTAGCAATCATCTTAAGAGTTGTGGAATTGTTCCACAGCTTACGCCACCTGGAATGCCTCAGCGAAACGGCGTGTCCGAGCGACGTAATCGAACTTTGTTAGACATGGTTCGGTCTATGATGAGCCAGTCGAACCTACCTTTGTCGTTTTGGGGATACGCTCTAGAAACAGCCGCTTTCACATTAAATAGGGTACCATCTAAGTCTGTAGTTAAGACACCATATGAGATATGGACTGGTAAGAGTCCCAGTTTGTCTTTTCTAAAGATTTGGGGTTGTGAAGTTTATGTCAAACGACTTATATTAGATAAACTAACACCCAAGTCGGACAAGTGCTTTTTCGTGGGATACCCAAAGGAAACTTTAGGGTATTACTTCTACAACCGCACAGAGGGCAAAGTGTTTGTCGCTCGAAACGGTGTTTTCTTAGAGAAAGAGTTTCTCATAAGAGACAAGAGAGGGCAGAAGGTGTATCTTGATGAAGTTCAAGATGAGCCAACAGGGATTGACTCCACGAGTGATGCTAATGTAGCAGAACAAGTGGAGCTACCTATGGCAACAGACACCCCGCCCCAACCACGAAGGTCGGCAAGAATCCGTGAGTTGCGTGGGGATGTGTTATTGTTGGACGATGACGAACCTGCAACTTATGCCGAGGCAATGATGGACCCTGATTCCGAGAAATGGCATAGTGCCATGAGATCCGAGATAGATTCCATGGGAGCTAATCAAGTTTGGAACTTGGTTGACCCGCCTGATGGGGTAAGACCCATAGAGTGCAAATGGATCTATAAAAAGAAAAAGGATATGGATGGAAACGTCCAGGTTTATAAAGCTCGACTTGTCGCAAAAGGTTTTCGGCAAGTTCAAGGAGTTGACTATGACGAGACTTTCTCGCCGGTAGCGATGCTTAAATCCATCCGGATCATTCTAGCAATTGCTGCCTATTATGACTATGAGATATGGCAGATGGATGTTAAAACAGCCTTTCTAAATGGAAATTTGGAAGAGGACGTGTATATGATACAGCCCGATGGTTTTGTTGATCCATGCAATGCTAAGAAAATATGCAAGCTTAAGAAATCTATTTATGGATTAAAGCAAGCATCTCGGAGTTGGAATATTCGCTTTGATGAGGTGGTCAAAGGGTTTGGCTTCCGTCAAAATGAAGAAGAACCTTGTGTTTACAAGAAGGAAAGTGGGAGCGCTGTTGTGTTTTTAATCTTGTATGTAGATGACATACTGTTGATTGGGAATGACATTCCAATGTTGCAAACCGTAAAGACTTCATTGAATAATAGTTTTTCTATGAAGGATTTAGGAGAAGCAACATATATTCTGGGCATTAAGATCTATAGAGATAGGTCAAAGAGGCTAATAGGATTAAGCCAACAAACGTACATTGACAAGGTGTTGAAGCAATTCAACATGGAACAGTCCAAGAAAGGGTTCTTGCCTATGTCACATGGCATGCGCTTTAGCGAGAAACAATGTCCTTCGACATCTGATGAGCGAGAGCGCATGAGTAAGGTTCCATATGCTTCGGCTATTGGTTCCATCATGTATGCCATGATATGTACACGCCCGGATGTCTCATATGCTCTAAGTGTTGCGAGCAGATATCAAGCTAATCTAGGTGAGAGTCACTGGACACTTGCTAAAAACATCCTTAAGTACTTGAGAAGGACTAAAGATGTGTTCCTAATCTATGGAGGTGAGGAGGAGCTCGTTGTAAACGGTTACACCGATGCTAGCTTCCAAACCGACTCAGATAATTCACAATCTCAATCAAGTTTTGTGTTCACAATAAATGGTGGTGCAGTCAGCTGGAAAAGTTCCAAGCAGGAGACCGTGTCTGATTCTACAGCAGAAGCCGAGTACATTGCAGCTAGTGGAGCTGCAAAGGAAGGTGTTTGGATGAGGAGGTTCCTCATTGATCTTGGTGTGTTTCCAAATGCGTCTAGCCCATTGTCTTTACACTGTGATAGCAATGGGGCGATTGCGCAGGCTAAGGAGCCAAGGAATCACCAGAAGAACAAACATGTACTGCGGAAATTTCATCTCATTCGAGAGTTCATTGGAAGAGATGAGATTAAGATGTGCAAAATACATACGGATTTGAATGTAGCAGATCCTTTGACAAAGGCTCTTCCACAACCTAAGCATGAGGCGCACGTGAGGTCTATGGGTATTAGATATCTAAGAGATTAACTCTAGTGCAAGTGGGAGACTGTTGGAAATATGCCCTAGAGGTAATCATAGAGATGATGATATTTCTATTGTATCCATGATTTATTATATGTCCATTGAATATCCATTAAAGACAACTTGTATTGATCGACAATTATGTGAATTGTCTGTGAGACTCTTGTACTTGTATGGTTATTCAATAATTGTCCCTGATCGGAGTTCATGTGAGGACACACATGAATATTAGATCAGCACATGTATTAGTTGATGACTATGTTTCACAAGTCATAGACATGGAGATGTCAAACTAATAATGTGGGCACATGTATGACATGGGGCTGGACTGACCCAACGTGAGATGTTCTTATTATCTCTTTACACATCATGTACGTTATGTCCTTTGACCTGAGATTATGGTATGTTCTCAAGATGTGAATCGACTTACTTAGGGACTATCAAACGCTACTTCGTAACAGGGTAGTCATAAAGTTAGTCTTTGGGTTTGTCAAGGAACATGCTGTGAGTCATAGATGATCAAGATGGGATTTGCCCCTCTCCATGCGAGAGAGATATCACTGGATCACTCATATGATTGGATCATAAAATGCATGGCCATGCTTAGGTTAAATGTTAACCTGTGAGTTGAACCAAATATTGTGTGGCAAGGGAATTACGTATATATGATCGTGGTGGTTCGTCAGATATGATCTTTGCGTATACATAGGAGTTGACACGTCTTGCTAGAGGCCGCTGTCAACTATCGGGCGAGTAGGAGTACTCGGGCCGTGTCTATGTGTGCGTGAACCCATAGGGTCGCACGCTTAAAGGGTTGGAAGCCTAATTTGAGTTGGACTCGAGTCAGACTGGGATTAGGGTTTGCTAATGGGCCTCCAGGTCGGTGGGCTCATTAGGGACGCCTATATAAAGAGGGGTGGGGCGACTAGGGTTGTAACCACGTCAATTGTTGACAGCCGTCGCCCACCCCACGCCCGCGCCTATTGCTCCTCGCAGACCTAGCAGTCTGGAGGCGTGACGCTTCCTCCCTGTACGTGTGGATACCTCGGAGGTGCTGCATCTGGAGCACAAGGATGAACCGCACGTGGAGACGTGAAGAACGGACGTGAACATCTACATGACATCGCTGCAACTGCGCGTCTAGTGGTAATCCCGTGATCTATAACTCGCAGTAGTTTCTTGTTTATGGGGTCGTTTTTGTGTTCGGCTAACTCAGCAGAAGCGTTCGGCTGACTAGCGGAACCATCTTTCGGCTATCTCGTTTGGCCAGCCTAGCGGTCGGCTATCATCGTTCGGCTAACGTAGCGGAACCCTTTTCCGGCTAGCATAGCATCCCCTGAACCCATCACCCCCAACCACTGAAGAGGGGGGAGGCATCGTACATGGAGGTCCCATCCGCAGTGAGGATCTCCCTAATGAATCAAGTTCTCTTGGTGATCTTGATGGATCCGACTCAGAATCAACTGACTCTGATGTCATGATCCTAGATCCCAGTGCTGAGAGTAACCGGAAGTGCTCTCCGAGTCCACTCCATGAAGCCGGAGAAGTTGTCCCGAAGAAGGCTCGCACTGGTAATCGCCGTGCTTGCCAGAAAATTCTTTCCTCAAAAGTGTTGGCTGAAAAACACTGTAATCCGGGTGCTCCTGGTAAGGGAACCCGAGTACTTGGCTAACTGTTTGCTTAGAGCTTTATAAGTCCATGTCTTATATCTCTATTTGATGCGGACACTGAGACGGCCCAAGGATCTTCTACTGGTGGAGCTGCTATAGAAGAAACTTTCCTCCCAGAGCAGCAGCCAAAAAAGCAAAGTCTGAAGCTTCCCCTAAACTTGAAGCTAGCCAAGTAAGCTTTGTCTGGTGAAGTTGTAAGTTGTGTACTATTTTTCATGATTGTTGATCATTATGTGCACTTGACCTTGTAGGAAAGTGAAGATTGCCGAAGTTCCCGTAGATGATGCGATTGAGGCCCAGAGAGGGGAGGAGTCGGGGGCATAGAAAGAAACAAGATCGAGCGTCCCTGCTCTCGGTAGCCAGGTGAATACCATGCCAGACTCCTCTCTATCTGGTGCTCTTATCGACAAGGATCTTTAGGTAGATATTCTTCCATTGCCTCAGGTTGGTGCTCCATATTCTATCTTTTGTTCTCCCGCTCAATTGGAACTTGACCGGGTAATGAATGATTGGTTCTTTCGTATCCGTCATCCTGATGAGCCAAACTGGTACCAGTGCTGGTGGTGAAGTCAAAGCCTCAGTTCTTCCGCGGCAAGGATCTGGTGATGCCCCCGAGTCCTCACGTCAAGGTACAAAGCTCAAAGTCATGGGGTATAACCCGGATCTTGTCCGTCTGAAAGAGCTGGGTGATCAGGTGATGGCGCCGGCTTTGGCGCTTAAAGAATTTATTGAGGTAACCCTTGAATTTCCTTTGACTTGGCGTTATTGCGGAGGAATACTCTCAAATTCTAGATCTTGTTGAGTAGTGGTCCTTCTTGGTCTTTGACTAGATTTTGTATCTCCTGTAAATAGAAAGTTTGATAATTATAGAGACAAAGTATGTTTTACTTTTGAATCTGCATTTTCTATTGTCGACTCATCGTTGTAAGGGTTCTCCTATCAACGGGTCTTGTGTGGTGGATGTATGACTAGGTGTCTCTCTGGACGAGTCTATCCAAGTGCTCTTTTAGCACTTTAGGTTGGGTTGTATGACTTTAGCTTTTCTTGATCTTTGATGGTCTTAAAGAAAGCTTAGTCTGCCCGAGTACTACTCTTAGTACCCTGCTTCAAGGGATAGGCGTGATCAAGCACCTCTTAAGGACCAATGCGGTGGTTCCTATAGGGTGGATCGAACCCTCTTGACGTCCGCAACTTGAGTGCGGAGTCGGACATTCCCTTGTCCGATTATCATGTGGCAAGATAAGGGTTACTCCTTTTGTCGCACCTTATAAAAAACCAATATCTTCTCTTTAAGATACTGTATTCTCTATAGGTTGGTAGCCGGGTTTTTAATCCGTACTAACCAGGGAGTTGTATTGAGCTCGGAGCTCGTAACTCAAGTATGGCCTAGTATTAGCCAAAAAATATCATTCGAGTAATAAAATATTAGTCGGTGATGTGCTAAGAGTAGCAATATACAATGGTGAAACCCTATTGTATGCTCTATGTAAGATTTGTTGATCAGTTTGTTTTATCCAACTAATTGTCATGATAAACATAGCTGCGGAAAAAGGAAGACTTGTAATGCTCTGCTTTTTCGCTGAAGATCAGTCTTTATTAATATAATATGGAGAATTACACGCTGCCCTGAGTTGTATTCGTAGCGTAGTCCTTCGGTATAGTATTTTTTCAGATGCTCAATATTCCATGAATTTGGCACTTGACAACCATCCTCTGTGACTAGCTCGAACGACCCGGGTCTTGTTACTTTGGAAACTATGTATGGCCCTTCCCATGGACTCATGAGTTTGTGGCGTCCTATGGTGTTCTGAATTTTCTTCAGGACCATGTCGCCTACTTGGAAGGTTCGGTGATGGATGTTCTTGTCATAGTAACGCCTCATCCCTTGTAAATACCTTGCTGACTAAAATAGTGCGCCTAGTCGAGCTTCTTCGATGCTGTCGATTTCCAGTCACCTTGTATCATTGGCCTCGCCTTCGTTGTACTGTTCAGTCCTTGGAGAATTCTAGATTAAGTCGGCTGGGAGGATTGCTTCTGTGCCATAGACCAGGAAGAAGGGGGTCTGCCCTGTTGCTCTGCTTCGTTGTGTCCATAGCCCCTAGACTACCTTGGGTAATTATTGCAACCACTTTCCGTCGTGGTCCTTTAGGAGATCAAATAGTTTGGGTTTGAGGCCGGCTAATATGAGGGCGTTTGCCCTTTTGACTTGACCGTTTGACTGTGGGTGAGCGACTGATACGTAGTCTATCTTTACTCCACAGTCACTAGCCCAGGATTTGAACTCAATTGTCGTAAAGGGAGAACCGAGATCAGTGATGATTCTATATGGTATCCCAAAGCGATGGAAGATACTCTGCATGAACTGTACTGATTTTGATGCATTGAATTTGACCAATGGCATGTACTCAATCCACTTGGTGAATTTGTCAATTGCCACGTAAATGTATTCGAAACCGTCGGGTGCGCGCTTTAGAGGACCCACCATGTCGAGTCCCCAGCATGAAAATGGCCATGATGGAGGGATGCAAATTAGCTCGTGTGTAGGGACATGTTGCTGTTTTGCAAAGAACTGGCATGCTTGACAGCGATGGACTAAGTCTTCTGCATCTTTCAGGGCAGAGGGCCAGTAGTACCCGGATCTGAAGACTTTTCCGACTAACGTCCTTGACGCTGCGTGGTTGCCACAACACCCGGAGTGGACTTCGTCCAATATTTCTTTGCCTTCTTCTGGAGAAATACACTTCAGTAGAACTCCTGAGGAGGCGCCACGTCGATATAACTTATCCCCGACTAGAACATAGTTCTTGCTACGTCTGGCGACTTGCTCTACTATGACCTTGTCACTTGGCAACTTGTGCTCCTTGAAGTAGTCAATGAAGACCGTGATCCAGTCGGGTGATAATGTAAGGATCTGTTTGTTTGATGTTTGGGAGGGTTCTTCTTTCTGCTGGATGGAGGACTTGGATAACTCGTGCACGAAGACACCGCTCAGAACAGAAGCTTTGTCAGATCTGAGTTTTGCCAAAACATCAGTAGCGATGTTGAGGTCTCGTGTGGTATGGATGAGTTCCAGTCCTAAGAAATTTTTCATTAGCTTGCGAACTTCAGCGCAATAAGCGTCCATTGTTTCCTAGGTGCAGTCCCAGTCCTTGTTGACTTGATGAATGACCACAGAAGAGTTGCCGTAGACTAATAGTCATCTGATGCCCAATGTGACTACAAGTCGTAACCCGTGGAGCAGTGCCTCATATTCTGCTTCATTGTTGGTAGCTGGTGAAAGGTCCTAGTTTGGTTTTGGTAATTGAGTGACAACTTTAGGTGGACTAATGGTGTTTATGTGAGATACACCGGTAATTGTCCACAAGTGATCATGTGTGAGCGACATATGCCATAGAGGTGAAATGGCTTGGAGGATGTTGCAATGGCTCACACATGAGATGAAAGAGCTTATTTCATATGTGACATGACATGGAGTCATGTGGCTAAGATGGTGAAGATCAAGGCAAGACTTGGCTTGATGGATCGGTTGCGAAGGTGAAGGGCAAGTTGGAGGCTTTAAAGCCGTTGGTACCGAGTATTGGGAGGCTTAAGCAAGACTTAGTGCTGAGGGACCAAAGCAATGGTGAAGAGCAAGTGATGTCAAGATCGATGGACCATGGAGGCCATGTGATGATATGAAGTGGATCATATCATTTGATGAGAGGTTGGTGCATGTGTTGCATCAACACCGAAGGAGATGGAATGGAATGCGCAAGGCAAAGGTATATTTGTAGGGCATTTCATTTCACCGGTCATAGGTGAGTAGAGAAGTTGATGACCGGGTTTAGGATAGATGACCGTACTATCAAGAGGAGCAAACTTGTTTGCATATCGGTCATCTAGTGCCACTTGAGCGATCTAACTTTGCGATGTTACTAGGATCGAGTGGCGTTATGAGAGCAAGAGAAAATCCTTTGAAAATGATTGTGAAAATGCTAACACACATGCACATGATGGTGTTCACTTGGTGGTGTTGGCACATTTGCAAAGGAGAAGGTGTTGGAGTTGATTTGGATCAACTCGGAGAAGAGAAGGAAGTTTTTCGGTGTGTTCCGAACTCCAGGATTGATCTTGGATTGGGTTTATGTTCTAATGCTTTGTGAGTTGGATTAGCTATGTGTGTGGTATGTGTAGCCCTCTGAGTTAGCTTTCCAAAATATCCAAGATCATCGAAATCGGAGTTCAGAGCTAAGAGTTATGGTCGTTGTAGTGTGGAGCTCAGGCTGGTGCAGTCGGTAGTACCGACCCTGGTGGTCGGTAGTACAGACCAAGGTGCGCAGTTCGCAGCCGTTAGATCAAACCGACTTAAGGTACGGCTGAGATGAGTCCTAGAGGTCGGTGGAGGAAGCTTGCAGAAGATGAAAGCCAGCGGGCCCAGGGGGGGACCGACCGGTCTCATGGTGGGATCGGTCGGTCCCACCTGTCATCCTCTCGTGGTGGTCGACCTCCCGGTGTCTTCTGGTGTCCTCTGGAGTCTTCTAGAAACTTCTTGACGTGGCAGTTGCATTATCTCCCGTCGGTTTCCTTCTAGGGGAAGCAATCAGCACTGGTTTCCTGGTTTAGTCCCTGCAGAATCACAATTCACCAAAACTCATGGAATATTATCAATTAAAACCCTAAACCATTGTTGGTGATTGAATTCATGCCCTTTTCATATTTATTTATCCTTTAATTTTGATAGATAACCAGTGTCAACAATTCCCCCAAGCTTACCCTTTGCTAGTCCCTTAGCAAAACAAAAACTTAACAATGGATTAGGAGTTGCTACAATATCTTCATTTCCAACAAGTACACCTGTTGTTAAAAAATTCTCCAAAACATATCATCTTATTCTTTATGGGGCTTATTACTTTTACCTTAGATCTTGAATAATTGAGAGATTGAACGATCAAATCAAGCACTATGTCTCTAGTTCTTTCACTTCAACTTTATCCCGGAGTTTTAATTAATTTTCAAAAGCATTAATACATATGTTGTCAAATTAAACAATGGATCCAAAGAGAAAGTCAACCAACCATTGAATCAAGAAGTGCATGTGTATGGAAAAATGAAGTCAGATGCTCTTTTGAATATATTCACTCTCTTCTGTTTATCAGAGACATATGGCTATCAGGCCAATTCTACTATCGGGCACGTGCCCATTTTTTTCTGACATTTTTTTTCTTTCGAGGTTCCGGACACTCGTCCCTTTTTATTTCCTCGGGATCTATCTTTTTTTTTGAGGTTTCGGACACTTGTCCCTTTTTATTTCCTCGGATCTTTCTTCTTTTTTTCTCTTTTTTTTTCTTTTTTTAATAGCCACATGCTTCCAACAAACTTCTGAGAGGGTAGCAACAGATAATTATGAGCATTTATGCGAAAGATGGATGAAATGTGTAAGTGATCTCAATTCAATGGCAAGATAACATCTCACAGGGTCACAAAGCTTAATTTAACTCAATGCAATTATTAGTCATATTCATATTTAGAAATCTCTGGAACTTTAGTGTTGTTTAGAACAAGATAATAGCAGCTCAGATCATCACATGTCATAACCCAATTACCTAGACCTTAGATTAAGTATTTGCCAACCATGCATTTAATTTTATTTTAAGGCATTATTATCAATGAGGAGAACTCATGCTTTGAAGGCTAGGTACTTGAAAGAAATTAGATAGAGCAACTATTCATCATTTCCATGCAAAAGATTAGAGAGAGGGTTCTTCTTTAGTCATCAACTTCTTAAAACAAACTAGACACACTATTTTATTTAATCTAACACTCTTTAAGATATAATATAAAAGCTAATAATAGTAGTAGTAGTAGTAATAATAATAATGAAGACATACCTGAGTCGCGAAGATAACGGGGATGCGTCTCCCCCAAGCTGGTTCCCTTAATAGCGTTGAGCCTTCATGTGCTCATATATTTTTTTTTCTTTTTTAATTAATGGTGAGCCTTCATGTGCCCACATATTTTTGTTCTTTTCTTTTTAAGGGTGAGCCTTCATGTGCTCATATATTTTTGGTGTTTTGAATTTATTTATAGAATAAAACTTAAGAGGATAGAGATACTTACGTGGATACATGAGAGTGCCTTCCCCCAAGCTGAATGTTGACGTAGCCGTTTGATCTTGTAATGTAGCAGACTGGCAGTGGATATATCCTTCCTCTATTAGAGCTTTGATTAATGTTAATGTTTGTTGAGACAGTGCTCCAACAGTGGATGGATCACTTGCTCGTCAGCTTTTCTTGGCCTTTCAAATCCTGTGAAACTCAAATAGACAACAAAACTTGTGGAACAGATTAAGCAATAGCGGTTGGCCACTCAAGCCTTAGTTGTCCAAAATTTCAGTAAGATCTCTTTCTTTATGTGTTTATATTTTTATGACGCAGGAGAAAATGCAACAGGATAAATGTATGCATATTTATTTTTATTATTTATGCCACCACAGTGAATATCTTTGCCGGTTTTTACATCGTAGAATTATTCACATGAGGCTTTATGGTTTATGATGTAGTGTAACAAATGCAATATTTTTTATTTTCTTTTCTAATGCAATGCAGAATTTAAAATGTGTTGTAAATTAAATATGACAATTCAATGATTAAATATGATGATGCAATAAATAACTAAGAATTAAATATGAGAAATATGCAGCAAAGTAAATATGAGGATAACTACCGATTTTTACCTTTTGGTGAAGGTTCGGATATTTAGGTCCGACGAACCGGACCTTCCCTTAGTTCAGACCTCCCAAGGTATGTCAGACGTTTGGAAAGTTGTTATTGATTGTACCTCTTAGGTGCAGACATTTTCTTCCATTCTAGGTCTGAGTCTTCACTTCCTGTGGTTCACTGTCCTGAGGATTCTCCTTTCTTTTCTGGGACAGTGCCGATAGCTTCTTCTTCGTGATTGGCCTTTCTATTCTTGATAGCTTGCCTTCTTTGTCTTTGAGAGCAGCGTCTTTCACTTCTATTCTTCTTGGGTGCTTCATTGGGCATGTATTTGATGAAGTAGCATCGTACCTTTTCTCCAGGAAAGTGAAAATGGATTTCCTCTTGTAGATGATTGTACTTGTAGTGTAGAGGAATGGTCTTTCTAGGATGAGGTGGACATCATCGTCTTCTCCCATGTTGAGGATCAAGAAGTCTGTGGGGACTTTATGACCTCTAATTCTGACTACGACATCTTCCATCATTCCTTCTTGTTTATGCCTCTTGATATAATGTCACTCATGTCATTTGTTCGTCCAGCAATTTGAAATGAAGAGTTAATTGTGGACCCTGGCAGCATCTTGCTCAGTGTGCATGCTCTTGTAGATCTAGGACCTTCACTCTGTAGAATTTGGGAGTGATAAGCTTCTCCTTGTTTGCTCAAGAGTGTGTCCTGCTCATAAAGTCAAGGTAGAGATCAAGTGCAAGGGCTCTGTTGGTGGAAAAACACCAACAAAACCAAAAGTTTTGTTTATTCCCCTCTAACCTTAGGCACATTGCACAAGACAAACTTGTTGTTTATATGTTCTATTCAATTCTTAACATGAGTGATAGGATCAGAGGATGAGCATAAAAGTAGCATCTTAAAATATTTAACAGATCAAATTACTTAACCCAAGGAAGGATAATCTATCCATAAAGTGTCGGTCTTTTCATAATTGAGATATATCATCTTTCAAAGGTTAGATGCACAACATTTTAGCTCATTTAGTTAAGACAGTGAGATTCAAGAGAGTAAAGCTAGGAACAAAGATCAAAGGACTGAACATGTTGAGTTGATTAGGTTGGATCAAGTGAGTTGCAACTTAAACATGTTTAGTTCTTTATTTATGTTCATACCAGAATCAAAGAGAGACTTTTAAAGTGATGGTTACTTACCTTGAAAAGTTACTTTGAAGAGTGATTGTGTCAAACCTCCTTGTGGAAGCTTCTCTTGTCTAACTGGTTGTTGTTTATGAATGGCTTGTCTTCTCTTGTTTGTCTCACAGTGTGTGAGAGGAGGAAGATCACAGTGGAATCAACTTTAGAGGTATCGACCTTCCTTCTCTTGTGTCGACTTATCAGTGAAGACACATTGTTCCTTGAGTATGCTGACTAGGATCCTCTCTCTTTCTTGTATTAATTCTGTACTATGAGGATGTAGGGACAGTTCCGCATTCTTCTCTTGTCAACCTTTCTTGTTTTTCTTTAATCATTGGGTTGGCAAGCGACTTGAATTTAGAGTTGCTACTCGAGTGCCTCCATGAGAGTCTTTGTCTTGAAATGTCACAACTGAGACTTGTCCTCTCAACAGTGTCTAGATGATGGAGATCTTATCAGCTATTCTTCTTGATTTGCTAACTCAGGTAATTTCTTCATCTTCTAACTCTTGTGGTGAAATGGCTTCATCCTTCATGATGCCCTCCTCAATTCTTGGCAGTTGGCTCTCCCTTTGAGGTCTTCTCTTGGTTCTCTTTGGCTGCTCATAAGTAATGTAGATGTTGAAGATGCAGTGAAAGATCCAAAAGTTGATTTTTCCAGGTTCGGCGAAGATGATAACATTGATGGCGTTCAAGAACGATCTTCCAAGTATGAGTGGTGGATCATATTCTTCTCCTCGACTGGGACAGTATCTAGTGGTTTGTACTGATCAAAGTGGTGAGTAGGAGATCAATATGTCTTGAAGTGGTTTTCTCCTTCCTCCCTTTGATTGTGAAACACATCTAGACAATGGAATGTCTCTCCCAGGCTGGCTTGTGATGTAGATGGATTCCCAAACAACATGCTCATGTGTTTGACTTGTAGATCTTGTTATTGTTGTAGTGGTACCATCTTGTCTCCCAAGCTAGTTCTTGATTAGAAAAGAGGATAACTTCCCACTTCTTGTCTTGATGTCTTGGACTATGATGATTGTAGGCATAGGTTGTCTCATACGAGGTAAGTCGCATCCTATTCATCATCAGCGCCCAAGCAAGACTCAAAGCTAGGCTAGCACCATTTGTGATCTGAGAGTAGGTTTGTGTGTTTATGGTTTGAGTTTTGGATCTTCAATGTTTAGACCAAACCATGGATGAATGTCACACCCAATTTTAATAACAAAATTGAATGAATAACTCATGTGTGCCCAGAGATCAATCACACACATAAGCCACAAATTTAGGAAGTACCATCACATATGTTTATTACATAACGAATATTATTCAAAGTCTTTACATAGCAGCGGATAAATAAAGTATCACTCGCGGTAGCTCCATCACAGGGAAGATGACTGGTTGACAGCAAGACTAGAACTCTTCAAGGAAGTCGTCATTACCAAAGCAATCTGTTACCCATCCGGGATTTTTATCCAAGTAGAAAGAAAATAAACAAGCATAAGTACATCTCGTACTTAACAAGTGTAACATGGGGTTCATGAGGCTCAAATAAGGCTGACACTGGTTAAACTGCAGTAACTTTTAATTGGCAATATTTTAACATTAAGGTGAACATATATGAATGCTTAAACCCAATCCACATGATCATAATAACTGAAACATAGCAATAAGTTAATCAACATAAGCAACATAAATAAACAACATATAACAACTAAATCTGTGAGTTTTCCGGGCCGCTCGTAACCGTGAGCACGGCTGATATATCAGTTTTACACTCTGCAGAGGTTGTACACTTTACCCGATGAGTCGTGATATCCAGATGCCCGGGTTAATTACTCCCATAACACTTCCGAGGTGAGCGGGCAGGATACACGCAAAGCCTTTCAAAGGTTCGTCTAACAAGTTAGGGCCGTTAGTTCTTAAGGCAAGGGGATGTAGAGCCCTCCTTCCAGGTGGCACAATAACACGCAGCCTATACTCACGTGGACAGAAGCCGCACTATACCCGTCTCGGCAAGACCCAACGCGCCTATACAGGTGTCCACTAACAAGCTAGAAAAGGTCCTTATACTGAGCTAAGGTCAGAGCCATATAACCCTCATGGTTGCACTGTATGTCCCAGCTTTTGCTGACAGGAGGTCCTAAACCATGTTGCTAAAAAGATCAAGTTTTATTCACCGTTATTAGATCATGTTTGGTTTAAGTAAAGCTCTAGCAAAGATTCTACCCATATGCATAGCATCCCAAGGTTAACAAGGTAGCGGGTCAAACACCTAGGGTAAACTAGATTAGGAGATCAAAATTAGACACATGCATATGAATTTAGATGATTCATGGTGAATAGGTCAACAAGGAGGATCCCATGCTATACTTGCCTGATTCAGAGAACTCTGGTTGCTCTTGGTTGTCGTAGAAGGGCTCCTGATCACCAGCGTATGTCTCACCGTCTATACTCGATTACCACATCAACACACAATCACCGGGACAACAATCATGCAAAGCAAACAAGCTATAATTAGAACATTACACCAACAACAAGAAAATAATATAAAAAGTTTGAAAATAGAAACTACGGTCTACCACGATCGCATAAACGCGAAGATCACGAAAAATGGAAATATAACACGAAAGTTATGAGCTAAACAAGTTACAAAGCCTCAATTAGTAGATTAAACCTAACTCAAATTTTAATTACTGAAAATGGTATATATTTTCATACAGATAGATAGATCTTTTCAAAACGAATCTAACGCAACTTGAACGGACTAAAACGGACTAAAAACGTAGAAGTTATAAGCATTTGAAACTGGTGGCAAAACTGTAAATAAACCAAACTCGAATTTGAATTTAAAATCGATTTAAAACAAATTTCAGAATTGACTGGACTGCGCCTCAATTTGGAAGAAACGCAGGAGTGTAGACAGAAGATTTCGCAGACTCATTGAACAGTGCATCATGGACCGCGGGTTTAGATCTAAAAACATGAGGGGCTCTTTAACAAAATTGACCCCGAAGGGGTATCGGCAGATTCTGAGCGTCAGATCTGAAACGGACGCTCCAGATTAAATCGGCAAGGTAGGCGGCGCTGTCTAACCGGAGCAGGGGGGGACACTGCTCGCGGCGGCGCCATGGCCGGCAGGCGGCGGCGCTTGCTCGGAATCGAGCCACAGGGCGTTAGAGACCTCGAAACTTGGTCCAATCGAACAAGGAACTCGAGGCGGACTCACCAGAAGTGAAGATGGCGTCAGAGAGGTCTCGGTGTCGGTTGATTTCAAGATTTGGCGGCGGCGGCTTCTCTGCAACGACGGCGAGCTCGAGTTAGGTAAAACCGAGGAGAAATAAAAAGAAAAAGAGTTCGGCTGCCTTCAAGAGATTGAGACGGAGCTCGGGGTGCCGTTCACGGGGACGGGAACACACCAGAGCGTGAAGTTGACGGCGGCGGAAACTCGGAGACGGCGGAGCTTGTCGCAGGAGCAAAATAGGGCATGAGAAACTCAGGCTTTTGGTGGAGGAAATCGGCGGACGCTCGAGGGGTTTTGTGGGGGTTCCAAACCAGATGGAAATCGAAGAGGAGGCGTGGATTTGATGGAGACCGGAGCTCTGTTTCGTGCTCGGGTCGGACTCCGGTGGGGGAACGAGCTGACAAGGTGGGGCGCGACGGCAGTGAGAGAGAGAGGCTGACGCGCGGGGCGCTTTGTCAGCGAGAGCGGGCGCGGGAGCGGCGATGCGCACGCGGCTGGCAAGCGTGCGGCGTCCATGGGCCGGGGCGGCCCAAAGAGAGGAGCGGGGGGGGGGGGGGGAAACGGTCGGCGGCTGGGCCGCGCGGGCGAAGGAGAGAAAGGGGAGGAGGAAAGGCGGGCCGACGGGAAAGCCGAGAGAGAGGAGGGAGTCCAGGCCGGCTGGGCTAGCTCGGGCCAAAAGAGGGGAAAGGGAGATGGAGAAGGAGAAATGGTTTTCCATTTTCAGAAACTGATTTTCAAAAGCAAATTTGAAATTTCTTTAAATTCAAACCAGTTTTGAACCAAAACCAATCATCACAAAAATAAAGTATGCACCAGCATGTATGCATCAACATGGTCTTTGGCCTAGGATTTATTTTAACTTTTGCAAAAATTTATTATCTAGGTCTTTATGCAGCACATAAAATGCATAAATTAAATCATATTGCCTATTTTCAAAATAATGCAATTTTTGGGATGTTACAATGAACAAAATCTCTCTCCTGCATAACGTTATTAGTGGATATATATACCCGAAGGATTGCAAGAATTTGAAGCATGGGTTGTTGTCCACAACATATGTATTTTGTATCTATGCTAATAAAAAGATGTTTTTAGGATTACTTTAGCATAGACTAGTATTTCATGTGTTGGCTGCACTTTAACATGATTCAAGGCAAAAGATAGCTTGCAATAGAAGACAAAATAAATAAACTTTGATACTCACAGTTCTTTCATTCATGATGAATGAGCTGAATCTTTGTTGTGCAAAGTTGTTGAAGTTCATTGTACGCCTTGCTTCATCTTCGGTGTGAGTTCATCTCAGGACTTTCCCAAATTGATAATGAAAGTTTTCCTGCAGGGGTTAGTCTAACAAAATATCCAATATCTACTATAGCATATTATCAGTTCAGAAATCAACCTAGACACCACGTCTAATTTGATTTAGGAAGGTATTCTAACCTAAGCACCATGCTCAATTTAAAAGCCTTTAGAGGTAAAATTAGCACACCTTTTAGCTCAAGAATCAAACCAGACACCATGTCTTACTTTAATTCATGAAAATAGTTAAACTAAGCTCCATGCCTAATTTAAAAGGTGTATGAAAATACTTCCAAACCAAAGAATATACTATAGCAAATAAAGATAACATGAAAGCATTGTAGAGATTTATCAGATGGTGATGAAAGAGTATGATTAGTATATGAGCATATCCTAAAGTAGGGACAACCAACATAGCAACCATCATAGAAAGTTTAATGTTACATGATGATTCGTTGGACATACCTTGTGTTTGTTGTTCTTCGTTCTTTTCTGCTCCAAACCTAGAAAGGTTAGTGACAAGAATACCCAAAGGAATATTTTCATAATTATATTTCTATGCTCATTACAGAAGGAAGTGCCGCGGAAAGGTAGGCGTAGCTAATAACCAGATGTTATGATAGGGTATAAGGATTCTACTGGTTATAGCTTGCTCATGGGGTAGTGATGGATAAGAGTGGAATTCTAAAACAACATTCATAAGGATGAAAACAAAAATAATGAAAAGACTGGGACAAAAAAAGGAAAAGATAAAAGTATGATTACAAGGTTAAACTAAGACTTAAGTTGATCTACCGTTCCCCGACAACGGCGCCAGAAATGCTTGTTGGTATAAATTAACGCACACTCTACTTTATCCGCAAGCGCACAGATAAAATCTACCGATGTAGCACTTCACCGGAGTAACCCAGTTTTAATATCGAACCCAAAGAAACGGATAGTGTTAAGTCTTAAAGTCTAACCCCTGAGTAGCTAACAAGGACGGAGAATCTAGAAGTATAGAGGGGATCACTAAGGCTGTCTAATTCTAATTTAAGAGTGATATGTTTATATTATTCTTAGTGGGGAAGTTGCCATAAAAGGTCACAAACAGAGTATGAGTCTTTTATGCAAATGTATAATCCTACCGAGCCTACACACGGGTAAGTGGACTATAGAAGAATCAACAAGGCTATAAGAGTCACCCTTGTGAACAACCACTACTACCGGTGTTATAGGAGGCATTTATGATGAGCTATCAAGTCTAAGCACCACGCTTACACTATCCAACTACTCTAACTCTAGAGCAACTTAGAATTAGAGTACTCAAAAGAGAGTCATAAACCTTAAGAATAATAAGAACAATGGCTCAAACTTAAATATAGACGTTGATTACCGAAACAATCGCTGAAGAAAGTTGAAGATGAACTTGAATCCACAAGTACAAGATGAAGAAGTTGATCCGACAGGCCGGAGCTCCTTCTTGATCTCTTCCTCTCTCTCTTCTAGTTCTAGTATAAGACTAGGCTCTACATCTAAACTAGAGGGGTAACTAGTCTTCTACCTGATAGCTGGCTCTTGAAGTCTCTTCTAGGGTTTCTGAATGAGGCGTAGTCTTTTCTGAAGAGGGACTTGATCTGCCCTGGGGTCTGGGGGCCTGTTTATATAGCCCTGTGGGATCAACCGCAGCCGTTAGATCAAACCGACTTAAGGTATGGCCGAGATGAGTCCTAGAGGTCGGTGGAGGAAGCTTGCAGAAGACGGAAGCCAGCGGGCCCGGGGGGAGACCGACCGGTCTCATGGTGGGACCGGTCGGTCCCACCTGTCATCCTCTCGTGGTGGTCGAACTCCTAGTGTCTTCTGGTGTCCTCTGGAGTCTTCTAGGAACTTCTTGACATGGCGGTTGCGTTATCTCCCGTCGGTTTCCTTCTAGGGGAAGCAATCAGCGCTGGTTTCCTGGTTTAGTCCCTGCAGAATCACAATTCACCAAAACTCATGGAATATTATCAATTAAAACCCTAAACCTTTGTTGGTGATTGAATTCATGCCCTTTTCATATTTATTTATCCTTTAATTTTGATAGATAACCAGTGTCAACAGTGTCATAGAGTATAGGTAGAGGGGTGTAGTCTTGGCTAGACCGATAGTTTCAATTTCGCATTTGTTTCGGTTAGCCGCTTCGTTTATTTTTGAAAAGGACTATTCACCCCCCTCTAGTCCGCCATCTCGACCCTTTGAAAGGACCGAATCAGCCTAGAGGGGGGTGAATAGGTGATTTTTGACTATCTGAAACTTCACAAACTATAAGATGTAGTTAGATAGCAACCGGAGAGGCCGGTTTGTTTGGGTAGGTACTACCGGGTGTGAAACACCGGTACTACCAACACAAACAAACGGCACAACCGGGATCCTAAAAGAAACTACAAATCCGATGAAGGTAAGCTATGAAGATAAAGCAAGTTTCTAGCCAACTTTCCGAAGAATAAATTATGGTAACACTACTCTCACGAAACCTTGGTTGCTCCCCTTGATGTAGATCGAGCCTTCCCAACCTAAGAACGAGATAGGGATAGGAAGAACACGAAGAACACAATAACAAGAGAAGTAGAGAA
This sequence comes from Coix lacryma-jobi var. lacryma-jobi, assembly GCA_009763385.1. NCBI lineage: Eukaryota > Viridiplantae > Streptophyta > Magnoliopsida > Poales > Poaceae > Coix > Coix lacryma-jobi. The sequence continues at coordinate 34,963,486 of CM019826.1, forward strand.
AATAGGGACAACAACAACAAGCACACGGGACACAAGATTTATCCCGAGGTTCGGCCAATCCCCTAAGGAGTGCCTACTTCCTCGTTGTTGAGGTGACCACAAAGGTCGGAGTCTATTTCACCTCCTCGCCTCACTCCAGCAACCACAAAGGCTACGAGAGTATCTCTACTAGAAATCTCAGGGTAATACAAACGCTTCGGGGAGCCCTCACAAGTAAATCAATACGGGCTACCACGAAGAACACCTAACCGGCTAGAGCTCAAAGAGCTCAAGAGTAAAAGACACAAAACAAGCCGGCAAGATGGAAACCAAGTGCTCAAGTCGAAGATTGATGCTTCCCACTCTCGAATCTCACTTCCCTAGCTCAAATCTTGCAAGGGAATGAATCTAGGAGCAAAGGGGGAGAGAGATGGGTGAGTCAATGCTTGGAGAGAGTTTGTCTAGAGTTAGGTCAGCAATAAGTGTATAGTCTGAGTCCGTGACCGTGAAAAGTGAAGAGGGGAGGCATTTATACTCCCTCAGTCCCGAGGCTGGTCGGTACCACCGACCAGCCATGGTCGGTACCACCGACCATGACACAACGGTCGCATACACCCAGATCTGGTCAAACTGACAAGCACCGGGCCAAGGTCGGAACCACCGAGTCCGGTGGTACCGAGGTAATGGCGGTACCACCGCCAGGCCAAAACAAGCTCGAACAGAGAGCAACTCAGTTAGGGACTCGGTCCCTCGGAAACTACCGCCCGAGGGTCAGTTCCTCCGAGGTCGGTGGTACCGAGGTAATGGTGGTACCACCGCCAAGTCAAAAGCTAGTCAGTCCAGAGAGCCCTGAAAAACTTTCAACCACCGAACCTGGGTCGGTGCTTCCGAGGCCGGTGGTACCGAGGTTATGGCGGTACCACCGCCAAGACATATTCAACACAACACAGAGAGCCTCGCAAAGCCAAGCTACCACCGACCTCCGTCGGTACCTCCGATCCCGGTGGTACCGAGGTGATGGCGGTACCACCGCCAAGCCTTTTTCAATTCTACACAGGGAGCTCTGCAAACTTGGTTACCACCGGCCTTGCGTCGGTAGCACCGCGTGCGGTACTACCGAAGTAATGGCGGTACTACCGCCAGGCCAAAAATAGCGCGAACAGAGAGCCTTGCAAAATTGGAAACTACCGGCCATGGGTCGGTAGCACCGCGTGCGGTACTACCGAGGTAATGGCGGTACCACCGCTAGGTCAAAAACAACTCTATCCAGAGAGGGTTGCAAACCAGGTTACTACCGACCTTGCGTCGGTACCACCGCGGACGGTAGTACCGAGGTTATGGCGGTACTACCGCCAGGTCATTTTTTGACCAACACAGAGAGGGTGTTTGAGCGCTGCGCAGAGAAGCTGTGGTCGGTACCACCGACCACCCATGGTCGGTACCACCGACCAAATGAATTTACCCTCTACGTGTTCGTGATTGTGCGGTGTCTCTCAAGCGAACTAAGGTTAGTCGATTTGAGCACTTTTCTCCACATCTAGCCAACTTACTTTGTGACCCTCTTCATAGTCCGGCTTACTTATAACTCAAGTTTAAAATTAAAATTTTAAACTACCACTTGAGCTAGGCATCTTTATGTCCAAAAATATCCTACGTGCTTTGTTCACGAGATTTCAACGTTTCAAATCTTTCAAAGGACTAACACCTGCATACATGCTTTTATAAACTGGTTAGTCCCTAATTTGATTGTCATTAATTAGCCAAAACCCACATTGGGGGCGAATGCACTTTCAAACTCCCCCTTTTTGGTAATTGATGACAACCAACTTAGGCTTACAATTAGGGATAGAAAGAATTGAAGCTTTTGAATTCCAAAATTTAGTTGAAGCTCCCCCTTAGTGTATGCTTTGGATATTAAATTCAAATCTTGATTAGAAAGCAAGGTTGCATACACAAGAACAAGAGCTCCCCCTAAATTTTGCAATCCGTGGGGTGCCTAAGTGTGTGACAATATCAAATATATCAATTTGTGATGCATAAACGGTATGACATGATGATACACATAACAATGTAATAAGAAAAGCGAATGGCTATTGAAGAAAGAAAAGAACTCAAATCACATAGCCATATCGAAAACAACAATCACCAAGACAAGAGCATCAATAACGAGGATGAACCAAGCATGAATATAACAATAAGCATAAAAGGTTTACATCCTCAGCATATCACAAATAAAATGTAGCATACCATACTTAGTCTCAAAGATTACCCTTTCTTACAGCTATTACAACAAAGCATCAATAACGAGGATGAACCAAGCATGAATATAACAATAAGCATAAAAGGTTTACATCCTCAGCATATCACAAATAAAATGTAGCATACCATACTTAGTCTCAAAGATTACCCTTTCTTACAGCTATTACAACAAGATAAGCCTAACACTCCCCCTTTGGCATCAAGTACCAAAGCGGGTAGGCCAAGATAAGCAAAGAATCAATAATAACTGCTAGAAGATCCATCACGATAAGAGCCCCCGAAGAGAGAGGAATAGGCACTCTCTCCAACGTCACCACCAGGGAAGGATGAAGGAGCCGAAGAATCAGGTGGTGGTGTAGAGTCGCGAGGACCACCACTCCCAGCTGGATCGGCGTCGGGGCCAGCAAAGCCCATGTACGAGCCTCCACCCCCTCCTTGATACGATGTGGACCCGCCAGCAAAGGACGTGCCCATACCATAGTCAGGGAAGAAGGAATGAGGCTGGTACTGAGGTGGTGGCGGAGGATAGAACTGATGGGGTGGATACAACATGGAGCTGTACAAACCCGCCTCACCACCACCTGGAAACTGGGGCTGCTGCTGAGCCTGCTGCTGGGGCTGCTGCTGGGGGAGACCACCACCACCATCATCATCATCATCATCATCATCATCATCATCATCATCATCATCATCATCACCACTCCGGGCCTGAGCATCATACTCAGCAAACGGATCTGGATGGGGTCGGACCGGAGAGCGCGGAGGAAGACCGAGATGCTGACGCACCTCCTGCTGATGTCGGTCGTCACGATCGGCCCGATAGCACATCCACTCAAAGATCTTGCCAAGGGCGGAGCGAAGACCGCCACCCCTACGCCTCTCACGACGCGGAGGAGGAGCGGTAGCATGGGGAACATCTCCACCCGGCTGAGCCTCGCCAGGCGCTGCTGCATCTGCTGGGACCTCACCACCTTCATCAACTTTTTCTTTGTCCTTGGAAGGAGCCGAGGTGAACTTGCGAACACTGTACTCCTTCATGGTGCGATCATACTCGAAGGTGGCGCCAACCACATGCTCAATGATATGCATAAGATATGGAGCATATGGCAAGGCCTTGTGAGGATCATTGTAAACATCGGAGATTTTCTGCCACAGAAAGTGAGAGATGCTAAACCGTCCATCTGGCAGAGCAAAGCGGACGAGGACCTTGGCAGCATCATCTCTCAAGTTGTCCTGGTCACCAACTTTAGGATCCAGAGTTAGGCGCATCAGGTTGTTGAGCACATAGTAGGCAGGCTTCAGGCCTTGGACCTTGAAGGTTGCCTCGGCACCATCCATGTAGACACCTGAGTTCTGCAGCTGCTCGGTGTACATGCCCCCACCATACATCTCTGACAAGCGAGGGGCATCCCTGTCGACATGGTCGAAACCCAACAACCGGGCGAAAGTGACAAAGTTGCACCGGTAGTGGACCCCTTGGGTCATCCAATGCAGCACGCGAGCTTCCTTATCAATGAACAAAGTAGCCCAAAACTGACAGAGAATCTCCTGGTTGTAGCTGCGCTCACCAGAGATCAACCCCAAGATCCTCCACTCCTCAAGCCTCTGCACCAAAGACTGAATCTCATCTGAGTCCTTGTCTGTCAAGGAACGGATAACTAACCGCTTGTGCTCAAAAAGAGGGGGATGGCCCTTAGCACAGAAACCCTTCCAGAGGACTGTCACATAGTAGTCCTGCTGGAATCTTGACCAGAACCTCCGATCAACTGAAGCATCTCTGATAAACAGATAGGGGTTCTCCTCACGCTGCCTTCTCATCAAGCTACCCCGCTTTCTATTGGAGTAATCCATGGGATTTCCAAGAAGAGCGGGAGGGACGGCGAACATGACCGCTTCGGCTTCAGGGTGCATGTCAAAAGCCCGGTTGATTAGCATCAACCCTGAAGTCCGAGGGGATGCCGGTCCAACTTGAGGATCGAAGGAGCGACCCTCACGATCGAGACCAGCTGAAGGCACTCCTCTCACAATGACGCTGTGCAGGCGTCCCGCCGGACCAGCGACAGGGGGCGGAGAAGGCTGAGGAGGAGGAGGAGCAGCATGCCCACTGCCACGAGCATGACCGCTCCCGCTCGCCCTTGCGCTATCCACGCTGCGACGACCCGTAAGGCCCGCGGACGAGCGTCCACGGACCTGACGAGAGGAGTCATCCATACTCCCAGACCGACCACGGCGCCCGGGATTGCGACGCGGCGGCTCCCCTTGCGCATGACCACCTTGCTCCAAGGCGGCATAATCCTCATCATCATCACTAGGGGAACGAGCACGAGAGGGCCTCCGGCTCATCTAGACAAAGATAGCATAGACCAACATGAGACAAAGATGATGGAACGATTACTTCAACGGATGTAGCAAATAAGACGATCGAAATCGGGAAGGAGAACGGCTCGCTGCGCGCGGGCGGTACTACCGACCCCTGGGGGCGGTACTACCGACCGCACAGCAGCGTGCGGTTTCCTTCAATCCAATCTACCAAATCGCCATGAACTTGCAAACCATACATCTTAGAAGCATCTACACACTAGATAGAACAAGCCAACCAAAGGAAACGACCTAGAACAGGGTACATTGAAAGATCGGGCATGAACACCCTAGTACCTTGTTACTCGTGAAGAAGAGGTCGAAATCCAATGAAGGAGATACTTTCGGGCTTCAAGAACACCACCAAGACGATCTCCAACCTTCAAAGCACCTTTCCACCAGAGGGATTTGGATTTGGTTGGAGGAGGAAAGAGATCGGGAGAGGAGAGGGCGATGGCAGCGCACGGGGAGAAGGCACGAGCAGGCGGCGGCTGCAAGGAGGCAAGGGGCGGCGGTCAAAAGAAGTTTGACTAGGGTTGAAAAGATTCACCGCGCCCCTTTTTATACTCGGAGGAAACCGGTCGGTGGAACCGCCCATAGGGGCCGGTACTACCGCCGTCGGTAGTACCGACACAATGGCGGTACCACCGACAGGCAGAAAAACAGAGGATCCAGAGAGGGTTTCCAGGAGGACTTTGTGGGGTATACCACACACACTTCAAATATGTCCAGATTTCATAGAATCAATACATAGCTATGGACACAAGTGAAGCATGCAAAATAGATTTTGAAATCACATACAATATTTGTCAAAAGCATTTATCTAGGTCTCTAGGTGAAAACAAATATGTGCAAGACCTCAAGCCACGTTACGAGAATCAATGATATTTAGTTCACTCCTCAAAGCACAAAATCTTGACTCATCTAAAGGCTTTGTGAAGATATCGGCTAGTTGTTTTTCGGTGCTCACATGGCGTATTGCGATATCTCCTTTGGCTTCATGGTCTCTCAAGAAATGGTGTCGGATGTCTATGTGTTTTGTGCGAGAGTGGTTTACGGGATTGTTTGCTAGTTTGATAGCACTCTCATTGTCACACAAAAGTGGAATTTTGGTTTTCTCACATCCGAAGTCCTTTAGTGTTTGCTTCATCCAAAGTAGTTGAGCACAGCAAGCGCCGGCCGCCACATACTCGGCTTCGGCGGTGGATAGGGCAACACTACTTTGTTTCTTAGAACTCCATGACACCAAAGACCTCCCAATAAATTGGCAAGTCCCGGTAGTGCTCTTTCGGTCTACCTTGCAACCGGCATAGTCCGAATCAGAATAGCCAAGTAGATCGAAAGTGGAGCCCTTGGGATACCACAAACCAAGATTCAGAGTGTGCACTAAGTATCGAAAAATTCTCTTAACGGCCATAATATGACATTCTTTCGGATTAGCTTGAAACCTTGCACACATGCACACACTAAGCATAATATCGGGCCTAGATGCACAAAGGTAAAGTAATGAACCGATCATAGAGCGATATACCTTTTGGTCCACTGACTTACCATCCACATTTAGATCAAGATGTCCATTGGTAGGCATAGGTGTCTTGATGGGTTTGGCCTTGTCCATCTCAAACTTCTTTAGCATGTCTCTTGTATACTTGGTTTGACTGATGAACGTGCCATCCTTGAGTTGCTTGATTTGGAATCCAAGAAAGTACTTCAACTCACCCATCATGGACATCTCGAACCTTTTGGTCATGATCCTACTAAATTCCTCACAAAAGGCAACATTAGTACTACCAAATATTATGTCATCGACATATATTTGGCACACAAAGATATCATTATCAACTTTGCGAGTAAATAAAGTAGCATCGGCCCTTCCTATCTCAAAACCCTTTTTGAGTAGGAAGTCCTTAAGACAATCATACCAAGCTCTAGGGGCTTGTTTGAGCCCATAGAGCGCCTTGTCGAGCTTGTAGACGTGGTTGGGAAACTTTGGGTCCTCGAAGCCCGGTGGTTGCTCCACATAGACCAATTCGGAGAGGGGGCCGTTGAGGAATGCACTTTTCACGTCCATTTGATATAGCTTGAAATCATGGTGAGTAGCAAAGGCAAGTAATATACGAATTGACTCGAGCCTAGCTACAGGTGCATAGGTTTCCCCAAAATCCAAACCTTCGATTTGAGTGAAACCTTGAGCCACCAATCGTGCTTTGTTCCTTGTCACCACGCCATGCTCGTCTTGCTTGTTGCGGAAAACCCATTTGGTTCCTATCACATTTTGCTTGGGCCTTTCCACCAAGGACCAGACTTCATTCCTGGTGAAGTTGTTCAGCTCTTCTTGCATAGCCATCACCCAGTCCGGATCGTCAAGTGCTTCTTCCACCCTTTGGTTTGTTACCGGTTAGAAGCTCATATGGTGTCTTCCCTCTTAGCTTGTGAAGGTACAGGCGGTTGATTGCATGACACGCCGTGTTCATTGCCTCCGCCCAAAATCCATGGGAAGTCTTGTACTCATCCAACATAGATCTTGCAGCTTCAATAAGAGTTCTATTCTTCCTTTCCACAACCCCATTTTGTTGTGGGGTATATGGAACGGAGAACTCATGCTTGATCCCTTCTTCATCAAGATACTCTTCTATGTTGGTGTTCCTAAACTCGGTCCCGTTGTCGCTTCTCACTTTCTTGATTTTGATGTCGAACTCATTTTGTGCTCTTCTAGCAAACTTCTTGAGGATACCTTGCGTTTCGCTTTTGTCTGCTAAAAAGAACACCCAAGTGAAACGAGAATAGTCATCAACAATAACGAAACCGTATTTGTTACCGCCGATGCTTTGATAAGCAACGGGTCCGATGAGGTCCATATGCAATAGCTCCAATGGTCTTGTGGTCGACACAATGTTCTTGATTGGATGTTTTGCTCCTACTTGCTTTCCGGCTTGGCACGCACTGCAAATCCTATCTTTCTCAAAAGAAACATTGGTTAGTCCTAGGATGTGCCCTTCTCTTTGAAGTTGGGCCAAGTTTCTCATCCCAACATGAGCTAGTCGGCGATGCCAAAGCCAACCCATGCTAGATTTTGCCATTAGACATGTTGTAGGTTCTACCTTACTAGTTGAGAAGTCAACTAAGTAAAGTTTTCCCTTCAATACGCCTTTAAATGCAATAGAGGAATCCCTTCTTCTAGAGACGGTCACACCCTTATCCGTAAAGAGACAATCGTAACCCATTTCACAAAGTTGAGAAACGGATAACAAATTGTAACTCAACGAATGCACAAGTAATACATTAGATATGGAATTGTCAGTTGAGATAGCAATTTTACCCTAAACCAAGCACTTCTCCTTTACCATTGTCACCAAACACAATGTTGTTGCATGAGTCGTTGCTTGGTTGAAAGGAGGAGAACATATCTTTTGCCCCGGTCATATGATTGGTGCATCCACTATCCAACACCCAACTTGACCCACCGGAGGCATATTCCTACAAAACAAGTTTATGTTCTAGATTTAGGTACCCAAACGAGATTGGGTCCTTGGGGGTTAGTCACATAAGCTTTTGGTACCCAAACATTTCTCATAATTTCCCTCTTCTTGAGGGCACCAACATACTTGACAACTATTTTGCCATCATCACCCCAACAACACAAATAATCACATGTATAGCTTCTTGATATGGGCTTTTGTTGCTTGAGGGCCTCCACTTGCTTCTCCTTGTTGATCTTACCATTAGCAAGTGGAGCCTTTGGATTGGCAACTTTGTTGGCCTTGTTCATTAGGTCAAAGAGAGGAACCCCTTTGTTAAAGTTAACAAAAGGTACCCCATTGACCATCTTTCTACCGTTGGCCTTACCACCATACCTATTGTACCCAATTCCATCCTTGATGGATGGGTGCCTTGCGGTCTTGAGGATATCTTTTGGTTGTTGCACCTTACACTTGCAACCATTTCTCAAGATCGTGTTCAACCTATGAATTTCTTTGTCTTTCTTTTCTAGCTCAACAAGGTTAGTTGCACAAGCATTTATATCATGTTTATAGCATCTTTTGCAACCATTACTAGTTGAGGCATTAGAGCCATCGGAATCCTTAGAAGAGGTTGAAGAGGTGCTATTCCAAAGAGTGTTGTAGCTTAGTTCAAGAGTTTGATATTTATTTTGAGAGCTTGTGAGGCTCTCTTGAACCATGCTAACCTCATTCTTTAGGCTTGCAATTGAGTCATTGCTCATGGAACACTCCTTAGCCAACTTCTTGTTGGAGTCATTGGCTAAGGATAGTTCCACGGTCAATTTCTCAACCTTCAACTTCTCCTCGGCAAGAGAGGCTTCCAATGCACGGTTCTTTTCTCTCTCTTGAGAGATCAAGTCCCCTTGCATTGCAAGACTCTCATTCCGACTCTCTAATTTAGTGAGCAATTTTATGATTTTAGCTCCACCTTTCTTTCCAAACTTTCTAATTAAACTAAGCTCAAATTCATCCATATCATCATCACTAGATTCATCACTAGAACAAGTAGGAGAGTTAGGTGATACCTTCTCATTCTTAGCCATGAAGCAAGAATGAGTGAAGTCATCCTCGTCGTCGGAGAGGTTCTCGAACAAGCGTGACGAAGCTGTCGATGTAGCCATGTTGGAGAAGAGACTTGGAGAAGAGGTCTTGTGTATGGCGATGTTGGCCGCTCCCTTCTCCTTCTCCTTGCTCTTGCTCTTCTCTTCATCACTTGAGTCATCTTCCGAGAACCACTCCTCACCAAGATGAGCTTCACCACCTCTTCTTCTTCTATGCTTCTTGTCATCACTCTTGCTATACTTGTTCTTGTTCTTCTTTTGTGGACAATCGACAATGAAATGATCATCCGCTCCACACTCATAGCAATTCCTCTTCTTTGATTTCTTGAAGTAACCACCTTTGCCCTTCTTGTGCATCTTCTTTCTCATGAATCTTCTAAAGTTCTTCACAATAAGGGCCAACTCATCATCAGAGTCTTCACTTCCTTCGCTTGAAGAGTCATCTCGGGCCTTGCTTCCTTCTTCTTGATTAGCCTTGAGTGCTACCACCCTTTTGTGACTTGCTTCTTGATCTTCTATATCTTCATCATCCAAGACTTCATGATGCTTTATCTTGGCAAGCATCTCATGAGGTCCCATGCTCTCATAGTTAGGTCTCTCCATGATGATTGATGCAAGGTTCTTGTTCCTCTTTCTATATGCTCTTAATAGCTTTCTTCCAGCTGAGTAGTCATCCCACTTTGTGTCTCCGAGTGCTCTAATCTGATTGACCAACGTCATGAATCTGTCAAACATTTGTTGTGTGGTCTCACTTTTCTTGATTGCAAAATTCTCAATCTTTCCATGAAGAAGCTCTATGTTGCACTTCCTCACACTCGCATCACCCTCATATGATATCCTGAGGGTATCCCAAATCTTCTTGGCATTCTCCATTCCATGTACCTTGTTGCTTTCTTCAGGCTTGAGGCATGATAGTATCAATGATGCGGCTTGAACATTTTGTTGAAACTCAAACACATCATTGTCGGTGAACTCTTGACCTACAACGTGACTTGGTCCGTTCTCAACAATCTCCCAAACTCTTGCGGCAAGAAGGTGTAGCTTCATCTTGTGTGCCCAATCATTGTAGTTGATTCCATCAAAGGCGGGTGGTTTGCCTAGATTGACGCTAGGCAATTGCATGACTTTGCCCATTTGGCTATAGTCATATGCCACTCTTGTGAACTCGGTGTCTCTCTTGCCTTTCTCTCCATCCTCCTTCTTGTCATCCTTGGGCGGCTGATTTCCACCGCTTCCGGATGCTTCGGCTTTGCTTTCCAAAGCTCGCCTCAAGCTCTCCATCTCATCTTTCATTCTCTTCATCTCATCTTCATGCTTCTTTGCTTGATCTTGAATCACTTGAGCAGTAACCTGCTTGACAATCTCAACAAGTTGTTCTTGACTTATGGTAGACATGATTCTCCCTTACGCGGTGAAGCGCTAACACAAGGGTTAGGCTCCGATACCAATTGAAAGGACCGAATCAGCCTAGAGGGGGGTGAATAGATGATTTTTGACTATCTGAAACTTCACAAACTATAAGATGTAGTTAGATAGCAACCGGAGAGGCCGGTTTGTTTGGGTAGGTACTACCGGGTGTGAAACACCGGTACTACCAACACAAACAAACGACACAACCGGGATCCTAAAAGAAACTACAAATCCGATGAAGGTAAGCTATGAAGATAAAGCAAGTTTCTAGCCAACTTTCCGAAGAATAAATTATGGTAAGACTACTCTCACGAAACCTTGGTTGCTCCCCTTGATGTAGATCGAGCCTTCCCAACCTAAGAACGAGATAGGGATAGGAAGAACACGAAGAACACAATAACAAGAGAAGTAGAGAAAATAGGGACAACAACAACAAGCACACGGGACACAAGATTTAACCCGAGGTTCGGCCAATCCCCTAAGGAGTGCCTACTTCCTCGTTGTTGAGGTGACCACAAAGGTCGGAGTCTATTTCACCTCCTCGCCTCACTCCAGCAACCACAAAGGCTACGAGAGTATCTCTACTAGAAATCTCAGGGTAATACAAACGCTTCGGGGAGCCCTCACAAGTAAATCAATACGGGCTACCACGAAGAACACCTAACCGGCTAGAGCTCAAAGAGCTCAAGAGTAAAAGACACAAAACAAGCCGGCAAGATGGAAACCAAGTGCTCAAGTCGAAGATTGATGCTTCCCACTCTCGAATCTCACTTCCCTAGCTCAAATCTTGCAAGGGAATGAATCTAGGAGCAAAGGGGGAGAGAGATGGGTGAGTCAATGCTTGGAGAGAGTTTGTCTAGAGTTAGGTCAGCAATAAGTGTATAGTCTGAGTCCGTGACCGTGAAAAGTGAAGAGGGGAGGCATTTATACTCCCTCAGTCCCGAGGCTGGTCGGTACCACCGACTAGCCATGTACCACCGACCATGACACAACGGTCGCATACACCCAGATCTGGTCAAACTGACAAGCACCGGGCCAAGGTCGGAACCACCTAGTCCGGTGGTACCGAGGTAATGGCGGTACCACCGCCAGGCCAAAACAAGCTCGAACAGAGAGCAACTCAGTTAGGGACTCGGTCCCTCGGAAACTACCGCCCGAGGGTCGGTTCCTCCGAGGTCGGTGGTACCGAGGTAATGGTGGTACCACCGCCAAGTCAAAAGCTAGTCAGTCCAGAGAGCCCTGAAAAACTTTCAACCACCGAACCTGGGTCGGTGCTTCCGAGGCCGGTGGTACCGAGGTTATGGCGGTACCACCGCCAAGACATATTCAACACAACACAGAGAGCCTCGCAAAGCCAAGCTACCACCGACCTCCGTCGGTACCTCCGATCCCGGTGGTACCGAGGTGATGGCGGTACCACCGCCAGGCCTTTTTCAATTCTACACAGGGAGCTCTGCAAACTTGGTTACCACCGGCCTTGCATCGGTAGCACCGCGTGCGGTACTACCGAAGTAATGGCGGTACTACCGCCAGGCCAAAAATAGCGCGAACAGAGAGCCTTGCAAAATTGGAAACTACCGGCCATGGGTCGGTAGCACCGCGTGCGGTACTACCGAGGTAATGGCGGTACCACCGCTAGGTCAAAAACAACTCTATCCAGAGAGGGTTGCAAACCAGGTTACTACCGACCTTGCGTCGGTACCACCGCGGACGGTAGTACCGAGGTTATGGCGGTACTACCGCCAGGTCATTTTTTGACCAACACAGAGAGGGTGTTTGAGCGCTGCGCAGAGAAGCTGTGGTTGGTACCACCGACCAAATGAATTTACCCTCTACGTGTTCGTGATTGTGCGGTGTCTCTCAAGCGAACTAAGGTTAGTCGATTTGAGCACTTTTCTCCACATCTAGCCAACTTACTTTGTGACCCTCTTCATAGTCCGGCTTACCTATAACTCAAGTTTAAAATTGAAATTTTAAACTACCACTTGAGCTAGGCATCTTTATGTCCAAAAATATCCTACGTGCTTTGTTCACGAGATTTCAACGTTTCAAATCTTTCAAAGGACTAACACCTGCATACATGCTTTTATAAACTGGTTAGTCCCTAATTTGATTGTCATTAATTAGCCAAAACCCACATTGGGGGCGAATGCACTTTCACCCTTTCAAGTGGTATTGGAGCTAGGTCTCTCATTTGTGGTCTTCACCGACCCGAGAGGATGGCGACTTATGGGCTAGGCATTGATTGTCCACACATTTTTGATGGCACTCACTTTACACAATGGAAATCTTGGATCATGTGCAATTTCAAGTTTATTTGCCCTCAAAAGTGGTGGATCGTAGATGTAGGCTTTTCTCATGTGTTGGATGAAACGAGTCTAACTCAAGCACAAGAGAAATGCCTAGATCTCGAGTGCCAAGCTACTAACATCATTTTTAGATCTTTGCATGATGATATCTTTAGTGAGATTATGGATATGAAGTCCTCCCATAACATGTGGAAGTATCTCAATGACAAGTATGGGAGTGCTTCAAATGATGATGATGTTAGTGAGCCCAAGGAAGAGGCACACGAGGTGGTTGAGCAAGGCCACAACTCCGTGATTGTGGAAGATTGCTCCACCTCAAGCTCAAGTGATGCAAGTGATCATGATACTCCAAGCACACTTGATGATGATGGTCCATGCTCCGGCTATGAGAGTGATACTTCTTCGAGCTCTCCAATCACTACATCACATTGCTTCATGTCACATGGCGACACTAAGGTTTGCAAAGCTAATGTGATTGATCTTAATGCATATGAGGAGCTCTTGAGTAGATATGCTAGCATGACCATCGCTTTACAAAATGAGATGTCTAAAAATGCAAAATTGGAAAAAGAAAACTCATTTCTAAAGAACACATGTGAACAAGTGAAGCATCTACTTTATGTTAGTACTGGTTCACATGAGGGGCTAAAATTAACTCATGAGGAACTATGTGTTACTCATGATAACTTTGTACAAGACCATGTTTTTCTCACTAACAAACTTTCTAATGAAGAAACTAAAACTAGTGAGAGCTCATCACATGGATCAAATGATCAATTGCAAAATATTGCTAACCCATGTGATGTAGGCAAGAAGAATGTATCCACCTCTTGTGATAATTTATTAGTTATGCCATGTTCTTCACATATAGATGCTTGTTCTACTTCTTTGTCTTGTGAGACTAACCTTTTGAAGGAGAACAATGAGCTCAAAAGCAAAGTGAAGAACTTGAGCAACAAGTTAGAGAGGTGGTGTGGATCAAAGGTCACCTATGAGCGCATGATGAAGAATCAAAGAAGCTATGATGACATGAGTGGCATTGGCTTCAACAAGAGCAATGTCAAAGGCAAGAGATGGGGCAAGAGAAGATATGAAAGAGAAATGAAGAAGCAAGAACAAGAAAAGCTATTTCATTTCATATGCTATCGATGCCATGAGATGGGACATCTTGCAAATGCTTGCCCCAACAACAAGAAGCCAATGATGAAGCCCCAAGATCAAATCAAGATCAACCATGATGGTGGTGACTTGATAAAGAATAAGAAAACAAGAAGGGGTGGAAGAGCAAAGCATCCAACTCACATTCAAGATGCCAAGATGATGATCAGCAAGAATGAAGAAAAGAAGAAGGATTTGACTCACATCAAGTGCTACAAACGTGATGATATGGGACACTTTGCCTTGAAGTGTCCTAACAAGCTTGAGAAGAAGGCTCAAGCAACTCATGAGAGGCAAGGCAATGAGAAGCAACAAATGAGCAAGGAAGAGAAGGCTCAATCAAAGAGAGTTTGCTACTCATACCGGGAAAGGGGACACATGGCAAATTCATGTCCCCTAGGTAAAAATTCTAAGCCTATTTCAATTGATGATGATAATGTGCTTAGAAAGGATGGTGATGGTACCTCATCGGAGGCTATTGCAACACATCCCGCTATTCATACTAAGGCATTGCCTAAGTATGTTGCACCTAACTTGTGAGGACCCAAACTAGTTTGGGTACCATCAAAGAGTGGATGAATGTGTGTAGGTACCATGGCATTGGAGGCTTGATTCAATTTGTTCCATGTTGATCATCATGTGATTGAATCAAGTAATGAAAGCTTATTGCTATTCTCATCCCAATGCCAAGTCAAGTCATGTGAAGTCCAAGTTCTATAACATACAAGTGTCATGATCAAGTTGTGGTGGTTGATAGGAAATATTTGAAGGCTTGCAATCAAATTGAGTAGAAGCTTGCTATTGGATGATCATATGATACTAAGGTATATCTCTAGTTGATCACATTCATTTGGGTGCATATGAGTTAATTGAATTGGATATATATGCATATGTTGCTTGCTATGAGAAGTTTGAATGGATTTGTTGCTTAGTGATCAAGTTTGAGTTAGTTTGATTGGATATGTTCACAAGATGACTTTTAGTAAGTGGATTGAATGGATATATGTCTTGTGAGAGCGTTCAAACAAGTTAGCTTCAAGTTTGATTCAAATTTCTAGAGTATAGCTCAATTGCTCAAAGTTGTCCAATATTGCAAAATCTGAGTGAGCTGAGAAGATAGCCATGTTTGGATGATCAAATCTAGTTGGATTGACTTGAAATTTGGTACACATGCTCTACACTTATGGTATTAGTTGTTGTGCAAAATTCATGATAATTGTATAAGTGATGCTTCGTTTTTGGAGTGGACCTTGTCAACTATAGTGCAACAGTTTTCAGCATGTAGTACTATGGAAAGAATTGAAATCTGGTAGCAATCTAGAAAGCCAATGAAGCTCAAATTTTTATGGCTGCTAGAACACTTAGATAAGTACATCTCCACAAAATTTCTTGGTCATTGGACTTATATTTTAGGAGATATGCATGTTTTCTTGAGAAGGACAGAATCTGCCAGAAAAGTGACAATTATTGGATTGATCTAGAGTCACTTTAATTGAAAGGTCCTCAAGTTGGAATCATGTTTATAAGTGGTTGAGGAACCTATGTTTGGTTTTGAAATAAGCTAGAAGCATGACAAATATGAGTACAAGTTCATTTGATTGAGGAGTGTATTTGGCACACATATGGTACTTAAATTGAAGATCAAGACCAACATCAAGATGAAGATAAAGATCAAGTTCAAGTATCAAATTGAAGATCATTTGGAAGAAAGAAAAGGACTCAAAGATGGATTCAATGTCACATTTCAAGAAGAGTTCAAAAGGATCAATCAAACAAGGTCAATTCAAGTAAGTATCAAGGATGATTCTTTGGAGAGAGGTCACTTCTCCCTTTTGTAGGGGCTTGCCGCCTTTGGTAGGTTAACCAAGCAAGGCTTGGAAGGCTAACATGGAAGTGGTGATCTAAAGTGTCATTGGAGATGCTTAGTTGAAGAAATCAAAAGGGTTTATCTAGAGAGCAAGCAACACCCAAAAGAGAGCAAATCATGGCAACTCAAGTGGTATTCATATGCAAGCTATGATCAAATGAAGAAGCAAGCCAACCACAACAAGATAGTGCACTTCATCATATGGGTGAAGATTTGTTCTATCAATTGGTATCTATTGGTCTTCACCATGGACTTCACATTGCTATTCGAGAAAACAAATTGGAATCTATGTGACTATCCTCTTCTCCAAGATAGCAAAGGTATCATTGTAATGTGCATGATCTTTTCATCCCTTACTAGTATGCGGTTAGTGCATATAGTACATGCTTAATAGGATCATGCATAACAAATGAAAAGTTTAAATTCATAGCCTACCACTATTGCTTGATTGATTATATGATCTAGTGGTTAGTATATGAGTTTGTTCTTGAGCTAGTGAACCCAAGTACTTGATCTAGAAGATGAGCATTCAAGTGTCTAATTCAACGTGAGTGAGATAACCATTGGAAGATGTGTGAAGAAGCTTACACTAGAGCAAACCGAATTAGATATCTTGTGCAAATTTGATAGTTCAAGTCACAAATGAGAGGCTCATGACAAGAGTTCAAGAAGAAGACAATAATGCAAATGGATATCAAGTTTAAACTTTCATTCAAGTGGTATCCTACAAGATTTCAAGTGATCCTCAACTTTAAGTGATCAAATCAAACAAAACATCCCTCACCAACAAGAGCTCAAGTTTATCAATTGGATGACCCATGCTATGACATAGGGGAGATGTTCCACCGATTGGTATCAAGGTCAAAGATCCTACACATGGTGTCATTCCAACACATATGGTGGTGTCCATAAAAATGAAGACTCAAGTGTCAACCATCTACCCTAGTGTCACCCTTTGTGAGAAAAGTGCATACCTTTTATGGTCATTGATGACAAAGGGGGAGAAGTGCCAAAGATATGATATGATAGGGGAAGAAGTTGTTGGCAAAGATATGTCAAGGACAAAGGGGGAGAAAACAAGAAAAGAAAATGGACATGGATCAAGAGGGAGCAAGATTGGAGAATGGAAAATGATCAAAATTCTTGGACAATGAGAGCACACAAGTAAGGGGAGCAAGCTCATGAATACATGTATGATGCATTTGGTTATGCATTACATTTGCTTGCTTGCATTGCATAAGTTTTTAAATTTTATATGCATGCTTGTGTGGTGTATGCTAGTTATAGGATTTGATTGATGATTTGATAGCTAGCATGCATAGGTTGATAGCTAGACTTGTGCTTTTCATGCAAAACTAGACCCTTGCCTTTTAGTGTTGATCTCACGGGGTTTTCTAGTTTTTATGATGTCTAGCTACTCTTGGTGCTAAAGAAGGTGTACAACTATGAACTTCATCAACATCACGCTTCAAAGGTTATTCTATACACCTTAGCACCTCTTGGTAGTAATTACTCTCCCACACTTTGGTATATATGCATATGTGCAAGCCTCATTTCCAAACACTCTAGCACATATGTAGGGGGAGCTAATACTACCATTTCGGGTTTGTGATACTTGTCCAAATTCCTTTACACATGGTAAAATATCTTGGGCAAGCAACATGAATCCAAACCAAGTTAGCAATTTACATTCTTGTGAAGTGCTAGCTTGGAATAAGCTTAATTTCCATATCTTTGTAGAGTTGTCATCAATTACCAAAAAGGGGAGATTGAAAGGTCCTAGTTTGGTTTTGGTGATTGAGTGACAACTTTAGGTGGACTAATGGTGTTTATGTGAGATACACAGGTGATTAGTCCACAGGTGATCATGTGTGAGCAACATATGCCATAGAGGTGAAATGGCTTGGAGGATGTTGCAAAGGCTCGCACATGAGATCAAAGAGCTTATTTCATATGTGACATGACATGGAGTCATGTGGCTAAGATGGTGAAGATCAAGGCAAGACTTGGCTTGATGGATCGGTTGCGAAGGTGAAGGGCAAGTTGGAGGCTTTGAAGCCGTTGGAGCAATGGTGAAGAGCAAGTGATGTCAAGATCGATGGACCATGGAGGCCATGTGATGATATGAAGTGGATCATATCATTTGATGAGAGGTTGGTGCATGTGTTGCATCAACACCGAAGGAGATGGAATGGAATGTGCAAGACAAAGGTATATTTGTAGGGCATTTCATTTCACCAGTCATAGGTGAGTAGAGAAGTTGATGACCGGGTTTAGGATAGATGGCCCTACTATCAAGAGGAGCAAACTTGTTTGCATATCGGTCATCTAGTGCCACTTGAGTGATCTAACTTTGCGATGTTACTAGGATTGAGTGGCGTTATGAGAGCAAGAGAAAATCCTTTGAAAATGATTGTGAAAATGCTAACACACATGCACATGATGGTGTTCACTTGGTGGTGTTGGCACATTTGCAAAGGAGAAGGTGTTGGAGTTGATTTGGATCAACAAGGAGAAGAGAAGGAAGTTTTTCGGTGTGTTCCGAACTCTAGGATGGATCTTGGATTGGGATTATGTTCTAATGCTTTTTGAGTTGGATTAGCTATGTGTGTGGGATGTGTATCCCTCTGAGTTAGCTTTCCAAAATGTCCAAGATCATCGAAATCGGAGTTCGGAGCTAAGAGTTATGGTCGTTGTAGTGTGGAGCTCAGGCTGGTGTAGTTGGTAGTACCGACCCTGGTGGTCGGTAGTACCCACCAAGGTGCGCAGTTCGCGGACTCTCTGTGTAGAGGGTGGTTTGGCCTACCGGTAGTACCGCCATAGGGCCGGTAGTACCGGGCCCGGTAGTACCGACCTTAGGGGTCAGTGGTACCGTGGTTTGGAGGCAGTTTGGAGGCGTTCTGTATAGATCCATGTTTGGCCTGCCGGTAGTACCGCCATAGGGCCGGTACTACCGACTGTCCGTGGTACCGAGGTCTGGATGAGTTTGGGGCTCTCTGTGTAGTCCCCAGGTTGGCCTGTCGGTAGTACCGCCATAGGGCCGGTACTACTGACCCCCGGTGGTACCGACCTGAGGGTTGGTGGTTCCATCAGGTCAACGCTTCGTGTAGCGACTATAAGTGAGGTAGTCGGTACTACCGGCCCAGGGGGGTCGGTACTACCGACCGAGGCGCAGAAAGGGAAAACGACTAGTTGGTAGCTCCCCTCTATAAATAGAGGGGTGGCCGACCCTTGGATAAGGCTGAGCACCCTAGGGACTTTGTGTCCAAGGTTTTTTTTGAGACGAAAGAAGAATTATATTAAAATATAATTGAGTACATCATCACATTACAAGTACTCTAGAAAAAACATATATCCAGAAACTGATATTCATCTATATTGCACCCACACTGTGAATAGCTCAAACTCTCAAATCCAAACCTATTTGACGCTTCATATGGATGACCGCACAGGCAAATACTCGGCAACAATTGTTTTAGGCCAGACAATAGATACCCAACGAACGGCCAACATTCCTGCAGGTGGAGTTGAGAAACTTCTTCTTTCTCGTGTCTTCCTTCTTCTTCTTTCTGCCACCGAAGAGTAAGGAAGACTGATCTGAAACTTATTCTCCCTAGTCCTTCATTGTGGCCAGATCTAACCACAACAAAACGAAGAAGAGACTGGAGAAAAATATTCCATGGCAGCGAGATCATGTCCGTCTTGATGCCGCTGTCCGGAAACAAAAGTCTCCATGTCGTCATGTCGGTGAAGATACTGACGCCGAAGTTGTCACCCTCATCTTCAACGGAGCCGCCATGGAGAAGACAATTCCATCCTTCTCCTTCACCATCGCCGAAGAGGAGAAGGAGGAGATAAATCTCCAATACCACAATACTTGGCATGAAGAAACTCAAACCCTAAGAACTCGATCTATTGGGGAAAAATTATTAAAAAAACGATGGATCCCCACTCCTCCGGCCTCTGGCGATACGCCGGAGGGAGGAGAGAGGGGGACCAAACGGAAGGGCAGCGGCGGTGGCGCTCGGAGTGGCGGCGGCGGCAGCGGCCCTTTTTCTGGTGGCGGCTATTACCGGTCTACTTTGTGTCCAAGGTTGGGAAGTGCTTAGGAGCCCTCTAACTCACATATGCTCATTAGTGCTTATTCGATTGCGTGAGAGAGCGATTCTAGTGCGGTGCATGAGAGATTGCAAGAGTTGGCACTAGGTGTTCGAGTTGCAAGCCGGTGGTGCTTATTACTCTTGGAGGTTGCCACCTCCTAGACGGCTTGGTGCGTGTCTCCATCATGAAGCCCGCGTGAAGATTGTGCATGGCTCCGGAGAAGCTTTGTGAGGGGCATTGTGCTCGCCCCGCGGGAGATCGCGAAGAGCAACTCTAGTGGAAAGAGGCGTGAAGAGCGCCAAGTGGTCTGGCCGGATTGAAAGCTAGAGCTCTTGGTGAGCACTCCATCGTGGAGAGTGTGGCTTAGTGTCACCACTAGAAAGAGGATCGGCGGCAACCTTGGGCTTGCTTCAACGGGGACTAGCTTGGTGGCAACCAAGTGAACCTCGGGATAAAATCTTGTGTCCTCGTCCCTTGTTGCTCTTATTGTTCTTTTTTCCTTGCATATTACACTTGTTCTTGTGTTCTTCGTGTTCTTCCTCCCTCCATCACTCTATCTTAGGTTGGGAAGGCTCGATCTACTTTTTGGCAAGGAACCAAGACTTGGGGAAGCTACAATCGTCATCTACATCATCTAGGGAAGTGGGGTAATTGCTAGATCCGAAATCGCATCTCACCCACTTTGATTTCGTAGCTCCCTGCAGGTGCTCGGTAGTACCGGCCTAACAGCCCGGTAGTACCAGTGTCGGTAGTACCGGCCTCCAGCCCGGTAGTACCGATCGTCTGGTCTTTACACTAGCTTGTGTTGCAACACTTATTCTTGTGCTAGTGTTTAGTTGCTTAGTTTGTGTAACCAAGTTGAGCTCTCTAATTTGGCTTGTGTAGCCTTGTTATTGAGCATTGCTAGTGAGCTTAGGCTTTGTGCTTTGCTTACTAGATTGTGTAGGAGCTCCCCCATGTTTGAAGTACTAGATGCATAGGTTTGTGTGACCTTGCTTCTAGAATTGGTTAGGTGAGCTATAGCTAGCCCGACACCTTATTTGCTTTGTTTAGGATCTTTTGTAAGGTGTCATAGAGTATAGGTAGAGGGGTATAGGCTAGACCGATAGTTTTAATTCCGCATTTGTTTCGGTTAGCCGCTTTGTTTATTTAAAAAAAGGACTATTCACCCCCTCTCTAGTCCGCCATCTCGACCCTTTCAGCTGGCCACATGATTTGCAGAACGTATTTGAGTTGCTCTCCGGTGGGTGATACAAGTAGAACTCACGTGCCTGCACCGCCGAGTTTTAAAGATCCATCAAAGTACATCTTCCAATGTTCTGGAATAAAGCCATCTTGAGCTTGCTGGAATTTTGTCCACTCAGCGACAAAGTCAGCTAGAACTTGAGATTTGATGGCCTTGCTTGGAGTGAATTTGATATTTAGGGCGCCCAGCTCGATTACCCATTTAGATATTCTACCCGTAGCATCACAGTTATGGAGGATTTCTCTCAATGGAAAGTCCGTAACAACTGTGATTTCATGTGCTTCGAAGTAGTGTCGTAACTTCCTTGATGAAATAAGTAGAGCATACAATAGTTTTTGAACTTGCGGGTACCTGACCTTTGAGTCGGAGAGTACTTCGTTGATATAGTAGACTTGTCGTTGGATATTGTAGACGTGCTTCTCATCTTTGCGCTCCACCACTATTGTTGTACTTACAATGTGTGTGGTAGATGCAATGTATAGCATCATCGGTTCCCTGGGTTCTGGTGGAGTTAGGATAGGAGGGTTGGTTAGGTATCCTTTGAGCTATTCAAAGGCCCTGCCAACCTCTTCTGTTCAAATTTATCTGAGGCTTTAACCAATTTGAAGAAAGGTAGTCCCTTTTCTCCTAGCCTTGAGATAAACCTGTCGAGAGCTGCCATGCACCCGGTGAGCTTTTGAACATCCTTGACCGAAGTTGGTGTTAACGGAAGTAATAGCATGTTTTACCTTATCAAAATACCGTCAACAAGCCTCGGTTTCAAGGAAATATAGCATATCATGAGCATATTTATCACTAATAAGTTCCACTTGTACTCCTAGTATTTGATTTGCAGGTATAACAGAATAATAAGGAAATGGACACCTGGACCCACCCAAGGTGGGGTCGGCCGACCCCACCATGGGAGCTCCTCGGGCTTGGTGACGTGGCACTATCCAAGTGAAGCTTCACCAAGCTACTTTCCCCCATCAGATCAAACATGTGTTTGCATTCAACGGTGAAAGATGAGAAGCACATGGATCCATGGGCCCACACAAGAAAGCAAATGCAACCAACATATGACACCATGCTCTATGACAAGTGGGGACACCATTGGAGACAAAACAGTGGGCCAGCCCTGTCATTGGGGGGTCGGCCGACCCCCCCTTGGTGGGCCCTGGCTACACTATTCAGCCTAGTGACATCAACATCTTCTAGAAGCAAAGTGGTGGGCCCACCTGTCATTGGCTGGGGTCGGCCGACCCCAGGGTGAACCCCATCCAATGTCGGTTGCTTGCACATGTTTCACTCGTGACAAAATCAAGGCCATCCATCCATGGCGGTTACTATGGCGGTTTGATCCAATGGCCAAGGAAGGAGAGCACGCGGATCGCTGATGTGGCACCGGAGTAGCCGCTACTCCACCTCCAAGCTATAAATACCCCCTAGAGCTCTTCATTTGTATGCATCGAAGGAGAGAAAGCCTACCTAGTAGCTTTAGTGTTAGAAGAGAGGGAAGGGAGTGAGGAGTTCCACGGAGGAGTCCCGGCCTGTCGGGAATCTTCTCCAAGGTGCGCCTCAGCGGATGCGATTCTTCTTGTAAGTGTTACATCTGAGTCCTTCTAGTATTTAATATTCTGGTCTGGTTATTTAAGTTTACAGTGCTTTTACTTGGCACATTGCTTTAATTTGTTGAAGTGCTCTAGGCCTAATAAGCTTAGCTTTAGAGCAGTAAGATTAGTGTAGACGTGGTGTCTAGGCTATATCTTGCCAGTGTGGACTTCTTGTCGCACTTGTGTAGACGCCTGGTGGTAGGGTGACAGACACAGCCAGTGCTTGGAGTTCCTCTCAAGTGTTGTAGGCAAGTTGAAAATAATAGTTGGGTAGCAGCATTGCCGCCTCAGTAGTTGTTAGGTGGAAAACCTTTTAATCAACTACTGTTTCGTCCTTCGCCCCCAGTAAGGAATGAGGTGGTAAACCTCAGTACTCTTAGAAAACCAGTACCAGATATTGATATTAGGAAGACCTCTCTATTCCAGTTATCATATACCCTTTGATCATCCTTTGACGATCCTACTTCTAGTTAATCCACTTCACGTTCCCTGTGGAAATACGATACCTGGAATACTCCCGGTGAAAAGCTACAATTGACTACCGTGCGCTTGCGGTATATCCGTTTGCCACTTCTGGTGTCAACAAGCATCTCTGGTGCCGCTGCCGGGGATTAGGCTCCATAGTCTAGTTCTAGTGGTTGCATTAGGAAGTGTCAACAAGCTTTTCTGGCACCGTTGCCGGGGAACGGTAGCTGTGTTAGCTAGAACAAAGTCGTTAAAGTTATCATAGTTTGATTAGAACTTTTTATTCATAAATCAATATGGATCAAACAAGCCTTTTTGACTACGCTGCTCCATCGGGCGCTGAGTTGGAGCCACCTAGTTCATCTCACGCCATTTTGGCAGTTCGCTATGAGCTTCGCCCCAGCCTTATAGCGATGGTTCAGGAGAATCCCTTTTTGGGAGAAGTAGATGAGAATCCTTATACCTACCTACGTGATTTCGAACAACTTTGTTCGTGTATTCACATCCAAGGGATGAGGCGAGTCACTCTTAAGTGGAAGCTATTTCTGTTCTCGTTAACGGGAAAAGCTAGACGCTGGTATACTCGCTACGTTGGTAGTGTGAACGGAGAATGGGAGAAACTGCAAGCCATGTTCTGCTTAATGTACTTTCCCATATCCCGCATAGCTCGTCTTCGTAGAGATGTGCTAAACTTCAAACAAGACGAGAAGGAATCTCTAGGTGCGGCCTGGGCATGACTTACAGACTTAGCATCCTCTGGCCCAGATTTAGCTATAACCGAGCCAACCCTTATGCAACATTTCTATCTCGGTCTTAGCCAAAACTCCACACAATTCCTTGATTTAGCCTCTAAAGGAGCTTTCTTCCATTTACCCATTAGTGAAGGTAAGGAAGTCCTTGCGACCATTCTCAAGAACACCCCCTACACAGATGACCATGGTGAAACTCTAGAGGAAGATCAAACTCCTAGGGATGAACCCATGACAGCCGAAACTCCTTTACCTATACCCCAAGCTGTCAAACCTAAACCACAACCACCTACTCCTCCAAAGGAAGAAGTAATTCATCCTTTGGATTATCCTCTAAATATCGAGACAGATCTTTTCGCCGATTATGGCAATGTCTCGAAACAACCTGTGCAGAAGAGATCCACAGCTAGTAGAGCTCCTAATAACCACATGCCAACCCAGTTTGAGGCAAGTTACCTTAAGGCGACTGCCCAAGAGCTCGTGTTTATTATGAGCAACAAATGGTTCAGGGAGGCTGAAGCATCATTAGATGTCGTTAAGCTTCTATCCTATTTCACATCCATACCGTGTGCCATAAACAAGACGGCTGTAGATTCCCTCTATGATCCCGCTGTAGGAGTAAATTTAATGTCTAAATCATTGATGTCAACACTCCTAGGTGAGGAACCGCGAAACCCAACCAATAAATTCCTTAAGCTTCCTTCTGGAAAATTGGTCGAGAGTTGCGGGATTGCACAGAATATTTCTATCACAATTAACAAGGTTAGCTTCCTCGCAAACTTCTTTGTCTTTGACGTAGACGAGGTCGACTTGTTAATTGGGCACCCACTCATGAGATTCATTGAGGGATCTCGTGAAGGGAGCCTTAAGGGTCACCTTGGGAAGGATCTAGATCTTTCAGTTCCTTTTGCCGGCTCCGTTAATTCGATAGCCGAACCAAAACCCGAGCCTGATCCAATAGAGGAGGTGATGTCGGTATCTTCACTAGAAACTTCTCAACCCGATCTAGAAGAAGACGCCCATGACTTTATCCAAGAAGAAGACACTGATTTAGATGAACCGTTAGACTTGGATGAGTCTGAACCTCCACCAAAACCCTCTATAGAGCTTAAGCCACTTCCTTCTGGGCTTAAGTATGCCTTCCTTAATGGTGATAGAGAGACTCCCGTGATCATTAGTGATCGACTTACAATGGAAGAAGTTTCTAAACTCGTCACCATCCTAGAAAAACACCGATCCGTCTTAGGATATTCGTTGCAAGATCTCAAGGGAATTAGTCCCGCTCTTTGCACACATCGCATTCCGATCGAACCCGATGCTACACCTTCTAGAGAGCCACAAAGGAGGCTCAACAATGCGATGAGAGAAGTAGTAAAGAAGGAGGTCTTGAAGCTCTTGCACGCGGGCATAATCTACCTTGTTCCAAACAGCGAGTGGGTCAGCCCCGTCCAAATAGTTCCTAAGAAAGGAGGAATGACGGTCGTTAAAAATCAAAACAACGAATTGATTCCACAATGAACCGTCATGGGATGGAGAATGTGCATAGACTACCAAAAACTTAACAAGGCCACAAAGAAAGACCACTTTCCGTTGCCATTCATCGATGAGATGTTGGAACAGCTAGCCAAACATTCCTTCTTTAGTTTCCTTGATGGGTATTCGGGGTACCATCAGATTCTAATCCATCCTGACAACCAAAGTAAGACCACATTCACATGCCCCTACGGGACATATGCATACAGGCGCATGTCATTTGGCCGGTGCAATGCCCCTGCTTCATTTCAGAGGTGCATGATGTCCATCTTCTCGGATATGATAGAAGAAATCATGGAAGTTTTCATGCACGACTTTTCAGTCTATGGAACAACCTTTGATCACTGCTTAGAGAATCTGGACCGTGTCTTACAACGCTGTCAAGAAAAGCACTTGATCTTGAACTGGGAGAAATGCCACTTCATTGTTCGAGAAGGGATAGGCTAGACTTACCTTAGGCTTTGAGGTGGGGCCCATAGACCCCAGTTAGGGGGTCGGGCGATCCCTATATGGGGCCCACCTGCAACAAGGGTTGCACAATCACGTAGATGGGCTCGAGCCGGGTACGTGACCGCGCCGGACACCCATCAAGGTGGTCGGGCAACCCCGCCTCGAGGAAGTTCGACTCGCAGATGAGTTCACCGCGGCGAGCGGATAACAACCCCTGGAGATAAACCCCAAATTTGAAACTTGAGGGGTCGGCCGATCCCTACCTTACGGGATTGGAACGGCGGCGCGACGGGCTCTGTCAAGTTATGAGTTTTCCACGGCGATCCCGTGAAAATCGGCATCGTAGTCATCTGCAGTCGCTATTTAACCTTTCACCCATCTCCTTCTTCCTCCTACTCGCAATTCCACGTAAGGCCAGAGCCTCCTAGCCTTCCCTGCACTCTCCACCGTGACCCAAAACACTAGCCATGGCACCCACTAGCAAGCCTACGTGCCCTGCAACACCTACGCCACGACGGGCCCTAGTCGAAGATCTAGAGCAGGCCCTCGCGATCAACGTGATCGATGCGGTGCCGCTGGCCATGGTACCTCCACCAGGGGGGCTGGCCAGACCGGTGGCGAGGTCGCCCGATCCCACCAGGGGTCGGCCAACCACCCCGCGTCCATCCCCTCGCGCGGCGGCATCGTCCCGCTCGCTGACTCCGAGAAGGGGGATCAGGAAATCCCCCGGCCGCTCCATCACGCCAACTAGGCCGACCACAGGCCAACTCGCGCTGAAGGGGAAGGCCCAGCTGGAGGAGAACCCGCGCGCGATCACCACGACAACGGGGAGTACAGAGTACACTTCGTCGTACTCCCCGTCGACGCCCACGTTCTGGAAGACCCATCAGATCATGGCCGGTGGGCATGGCCGAGGGAAGGTGGTCGTCCCTTCTCTCAACACGGAAGAGAAGGGCGAGCTGCGGGAGTCCCTAGAGTCCCAGGCTTCTATTCGGCGGAGGATGGACCCTCCGTCGATCAAAGAGCCGCCAGGACAATTCGAGGAGGAAGACGAGAAGACAGATCTGGAGAGGCTGATGCACGTCACCTCCACCCTGCAAGCAAAAACAGGGTGTTGGAGGAGACGGTGTCAGAGTTGAAGATGGCGAATAAAGACTTAGAAGATGACTTTCACCATCTTAGGATTAGCACCTCTGCGAAGCTCAAACGCTTCGCTAGGGCTATGGGGCGGGATGACCTCCTAGACCCCCCGTCCCCATGAATAGTTTAGCTTAGGTTAGAATAAAGTTCCATGTTAGATTTATTTTGAATTTCCAGATTTCATCTTAGATTTATTTCTTTTGATTTCCAATGTATTTCCCTTCTTAGAGAATAAATAAAATATATCTCGTCTCTACTGGTGTGTTTGCCACCAGTAGAGCACTTTGCATTTTACCTTTGTGTCATGTTCAGAGTTCATTTATGGAAAAATTCAAGTGTGGGGGGGTCGGACGACCCCCAGATTTCATCACTGAACCACACTGAACTGCTGAACACAGGCTGACATGCTGCAGTGCACAAAACAGAGGTAAGCAAGGGGTCGGGCGACCCCCGTTCTCTTGAATTTTTGAAAAGTGTTTTTGCAGATGTAAAACTAAATGGAGGAAAAAGCAAATGGCAACGAAAACCACCATTTGGTGGGGTCGGCCGACCCCACCATGGTGACCTGGGCCCACCAGCTCACCTCTGCACAGTAAGCTCAACACTGCTGTCTGGTTCGTTTCCCCTTTTCTCCTCTCGATTCAAGCAGTTTCACAATCATTCCATATTCTGAATAAAATAAAATAAAAAGCTACAAAGTGACTTGAGTTATGATATGCTAAGAATGTTAATGACATAAAACCATGTTCTTAATATGTTTATACTCATGGGTAAACTAAATTAGGAAACTGTATTGACTAAGTTGTTGTTAAAAGTGAGATAAATCTTGGCTTAAGACTCAAACCTGTTTTTGTTTAAGGTGCTTAGAGATTTGTTTTTGAAAATATCTCAAAACCATAGTATCATTTACTCCTCTATAGTGAGAAATACCTACCAAAACCATACATATGCATACATGATCAAAACCTTTTACACACTTGCTACTTGTTTTTGTCTTGAGTTTGGTCAAACCTTGTTGACCCTAGTCGAGAATTTTGTCATAATCCCAAGATCAAGATCACGTACACACCATCTATATATGCAACTTCTACACTGGAAGTATGCCTGCACATGCCATTCATTTCCACTCTATAGATGCTCCGTACATTAAAGTTCTACAATATCTCTCTCTCTAGTTAGTAAAAAAAAGAGACATTAAGGCTAAGCAAAAGAAAAAAAGAAAAAAAATGTGGACACATGAAGGTCCAGTAAAAAAAATTGTGGACACATGAAGGTCCACTAAAAAAATGTGGACACATGAAGGTCCATTGTTGAAAAATGCTAGCCATGTCTCAAGGTAAAATAAAGTAGAGAGATTATATTAAAGGAGCATTCTAGTCCACATACTTTCCACACACATGCACATCTTGATCTAGGATTATGACATTCTTCTCCTTGGATCCTTGTTTTGACTTTACAATATATGCAAAACAAGTATGCTACTTTGTTTATCCCTACCAAACTCCACATAAGCCTGATAGATTAGGATAAAACAAAAATAAGGCTATACCTTGGTGAGGAACCAGACACATATAAGAGTGTCTTGAGAGTACTATATGAGGAGTAAGCATGAACTATGTGTTTTCCTTTCAAACTATCCTAAAAACTCTAAGTACCAAGAACAAGAATTCAGGGAGATGACTTTGCTTTGAGATTTGTTCCTTTTCTCAACATCTAAAGGATATATGATAGATAGTACCATATAACCCATTTGTATAAACTATGTTAGGAATGATGCTTTATGATCATTATCATTTTAAGTATGTAATAATCACTTGTTCACTCTCTCTAACCTTTACTCGAGGACGAGCAAAGATTCAAGTGTGGGGGATCTTGTTGACGGAAGTTATAGCATGTTTTACCTTATCAAAATACCGTCAACAAGCCTCAGTTTCAAGGAAATATAGCATATCATGAGCATATTTATCACTAATAAGTTCCACTTGTACTCCTAGTATTTGATTTGCAGGTATAACAGAATAATAAGGAAATGGACACCTGGACCCACCCAAGGTGGGGTCGGCCGACCCCACCATGGGAGCTCCTCGGGCTTGGTGACGTGGCACTATCCAAGTGAAGCTTCACCAAGCTACTTTCCCCCATCATATCAAACATGTGTTTGCATTCAACGGTGAAAGATGAGAAGCACATGGATCCATGGGCCCACACAAGAAAGCAAATGCAACCAACATATGACACCATGCTCTATGACAAGTGGGGACACCATTGGAGACAGAACAGTGGGCCAGCCCTGTCATTGGGGGGTCGGCCGACCCCCCTTGGTGGGCCCTGGCTACACTATTCAGCCTGGTGACATCAGCATCTTCTAGAAGCAAAGTGGTGGGCCCACCTGTCATTGGCTGGGGTCGGCCGACCCCAGGGTGAACCCCATCCAATGTCGGTTGCTTGCACATGTTTCACTCGTGATGAAATCAAGGCCATCCATCCATGGCGGTTACTATGGCGGTTTGATCCAATGCCCAAGGAAGAAGAGCACGCGGATCGCTGACGTGGCACCGGAGTAGCCGCTACTCCACCTCCAAGCTATAAATACCCCCCTAGAGCTCTTCATTTGTATGCATCGAAGGAGAGAAAGCCTACCTAGTAGCTTTAGTGTTAGAAGAGAGGGAAGGGAGTGAGGAGTTCCACGGAGGAGTCCCGGCCTGTCGGGAATCTTCTCCAAGGTGCGCCTCAGCGGATGCGATTCTTCTTGTAAGTGTTACATCTGAGTCCTTCTAGTATTTAATATTCTGGTCTGGTTATTTAAGTTTACAGTTCTTTTACTTGGCACATTGCTTTACTTTGTTGAAGTGCTCTAGGCCTAATAAGCTTAGCTTTAGAGCAGTAAGATTAGTGTAGACGTGGTGTCTAGGCTATATCTTGCCAGTGTGGACTTCTTGTCTCACTTGTGTAGACGCCTAGTGGTAGGGTGACAGACACAGCCAGTGCTTGGAGTTCCTCTCAAGTGTTGTAGGCAAGTTGAAAATAATAGTTGGGTAGCAGCATTGCCGCCTCAGTAGTTGTTAGGTGGAAAACCTTTTAATCAACTACTGTTTCGTCCTTCGCCCCCAGTAAGGAATGAGGTGGTAAACCTCAGTACTCTTAGAAAACCAGTACCAGATATTGATATTAGGAAGACCTCTCTATTCCAGTTATCATATACCCTTTGATCATCCTTTGACGATCCTACTTCTAGTTAATCCACTTCACGTTCCCTGTGGAAATACGATACCTGGAATACTCCCTGTGAAAAGCTACAATTGACTACCGTGCGCTTGCGGTATATCCGTCTGCCACTTCTGGTGTCAACAAGCATCTCTGGTGCCGCTGCCGGGGATTAGGCTCCATAGTCTAGTTCTAGTGGTTGCATTAGGAAGTGTCAACAGTTGGCGGCTTCATTCCGGTGATAGCCTTAATCTGCTTTTGGCTAGCCTTGATGCCTTGATGATTCTGTTGGTGGTTGGATGGTTCCCGCCTTCTTAGCTGGAATCTCTAAGTTTCCAGGCTTGGCATTATGTACCATTTGTGCGAGCTCCTGTACCTCCAGGGCGAGTTGAGTCTTTTCTGCGATTTGGACAACCTTTGTGTCACATTCGAAGGATCGCTTCAAATCTCCCTTGAAGGTTAGAATTCCTTTAGGACCCGACATCTTCAGTAGAAGGTACAGATAGTGTGGTACTGCCATGAACTTAGCGATAGTTGGTCGTCCAAATATGGCATGGTAAGATGACTCGAAGTCGGCTACCTCGCAACTGATGTACTCTGTTCGGTAGTCGATCAGAGTTCCAAAAGTGACGGGTAGGATTATCCTTCCGAGTGGTATTGCCGCCTTTCCGGGTACTATGTCGTAAAAGGGGGCGT
Source organism: Coix lacryma-jobi var. lacryma-jobi (assembly GCA_009763385.1). Taxonomy (NCBI): domain Eukaryota; kingdom Viridiplantae; phylum Streptophyta; class Magnoliopsida; order Poales; family Poaceae; genus Coix; species Coix lacryma-jobi. The sequence goes on from CM019826.1 coordinate 34,994,563, forward strand.
ATGATGGAGTGAGTTGAGTTGCCAGGTCTAAGTTCATCTTGCGTAGGGTGTTTGCAAAGATGACGTTGAGTCCAGCTCCTCCATCTATGAGTAGTCTTCCCAATTTGAACCCGACGACCATTGGATCCAGGACTAGCGGGTAATGCCCTGCATTAGAGACACTGGTCCATTGACCTCCTCGAGAGAAATTGATCGGATGCTCAGACCAGTCGAGGTATTTAGGAGTCGCTGGTTCGGTGGACATAATTTCTCGCAAGGAAAGCGTCTGGAGGCGCTTGCTGTTGCTGATGGTTACTCCTCCAAATATGACATTAATAGTGTCTTTGGGGTGTTGAAAATCGCCAGCGCCCTGATGTGGTTCTTCAGCTGCCTTTTTTCCTTTGTCTTTCTTGCTCTTGTTGAAGTCGGAGTTCAATCCTCGTTCTTTCAGTTGACGACAGTATCTAGCCGGGTGTCTTGCTTTCGGATGGAAGGGGCATGAACCGTCTAGGAGATCAACAAAACTTGAAGGCTTGTTCCCCTTCTTCTGAGGTTCCATAGCTGCCACAGTATTGTCCCCAGTCCTCTTGCGGGTATTTTGCTGAGCAGGCTGGGTTCCTCTTCGGTTATTTCCTTGGTCACTGTTGGTATAAATTAACGCACACTCTACTTTATCCGCAAGCGCACACATAAAATCTACCGATGTAGCACTTCACCGAAGTAACCCAGTTTTAATATCGAACCCAAATGAACGGATAGTGTTAAGTCTTAAAGTCTAACCCCTGAGTAGCTAACAAGGACGGAGAATCTAGAAGTATAGAGGGGATCATTAAGGCTGTCTAATTCCAATTTAAGAGTGATATGTTTATATTATTCTTAGTGGGGAAGTTGTCATAACAGGTCACAAACAGAGTATGAGTCTTTTATGCAAATGTATAATTCTACCGAGCCTACACACGGGTAAGTGGACTATAGAAGAATCAACAAGGCTATAAGAGTCACCCTTGCGAACAACCACTACTACCGGCGTTATAGGAGGCATTTATGAGCTATCAAGTCTAAGCACCACGCTTACACTATCCAACTACTCTAACTCTAGCGCATCTAGAATTAAAGTACTCAAAAGAGAGTCATAAACCTTAAGAATAATAAGAACAATGGCTCAAACTTAAATATAGACGTTGATTACCGAAACAATCACTGAAGCAAGTCGAAGATGAACTTGAATCCGCAGGTACAAGATGAAGAAGTTGATCCGATAGGCCGGAGCTCCTTCTTGATCTCTTCCTCTCTCTCTCTCTCTCTCTCTCTCTCTTCTAGTTCTAGTATAAGACTACGTTCTAAACCTAAACTAGAGGGGTAATTAGTCTTCTACTTGAAAGCTGGCTCTTGAAGTCTTCTTCTAGGGTTTCTGAATGAGGCGTAGACTTTTCTGAAGAGAGACTTGTTCTACCCTGGGGCCTAGGGGGTTGTATATATAGCCCTGAGGGATCAACCGCAGACGTTAGATCAAACCGACTTCACGTAGGGCTGAGATGAGTCCTCGAGGTCGGTGGAGGGAGGTTCCAGAAGGAGGAGGCATGGGGGCCCGGGACCCGACCGGTCGGTCATGGGGTGGGACCGGTCGGTCCCACCTGGAAGCCTCTCGGGGTGTCCCGCCTCATGGTGTCCTCTAGTGTCCTCTAGGTCCTTCTGGAGTATTCCTGACATGCCGGTTCCGTAATCTTCCGTCAGTTTCCTTCTAGGAGAAGTAATCAGTGCTGGTTTTTCTGTTTAGTCCCTGTAGAATCACAATCCACCAAAACTCGTGGAATATTGTCAATTAAAACCCTAAACCTTTATTGGTGATTGAATTCATGCCCTTTTTATATTTATTTATCCTTTAATTTTGATTGATAACCAGTGTCAACAACTCCCCCAAGCTTACCTTTTGCTAGTCCCTTAGCAAAACCAAAAATTAACAATGGATCAGGAGTTGCTACAATATCTTCACTTCCAACTAGTATACCTGCTGTTAAACAAAAATTCTCCAAAAATTATGTTATTCTTCATGGGGCTTATTACTTTTACCTTAGATCTTGAGTAATTGAAAGATTGAACGATCAAATCAAGCACTATGTCTCTAGTTCCTTGACTTCACCTTTATCCCGGAGTTTTAATTATTTTTTTAAAATCTTTAATACATATGTTGTCAAATTAAACAATGGATCCAAAGAGAAAGTCAACCAACCATTGAATCAAGAAGTGCATGTGTATAGAAAAATGGAGTTGGATGCTGTTTTGAATGTATTCACTCTCTTCTATTTATCAAAGACATATGGCTATTAGGCTAATTCTACTATCGGGCACTTGCCCATTTTTTTCTGACATATTTTTTTTCTTTTTTTTTGAGGTTCCGGACACTTGTCCCTTTTTATTTCCTCGGGATCTATCTTTTTGAGGTTTCGGACACTTGTCCCTTTTTATTTCCTCGGATCTTTCTCTCTCTTTTTTTAATAGCTACATGCTTCCAACAAACTTCTGAGAGGGTAGCAACAGATAATTATGAGCATTTATGCGGAAGATGGATGAAATGTGTAAGTGATCTCAATTCAATGGCATGATAAACTACTCATAGGGTCAACAAAGCTTAATTTAACTCAATGCAATTATTAGTCATATTTATATTTAGAAATCTCCGGAACTTTAGTGTTGTTTAGAACAAGATAATAGTAGCTCAGATCATCACGTGTCATATCCCAATTACCTAGACCTTAGATTAAGAATTTGCCAACCATGCATTTAATTTTATTTTAAGGCATCATTATTAATTAGGAGAACTCATGCTTTGAAGACTTAGGTACTTGAAAGAAATTAGATAGAGCAACTATTCATCATTTCCATGCAAAAGATTAGAGAGAGAGGGTTCTCTTTTAGTCATCAACTTCTTAAAGCACACTATTTTATTTATTTAATCTATCACACTTTAAGATATAATATAAAAGCTAATAATAATAGTGGTAGTAGTAATAATAATAAAGACATACCTGAATCGCGAAGATAACGGGGATGCGTCTCCCCCAAGCTGGTTCCCTTAATAGCGTTGAGCCTTCATGTGCCCATATATTTTTGTCTCTTTTTTAATTAAAGGTGAGCCTTCATGTGCTCACATTTTTTTGTTCTTTTTTTAATTAATGGTGAGCCTTCATGTGCTCACATATTTTTGTTCTTTTCTTTTTAGGGGTGAGCCTTCATGTGCTCATATTTTTTTTTGAATTTGTTTATAGAATAAAAAACTTAAGAGGATAAAGATACTTACGTGGATACATGGGGATGCCTTCCCCCAAGCTGAATGTTGACGTAGTCGTTCGATCTTGCAATGTAACAGACTGGCAGTGGATATGTCCTTCCTCTATTAGAGCTTTGATTGATGTTGATGTTTGTTGAGACAGTGCTCCAATAGTGGATGGAGCATTCACTTGCTCGTCAGCTTTTCTTGGCCTTTCAAATCCTGTGAAACTCAAATAGACAACAAAACTTGTGGAACAGATTAAGCATTAATGGTTGGCCACTCAAGCCTTAGTTATCCAGAATTTCAGTAAGATCTCTTTCTCAATATTTTTGTATTTTAATATTTTTACGATGCAAGAGAAAAATGCAACAAGATGAATGTATGCATATTTATTTTTATTATTTTTTTATGCCACCATAGTGAACATTTCTGTGGGTTTTTACACACCATAGAATTATTCACATGGGGCTTCATAGTTTATGATGCAGTAAAATATTTTTTTATTTTGTTTTCTAATGTAATGCAAAAATTAAAATGTGTTGTGAATTAAATATGATGATGCAAGATATGGTTATGGATTAAATATGAGAAATATGCAGCAAAGTAAATATAAAGATAACTATTGACTTTTACCTTTTGGCGAAGGTTCGGATATTTAGGTCCGACGAACCGGACCTTCCCTTGGTTCAGACCTCCCAAGGTATGTCAGATGTTTGGAAAGTTGTTATTGATTGTACCTCTTAGGTGGAGACATTTTCTCCCATACTTTCTTTGTCTGAGTCTTCACTTCCTATGGTTCACTGTATTGAGGTTTCTCTCCTTTCTTTTCTGGGACAGTGTCGATAGCTTCTTCTTCGTGATTGGCCTCTCTATTCTTGATAGTTTGTCTTCTTTGGCTTTGAGAGCGACGTGTTTCACTTCTATTCTTCTTGGGTGCTTCATTAGGCATTTAGTTGATGAAGTTGCATCGTGCCTTTTCTCCAGGAAAGTGAAACTGGATTTCCTCTTGTAAATGATTGTACTTGTAGCGTAGAGGAATGGTCTTCCTAGGATGAGGTGGATATCATCGTCTTCTCATGTCGAGGATCAAGAAGTCTGTGGGGACTTCATGACCTCTAATTCTGACTACGACGTCTTCCATCATTCCTTCTTGTTTATGCCTCTTGATATGGTGTCACTCATGTCATTTGTTCGTCCAGTAGTTTAAAGTGAAGCGTTAATTGTGGACGCTGGCAGCATCTTGCTCAGTGCGCATGTTCTTGTAGATCTAGGACCTTCACTCTGTAGAATTTGGAAGTGACAAACTTCTCCATGTTTTGCTCAAGAGTGTGTCCTGCTCATAAAGACAAGGTAGAGATCAAGTGCATGGGCTCTGTTGGTGGAAAAACACCAACAGAACCAAAAGTTTTGTTTGTTCCCCTCTAACCTTAGGCACATTGCACAAGACAAACTTGTTGTTTATGTGTCCTATTCAATCTTAACATGAGTGATAGGATCAGAGGATGAGCATGAAAGTAGCATCTTAAAATATTTAACAGATCAAATTACATAACCCAAGGAAAGATAATCTATGCATAAAGTGTCGATCTTTTCATGATTGAGATATATCATCCTCCAAAGGTTAGATGCACAACATTTTAGCTCATTTAGTTAAGACAGTGAGATTCAAGAGAGTAAAGCTAAGATCAAAGGACTAAACATGTTAAGTTGATTAGGTTGGATCAAGTGAGGTGCAACTTAAACATGTTTTGTTCTTTATTTATGTTCATACTAGAATCAAGAAGAAGCTTTTAAAGTGATGGTTACTTACCTTGAAATGTTACTTTGTCATTGAAGAGTGATGTGTCGAACCACCTTGTGGAAGTTTCTCTTGTCTAGCTGGCTTGTCTTCTCTTGCTTGTCTCACAGTGTGCTTGAGAGGAGGAAGATCACAGTGGAATCAACTTTAGAGGTATTGACCTTCCTTCTCTTGTGTCGACTTATCAGTGAAGGCGCATTGTTCCTCGAGTATGCTGTCTAGGATCCTCTCTCTTTCTTGTATCAATTTTGTACTATGAGGATGTAGGGACAGTTTCGCATTCTTCTCTTGTCAACCTTTCTTGTTTTCCTTTAATCATTGGGTTGGCAAGAGACTTGAATTTAGAGCTGCTACTCGAGTGCCTCCATGAGAGTCTTTTGTCTTGTAATGTCACAACAGAGACTTGTCCTCTCAACAGTGTCTAGATGATGGAGATCTTGTCGGCCGTTCTTCTTGATTTGCTGGCTCAGGTACTATCTCTCCATCTTCTAACTAATGTGGTGCAGTGGCTTCATCCTTCATGATGCCCTCCTCAATTCTTGGCAGTTGGTTCTCCCTTCGACGTCTTCTCTTGGTTCTCTGTGGCTGCTCATAAGTGATGTAGATGTTGAAGATGCAGCGAAAGATCCAAAAGTTGACTTCTCCAGGTCCGGCAAAGATGATAACATTGATGGTGTTCAAGAACGATCTTCCAAGAATGAGTGGTGGATCATACTCCTCTTCTTGACTGGGGCAGCATCTAGTGGTTTGTACTGATCAAAGTGGTGAGTAATATGTCTTGAAGTTGGTTTTCTCCTTCCCCCCTTTGATTGTGAAACACATTGTTGACACTAATTAACTCTTATTATTAAAGGTCAATTAAACATGAAAATGGATGAATATGTAAACTCCACCTTAGTATAGGGTTTAAAACTAATAAATTCCATGAGTTTTGGTGAATTGTGATTCTGCAGGGATTAAACAGGGAAACAACCCTCAATTGCTTCCCCTAGAAGGAAACCGACGGGAGATAACGCATTCGTCAAGTCACGAATCTTCCAGAAGACTCTAGAGGACACCTGAAGACACCACGAGGCGGGACACCCTGAGACACCTCCAGGTGGGACCGACCGGTCTGTGGGTCCCACCGGTCGTTCCCCCAGGGCGCCACCGGCCTCCCCCTTCTGGAATCTTGCTCTACCGCCTTTGAGGATCAATCTCAGCCCTACATGAAGTCGGTTTGATCTAACGGTCGCAGTTGATCCCTCAGGGCTATATAAACAGGCCCCCAGGCCCCAGGCCAGACAGAAGGTCCCTCTTCAGAAAGTCTACGCCTCATTCAGAAACCCTAGAAGAGACTTCAAGAGTCAGCTTTCAAGTAGAAGACTAGATACCCCTCTAGGTAGGTTTAGAACCTAGTCTTATACTAGAACTAGAAGAGAGAGAGAGAGAGAGGAAGAGATCAAGAAGGAGCTCCGGCCTGTCGGATCAACTTCTTCATCTTGTACCTGTGGATTCAAGTTCTTCGTCAACTTGCTTCAACGATTGTTTCGGTAATCAACGTCTATATTTAAGTTTGAGCTATTGTTCCTATTATTCTTAAGGTTTATGACTCTCTTTTGAGTACTTTAATTCTAGTCACGCTAGAGTTAGAGTAGTTGGATAGTGTAAGCATGGTGCTTAGACTTGATAGCTCATAGTTGCCTCCTATAACGCTGGTAGTAGTGGTTGTTCGCAAGGGTGACTCTTATAGCCTTGTTGATTCTTCTATAGTCCACTCACCCGTGTGTAGGCTCGGTAGGATTATACATTTGCATAAAAGAATCATACTCTATTTGTGACCTTTTATGGCAACTTCCCCACTAAGAATAATATAAACATATCACTCTTAAGTTGGATTTAGATAACCTTAGTGATCCTCTCTATGCTTTTAGCTTCTCCGTCCTTGTTAGCTACTCAGGGGTTATACTCTTTAGGACTTAACACTATCTGTTCCTTTGGGTTCGATATTAAAACTGAGTTACTCTGGTGAAGTGCTACATTGGTAGATTTTATTTGTGTGCTTGCGGATAAAGTAGAGTGTGCGTTAATTTATACCAACAAGCATTTCTGGCGCTGTTGCCGGGGACCGGTAGATCATTTTAAGTCTTAAGTTTAACCTTGTATTATACTTTTATCCTTTATATTTTTATCTTTTATCTTTTATTCTTTTCACAATGGATTTCTCAGAGCCAATCACTAGCTCCACAGATTCCATTCCATTGAACCAGTATACCTATCGCATTGTCGTAGACTTAGAATTGCCCAAATCTGCTAAGCCTATCCTTTCAGACAACTACGAGCTATGCCCATGCTTGATAGAAATGGTTAAGAATCAAACTTTTTCTGGCTTAGAAGACGAAAATCCACACATTCACATAAATGAGTTTGAACAAACCTGTGCGTGCCTACACATTGCAAGCATGTCTGACGAAACCCTTAGATGGAAACTTTTTCCATTCTCTTTAGAGGGAAAAGCCAAAACATGGTACCTTCAAACTGCACCAAGTAAAAATGGGGATTGGAAAGAACTCTGCTCTAGCTTTTGCTTAGAATACTTCCCTGTCTCCAAAATTGTTTGTCTTTGCTTAGAGATTTTGTCCTTCATCCAAGAAGATGATGAGTCTCTAATTACAACCTGGGAAAGATTCGATAATCTTGTCTGCTTTGGTCCAGCCTTATCTATTCCAGACCTTGTCTTACTTCAACACTTTTATAATGGTCTGAATAGAAAAACTTCTAATTACCTTAACTTAGCTTCAAACGGATCATTCCTACATACCCCAGCCTCCAAGGCAAGGGAAATGTTACAAAACTTATCTCAAATTACTCCCACTCCTGAAGTTAAACCATAAGAATCACTAGAAGTAAATCCAGAAGCTGAGCCTATATCCATTCCTAATCATGAACAAACCTCAACCTTAATTCCTAGTAAGAGGAAAACCTCAATCTTAGGAGACACCTTTGATTTCGAGGATGAATATTTTACCGAATTTGGTAATACCTCGAAATATCACACAATTAGGAAGCCACAAAATCGAAAATCATCACTTGAAAAACTTACTGATAAGGCCTTCTTAAAAGAGACTACGAAGGGACTAGCCTCTATAATAAGTCATGAATGGTTAGAAGAATCAGAGCTTTCCACTGATATAATCCACTTAAATTCACCTTCTACACACATTCAATGCCAAATCCATCAACAACCCTTCGAAGCTCTCTATAATCCTGTTGTGGGAACCAACATTATGTCTGAAACCTTTGCTCAAGATTTATTAAAATAAATGACACTTACCCCAATAGCTAAATTGTTGAAAAGCCCTTCAGGACATGTTATTCCTAGCACAGGGATCATGTATGTCCTGCCTGTCACTATAGATAACACTCCAATACACTTAAGCTTCTATATCTTTGATATTAAAGAGTTTAATCTTCTGATAGGCCAACCACTTAAACAAGTCATTCATGAAGGTCAAACAGGGATTTTAAACTTCTGTCTTGGGAAGAATCTTAAAGGAACCATACCTATTACTCACTCTCTAAATGCTGAAAATGAGTCATGTCCCGAGCTAGATCCTATGGAAGAGATTAAGGAAGCATCTCTTGAAACAATAAATGAACTTGAATATGAAGAAGATGCACAGTTTTTCACTGAGGAAGAGGATGGCACACCAGATCCAGATCCTTTAGATTCCTTAGAAGAACCTCCTAAACCTCACATAGAGTTAAAACCCTCACCCTCTGGACTTCGATATGCTTTCTTGAATAATGATCATGAGTTTCCTGTGATCATAAATGATAATCTTACTCAGAAACAGACTTCTATGTTGATCACTGTCTTAGAAAAGCATAAATCAGCTTTTGGCTATTCACTCCATGACCTAAAGGGAATCAACCCCGCTTTCTGCACCCATCGCATTCCTACTGATCCTAACATATCACCATCTAGAGAGCCACAACGCAGGCTTAACAATGCGATGAGAGAGGTAGTAAAGAAGGAGGTTTTGAAACTCTTACACGCCGGGATCATTTATCCTGCCACACAGTGTCGGTGTTTCGACCCCGGGGGTATGACACCAACTAGTAATATGATCGCGTGCTCCCTTCCTGGATGGTGATGCAAGGTGACACAAGGGTTTATCCTGGTTCAGGCAAAGAAGGCCCTACATCCAGCGGGGGGAGGAGGTTCTTGTATTACTTGCACCTAAGTGCTTGTACAGGGGCAATACAAGCTCAACGAGCGTGGACGAGAGTCTGGACTCGTGTGTGTGTGTCATGTGGACTCGTGTGCGTGAAGGGCCCTGGTGTCCTCTTTTATAGAACAAGAGGAGGCCAGGGTTACACAGGAGTGACATGTACAACGCCCAATACGGCGAAGGGTTGGAATTCTGTCTTGTCGAGGTCGCTGGAGCCGGCATGGGGGTTGCTGTTGAGGCGTCCTTGAAGCGTGGCTTCCATCCCGGGCGCGGACGTGGAGGCCGTGCAGCGCCCATTCCAGCACGTACAGGACGTGGCAGGGTCCCTCCGGGTCTTGGGGTACCTGTCCTCCAATAGCATGAAAGCAGTCAGGGCTCGAGGGGCGCAGGGCCGGCCTCGAGGTGGCGCCTACGGGGGGCTCGAGCCCCCGCAGGTATGGGCAAGTCCCGGAAAACCCGGCCGTACAGCGGGAATCCAGGTCTCGAGATGTGGCTCGAGTGTGCTACAGTGCAGGGTATGGCCTAACAGTGCTGTACTTGTGCCTTTTTGCCCATGCTTGTGGTGAAAACGAGGTTTGACTCTGGCCCCGGTTCACTGTGGCATACGTCGTGTACCAGAGGATGTGACCGGAGTAGGTGGACGCATTAAATGCGCAGTATGGGGCTGGTATCCGATGTCTGGCGCTGCTCGAGGGAGGTATGATGTGTCTCGAGGGATAGGTTACCGTGTTAGAGAGGCTCGAGGTCCCCACGTGGGGTCTCGAGGAACGGTGTACGGCTGTAGTGGGCTCGAGGCCTATGTGCCGGGGCTCGAGAGGTAGGCTACCATGAGGCGGTCGGTAAGGCTTTGGCGGGCCCGGGCTTCCTGGCGGTGGGCCGGCGTTGTAGGCCTCGAGGGGTTGGTTTTTTAGGGGGTTAGACTAGTTAGGTCTCTTATTAATTGGTGCTCTAGGTTTAACTTATTTGTTTTGCGTTGATTGGGGGTACCCCTTTTGTGGTCCCCCGACAGTAGCCCCCGAGCCCTTGTTCGAGTGCTAGCACTCGAGCAGGGGCTCCCTACCGGGATCTCGAGGGTTAGCTAACTGGTTCTCGAGGGTTTGGTTGTTTTGATTCCGTGGGTGTCGCGCGAGCGACACCCGCGGGTGTAGCCCCCGAGGCCACGGGGGAGTGGTTAGGACTCCCTCGTGGGCTTTTTCACGAGTGTGAGTGTTAGTTACGTTTTTTAGGTTCGGGAGTGTCGAGCCCCCGAGTTCTTCGACCCTCTTTCGTCGAGGGGTGCCAGGCTGAACCGACCGGCCGGCTCTTCGAGCTGTCCGGCACGCCAGTTGCCCTGGCTTGTCATCCCGCGAGTCCTTTCGATCGGATGCGAGGGGGGATGCCTCGTACTACCACGAGCGGGCGAGTATCGAGGTTCCCGGTGAGCTGGTAACGGGGGAATCCAAGTGAGACCTCGTGCCCCGTTCGATAGGGTCGACTGAAGCCCGGAGGCGATCTCATAAAGCATGGGCGCTCGGTCTGCAGGAATGTCGGGTCCATTCGATAGGACCTGGTGGCTCGATGCCTCCCTCCGAGGGGATCTCACTGCATGTCGTGCGCCCTGCCTTGGATACACGTGAGGGGCCTCGAGGGCTTGGCCCTCGAGCGATGCTGCGAGTGGCGCCCCTTGGTGTCCCTGACTCGGGTGCTCGAAGCCGGCTGTCGAACCCTCTTCGAGGGCCAGCCTTCGCTGCCTCGAGACTTGGAAGGGCCGGGGCCCGTTTTTACCTTCTTGAAGAAGCCTCCGTCGTTTGGAATCCTTCTGCCCGTTGGGCGCGCCTTTTTGGGCGGAAACTGTCAGGGAGTGGAGATCGTGGCGCCAGGGCGACGGACATGAAGTCGGAGCGGCGGTCGTGGTGGGCCCTGGTAGTGGAGCGAATGGGGAGTTGCCGCGTGTACCTGTCAACCGGCTCGAGACGTGGTTAGGTGGGCGCATTAAATGTGTGCGGTTACCTTTCCTCTGCCGTGGGAGACCCCGCCCGTTGGGGTTTTCTTTTATAAATATCGAGTGAGGGGTGAGGGACTCTTTACTTTGCCTTTGCCTTCACAGCCGCCGCAGCTCCCACACGCTTTCTCCCCAAGCTAGCGATTGGTAATCTTCCCGGCCGTCCGTCCGCCGCTCAGATCCGCGCCGTCGCCGCCATGGCCGCCCAGACCCAGGTGCTGCCGCCCGAAGACTGGCTGCCCGACGAAGACGTCGCAGCCTGAGCTGGAGTCGCTGGTGGACCAGGGGCTTCTCCGCCCCAACCCGCGGGAGGGGCCCGCGTGGTGGATTCTCCCGTCGGCGGACCACCAGGAGCCGCACCCGCCGGAGGGGTATGTGGTGAGCTTCACGCGCTACCACCGCATGGGGCTTGGCGTTCCGCCAAGCCGCTTTATGCGGGGGCTGGCTCACCACTTCGAGGTGGAATTGCAGCACTTCTCCCCCAACTCAATCTCGCACGCCGCCATCTACGCCGCGGTGTGCGAGGGATACCTGAAGATCGAGCCTCATTGGGAGATGTTCGTCCACCTCTTCCGGGGCGAGCTCTTTCATAAGGCCGTGAAGCCGAGCGGGAGGAGGCTCGCGCGCGCGGGCTCCCTCACCATCACCGCGAGGACCGGTCCCTCGTCGGCCAACGTCCCCCGTCACTACCTCCACTACAAGCTTTCCTCCAACCAGGCGGGGTGGGACGACCACTGGTTCTACCTGCGGAACGAGGACGGGCTCCTTCCGCAGTACACCGGCAGGATCATCACCAAGCGCCCTGAGAAGTGGAATTGGGGCGTTGTGGCGGACAGGCAGCGCCACCTGATGCCGCTGATGAATACGATGTGGTCGCTGGTGGAGGAGAAGGGACTGACCGTCCAGGCGGTCATTTGGGCGTTCCATCAGCGGAGGGTCCTTCCTCTGGCGGACCGCCCCCTTCTCATGTACGAGATGGGGCCAAATGCCCCGCTCGAGGCGCTGAACAGGTCGAGGATGGCCGAGGAGAGGCTGCCTCGGAACGAGGGTGCCTCCCGGGTGACGGTCACGATCCACGGGCCGTTCCGCCCTGAGGAGACCAACCTGATCGCCATGGCACCCGACGCGGGGTGTCTCGACCCGGTAAGCCTTCCTCAAGCTAGGCTGTTTCGAGCCTCCCCTCCTTTCTCTTTCTTCGAACCTTGTTTACTCTCCTTGTGGTTTTTCTCATCAAGTTTCTTTTTGCAGGGGGCGTTCACATATCACGCGTCGAGGCCCCCGGTGAAGGAGGACGCCGCGGAAAGACAGGTGAGGCGCCTCTCTGCTCAGAAAGATAAGGAGAGTAAGGATGCAAAGAAGAAGAAAGAGAAAGAGAAGAACTTGCGTCGGGTGGACCGGGATCAGAGGCTAGCGAAGGCTCGTCGTAACCGGCAGCCTGGAGAGGAGTCCCCCGAGCTCAACTACACGAGCTCGGAGGAGGAGGATGACGATGAGGAGGAGAGCGATGATGAAGGGATGGATGCGCGTCTGAGGCGCGCGGGGGTCGTCGACATCAGGGCTGACTGCTCTTCTGTGCAGGAGAATATCCTGGAGATCCCCCCGGCGAAGGGATCGCGCGGGACGCAGCAGCGGAAGGCCACGCCAGGCCCCGCCTCGTCGGAGGCTCAGGGCACGTCGAGCTCCGTGCCGGACGTGCCCCCTGACGTGAAGAGGCCTCGAACTCGGGGCGCCATCGCCGCGGCGCAGAAGGAGGCCACGACCGCGTCGACCCAGGCGGGGGGTCTCGAGAAGGGCCGGACCTCGAGAAGCGGTCAACACGCCGAGAGGGACTCCGGGCCCGACCGCCGCAAGTCGTCGAGGACGACATCGAGCCCGCGGAAGAGCGGGCAACATGAGGGGGCGTCGAACCCCCGCCACCATGACCGTCGAGGGGGGAGCTCCCGGTCGTCTCGTGACGGGAGTCGCGAGCGATCCCGGAGCCCATCACCGCACCGTCGCCGGGAGAAGGAGGCAGACGCGGGGGGGCGCGACCGCCGGCACGAGCGCCGGAGCAGGTCCCGGAGCCCGCGCAAGGAAAGGCGCCAAGAGGACCGCTTGAAGGAGACGCGGTCGTCCCCCCGGGACAAGAGACAGAAGGAGAGCTCCCCGTCGGGGTCGAGCCACGGGAAGCACCGGGAGCCTTCCCCCCATCCGAGCCACACGGAGACGGCTCGGGGGCATGGCTCGAGCCATGGGGCGGGCTCGAAGCCCCCGAGCGGGTCCGGCGACTCGGGGAAGAAGTCCCGCCGTCGCTTTGGGTAAGTAACGTTTCTCAATTCCGTTGGTAGTGAAGCTTTACCTTTTTACCTTTGGTGATGTGTGTCGTTTCTGGTTTTTCAGGGAAAAGCGCTCCCGGCAGGAGGCGGACCCCGCGGTGTCCAAGCGGGCCAAGACCTCGAGCTCTGCTGAGGACCAAGCACCTCGAGGTATGGCTCCTTCTTCCGCTGAAATGGCCGCTTGGCTGGTGAAGGCTCGAGCAGCCATGGCTCGGGGAAGTCAGATGGCCGCCGCGGATCTTGGTGAGGCCGACGCCGTCGACCACGGGGGTCGAGGCTTTTTCCTGATTCTGACGACGTTGTTCTCTTTTTCAGCAGGGACCGCGGCTCCTGGCGCCAAGCCCGCCGCCACTGCGTCCATCGCAGCACCACCACCTCCTCCTCCTCCTCCTCCTCCTCCGGTGGCGCCTACCGAGAGGGCCACTCCTCCCCCCGTCACGACGACCATCTCGGGGGGAGCACCCGAGACAGGCGCGGCTCCGTCGGCGTCTGGGGCTGAGGGGACAGCGGCCCTCGAGACCCCAGTCGACGCGAGCCGGCCCTGCTGGACAGGATCCCCTACCGACGGAGCCTCGCGCGCCCGCGGAGAAGGAGAAGGAGGGGGAGGCGTCGGTGGAGAAGATACCGACGGTGGAGGGCTCCTGGACGAGCTGGAGAAGGAGCCGTCCCCGGTCAAGGGCTCAGCGCTGGAGGGGGCGCTCGAGGCACCGGCCGGGGACGACAAGACGCCGGAAGACCCAGTGAGGGAGGAGAGGCTCGAGGGGCCGGCCGGGAACGAGGCGGAGGGGACGACCGGTCCCTCGGCCGGCGCGGAGGAGAGCTTGGAGACGAGCCACCCCTCGAGCGATCCGCTACCGCTCGAGCCCCCGCCTCTACGCGATGCCGCACCGTCGCCTCGGGAGGGGACGGAGCAGCAGGAGGAGATGGCTGAGGGGCCGCACGATGACGGTGAGGGGCGGAGAGAGCCGCAGCCAGTGCCGCCGGTTGGTGGGCCGCAGCTGGTGCTGCTCGAGTCGGAGGAGGAGGACCTGCTCATCGTCGAGACCGGTCGATCGGTGTGGCCATACCCTGACGCTTGCGAGCCCGTGGGGGAGGGCTCGTCCGGCGCCGTTATCCCCGTCGAGCGGTCGACTCAGCAAGGGGGTTCCGCGGGAGGCATGGTCGATCTTCAAGGAGGTGACCGAGCTCATGGCGCAGGCAGAGAGGGCCTTCGTGGAGGAGGCGACAAGTCCGCGCGGGTGGCGGCTGCCCGTGAGGGCGGAGGGGGAGCTCCAGGAGCTCCGCGCTGAGCTGGGCCGTAACACGCAGATGGCGGGCCGGCTCAACGACGCTCAGGCGGAGACCCAGGCGGCTCGAGACGAGGCCGCCCAAGCTAAGAGGGAGGCCACCACCGCTCTGTCCGCGGTGGAGGCGTCGAGGAAAGAGGCTGCCAACGCCCGAAGCGAGGCCGCCACCGCTCGGTCTGCAGCGGAGGCGGCGAGGAAGGAGGCCGAGGAGGCCAAGAGCAAGGCCGCCACCGCCCTGGCTGCGGCGGGGGCAGCGCGGAAGGAGGCCCAGGAGGCCTTAACTGCCGCGCGCTCGAGGATCCAAGGCCTCGAGATCGACATGGATCAGGCTCTCAACAGAGCTAATGACCTGTCGCTCAAGCTCGAGGCCGCTCGGCAGGAGGTGATCAAGAAGGATCTGGGCCTTGCGCAGACGGGCAAGCTGGTCGAGGAGCTTAAGGGCCAAAAACTTGACGTGCTGTCCCAAAAGCATACACTCGAGCAGCGCGTCAGGGTCCTTACCAGCGACTTTGACGCTCTGGGCGTGCGCTGCCAAGGTACTGTCGTAATCTTCAGGCTTTGTCTTGCTTTGATTTCGAGATTCTTGCCACGCCGCGGACTTACTCTTTTCTGTTTGTTGCACAGATCTGGAGAAGACCGCCGAGGAGCTCCGCGAGACGAATCAGACTCTCGTGGAGCAACTCCAGGGTGAGACCATGGTGGCGGAGCGGGCGCGCGGCACCCTCGACAGGCTCTGCTCCACGTGGGGTGCCGACCCGGTGGCCACGGCAGAGGGCGCGGTGGCTCGAGGCGACGCCCTGGTCGATGCCCTGTGCTTCCTCGACGTGGCCGCGCGGGACCGCGTCAAGAGCGCTCTCCACCACGGCGTAAAGCAGGCGCTCGCGGCCGTCCGCTCCGGCTTCCGCTACCCGGTCAACGTCGTCGCCAAGGGCTTCGTCGAGATCGAGGGGAAGGACGAAGAGTGGAACGACCGCCGCGTCGACAAGATCCTGGAGAAGGTGGAGAGGCCGGGGGCGGCGCTCGCAAAGCTCTTCGAGGAGGACGTGCTGCCTCCCGTTGCAGACAGTGGTGTAGATGGCTCCCCTCCTCCTGGCCCGGACGTCGAGGCTGAGCCCGCAGCAGAAGATCTTGAGGAGGAGTTCCAGACTGATGAGGAATGAGGCCTGCGTGCCAAATTTGGGCGTCGAGGCCTTTGTAAAAATTCATGTCATGACTT
Organism: Coix lacryma-jobi var. lacryma-jobi; assembly: GCA_009763385.1. Classification (NCBI taxonomy): domain Eukaryota; kingdom Viridiplantae; phylum Streptophyta; class Magnoliopsida; order Poales; family Poaceae; genus Coix; species Coix lacryma-jobi. Next base: position 35,010,623 of record CM019826.1, read on the forward strand.
ATGGCCCGTCGAGGCCAACATATGCGTATGACTTATTTGTTTAAAGAAGCTGTTTTCTTTTCAAATTTATTCGATCATTTCTCTTTGTCGCTAGCTCGAGTTTCTACCGGCTTGGTCTATGTTCTTTCGATACGCGTCACGAGTTCCTCGAGGGGAGGCGTAGGTAGGGTACCGTAGCCCGGGGGCGTGGGTGGCCGTCTACGTCGACGCCCCCCGCCTCTTGGAGGCTCGAGGTATCTACGGACTTAGACGTTGCTAGTACGCTCGAGATACGAATCGAGATAAGGGTCGAATTTTTGAAAAGAAAAGCGCGTTTTTTCCGGAGTCTGGGGGGGTCCCCCCTGTCAGCCCCCGAGGGAGGCTCGACCCTGAGCAAGGCAGGGTCGAGGCTACCTTAAGTTGCTAAGTAAAATGAAAGACAGTGCACGAGTTTGTTCATTCATATTTGACGTGTTTGTACAAAGCAACAAAATGTTCAAGGCCTCGAGGCCCTTAAGGGTAGAAGCGACGTAGCTGAGATATGTTCCACGCATTCGCCAGGATCCTGCCTTGACCGTCGTAGAGCTTGTATGTTCCTGGCTTGAGCACCTCAGCTACGGTGTATGGGCCCTCCCATGGAGGGGTGAGCTTGTGGCGCCCTCGATTATCTTGCAGCCGTCGAAGCACGAGGTCCCCCACCGCCAGGTCCCTTTTGCGCACGTGCTTGTCGTGGTAGCGTCGAAGTGTTTGCTGGTAGCGCGCGGAGTTGATGAGCGCCACGTCTCGAGCCTCCTCGAGCTGGTCCTTGGCGTTGGCGAGCCTCTCGTCGTTGGTTTGCTCGTTGTAGGCTCGAAGTCGAGGGGAGCCGTACTCGAGGTCCATAGGCAAGACAGCCTCGGCGCCGTAGGTTAGGAAGAACGGAGTGAACCCGGTGGCTCGACTCGGCGTAGTCCTGAGGCCCCACAGCACTGAGGGGAGCTCTGCAGCCCACCTCTTTCCAAAATTCTTGAGGGTCTTGAACAGCCTCGGCTTCAGCCCGTGGAGTATCATGCCGTTGGCGCGCTCGACCTGCCCGTTGCATTGAGGGTATGCGACCGAGGCCCAGTTCACGCGGATGTTGTTGTCGTCGCAGAAGTTGATGAACTTTTTGCCCGTGAATTGTGTGCCATTGTCGGTGATGATGACGTTAGGCACCCCAAACCGGTACATGATGTCGGAGATGAACTCGACGGCCTTCTCGGAGGTGGGGTTGCCTATAGGCTTAGCCTCGATCCACTTGGTGAATTTGTCGACGGCCACGAGCACATGCGTGTACTTTCCATTTGTCATCTTGAGGGGACCCACGAGGTCGAGCCCCCAGACGGCAAACGACCAAGTGATGGGGATCATCTGCAGGGCGTGCGCGGGCTGGTGCGTTTGCTTGGCGTAGAACTGACACCCTTGGCAGGCTCGAACCAGGCGCTTGGCGTCTCCAATGGCGGTTGGCCAGTAGAAGCCTTGGCGGAAGGCGTTCCCCACCAAGGTCCTTGGCGCTGCGTGATGGCCGCAAGCCCCCGAGTGCATGTCGTCGAGGAGCCTGCGTCCTTCCTCGAGGGGGATGCAGCGCTGAAGGATTCCTGATGGGCTTCGACGGTACAGCTCTCGTTCGTCGCCGTAGATGACGTAGGTCTTGGCCCTTCGAGCGATGCGTCGGGCCTCCGTCTTGTCTTCTGGTAGCACGCCTTGCGTCAGGTAGTCGAGGAAGGGCGTCCGCCAGTCGAGGGGTCGTGATGAAGAAGAGGCGGGTGCGTCGATCTGCATCGCCTCAGCGGATGTCGAGGGGTCGTTCTCGAGGGGTGGCGTTGAAGGTCGAGCCCCCGTGTCCGGCTCGAGGGGTGGCGTCGAGGGGCCAGCCCCCGGGCCGATTTTGACGGATGGCTCGAAAATGTCCCTCGAGAAGACATCTGGTGGGACGGTGCCGCGCGTGGATGCTAACTTAGCCAGCTCGTCTGCGGCCTCGTTGTACTTTCGAGCGATGTGGTTGAGCTCGAGGCCGTAGAACTTGTCTTCTAGCTTGCGCACTTCTCCGCAGTATGCTTCCATCTTGGGATCGATGCAGCTCGAGGCCTTCATGACCTGGTTGATGACGAGCTGCGAGTCCCCTCGAACGTCGAGGCGTCGGACCCCAAGCTCGAGGGCGATACGCAGCCCATTGACGAGGGCCTCGTACTCAGCGACGTTGTTGGAGGCGGGGAAGTGCAAGCGCAGCAGGTAGCGCATGTGGACTCCGAGGGGTGAGATGAAGAGCAGGCCTACGCCTGCCCCTGTCTTCATGAGGGACCCGTCGAAGTACATAGTCCAGAGCTCGGCTTGGATTTGTGCCAGCGGGAGCTGGGTGTCGGTCCACTCAGCAACGAAGTCCGCCAACGCTTGCGACTTGATGGCTTTTCGTGGAGCGTAGGTGATGGCCTCCCCCATCAGCTCGGCAGACCACTTGGCGATGCGCCCCGTGGCCTCCCGGTTGTTGATGATCTCTCCGAGGGGGAAGGACGATACCACCGTCACGGGATGAGCGAGGAAATAATGCTGGAGCTTGCGCCTCGTGATGATGATGCCGTAGAGCAGCTTCTGGATGTGTGGGTACCGGACCTTGGCCTCGGAGAGCACCTCACTGATGAAGTACACCGGTCGTTGGACTGGTAGCGCGTGACCCTCCTCGTGTCTCTCGACGACTACGACCGCGCTGACCACCTGGGTGGTTGCGGCCACGTAGAGGAGGAGAGGCTCGGGGGGATCGTCACCCTGGGCTGGTCGTGGTGGCACGAGAATTGGCGCGGAAGTCAGCAACCCCTTCAACTTGGTTAGGGCCTCCTCAGCTTCGACGGTCCACGCAAAGTGTTCCGTTTTCTTCAGCAGGCGGTAGAGGGGTAGCGCCTTTCCCCTAGCCTCGAGATGAACCTGCTGAGAGCGGCTAGACAGCCTGTCACTTTCTGTACGCCCTTGAGGTCTCGAATTGGGCCCATCCTCGTGACTGCTGAGATCTTTTCGGGGTTGGCCTCGATCCCCCGTTGTGAGACAATGTAGCCAAGTAGCATGCCTCGAGGCACACCAAAGACACATTTCTCGGGGTTGAGTTTCACATTCTTGGCCCGGAGGCACTCGAACGTGGTCTCGAGATCGCTGATGAGGTCCCCGACTTTCTTGGTCTTAACCACGATGTCATCGACGTAGGCCTCGACGGTTTTGCCTATGTGTTCGCCAAAGACATGCTGCATACAACGCTGATATGTTGCCCCGGCGTTTCGAAGGCCGAAGGGCATTGTAACATAGCAATACATACCAAAAGGCGTAATAAAAGAGGTAGCGAGCTCGTCGGATTCTTTCATCTTAATCTGGTGGTAGCCGGAATACGCATCGAGAAATGAAAGTACTTCACACCCCGCAGTGGAATCGACAATCTGATCAATTCTAGGTAAAGGAAATGGAACTTTTGGACATGCTTTATTCAAACCAGTGTAGTCTACACACATCCGCATTTTTCCATTCTTTTTCCTAACTAGTACAGGGTTAGCTAGCCACTCCGGGTGAAATACCTCCTTGATGAATCCAGCCGCCAAAAGCTTGTGCACCTCCTCGCCGATGATCCTACGCTTCTCCTCGTCGAAGCGGCGCAGGCGTTGCTTCACCTGGTCTGGACCCGGCCTGGATCTCCAAGGCGTGCTCGGCGACTCCCCTCGGTATGCCTGGCATGTCCGAGGGGCTCCACGCAAACATGTCGATGTTCGCGCGGAGAAAAGTCGACGAGCACTGCTTCCTATTTAGGCTCGAGGCTGGCACTGATGGCCAGCGTCTTGCCGTCGGACGAGGTTGGGTCGACGGGTATCTGCTTGGTGTGCTCTGCCGGCTCGAAGGTGCCGGCGTGGCGCTTTGCTTCAGGGGCCTCGGTGGCCAGGGCAGCCAGGGCCTCGAGCGAGTCGACTTGGACGTTGGCCTCCCCACGCTCGACGCACTCCACGTCGCAGTGGTACGCGTGTTCGTAGGAGGTGTCGACGGTGATGACCCCTTTCGGCCCCGGCATCTTGAGCTTCAAGTATGTGTAGTTGGGGACCGCCATGAACTTGGCGTAGCCAGGCCTGCCGATGATGGCGTGGTACGTCCCTTGGAACCCAACCACCTCGAAGGTGAGCGTCTCTCGACGGAAGTTGGCCGGCGTGCCAAAGCAAACAGGTAGGTCGATGCGCCCGAGGGGGTGGGCCTTCTTCCCTGGTACGACTCCGTGGAACCCCCCGACGCTGGGTCAGAGCTGGTCCCTCGAAATCCCCAGGAGGTCGAGGGTCTCGAGGTATATGATGTTGAGGCTCGAGCCCCCATCCATCAACACCTTGGAGAACCGTACGTCGACGATGACGGGGTCAACGACGAGGGGGTACGCCCCCGGATTTACGACATGGTCCGGATGGTCGTCACGGTCGAACGTGATCGGCTGCATCAGACCAGTCAAGATACCGGGGGGCGTCGTGGCAGAGTGCAAAGACCTCCCGGTGCTCCTTCTTTCTCTCTCGAGCTGAGAGCCCGACGGTTGGGCCCCCGTAGATCATGAAGCAGTCGCGCACCGGGGGGAAGTCGCCGTCCGCGTCCCCGTCGTCGCGTCGATTGTTGTCCTTGCCCTTAGGCGCGTCTTCCTTCTTCTCGCCGAGCTTGGAGTAGAAGCCCTTCATCATTCGGCAGTCCTTCAACTTGTGATTCGTGGGACCCTTGTGATAAGGGTAGGGGTCCTCGAGCATTTTGTCGAAGACAGCCCCGTCAGGGGGCCTCGAGGCTTCTTATGCTCGAGGGCGCCCATGAGCACTTCTTCATCGTCGTCGTCATCGGCGTCGCGCTTCACCTTCTGACCTTTGCCTTTCTTCTTCTTCTTTTTGTTGTTGTTGTTGCAGTTCTTGTCGTTGTTGCCCTTGCTCGAGCCCTCCGGCGTGGCCACCGCCTTGCCTTTGTCCGTGGAGCGGCCAAAGAAGGGCCCCACTGCTTCGTCGCCTGAGGCAAAGCTGGTGACACGATACATCAGATCCTCGACCGTCCTGGGACGGTAGCGCCCTAGCTCGTGGACTAGCTCTTGGCATGTCGTGCCCGCGAGGAATGCGGAGATGACATCCTCATCAGGCACGCGGGGGAGCTTGAGGCGCTGCTTCGAGAATCGCCGAGCGAAGTCACGGAGGGGCTCGTCCACTGTCTGCCTGCAACGTCGTAGATCCTAGGGGTTGCCTGGGCACACGCAAGTCCCCTTGAAATTCCCATCGAAGACCCTGACTAGGTCGGCCCAGTCGTGGATCGAATCCGGCGGGAGCCCCTCGAGCCACCGATGGGCGGTGTCCGAGAGGTAGAGTGGGAGCTGGCGTATGATCATGCGGTCATCGCTCTTCGCCCCGCCCAGTTGGTAGCCCAGGCGAAAGTCGGAGAGCCATAGCTTGGGCTCGACCTCCCCGTCATACTTCACGATGTTGGTCGGTGGTCGAAAGCGGTCGGGGAGGGTTGAGCTGCGGATAGCCCGGCTTAAGACCCTGGGGCCCGGGGGCTCGAGGGCTTGCCGGTCCTCGTCACTGTCGTAGCGCCCCCCTCGATGGGCACTATAGCCACGCTCCTCGGCCCCTTTGTCCTTGCACCGGCGGTTGATGTTGTTGCGGGCATCATTGGGGTCTCGAGGTGGCCGGTTGTCGATGATCCGCTCCCGGACTGGCCTGGCTCGAGAGGCGTCCGGCTGGTGGACGGACGTCTCACGCTCGTTGCGGGGCGTGTCTGCTGGCTTCCCCGAGGCCGCTCCGCGCCGGCGCGAGGCTGAGCTCTCGGCCTGCTGCAGAGCGGCTGTCTCGAGGAGGTTCTTCATTTCCCCGAGCATGCGCCTGGCGTCAGGGTTGGAGATGGCAGGTAGATCGCGAAGCAGCATCGCGGTCGCCACCACGTTCTGCCCGGCTCGCGGGAAGCGCACCTCGGGGCGTGCTGGTGCCCCATCCTCGAGGATCTACCGGTGGACCTCTCGAGCGCAGCCACGAGCGTCGGCGCCTCGAGGCTGGGCTTGTTCCTGCACAAGAGTTTGCTCGAGCTGCAGCAGGCGTTGTCGGTCCTCCTCAACCTTGGTGATCGCCTCCCGCAGCTGCGCGAGCTGCGCCGCCCGGTCGTCGTTGTGCTGAGGTGGTGCATCTGGTGTCGGGGGTTCATTCCTCCCCCGAATGTGTGGTCCGCCCGCCGCAGCCACGTCGTTGGGCTCTTCGAGGTTGAGCACCGGCCTGGCATCGTCGTCGTCGTCGTCCTCGGCATCGCCCACGACCCCCTCGAGCTGGAAGCACTCCCTGGTGGGATCCCAGAGGTCAGGGTCGTGGTAGTTGTACTCGTCAGAGTCGGAGCTGCTGATGTCGCGCCGCCCTGGCTCGTGCTGGGACTGCAGCTCGCGGTACCACTCTCCGATGGTGGCTCGCCGGGGTGGCTCGACGACTCGTGAGAAGCCGCGGTCGACGTGCGCGGGGTAGACGATCTCTAGGTCGGTGGCAGCTCGTAGGATCATGCCCGGACGTTCCTCCCGCTCTGCCGCCACCCGGTCCTGACGGCGCTCGTCGAGATGGTGGGCGTAGACAGCTGCGGAGTTGTTGAGGCCGAACGGAGGTCGCTGGCGTCGAGCGCGGTACACCCCGTGCAGGAGGAAGCCAGGTGGTGTCGTCGGAGCACGGCTCGGGGGCCTCTGGCCAGGCTCCCGGTCCGTGCGCATGACGAACGCGAACTCGCTGGGAGAGTGCGCGCGCGCCCTAGAAGTCTCCGGCCGCGCGCCGGGCAGGTTTCTCCTCGGGGACTCTACGTCGGCCGCGGGGAAGTGGGTGTACGCCGCGGGCACCGCCTGTGCCTGGCGACGATGGTGATGACGGCGCCGCTCATGAGGTGGCGACGCATGGTGGTGCGGGCGACGCGCCACGCCCCCGCGCGGGGTGGCGTGACACGCCCTCCGCTCGGGCTCTCCGTGGAGAGCAGGGTCAGCTTGTTGCTGCTGCCGGTAGTCAGGAACTCGAGGCTCCCGAACCAGATGTTGGCACCAGCAGAGAATGAAGGCGTGGAAGAAGCCATCCAGAAAACAACGAGAAATCGACTCCGACACGCGAAGGCCCCTACCTGGCGCGCCAACTGTCGGTGTTTCGACCCCGGGGGTATGACACCAACTAGTAATATGATCGCGTGCTCCCTTCCTGGATGGTGATGCAAGGTGACACAAGGTTTTATCCTGGTTCGGGCAAAGAAGGCCCTACGTCCAGCGGGGGGAGGAGGTTCTTGTATTACTTGCACCTAAGTGCTTGTACAGGGGCAATACAAGCTCAACGAGTGTCGACGAGAGTCTGGACTCGTGTGTGTGTCGTGTGGACTCGTGTGCGTGAAGGGCCCTGGTGTCCTCTTTTATAGAACAAGAGGAGGCCAGGGTTACACAGGAGTGACATGTACAACGCCCAATACGGCGAAGGGTTGGAATTCTGTCCTGTCGAGGTCGCTGGAGCCGGCATGGGGGTTGTTGTTGAGGCGTCCTTGAAGCGTGGCTTCCATCCCGGGCGCGGACGTGGAGGCGTGGCGACGTGGAGGCCGTGCAGCGCCCATTCCGGCACGTACAGGACGTGGCAGGGTCCCTCCGGGTCTTGGGGTACCTGTCCTCCAATAGCATGAAAGCAGTCAGGGCTCGAGGGGCGCAGGGCCGGCCTCGAGGTGGCGCCTACGGGGGGCTCGAGCCCCCGCAGGTATGGGCAAGTCCCAGAAAACCCGGCCGTACAGCGGGAATCCAGGTCTCGAGATGTGGCTCGAGTGTGCTACAGTGCAGGGTATGGCCTAACAGTGCTGTACTTCTGCCTTTTGCCCATGTTTGTGGTGAAAACGAGGTTTGACTCTGGCCCCGGTTCACTGTGGCATACGTCGTGTACCAGAGGATATGACCGGAGTAGGTGGACGCATTAAATGCGCAGTATGGGGCTGGTATCCTATGTCTGGTGCTGCTCGAGGGAGGTATGATGTGTCTCGAGGGATAGGTTACCGTGTTAGAGAGGCTCGAGGTCCCCACGTGAGGTCTCGAGGAACGGTGTACGGCTGTAGTGGGCTCGAGGCCTATGTGCCGGGGCTCGAGAGGTAGGCTACCATGAGGCGGTCGGTAAGGCTTTGGCGGGCCCGGGCTTCCTGGTGGTGGGCCGGCGTTGTAGGCCTCGAGGGGTTGGTTTTTTAGGGGGTTAGACTAGTTAGGTCTCTTATTAATCGGTGCTCTAGGTTTAACTTATTTGTTTTGCGTTGATTGGGGGTACCCCTTTTGTGGTCCCCCGACACACAGTGAGTGGGTGAGCCCTGTCCAAGTTGTGCCTAAGAAGGGAGGCATGACTGTGGTAAAAAATGAGAAGAACGAATTAATTCCACAAAGAACTGTTACTGGTTGGAGAATGTGTATTGATTACAGAAAATTAAACAAGGCAACTAAGAAAGATCACTTCCCGCTACCTTTCATAGACGAAATATTAGAACGGTTAGCCAATCACTCTTTCTTTTGTTTTCTTGATGGATATTCTGGATATCACCAAATCCCAATCTACCCAGATGATCAAAGCAAAACCACATTTACATGTCCATACGGAACTTATGCTTATCACTGAATGTCTTTTGGATTATGTAATGCAGCTGCTTCTTTTCAAAGATGTATGATGTCTATATTTTCTGATATGATTGAAGAAATTATGGAAGTTTTCATGGATGACTTTTCAGTTTATGGAAAAACTTTTGATGATTGTCTTGAAAATTTAGACAAGGTTTTGCAAAGATGTGAAGAAAAGCACTTAGTCCTTAATTGGGAAAAATGTCACTTTATGGTTAAAGAAGGCATAGTGCTAGGTCACTTAGTGTCTGAACGTGGAATTGAGGTAGACAAAGCTAAAATTGATGTAATTGAACGTTTGCCTCCACCGATTAATGTCAAAGGAATTCAAAGTTTTCTTGGCCATGCTGGTTTCTATCGTAGGTCTATAAAAGATTTTTCTCACATTGCTACACCGCTTACAAATCTTTGTTCCTTTTGAATTTGATGATGCATGCTTAGAATCTTTTAACACTCTTAAGAAAGCACTCACTTCTGCACCTATCATTCAACCTCCTGATTGGTCTCTACCTTTTGAGATCATGTGTGATGCAAGTGATTTTGCTGTAGGAGTCGTGCTAGGACAATATAAAGATAAAAAGCATCATGCAGTCGCTTATGCCAGTAAAACTTTAACAAGACCTCAACTTAATTATGCTACTACTGAAAAGAACTTCTGGCTGTTGTTTTTGCTATAGACAAGTTTAGATCTTATTTAGTGGGATCAAAGGTGATTGTTTTTACTGATCATGCTACACTAAAGTACCTGCTCACTAAGAAAGATGCTAAGCCGCGCTTGATAAGATGGGTTTTGCTACTCCAAGAACTTGACTTAGAAATAAAAGATAAGAAAGGAGTAGAAAACTCTGTAGCTGATCACTTGTCTAGAATGCATTTTGAAAATCCTCAGGAATTGCCTATAAATGACTCACTCAGGGATGACATGCTTTTTCAAGTCTCTAGATCTGACCCCTGGTACGCAGATATTGTCAATTTTATAGTTGCAGGGTATGTACCACCAGGAGCAAATAAGAAGAAGCTGATCTATGAGAGTAGGATCCACATATGGGATGATCCATATCTATTCAGAGTATGCTCTGATGGATTACTCAGAAGATGTGTGCCAGCTGAAGAAGGAATCAAGATCATTGAACGCTGTCACTCTTCACCATATGGAGGACATTATGGGGCATTCCGAACACATGCGAAGATCTGGCAAAGTGGATTTTTCTGGCCAACCATGTACCAAGACACAAAAGACTTTGTCCGGAGGTGTGGACCATGTCAGAGGCACGGCAGCATCAACACCAGAGATGCCATGCCACTCACCAACAACCTTCAGATTGAGCTCTTCGATGTCTGGGGAATTGATTACATGGGACCATTCCCTAAATCAAGGAACCATGAGTACATCCTGGTTGCTGTCGACTATGTCTCAAAATGGGTCGAAGCGGTGCCATGCAAGTCTGCTAATGCAAGAAACTCTCAGAGGATGTTCGAGGAGGTGATATTTCCAAGATTTGGAGTGCCAAGGATGGTAATTAGTGACGGGGGAACACACTTTATTGACAAAGGCTTTCATAAATATCTGATAAGTCATGGGATCCGTCACAATGTTGCCACTCCCTATCACCCTCAGACAAGTGGCCAAGTAGAAATGTCAAAGAAGCAAATCAAGAATATTCTGCAGAAAACGGTCGACGAGATGGGAACACAATGGAAAGACAGACTACCCGAAACACTGTGGGCTTATCATACTGCCTACAAAACACCACTAGGAATGTCTCCATATCAACTCGTCTACGGAAAGACTTGTCACTTACCAGTGAAACTAGAATTCAAAGCTCACTGGGCAATCAAGAGGTGGAACATGGACCTAGAAGCTGCAGGAGTCAGGAGGAAAATGCAACTCTCTGAACTAGACGAATGGCGCGAAAGGGCATATCATAATGCAAAGATCTACAAAGAGAGAACAAAGAGGTGGCATGACAAAAGAATCGAGGAGAAGTTGTGCGGGCATGGAAAACTACGAAGCAAATGGGAAGGACCCTTTACGGTGGTAGCCACTTCATTACATGGAGCCATTACACTTCAGAATGACGAAGGTACGCTATTTAAGGTAAATGGGCAACGTCTTAAGATTTTTCTAGAACCTGAAAAGAGTCCTGAAGAGTTAGATGTCATCCAATTCTTTTTTGTCCCATAGATTTACACCATCGTCATTTTTCCGATAAGTTCGCACATCGGGGAAATATTTTCTGGGATTAGGATCAAGTTTAAAGACGCCATGAGCGACAGACCCACGAGGAGCCACAGGGTGGGACTAGGGAGACCGACCAATCTGCCCTGGACCCCCCTCGCTGTCTGCCTTCTTTCGTTACGTGTCCAGACTCTCACTCGTATCCATTCTGGTACCCTGATCCGCAGAATCGATAACTCCCGTAATGAACCTATCATGCCTATCATTCAGCATCCTCTCCAAGCTACCTCAGCTATAAAACTAGCCCCAGGCCTGCCTCTAGATTCATTGCAGCCTCCTCACAGAATACCAGCAACAGCAGAGCTCTCCTCCCGCCAGCGCTAATGGCCTCCTACCCAAGGATCGACCTCAACGAGCCCGCCGACGACTCGATGGCTCTAGTCGTCGCCCCATCGAAGGATCTTGCCATAACGCCGTCAAAGGAGATCACCCCCATTGACTCGCCGACACCCGTTGATATGATCCCACCAGAAGAGGCCTTGCCGCATCGTCAACAAGCTCTCTATGCTCAAGCGGTGCCGGCAAGAGGACTCCCGACATTCTCCGTCCCCAAGCCGCTCCCGCTTCTTCCTCCTAAGGCCAATGAGACACTCGTCGGGCTGAAAACAAACAAGTTTGGGGAACCCACGGTCATAAAATACACATCTACATCTCCGCGTCCGCGCATTGATGGAGTTCGTGGTCACCCTGAGCAGGTCAAGGTTACTCCGCCGGTGAAGAGGGCGCCCACCACTCCTAATCCTGTGGCTAAGCGCAAGAGGACTACCCAGTTAGATCACCACGGGGATAGGATTGAGGACCTTGAGAGGGATAATTTAGAGCTTAAGAAGAGATACGCTTCCCTAGCTAAGGCTACAAAACAGATGACCGATGTGCTGAATAAGTATGTAACTAAACACATTAGCCTGAAGGCTAAGGTCGTTAGTGTAGCCTCTACGCTAGGCAATCTACTCGAGGGAGAGGATTGAGAGATGAGTCGTCAGTAGATTGATAAGGCACTCGTGTTTCCAGAGTCTTGTTTTGTTAGAAGTTTTGATTAGTTAGTTTTTTTGTAATAAAAGTGCCTTAAATGATATCAATAAAGTTTTTGTTAGAGTTATCTTTTATCTTGTTATTTTGGATATGTGTCTTGTCTCCACATGTTCTGATTAGCAGAAAAAAGGAAAATAAGTGTGGGGGAGAAGACGACGACAGAATTACCGAAAACCGATCGTGAAAGCTGCATAAAACAGAAGACATCGTCACCGAGATCACGCACCGTGAAGCGGGCCATGGTTGGGCCCTAGGCCCAACCGACCGGTTGGAGGGCCCCACCGGTCGGTTAGGGATCAGCACCCCTGGCCTCCTCCTTCGTCCACGATTCGGTACGCGATTGCTACACTCTATTTTTCGATATTTAAGCTTATATTCGAATTAAATATATATTCTCGTCAATAACATGCAATCCATAAACTCTAATTAAAAAGAAAAGATTATTTTGACATGCTCATGGTATAGTCTCACAACACCTTTTCTGAAAAGACCTGCTTTGATAAAAACTTGAAGAGACCCATTTTACTTAGAGCTGTTGTGGAATATGATAGAAGAATAATGAGAACTTAATTCTTAAAAGTATGAGCATTGGAGAGTTTTACTTGCAAAGTTAAAAAGAGATTAGCAACACTTCTCCTTTATAGTAAATCAATTGCCTGCCAAAGTTATTCATAAAATCAATCATTGCTTACTTTAATACTGAGTTTTTTGTTGAGAAATTTATTATGCTCTAAAGATCGAGATCCTTACAAATAAAGAAAGATTCACTCTTCCAAAGTAGTATTGTATTAGAGGCATGGGCTATGCAAAAGTATGAAGCATGAGGAAAGAAAAATGGACAAGTGTCCGACACACCTCAAGGAAAAAAAAGAGAAGAAAAGTATGATGATAAAGAGAAAAAAAAAGATAGCCCATGGTCCCTAATTGCAATATGCCAGCAAGAGTGACAAAGTTTAAAAAGATTTATGTCTTGATCTAAGAGTATAGTATTTTTTCTCCATTGACTTAGTAAAATGAACTGCTTCACATAAATAAAATACTTTGGTAAGGAATTGAAGTCCTATAAAAGGAGAAGGAAAGCTATGACTTGTTTCGAAAAAAATTCAAAAACTCCAATGTCTTGTGCTAAAAGAAAAGGGTGATCTGTTTCAACTATTCTGTTCTCCAACTACTCAAGGTTTTATGGTAAACACACGGAATCGTACAATGCAGGTATGAATAGAAAGGTCTAGTGTTTGATATCTTATCCTACAGTTTTGATCCAACCTTTTATCGAGGACGAGTAAAAGCCTAAGTGTGGGGGAGTTTGTTGACACTAATTAACTCTTATTATTAAAGGTCAATTAAACATGAAAATGGATGAATATGTAAACTCCACCTTAGTATAGGGTTTAAAACTAATAAATTCCACGAGTTTTGGTGAATTGTGATTTTGCAGGGATTAAACAGGGAAACAACCATCAATTGCTTCCCCTAGAAGGAAACCGACGGGAGATAACGCATTCGTCAAGTCAGGAATCTTCCAGAAGACTCTAGAGGACACCTGAAGACACCACGAGGCGGGACACCCCGAGCCACCTCCAGGTGGGACCGACCGGTCTGTGGGTCCCACCGGTCAGTCCCCCCAGGGCGCCACTGCCCTCCCCCTTCTAGAATCTTCCTCTACCGCCTTTGAGGATCAATCTCAGCCCTACGTGAAGTCGGTTTGATCTAACGGTCGCGGTTGATCCCTCAGGGCTATATAAACAGGCCCCCAGGCCCCAGGCCAGACAGAAGGTCCCTCTTCAGAAAGTCTACGCTTCATTCAGAAACCCTAGAAGAGACTTCAGGAGTCAGCTTTCAAGTAGAAGACTAGATACCCCTCTAGGTAGGTTTAGAACCTAGTCTTATACTAGAACTAGAAGAGAGAGAGAGGAAGAGATCAAGGAGCTCCGGCCTGTCGGATCAACTTCTTCATCTTGTACCTGTGGATTCAAGTTCTTCGTCAACTTGCTTCAACGATTGTTTCGGTAATCAACGTCTATATTTAAGTTTGAGCTATTGTTCTTATTATTCTTAAGGTTTATGACTCTCTTTTGAGTACTTTAATTCTAGTCGCGCTAGAGTTAGAGTAGTTGGATAGTGTTAGCATGGTGCTTAGACTGGATAGCTCATAGTTGCCTCCTATAACGCCGGTAGTAGTGGTTGTTCGCAAAGGTGACTCTTATAGCCTTGTTGATTCTTCTATAGTCCACTCACCCATCTGTAGGCTCGGTAGGATTATACATTTGCATAAAAGAATCATACTCTGTTTGTGACCCTTTATGGCAACTTCCACACTAAGAATAATATAAACATATCACTCTTAAGTTGGATTTAGATAACCTTAGTGATCCCTTCTATGCTTTTAGCTTCTCCGTCCTTGTTAGCTACTCAGGGGTTATACTCTTTAAGACTTAACACTATCCGTTCCTTTGGGTTCGATATTAAAACTGGGTTACTCTGGTGAAGTGCTACATCGGTAGATTTTATCTGTGCACTTGCGGATAAAGTAGAGTGTGCGTTAATTTATACCAACACACATCTAGACAACGGAGTTGTCTCTCCCAGGCTGACTTGTGATGTATATGGATTCCCAAACAACATGTTCATGTTTTGGATTTGTAGATCTTGCTATTGTTGTAGTGGTACCATCTTGTCTCCCAAGCTAGCTCTTGATTAGAAAAGAGGATAACTTCCCACTTCTTGTCTTGCTGTCTTGGCCAATGATGATTGCAGGCATAGGTTGTCTCATACGAGGTAAGTTGCATCCTGTTTGCCATCAGTGCCCAAGCAAGACTCAAAGCTAGGCTAGCACTATTTGTGATCTGAGAGTAGGTTTGTGTGTCTATGGTTTGAGTTTTGGATCTTCAATGTTCAAACAAAACCATGGATGAACAAAATCTCTCTCCTGCGTAATGTTAGTGGACATATACCCGAAGGATTGCAAGAATTTGAAGCATGGGTTATTATCCACAACTTATGTATTTTGCATCTATGCTAATAAAAAGATGTTTTTTTTAGGATTACTTTAGCATAGACTAATATTTCATGTGTTGGCTGCACTTTAACATGATTCAAGGCAAAAGATAACTTGCAGTAGAAGACAAAATAAATAAACTTTGATACTCACGGTTCTTTCATCCATGATGAATGAGCTGAGTCTTCATTGTGCAAAGTTGTTGAAATTCATTGTACGCCTTGCTTCATCTCCAGTGTGAGTTCATCTCTGGACTTTCCAAATTGATATTGAAAGTTTCCCTGTAGGGGTTAATCCAACAAAATATCCAACATCCACTATAGCATACTATCGGCTCAAAAATCAACCTAGACACCACGTCTAATTTGATCTAGGAACGCATTTTAACTTAATTGCTTAAATTAAAAGCCTTTGAAAGCAAGATCACCACTCCTAAACTAGGCACCATGTTTGATTTAAGAGATGTATGAAAGTACTCCAAACCTAAATATATAATATAGCGAATGAGGGTAGCATGAAAGTATTATAGAGATTTATTCAGATGGTGATGAAAAAGCATGATTAGTATATCTTAAAGGTAGGGATAACCAACATAGCAACATGGCAAGAGATGCTCTTAGAAAGTCTATTCCCCAAGCTTGGATTTTGCAAATCAAGATTGGATGAATGTAATTCAACGTTACATGGTGATTGGTTGGGCATACCTTGTGTTTGTTGTTCCTTCGTTCTTTTCTGCTCTAGACCTGGGAAGGTTAGTGACAAGAATAACCGAAGGAATAATTTCATAATTATATTTCTATGCTTATTACAGAAGGAAGTGCAGCGGAAGGTAGGCGTAGCTAATAACCAGATGTTATGATAGGGTGTAAGGATTCTACTGGTTATAGCTTGCGCTCATGGGGTAGTGATAGATAAGAGTGGAATTCAAAAACAACATTCATAAGAATGAACACAAAAATAATGAAAAGACTGGGACAAAAAAGAAAAAGATAAAAGTATAATACAAGGTTAAACTAAGACTTAAGATGATCTACCGTTCCCCGGCAACGGCGCCAGAAATGCTTGTTGGTATAAATTAACGCACACTCTACTTTATCCGCAAGCGCACAGATAAAATCTACCGATGTAGCACTTCACTGGAGTAACCCAGTTTTAATATCAAACCCAAAGGAACGGATAGTGTTAAGTATTAAAGTCTAACCCCTGAGTAGCTAACAAGGACGGAGAATCTAGAAGTATAGAGGGGATCATTAAGGTTGTCTAATTCCAATTTAAGAGTGATATGTTTATATTATTCTTAGTGGGGAAGTTGCCATAAAAGGTCACAAACAAAGTATGAGTCTTTTATGCAAATGTATAATCCTATCGAGCCTACACACGGGTAAGTGGACTATAGAAGAATCAACAAGGCTATAAGAGTCAACCTTGCGAACAACCACTAATACCGGCGTTATAGGAGGCATTTATGAGCTATCAAGTCTAAGCACCACGCTTACACTATCCAACTACTCTAACTCTAGCGCATCTAGAATTAAAGTACTCAAAAGAGAGTCATAAACCTTAAGAATAATAAGAACAATGGCTCAAACTTAAATATAGACGTTGATTACCGAAACAATCGCTGAAGCAAGTTGAAGATGAACTTGAATCCGCAGGTACAAGATGAAGAAGTTGATCCGACAGGCCGGAGCTCCTTCTTGATCTCTTCCTCTCTCTCTCTCTCTCTCTCTCTCTCTTCTAGTTCTAGTATAAGACTAGGTTCTAAACCTAAACTAGAGGGGTAACTAATTTTCTACTTGAAAGCTAGCTCTTGAAGTCTTCTTCTAGGGTTTCTGAATGAGGCGTAGACTTTTCTGAAGAGAGACTTATTCTACCCTGGGGCCTGGGGGCCTGTATATATAGCCCTAAGGGATCAACCGCGGCCGTTAGATCAAACCGACTTCACGTAGGGCTGAGATGAGTCCTCGGGGTCGGTGGAGGAAGGTTCCAGAAGGAGGAGGCGTGGGGGCCCGGGACCCGACCGGTCGGTCATGGGGTGGAACCGGTCGGTCCTACCTGGAAGCCTCTCGGGGTGTCCCGCCTCGTGGTGTCCTCTGGTGTCCTCTAGGTCCTTCTGAAGTATTCCTGACGTGCCGGTTTCGTAATCTTCCGTCGGTTTCCTTCTAGGAGAAGTAATCAGTGTTGGTTTTCTTGTTTAGTCCCTGCAGAATCACAATCCACCAAAACTCGTGGAATATTATCAATTAAAACCCTAAACCTTTATTGTTGATTGAATTCATGCCCTTTTCATATTTATTTATCCTTTAATTTTGATAGATAACCAGTGTCAACAATCACCTTGTGTGTTCCTCTCAAGAAAGCGCTCCTGAGTGCGTTCTTCTGTTGCCATCATGGAGTTTACTGCTCGGTGGAACTCGTCAGCGGTGATCGGGTCATGTTTGATGAAATCCTTGTAATTGTATCTTTCACAAATTCCGTTGCCGAAGAGATCAATTACTTCTCTATCTGTTATATCCGAGATTGTTGAGCGAATCTCAGAAAAATGTCTATAGTACTCTCACATGGTCTCATTCTTCTGCTGCTTGCAAGTTCTTAGCTTAGTCCGAGGATCTGATCTCTCGGGAACACCCGCAAAGTTTTCTATGAAGATGCGATGGAGTTGTTCCCAGGAGTCGATAGACTTAGGTTTAAGCCTGTCAAACCATGCAAGGGGCATTGTCTCTAGAGCCATGGGTAGGAATAGTGCTTTGACATCGTTGTTGCCCCCTGCCAGCTTGACTGCCTGTGCGTATAGTCTGAGCCACCATTTGGGTTCTGTTTTCCCATCGTATTTGGAGTAGTTCCCGGGTTTGAATTTATGGGGGAATGGGACTGCTCGAAGCCTTTGGGAGAAACAGGGGAAGCGGTCGACTGCGTCGGAGCCCAGGTTGTCTACTCCTCGATATGATGATTCGGCTCCTCCCTCAGCTTGGTCAGGGACTCGGTGGCCAAGACGACTCCTGGCTGGAATCCGACCGAGTCGTTCATGAGCGGGTCGTCTCTGACTTGGATAGGATGAATCCTAAGCATCGGCTAGGGACTCAAAGTTTCTGCCTTTGAGTTGGAGTGCGGTAGACTGAAGCATGATCAACCAGTGCTCTTCATCTGGTGTGCGGTTGTCTTTTGCTCCCAGCTCCGTGGCTAAGGCCATGATATTCTCGTAAGGCGTCTGATACACTTTATGGCCAGCTACCCTCATGAATTCAGGTTCAAGGTTGCGTGAGTAGTCAGCCTGTCGTCTGTCGTGATCATATTGGGATTGTAAGTCCAGATCGCGTTGGTTACGAGCTTGAAGCTTAGCTTCCTCTGCCAAGCGTCTGCGACTATTGTATTCTTCTAGCCGCGCTTGATATCGCTCGATTGCCTCCTTGCGATGAGCCGCTCGCCTTCTGCGGGCGTCCTTAGCTTGATTCTTCCTTATTCTTTCTGCCTTTAAGGTCTCGGTCTCACCGGGTCATTCTGGATCGTCTTCAGATATCATACTCAAGGTTTTATCATCACAGAAGAAATCAGGAGGAGTTGGAGGTCGTTGTGATGAATGTTCTCCTGCCATGAAGACTTATCGAGTGTGGCCTTGGTTTGTTGATCCCGGTGTGACTGATTCCAGGGTAGAAGCGCTAGATATTAACTTCGTTGAGGTATCGTTCTCTTCGAAAGGGAGCTGATGTCCATATTGGTATGACAGCTGTTGGTCGATTGTGCCAACCAACCTAGTCGGGGCTGGTTGTATTGGCCAATGGACAATGTTGCCTTCCTCGGTTGAACCAAACACGAGTCCCTGTTGGCTCCTGTCAGGGGGATCTGTTGAAGCTTCTTGAAGTTCGATCCGATCAATTCTTGGAAGGTCTTTGTTGAATTGCGCAGTCCAAAAGGGATACGGTGCTTGGAATCTGAGTCCTCTTCGGACTGAGAGTTCGTGCCCGAGTAGGAGTCGGAGGCTTCAGCTCGATCCGCAGATTATTGCGATTTTTGGATTGTGAGATTTTCTAGTTCCCGGGCTAGATCGTTTGTGCTTGGCATGGCTTGTGCTTCTTATTCGAGTTGGAGGTGTCGATGCAACTTCCTTTGATCGTCCGCGATGCAAGTCCATGAGCCAAAAATAAAAATTGATCCCGGCGAGAACATGTTGAAGTGGTTCGTCGAGCTCTTGATCGTGGAATCGCCGAGAGCCCCTACCTGGCGCGCCAGCTGTTGGTGTTTAATAACCGGCAACTCGTCACGGGGTTTCTCGGGACGATTTGTTCAGTGGGGATCGGCGTTCGTAGAACTCGGCGAGAACACAGAGACAACGGTTTATACTGGTTCAGGCCGCTGAATAGCGTAATACCTTACGTCCAGTGGCGGCGTGTTCCTTGTGTTATGATCTGAGATTCAATGGTGGGGGTATGCGTCTGCCTCTCCTTATATAGCCTGGTAGAGCACGGCGCATACCGAGTCCTAGTCGGTTACAACAGAGGAGTCCTATTCTAATTACAAGACTTCCTTCAGTAGTTCGACTAAGTTACAATGAGAGTCCTAATCCACGTGTACTTCATATCATGTCTTTGGATCTCTCTTGACTTCCCAGGACTTGGTATGAGTAGTCATCTTCAGATGACATCTCTGACATTCTGGTCCGTCAGGTATGCGGTTTACCGTTGTAAGAAA
The DNA here is from genome assembly GCA_009763385.1 of Coix lacryma-jobi var. lacryma-jobi. Lineage (NCBI taxonomy): Eukaryota > Viridiplantae > Streptophyta > Magnoliopsida > Poales > Poaceae > Coix > Coix lacryma-jobi. Next base: position 35,030,189 of record CM019826.1, read on the forward strand.
ACTGGGGTTTATGAATCCTGGGCTAGATGCAGTGAGCAGGTAACTGGTTATAAGAACAACAACTACAAGAGTTTTCTTTCCAAGGAAGAAGTTGTTGCTTCCTACTTAGAATATATGAGTTGTGAAGATGATTTTGTGGATGACAAACTAGTCGTGAAACCGGCCACCATTGCATGGGGCAACCAATCACGCCCTAAGTTTCAAGCTTTGATCGCTATTGCTGTGTTTCAGTCCTTTCTGGTGATGATCCTGGTGCTTTTCATTGGTACTCGCTGTCGTAGGTGTTTGTGATTGATTTCATTTGCCTGTGATGCTTTGAAAATCCCAAGATAACATTTGTTGTAACCACAATGACCTTGTTGAGGAACTATTACCATTTTGCTGCTCGGTTAGAATTGTGTCTGCTGTTGTAAGGTTTAGAAGCTCCAAGGTCATTGTGGATGAAAACTTTGGGTGAACTGAGGCAAACGTGGCTGATGTTTTCCTTCTCTGTCATTTGGTCTTCTGGAAACGGTGGTAACCGCACCATGATCATGCAGTGGTGCTCGCACCTCCCCTTGTGCAGGTAGCCCAACACAGGATGTTGCACAAGATCATCCTTCAAAACCATCCGGTCAGGAAACCAATCATAAACATGTTGATCCTGTATGAAAACGAAAATAGCAACCAAACACAAGCACTTGTATCATTGCAGCACTGTTTTACCTGGCATGGATGACCCTTTCATCCCGGACGGCCCAGCAAAGAGCAACCAATCACACCCTTAGGGATCAACGATGGATCAATGATGCTGCCCAGGTGCTGCCATACAGCATACGACGGCCAGGCGCCCAGGCCCATGGCATCCGCCCTTTGCAACGAGGTGCTTTCCCCAACGCACTAGTCACTGACGGCTTCACGCAGTGAGTCGCATAGAACCAACTGCAACAATGCTCGCACCCTGATGCTTCCATTTGCAACCACACAGGGTTCACAGCCAAAACAGTCCAGTTTTCCCCATGTCCGAGTGCAGATAGTATGGAAGGCATCGATTTTCCCTGTCAAAGACAAGTGAAAATTGCCACATTCTTGGGCCATTTGGGAATTGGGGAGGAAATCGTCGTTTATATTACAGCGGAGCACAAATGAACCATTTGGCACTCTGATAGGCAGTAGGAGCACTGAAGCTTGCTGACCAAAAGTTTAGAATCTTTGACGCAAAAGGAGAGGGTAGGCATATATGATTATTGAAGCTTGTTGGCTAGCTGATGGCGTGAAGTGGGCAGGGGAATTGAAGGGTGTAATTGATTTTACTGTCTGTTTTTCACAGACAGATATGTCGCAATAGAATATACAACTTGTGTCTATCACAGATCATGAGTTTAGATCATGGAATACGGAGTAGACATTAAACCAATTAGGATTCTTATCTCTCTAATTTATCAATATGCTACTACTTTTAATAAAACTAGGTACGATTCTTATGCTTGAGTGGGTGGACAAATGGACTTAGGGAGACAGGAAAGGAAGAAAAATTGAGGGGAGGAGATTTTTTGCTCTTAAATATTAGATACTGATATAAATTGTGCATGTGGTCAAAGGAAGGTGCATTATAGGAAAACAATTTGCCTGTTTTCCCTCTACCAATTCACCATAGAAAAATGTGAACGAAGCGTAACTAGTTAGGTTTACTCCAGTGAAACTTGTGTACTAATTCATTTGGATTTATTTCAGGATTTTTAACGATATTCTTTCAACGATATGTCCGCAGTGAGATACATACGATGACTTCATCATCTTAAAATATGTCAGTCCAGTCCAATATTTAGACTCATATAGGAGCAGCGTGTATATATAAATTTGTGTTGTGTCTTGAGAAAAATGCATCATAGAGGAGTGTCTTGGGAAAAATGCATCATAGAGGAGGTTTTATATACACATGAGGTAAACGATAACTTCAAAGAAACGTGGTGGTTAATATGGCAATTAAAAGATATGCTTATGAAATTTGGTCTCCCAACGGGACATGGCAAGCATAATTATAAGTATGTACGATTTTATTATTTTTGAAATGGTAGCTACACACTCTTTTTCAGGCAGATGTGGAAGAGATAGCCAGCCAGACGTCTTAGGGCAAGTACAGTAATTGGCTTATAGCCAAGCAAGTGCTGAGGTGGAGGGGAGAAGAGAGGAGAGCTTGACTCTCATGCAAATACCAAGCTGAACACGGAACCATAGGTAATAGTGGGCCCAAGTAGCAAATATTGTGAAAGAAAATAGGAAAGAGAAGTTTTTTAAAGTCAAATAAGAGACAACTTATTGTATAGCTTGACTCTTATAGCTTGGCTTATAGCCAAACACCTATTATTGTTCTTGATCTTATAGTATTATCAAAAGATGTGGTTCACTGTAGTCTGTAGACACGATTTTGAATCCATGTAGCCTGCTATGGTCAAAAGTTGAATATGCCTCATCAATTGTGAAAGGCCGAGTAACATGTAGGGTGATATGTCTTATCATTAAAAAATGCGCTTTATTTCTTCAAGTGTACTAATTGATTGTATCAGTAGCTTTCAGGTACTCTGCTCGTCCCCCATCATACAACGCCTGGTCCCGCAATTGTCGTTGACGCTGGTGTTCCTGCATCATGATCCGGACTCCGGCATTCACCTATGCTTGTTCAAGCCAGCTCATACTAGAAGTTTATTGCTGAAGCTGACGTGGCTAATGGACAAGATCATATATATAATGGGATATCTTAAAAAAAATGTAACTGAATCCAATTGTCAAAACACCATAGTTGCCAAAACGCCCCTCTGAAAGCATCTCTAAAAGTACAAAAAAAACGGCTAAACATTATGGTTTTAATGGTTGCAAAAATACTATATTGGGCATAAATAAAAGAAATTCCTCTAAGAGCATTCTATTTTCCGTGTCCTACCATATGCCCATATTATCATGTGGAACCTCTTTAAGCACCTCTAGCCACCTCAGGCTAAAATAGTGACCGTGATTTTGGCTTTTGGGTATTCTTGAAGATGCTAGCGAAGTGTTTGGTTCGGTTATTTGTAACGCAAACGAATAACACCGTTAAACCGATTTCATTAAATTTTGTTTGTTTCGCTACTGGCCGTATTCGCTTCCCTCGTAATCAGATACCGCTACGTATAAAGTTGTTACACCTCCCACCCTGGCGTAATCAGATCGGTGGCTCGTACCTACGACTGATACTGTTACCTGCTTAAACCAAACAAATCTCGTTTTGACTCGGTCTCGTTCTCGTCCCATCCTCTCCGTGATACGATATCGTTAGCGGTAGCGTTTGCAGAGATGAAACCAAACACTACCTAGGTCCGATCCTGTTTGCTTGTACTCTGGCAACTATTTCTCTCATGTCAAAAAAAAAACTATTTCTCAGGCATACTAGTATCAAGTATGATTGCAGAGGGAAATTGGATCATTTAAGCTGGATCTGATATTATGGTCCTACATCCCATGTTCAGTCTCACCTACTGCTGTACCATACTCCTAACTTTGATTCCTACCTGTACACTTCTCAGCAAAACTCGCCGTGAATTTGGCCACTATGTGTATAATGACAAATCAAACTAGGAAAACTAATACCATGTGCTCGATATTACTGTTCATCGTGCCAGCGTCATCTGCAGCATATGAATAATTCTCAACAAAACCCAAACCAACAATGATTTTTCGCCCCCTCTTTATCTAATCAGCAAACGAATATGGAGCGAAAATCAGCAACCCCTCTGTTTTCTATATATTTTTTTTCAGAATTTTACATTTACTGAGCACTTCTCCTTTCTTTTTCTTTCAATCTTCAGATCTACTAAACCTCAAAGGGACATATTAAAGAATGCATTAAACTCACAGGACGGGGCAGGCAGTTGGGCGATCCAATCAGACCGATGGAAATGCTGTGCGTTTTTTGCTCTCGAGTTGCTCCGCGCAGTTCATGTGATGAATATCAGAATATGTTAAGTAATTAATGCACAAAGTAATTAGTACTGCACGACAATGACGTACCATTCCTGAGACGCCCTATGCCACTGTCAAAATCTATGCAAGAGAAGGATAGACTGCGCAACTGCACATCACTCCTTGCGACCATGACCAGGGTTTTTCTTACCGATCGGTAACCGGTCGGTTTGGTCGGTAACCGATGAAACCGGTCCGGTTACCAAACGGACCGGTTACCAAAATTTGAATTTGAAATTTTAAATTTTAAAAATAAATTATGAAAAAATTCTTAAAAATAGTTCATGATTTATAGAAGCTAATGGTGTAAAATTTTTTCAAATTTGAGTTCATTTAGTATTTATTTAGACGTTTAGAAGTTTGAAGAAAAAGAAAAAGAAAAAGAAAAAAATACATAGACGACGGCCCATTAAATCACGAAGGTCGAAAAACATACTAAACACACTCAAATTTGAAAATTTTTGACATCGTTGGATTCTATAAATCATGAAGTATTTTTAGGAATTTTTTAGCATTTTTTTTAAAAAAAATAAATTTGAATTTTGAAAAAACCGCTCAAACCAACCGGTAAACCGCTCAAACCGGTCGGTAACCGACCCAAACCGACCGGTTTACCGATTCGAAACCGAACAACTCAGGCGTTTGAATTCAAACTTCAAACCGGCCGGTACCGGGCGGTTACCGATCAAACCGGTCCGGTAAACCGCTACCGGTGGCCGGCGGTTTTGATCGACCGGTCGGTAAGAAAAACCCTGACCATGACACATCAATGCCTTTTGATTTGAAGTAACAAAACATTGCACCTAATTTTTGCAAAGCAACAGTGCCAATGTAATCAACAAGTAATGCCAGCGAGTTTTTTTTTTCGTTAGGAACCAAAGTCCATCACATTCACATGTGATTGTATTATTACTTCTGAAAAGTGTTTTATTTGCTTTTCCCAGTTCCCGTGTGACACCTGATAAAACAAATCTTAGCTTTTACTAGTAACTTCTGATTGAGTAGTTTTATCTTGGGTTTTACTAATAACTTTTGATTAAATAGTTTTCCAAATATGAAGAGAGATTACAGTGAAGAGGTCGTTTCAAACACTACTTACCCGGCCCTACGTTCAAAATTATTAACCGTTTTTAAGTGGTCCTAAGTCAAACTTTCAGATTTAACTTGATACAAAAATGCAGAAACATCTACAGCAATACATCTCCAATACATCATATGCTTATATTTATGCAGGCTTGGGTGTTGTAGATGTTACTGTTTTCTCCTAAAAACTTGGCAAAGATAAGTTTGACTAAGGACAAAACTAAAACGACCTATAATTTGAAACAAAGGGAGTATAAAACATGATAGAACAACTGCAAAACATCATATGCTTATATTTATGCAGGCTTTGTCCAAAACAAATAAAATTAAGCAGCCATATCTGGACTAGCAGTCTAGAACACAAGTATACAGTCACTGCATGAGAACATCTCCACTATATTGTACCTTCCCAAGGTGGAAATGCAAAAGTAATTTTCCTTAACAAGTTAACATCCACTAAAGCTACCATATATACAAAACAATTCCACACTTGATGCTTCTTGTTGTATGCTGGGGAAAATAATCAACGAAAGAATACTACAACAATGACCAATCTACTCCAGCTAGTGGTCATTTTGAAGCTCCACCTGATTCGGTTTGAAGCTGCGAAATGGTCACCAGTTGCTTAAATTGAATCTGAATCTGAAGATCTACAGCTCGTAGTTGTTTCGATCTGCGAGCTACACTAGGAGATATGGCAAGCAAGCCATTGCATTGGCTATCACCAGAGAACCAGGATTCAATAGCTGGGGAGCTGGCTGGCGTTGGATTTTGCCTTCATTCTGAATTCAAGACTGTATCAGCCAATCATAAATACCAGGGAATATTTCTGGTACAATCCCAATTACCATGATGATACCATGGCATATTTCTGGTACAATCCCAATTACCATGATGATACATGGGGAATGAGATTTGTATCTCATGAACTCGAGGTAAAGCTGCCATGTGATAGTTGATTGAAGCCAACTTCAAGAACATTGTATGAATTTAACTCCCCTCACTCTTCAAATGAAAATTTTCTATTTTGTCACCGGTTCCTCCTTCACTTCCCTGGATTTTCTCTCCAGTGCATTGAACTTTGCCTTCATTCTCTTGAACATTTTTCACTTTTTCAAGATTTTGCACTTCCTTTTCTTGAATCTTCTCTTCTCCTCCTTCACTTCCCTGGATTTTCTCTGCTGTGCATTGAATTTTGCCTTCATTCTCTTGAACATTTTTCACTTTTTCAAGGTTTTGCACTTCCTTTTCTTGAATCTTCTCTTCTTTGTCGAGGTTTGGCTCCTTTGCCTCTAACAATTTGCCTGTTTTGCCAAATCTTTCCTTGGAACTTTCTTGAATCCCACTTGTATTATCTTGGACTTTCCCTGCCTTCTCTTGCTCTTCACCCACTTTGTGTTTGATCTTCACATCAATACGAGAAATCCTTTCAGACTTTGGCAGTGCCTCAGATCCAACAACTCGTACCGTCTGGTTCCTCCTTAGGAGCAACACGGCATCCTTTTCAATAAGCTCACCAGTAGCACGCACTGTCCTTGCTCTGCTAATGCCGAATCTTTGGCCGGCAACACCATCGATCCGAGCCATCAGGTCCAAGAGATTTCTCCTCTCCCGAGCCCCTGCCTCAGGTAAGACTATCCCGCTCTTCACTGGCCGGGGTGACTTCTTGGCACCAACCAATGGCACCTGATCCTCCTCCAAGGGCCCTGCATCTGCTTCCTCCTTTTCATCATCGTCAAACGCCAATGCTGAAGTCGACTCCCTCTCCGATTCAGCTCTGCTGCTGGCAGCAGCTCGCTTCGAGATGGTCTTCTGAACATCAACAACAGCGCAAGGGTTCCCTACCACAGCAAGCCCATCGGCGAGCCCGTTCCACACCTTGGCCGACACTGCCTTGCTGAGAACAACGAGACGCTGGACGATGTCGGCCATGGACGGGCGCCGCTCCCTGCACGAGCGCACGCAGCTAGCAGCGAGCGCAGCAAGGTCCTTGCGGGTGACCGGGTCGCGTGGCGGCGCCACGCGCGGGTCGAAGAGCGAGGCCACCTTGCCTTTCCGCAGGAGCGGGACGGCCCACTCGACAACGGACGGCGGCGAGTGCTGGACGTCGATGGCCTTGCGGCCGCTCATGATCTCCAGCAGCAGGATCCCGAAGCTGAAGACGTCCGTCTTGGTGCTGAGGCTCTCGGGCGTGACGTAGGCCGGGTCGAGGTAGCCGAGCGTGCCCGCGGGCGCCGGCGTGGCGGCGGCACTGGTGCCATTATTGGCCTTGGGCACGCGGAGGGCGAGGCCGAAGTCGCCGAGGCGCGCGTCGAGGTTGGCGTCGAGCAGGACGTTGGCGGACTTGACGTCGCGGTGGATGACGGGCGGGTCGGCGTCGTGGAGCGCGCGCAGCGCCCTGGCCGTCTGCAGCGCGAGGCGGAGGCGGCGCGGCCACCCCGGCGGGCGCGGGTTGGAGTGGAGCAGGTCGTAGAGCGTGCCGTTGGGCATGTACTCGACGACGAGCAGGCGCGCGGCGGGGGGCTGGGCCGGGGCTGGGACGGGGCCGGGGTCGGAGAAGCCGAGCAGGTTGACGAGGCGCGGGCCGCGGACGGAGGAGAGGATGCGGATCTCGTTGTCCACCTCGGGGCGGCGCGGGGAGGGGCGCTTGACGGCGACGGCGCGGCCCGAGGGCAGCACGGCCTTGTAGACAGCCCCGTGGCTGCCCCTGCCCAGCAGCGCCGCGTCCGCGAAGTGGAACGTGGCCGCCTCCAGCTCCGCGTAGTCGAAGCGCTCGATGGCCGCCGGCGCCGGCGGCGGCAGCGCGGGCCTGGAGGAGCGGGGCCCCGACCCCGACCCCGAGCGGCGCGAGATTGGGAGCGGCGAGATGGCCGTGATGGAGCGGCACGTCGCCACGGACGAGTCCGCGCGGCAGGAGAGGTACCCCATTTGGCTCCCCGCGCACGAGGAGCGAGTGCTTGGGTCTGCGGCGGCGGCAGGGGCTGAGCCGTCGCTGCGGCCGCGGACGGGTGTTGGAGAAGCGAGAGGGAAGGGGAAGGGGAAGAGAAGAAGGGGATCCGAATCAGCAGCGCGCGGACCGCAGGGAATGGAGAGATGTGCCGCCTCTCGGCTGCGGGTTTGTTTTTTTTTTTTTTTGGTGCGGGGCCCTGCCGCCTGCCGCCTGCTGTTTCTGCGCGTGGGTGCGGCGCCAGAAGGCAGGCAGTAGAATTTTTGCGTGGCTTCGAAGCGGGACGGCCACGGCCACGGGGGCGGGGCTGCGGGGTAAAAACTGCGCCGCGAGACCCGATTTTTGCGACGGAAATCGTCGCGTCGTGCTCGTGCCGGTGGCGCTTTTTGCAAGGTGTCGACGACGACTCGGCGGAGAGACGGGGGTCATGGTCGTGCGTGTTTCCCGGCCAAGTCCGCTCCCACCTACTCCCTCGGTCCATAAAAACACCCAACTATGGGTTGAGTGCCCACAAAAATACTTTACGTTTGACCGTGTTTCTAGTGAATAGTATTAATATTTATTAATCCAAATAAATTTTGTATGAAAGTACATTTTGTAATTAATCTAATAATGTTTATTTGATATCATAAATATTATTATATTTTTATCTATAATTATTTAAATTTAAGATACTAAAACGTGGTACTGTTATAGAATTATATGTTTTATTGGACGAAGGGAGTACTCCGTAGCACTCGGGACAGACGGGGCGGCACCGGCGCACCGCATCAGTCCGAGTCTCCGAGTGGAAAAGCGAGGGGGCGGGCGGCACACAACTCCGAGCGGACGGGCGGGCATCCGATCCTTGTGTGTGCAATGCAATGCAGTGTGGTGGTTTCCGGTTACTCTCCTTTTCGGATGCTGTTCCTTTCTCCCGGCTTCATCAGCAACGAATTTTTAAGACCGGGAGCGCGGGAGCCGAACGGGATTAGAGCTGAAGCAGCACTATTTTGTTTTGTCTTCTAGGAGTAGACAACACACTATTTTTTTTGTTATTAAAGCCACGTTCAGATTCCCACGTTCCCCAAAAAATATTACGCAGTACCCGTCACATCATGTTAAAAGAATAGACAAATTTCAGATTAAAACCAAAATATAAATTATAATAAATTAATGATCTAGATATCTCAGATTGTATTGTTTACTAGCATAACAAAACAGGCATAACATGATCTCAAACATGACAACTAGTGTAAGCATAGCTCGTACACTAGATAGATTAAAAAGCAAGAACAAAGACATAAGATCTGGTATAGTAAAGACAATAGATCACGAGCAGTGTACCTTTCGGATGCTGGAGAAGACGGTGACGGAGTCGGTAGTGGCTGATCGTCGATGAGCGATGGAGGAAGAGCTCGGAGCAGTTGACGACGAATACGTCTGGACGTAGCGCCGCCTGACTTGGACGGTAGACGACCCATTGTTGAAGACGTGAGCAGTCGCGCGACGAGCGCTTCCCAAAAACCTTATTCGCCTTCTCCCAGTGCAGGATCGCAAAGACGAGAGTTCCGGAGACCTGCTCGCCCGATCGCTGGTGCACGCAAGCAAACGGACTGGAGACGACTAGGCGGCAGCGCAAAAGCGAGATGAGGCAAAACCCTAGCTCGAGAGGTGTTGAGATGCGTTTTGGCGTGGCCGGTAGGTTGCTTATATAGTCCTGTTGAACCGATCTCGTGTCGCGATCACAATCTAAATCGGTTTAGGACTCTTAAGTTGTAACCATTTAGGACTTTGCAACTTGAACGCCGACCATTCACGTAGGTGCCGCGCACCCACCCACCCACGCCCCGGCCCGCGAGGCGAGGCGAGCGAGCGAGCGCATGCGTGCGTGTGGATTTATCTTTCTCATCCTCACACTAGACTTGAGGAAGTGGACAGTACTTCCATAAGTCCTCCTCCTCTTCCACTAACTAGGTGGGACTCAAGAGTTCCACTTCCCCTCTTTGCACATGTGAATGGCCTTTGAGATTTATTTAGGAATTTCAGAATTTATTATTGGACCAAGCCCATGTAAAATTCTAACACATCAAATCTTTAGACACATGCCTAGAGCATTAAATGTAGAAAAAAAAATAACTAATTGTACTTTTAGTCTATTCATATCGAGATAAATTTTTGAGCCTAGTTAGACCATGTTTAGATAAAGTTTATCAAATAACGACGAAAGTGCTACAGTAGCTTTTCGCTATATATTTCGCGAACTGAACAAGCCCTAATTCGATCGTGATCTCAGTTATTAGTGTCGGGACGGGACGCATGTGGCAGAAACTGGAGCAATCCAGATTTATCCCCCGAGAAAATACACATATTTCCAGCTACCCATCAGCAGAATCAGAAGAAAGGTAAGGCATCACTTCAGGTTGTACCAAGCCTACTCATACTTGTTGTGAGTGGGGGAAGTGGATTACCCGCCATGAAAGGAATCTCTGTACTTGTTGGTTTCCTAACCCCGGCGGTTCCGTGGCACGTGCGTGCTCCCCCGCATACAGCTAATCTGATCTGTGAATCCTTCATTATACTGTACTTCCTCCGTCTCTTTCTAAGTGTCGTCCGGAAAGCGTGTCCGTAAGGAAAACACGGATTTCTAGACACTTATTTTGGGACGGAGTGAGCAGTAGTTACACTTATCTTCCTGTGATTAAATCATTGTACTGGCCTTGGCTGCACAAGAACAGAGATGGTGACATCAGCATCAGCTGACAAGTTTCTCCACCTGATAGCAAATTTTCTAAGTGGATGACGTCACCTTGAAATACTAGAAAAACAAGCCGCGCGGCCTGCACTGCAGTTTCTATTGAGAAATCCAAGGCTTCCATGAATCACCATGTTGACCAAAGAATACGTTTCGTAGTGGCAGGTCAAATCGTTTGCGTAGAGTATTTTACGTTCTCTCGGACATTGTACTCCGTAAAGTTTACTTATCACGAGGCCTTGCAGAACAAAATCTGAACGGGGTTTGGCCGATCTGGTCAAACTATTTCGTTACTGTATGAGTTATGACTTGTGACCATCGTTTTTGCACGGCCATCTTCTTCTATCCGTGAGCCTGCAGCCGTTGGAGGCACACCATCAGCGCACCGGTGCCGTCTGCCGTGAGCTGGAGCCGCGTGCACTCCGGCCGCGTCAAGGGTGGATAATACTAATAAGATATACGGAGCAGTAAGCCAATTAAATATTTTTCAAGTTAGGCCTTGTTCAGTTCTCGGAATATTTGGTGAAAAGTTACTATAGCACTTTCATTGTTATTTTACAAACTTTATCCAAACATGATCTAACTAGATTTAAAAGATTCGTCTCGACATGAACGGACTAAAATACAATTAGTTATTTATTTTACCTACATTTAATGTTCTATGCATGCGTCTAAAGATTCGATGTGACAGGTACTGCGTAACATATTTGGAGATATTTCGCGAACTGAACAAGACCTTATCTTCAAAACCAATATACCCTTCTTTATGCTTAAAGAAATCTAGGTTTCTATAAGATAGCAAACCATCTATCTATCATAAATAGAAGACGCTATTGATTATAACCTTCTATATTATTATTTGCCAGTCAATTTCAATCAAGCTTAACAAACAAAACTGAAGTTGCAATTCATTCTAAAATCAACTAATTTTGATTTTGAATGAAAAGGAATGTAACTGGAACAACTTTGAATGAGCCACCGAATTAAGTAATGAGTTTTTTATCCAACCTAACATGCACATTGTGTAGTGAAGCTGCATTGGCAGAGTGTCATCCATGGACAGTTGTGGTTCAGCTGAACATCACTAACAAGCTGAAAGGATCAAGATGTCCAAGAGGGGGGTGAATTGGGCTTTTCTAAAACTTTAGCAAGAATTAAAACCTATTAAGCCCAATTAACCTCTTGTGCCTAGAAGTGTGTTTCTTTCTATTCTATCGCACAAAAGACAATGTCTATGTCACTCCTACTCTAGCAAAGCAATTCAATAATGAATGAACAACACATATATATTGCGGAATTGAATTGCTCAAAGGTAAATGCGTAAGTAAAGGAGTAGAGATGACAAGACGATCTTTTTGCCGAGCTATCGAGGTGTCGGCACACCCTCTAGTCCTCATTGGAGCACCCCGCGCAAGGGTATCGCTCCCCCTTGATCCGCGCAAGGATCAAGTGCTCACTATGAGCTGATTCTTCGCCATTTCGGCCCGGTGAATCGCTCGCTACCGGTCACAACTTGACTTGGGTCATCCACAAAGCCTCCGGATGATCACCAAGCTCTTCGATCACCACCGAGCCGTCTAGGTGATGCCGATCACCAAGAGTAACAAGCTAGAACTCTCACTTGACCAACACGAGGCCAAAGAGATGGATGGATGCACACTTGCTACTCAATTCTCACTAGGAGGTCACTAATTCTCTCAATTAGCAATTCTCTCAACCTGACTAGGGCTCTTGCACTTTTTCACACTCACTATGTGTCTCTCAGCAGATGGAAGTGGCAAGAACACTCTAATGGAAGTGGAGGAGGAGTATAAATACTCCCCCAATCGGCCATCCAAAAGAGCACCGAATAGGTGTTTCTGCGGGGGCATCGAACGCTCCGATGCCTGGCATCGGACGCTCCGATGACCTCGACCAACAGTCGACTGTACCACCTGTCAGACATGTTAAAGGAGCATCGGACGCTGGGCAGCGTCCGATGCCATCACAACGGACGTGTCCGTTGTGATTTTACCCTCTCTGGAACCTCCCTGCATGGACATTGGACGCTGGCCCTCAGCGTCCGATGCCAGCGTTCGGTGCTAGCCCAAGTTCACTCGCAAGTGAACAGTGGCACATGCGCGTCCGATGTGGCAACATCGGAGCGTCTGATGCCACGCACCAGACTAAACCCTAGTCTGAGTGAGCATCGGACGCGTCCGATGCCACCAGGCCAGCGTCCGATACCCTTTACAAGGGGGCAAAACCAACTCGGATCGCGACGCGGCCTTAACGACTTTTCATCCTCACGACATAAGGCATCTCTCTGAGCTACCTAGGGCTATGAAATAACAAGTGTGCACCACACCTACCTCAATAGACTCATCTAGGTCAAACTACTGATTCACGCTCCCCTTTATAGTACAGCCAAAGGAAAAACAAAGACCTAAGACTACCAAAGTGTCCTCCAACACCATATGACACTTAGTCTAGTCTACCACCGTCTTCACCGTCCGTCCTTTGAAAACCAAAACGATGTCCATCGCCAGGGGACATGAACTCCATGTGCATGTATCGTCGCCATTACCATGACCTAACTCAACCCTGTTTCTGCAAAACACACGTTAGTCACAGTAATCTTGTGTTTCATCCAATCACCGAAACCCACTAGGGGCCAAGATGCGTTCAATCTCCCCCTTTTTGGTGATTGATGACAACACGACCTCGAGTATAGAGAGAAGAGGTTTTCAAATCATGACATGTATGAACTTGCAATGAATAAGAGAAAATGATTAGAGGCAAGCTCGTACATATCATGCCAACATCATGCACTCAACAAGTTAGAGTGAATAGCAAGTGCAAGAGTAAAGAGCTCGAATACAAGACAAGTGAGAATTAAGTGCAAGAAATCGAGTGAAACGAAATGACATGTCATATAATATATCATAGTGAGAACATACATGTCATAAGGTCCATAACACACATATATAACATAGTAACCTGCAAAAGCTGCGATAAGTAAAGAGCGTATGAGAACATAACATAACAAAAGATGTCAAATCCCTCTCACATCGCTCCCCCTATCGCTATACTCGACCACTCTGCCCCTTTGGCATCAAGTGTCAAACTAAGCGTCGAAGGGCGGAGGTGGTGCAGACGAGGTAGGAGCAGACTCTGGAGACCGTTGAGTGAACTCAAACTACTGTAAGATGGCCTCGGAGTCTGAAGAGGACGAGCCCGTAGCCTGCTGACCCTCTGGAGCTGGAAGCTGCGGTGAAGCGGTCCGGGTCGGCTCTGGCACTGACTGCTCAGCCTGCTCTGTCTGCTCGGGCTCTGTCGCAGCCTCTGTAGCTGTGTCAACCTGAGTGTCGGAGTGCAGAAGCTCTGGAATAGTAGATAGCTCAGGTTGCGCTGTAGTGGTAGTCTCAGACTGGACAGGCTTTGTCTGCTCGGACGACGCGACTTAACTCGGAAGAGTCTCAGTAGTGGAGGTCACTGGAGCTGTCGACGTAGGAACCGGACCCTGAAGATCTGGAGTGGGAAGTCTGGTGAGCTCGCTGAAAGAGGCAGACAGATCCCGCGTCACTGTAGTGGTCGTCACAAACAGGTAGTCTGTCGAACGTGGCGTGAATCCAGTGCGAAGCGGGCTGAATAGCTGAGCACCTCCAGGTGGTGTAGTAAAACTGGTGAACTAGGAGGAGCTCGGGCCAAAAGACGGTTGTGGCTGGCTGAACTGCTGAGGTGGCGGTGGGACCTGAGGCTGCCACTGAAGCTGCTGCTGTTGCTGTGGGGGAGGCTGCTGCCACTACCACTATGGAGGTCCGCTCATGATGCGCTTCATGAAAGAAAGAGTCTGCTGCTGAAGTGCATCGGACCTCTCTTGAGCCTGCTGTTGTGCCAAGGCCTGAGCCTGAGCTAGGCGCTGCTGCTCCTGTGTAATCCTATGGACGTCCTGAGTGACTGTCCTCTGCTACTCCTCCATCCAAGAGAGTATGGCTAGTAGCGCGGGATCGGAGGAAGCAGTACGAGACGGCCCGACCTCTGAGTCATGAGCACTAGGCTGGTAGTGAGGCGGAAGTTGGTAGTCCTCGTCGGAGCTGTCTGTGGGATCCTCAGCCACGAAGGTATCCTCACCCTCAAAGTCTGCAAGCTCCTGCTCGGCGAGAGCTCGAACAGTCTCATCCTGCTCCTGAGCTGACTCTGGCACCTCTGGCCGCTGTCTCGAGCTAGAAGAGGCTCCCTGCTGCTGCGTGCGGTCCCGACCATATCCCAGAAGCTGACTCATGTTATAGGCGGGGAACACGGTCGCAGAGCCGGTGAGTGACTGCCCGAGGTGAGATCCTGTGGTGGCAGCTACCTTCCAAAGAATGTAGGAAATCCAGTGAGCGTACGGTAGCTGCCGACGGGCCTTGATGTCCTCTGCCACGGTGTCCTCCATCTCACAAATGATCACATCGAAGATATCAAACTCCTTCTGCTGAATCAAATACGAGAGAAGCCACAGCTGAAGTATGGAGATAGCCTCCCGGAAGCCGACACGAGGCAGCAAGGTGCGCCTAAGGACCTCGTGGAGGATTCTAGCCGCCGGAGTGAGATCCTTCGGCGCTCGGCTCGAACCCTCCCCGAAGGGCTCTCTGAAGCAGGGGCGCACCAGGTCTGTGGGGGGCTGCTCTCCGCCGTTAGGGCGACGCGGTGGCTCTGTCCTGTCGTAGCACAGGTCGTGAATCCGAGTCTGAGAGTGACTAAGACCAAACCAGTCTCTGATCTCTGAAGTGAATAGCCTGTAGTGCTCGCCCTCAAATGCAAACTCAATCGTCTCCCTATCTGGGTGCACCCAAAGAGACGCGTAAAACTGGAAGACCCAGTCCTCTATGTAGGAGCTAGACCGCCCCAACAGGTCTACGAAACCGGGTAGGTAGGTGAGAGCGGGGCGGAGCTGCTCTGAAGCTGACACCAGGGCCTCCAGGGTGCAAACCCTCTGTGAGCGCAGGCTGATACCGGCGTTCCTGTATCCTCTGTAAAAGTCCTCCTGGAGCACTGTATAGAAATCTGCCCCTGCCTGCTCCTGTCGCTCTCTAGGGAACCACTACTCCACTAGAACGAGTCGGAGCGTTTGGATCTGCGAACAGGTAGCCGCCCGGAGGTCCAGTCGCGGAATCGGCGGGGGCGCACGCCTCGACGGAGCACGTGCTCCCCGCAGAGGGACGTCGGGCCGGGGTGGCACCGCAGTCCTGCAACGAGTGGACCGGCGCCGGGGAACCTCCTCGGGGACCTCCTCCTCTGCCTCTGCCTCTGCCTCAGCTGCCTCGGCCTCTGCCTGGCCCTACTACGAGCTCTGGGGCTCGACACCAGGTGAGGTGAACGTCGTCCGACGACCGACATCCATGAGCGTGCCAGTCGGCGAGTGGTGAAACCGCTCGACCTCCTCAACTGCTCTGCGCTGCTCTGGCGACAACTGATCTTCGATCCTCAAGCCGCCACCACGACCTCCCTGCTCAGCACGCTCAACGGCGTTTGCAACTGCCCTGGCCTGATCGGTCTCTCGCTGCTCTCGGGTGCGCTTCCGGCGCGTGATCAACTTCCCCTTCCCGGGCCTCTGACTGGAAGGGGGGACGTGGAGGAGAGTCCCCAAGGGCACCACCGACATTCTTGCAGGGCATTGCTGACAAGAACAGGAAGAACTGTCACTGAGAGGTGCTGAACTGTCGCTGAAAGAATAACTGCCACTGAAAACCCCTGACAGGCAGCTGACAAGAAACCCAACAAACAGATACTCCCCCTGACACTGTTACCCAACTGTGCTAGTGAAAGGGTCGAGATGGCGGACTAGAGGGGGGGTGAATAGTCCTTTCTAAAAACTAATCGTATCGGCTAACCGAAACAAATGCGAAATTAAAACTATCGGTCTAGCCAAGACTACACCCCTCTACCTATACTCTATGACACCTTACAAAAGATCCTAATCAAAGCAAATAAGGTGTCGGGCTAGCTAGAGCTCACCTAACCAATTCTAGAAGCAAGGTCACACAAGCCTATGCAACTAGTACTTCAAGCACGGGGGAGCTCCTACACAATCTAGCAAGCAAAGCACAAAGCCTAAGCTCACTAGCAATGCTCAATAACAAGGCTACACAAGCCAAATTAGAGAGCTCAACTTAGCTACACAAACTAAGCAACTAAGCATTAGCACAAGAGATAGTATTGCAATACAAGCTAGTGCAAAACAGCAGACAGTCGGTACTACCGGGCTACAAGGCCGGTACTACCGACGCCGGTACTACCGGGCTTCTAAGTCGGTACTACCGAGCACCTATAGAAAGCTATGAGATCGAAGGGGATGAGATGCAATCTCAGATCTAGCAATTACCCCACTTCCCTAGATGATGTAGATGACGATTGTAGCTTCCTCACGTCTTGGTTCCTTGCCAAATGGTAGATCGAGTCTTCCCAACCTAAGATAGAGTGATGGAGGGAGGAAGAACACGAAGAACACAAACAAGTGTAATATGCAAGGAACGAAGAACAATAAGAGCAACAAGAGACGGGGACATAAGATTTTATCTCGACGTTCACTTGGTTGCCACCAAGCTAGTCCCCGTTGAAGCAAGCCCAAGGTTGCCGCCGATCCTCTAGCTAGTGGTGACACTAAGCCAACCTCTCCACGATGGAGTGCTCACCAAGAGCTCTAGCTTTCGATCCGGCCGGAACACTTGGCGCTCTTCACGCCTCTTCTCCACAAGAGTTGCTCTTCACGATCTCCCGTGGGGCGAGCACAATGCCCCTCACAAAGCTTCTCCGGAGCCACGCACAATCTTCACGCGGGCTTCACGATGGAGACGAGCACCAAGCCGTCTAGGAGGTGGCAACCTCCAAGAGTAATAAGCACCATCGGCTTGCAACTCGAACACCTAGTGTCACTCGATGCTATCTCTCAAAGCAACGCACTAGGATCGCTCTCTCACGGATAAGCACTAAAGCATATGTGTGTTAGAGGGGTCTCTGGCACATCCACACAAGCCACCAAGGCTTTGGATTGCTCAGCCAACTTCACCAACCAGCCCAAGGCCGGTTACCACAACTATATATAGCCCCAAGGGTCAACTAGCTGTTATGCCCCTTCACTGGGCATTCTGCGCTACGGTCGGTAGTACCGACCCCCCTGGGTCGGTAGTACCGACTATGTCAGATAGAGCCGTTACACACGGCGCGTTGACCAAACGAACAACCGACCCTTGGTCGGTACCACCGACGGTCGGTAGTACCGGCCCTATGGCGGTACTACCGACAGGCCAACCTAGGACTACACAGAGAGCTCCCAGACTTCCTCTCGACCTCGGTACCACCGATGGTCGGTAGTACCGGCCCTATGGCGGTACTACCGACAGGTCATTCTGGGACTACACAGAGAGCCCCAAAACTTCTCCTGACTTCGAAACTACCAACGGTCGGTAGTACCGGCCCTATGGCGGTACTACCGGTATGCCAACTTTGGATCTACACAGAGAGCCTGCAAAACCCTTCAGGACCATGGTACCACCGACCCTTTGGTCGGTACTACCGAGGGTCAATACAACCGACAGGCCATTTCAGACTCAACACAGGGAAGGTTGCACGCAACACCCTTGGGCGGTACTACCGACCCCCTGGGCGGTACTACGGACCACACTCAGAAAACTTCCTTTTCTTCTCTGTGTTGATCCAAATCAACTCCAACAACTTCTCCTTTATAAATGTGCCAACACCACCAAGTGTACAACATCATGTGCATGTGTGTTAGCATTTTCACAATCATTTTCAAAGGATTTTCACTAGCTCTTACCGCGCCACTCGATCTTAGCAACATCGCAAAGTTAGATCGCTCAAGTGGCACTAGATGATCGATATGCAAACAAGTTTGCTCCTCTTAATAGTACAGCCATCTATCCTAAACCCGGTCATAATCTTCTCTACACACCTATGACCGGTGAAATGAAATGCCCTACAAGTATACCTTTGCCTTGCGCATTCCATTCCATCTCCTCCGGTGTTGATGCAACACATGCACCAACTTCTTCATCAAATGATATGATCCACTTCATATCATCACATGGCCTCCATGGTCCATTGATCTTGACATCACTTGCTCTTCACCATCGCTTCGGTCCTTCGGTGCCAAGTCTTGTTTAAGCCTCCCGACACTCGGTACCAACGGCTTCAAAGCGTCCAACTTGCCCTTCACCTTCGTCCATCAAGCCAAGTCTTGCCTTGATCTTCACCATCTTAGCCACATGACCACATGTCATGTTTCATGTGCATTAAGCTCCTTCATCACATGTGTGAGCCTTGCAACATCTTCCAAGCCATTTCACCTCAATGGCATATGTTGCTCACACATGATCACCTGTGGACTAATCACCTGTGATAATTCACTTCAAACACATATTAGTCCACCTAAGTTGTCACTCAATTACCAAAACCAAACTAGGACCTTTCAGCTGGCACTCGCGAGGCTTGGCCTCGATCCTTACCCGCGGGCTTGGCCTCGGGTTGACTGTTACTGCCCAACGGCCAAGCTGCCAACTGCACTGACTTGCTGCAAGAATAGACGAAAGTGTACATAAGCACATATAGTCTAGAGACGAGAAGACCTATCGGAAGCAAAGCAAGTGGATATGAAGGGAAATAGGCTTTGCTACCTGACGAACAAACCGACCCAATCACGAGGAAAGCACTGACGTTCCGGCACCCACATATCACACCGAGGGGAACTGCAAAGGATTTGGGTGAAGAACGGGGTTAAAACATGGTGGAACGACTAAATAGGCATTTCATCGAGCACCTTGCGTGCATTGAGATGGAGGAGGGTGGTGGTGCTCATTGCGAGGTACGCCGGCTGGGGAGGAAGTCACCGGAGAGCTCGGAGACGAGAATGACGAACTTCGGCGAGCCGCCGGCGAGGAAAGGCTCGACTCCGGCGAACAGGAGCTCGGCGGCGGCGAGGAGGAGAGCGGCCGAGCGCACGCGGCTGGGGTGGAGCGAGGAGCGAAGGAGGCGCGGCGGAGCGGCGGCCGGCGGCGATGGGCACAGCGACCGGCGGCGAGGGCTCGGGTGGGGGGGGGGGGAACCGGCCGGCGAGCTACGAGGCTAGAGTTAGAGAAGCTCGGGCGGCGGCGGGCTCGGGTTTGGGCGGAGAGGCGCGGAGAAAGACGAGTGAAGAGTGACACGTGGGACCCGTCTGTCAATAGAAGAACTCACTGTGCCGCTTAATGGGGCATCGGACGCGCCGATGTGATCACATCGGACGCTCCGATGTCCACTCAGGGAGCTCCAAAAACGCCCAGTTTGCATCGGACGCGTCCTATGCCTCGGCATCGGACGCTGGGCGGTGTCCGTTGGGGCAACGGAGGCTCCGATGAGTATGCATCAGACGCGACGCCAACACTGTTCCAGTCGGGGCTGTGTACAGTGGGGGCATCGGACGCTGGGGCCAGCGTCTGTTGCTGCAAATTGGACCATTTCGAAGATCTCCGTTGCGGCTCCCTCTCCCAACCAAGTTCCAACTCAAATAAGAGGCAAATAAACACCAGTTGGAACCTAGTATGAGCATCCTCGCATAAACCCTCAATTTTATAAATATTTTGCCATAGGCTACATATCATTTTTAGGTAAGATAGGCGATAAATCCCGAGGAGACAACATGTGGCCACCAAAACTAGGGGACTTAACCATTAGGAGCTTCAAATGCTCCCCCTAGCAGTGGACGAACACAGCGGTTGCTCAAAGCTTAACCAAAAAGAAACGACAAAGCCACACTCATGCATATGCAATGCAATACGGAATTTGAATCTAGGTTGTTTGTCAAGTTTGCTCATGGGTAAGGTTCTTCACACACTTTTTAGGGCAGTTATCTTAACCACGTCTGACAAGCCTATGTGCAAAGCATAATTTAAACATGGCATATGATACAATGCAATGCAAAGACAACCCCCTTTCACCTTTTGACAAAGTTACTTAGATCAAGCACATTAAGTTCACTTCGCAATCTACAAAGGGTGTTCTCATCTAGGGGTTTTGTGAAGATATCCGCCAATTGATCTTCGGTTCTAACTCCCTCTAAGGATATGTCTTTCTTTGAAACATGGTCTCTAAGAAAGTGGTGGCGAATATCTAGATGCTTGGTGCGAGAGTGTTGAACCAGGTTGTTAGCAAGCTTAACTGCGCTCTCATTGTCACACAACAAAGGTACCCTTTCTAGAACTACACCATAGTCTAAAAGGGTTTGTTTCATATAAAGGATTTGTGCACAACAAGCACCCACGGCTATGTATTCCGCCTCGGCGGTAGACAAGGCCACACTATTTTGCTTTTTTGAACTCCATGAAACTAGTGATCTCCCAAGCAAATGGCACCCTTCGGATGTGCTTTTTCTATCTACTTTGCAACCCGCGTAATCCGAATCGGAATACCCAACGAGTTGGAAGTTAGCTCCTTTGGGATACCAAAGGCCAATGCTTGGGGTGTGCTTTAGGTACCTAAGGATTCTTTTCACGACTATGAGGTGTGATTCCCTAGGATCGGCTTGAAAACGAGCACACATACACACACTAAACATGATGTCGGGCCTAGATGCGGTCAAATATAACAAGCTACCAATCATAGAATGGTAGAGAGTTTGATCAACCGGGTTACCTCCCACATCTAGGTCGAGATGTCCGTTTGTTGGCATTGGAGTCTTGATAGGCTTGCAATCATCCATGTTGAAGCGCTTGAGGAGGTCTTTTGTGTACTTCTCTTGAGATATGAAAGTCCCCTCCTTCAATTGCTTGACTTGGAAGCCTAGGAAGAATGTGAGCTCTCCAATCATGGACATTTCAAACTCCTTCGAAATCAAGTCACCAAATTCCTTGCAATAGGCTTCATTTGTTGACCCAAAGATGATATCATCAACGTAGACTTGACAAATGAAGATTTCTCCATCAAGCTTCTTGGTGAATAGTGTGGTGTCGACCTTCCCAATGGTGAAGCCCTTCTCAATGAGGAAGTCCTGGAGGCGCTCGTACCATGCTCTTGGGGCTTGCTTGAGCCCATATAGCGCCTTGGACAACCTATAAACATGATTAGGATATCTAGGGTCCTCAAACCCGGGAGGTTGATCAACATAGACTAGTTCATTTATGAAGCCATTTAAAAATGCACTTTTCAAATCCATTTGATATAATTTAATGTCATGATGTGATGCATATGCAAGGAGGATACGAATGGCTTCGAGTCTTGCAACCGGTGCAAAGGTCTCTCCAAAATCCAAGCCTTCAACTTGAGAGAACCCCTTTGCCACTAGCCTTGCCTTGTTTCTAACAACCTTGCCTTGATCATCTTGCTTGTTTCTAAACACCCATTTTGTTCCATTGACTCTTGCGCCTTTGGGTCGCTCTTCAAGTGTCCACACTTGGTTGCGGGTGAAGTTGTTTAATTCTTCATGCATAGCTTTCACCCAATCCGGATCACCTAGAGCTTCATCTACAATGGTAGGCTCAACAAGAGACACAAAGGAGTGATGTTCAATAAATAAAGCAAGTTTTTGAGATCGAGTCATTACACCCCTTGTTGGACTCCCTATGATGAGTTCTTGAGGATGAGCTTGTAGTAGAGGAGTAGTCCTTGGATCAACCACTTGAGGGGCCACTTGTGGAGCATCAACATCTTGAGCTTGTACCACCATTTGATCATGGGAGACATGAGTATCTTCAAATGGCTCTCTCCCATCTTTATCATCATCTTGTGGTACATTGGATACGGATGACTTGTCAATGACTTGCACATCATCATCATCATCTTTAGGCTTGATGGCTCCAACCGACATGTTCTTCATTGCTTCCCTCAATGGTTCATCACCTACATCATCAAGATTCTCATGCTCTCCTTGAGAGCCATTAGATTCATCGAATTCCACATCATATGTTTCTTCTACCATCCCGGTGGCATGGTTGAATACTCGATATGCTTTGGATTTCAATGAGTAACCAACAAGAAAACCAATATCAAATCGGCGTTGGAACTTCCCTAGGTGTTGGCGCTTCCTGTAGATGTAGCATTTGCACCCAAACAGTCTAAAAGAATGATACATCCGACTTCTTGTTGTTGAGTAGCTCATAGGGGGTCTTGCCAAGTAGACGATGGGGGAACAACCGGTTTGATGCATAGCAAGCGGTGTTGATTGCTTCCGCCCAAAATCTTTCCGGTGTAGAGTACTCATCTAACATTGTCCTTGCTAGGGTGATTAGTGTCCAGTTCTTCCTCTCAACTACCCCATTTTGTTGTGGTGTGTAGGTTGCGGAGACTTCATGCTTGATCCCAACTTCATCACAATATTCTTCAATGTGGGTGTTGTCAAACTCTTTTCCATTATCACTTCTTATTTTCTTGATCTTCAAGTCAAACTCATTTTGGGCTCTCTTAGAAAACTTCTTGAATGAAGGGGTTGCTTCGGATTTGTCATGAAGAAAGAATACCCAAGTGTATCTAGAATAGTCATCAACAATCACTAAGCAATAGAGATTTCCACCCAAGCTAGCATATGTTGTTGGCCCAAATAGATCCATGTGAAGAAGCTCAAACTCTCTTGATGTTGACACAAAGGCTTTGGTTGGATGAGTATTTGCAACTTGCTTGCCGGCTTGACATGCACTACACAATTTGTCCTTCTCAAATTTGACATCCTTCAAGCCTCTAACCAAATCCTTCTTCAATAGCTTGTTGAGAGTGTTCATTCCCACATGAACCAACCTTCTATGCCATAGCCAACCAAGTGATTGCTTACTGAACAAACATGTCTTCAAGTTGGCATCTTCGAAGGTGAAATCCACTAGATAGAGATTGTTGTATCTAAAGCCTTTGAATATCACTTGTGCATCATCTTTCTTGGTCACAACCACTTCTTTGTCGGTGAACAAACATTGAAAGCCAAGATCACATAGTTGTCCAACGGATAGCAAGTTGAAGCTCAAAGATGCAACAAGAAGCACATTGGAGATGGTATGATCATTTGAAATTGCCACTTTGCCCAAACCCTTGACATTGCCCTTTGAGTTGTCGCCAAATGTAATCTTTTCTTGGTCATCGACATTCTCTTCTAGTGAGGTGAACATCCGGGGATCACCTGTCATATGTTGTGTGCAACCACTATCAATCACCCAATGAGATCCTCCGGTCTTGTAGTTCACCTACACACACAAGAAATCAAGCTTGAGCTTTTGGGACCCAAACTTGTTGAGGTCCCTTAACCTTCTCAACTAGTGACTTTGCTACCCATATTTGCTTTGGCCTATTCTTGTTAGGAGGCCCCATGAACATAACTTTCATCTTGCCACTAGAGTCTTGTCTAAGCATGTAGTGAGCATTGAAAGCAAAGGGCCTAGCATGCTTGGGCAAGGGTGTGGGTTTAGGCTCTTCACAATCATGAGCAAAGTGTCCTTCCTTTCCACACTCATAGCATCTCCCAACTTTCTTCTTCTTTGGCTTTGTGATGCTCTTGCGTTGCTTCATCTTCTCTTCAAGAAAGCCAATACCATTTCTATTTGTCTTCATTACGGTGTTCATGAGTAGCTCACTTTGAAGACATTGACCCTTGGTGAAGTTTCTCAATCCGGTGGTGAGATGCTCTTTCTCCTTCTTGAGCTTGTCATTCTCTTGTTGGAGTTCCAATTGGGATGATGTTAACTTGTAATCCCTCTCCATCTTCAATCTCTTGTTTTCTTCTTTTAGCATGTCTAGCTCAAGTGACATGCTATAATCATCATCTTGGGTCTCAACAATGACTTGCTTTGTGGTTGCAAGATTCTCTAGATCACTCTTGAGCTTAGCATTCTCATTCTTGATTTTGATGAAGTCATCATAGTGATCGGTCACAACCACTTTCTTGCCCTTGTCACTAGCTCTTTGCTCATCATGCTCACTAACCAAGTCCTCACAAGATGTTGCTATATCACACTTAACAACAAGGTTAGGAGCATCATGTGTCTCATGAGAAAGCATATCATACGCAACACTAAGTGTATCATGATCTACTTTGACTTGAGTATATTTTTCTTTGAGCAAAGTATGACTAGTGGTAAGATCACTATGCATCTTATCAAGTTTTTCATTTTTAGCTTTGAGCTCTTTGTTAGAGGACTTGAGCTCCTTGATAGAAGATGCCATAGTAGCAAGTTCATCTTTTAGCTCATCACTAGCATGCATGGCATTGTTATATTTTTCAACAAGAGCTCCATTGTCACTAACAAGCCTATCATTCTTGGCTCTAGTCTTTCTTATGATTTTAGAATAGTTGTTAAGCAAAGCAACAAGTTCATCATAAGAGGGTGCCTCAAATTCACCATCACTATCACTATCACTAGAGTTATCATCACTTTGTACCTTCCGGTCACCCTTAGCCATAAGACATAGGTGTGTAGAGGATGACGGTGATGGTGGTGGTGGTGGTGTAGAGGTACCAATGACTAGAGCGGCCACCTTCTCCTTCTCATCATCACTATCTTCATTTGATGAGCCACCGGAGGAGTCAAAGTCGGTGAGCCAATCACTAACAATGTAAACTTTGCCACCTTTCTTGTGGTATTGCTTCTTCTTCTTGCAATCCTTCTTGTAGGGCTTCTCACTTCTCTTCTCATCTTTGCTTGATGAGTCATATTTCTTGCCCTTGTTCTTGTTCTTGTAGTTGTCTTTCTTGGGCTTGGTGCATTGGTGAGCAAGATGGCCAAGTTCACCGCAATTATAGCAATCCATTTCGGAGATTGTCCTTCTCTTGCTACTTGTGAAGAACTTCTTCTTTCTTGAGTCAAAGTTGACTCTGAAAGAATCAAGATGCCCAAGAGGGGGGGGGGGTGAATTGGGCTTTTCTAAAACTTTAGCAAGAATTAAAACCTATTAAGCCCAATTAACCCCCTTGTGCCTTGAAAAGTGTTTCTCTCTATTCTACCGCACAAAAGACCAAATCTATGCCACTCCTACTCTAGCAAAGCAATTCAATAGTGAATGAACAACAAGTATAATGCAGAATTGAATTGCTTGAAAGTAAATGCGTAAGAAAGGAAGTAGAGATGACAAGACGATCTTTTTGCCGAGGTATCGAGGTGTCGGCACACCCCCTAGTCCTCGTTGGAGCACCCGCGCAAGGGTATAGCTCCCCCTTGATCCGCGCAAGGATCAAGTGCTAACTATGAGCTGATTCTTCGCCGCTCCGGCCCGGTGAATCGCTCACTACCGGTCACAAGCTTGCTTGGGTCATCCACAATGCCACCGGATGCTCTCCAAGCTTCACGATCGCCACCAAGCTGTCTAGGTGATGCCAATCACCAAGAGTAACAAGCTAGAACTCTCACTTGACCAACACAAGGCCAAAGAGATGGATGGATGCACACTTGCTACTCAATTCTCACTAGGAGGTGTCTAATTCTCTCAATTAGCAAATCTCTCAACCTCACTAGGGCTCTTGCACTCACTCACACTCACAATGTGTCTCTCAGCAGATGGAAGTGGCAAGAACACTCTAATGGATGGAGGGAAGGAGTATAAATACTCCCCCAACCGGTCATCCAAAAGAGCACCAAGCAGGTTTCACTGCAGGGGCATTGGACGCTCTGATGCCAGGCATCGGACGCGCCGATGACCTCGACCAACGGTCGACTGTACCACCCTGTCAGACTGTTTAAAGGAGCATTAGACGCTGGGCAGCGTCCGATGCCTCCACATCGGAAGCATCCGATGCAGATTTACCCTCTCTGGAACCTCTCTGCATGGCCATCGGATGCTGGCCCTCAGCATCCGATGCCAGCGTCCGATGCATCCCACAGTTCACTCGTAGGTGAACAGTGGCACAGGAGCATCCGATGTGGCAACATCGGAGCCTCCGATGCCATGCACCAGACTAAACCCTAGTCGGGGTTAGCATCGGAGCCTCCGATGCCCACCTGGCCAGCATCCGATGCCTATTACAAGGCCAAAACGAACTCGGATCGCGACGCGGCCTAAACGACTTTTGTTCCTCTTGACATAAGGCATCTCTCTGAGCTACCTAGGGCTATGAAATAACAAGTGTGCACCACACCTACCTCAATAGACTTATCTAGGTCAAGCTACTGATTCACGCTCCCCTTTATAGTACGGCCAAAGGAAAAGACAAAGACCTAAGACTACCTAAGTGTCCGCCAACACCATATGACACTTAGCCTAGTCTACCACCGTCTTCGTCGTCCGTCCTTTGAAAACTGAAATGATATCCATCGCCAGGGGACATGAACTCCTTATGCCCGTATCGTCGCCATTATCATGACCTAACTCAATCCTATTTCTGCAAAACACACGTTAGTCACAGTAATCTTGTGTTTCATCCAATCACCAAAATCCACTAGGGGCCAAGATCCGTTCAATCTCCCCCTTTTTGGTGATTGATGACAACATGAGATCGAGTATAGATAGAAGAGGTTTTTAAATCATGACATGTATGAACTTGCAATGGATAAGATAGAATGATTAGGGGCAAGCTCATACATATCATGCCATTACCCTGCACTCAACAAGTTAGAGTGAATAGAAAGTGCAAGAGTAAAAGAGCTCATATACATATCAAGTGAGAATTAAGCGCAAGTAAAGAGCGAAGCGAAATGACACGTCATATATAATATCATAGTGAGCACAATCACATGTCATGAGAACCATAGCACAAGTATATAACAAACAAAGTGCCAAAAGATGCGATAAGTAAAGAGCGTATGAGAATATAACACATCATAAGAAGCACTACAAGATTTTCGGTCTACTGCAACGCCGAAGAATTGCAACGTAGAAAATTTGGTTGCCAGAGATCGTTGTATTACAACCATTCTAAAAAATGGTAGTGATACATGCCTTTAATACAACGGTTTTCAAGATGTTGCAAAGATCTGTTGCATTTGGTGGACGATATTGCAATGGTGAAAAATGGTTGCAGTAGACTTGATTTTGGTTGCAATTGTGTGGTAGTATTGCAACTACATTTACGTTAGTTGCATTTGGTTTTGACTATTGCTACGGTTTTTTTGTGTTGCATAAAATTTGACAAGCGTTGCAAATGCTAGATGCTTAATGCAATGAGAACTCTTGGAGGCGAAGCAAAAGTGGGGGTCAATTGCAACCTTTTTTGGTAGTTGCAATATACTTTGATATTGTTGCAAGTGCTAAATTTTATTGCAACAAGATCTATGGGGGCGAAGCGAAAATTGTGTTCAAGTGCAACGCTTATTTTTTGTTGCAATATACTTTGATAATTGCAACGAATTTAAAACATAAAAAGAGTATGGAAAGAAAAGAATTGGGGACGCATATTTATTAGAATTAAAAAGTGCTCCCCACAGGATTCGAACCATGGAGCTCTGGTTCAAATAAAACCTTCTCCACCACTGCGCTATGTATGTGTGTTTGTTGTGACACAGGTTTTAATTTATTTGATATGATTGAAGACCTTATGAGTTATAAAACGCCCCAACCCTAGACCCATCTCGGCATCTCCGTCCTTATGCCTGGTGTCTGAAACTTTCTGTTAAGTAGTAGTTGTTGTTAAGTACTTGATGTTAAGTACACGTGGATGTTAATTAGTACTTGAAGTTGTACCAGGGTGGTTGGTCACTTTGTTAGCGATAGTAAATGCCTGACCGTGCACCATCGGTCACATGGTGACCATGCTAATGAACCTTTCCTTGTCCAAACATTTGTTGACCGGTGATTACTCTTGGGCAATCGTGATTTTTATTTCAAAACTTTCCACTTACCTCTTTATTTCAAATACTTTAAACATTTATCTCAAGAGGTATTCATTAGCATAACGAACATTAAGGTTCCATGCAACGGTTCAAACTTAACCATGTCATCAGTTCAAAAGAAAAAAATAAAGTGCGACATATGCATATGAAGGACAAGTGACCCTTCCCACCAAACAGTGCAACAAAAAAATGTCTTCAAGCAAAGAAATCATCTTCTATATTTTCTTCCATGACTGGTGCAATAACCCCATCATCAATGTAGGTGTCATCGTCGTCAGAATCATCATCACCAATATAGTCATCAACAGGTTCGGGAATTGTTTCGCTACGCACTTGATTAATAATGGCGGCAGAACCAGTTGTGCCTGCCCTATCTTGTCTTGACCAGTTTAAGAATTCTTGACCTTGGCCTGATTCATTCATTTCTTGGATTCCCACATCAAGTGCATCGGCGTCATTTTCTGTGTCTGGCATGGAAAAAAAATTTCTTGGTCTCACCAAAACAACAGTAGACCATCCCGACTTGTTCACGATAGGGACATAAAACACCGGTTCAGCGTTTGAAGCAAGAATGTAAGGTTCATCTGAATATCTGAATATGGAAGTAGCAATATCGATAATACCAAATTTATCCCTAGTGTACCCTCTGCTTTTGCGGGTACTGGTAGCTGACACATCATACCAATCACACTGAAACAATATAACTTCTTTTTATTGTGGGAATTCTAGTGAGATTATATTTCTAATGACTCCATACCAGGTCATGTTGCCTGTACTATCATCACCCTTCACAAGGACACCAGAATTTTGTGTCACGAGGCTTTTCTCTATGGCAGCTGTCCGAAATAGCCAATTATTGATGTGCACTCTATTCAACACACGAGCTCGAGGGTCAGGTCCTTGAGAAAGGGCATGCATCAGTTTACTTGCTTCCCCTTTCTCATATAGTTTTGCTATCTGCAATTTAAAAATCAAGTTAGACACCTACCGGCTAATTACTACGTCGGTCTGACCATAAAGTGGAATTTAAAAATATAAAATAATACGACATACCTCGATTTCAAACCATCTTATAAAATGCTCCTTGTGTCGTTTTTAATGTTAATTAAACTATCCCTTGTTAGTTGTGTCTTATGCTCCCTACATCAAAGTGCACCAAATTATTAGTTGATGCCACAAACAGGCAGATAAAAGATAAATTTAGTGGTAAAAATTGCGACATACTCTATCCATTTCCTGGCTTCATCACAATTAGTAATTATGTAGTGCCTCATCTTATGAAGTTCAACTTTCTCCAAATTCTTAAGCTTATTTTCTCTTCTCTTGTAATCAATTTCACTAATTATGCTTCGACCATTTGGAGACTCATTCACAACTATATTTTCATGACGATCAGCTCGACTCAACTTGGTGTCGACGTCGAAGAATTGAGAGCAAAATGTAAGACACTCCTCAACTATGTATGCCTCAGCTATTGATCCTTCTGGTTGTGCCTTGTTCCTGACATATCCTTTAACAGTAAGTAGATACCTCTCTACTAGATACATCCATCTATGGTAGCCAACTCTTTTCTTTGCCCGTGCTTTGCTTGGTGTACCAAAAAAATTCTCCCGCTGAGAGGGCCTCCCTACGCACACACACTAAATTGTACCCACAAAACTGACTTCATAAAAATAAACGATCCAGATTAATTTTAGAACCTTCTCTCTCCTTACTCACTCAGATCCGATGGATAAAACTGTATGTATGGTATTACTCATCTGTGGCATATTTCTTACTCCCGCAAGAGTCACCACGCCCCATATCCAGCCAAACAGGGTTCGATCCCTCGTTCGATATATTTTTTACCCTCTCCCATTGTTTGTGTCAGCACAGACATGCGGACGGCGCCCGCTGCAGGCCCGCTGTCTTGCCGTTGCCGAGGCACCCGATGATGGCCGCCTACCCAGCACGGTTGCGTCTCCCCATCCTACCTGATCATAGATCTGAATCTTCTCTGTCGGCGGTGCACAGGAGCAGGGCCCCGACGATCAACACCCCCAACAGCGCATCGGCAGCCCGCATCCCCCGCACTACTCCTATGCAGGGCGACTGCGAGCTTCATGAGCGACACGATATGTGCTGTGGTTAGTGCCCCACATTGTCGGCGGCGGTGTAGCCGGCTGCATTTGGTCAGCACGCTGCATAATTGAAGATTTCATGACTTATTTATATGGATTAAAGCACGGGCACCAACTTTGATTGTTTCCATAAAAAAATATAGTTGTCTAGTTATTTTCATGTACATCCTTAAATTGCTACCGTAGCTTTAGCACAGGCACCAACTCTTTTCTTTGCTTGATGTACCAAACAAATTTCCCCCACTGAGATGGCCACCTTCCGCACACCCCAGAAAATGTACACAGAAAAACAACTTCATAGAAATCAACTATCCAGATTGTTTCTCAATCTTCTCTCTCCTTACCCACTCATATCTAACGACCAGAATTGTTTGTATGGTATCTTCTCCCATCTCAACACGTTCGCACCCAAGCCACCCACATCCAACACCCAAGGTTCGATCCTTCTGTTGGCTTCTTTTTTTTCATTTTTTTGCTTGAGCAACTGCGCGCAACCTTAATCGGTGTGTGGGTTCACTGAACTGGCACGTACTACGTCATGATGAGTCTGCAGTATACACGACACTATAATAGAATTTGGTCTCTCCCTTGATGAGGCATTACGTGATAGGATATAAGTGTATTTGAGAAATTCATGTTAGTTTGTGAAAATGCAAAATGCATATTTTCTATTTTTATAGTTCATCTTTTATTTGCTTTTAGTTCATTTATATGGAACGTCAAGTTGCGCGGACATTGTCATATTGAACACATGCAATTTTAATATCTGGCCAAGATAATAGAGGAATTGCATATTGCAATATAGATTTTGATTATCCCTTCCTCCATCTTTTAAAAAATAGCATTAAAATATCAGATCCCTCGATCCATAAAAGAATATAATTTTATTTTGTATAGTTAAATAACTTGAGCTTTGACGCAAAATGCATATTTTCTATTTTTATAGTTCATCTTTTATTTGCTTTTATTTAGTTTATTTATATGGAACGTCAAGTTGCGCGGATATTGTCATATTGATCACATGCAATTTTAATGTCTGGCCAAGATAATAGAAGAATTGCATATTGCAATATAGATTTTGATTATCACTTTCTCTATTTTTTTAAAAATAGCATTAAAATATCAGCTCCTTCGATCCATAAAAGAATATAATTTTCTTTTTTTAGTTAAATAATTTGAGCTTTGACTGGAGTTATATAAAAAGTACTAACATATATGATATAAAATAAATATCTTTAGAATAGCTATATATATATAACAAATTTATTTAAGATATAAACACTAATATTATTTTTTATAAATTTAATCAAACCTCCACCAATGTATTGTCCTCCTCTCCACACTCCCCCCACACCTAGCGATGTTGCAAGTGTGGCATGACAACATGGCGGGGATGACTGCGACAGTGTACAGCACCACACAAAACAATTGGGAGGAGACAACGACGCTGCAGAAGCCTCACGGTACATAATGGTTCGGGAAGGTGGGAGGGCGACTATGGTGGTCTGGGGGATGGCAAGGCAGAGGTATTCGGCGCGACATGTTACAAGGCGGTGATAGCGGACGGGAAGCTATATGTGACAGAGGGCTGGGTGCGGCCGTTCGAGCA
The DNA here is from genome assembly GCA_009763385.1 of Coix lacryma-jobi var. lacryma-jobi. NCBI lineage: Eukaryota > Viridiplantae > Streptophyta > Magnoliopsida > Poales > Poaceae > Coix > Coix lacryma-jobi. The sequence goes on from CM019826.1 coordinate 35,062,407, forward strand.
TGTGTTGTGCGGCGTCGTGTACGCCACCGCCGCAGACTCGTGGTGCGAGATGGCGCACGGGATGCGGACGGGTGGAGGAGCCGCTCGATGCCTGCACTACACCGACGACGACCTAGGGAAGAGCTCCCGAAGCATGGCGTCCACTTAGAGTTCGCCATTGTTTTTTTTTAACAAGTTCGCCAACGTTGATTGGTTGGTGCCAAGGGCGGAGGGTCCTGCAAAGCGATAGGAGCATTGTCATCTTGTGGGTCAGGATCGTTGCTGGGCTAAGCTAACAGATGCTGGCCAGGTTGGATATAGACCGCATATGCTACCGAGCCCATAGGTCCAATGGACTGAATTGGTCCATCCATCGCAGTAATCATTGTCGCTTGCCTTAATTTACCAAAAAAGAATTGCAATTCCATGTTTCAAATAAGTAAAAGTTTTCTAAATTTGAGTTTAGGGTTTAGGGTCCAGATGAAAAACTATGAGTATTCATGTCTCTATTTAGATCTACTATAATTTGTTTTCTATAATTAAATCTAATGATTTTTCAGTGACCAACCCTTTTCTTTGCTTGGTGTACCAAAGAAACTTTCCCTGCTGAGATAGCCACCCTCCGTATACCCAAAAAATATACCCAGAAAAATAACTCCATAGAAATCAACAATCCAGATCGTTTCTGCTCATACTCACTCAGATCTAACGACCAGAATTGTGTGTATGTCCTCCTCCTTCGTCACTCATTCCATCCCGCGCCCCGTAGGCGAGTTCGGTCCCTGGTTGTCTTTTTTTCATCTAAAAATATTTTTCGCTCGAGTGACCGTGGAGAAAAAAAAGAAGAAGATGCCGTTAGGGTTCTATGGCCGCCGCCATGCCTGATCCTAAACCCGGTGGCTCAGGCGGATCGGATCTGGGCTAGGCGGCGCCGCCGGCGGGGGCAGGTTAGGCACGCACCCTGCTTGGCAAGGCGGATCCAACGTCATCAGCGCCACTCCGCCCGCACGCCGCCACCTCGTGCCCGCTCCCGACCCCCGGCCTCACGCGCGGCGCCGCCGCCACTCCGCCTGCACGCCGAGTGCCTCGTGCCCGCTCCTGACCCCGGCCTCACGCGCTGCGCCGCCGCCACTGCATCCAGGACCCGTGGCGGCACGGCTCCTCTGGCGCGATTGGTGTGGCGGACGGCGGTCGCTGGTCCGGGCTCCTCCTCTCCGTCCGATTACTCGGTTTCGTCAGCTCGCTCCCCTCGTCGCTCGTGACGGCCGGGGGCACGAGCGCGGCGAGGAGATACGGAGGCCACAGCCGCGTACGGTACTGTAGTTTTTATGCCTGCTCTTTTTCTTTCTCACGGACGTGCGTACGCTGCTGCTTCCTTCTCTCTAGGTTGTGTCTACATGAACTGAAATTATTGGTTGCTATGGGATAGTTTTGTGTCTAATTATGGTCTAAATTTAGTGGTATGTATACCAGGGTTGGTTGAAGAGTATACTGAAGCCAATACATGCTGCCTTGCTGCTCCCCTCCCTATTTCGTACTGTGCTTTCAGTTGTTGGGCTACAGAACTTTTTTGATAGCTGTATAATCAATAATCGTATAGATCAAACAGGAGAAACACACATGTAGTTTAAGAGGGTAAGGCTGAACTTAATTTAAGGTTAATGTCTAACATGCTCAATTGGAAATTAAAATTTGCTTCATCCAGCACTACCCGAAAGAAATTCACAATTCAACTTATGGGGAACCCACTATGAGAGTGGATGAGTGTTGCTGATCTGTGATGCACTTTTATGATTTATTTCACATGTTATCCAAAGTAGACTTGTCACTATAACAGGTGATTCAATTGTCGACTAGATTTAAAAGAGTAGGCGAGTAGCTGAAGGGATTTGTGCATACATGGACATGCTACATAACTTGTTGCTAAAGTGGATTCCCTTCGTACTTGGGGCTTGTTTGGATACAAGGGCTAATCGCTAGCTACCTAAAATCAGTCCAAAACTTCAAATTAGTGCTAGTGCATCCAAACAGGAGGGCTAATTGTTTTGCCAAGTCTTCAACTAGTTTTTAGCCAACTAGCTTGCCAATCACAGCTAATTTAGGCTAATTTTTAGCCCCAACTAGTAACTTGTCATGTGTAACCCTTGTCCTTTTGGACATACTCGATATCCAACTTTTGGCTATAAATATTCTAAAGTGTTCAGATTGGACTCCCGTGTCTGTGTAGGGAAAAGATGTTGGCAATAATTAAAATTTTGTTTTCTGTACATGTAATATGATACCCCTTCTGATCAGACACATTTGACTTTGCATGGTCTTCACCTATAGATGTGGAAAGTATGGATCCTCCATTTCATTTAAGTTTTTTTTTTCTGTTTTAGTATATATCTCATCCTAATTTCGTGTTCTTTGTTCAGATGGGTTAAAATCCCTGGAACTGAACTACTACCAGGAGATATTGTGTCAATAGGCCGCTCAACTAGTGGTGAAGATAGATCTGTACCAGCGCGCAGATATGCTATTGTTAGCTGGGTCTGCGATAGTAAATGAAGCTATTCTTACAGGAGAATCTACTCCACGGTGGAAGGTTTTCTTTTGTTTTCCCTTGGATGTATTTTGTTTTGCGGCAGTTCTTTTGGATGTATTTAATTAGGAAAAAATAGTTTCATTGTGACAGTTTGTGCTTTCAATCCTATTTTTAAAAAATGCATTCTGGTTGCCATTCTAGTTTATCAATTGGAACTGAAGAGTCATTTACTGGACTATTTACAGTGCCATTCTTGTGTTGCACATTCTGTTTGAATCCATTATAATTTACAACAGTCAACTATGCTTAAATCTTAAACTAAAAAGTAAAAACCAATGCTTTACATGAAACTACTAAAATTTGCTACCAAGTTACCAGAGGGTATCAGTTCCATAAAAAAGCTAAACTTCAGTTCATTTTGTATAACTATTAATAGTTTAATCATTATGGCTAGAAGTGTATGCAATTAACAGTATGCTTCAATAGCATATGTGTTTTTGTCGTAGCTAAAACTCTATCGACTAACTTCCTTGTTCCTATTCTTATGCCTTAACTGCATAATTATATTTGTTTTTTCAAAGGCTCTGACCACATCTACTTGTAGGTTTCAATTGCTAGATGTGGTCCTGAGGATATGCTATCTATAAAACGGGATAATAACCATATACTATTTGGTGGCACTAAAGTATTGCAACACACTGCAGATAAGGTAGATACATCTTCTGAGCTAGCTGTCTGTGCCAAACTCCGTTGCTAACATGTTTATTTTTATAGTCTGTAAATCTTTGAGCACCTGATGGTGGATGTCTAGCATTTGTATTGAGGACTGGATTTGAGACTAGCCAATGGAAACTGATGAGAACTATCTTATTTTCAACTGAGAGGGTAACATTTTTATTGTTCAGTAATGAAAGTAAATTATCTGAAGTCATGAAAATCTGATGCCTGCATTTTAATGAAAATAACAGATTACTGCAAATAACAAGGAAAGTGGCTTGTTTATACTCTTTTTGCTCTTCTTTGCAATTATTGCGTCTGGTTATGTTCTTATGAAGGTAATGCCAGAAACTAAATTATCTAGAGTGAATCATTATTTTGTATCCTATTCTTTAGTTCATTTTGCCTCCTCTTGTCTTCTATTGAACAACTATTTTAGTAGCTTGAGCTAAGACTATTGGTGCATGTATTGCTAATTTACTCGGCAAAGTACAGTTTTCAAATAGGCGAGCAGCATAGAACTTTTTTGTCCTCCCAAATGCTACATCAGTAATGCATTCTCATTTCTTTTTAAATTTGAGAAATTCATGGCGTGTGCTTACCTTGCTAGATGCAACGATATTACCATGAATCTGCTATTCACTTTTAATGTTGCAAATCTCGATTACTTTGGAAAAATAAAAAATATATAAGATCTCGACAAAGTTTTTTTTTATTTTTTTCTCAAAACAATCTTTGCCAAGTGCCTTGATCAAAAACACTCGGCAAAGTTGGTTTTTATTTTTTCTAAATAGTCTTTGCCGAGTGCCTTAATGAAAAACACTCGGCAAAGTATGGTTTTTATTTTTTAAAAAATAATCTTTGCCGAGTGTCTTAATGAAAAACACTCGGCAAAGTATGGTTTTTATTTTTAAAAATAATCTTTGTTGAGTGCCCTAAAACACTCGGCAAAGTTTTTTTTGAGAAAAAAAAGTTGCCGAGTGTTTTAGTGCACTCGGCAAAATAACGGTTAACGGCAAGCGGCGTAACGGCCGAAAAAAATTTGCCGAGTGCCTTATCCAACACTCGGCAAAATATATTATTATTTTGCCGAGTGCCCGAGAAAAAGCACTTGGCAAAGTCTATTTTGCCGTGAATTATGTTGCCGAGCAAACTTTGCCGAGTGCCTTGCTTAAAAACACTCGGCAAAGCCTTTGCCGAGTGTTTTTAGGCTCTTTGCCGAGTGTAAAAACACTCGGCAAAGTACCGGTCTGCAGTAGTGTATACTGTTCAGGCTATACAAATTATGTTCTTGATGGACCTTTTTCAACATAAGGAGTTTACAATTTCAGGCTAGCTGTGCCAAACACGAGCAAAGATCTATTAATTGTTTCAAATTGGTGTGTTTTTGCCTTGTATGTCCAAATATTTCAGCTGACTGAACCTTTGTGTTTCAGTTTGAAAGAGAGATCTCTATATCTTCTAGCTCCTTGAGTCGAAGCAAAGAACACACCTCTGAACTGGAGCAAAAGTCTACATGGAAAAGGTAACTTCTCATACAGGTGTTGTTTAGATTAATACTTTATCTTTTGTCGAAGGCGATAATAAATTTATTTTTGTCTATACAGGTGCCGCTTAGTTTAATTCTTAATTTTTTAGTGCTCGCGGAATGTTTGTCTTTGTATAGAACATGAGTTTAATAACCCTAGGCAATTAGTATCTTGCATGAATGACTCAATTAGCAACAAATAGTACTTTTGTAACTTGTTTTTAAAAGCTGAATGGAAGATGATGGTTGACTGACCGACTGAGTATCGAAATTCCTCAATGTAGGTCAAGATTGTGCGATGATGAATCGGATGATTCAGGCATGCAACCATGGGGATGACTCCAGTTGGGATGGAGGCAACGATGGAAGTGGCGGCGAGGGTGGCGAGTAATCGAGGATGACAACAACTAAGAGGAGTAGAAGGATGGCTGGATCTTTGCCATGTAGGTAAAATTTTATTTCTACTTGTTGTCTATGGAGATTTGTACCACACCATAAATCTGTTTAACTTGTATATCACTCCCATGACCATTTTTCTATCTATGAAATTGAAAAAGAATGGAGTTGTTGTTAAACCAACAATAGAGTTGTGACTTCAAAAATCTATTTCTCAATGGCACTAAGATTTTAAAACTGCAGTGTTTTTTAAGCTAAAAGGCCAAGCTTCAGATTTACAGTCTAGAGAATTAGAACATACTAAAAAGGTAATGAAACTCACATGGCAAGGATACTCTCAATTTCGAGCTACATGAGTATTGTCATGCTGTTTGTATGGGCATAACTGTTTAAATTGCAGGATGTCTTGTATGGTTCGAACGGATTTGTCTGTGGCATTATTGGTCAAGGAATAATGACTGCCAGAAGGTAACTACGTATAGCTATTTGTCCTTCTGCATATCAAAATCTATTTTTGCTATCAAATAATCAAGTTCATAATTGCTTACTTTTGAGTTTGGTTGTAGGCCCCTGGAGAGTGCAGGCCACTAGAGCTAACCGTGGTATAGCCCATGCAGGCAATTGCAGTGGCAGCAGCGCATCACATGCCGTCGCTGGCCTCTGTACCTCATCATGCACTATGATAGATAAAATGGTGATCAATATGACAAATTATTTTTTCCTGCAAGATGAAGACACCGCTAAGGCAACCGTCAACTGGAATTCAGGGTAAGTGACTTTCAGAGTTTCAAATATCTGCAGTATTGGATTTCAGATATCAATATGGGCTTCAAAGGCCATTAGTTTAATTTCTGGTTGCTGCCTTTGATTTTGTCTATCTAGAGAGTTCATGTGAGTGTACCAGTATGTTTAGATCGATTGATCAAATGAAGAACACTTACAGTTCTGTTCCAATTGTGATTTTTGTTGTTAGATTTCAGTATTTAAGATTGGTTGTTGGATTTCATAGAATACGACTCGTTATTTCTTCAGATGGCTACAATGAATTATATCAATTAATTTTAGCTCTTTTTTTTGCTGCCTTCAGAAGATGCAAATGATCATACCATGGGCAATGCCTTAGCTAGATTGATAAAGTTTTTTCAACTAATGCCAATATCAAGTGATTCTTTGCCTTGTTTCAGTTCTAGGTCAAGTGCCAACTAATTAAATTGTCAAATCTGTGAGCTTACATATACCACTGCATTATTTGTGACCAATCTACCCTACTAAAGCACCATCCTACTTCTATGCTAAGTCTACCAAAAAAAACCTCCCCCACCACTGAGATGACCTCTCTTCGTGTACCCCGAAAAATGTACCTAAAAAAACAACTTCATAGAAATCAACTGTCCCAAAAAATGTCACGACTCAAACCTGACTATTGTTTGTTTCAATAAATCAATTGTTAAGATAGGGTCTTCAAGTAATTAACCAGGTTTATAGTAATTATTATATAGGAAATAGGAATAGGACAAAAAAAAGGTGAGATTTTGCTTCAGTGTTTGATTAGCTTTGCCACCACTAGTCTCAGTTTAACTAATGCATGTCAATGATTTTTTCAGGAGGAATCTTGAGTTTGAAAATGAGCATGCGAATGCTGGGACGATGGCCAACATACATATCAAGGGAACCTTCGCTGCTATAGTAGACATTAGTCTTTTGATTCGAATGAGTTCAAACAGTTGTTTGTGCTTGACACATTATTATGGGTTAAGCTATCTACTTGTGTTCTCATTTAGTTTGACACTCGGTGTGTTTCATTAAAGATTTTGTATGAACAAATTATATTTTGTTTTAATGGATGTCAAAGCTTCCTTCATTATGTATTTGTCATTTTGCGATTATTGGTTTAAGCTACCAAACAAAGTGCCGCAACATGAATTATTAATATATTAATCTGGTGTTGCAATATATAATGGCACATATAACAACCATATTTAGTCGTGGCAATAGATACGATAATCATGGCAATAGAGAAACTATCTCTTGCAACTACAAAAAGATGACGGTGGCAATAGAGGAATCTACCTATAGCAACCAGCTAGTTAGTAACATGGCAATAGATGACCTGTCTGTAGCAACCAACCTAAGTAACGTGGCAATAGCCTATGCCATCTCTAGCAACCATTCAGAAACGTGGCAATATACGACCTCTCTATAGCAACCAACCTGAAGAGATGTTGCAATAACCTAAGCCACCTATAGCAACCATTTAGGCAACGTGGCAATAGAGAACCTCTATTGCAATGCTTTCTCTGCGTAGCAACAACCACGATTGCAACACCTGTGTTGCGTTGCGATTGCATTGTGTTGCTACACGACCAGCGTGTCGCAATACGTATTGCTAGCAACGCCTAGTTCGTTGCAATTGATACTATTACCACACCCATAGTGGTTGCAATTGCTTTTGTTACAACACTCACTAGGTGTTGCAAAAGTGTCAAAAGTGTTGCAATAGAGGGGCTGTGTGTCGCAACTAAAATGTAACCCGTTGTATTATGCTATTGCTACCCTTACAAGTGCAACGACATTTAACAAAAAAAAAATGGTAGCAAAATTACTATTGTTACCATTTTTGGGTCTTTTGCTACACTTTTTCGGCGTTGCAGTAGACCGAAAATTTTGTAGTGAAGTCAAAACCCTCTCACATCGCTCCCCCTATTGCTATACTCATCCACTCTCCCCCTTTGGCATCAAGCGCCAAACTAAGCGTCGGAGGGCGGAGGTGGTGCAGACGAGTCAGGAGTCGTCTCTGGAGTGCGCTGGGTAAACTCAAGCTGCTGAAGGAACTCCTCGGAGTCGGAAGAAGAGACGCCGGTAGCCTGCGAACCCTCTGTAGCTGGAAGTTGTGGAGAAGCGGTCTGGGTCGGCGCTGGCACTAACTGCTCGGTCTGCTCGGGCTGCTCTGACTCTGTCACAGTCTCTGTGACAATCTGTGTAGCTGTAGCCGCCTGAGCCTCGGAGTGCGGAAGCTCTGGAATCGTAGATAGCTCAGGCTGCGCTGTAGTGGTAGTCTTAGACTGGACTGGCTCTGTCTGCTCAGAAGACGCCACAGAACTCGGAAGAGTCTCAGTAGTGGAGGTCACTGGAGCTATCGACGTCTGTACTGGGTCCTGGAGATCTGGCGTAGGAAACCCAGTGAGCTCACTAAAACTGGCGGACAAGTCCCGCGTCACTGTGGTGGTCATCGTGAACAGAGACTCTGTCGGACGTGGCATGAAACCAGTGCGCAAGGGACTGAAGACGGGAGGTCCTCCAGGCAGAGTGGTGAAGGAGGTGAACTGGGAGGAGCTCTGGCCAAAGGACTGCAACTGCTGAACCTGTGGAGGCTGACCAAACTGCTGCGGCTGCGGCGGGACCGGTGGCTGCCACTGGATCTGGTGCTGGGGAGGGGGCTGCTGCCACTGCCACTGAGGAGGACCACTTGCAAGACGCTCCATGAAGCTCAAGGTCTGCTGCTGCAACGCCATCATCTGTCGCTGCAGGGCGTCTGAACGCTCCTGAGCCTGCTGCTGTGCCAAGCGCTGCTACTCCTGGGCTAACCGCTGGACGTCATGTGTGACAGTCCACTGCTGCTCCTCCATCCGAGCAAGAATAGCAAGTAGCACTGGGTCGGAGGAAGCAGTACCAGATGTCCCGGCCTGAGAGTCGTGGGCTCGAGGCTGGTAGTAGGGTGGGAGCTGGTAGTCCTCGTCCGAGCTGTCGGTGGGGTCCTCGGCGACGTAGGTGTCACCACCCTCTAGGTCTGCTAGCTCCTGCTCGGCGAGAGCCCAGACTGTCTCATCCTGCTGCTGAGCTGACTCAGGAACCTCTGGTCTCTGGCGTGAACTAGACAGTGCCTGCGGCTCCTGCTGCCTGCGATCCCGGCCGTGTCCCAAAAGTTGACTCATGTTGTACTCGGGGAACACGGTCGCGGACCCTGCGAGTGACTGACTGGGGTGAGAGCCGGTGGTAGCAGCGACCTTCCACAGAATATAGGATATCCAATGGGCATATGGGAGCTGCCTGCGAGCCTTAATGCCCTCTGCCACTGTGTCCTCCATCTCTCAAAGAATCACGTCCCAGACATCGAACTCCTGCTGCCTGATCATATAAGCAAGTAACCACAGCTGCAGACGAGAGAGTCCCTCTCCGAAGCCCACCCTGGGAAGTAAGGTCTGTCGAAGAATCACGTTGAGGATCCGAGTCGTAGGGGTGAGATCCCTAGGCGTGCGACTCGAACCCTCACCGAACGGCTCAGTGAAGCAGGCGGACCAGGTCAGTCGGTGGCTGAGCACCACCGTGAGGGCGGCGGGGTGGCTCCGTCCTGTCGTAGCACAGGTCGTGGATCCGGGTCTGTGAGTGTCGCAGTCCAAACCACTCCCGGATCTCAGAAGAAAACAGCCTGTAGTGCTCCCCCTCAAACGCAAACTCAATAGTGTCTCGGTCCGGGTGCACCCAAAGAGAAGCGTAGAACTGAAATACTCAATGCTCAACATACGAGCCAGACCGCCCCAGAAGGTCTGCCAAACCTGGTAGATAGGTGAGAATGGTGCGGATCTGCTCTCCAGCTGCTGTGACTACTGCCTCCAGTGGACAGACTCACTGTGGACGTAAGGAAATGTCGGCGTTCCTGTAGCCCTGATAGAAATCCTCCTGCAGCACTGTGAAGAAGTCTGCCCCTGCCTGCTCCTGCCTCTCCCGCGGAAACCACTGCTCAACTGGGACTAGCCTCAGAGTCTGGATCTGAGAACAGGTGGTTGCCCGGAGGTCCAGTAGCGAAATCTGCGGGGGCGCATGCCTCGACGGAGCACGTGCTCCCTGCAGAGGGACATCGGGCCGGGGTGGCACTGCTGTCCTGCGACGGGTGGACCAGCGCCGGGGAACCTCCTTAGGTACGTCCTCCGCGGCCTCTGGTGCCTCTGCCTCTGCTGTCTCAGCCTCAGCTGCCTCGGCCTTTGCCTGGCCCTGCTGTGAGCTCTGGGGCTTGACTCCTGGCGAGGTGAACGTCGACCGACGACCGGCAGCCAAAAGCGTGCCAGTCGGCAAGCCGTGGCGACGCTCGACCTCCTCAATAGCTCGGCGCTGGTCTGGGGACAACTGGTCCTCAATCCGGAGTCCACCAGCATGGCCACCCTGCTCTGCACGCTCTGCGGCGGCCACGACCTCTCGGGCCTGGTCTGCCTCCCTCTGCTCCCTGGTGTGCTTCCCGCGCGTGATCAGCTTCCCCTTCCCAGGCCTCTGATCGGAAGGGGGGGACGGGGAGGAGAGTCCCCCGGGGCACTGCCAACGTTCTTGCAGCACATAGCTGACAAGAACGGTCATTCAAGAAGCTCGGGACTGCCGCTGAAAGAACCACTGACACTGAAACCAGCTGACAACCCAAAACTGACAAGCAAAGCCCTGACAAAAAGGCTCCCCCTGACTCACTGACACCCAACTGTGCTGTCCTTGTGAGGCTTGGCCTCAATCCTGACCCGCGGGCTTGGCCCCGGGTTCTCTATCACTGCCCAACAGACACACTGGCCACTGACTCGCTACAAGGAATAGAGAGAGTATACATAAGAGAACACAAGGACTAGAGAAGAGCGAGACCTATCAGAAGCAAAGCAAATGGGGATAAGAAGTGAAAGGGGCTTCGCTACCTGTCGGAACGACGAAACGACTGAAGTAGGAGTAAAGTACTAACGTTCCGGCACCCACGTATCACACCTAGGAGGTCTGCACGAAATTTGGGCGAAAACGTGGTGAGAAATAGAGTGGACCATGCACTTAGGCATTTCATCGAGCACTTTGAAGGCATGGACGATGGAGGAGGGAGGTGGTGCTCACGGTGGGAATTTTCCGGCCGGGGAAAAGGTCGCCGGAGAGGGGGAGACGCTCGAGCGAGGAGGACGGACTCCGGCGAGCTTGACCCGAGCGCCGGCGAGCTCGGAATGGAGCAGGCGCGCGCGGGGGGGGGGTGCGGTGGCGGATGGCTGGGTGTGGCACCGGGCGCAGCGAGGCGGCGGCGGCTGGTGAAGCGGAGCACAGTGGCCGGCGGCGAGGGCACGTAGCGAGCTCGGGCGAGGAGGTGTGACGATTAGGGTTCGGGGTGACCGGGGGCGGCGGCTCGGGCGAGGGCGAGCGCGAGGAAGACGAAGAGGAAGTGACGAGTGGGACCGGATAGCTAGTGAGAAGAACCTATTGCGCCGCTTAAAGGGGCATTGGACGCGCCGATGTGAACACATCGGACGCTCCGATGCCTATGCAGAGAGCTCCAGAACGGCCAAAATCACATCAGAAGCATCCTTTGCCCCGGCATCGGACGCTGGGCAGCATCCGATGGAGCATCGGAGGCTCCGATGGTGACACATCAGAGGCTACCCTGACACTGTTCCAGCCGGAGCTGTCTACAGTGCAGAGCATCGTATGCTGGGGGAGCGTCCGATGCAGCTTCTGATGCCCCATTTTGGGCTGTTTTGAAGATTTCTGTTGTGGCTCCCTCTCCCAACTAAGTTCCAACTCAAATAAGAGGCAAATAAACACCAGTTGGAACCTAGTATGAGCATCCTCGCATAAACCCTCGATTTTAGAAATATTTTGCCATAGGCTACTTACCATTATTAGGGAAAAATAGGCGATAAAACTCAAGGAGACAACATGTGGCCACCAAAACTAGGGGACTTAACCATTAGGAGCGTCAAATGCTCCCCCTAGCTATGCAATGCATTACGGAATTTGAATCTAGGTTGCTTGTCAAGTTTGCTCATGCGTAAGCTTCTTCACATGCTTTTTAGGGAGGTTATCTTAACCACGTCTGACAAGCCTATGAGCATAGCATAAATTAAACATGGCAAACTATACAATGCAATGCAAAGACAACCCCCTTTCACCTTTTGACAAAGCTACTTAGATCAAGTATATTAAGCTCACTTCGCAATCTACAAAGAGTGTTTTCATCTATGGGTTTTGTGAAGATATCCGCCAATTGATCTTTGGTTCTAACTCCCTCTAAGGATATGTCTTTCTTTGAAACATGGTCTCTAAGAAAGTGATGGCGAATATCTATGTGCTTGGTGCGAGAGTGTTGAACCAGGTTGTTAGCAAGCTTAACCGCGCTCTCATTGTCACACAACAAAGGTACCCTTTCTAGAACTACACCATAATCTAAAAGGGTTTGTTTCATATAAAGGATTTGTGCACAACAAGCACCCGTGGCTATGTATTCCGCCTCGGCGGTAGACAAGGCCACACTATTTTGCTTTTTCGAACTCCATGAGACTAGAGATCTCCCAAGCAAATGGCAGCCTCCGGATGTGCTTTTTCTATCTACTTTGCAACCCGCGTAATTCGAATCGGAATACCCAATGAGTTGGAAGTTAGCTCCTTTGGGATACCAAAGGCCAATGCTTGGGGTGTGCTTTAGGTACCTAAGGATTCTCTTCACCGCTATGAGATGTGATTCCCTAGGATCGGCTTGAAAGCGAGCACACATGCACACACTAAACATGATGTCGGGCCTAGATGCGGTCAAATATAACAAGCTACCAATCATAGAATGGTAGAGAGTTTGATCAACCGGGTTACCTCCCACATCTAGGTCGAGATGTCCGTTTGTTGGCATTGGAGTCTTGATAGGCTTGCAATCATCCATGTTGAAGCGCTTGAGGAGGTCTTTTGTGTACTTCTCTTGAGATATGAAAGTCCCCTCCTTCAATTGCTTGACTTGGAAGCCTAGGAAGAATGTGAGCTCTCCAATCATGGACATTTCAAACTCCTTCGAAATCAAGTCACCAAATTCCTTGCAATAGGCTTCATTTGTTGACCCGAAGATGATATCATCAACGTAGACTTGACAAATGAAGATTTCTCCATCAAGCTTCTTGGTGAATAGTGTGGTGTCGACCTTCCCAATGGTGAAGCCCTTCTCAATGAGGAAGTCCTGGAGGCGCTCGTACCATGCTCTTGGGGCTTGCTTGAGCCCATATAGCGCCTTGGACAACCTATAAACATGATTAGGATATCTAGGGTCCTCAAACCCGGGAGGTTGATCAACATAGACTAGTTCATTTATGAAGCCATTTAAAAATGCACTTTTCAAATCCATTTGATATAATTTAATGTCATGATGTGATGCATATGCAAGGAGGATACGAATGGCTTCGAGTCTTGCAACCAGTGCAAAGGTCTCTCCAAAATCCAAGCCTTCAACTTGAGAGAACCCCTTTGCCACTAGCCTTGCCTTGTTTCTAACAACCTTGCCTTGATCATCTTGCTTGTTTCTAAACACCCATTTTGTTCCATTGACTCTTGCGCCTTTGGGTCGCTCTTCAAGTGTCCACACTTGGTTGCGGGTGAAGTTGTTTAATTCTTCATGCATAGCTTTCACCCAATCCGGATCACCTAGAGCTTCATCTACAATGGTAGGCTCAACAAGAGACACAAAGGAGTGATGTTCAATAAATAAAGCAAGTTTTTGAGATCGAGTCATTACACCCCTTGTTGGACTCCCTATGATGAGTTCTTGAGGATGAGCTTGTAGTAGAGGAGTAGTCCTTGGATCAACCACTTGAGGGGCCACTTGTGGAGCATCAACATCTTGAGCTTGTACCACCATTTGATCATGGGAGACATGAGTATCTTCAAATGGCTCTCTCCCATATTTATCATCATCTTGTGGTACATTGGATACAGATGACTTGTCAATGACTTGCACATCATCATCATCATCTTTAGGCTTGATGGCTCCAACCGACATGTTCTTCATTGCTTCCCTCAATGGTTCATCACCTACATCATCAAGATTTTCATGCTCTCCTTGAGAGCCATTAGATTCATCGAATTCCACATCATATGTTTCTTCTACCATCCCGGTGGCATGATTGAATACTCGATATGCTTTGGACTTCAATGAGTAACCAACAAGAAAACCAATATCACATTGGCGTTGAAACTTCCCTAGGTGTTGGCGCTTCTTGTAGATGTTGCATTTGCACCCAAACACTCTAAAGAATGATATATCCGGCTTCTTGTTGTTGAGTAGCTCATATGGGGTCTTTCCAAGGAGACGATGGGGGAACAACCGATTTGATGCATAGCAAGCGGTGTTGATTGCTTCCGCCCAAAATCTTTCCGATGTAGTGTACTCATCTAGCATTGTCCTTGCTAGGGTGATTAGTGTCCGGTTCTTCCTCTCAAATACCCCATTTTGTTGTGGTATGTAGGTTGCGGAGACTTCATGCTTGATCCCAACTTCATCACAAACATTGAAAGCCAAGATCACATAGTTGTCCAACGGATAGCAAGTTGAAACTCAAAGATGCAACAAGAAGCACATTGGAGATGGTTTGATCATTTGAAATTGCCACTTTGCCCAAACCCTTGACATTGCCCTTTGAGTTGTCGCCAAATGTAATCTTTTCTTGGTCATCGACATTCTCTTCTAGTGAGGTGAACATCCGGGGATCACCTGTCATATGTTGTGTGCAACCACTATCAATCACCCAATGAGATCCACCGGTCTTGTAGTTCACCTACACACACAAGAAATCAAGCTTGAGCTTTTGGGACCCAAACTTGTTGAGGTCCCTTAACCTTCTCAACTAGTGACTTTGCAACCCATATTTGCCTTGGTCTATTCTTGTTAGGTGGCCCCATAAACATGACTTTCATTTTGCCACTAGAATCTTGTCTAAGCATGTAGTGAGCATTGAAAGCAAAGGGCCTAGCATGCTTGAGCAAGGGTGTGGGTTTTGGCCCTTCACAATCATGAGCAAAGTGTCCTTCCTTTCCACACTCATGACATCTCCCAATCTTCTTCTTCTTTGGCTTTGAAATGCTCTTGCGTTGCTTCATCTTCTCTTCAAGGAAGTCAATGCCATTTCTATTGGTCTTCATTACGGTGTTCATGAGAAGCTCACTTTGTAGACATTGACCCTTGGTGAATTTCTTCAATCCGGTGGTGAGATGCTCCTTCTCTTTCTTGAGCTTGTCATTCTCTTGTTGGAGCTCTAATTGAGATGGTGTCATTTTGTAGTCCCTCTCCATCTTCAATCTCTTGTTTTCTTCTTTTAGCATGTCTAGCTCAAGTGACATACTATAGTCATCATCATGAGTTTCTATGACAACTTGCTTGGTGGTTGTAAGTTTCTCTAGATCAACCTTGAGCTTTGCATTCTCATTCTTGATCTTGACATAGTCATCAAAGTGATCGGCCTCAACCACACTCTTTCCTTTGCCACTAGCTCTTTGCTCATCATGCTCACTAACCAAGTCCTCACAAGATGTTGCTATGTCACACTTAACAACAAGATGTTGCTATGTCACACTCTTGCGTTGCTTCATCTTCAATCTCTTGTTTTCTTCTTTTAGCATGTCTAGCTCAAGTGACATGCTATAGTCATCATCTTGGGTTTCAACAATGACTTGCTTTGTGGTTGCAAGCTTCTCTAGATCAACCTTGAGCTTTGCATTCTCATTCTTGATCTTGATATAATCATCATAGTGATCGGCCACAACCACATTCTTGCCCTTGCCACTAGCTCTTTGCTCATCATGCTCACTAACAAAGTCCTCACAAGATGTTGCTATGTCACACTCACAAGATGTATCTTATGTGTAACAACAAGATATAAGGCTTGGACCGACGGACCGATAGGCCAGAGGACCAGCTGTGGTAGCTGGCAGGTGGCATCGGCGAGCGAGAGCACATGGGGATGTGCGATGCATCGGTCGAGTCAGGACGAAGACGATGGCGTCGTGGCACTTGGCGGGAGGTCGGACACGGGCTTGCGTGTGGCACAAGTGTCGTCGGTCAAGTCAAGAAGGAAGGCGAAGGCGTTGTGCCCGGCGTGGAGGCTGGACATGCATCGACATCGGTGCCGGTGGTCGGGGTGTGCGAACCACATCCCGTCTACGACGTGGGTTCGGTAGCTGAGCCTCAAAAAGCTACCCTCGACGGTTTCCGAGTTTGGGCCTCAAAACTCGGGTGGCCGGTTTCCGAGTTTGGGCCTCAAAACTCGGGTTGGACAGTTTCCAGGTTTGGGCCTCAAAACCTGGGCTCGCGGGTTTCCGAGTTTGGGCCTCAAAACTTGGGCTGGACGGTTTTCAGGTTTGGGCCTCAAAACCTGGGCTAGCAGGTTTCCCAGTTTGGGCCTCAAAACCGGGGGGAAGGTCCAAAAGGATGGTCGACGCATGGCGGCATCGAGAGGCTTGCGTTGCGGCGAAGCTATCTGTGAGAAGGCGCGGCGGTCGACATGACGGCACGTGGCAGCATCAGGGAGGTCGCGTCGAGGCAAGCTACCGGATGTGCGGGCGTGGCCGTCAGATGAAAACTGCTAGGGTTGGACAGTTTTACCCCTGGGGGGTATTTGGGTTGAGTGCTTCATGTGAGGGCGTTTTGGTCTTCGGACGTGCTCCTATATATATGTGAAGGGGCTGCTAGGGCAGCCATCCTTGGACGGTGTCTCTCTCATTTTGTGCTTGTGAGAGAAGGCTAGGGTTAGAGGAGAGTTGGCTCTTGTTCTTGAGCTTTTTGCCATCCAAGCTTTGTGTTGCTAGGATTGGCTTGTAGCCCGAAACCGAGTGCTTAATCAATCATCCATTCCTCTGAATCCAAGGATCAAATTCGTGGTTGAATTCGCGTTTTGAATTTGTTCTTCACGTTCTTCTTTTCTCCACGATTTTCCCCTCACTCGATCTCCCTCTACGCTGCGTCTTTTGCGATTCCGTTTGAATCAACTTGTTCTTTGAAGTGAGGAGAACATTTCCACCGAAGGAATTCATCTCTACCCTCACGAACAAGTAGATCGGGTCGAAATCGTTTTTGTTTTTTTTTCTTCCCCTTTTCTAGTGTTCTTCGGATTTCTCATGGATTAGTTCGGTTGGAGCGATGATATCCTAGGATTAGCTTCCCAACACGTAGAAGAACACTTGGGAGAAGTTTGGTTGCAGCCCCATTCGATTTGGTGAAGATCCAATCGATTTTGGTTTTGTCCCGTGAGGATTTTTGGCGTTCTGGACAGTGGCGGACTATCCGCCCTATTGGTGGCGGAATGTCCGGCCATCAGGGCTCGGCCAGACCAGAATAGCGCAGCGCGCACTGCTCACGGTCATTTTGACCGGCGGACAGTCCGCCGTATAAGGCGCGGACAATTCGTGAGTCGCGCAGGGGAGGATCAGCAGCTTTGCTGTTTTTGCCTTTTAGCCGGCGGACAGTCCGCCAGGGTTTCGCGGACAGTCCACCCCTGGCGCGGACAGTCCGGCATCAACAGCCCGGACAGTCCGGGAATCGGCTGTAGGTTCCAGTTTAGTGCGTTTGCTCTCCTAGCTTTTCCGCTTCGCTTCCGGACTTCTCGTTTGCTCCTAGAGTTCACATAGGAACCTCTCTAGGTATCTTTGCTACGCGTTAGCATCGGTATTTGGAGGAATCCCGACGTAGCCCTCTATCTATGTTTGGGAGTGGGTCTTTTGGGTAAGAACTTGACTCAGAGTTTTGAGAGTTTTGGTTTGCTCTCTTGTGTGGTGCCTCGCTGTGATCCTAGGGATCATCCACCCTCTTTTCGAGGGTCGTGGGCATCACGGTTGAGTCCGAAGCTTTTGGGGTTGATTTTGTTGGGACAAAGGCCAGGATTTCGGAAGAAATTTTTAGGCTCCCATTCACCCCCCCCTCTAGTCGCCTTGCTTTAGCATTTTCGGTCCTTCAATTGGTATTAGAGCCAGTTAAGGATCTCTCTACCTTAACCGGTTCCGGATTCGCAAAGGCGACCTTTTGAGAGCGGTTGTGTTTCCGAATTTTGTTCGTCGAGGTGTTTGAGCTTTTGTTTGGCTAACACTATCGGTGCTTTTGGAAGTGGCACCAAGTTCTTCTTCAAGTATGTCTTTGTCTTTTGGTTTAAATGTTTCCAAGGACGACATCTTGGGAAGAAGGAGGAGTGCAGTTGATGAGAGGGATCGCGAGGTGAACAATCTATTGAACCTTCTACGACATGACGAGCTTTCACCGAAGGATCTCCTATGTCAACTTGGCAAGGCCAAGAGAGGTACACTTGCTTGTGGTCTTGTGGCTTTGCACAACCTATATGAGGCTTGCTCTAGGGATGATGAGCTTTGTGATACCTTGCGTAGAAAGGTAGAAAAATTAAAATGCTCCATTGCTAAGTTTAAGTCTAGTGCCTCTTTGCCTTGCACCTCTTGTAATGACATGGTTAGGAAGAATGATGAGCTAGGCTTTTCTCTTGCTAGCTTAAAATCTGAGAATGAATTGTTGAAATCCAATGCTTCCAAACCATGTCTAGTTTGCATTGACTTGCGCAAGGATCTTGATTGTGCTAAAACTAAAATAACCTTGCTAAAGTCAAATGCTTTGTCATCATGTGATTCTTGTGAATCTTCTGTTGCTAGACTTAGAGAATTAAGTTTGATTCACAGGACATGTGTAGATGAACTCGAGCATGCTAGGGCTAAAATTGATGAGATAAATTCTAAGCCTTGTAGCTTGTGCTCTTTAAATAAAAATGCTTGCCATGCTTCTAGTGATATTCATGATTCCTTGCTTAATGTGAATGGTGATGTTTCTTCCACCAATTTCATTTTCACATCATGCATGGATTTAGAAAAAGAAGTTTTGGTTTTGAAGCAATTGCGCGATGATATGAGCGCCAAGTTGGTTGAGCACAATGATATGAGTGCCAACCTTGAAAAAGAAAATGAGCTCTTGCGTACCACATATGCCGAGTGCATTAGGGAGGAGATGGAAAATTTGAAAAACACTCCTTGTGGTACTTGTGATCGCCTCATGTTTGAAAATGAGGTTTTAGCTAAAAGATGCAAGAGTCTTTGTGCTAAGTCTTTTGAGTCACGCATTTCTTGCAACTCCGATGTTGATATTTCCAAGTCTGCATCTTTGCAACCGGAGTTGAGTTCTTGTGTTGCGCGTGAGTCTTTTGACGGTAGCACTTGTGCCAAGGTTTTGGATAGCTCCTTCATGGCTACTCCTAACCTTGCTGATTCTTCGAGTGATGTCCAAGGGACTTCTCTTGGCAAGGGTGCTTCTCATATTTTTGGGACTCGTGCTCCCAATCCGGTTTTCCATTGCACCTTTTGCAAGAAGGATGAACATTCATTTGATTTTTGTTTCCGCCGTGTCAAACACGAGTGACGTATTCAAGCTAAGGCTTTTACGAAGCCACGTAGCCTTTCCCATGGCACGTGTGCTCCTAGTGCTGGCACCAAGTTGAACATTGATGCTTCTTGTTCTAAGTCCCAAGGGACTTCTCACTTGTCCGAGAATGGTGTGCCTACCAGTAGGCCTTGTACCATTGCTCTTTTTGTGAGAAAGATGGGCATCAAGAAAGCTTTTGCTATCAGCGTGCCAAACGTTTGCGCCAAGCTTGCTCTTCTAGGAAGATGGTGTTTCATAGCCCTTCTCATGGCATGAACGCTTGTGCTCCTAGTAAGAAGCCCCTTTTTGTTGATGGGTTTTATGACTCCTTTTCTAGTGGGTTAGGTCATGATCGTGGGCATGCCTCTAGTGCTTCTTCTCTTGGTCCACGTCATGCTTCTCATGATGCTTCTATTGGTTCTTCTACAAAAACCTTGGAAGATGTTTGCCTCTTTTCTCGTGATACGACTCGTTCTTCTCCTCGAGTTTTCCTTTTGAGGAATGCTTCCAAGGGTGTTTCACAATTGCATTTGAACCAACATTTGAATCATGCTAACCCACAAGATAAGTTGAGATTTGTGACCAAGTCTTGGGTTCCCAAGTACATGCTTGCTAACCCTTCAGGATCCAAGACTTGGGTTACTTTGTCCTCTTGTGTGTAGATATGAGGACGCGGGGTGGAGAACATGCGCCTGATGGAGCTTGATCTTTTAGATGTGATCAAGAGTTGATGGTTCTCTACACCCCGCTTAGATTTGCCTCCAAAGAGGCTTTTGCTATTCGGAGAGCTTTCATATACACTCATACCTTGTACATCCATGATCTATGTCTTGTGGTACGAGATGGTTCTTCATATGCTCACTTGTATAGTTCTTGCATGTACATTTTCCTTTGTATCATGTTTTGCTTAAGTCTAGCATGTGCAATCTTCTGTATCACATGTCATGCTAGCTTTGTGTATAGCCTTTGTGGAATATCCACTTTTCGTGATAGTTTGTGATCCTCATGAACATTGTGCCATGTTTTATCCTTTTTCTCCATGAGCTTGATTTGTAATGGCATGGTGTTCATTAGGTGTCATTTTTCAGGTGCTAGTTTTGATTAGCTACATGTATCCTGTTGATATGATTAGGTTGAGCACTAGCCTTTCCACAATTTTATCATGTTACATGCTTTTGGATCTATTGCTATCATTATCTTGCATTGTAGCATGTGTTGAGGTTTAGGCTATGTTTGGGTTGATCATGTCTTTAGGCTGCATTTTGCTATATAGTGCTTTATCCTATTGCATGGTAGTTTTGACTAGTTTGAGTTCAGATCTCCTTGCGGTATCATTCATAGGTAGATCTCCTTTTGTTGAGAGTTCACCTTATGCTTATTATGTGACTAACCACTTTGTGGAGACCTTGAGGTCACACTAGACGAGACAATGCCTTGTGTTTTCTTCTGCCTTTGAGTGTGCAGGAGAACAGGAGCCTGGAGAGAGCATTTCGGCTCACGGACCTGATCCCGTGACTTGGGGTTCTGTTCAAGTTGTATCTCCAACGAGCACTAGCTGCACCTGTGGGAGCGACAGCATCAGGCGAGGGGGAGACGACTCTGGTGAGGCAGGCGCCCCGGAGATTTTAGCAGATTCAGGCGTCCCCTCGGGTATCACACCAGCAGGCGGTCATGCGCTTCATGAGGTACCTCCGACACACTTCTGAGTTCGGGTTTTGGTACTCTTCTTCCTTGACCTCTTTTTGCTGTGTGGTCTTTTCGATGTGGATTTTGCTGGCTGTCGCTTGAGCGTTTCCTGGCTCTTCGCTTGTAAGTTTGATATGTGTTTCCCTTTTAGTTGGGGAAGCATTTTGCCTGTTGTATCTTAGTTTGACTTCTCCGATACCCTTTTGTTTTGGGTTTTTCCTTTTTAGGCTAGTTTTGTTTTGTCTTTGATAGACTAGCTTTTGCATGCATTTCATCATGTATTCTAGTGCATTTTAGAGCTTCATGTTTAGAGCAATGAGAATGAGATTATGCTCTTGTTGGTATGCCCTGTTTATTCATGATGATGCTTGTAGCCTAGGCTCTTTTTGATCACTTGATACATGTTATGAGCTAAGCTATTTTTTGCAAATGGTGAACTTGATTAATCAACTGTGAAACCTTTAATTTGTTCACCATTGAGATTGGCAACTAGCATGGATAGGATGTGTTGAGATTACTTGTGCTATCTTTTGTATGCTAGGTTGCTATGTCTCTTGCACTGAGTCATTCACTTGCTTGGATTGTTCATATTTACCTTGTGCTTAAAATTTTATCCAAGTCTGGTGAAATGAAAAGATCGAGATGGGATTGCATGTGTCAGCACATCACGGTATCGAGACTATTTCTCATTGCATAATTGAGTTAAACTTGAGCCGTGTAGTGTAAGACCGAAACCGGTGCTTTAAGCTTCCGATTGCTTTTATTGCATAGGCTTAGCCCGGTTGAAAAGTTAGGCAATGACCATGCTTTCAACCTCTCGCAATCACATGCTTTTAATTTGAACTTGTGTTAATACCGCTGCAATCTCTGATAAAATATTGAAAATAACACAAGTCTATGCTTCACTCTATTGCATGATGATTGAACTTTGCTAGGGGTAGTTCACCTTTTATACTTGAGTTAGCACTTGATTGATTTCCTGTCTATTCATGCTAAGTGCTAGTTTAGTGGTGAACTCCTTTTGAATGGCTTAAAACTGCTCATATGCTTAATTGTTCATATTTCGTATTCACTTGATCAGTTTGAGCCTTTGCTAGCATTTGTATTGATTGCTACACTTTCAGGGCAGCACTCTTTTGAGCATCTTTTCATTCTGATTGCTATACACTTGAAGTTGTTGCATTGTACCTTTCATGCATTTTTAGCTTAGTGTACATACCCCCAGCTCCGATACACCATATGATACCCCAATATGCATTCGGTTGATGACTTATCTTGTGTTTGTGACAACCTTGTTGAAAAATGTCAGAACCCCTCAGCATGTTCCCTTTTGTCAAGGGGGAGAAGTTGTTTGCAAGGGGGAGCCTGCGTGTTGGCACAAAGGGGAGAGTCATGCATTTTGGGGAGAGCTTTGAGCAAGGGGGAGTTTAGCTCTTTTATGTTCTTCTTCAATTGGTATAGCACTTTTATGTGTTTCAATTGGTATCCTTAATAGTGAGCTTTGGTACATAGCCTTAATGTGTAGGCTTGCTTTCAGGGGGAGTCGTTTTTGTCTTGCTGCTTCTCTGCGTGCTCCGAGTGTTTGTGCTCCATTTAGTTTTGAGCTTCTCCTTGTGTTTTTCTCAGTCGGTATCGAGCCTGCTAATTGTGTTGAGCTATTTTTGCCTCTCTTTTGAAGGACTAGCAGTTTTTGCTTGGTATTTTCGATTGGTATGGACCCTTCAGCTAGTTGCGTCGAGCCTATGTGCCTCTGTCTTGAGGAACTAGCTGTTTTCACCAATTCTTGGCTGTTTGTGATTGATTGCATTCTAATGCGTTGTTTCAGCCTCAATTGGTATCGAGCCTTGAGCTAGTGGTGTTGAGCCATTTTTCTGCCTTTTCTTGAGGGCTAGCTCATTTTTGACTTGGTTGCATCGAGCCGTTGCCCATGTCTTTGGGAACCAAGTCTTTTGCTTTATGTGATCGAGTTTTGCTCTTTGATGAGTTGTTGCTCTGATCCTTTGCTTGGTTGCGTTGAGCCGTTGCCCATGTCTTTGGGGACCAAGTTTTCGGTTTTGGTATCTCAAACCATCTCTTGTGCCTAGTTTTTGTCAATTCAATCATCAAGGGGGATAAAAAGGGGGAGAAATCTCGACCCAAGTGAACCCAAGTGGATAAGTACCTTGGTTTCTTTTGTGATGATTGTTTGACAATTTATTTGAGATTGGTTTTCGAGTACCTTTTGGGATTTCATGAAACTCTTGTTTTATCTTGACTCTTCAGTTGTGTGGAGGCTTTGCCCGCTTTTCCCATTTCTTTCGGGACCGAGAGCTTTTATTTGGAGTTTTCATGACCCTTCCTCATCTCAAGTGGCCTTTTGTTTGCTTTTGCTTGGCTTTTGGGCACTTGGATGAGGCTTGCCTTCAAACCCTTCCTTTGTGGTTTTATTGTTAGTCAATGCATTCATCAAGGGGGAGATTGAGAACATATATGATGAATGATTGACTTTGATGAGGAAGGTTTGAGGCTTTCCCCGGTTGAGTCATTATCTCGCTATGTGCTTAAATGTTTATGACTAACCGGTGGCGTTGAGTTGTGGTGTTTCTGTGTTGGTGTGCGTGTGCAACATGTGTCTCTTGGCTGTGTTGATGTGCAGGTGTTGAGCTCGGATACAGTGGTCGATGACGAGGTGAAGGTCAAGTAGAGACGTGTCGTGCCGACGGACCGGGAACGGTGAAGGATGGGCGTGCCGTGCGGCGGACGTGCCATGCCGATGTACCTAGAGCGGTGAAGGGCGGACGTGAGGCTTGGACCGACGGACCGAGAGGCCAGAGGACCAGCTGTGGTAGCTGGCACGTGGCATCGGCGAGCGAGAGCACATGGGGATGTGCGATGCATCGGTCGAGTCAGGACGAAGATGATGGCGTCGTGGCACTTGGCGGGAGGTCGGACACGGGCTTGCGTGCGGCGCAAGTGCTGTCGACCAAGTCAAGAAGGAAGGCGAAGGCGTTGTGCCCGGCGTGGAGGCTGGACATGCATCGGCATCGGTGCCGGTGGTCGGGGTGTGCGAACCACATCCCGTCTACGGCGCGGGTTCGGTAGCTGAGCCTCAAAAAGCTACCCTCGACGGTTTCCGAGTTTGGGCCTCAAAACTCGGGTGGCCGGTTTCCGAGTTTGGGCCTCAAAACTCGGGTTGGACGGTTTCCAGATTTGGGCCTCAAAACTCGGGGTGGACGGTTTCCAGGTTTGGGCCTCAAAACCTGGGCTGGCAGGTTTCCCGGTTTGGGCCTCAAAACCGAGGGGAAGGTCCAAAAGGACGGTCGACGCGTGGCGGCACCGAGAGGCTTGCGTTGCGGCAAAGCTATCGGTGAGAAGGCGCGGCGGTCGACATGACGGCACGTGGCGGCATCAGGGAGGTCGCGTCGAGGCGAAGCTACCGGATGTGCGGGCGTGGCCGTCGGATGAAAACTGCTAGGGTTGGACAGTTTTACCCCTGGGGTGTATTTGGGTTGAGTGCTTCATGTGAGGGCGTTTTGGTCTTCGGACGTGAGCCTATATATATGTGAAGGGGCTGCTAGGGCAGCCATCCTTGGACGGTGTCTCTCTCATTTTGTGCTTGTGAGAGAAGGCTAGAGTTAGAGGAGAGTTGGCTCTTGTTCTTGAGCTTTTTGCCATCCAAGCTTTGTGTTGCTAGGATTGGCTTGTAGCCCGACACCGAGTGCTTAATCAATCATCCATTCCTCTGAATCCAAGGATCAAATTCGTGGTTGAATTCGCGTTTTGAATTTGTTCTTCGCGTTCTTCTTTTCTCCACGATTTTCCCCTCACTCGATCTCCCTCTACGCTGCGTCTTTTGCGATTCCGTTTGAATCAACTTGTTCTTTGAAGTGAGGAGAACGTTTCCACCGAAGCAATTCATCTCTACCCTCACGAACAAGTAGATCGGGTCGAAATCGTTTTTGTTTTTTTTTTCTTCCCCTTTTCTAGTGTTCTTCGGATTTCTCATGGATTAGTTGGGTTGGAGCGATGATATCCTAGGATTAGCTTCCCAACACGTAGAAGAACACTTGGGAGAAGTTTGGTTGCAGCCCCATTCGATTTGGTGAAGATCCAATCGATTTTGGTTTTGTCCTGTGAGGATTTTTGGCGTTCTGGACAGTGGTGGACTGTCCGCCCTATTGGTGGCGGACTGTCCGGCCATCGGGGCTCGGCCAGACCAGAACAGCGCAGCGCACACTGCTCACGGTCATTTTGACCGGCGGACAGTCCGCCGTATAAGGCGCGGACAGTCCGCGAGTCGCACAGGGGAGGATCAGCAGTGTCGGGGGAACACCAAAAGGGTACCCCCAATCAACGCAAAACAAATAGAGTAAACCTAGAACACCAATTAATAACAAACCAAACTAGTCTGACCCCCTCGAGGCCCACAATGCTGGCCCACCAAGCTGGGCCTCGGGCTGGCGCTCGTTCTCCGTCTCGCCCGAGCCCTCTGAGCCATGCCTCGGGCGAGCGCTCCACTAAACCCTCGAGTCCTGGCATATAGGCCTCAAGCCCCCCACAGCCGAACACCACACCTCGAGACCCCACGCGGGGACCTCGAGCCTCTCTGGCACAACCGCCTATCCCTCGAGACGCTTCATGCTTCCCTCGAGCGGCGCAGACATCGGATGCCAGCCCCATACCGCGCATTTAATACATCCACCTACTCCAGTCACGTCCTATGCAACCCAACGTGTACCACAGTGAACTAGGGCAGAGTCAAGTCTCGTTTTCACCACAAGTATGGGCGAAAAGGCACCAGTGGGGCACTGTTAACCCATGGCCTACACTGTTGCACGTCCAAGCCACGTCTCGAGGCCCGGATGCCTGCTGCTCAATCGAATTTCACAGGACTTGCCCATACCTGCGGGGGCTCGAGCCCCCCGTTGGCGCCACCTCGAGGCCGGCTCCGCGCCCCTCGAGCCCTAACTGCTTTCATGCTATTGGAGGACAGGTGCCCCAAGATCCGGAGGGACCCTGACACGTCTAGTACATGCCGGAATGGGTGCAACACAACTTCCACGTCGCCACGCCTCCACGTCCGCGCCCGGAATGGAGGCCACGCTTCAGGGACGCCTCAACTGCAACACCCACGCCGGCTCCAGTGACCCCGACAAGACAGATTTCCTACCCTCCGTCGTATTGGGCCTTGTGTATCCCGACTCTTGTATCATTCCTGTGTAACCCTGGCCTCCTCTTGCTCTATAAAAGAGGACACCAGGGGTCTTCACGCGACGGTTACACACGGGCTTGCGCGACACGGGTCCACGCACACACACTCAAGTCCGGACTCCGGTCCACGCTCATTGAGCTTGTATTGCCCCTGTACAAGCACTTAGGTGCAAGTAATACAAGAACCTCCTCCCCCGCTGGACGTAGGGCCTTCTTTGCCCGAACCAGGATAAATCCTTGTGTCATCTTGCATCACCATCCGGGAAGAGAGCACGCGATCAAATTACTAGTTGGTGTCATACCCCCGGGGTCGAAACACCGACAAGCAGCTTTGCTGTTTTTGCCTTTTAGACGGCGGACACTCCGCCAGGGTTTCGCGAACAGTCCGCCCCTGGCGCGGACAGTCCGGCATCAGCAGCCCGGACAGTCCGGGAATTGGCTATAGGTTCCGGTTTAGTGCGTTTGCTCTCCTAGCTTTTCCGCTTCGCTTCCGGACTTCTCGTTTGCTCCTAGAGTTCACCTAGGAACCTCTCTAGGTATCTTTGCTACGCGTTAGCATCGGTATTTGGAGGAATCCCTATGTAGCCCTCTATCTACGTTTGGGAGTGGGTCTTTTGGGTAAGAACTTTACTTGGAGTTTTGGGAGTTTTGGTTTGCTCTCTTGTGTTGTGCCTCGCTGTAATCCTAGAGATCATCCACCCTCTTTCCGAGGGTCGTGGGCATCACGGTTGAGTCCGAAGCTTTTGGGGTTGATTTTGTTGGGACAAAGGCCAGGATTTCGGAAGAAATTTTTAGGCTCCCATTCACCCCCCCCCCTCTGGTCGCCTTGCTTTAGCATTTTTGGTCCTTCATACTTCTTGCCCTTGTTCTTGTTCTTGTAGCTCTCTTTCTTGGGCTTGGTGCATTGATGAGCAAGATGGCCAAGCTCATCGCAATTGTAGCAATCCATTTCAGAGATTGACCTCCTCTTGCTACTTGTGAAGAACTTCTTCTGTTTTGAGTCAAAGTTGACTCCACTCTTGTGAAGCTTCTTCAACATCTTGGTGGTTCTTCTCACCATGAGAGCGATGTTGGAATCATCCTCTTCATCACTTGAGCTTTCATGGTGCACCTCAATAGCCTTGGACTTGCCCTTCTTGTCATGGCTAGCTTTGAAGGCCAAGTCCTTCTTCTTGTCGGTGGAAGAGCCACCACTTGGTGTGATGTGCATGTACATCTCATGCGCATTGATCTTTCCCAAGATTTGAGTTGGTGTAGCGGTGGAAAGATTGCCTTGATGTAGCCCCGTCACAATGTGTCCATATTTGTCAATTGGGAGGACACAAAGGATCTTCCTCACAACATCGGATGGTTGCATTTGTGTGAGGCCAAGTCCATTGAGTTCTTCTACAAGAACATTCAAGCGTGAGTACATTTCATTTGCATTTTCATTAGCATGCATATCAAAGGAATGAAGCTTTTGCATAACTAAATGATAACGCTCCTCACGCTCACTCTTGGTTCCCTCATCGAGAGCACATATGTTATCCCATAGATCATGGGCATTCTTGTGATTTCGGACGCGGTTAAACACATCCTTGCAAATGCCTCTAAAAAGAATATTTTTGGCTTTTGCATTCCATTTCTCATTTTCTTCCTCATAAGGCGTGAGGCTAGTGCCCTCCTTGGGTTTGGGGAACCCGGTTATGGCGGCTTCGCGGCATTTCACATCAACCGCTTCTAGGTACGACTCCATACGGATTTTCCAATATGGGAAGTCGTCTCCCTCGAACATGGGAGGTGGTCCATCACCTCCGGACATCTTAACTCTAGGCGATAAAGCCTAAATCGAGAGCACGAGGCTCCGATACCAATTGAAAGGATCAAGATGCCCAAGAGGGGGGTGAATTGGGCTTTTCTAAAACTTTAGCAAGAATTAAAACCTATTAAGCCCAATTAACCCCCTTGTGCCTAGAAAAGTGTTTTTCTCTATTCTATCGCACAAAAGACCAAGTCTATGCCACTCCTATTCTAGCAAAGCAATTCAATAGTGAATGAACAACAAGTATAATGCGGAATCGAATTGCTTGAAAGTAAATGCGTAAGAAAGGAAGTAGAGATGACAAGACGATCTTTTTGCCGAGGTATCGAGGTGTCGGCACACCCCCTTAGTCCTCGTTGGAGCACCCGTGCAAGGGTATCACTCCCCCTTGATCCGCGCAAGGATCAAGTGCTCACTATGAGCTGATTCTTCGCCGCTCCGGCCCGGTGAATCGCTCACTACCGGTCACAAGCTTGCTTGGGTCATCCACAATGCCACCGGATGCTCTCCAAGCTTCACGATCGCCACCAAACCGTCTAGGTGATGCCGATCACCAAGAGTAACAAGCTAGAACTCTCACTTGACCAACACAAGGCCAATGAGATGGATGGATGCACACTTGCTACTCAATTCTCACTAGGAGGTGTCTAATTCTCTCAATTAGCAAATCTCTCAACCTCACTAGGGCTCTTGCACTCACTCACACTCACAATGTGCCTCTCAGCAGATGGAAGTGGCAAGAACACTCTAATGGATGGAGGGAAGGAGTATAAATACTCCCCCAACCGGTCATCCAAAAGAGCACCAAACAGGTCTCACTGCGGGGGCATCAAACGCTCTGATGCCTGGCATCGGACGCTCCGATGACCTCGACCAACGGTCGACTGTACCACCTGTCAGACATGTTAAAGGAGCATCGGACGCTGGGCAACGTCCGATGCCATCATAACGGACGCGTCCGTTGTGATTTTACCCTCTCTGGAACCTCCCTGCATGGACATCGGACGTTGGCCCTCAACGTCCGATGCCAGCGTCCGGTGCTAGCCCAAGTTCACTCGCAAGTGAACAGTGGCACAGGCGTGTCCGATGTGGCAACATCAGAGCGTCCGATGCCACGTACCAGACTAAACCCTAGTCTGAGTGAGCATCGGACACGTCCGATGCGCACCAGGCCAGCGTCTGATGCCCTTTACAAGGGCAAAACCAACTCGGATCGCGGCGCAGCCTTAACGACTTTTCATACTCACGACATAAGGCATCTCTCTGAGCTACCTAGGGCTATGAAATAACAAGTGTGCACCACACCTACCTCAATAGACTCATCTAGGTCAAGCTACTGATTCACGCTCCCCTTTGTAGTACGGCCAAAGAAAAAACAAAGACCTAAGACTACTAAAGTATCCTCCAACACCATATGACACTTAGCCTAGTCTACCACCATCTTCACCGTCTGTCCTTTGAAAACCAAAATGATTTCCATCGTCAGGGGACATGAACTCCATGTGCCTGTATCGTCGCCATTATCATGACCTAACTCAACACTGTTTCTGCAAAACACACGTTAGTCACAGTAATCTTGTGTTTCATCCAATCACCGAAACCCACTAGGGGCCAAGATGCGTTCACAAGCATACACAAATTTACTCCTACATTCAGGAGATCACCGTTGGACGCTGAGGAGGGCCACGTCGCCCCAATTTTTTTCATTGGGCCAACTTGGCGCCATCTCACCACCGTGCATCCATAGTGGTCCACGTCAACGGCTGAAGCCTCGCGAGGCTTCGCTTTCCTTCCCCTGCATCGTCCAATTCATCTCCTCTCTCCTTTCTCCGTCTCTCATTTCCTCTATCTCCCGTTCGCCACACTCTCCCTCCCTGGCTCCTCGTCCCGACCGGCGGTGCTCCCTGTCGCGGTGCACCGGCCACCACGGCCTGCCCCCTGCTCTCCCCCTCCCTCTCCTCTACCTCTCTCCTTCCCTCGTGCAGGCTCTCGCAGGAGTTTTGCGAGGCCACACGGCGACGGCGGCGACAACCGACGGGTGGTGCAGCGGCACGGCGCCACCGGCCGCTGGCAGTGCCCGCATGAGGCAGACACCTCTCGGCTTCACCCCCGAGTGTGACTTTAGTCACTAGGCTTTAGTCTATTTTAGTGGCTAGAATGCCAAACACCTCACTAAAAGAGACTAAAAAACCATTTGTACTATGTGTATCAAAATAACTCCAATTTACCAATGCTTACACATAGTACATAGGTAAATGGAATTCCAATTCAGATGATCAAAGTTCTCCGTGGCTTCGAAAAATAGCTCAAAATATTTACGATTTCATATATTTCCTTCGTCTAAATTATGAATCACTTTGCTTTTTTTTTGCGCGTCTGTTTTAATATGTATCACCTGAATATACGTTATATTTAGATACTATATAGTAAAAAAGATGAATTAAATAAGTCAAAGTGACCTATAATTTAGAATGGAAGTATTAGGTTTTTCTTTTTTTTTTCACCCCAGAGGACCCCGCGACGGTTGCGCGGCCCATACTTACCTCCAAGCTTTCGGTGGAAAATGCAGCTTAGCCTCAATGAGATTCATTGCTTTAGTAAACAAACATCTTGATTCGTTGTCCTTAGTGACTAATCACTAATCAGAGCACCACCTGGGCATCGTTGGACGAGTATCTATGAGCTACATATATACTCCCTTTGTATCACAAATAGAGTTCGTTTTGGAAAAGCTTTCGGTCAAACATTGAGAATATAAATCATAAATAACTTTTAAATTATTGAGTTTAGAAATGTAAAAATCATATAAATAAATTTATCTTGCAAAGTACTTTCATAAAAGTATATATATACCACTTTATAACAAATATTTTTAAAGAAATAAGTGGTCAAAGTTATGCTTTGGAGACTGTGTCGCTGTCCAAAACGAACTCTATTTGTGATACGGAGGGAGTACAGTATAACTTGAAGATAAGATGTCTGTAGCGGCCGGCCTAGCATTATATCACTACTTCACTACAGCCAAAAGAGAAAAATCAAAGGAGAGCTGGATCAGTCCAAACCAGTGCTCCAGCTTCTCAATATCATCACGGTCTTAAGGACACTCACAATGTAGAAACTAGTGATGGTTTCTATATTCATAGGACTGTGTGTCAAGACACTATCCTCTACAATGCAAAAATTTTACACCTGAGTTTAGATAGAAATTGTCCAATCATTCACCCTTCATCCCGCGCTGTCCATCGGATCCTTTGTGCTATCCTGCTCCGGTTATTCTTCATCCGACACCTCCACCACACAGCCACGAGCAGGGTTTTTTTTACCGACCGGATTAACAAAACCGCCGGCCTCCGGTAGCGGCTTACCGGTCCGGTTTGACCGGTAACCGCCAGGTACCGGCCGGTTTGAAGTTTGAATTCAAACGCCTCAGTTGTTCGGTTTTGCAGCGGTAAACCGATCGGTTTGGGTCGGTTACCGACCGGTTAGCTCGGTAACCGGACCAAACCGGTGGGTTGTCTTTTTTTTTGTCGGATAAAAATGATTTTTTGGTACTTCCTTTGGACATATAGATATAAAAAAGACCGCACAATGCGACAATAAATTCATTGTCTCGAAAACATGAACAAATAGTCGCATACAAATATATATACTCACTAGTCACTACACATAGACATAGTCGCATACAAATATATATAGTCATACATATAGTCGCATACAAATAAATATTGTCTCGAAAGCATCAACGAAAGCATCAACAACTTATTGTTGCATAAATATTGTCACAGGCTCACATCCTCACAGTCACAGGAATGCATGGTCATCTACGCAAGATGTATGGAAAGGCCCCATGTTGGCACGACATTTCATACTCGGCGATGGACATAAGAGCGATACCTTTGGTTCGAAGCAGGGTTGCCTTGTAATCTTGCCACGTCTGGCCCGTCCAAGCTGCAGTTGTCTCCCATTCTTGAACCAACATACTGTAAAAGCTGGGGTCTTCCCATTCGTACACCCACCTAGTCTGAGGCTGTGTGCTCACGTCAGGAATGTGATAGCTATAAGAAGGTTGTGAGGCATCGTTGTAGGATGAAGTAGAGTAGTCTGGAGTGTCATAGTACTCGGGTGCAAAAGAAATTGATCTCCCCTGCGAGTCCTCTGGATTGTCGTCGTGCGTGGGTGGAAATGAAATTGATTTCCTCTGGGACTGTGGTTGTCCATGGTCACGATCTTGCGTAGCATGTGTGTATTGGGTCTCGCCTGCAATGAACCATAATTAGTAATCATAGACAGAAATAAATGTGTGTATGTACGTGCAAGTGCAATGGATACCTGTGAAACGAATTCCATAACTAGTCCCACCACCATTCCCACCACCACCGCCACCGTCGCTCCCATCTGCACCACCATCGCCACTGTCATCATCGTCACCACCATCGCCACCATCACCACCATCGCTACTGTCATCATCATCGTCATCGTCAGATTGGTAAGATCCCTCCTCCTCAGTCTCCGCATCGCTGCTGACTTGTTTTCCTTTTCCTCGCTTGGTCTGCCCCTTCCTAGGCGGTGCTTGCGTCTTCCTCTTCCCGGTGTGAGTTTGACCCACATGTCTACGAGCCCAATCACTGAGGCAATCAGACCCCGTAGCCTGACGTAGATCATCGGGGTCTATATGGTCACTGCCAACAGAAACAAACAAATCACATAAATAAAATCAATCCCACCGTACATTATTAGACACGCACTCACATTTATAAATATACATATAATGTACCTGACAAGACGTGATGGCAAAGGGACGCCGTCTTCGTCTGAATCCTCATCAAGAAGTGGAGGCTGGTTTGATCTTCCGTACTCCATCCACTCCCTAACCGGATTGGTCCGATCATAGAATGAGACTTCGGCGAACCGGTCAATAAAATCGTCGTCATCAAGCCTTGGTGGGTTGACATCCGCAAGTCGCAGCCGAAGGTTATAATTGACATAAACAAGCTTGTTCAGTTTCTTGTGCGATAGCCGATTGCGGACCTTCGTATGCAGCAAGGCAAAAGTACTCCAGTTCCGCTCGCATCCACTGGAGGACACACATTGTGAAACAAGCCGCAAAGCGAGGCGCTGCAAATTTGGAGTGTCTTTACCAAAGATCATCCACTAAGCCGCTGCAAGTGGAACACATTATGTTAGCTACATGTTCCAATATGCATAACTAAATGGAATGACAAAGTACTCTTACATGGGGATGTTCTTGAATCCAGGGCCATTTTCTGAGCTAGATCTGAGCCAAACTCACCAAGCTTCTGGCGAAAAACCTCAGCCTCCTGCAATGCCTGCACGGCGCTCTACACATCTGTCATCTCCTGAAATGCGTCCTTCAGGCCAGCGAACATTGTTGCAGTTGGCTCCAGTGAGTATGAGAGCTTAGGATTCAGGACGGCAGCTGCAACATGGAATTCAATTGAGCATACAGAAAATGTTGAATATGGTAAATATGGAATTCAATTGAGCATGAAGTAACTCATACCTGGCCCCACGTACGTCCCTATGTACACGTCAGATATCCTTTTATCCATTATCTCTTTGTACTCATTCCATGTGTGCGTATTTCTTCCAAAAATGACTCCATCTCCGACTTGCAATTCTGGAACTGATACACAACTTCACAAATGTTGGGGTGCTTGTCTTGATCAGCGAACCGAAAGAACTTGTAAATCGGTTGTACAGTGTTGATGATATACTCCAATCCCTCCGACCATTGTAGACTCGACAACCTGACATGAGCAAATCTACCTTCTTCGGTTTTTGCCCACTTGCTCTCCAAAAAATCTGTAGATGTCATCCACTGCATGAACTTCTCACGTCTTCGGTTAAATGACTCCATGAACATGTAGTTGGTCCCAAATCTAGTGGCATTCCATTTGACCAACTCACCACCAATTGCTCTCTTCATCATATAATGCAACTGAGTATGGTTGTACAACCAATTAGATATGCGCTTGCATACGGATATCATACCTGAATGATCATTCCTTTCACTGATATCCTTTAGCATTAAATTAATGGTGTGTGCCAAACAAGGCATCCAACAAATATGCGAGTACTCAAGCTTCAACAAGCTGCACGCTTTCTTATAGTTCGCGCCATTGTCAGTGATCACATGGACAACATTCCCCGCGCCAATGTCCAGCACCACCTTCCGAATCTCCTGAAAACAGTCATAACGTATATTATATATATGCAAGAATGTAAGTAAAAATAATAACATGACAACTATAATGACTTACCCTCAACAAATAGTTCGCATCTTGACTTTTCCCAGTTGCATCAACAGAGCTGTGAAACCATGTGACCCCGTTGCAATAAATAAGAAAGTTCACAACATTCATTTTTGTGGGGCCAGTCCAAGAATCACACATCAGCGAGACGCCAAACGTGGGCCACTCTTTCTGAAACTTTGCGTACCTCTCCTTCAAGTCTTTTACATTTAGATCTAGGTACTTCCCATCAATTTCCCTTCCAGTGGGGGGACAAGATGCCTTCACCTGCAACCACAAGCAATTAATAAGAACATGGAACGATACATAAGTTCAATTGTTTTTAGTTATAGGTACTTACCCCACTTCTGTGTCTCTCGGACGGCACCAACAAAGTACGGGTTGTCCGCATTCCGTCCCGGTATTCCTGCATGATGGTAAAATTTTGCCCAAGCTTTACCGATGGCTTCCTTTGCATTTTTTCCCTTCTGGGTCCAGCGCCCTGTATCAATCCTTGGTTGTACCAATCCTCTCCTGCCACCGGATGCCACGTTGTAGTCTTCCACGACCACAGGTGTCTCCCTCTGTGATCCTGATCTTCTGAACATCCTCGAAATAGGATTCCCACCACGGGAACCTCCACTGCCACCCCCATCTCCACCACCACTACCACCTGCACGAGAACTACCCCCTCCACGCTCGTAATGACCGCCTCTATCCTGCACACTCTGTTGATACTTATATTCAGCTCTCGACTGTTGCAGGGCAGCCTCCATCTGAGCCTCATACTCATCATCATTTTCCCCTCCTGTGCAGCTCTTTGTTGTGCGAGCCTTTGGCGAGCTCGGTCAGCCGTTGCCCTCTTGGCGCGGTCAAGATCTCTTTGGAAATACTCGTGCACCTCTGGTGGCACACGGCTACAATGCACAACCTCCGTCCCGCGCGCTGCCAAATGCTGCTTCAATCTTGTTGCACCACCGCCCCCTTTTGTCAGGTGACAATAATTGCACCGCCACCCGGGAGCGAGATTTTCACCATGCTCCCAGACAACGTCTTTGTGCCTGCCCGACATTGTCTACCTGCAAGCGGGAAGGGATTGGGGCGGCGATAACGGGAGATTCTTGCCTTGCTCCCATTTTCACGCCGGGATCGGGAGAGCTCACGCGCACGAGATCGGGAGGGCGCGGTAGAAACCACTCAGGTGTGACGGAACGACCCTAATCCCATGGCCCACGTGTCCCTGTCAACCTCTGACAGCCGAACCCATGTTCCATGTGATTAAGACCTATTCGTCACCGGGCTACATCAGTGCCCAATGTCCGCAGGATCATCTCACAATTCGGTTACAGCATTGTATACTTTTACAAATAACATCGGAATAATGAGCGGAAGACTTAAATAACATTAGTTTTACAAAACAGGGTTCCAAATAGAAATTAAGGTGCAGTTATTACAAACCAAGTTCTGATAAAAGAAATAGACATAGGCAACATAGTGGAGAACAGCAAAGATACTTATAATCACCCAGCCCGAGGGTGTACAACTATTCTTCGGCCTCATCGGCCTCTTCCTGGACGATGGTTACGCAGCAGGGTGCAAGACACATCGGGGACTCTGTCATACCTGCAGCATGGGTAACAAACCCTGAGTACTGGGGTACTCAACAAGACTTACCCGACTAAAGAAAAGGGAGAAGACTCAGGAATGAGAGGCTTAGGGTAGTCAAGGTAAGGCTTAAGCAAGATCAAGTATTTTGCAGAAATGCATTTTTGTAAACCTTATTTTATTTTGAAAGATTCAGTATTCCTCAATTCTTCATCATTCATGATTCATTTTACATTTCAAAACATTCCTAGTTGAGAACCACTCTCCGTTGACAGTCAGTGGACCAAGTCTCCATAACCGAGGAGCAACGTTAATCCGGATAAATAATACTCAGCTGAGGATCCCTATCCACACTGCATATGTAGCACCCAAGCTTGCATATGCCAACTCGTCTACCACGATTCCTCCAAGATTGGACCCGGTCCTACGCCACCCGGAAGTACAGTACACCACTCCTTTCCAGGTACGACGACCACGTGGGTACATGCTACTTCCGCCATCTCTCCACTCCCAGTGCGCGGTTGTCGGTCCCAATCAAGGATTTCTCGGAGCCAGAGCTTTCCGTAGTATGTGAATAGTTAAAAGTCTTGACCAGCAGGCCCCCATACGGATGGTCCCTAATTTTCCAGCCAGAACTATACCTTGATTATATCTCACCCAAGCGTAATAGTCCTGTCAGTTTTTCAACCCTGTCCTGGTCGGTGTCAACTGTTGAGTCCCGAACTACAACATGACGGCACCGTACGCTCGGACAACCTCTCCTCGCTATTGACTAGGTACGGATCAGATACTTAGCCAACAGCCGGGGAGTAAGACCAAAATCCCATAAACATTCCTTAAGTGATCACACTTTTGAAATTGGCATTTTATTGCAAAGTCTAATTCAATAAGCATTGCTAAGCATTTTCAAATACTTTTGAAAAGCAGGTATCAGGTGTATCAGTGGTCAAGGTGGATAGTGCATCAATTAGGATAGCACACAACTCCTACAAACCTAATACAATAATTTATCTCAAAAGCATTTAAGAAAATCATTTTATAAATTCAAGGAAAGGGTTAAATGCACCGGGGCTTGCCTTGAAGAGCAAAGAGGGCAGGCTCGAAGGCGGCGGAGCAGTTGTCGGAACTCGGGGTAGCCTCGGGGACAGGTTCGTCGGCGGTTGCCTCGATCTTGACTCCTTCTTCGGTGACTATACGAATGCAATGATGCATGCACATGAGTATGCTAGCATGAACAATGCAAAAACAGGGCATACAACATGAACCCTAATCACTCTTTCTATTTTCCTTAATTATTTAAAAAGGTCATTTTATGAAGTTGCTCCAAAAATTACCAAATTAATCACATAAGTTCATTATGGTGTAGATAGATGGCAAAACAAATTTCATAATTTTTGGAGGTCATTAAGGTGCTCAAATAATTCCAGACATTAATTAACAAAAGGCACTATTTAACAATTAAAGATAAATGCTCAAAAATCAACTTGTTCCAAAAGACTTCAAAATTTCACCAGAGACTAAACATGGCATGGGAAGCTCACAAAAATTTATCTCATGATTTTTAGAGTTATAAATGATTTTCTAAAAATCCAAAACTATCCATTTATTAATTAAAAGAGGGATTTTACATTTTTAAATTCTTGCAGAAAAGTCAAGTTTCATATTTTTATAAAATACTACACAGTGCATGGAGCATACCATAATTTTCTCAGTACTTAAGGAACAACAGATTAATTCACACAAAAAAGAGAAAACAGAACACTATTCACATCTCTTAGAAAAAGAAAAGAGCATTGTGCTCCTTCTATGCAGGGCTCGACGAATCGCGCGGGGCTCGGGCGAATCGCGCGGGGCTTGGTCGAGACGGAAGCGACTGCTTCGTCCGAGGCCTGGCCCGGAGGCTCGGGCGAGACGGAAGGCATGTGTTCGCCGAGGCCTGGCTCGGGCGAAGCGGAGAGCATGCGCTCGCCGAGGCTTGGCTCGGGCGAAGCGGACTCGGGCGAGACGGAAGGCTCGGGCGAGACGGAAAAGTAAGCGTCCGTCCGAGGCCTGACTGGGAGGCTCGGGCGAAACGGAGTGGAAGCAGAGACCGGAGGCTTCGGGTGCTTACCACGGGTCGGAGGCAGGGCTCGAGGGTGTGGCTCGGGAACGTGCTCGAGGGTGAGGCTCGAGGAAGGAGGCTCGACACGTTCTCGAGGGTGAGGCTCGAGGGTGAGGCTCGACACGTTCTCGAGGGTGAGGCTCGAGGAAGGAGACGACCGTGGCGGCACTCCGGCGATCCGGCGATCCTGCGCAACACACGAGACCGCAAGGGCCTGGTTAGAGTCGCGCGGAGCCAAGAAAGCTGACACAGGGGTCAGGGGAAGATGATCGTGGCCGGAGAGGGAGTATTTGACGAACCCGAGTTCACCGGTGTTCCGTCGGAGTTTGGGAAGATGGGGTTACGCCGGGCGATTGGAGGCGGGGGAGGTGAAATTGAAGGGTGGGAAAGCTTCACGAGCTCAAGGCGGAGCTTTAGGGCTAGGTGGTTGAGCGGCGGGAGCTTCAGAGTGGTCTGGCCACGGCGGCGGGGTCGAGTGCGGAGCTCCGGCTCCGGCGGGCCTTTTATAGCCGCGGCCAGGGGGCGGTAGAGGGCACGGGATGGTGTGGATGAGTGCGGCCAAGGCGTGCGCACTCGATTGCGAGCCGACGGGAAGGACGGCGTGCACGCAGGGGCCGGGTGTGCGTTCGCCGGCGACGGCCACGCGGCGGCGATGCTCTGGGCGCTGTAGGGGACGGGCGCGGAGGTCAACTGGCGCGCGTGCGGGGGCGGCATGATGGTGCGGGCGCAGGCGACAAGTCGGGGGCGGGCGTGCGGCTGCCAGGCGCGCGTGGCGCGGGCGGTGCTGGCGCGCGGCCATGGCCGGGGCCCCCTAGCTGTAGGTTGAAGATGAACAGGGCTAGGTCTTAGGGTTTGACTTTGGGCTGATCTCTGTATTTTGCAAATTACTTCCAAAACTTGAACTGGGCAACAAAAACTCAAAACATCAAAGTTGTTCAGAAAAAAGAGATCTACAACTTTGTAAATATGAACATTTTCCAAATCCAAATAGTTTTTGAATTAAATACGAAATCAGAAAAGGGAACACTTTTGGGATTTGAATAAATTCAAAATTACTTTTGATTTTACACTGAAAGTTGGAAATCTGCAAATATGAAAGTTGTTCCTTTTATCAAAACCTATAACTTTGCTAATATACACTTTTTCTGAAACTCAATAGTTTTTAAATAAATTTTGAAAACTGAAAAGGGGACAAAAACTGGAATTTGAATGAATTTGGATTTACTTCAAACTTTGTACAGAAACTTGAAAATTTGTAAATACCAAAGTTGTTTCTCTTGGCCAGATCTACAACTTTGCTTTTTGGACCAACCTCAAATTTTTAATAATTTTTGAGTTACAAAAAGAGGGATAAAATCCGGGGTTTGGAAATCAGGGTTTTGCAAAGGGATTTGAAATCTGATTTTGATTTTTGAACTTTGGCCAACACAACAAAACTTCAAGACAACCAACTCAACAAGAATTTCACAATGCTAGGCACAGAGGTGAAATTACCATTTTTGCCCTTATAGGAAGATTTGGGCTTTTAGGGTTTTGAAAAGAGATTGCTACACAAGTACTAGGCAAACATAAATGCAAGGCAAGAATGATTAATGACTAATGATGATGACATGTCAGGTTAATTACAGTTAAACACCAGAGGTGTTACAGCCTTCCCCCCTAAAAGAAATCTCGCCCCGAGATTCCACGTCTTAAGAAGGAAAAGGCAAAACCTTACATCTACAGAGATTCGAGAAAGTCAGGATAGTTCTTTGCTAAGAAGTCTTCGGATTCCCAGGTGGCTTCTTCTTCAGAGTGCTGGTTCCACTGGATCTTGTACCATCTTGTGGTGGTTCTTCGGGTAACACGATCCTTGTGATCCAACACGCGAACTGGATACTCAGTGTATGACAGATCTGGTTCTAGCTCAACGCCTTCAACTTCAACCACATGTTCAGGTACTCGGAGGCACTTCTTGAGTTGGGAGACATGAAACACATTATGAACTGCTGAAAGATGATCGGGCAAACTTAGCTTGTAAGCGACCTTGCCACAACGATCCAGAATTTCAAACGGACCAATGTAACGGGGTGCTAACTTTCCTTTGACTTCAAAACGAGTGACTCCTTTGGTGGGTGAGACCTTCAGGTACACATAATCCCCGATCTCGAACTGCAGAGGTCGACGTCTCTTGTCAGCATAACTTTTCTGTCGAGACTGTGCAATCTTCATGTTCTCTTGTATTTGCTTGACTTTCTCTTCCATATCTTTTACTAGGTCAACTCCAAAGAATTCCCTTTCTCCGGGTTCAGACCAATTGAGAGGTGTACAACAACGGCGGCCGTACAGTGCTTCAAAGGGTGCCATTTTGATGCTCTCTTGGTAACTGTTATTATATGAGAACTCTGCCAAGGGCAAACAGTCATCCCAAGTATCTGCGAAGGTGAGCACACATGCTCTCAACATATCCTCTAGCACTTGGTTGACTCGTTCAGTTTGTCCATCTGTTTGTGGATGATATGCCGTACTATGCAAGAGCTTGGTTCCAAGTGAGGTATGGAACGCTTTCCAAAACTTTGCGACAAACTGGGTACCACGATCAGAGATAATGCTCTTGGGTATGCCATGGAGTTTTACTATGTTGTTCTTGTACAAAGTGGCATAAGTGGGGACGGTGTAACTGGTCTTCACTGGCAGGAAGTGAGCTTGCTTAGTGAGGCGATCCACGATCACCCATATGGAATCAAAACCTCTTGATGTCTTGGGTAGACCACTGATAAAGTCCATACTGATATCGTCCCATTTCCAAGCAGGTACAGGTAAAGGTTGCAATTCCCCTCCGGGCTTCATGTGCACGGCTTTGACTTTCTGGCAGGTATCGCACTGAGCGACATACCGGGCGATCTCAATCTTCATCTTTGTCCACCAGAATTGCTGCTTCAAAGCCTGGTACATTTTGTTGCTGCCGAGGTGGATGGAGAATCTAGTCAAGTGTGCTTCATCAAGGATTAACTTTCTTAACTCAGGCACTTTAGGAACTACTAACCGATTCTTAAACCATACTACTCCTGCATCATCAATCCTAAAACAATCAGCCTTTCCGGATTGGACCTTTTCGATGATGTGCTTGATTCCAGGGTTATCTTTTTGTGCAGCAATGATCTGCTCTCTGATAGGGGTTTCTATTCTGATATTATTCAGAGTTCCTTGTGGAATCATTTCAATATTTAACTTTTCCAGCTCATAACACAAAGAAGAATCATAGGGTTTCTTCATCAGACAGTTGCAATAAGACTTGCGACTGAGTGCATCGGCGACCACATTCGCCTTACCCGGATGGTAATGCACTCCAAGATCATAGTCCTTAATTAACTCAAGCCATCTTCTCTGCCTCATATTCAGTTCCTCTTGAGTGAAGATATACTTCAGGCTTTTGTGATCAGTGTACACATTACAGGTACTGCCCAACAAATAATGACGCCAGATCTTCAAGGCATGCACTACTGCTGCTAACTCGAGATCATGAGTTGGGTAATTCTCTTCATGTCGCTTAAGCTGTCGGGAGGCATAAGCGATCACTCGACCTTCTTGCATCAAAACACAGCCCAAACCAGTACCAGATGCATCACAGTAGACATCAAAGGGTTTTTCGATGTTCGGCTGGGCTAGCACTGGTGATGTAGTTAACAGTTTCTTCAGAGTTTGAAAGGCTTGCTCACAGGCTGGTGACCAGACAAACTTCACAGAATTCTTTACTAACTCAGTGATAGGCTTGGCGATTCTTGAGAAATCTGGGATGAATCGACGATAATATCCTGCCATCCCCATAAAGCTGCGGACTTGATGAACAGTGGTAGGTGGCTTCCAATCCAGAATGTCTGCCACTTTACCAGGGTCAACTGACACACCTTCAGCGGATAGGACATGACCAAGAAGCTGTATCTGATCTAACCAGAACTCACATTTACTGAACTTGGCATACAGCTGATGCTCTCTGAGACGGGATAGAACGATACGAAGATGCTCGGCGTGATCTTCAGGGGTTTTTGAGTAGACAAGGATGTCGTCAATGAACACGACCACAAATTTATCAAGCTCTGGCATGAACACAGAGTTCATGAG
This sequence comes from Coix lacryma-jobi var. lacryma-jobi, assembly GCA_009763385.1. Classification (NCBI taxonomy): domain Eukaryota; kingdom Viridiplantae; phylum Streptophyta; class Magnoliopsida; order Poales; family Poaceae; genus Coix; species Coix lacryma-jobi. The sequence continues at coordinate 35,104,453 of CM019826.1, forward strand.
GTACATGAAATGAGCAGGGGCATTGGTCAAACCGAAGGACATGACCAAGTACTCATATAGGCCGTATCTGGTGGTGAAAGCTGTTTTAGGAATATCTTCAGGACGAATCTTTATTTGGTGGTAGCCGGATCTGAGATCGATCTTGGAGAATACTTTGGCTCCGGCTAACTGGTCAAAGAGAAGATCAATACGAGGCAAGGGATATTTGTTTTTGATGGTGACTTCATTGAGTGGGCGATAATCAATGCACATTCTGAGAGTCTTGTCTTTCTTCTTTACAAAGATTGCAGGACAGCCCCAAGGAGACGAGCTTGGGCGAATGAAACCCTTGTCCAACAAATCTTGTAATTGGATTTTTAGTTCTGCCAACTCTCTGGGAGGCATTCGATAAGCTCTGCGGGATATAGGAGCAGTCCCGGGCTTTAGCTCTATGGCAAACTCAATGTCACGGTCAGGAGGCAGACCAGGCAAATCCTCAGGAAAAACATCAGGGAATTCACAAACCACGGGGATGTCCCGGGTTTCCAGAACATAGGCGGTATTTATTTGAGTGGCTGCTGGTTTTTGAGGCATTGGAAGTTGGAGAAGGAGTTTGGCGGTACTGTTAGGAATATCCACTCTCACAACTCTATTCAGGATGTCGATCATGGCTTTATACTGACACATCCAATTCATGCCTAGGATGACATCTATCTCCTGATCATGAAGTACTATCATGGTGGTGGGAAATACATGTTCCCCCAACATTACTGGTATACTGCGAACCACTTCCTTAGTACTTATACGCCCTCCAGGCGAAAATATGCAGAAACTTTCTTTTAAATCCTCAATTGATATTTCATGCTTGATGACAAAAGTACGACTGATGAAGGAATGTGATGCACCAGAATCAAACAACACAACTGCAGGGTGATTGGCAACAGGAAACCTACCGATCATGACGGGCTCCCCTTCTGGTATATCGCTGACAGCGGTGTAGTAGACTTGCCCGTGCTTCTTGACAATCTTGCTCTTCTGAGCATGCTGCTGCTGTGCACGGTGCTGCTGCTGCTGAGATCCTCCAGGATTCTTCTGAGCATTCTGAGCATACCTCTTGGGCTTTGGGCACTCACGAGACCAGTGACCAAGCTGGCCACAGTTGTAGCAGGGATGGTTAGGCTGTTTGTGGAGTGGTGATACGAACACCTGGGGCGTTCGGCTGTGTGGCACTCTGCTGGTTGGCATTATGGGTGGTGGCCGCGGTACGGACGACCACTTGCTGGTTGGGGTAAGGTAGACGATTGTGGTGGTGGCTGGGGTGATAGATGATTCTCTGGCGTTTGTGACCGCCAGCGAAGCTGCTTGACCCTGCTTTCTTCTTCTTCTTCTCTTCCTGGTACTGGCGATTGCTTTCTTCAAAAGCAACAGCCCGGTCAACAACATCGTGATAAGACCCAGTCAGGTTATTGGACAAGCTCCTGCGGATCTTTGGGTGCAGTCCTCTGAGGAAACAATCCCTCTTCTTCTCATCTGTGTTGACATACTCTGAGGCATACTGGCTAAGATGATTGAATTGACCCACATACTGCATGACTGTGGAGTCTTTCTGTTGGAGAGCCAGGAACTGATCAAGCTTCATTTTCATCAATCCGGAAGGGATGTGATGAGCACGAAAGGCAGTGCGGAACTCCTCCCAGGTCAACTGATGACCTTCTGGCTGGGCAGCCAACAGGTTGGCATACCAAGCACTTGCCGGACCACGAAGTTGCTGTGAAGCGAAACGTGGCTTCTGGATGTTGGTGCAGTTGATAAGACCAAACTTCTGCTCCATGGTGCGGAGCCAATCATCAGCTTCGAGGGGTTCATCGGCCTTGGTGAAGACCGGTGGACGAGTTTCGGTGAATTCCACATAGGTGGTCTCTTGGTTGATGTTGTGGCGACCACGGTGAAAGTTCTGCTGTCCATGGTTTTGAGCCATTAGGTTGGCAGCGGCGGCCAAGGCTGCAATGGCATCTGCTAGGGTAGCTGGGACAGGTGGAGGGTTTGGGAGGTTGGCATCATCAGAACCTCCAGCTCCGGTACGAGTGTTCACAGGCATCTGTTAAGCAACTTGGAACTTAGCATTCATAGATAGGGTTCTGAAAACAACAGACTGATAGCTTCTTCTGATACAAAAGACTGATGACTTGATAAGGTGACTGACAGATGATACAGACCGATAAAGGGAAAAGATGCGAAAAGAAAGATACATGCCAGACTTGGCAACAGACAAACTAACGCCCCCAAACCTAGACTAAGGTTTTAGGTAAGCAGATGGTACAGACACTACGAGTCTAGTCGTCATCGATGATGATTATGTCTTCGTCGTCGTCTTCTTCGAGGATGAGCTCAGGCTCCTCCTCCTCGTCCTCATCTTCAGCGTAGACATCTTCGACAGGTTCAACTTCTTCGTTCTCGCCTGGCCCTTGTTCCACTTCTGGTTCCTCCACAACTCCGTCCTCAGGGTCTTCCATAACCGGGGGTACCAAGGGGTGGAGTTGATCATACAGCTGATGCACTTCCTCATGAAGCATATCATTGAACTGTTCAATCTGAGCTGTGTACTGCTGCAGTCCGTGGAGCTGGGCTCTGGTAACGTCCTCGCGGGTCCAAGCATCATTGCGCTGCTCGATAGCGCGAACCGTGTTCCGATTGGCCTGCTCCAGGGAAGCTCGTGCCTCATAAAACTCCAGGCGGGAAAGGTAGAAGTCATGCTCCATGTTCTCTATCTCAGCCTTTAGATTCTTGATTTCCTCCTTCAGATTCTTGCGGGTGCGGCGGGGAAAGCGACGACCGTTGGAAGATTCTCCAGTCTCCTCCCCAGCGCGTGGTGCCAGCTGGTGGCGTGGCACACCATGCGGTCCAGTCGACTTGTGGGCAGTCAGCTTGATACGGGCCATGTCTGGATAAGAGAAGATGGATGAGAAAGGCTAGCAAGAACAGGTAAAGGCATACTACCCCAACGAACTTAGAGAGGAAGTTAACTTAAGTGATTATGACATGATGCATGAATCGTTCCTACGGAACAAAGCAATGCAATAAATAAATAAAGTACATAGGGCTTAAAACATGTTGTTTCACTAGCTAGTGTTGCCATATGAGAGACAAGATGAGAGAAGCAATTTGGACTCAAAATAGTCAAGTTTAGTTTGTTTGGACTCAAAAGGTCTTTTGAAGTTTTCGCAAAAACGAACACTGCAACGTTAAAGTGAGATGCTCCGATACCACTCTGTGACGGAACGACCCTAATCCCATGGCCCACGTGTCCCTGTCAACCTCTGATAGCCGAACCCATGTTCCATGTGATTAAGACCTGTTCGTCACCGGGCTACATCAGTGCCCAATGTCCGCAGGATCATCTCACAATTCGGTTACAGCATTGTATACTTTTACAAATAACATCGGAATAATGAGCGGAAGACTTAAATAACATTAGTTTTACAAAACAGGGTTCCAAATAGAAATTAAGGTGCAGTTATTACAAACCAAGTTCTGATAAAAGAAATAGACATAGGCAACATAGTGGAGAACAGCAAAGATACTTATAATCACCCAGCCCGAGGGTGTACAACTATTCTTCGGCCTCATCGGCCTCTTCCTGGACGATGGTTACGCAGCAGGGTGCAAGACACATCGGGGACTCTGTCATACCTGCAGCATGGGTAACAAACCCTGAGTACTGGGGTACTCAACAAGACTTACCCGACTAAAGAAAAGGGAGAAGACTCAGGAATGAGAGGCTTAGGGTAGTCAAGGTAAGGCTTAAGCAAGATCAAGTATTTTGCAGAAATGCATTTTTGTAAACCTTATTTTATTTTGAAAGATTCAGTATTCCTCAATTCTTCATCATTCATGATTCATTTTACATTTCAAAACATTCCTAGTTGAGAACCACTCTCCGTTGACAGTCAGTGGACCAAGTCTCCATAACCGAGGAGCAACGTTAATCCGGATAAATAATACTCAGCTGAGGATCCCTATCCACACTGCATATGTAGCACCCAAGCTTGCATATGCCAACTCGTCTACCACGATTCCTCCAAGATTGGACCCGGTCCTACGCCACCCGGAAGTACAGTACACCACTCCTTTCCAGGTACGACGACCACGTGGGTACATGCTACTTCCGCCATCTCTCCACTCCCAGTGCGCGGTTGTCGGTCCCAATCAAGGATTTCTCGGAGCCAGAGCTTTCCGTAGTATGTGAATAGTTACAAGTCTTGACCAGCAGGCCCCCATACGGATGGTCCCTAATTTTCCAGCCAGAACTATACCTTGGTTATATCTCACCCAAGCGTAATAGTCCTGTCAGTTTTTCAACCCTGTCCCGGTCGGTGTCAACTGTTGAGTCCCGGACTACAACATGACGGCACCGTACGCTCGGACAACCTCTCCTCGCTATTGACTAGGTACGGATCAGATACTTAGCCAACAGCCGGGGAGTAAGACCAAAATCCCATAAACATTCCTTAAGTGATCACACTTTTGAAATTGGCATTTTATTGCAAAGTCTAATTCAATAAGCATTGCTAAGCATTTTCAAATACTTTTGAAAAGCAGGTATCAGGTGTATCAGTGGTCAAGGTGGATAGTGCATCAATTAGGATAGCATACAACTCCTATAAACCTAATGCAATAATTTATCTCAAAAGCATTTAAGGAAATCATTTTATAAATTCAAGGAAAGGGTTAAATGCACCGGGGCTTGCCTTGAAGAGCAAAGAGGGCAGGCTCGAAGGCGGCGGAGCAGTTGTCGGAACTCGGGGTAGCCTCGGGGACAGGATCGTCGGCGGCTGCCTCGATCTTGACTCCTTCTTCGGTGACTATACGAATGCAATGATGCATGCACATGAGTATGCTAGCATGAACAATGCAAAAACAGGGCATACAACATGAACCCTAATCACTCTTTCTATTTTCCTTAATTATTTAAAAAGGTCATTTTATGAAGTTGCTCCAAAAATTACCAAATTAATCACATAAGTTCATTATGGTGTAGATAGATGGCAAAACAAATTTCATAATTTTTGGAGGTCATTAAGGTGCTCAAATAATTCCAGACATTAATTAACAAAAGGCACTATTTAACAATTAAAGATAAATGCTCAAAAATCAACTTGTTCCAAAAGACTTCAAAATTTCACCAGAGACTAAACATGGCATGGGAAGCTCACAAAAATTTATCTCATGATTTTTGGAGTTATAAATGATTTTCTGAAAATCCAAAACTATCCATTTATTAATTAAAAGAGGGATTTTACATTTTTAAATTCTTGCAGAAAAGTCAAGTTTCATATTTTTATAAAATACTACACAGTGCATGGAGCATACCATAATTTTCTCAGTATTTAAGGGACAACAGATTAATTCACACAAAAAAGAGAAAACAGAACACTATTCACATCTCTTAGAAAAAGAAAAGAGCACTGTGCTCCTTCTATGCAGGGCTCGACGAATCGCGCGGGGCTCGGGCGAATCGCGCGGGGCTTGGTCGAGACGGAAGCGACTGCTTCGTCCGAGGCCTGGCCCGGAGGCTCGGGCGAGACGGAAGGCATGTGTTCGCCGAGGCCTGGCTCGGGCGAAGCGGAGAGCATGCGCTCGCCGAGGCTTGGCTCGGGCGAAGCGGACTCGGGCGAGACGGAAGGCTCGGGCGAGACGGAAAAGTAAGCGTCCGTCCGAGGCCTGACTGGGAGGCTCGGGCGAAACGGAGTGGAAGCAGAGACCGGAGGCTTCGGGTGCTTACCACGGGTCGGAGGCAGGGCTCGAGGGTGTGGCTCGGGAACGTGCTCGAGGGTGAGGCTCGAGGAAGGAGGCTCGACACGTTCTCGAGGGTGAGGCTCGAGGGTGAGGCTCGACACGTTCTCGAGGGTGAGGCTCGAGGAAGGAGACGACCGCGGCGGCACTCCGGCGATCCGGCGATCCTGCGCAACACACGAGACCGCAAGGGCCTGGTTAGAGTCGCGCGGAGCCAAGGAAGCTGACACAGGGGTCAGGGGAAGATGATCGTGGCCGGAGAGGGAGTATTTGACGAACCCGAGTTCACCGGTGTTCCGTCGGAGTTTGGGAAGATGGGGTTACGTCGGGCGATTGGAGGCGGGGGAGGTGAAATTGAAGGGTGGGAAAGCTTCACGAGCTCAAGGCGGAGCTTTAGGGCTAGGTGGTTGAGCGGCGGGAGCTTCGGAGTGGTCTGGCCACGGCGGCGGGGTCGAGTGCGGAGCTCCGGCTCCGGCGGGCCTTTTATAGCCGCGGCCAGGGGGCGGTAGAGGGCACGGGATGGTGTGGATGAGTGCGGCCAAGGCGTGCGTACTCGATTGCGAGCCGGCGGGAAGGACGGCGTGCACGCAGGGGCCGGGTGTGCGTTCGCCGGCGACGGCCACGCGGCGGCGATGCTCTGGGCGCTGTAGGGGACGGGCGCGGAGGTCAACTGGCGCGCGTGCGGGGCGGCATGATGGTGCGGGCGCAGGCGACAAGTCGGGGGCGAGCGTGCGGCTGCCAGGCGCGCGTGGCGCGGGCGGTGCTGGCGCGCGGCCATGGCCGGGGCCCCCTAGCTGTAGGTTGAAGATGAACAGGGCTAGGTCTTAGGGTTTGACTTTGGGCTGATCTCTGTATTTTGCAAATTACTTCCAAAACTTGAACTGGGCAACAAAAACTCAAAACATCAAAGTTGTTCAGAAAAAAGAGATCTACAACTTTGTCAATATGAACATTTTCCAAATCCAAATAGTTTTTGAATTAAATACGAAATCAGAAAAGGGAACACTTTTGGGATTTGAATAAATTCAAAATTACTTTTGATTTTACACTGAAAGTTGGAAATCTGCAAATATGAAAGTTGTTCCTTTTATCAAAACCTATAACTTTGCTAATATACACTTTTTCTGAAACTCAATAGTTTTTAAATAAATTTTGAAAACTGAAAAGGGGACAAAAACTGGAATTTGAATGAATTTGGATTTACTTCAAACTTTGTACAGAAACTTGAAAATTTGTAAATACCAAAGTTGTTTCTCTTGGCCAGATCTACAACTTTGCTTTTTGGATCAACCTCAAATTTTTAATAACTTTTGAGTTACAAAAAGAGGGATAAAATCCAGGGTTTGGAAATCAGGGTTTTGCAAAGGGATTTGAAATCTGATTTTGATTTTTGAACTTTGGCCAACACAACAAAACTTCAAGACAACCAACTGAACAAGAATTTCACAAAGCTAGGCACAGAGGTGAAATTACCATTTTTGCCCTTATAGGAAGATTTGGGCTTTTAGGGTTTTGAAAAGAGATTGCTACACAAGTACTAGGCAAACATAAATGCAAGGCAAGAATGATTAATGACTAATGATGATGACATGTCAGGTTAATTACAGTTAAACACCAGAGGTGTTACATCAGGTTTCTCCCAACGCGCTCGCACACGATTTCTTCTTCGTCCATGGATGCATAGACGTCGTTTCCTATCAAGAAACCGTTTCTTCCCATTTTCACCTCTCTCTTCAATAAATAGACTGCCACATCAGCAAATTGCTTACATGGCAGTGCAATTAATGTCTATAAAAACTACCATAGTTTCTGCATTGGGAGTGCCCTAACAGCGACCCTTTTTTTTCCTGGAAGATTATGGCACGGGTACAGAGAAGCCAAGAGCATTTTGGCTGTTCGTATTGGCTTCACCTGCGAGAAGGGAGATGCCGAGCTGATCAAGCACCGCCGGTTAACGCACGCGCTCTCATTAATTCTCTCTTACCATCCACCAAAAATGTGTTCGTGCTGTTGTCGAGTAGTACAGGCTACACGCCGTAGGCAGGCAAGCGCAAACGCATTCATACACTACGGTAAGGGTGCAATACCTCCGACGCTACTACAAATATTTAAATTAAAAAGAATCAGAGGGTTAAAGATGCTCCTAGAGTATAAAAATATTTGAATTAAAAAGAATCAGAGTATAAAAATATTTGAATTAATGACGCGACGGGCTACAGCAGCTACATGCTCCGGATGCGCACTCCGTCGTCTGTCGTCGGCAAAAGTCAGCGTTCTGCTCGGACACGTTTGAGAACCACACGAAAGCCTCCTCCACCCCAGTCCACTACGCTATCATGATGATTCCCTCCCAGGTCCCGACAGAAATCCCAAAACCTGGAAAGTCCCTCGCGTCTCATCGCCGGCCCCCGGCCGGAATCCCAGCGTTCGAACTCTCTCACTTCAGCGCAGAGAGAAACTTTTGCACCTCGCAAAGCGGCTTTGCCGGCGGCCGCTCGCCAGTTCCTGCTTTGTCGCGTGCGTGGCTTTTGAGACGGAGCATCTCGTCTGTCGTCTCTCAAAAACAGCAGCCAGCAGCTAGCGCGCGGGCGCGCATGCACTAGCCGAAAAGCACGGGGTGTCGTGTCGAACCGCTGCCGAAGCGAGCGCGCGCGCGTGCTGGCCGGCAACGGCAAGCGCGCATGGGCGCGGCCGTACGGACTGCGGAGCCGGCCCAAGCTGTAAGGAACGAACGCGCAAGAATGCGGGTGCGCGTGAGCGCCACGGCGGCCGAACGCGCAAGCTGTTCAATTGGAGACGGTTCAGTTCAAGTGCTCAGCAGCTTCGCGTGCCGTATCGGTATGGTAACGCGAATTCATTCTGGTCCAGGCTACGCATTGCTGCATACCCAGCACTTATACACAAGGGCATCGATTGTTCATGGCGATCTCGTTGCATTGCATGTTCACTTCTTCAAACTACGGTCCGTGTCTCCGTGACGATATATAATTGCTGCTGCACTTGAAATGTACCCATCCATACATACTGCTCGCCAACTTAAGAAGGGCACAGCGTGTTCAGCCGGCCAGTTGTCTCGTGTCGTGTAGTACTGGTTTCGAGTTAAAGGGCTTCGTTATATTCAGCAGAATTAAAAGGCTTCGTTATATTTAGCCGTCCAGTTTGCTTGATTCTACTTTCCAGCCAAAGAATAATGTTTTTCTTTCACATAAACCAGCCAAACATGTTCATTACAAGTATGGGATATACTATGTTTGAGGTGTCTGAAATATAATATATCTTCGTTCAACGGTCTAAATCTATTAACAAAAATCAAAATAAACAAATAATAATTTTTTTATGGAAGAACAGAGCTGTTCGGACCGCTAAATTATAGGAGATGTGTATAAGTATATCGATCAAAGTATAAAAAAGGACAAAGAGCTTTTTTTTATCAGGGACAATTTAGACGCACACAACCCACACACACCACTCACACCACCACACGCACACACACGCGTGCGCGTCCTTACACACGCAAAGAGAGATTGAGAAGCTCGCCGTCTCCAGGTCGCCTCCAGTGCGCGGGAAACGCGCAGTACCACCGAACACGCACGCGTGCGTGTACCTGCAAAATCTAGAAAAAAACCAGAGAAAAGGTGCGACACCTCTGGTGGGTAGCGTCCCACTGGACTGCCCTACCACCAGACCACAGGCCGTTCGCAAAAGGAGAAAGAGCTGGTGTGAACACCAAAGAGGCAAAGACGACATATCGTGATGGTTAGGTATGTTATAAGTCTTCGATGGGCTCCTTTGGGCTGGTGATGGCAGTAAAGCCCATCAACACTCAGGCTTCATAAATGTCTTCTGTATGTTTGTACGCGAGGCATGCCTTTTGGCATACTCCCTCCGTACTCATAAAACATATGGTTTTGGATAAAGTTTAAGTTAAACATTGAGAATATAAATCATCAATAAATTTTTAGTTGTTGAATTTTCAAATATAAAAATTATATGAATAGATTTGTCTTGAAAAACATTTTCATAAAAATATACATATATCACTTTTCTATAAATATTTTTATAAAAAACAAAAGGTTCAAGTTGTGTTTTGAAGACCGTGTCACTATCGTAAACGACATGTTTTACGAGTACGAAGGGAGTATATATATAGGTAGAAAAAAATCTAGGGGGTAGCACCATCACCCAACTATGCTCCGTAAATTCTTTGTGTTAATAAAGCTTAATTAAATTCAATAGTTTGTAAAATTTAATTAACTATATTAAACGAAGGGTGTATGTGCTGTAACCACATAGGCTAACACTCCTGCTTTCAAAAATCTTGTTGCTAAAGCACTTACATAAATTCTTCAAAAGATAAATGTACCAGGGGTACATCTATAGTCTGGGAGCATTGCTACACTAGACTAGACTAGAGACATACTCCCTCTGTCCATGAAAGAATCAATTCATGACTAAATTTTTAGAAAAAAAAACTATCAAGATTGATGGTATCAAATTCATATCATTTGATATATTGTATATTATATTTTCATAATGTGTCCATTTTATATCATGGATGTTATTACTCTTTTCTATAAAGTTAGTAAAATTTTAAAAAATTTAACCAACACGGATCCTAGGAATTGATTCTTTCATGGACGGAGGGAGTATTACCTTCTATAGGGAGAAACTTTAGAGGATCTTTTTGGTGAAAAGACACTTTTATACTGGATCAGTATAAAAGTCTTTTTGGTGTAAAGACATTCTTAAATTACTAGATCAATATAAAATTCTTACTTAAACAGAGACGAGCTGTTATGGTATCACTATATGTCATATCCCTATTACAATCACAAAAAAACCTTCTTGCCTTTGGTTGTGCGCAGCTCTTCTAAGCACACTTGCACCTTACAACTCGATCTATTGCACTAGAGAACAAACTTTGGTATGTTGACGATCTCATGTACTTCCCGTTATAATTTATAAGATATTTAGGGTATTCTAGATATATTGTTTTTACTATCCCCACCCCCAACCCCTCCTAAAAGAAAACTTATTGTAATTTGGGTTGAAGGAAGTAGTAGTAGTAGCCATCAGTAGACCAACGACAGACAAATTGTACGTTGGTCTGCTACTCCTTTCGTTTCATGTTCCTTTCCAGCGAGCATTTGTGCTAATAGTAGTAAATAAAATATTCTTTAATTTTCTCAAGTTCTCTTCGTCAGCCCTGGTTCTTTTAATTACTTATAAGAAAGATGCAATATGCAAAAATATCCTAGCCTTACAAGAAAAAAAAACTTTATTTGCTTAAACTTATCAGTTAGCTTATCAATTGAACTACGGCTTATTATCTCTCGCATAACACTATTAAAATAGCCAAAATAAGTTATTCTCTCTCATAGAATACTACTAAAATAAAATAACCAACATAAGCCGAAAGAAGGTCAACCAACAGAGCAAAAGCTCTCTTGCCAAGTTGAAAAAATTGGATTTCAATAATGGTCGAGTGATTTGAGGTCAACGTTCCACTGCTTAATTTTGCTGGTAGGTGTTCTATTAAGCCGTACTTACATGATATTTCCCTAATTTACTGAGAGAGTTCCACTAAGTCCCTATTTGATATATCTCAACTTTACTAGCAAAATCTGTGTTTTTTTTAAAATAGCTTCATTAACAACTTTAAAGCTGTGTTATTTTTAAAAGGTTGTTTGGCTAAACAACTTCATGTATGGTTTTAAGAGCGAAATGGGGGAGAGAGTTGCGAAAGACTATTTTTTTTCCAGTAAGAAGAGGAGAAAACAACTTCACTCATAAAGCTGGTTTGGAAAAAAGTATTTGACAAAAAAAAGGTTTATGAAGCTATTGATGAAGTTGTACCAAATGAGGCCTAAGTAGTTCAAGACTAATGTTAAATTGTCTTATGAACTGCCTTATTATCATATTATTATTATTTCCATTCACTGACAGAGGCGAAAGTAGATTATGTGTAGTGGGGGCAAATGCACCACCTAAAAAATGAAAAAAAAACAGTGAGTTTGATTAAAAATCCACCATAGATGTACCCCTATTAGTTGTGTTTACGTATCTACAAGGTAAGTACACTACCCTCTAATTTGCTCTAAATTTACCACTGTTTGCTGATGTAGACATTAATTTTCTGGTCTTTTTGCATCCCTCTTGTAATCTTATTGCTTATTACATCCTCAAACCGTATCGTACCGGAAAGGCGAAATGAAATGAAATAAATTGATGAAAAATAAGTAATTGAGTACTCCCTCTGTCCCTAAATAAGTGTCACCATTGATGTGCGTGCCACGTGTTTGACTCAATTTGTAGAAAATATTTGCAATATTTATATTTCCAAATAATTTTGTTAAAAAACCAGATGTAAAGATCTTTATTTCCGATGATACTAATACTACTACAGAGCAGGGTCTTTGGCCGATTCTCAAAATCGTCATTTGTCTCGGCGTTTTTGCCGCCCGGGACTAATAGACCCTTTAGTCCCGGTCGGTAACACGGACCGGGACTACAGGGTCTGCCCCAACGGCTACTGCGCAGAACTGTCGGGGCAGGGACCCTTTAGTCCCGGTCCGTGTTATCGACCAGGACTAAAGGGCAATCTTTAGTCCCGGTTGGTGCCATAGACCGGTACTAAAGCTTTAGCCACGGTTTGTGGCTTGCCCGGGATAAATGATCACCCTTTAGCCCTAGTTTCTAATACAAACCAGGACTAAAGCTCCTCGGTTTATAACCTGCCAACTTCTTCCTCCCTGAGCCAGAGACATTCAAATTTCAGTGAGCTTCCTTGCTTGTTCTTGTTGTTGCTATTGCTTGTTCTTCGTCTCCGGCGTCAATTGGTGATCTTCTTCGATTCCGTCATCGTCTCTTTGCGTTTAGAGGTAACTATTTTCATCTCCTACCGTGTATTTTGAATATGAGAGGAATTTAATTAAAATATAATAGTTTGCAACAATGAATATAGAGAGTAGACAATATGGAAATTGGTATTGTTATATCATATTTTTTGATTATCTAAACAAATAGATAAATTTAGAGTCTTTTTTATTTTTAATTGTTTAGAAAATTAGGAATTTGCATGTAATAGTTTAAAAAATGAGTATGTATATAGTAGATGGCAACCGTGACCGGATCCTCAGCCTCTCATCATCGGGATCCAAAGCGTTTGCGGCCGGATCTTCCTCTCATTGCTTGCGGCGAGTGTAAGCAGAAGATTGTGAAGGAGTACTGTCGGGGGTCCGCAAAATGGGTACCCCCAATCAACGCGAACAAATAGGTTAAACCTAGAACACCAACTAATAATAGACCTAACTGAGTCTAACCCCCTAAAAAACCAACCCCTCGAAGCCTACAACGCTGGCCCACCGAGCCGGGCCCTCCACGGTTTTCCGTCTCGCCCGAGCCCTCCAAGCCAGGCCTCGGGCGAACGCTCGTTCTCCGCCTCGCACGAGCCCTCCAAGCCAGGCCTCGGGCGAGCGCTCGTTCTCCGTCTCGCCCGAGCCCTCCAAGCCAGGTCTCGGGCGAACGCTCGTTCTCCGTCTCGCACGAGCCCTCCAAGCCAGGTCTCGGGCGAACGCTCGTTTTCCGCCTCGCCCGAGCCCTCCAAGCCAGGCCTCGGGCGAGCGCTCGTTCTCCGTCTCGCCCGAGCCCTCCAAGCCAGGCCTCGGGCGAGCTCTCGTTCTCCGTCTCGCCCGAGCCCTCCAAGCCAGGCCTCGGGCGAACGCTCGTCTCGCCCGAGCCCTCCGCGTTAGGCCTCGGGCGAGCGCTCCACTACCCTTCGAGCCCCCCGCAGCCGAACACCACACCTCGAGACCCCACGCGGGGACCTCGAGCCCCTCTGGCACAGCAGCCTATCCCTCGAGACGCTACATCCTTCCCTCGAGCGGCGCAGACATCGGATGTCGGCTCCATACCGCGCATTTAGTACCTCCACCTACTCCAGTCACATCCTCTGCAAACCGACGTGTGCCACAGTGAACTAGGGCAGAGTCAAGTCTCGTTTTCACCGCAAGTATGGGCGAAAAGGCACTAGTGAAGCACTGTTAACCCACGCCCTACACTATGGCACGTCCAAGCCACGTCTCGAGGCCCGGATGCCTGCCGCTCGATCAATTTTCACGGGACTTGCCCATACCTGCAGGGGCTCGGGCCCCCCGTAGGCGCTACCTCGAGGCCGGCTCTGCGCCCCTCGAGCCCTAACTGCTCTCACGCTATTGGAGGACAGGTACCCCAAGACCCGGAGGGACCTCGCCGCGTCCTGTACGTTCCGGGATGGGTGTTGTACGGCTTCCACCTCGCCACGCTTCCACGTCCGCGCCCAGGATGGAGGCTACGCCCCAAGGACGCTTCAACAGCAACGCCCACGTCGGCCACAATGTCTTCAACAAGACAGGGTTCCTACTCTACTTCGTATTGGGCACCGTACGCCCCGACATTTGTAATACCCATATGTAACCCTGGCCTCCCCTTGCTCTATAAAAGGGGACACCAGGGCCCTCATTCCGCGTGGACGAACACGTTAAAACGCACATACACGCAAACGCTCAAGTCGGGACTCCAGTCCACGCTCACCGAGCTTGTATTCGCCCCTGTACAAGCACTTAGGTGCAAGTAATACAAGAACATCCTCCCCGCTGGACGTAGGGCCTTCTTTGCCCGAACCAGGATAAATCCTTGTGTCATCTTGCATCACCATCCAGGAAGAGAGCACGCGATCACATTACTCGTTGGTGTCATACCCCCGGTTTCGAAACACCGACAGTTGGCGCGCCAGGTAGGGACCTTCGCGTGTCGAGTCGGTGTCTCGTTGTTTCCTGGATGGCTGCTCCGACTCCTTCGTTCTCTGCCGGTGCCGTCATCTGGTTCGGGAGCCTTGAGTTCCTGGCCACCGACAACGGCAACGAGCCGACCTTGCTCTCCATGGAGGGCCCGAGTGGAGGGCGTGTCACGCCACCCCATACGAGGAGCGTGGCACGTCGCCCACACCACCACGCGTCGCCACCCCGTGAGCGGCGCCGTCGTCACCATCGTCGCCAGGCACAGGCCGTGCCGGCGGCGTACACCCACTTCCCCGTGGCCGGCGCGAAGTTCCCAAGGAGGAGCCTGCCCGGCGCACGGCCGGAGACTTCCAGGGCGCGCCCGCGCCCGCCCAGCGACTTCGCGTTCATCATGCGCACGGACCAGGAGCCAGGCCAGAGGCCTCCGAGCCGTGCACCGTCGACGCCACCCAGCCTTCTCCCGCACGGGGTGTACCACGCTCGACGCCGGCGGTTCCCGTTCGGCCTCGACAGCTCCGCAGCAGCCTACGCCTGCCAGCTCAACGGGCGCCGTCGGGACCGACCGCCAGCAGGCCAGGAGGAGCGCCCGGGCGTGCTACTGCAGGCCATGGCCAACCTGGAGATCGTCCACCCCGCGTACGTCGACCGCGGCTTCACGCGAGCCCTCGAGCCTCCCCGGCGATCCACCATCGGAGAATGGTACCGCGAGCTGCGGTCCCAGCATCTGCCAAGACGGCACGCCGTCGACAGCCCCGACTCCGACGAATACGACTACCATGACCCCGACCTTTGGGATCCCACCAGGGAGTGCTTTCAACTCGAGGGGGTCGCATGCGATACCGAGGATGAGGGCGACGACGGCAGGCCAGCGCTCAATCTAGAGGGCCCCAGCGACGTGGCCGCAGCAGGCGGGTCACGTGTTCAGGGGAGGGACGAACCTCCAGCACCGGCTGTACCGCCTCAGCACGACGACAATCGGGCGGCGCAACTCGCGCAGGTGCAGGAGGCAATCACCAAAGCCGAGGAAGAACCGCGACACCTGCTGCAGCTCCGGCAAACCCTGATGCAGGAACCGCCCCAGCCCCGAGGAGCCGGAGCTCGAGGTCGGGCTCGAGAGGTCCACCGGCGGACCCTCGAGGACGGGGCACCAGCACGCCCCGAGGTATGCTTCCCGCGAGTCGGGCAGAACGTGGTGGCGGCGGCGATGCTGCTCTGTGACCTGCCTACCGTCTCCAACCCCGACGCCAGGCGCATGCTCGGGGAAATGAAGAACCTCCTCGAGACAGCCGCTGTGCAGCAGGCCGAGAGCTCGGCGTCACGCCGGCACGGAGCAGCCTCGGGGAAGCTGGCGGACACGCCCCGCAACGAGCGCGAGGCATCCGTCCACCAGCCGGACGCCTCTCGAGCTAGGCCAGTCCGCGAACGGATCGTCGACAACCGGCCACCTCGAGACCCCAACGACGCCCGCAACGACATGAACCGCCGGCGCAAGGACAAGGGGGCCCAGGAGCATGGCTATAGCGCCCATCGAGGGGGGCGCTACGACAGCGACGAGGACCGGCAAGTCCTCGAGCCCCCGGGCCCCAGAGTCTTCAGCCGGGCCATCCGCAGCTCAACCCTCCCCGACCGCTTCCGACCGCCGACCAACATCGTGAAGTATGACGGGGAGGTCGAGCCCAAGCTCTGGCTCTCGGAGTTCCGCCTAGGCTGCCAACTGGGCGGAGCAAAGAACGACGACCGTGTGATCATAAGCCAACTCCCACTTTACCTCTCGGACACCGCCCGCCGGTGGCTCGAGGGGCTCCCGCCGAATCGGATCGATGACTGGGCCGACCTAGTCAGGGTCTTCGACGGGAACTTCAAGGGGACCTGCGTGCGCCCAGGCAACCCCTGGGACCTACGGCGTTGCAGGCAGGCGGCGGACGAGCCCCTCCGCGACTTTGCTCGGCGGTTCTCGAAGCAGCGCCTCGAGCTCCCCCACGTGCCTGACGAGGACGTCATCTCAGCGTTCCTCGCGGGCACGACATGCCAAGAGCTAGTTCATGAGCTAGGACGCTACCGTCCCAGGACGGTCGAGGACCTGATGGATCGCGTCACCAGCTTTGCCTCGAGCGACGAAGCAGTGGGGGCCTTCTTTGGCCGTTCCACGGACAAAGGTAAGGCGGTGATCGCGCCGGAGGGCTCGAACAAGGGCAACGACGCCAAGAACGACAACAATAACGGCAACAAAAGGAAGAAGAACAAAAGCAAGGGTCAGAAGGCGAAGCGCGGCGCCAATGACGACGACGACGAAGAGGTGCTCACAGGCGCCCTCGAGCCTAAGAAGCCCCGAGGCCCCCCTGACGGGGCTGTTTTCGACCAGATGCTTGAGGATCCCTGCACTTACCACAGGGGCCCCGTAAATCACAAGTTAAAGGACTGCCGACTGTTGAAAGGCTACTACTCCAAGCTCGGCCATAAGAAAGAAGACGCGCTCATGGGCAAGGATAACAATCGGCGTGGCGGAGGGGACGCGGACGGCAACTTCCCCCCGGTGCGCGACTGCTACATGATCTACGGGGGGCCGACCGTCGGGCTCTCAGCTCGAGAAAGAAAGAAGGAGCGCCGCGAGATCTTTGCACTCGGCCACGACGCCCCCCGGTACCTTGACTGGTCTGATGCGCCGATCACGTTCGACCGTGACGACCATCCGGACCGTGTCATAAACCCGGGAGCGTACCCCCTCGTCGTCGACCCCGTCATAGTCGACGTGCGATTCTCCAAGGTGTTGATGGATGGGGGCTCGAGCCTCAACATCATATACCTCGAGACCCTCGACCTCCTGGGGATTTCAGAGGGTCAGCTCCGACCCAGCGTCGGGGGGTTCCACGGAGTCGTACCAGGGAAGAAGGCCCACCCCCTCGGGCGCATCGACCTGCCGGTTTGCTTCGGCACGCCGGCAAACTTCCGTCAGGAAACGCTCACCTTCGAGGTGGTTGGCTTCCAAGGGACCTACCACGCCATCATCGGCCGGCCAGGCTACACCAAGTTCATGGCGGTTCCCAACTACACGTACTTGAAGCTCAAGATGCCGGGGCCAAAAGGGGTCATCACCGTCGACACCTCCTACGAGCACGCGTACCACTGCGACGTGGAGTGCGTCGAGCGTGGGGAGGCCAACGTCCACCTCGACTCGCTCGAGGCCTTGGCAGCCTTGGCCACCGAGGAGGCCCCAGAAGCAAAGCGCCACGCCGTCACCTTCGAGCCGGCTGAGCACACCAAGCAGATACTCGTCGACCCGACCTCGGCCAATGGCAAGACGCTGACCATCAGTACCAGCCTCGAGCCCAAATAGGAAGCAGTGCTCGTCGACTTTCTCCGCGCAAACATCGACATGTTTGCGTGGAGCCCCTTGGACATGTCGGGCATACCGAGGGAAGTCGTCGAGCACGCCTTGGAGATCCATGCCGGGTCCAGACCGGTGAAGCAACGCCTGCGCCGCTTCGACGAGGAAAAGCGCAGGATCATCGGCGAGGAGGTACACAAGCTTTTGGCGGTCGGATTCATCAAGGAGGTATTTCACCCAGAGTGGCTAGCTAACCCTGTGCTAGTTAGGAAAAAGAATGGAAAAATGCGGATGTGTGTAGATTACACTGGTCTGAATAAAGCATGTCTAAAAGTTCCATTCCCTTTGCCTAGAATTGATCAGATTGTCGATTCCACCGCGGGGTGTGAAGTACTTTCGTTTCTCGATGCGTATTCCGGCTACCACCAAATTAAGATGAAAAAATCCGACGAACTCGCAACCTCTTTTATCACGCCTTTTGGTATGTATTGCTACGTTACAATGCCCTTCGGCCTTCGAAACGCCGGGGCAACGTACCAACGCTGTATGCAGCATATCTTTGGCAAATACATAGGCAAAACCGTCGAGGCCTACGTCGATGACATCGTGGTTAAAACCAAGAAAGTCGGGAGTCTCATCAGTGATCTCGAGACCACGTTCGAGTGCCTCCGGGCCAAGAATGTGAAGCTCAACCCCGAGAAATGTGTCTTTGGTGTGCCTCGGGGCATGCTACTTGGCTACGTTGTCTCACAACGGGGGATCGAGGCTAACCCCGAAAAAATCTCAGCAGTCACGAGGATGGGCCCAATTCGAGACCTCAAGGGTGTACAGAAAGTGACGGCCTGCCTGGCCGCTCTCAGCAGATTCATCTCGAGGCTAGGGGAAAAGGCACTACCCCTCTACCGCCTGCTGAAGAAGACGGAACGCTTTGCGTGGACTGTCGAAGCCGAGGAAGCCTTAACCAAGTTGAAGGGGTTGCTGACTTCCGCGCCAATTCTCGTGCCACCACAACCAGCCCAGGATGGCGATTCCCCCGAGCCTCTCCTCCTCTATGTGGCCGCAACCACTCAGGTGGTCAGCGCGGTCATAGCCGTCGAGAGGATCGAGGAGGGTCATGCGTTGCCGGTCCAACGGCCAGTGTACTTCACCAGTGAGGTGCTCTCCGAGGCCAAGGTCCGGTACCCGCACATCCAGAAGCTGCTCTACGGCATCATCATCACGAGGCGCAAGCTCCAGCACTACTTCCTCGCTCATCCCGTAACGGTGGTGTCATCCTTCCCCCTCGGTGAGATCATCAACAATCGGGAGGCCACGGGGCGCATCGCCAAGTGGTCCGCTGAGCTAATGGGGGAGACCATCACCTACGCCCCGCGAAAAGCCATCAAGTCGCAAGCGTTGGCAGACTTCGTTGCTGAATGGACCGACACTCAGCTCCCGCCGGCACAGATTCAAGCTGAGCTCTGGACCATGTACTTCAACGGATTCCTCATGAAGACGGGGGCAGGCGCAGGCCTACTCTTCATCTCACCCCTCGGAGTCCACATGCGCTACCTGCTACGCTTGCACTTCCCCGCCTCCAACAACGTCGCCGAGTACGAGGCCCTCGTCAATGGGTTGCGCATCGCCCTCGAGCTCGGGGTCCGACGCCTCGACGTTCGAGGGGACTCGCAGCTCGTCGTCAACCAGGTCATGAAGGCCTCGAGCTGCATCGATCCCAGGATGGAAGCGTACTGCGGGGAGGTGCGCAAGCTAGAAGATAAGTTCTACGGCCTCGAGCTTAACCACATAGCTCGAAAGTACAACGAGGCCGCAGACGAGCTGGCAAAGTTGGCGTCCACGCGCGGCACGGTTCCACCAGACGTCTTCTCGAGGGACGTTTTCGAGCCATCCGTCAAAATCGACCCGGGGGCTGGCCCCTCGACGCCACCCCTCGAGCTAGACACGGGGGCTTGACTTTCAATGCCACCCCTCGGGAATGACCTCTCGACATCCGCTGAGGCGATGCAGGTCGGCGCACCCGCCTCTTCTTCATCACGACCCCTCGACTGGCGGACGCCCTACCTCGACTACCTGACGCAAGGCGAACTACAAGAAGACAAGACGGAGGCCCGACGCATTGCTCGAAGGGCCAAGACCTACGTCATCTACGGCGACGAACGGGAACTGTACCGACGAAGTCCGACCGGGATCCTTCAGCGCTGCATCCCACTCGAGGAAGGGCGCAAGCTCCTCGACGACATGCACTCGGGGGCTTGCGGCCACCACGCAGCGCCAAGGACCCTGGTTGGGAACGCCTTCCGTCAAGGCTTCTATTGGTCGACCGCCGTTGGAGACGCCAAGCGCCTGGTCCGGGCATGCCATGGGTGTCAATTCTACGCCAAGCAGACGCACCAACCCGCACATGCCCTGCAGATGATCCCAATTACTTGGCCATTCGCCGTTTGGGGGCTCGACCTTGTAGGTCCCCTCAAAAAGACAAGTGGAGGGCACTCACACGTGCTCGTGGCCATCGACAAGTTCACCAAGTGGATCGAGGCTAAGCCGATAGGCGACCCCACCTCCGAGAAGGCTGTCGAGTTCATCGCCAACATCATATACCGGTTCGGGGTGCCTAACGTCATCATCACCGACAATGGCACCCAATTCACGGGCAAAAAGTTCACCAACTTTTGCGATGACAGCAACATTCGCGTGACCTGGGCCTCGGTCGCATACCCTCAATGCAACGGGCAGGTCGAGCGCGCCAACGGCATGATACTTCACGGACTGAAGTCAAGGCTGTTCAGGACCCTCAAAAACTTCAGAAAGGGGTGGGCTGCCGAGCTCCCCTCGGTGCTGTGGGGCCTCAGGACAACGCCATGTCGAGCCACCGGGTTCACTCCATTTTTCCTAACCTACGGCGCCGAGGCTGTCTTGCCTACGGACCTCGAATACGGCTCCCCTCGACTTCGAGCCTACAACAAGCAAACCGACGACGGAAAGCTCGCCAACGCCAAGGACCAGCTCGAGGAGGCCCGAGACGTGGCGCTCATCAACTCAGCGCGCTACCAGCAAACGCTTCGACGCTACCACGACAAGCATGTGCGCAAGAGGGACCTGGCCGTGGGGGACCTCGTGCTTCGACGGCTGCAAGATAATCGAGGGCGCCACAAGCTTACCCCTCCATGGGAGGGCCCATACACCGTAGCTGAAGTGCTCAAGCCAGGAACGTACAAGCTCTACGACGATCGAGGCAGGATCCTGGCGAACGCGTGGAACATATCTCAGCTACGTCGCTTCTACCCTTAAAGGCTTTGAGGCCTCATTCATTTTGTTGCTTTGTACAAACACGCCCAAAATGAATGAACAAACTCGTGCATTGTCTTTCATTTTGCTTAGCATCTTAACGTAGCCTCGACCCTGCTTTGGTCAGGGTCGAGCCTCCCTCGGGGGCTGACAAGGGGGTAACCGCCCCCCAGACTCCGGAAAAAACGCGTGTTTTCTTTTCAAAAATTCGACCCTCGTCTCGATTCGTGCCTCGAGTGAACTAACGATGTCTAAATCCCAAAATACCTCGAGCCTCCAAGGGTCGGGAGGCGTCGACGTAGACGGCCACCTATGCCCCCGGGCTACGGTACCCTACCTACACCTCCCGTCGAGGGGCTCACGACGTATCGAAGGAACACAGACTAAGCTAGCAGAAACTCGAGCTTGCAAACAAAGAGAAGTGGTCAAATAAGTTTGAAAAGAAAACAACTCCTTTAAATAAACAAGTCATATATACATACGGGTCTTGACGGACCCTCATTCATGTCACAAAATTCTTACAGGGGCCTCGACGCCCAAATTTGGCACGCAGGCCCTAATCTTCGTCGGTGTGGTACTCCTCTCCGAGGTCTTCCATGGCGGGCTCAGCCTCGACACCCGAGCTAGAGGGAGGAGGGCCCTCGACACCGCTGCTGGCGTCAGGAGGCAGCACGTCCTCCTCGAAGATCTTCGCGAGCGACGTCCCCGGCCTCTCCATCTTCTCCAAAATTTTGTCGACACGGCGGTTGTTCCACTCCTCGTCCTTCCCCTCGATCTCGATGAAGCCGTTGGCGACAATGTGGACCGGGAAGCAGAAGCCGGAGCGGACAACCGCGAGCGTCTGCTTGACGCCATGGTGGAGAGCTTGCCGGACACGGTCCCGCGCAGCTACGTCGAGGAACCACAAGGCGTCGACCAAGGCGTCGCCTTGGGCCACCGCACCTTCTGCCGAAGCCACAGGGGGAGCACCCCACATGGAGCCAAGACGGTCGAGGGTAGCACGAGCCCGCTCCGCCACCATCGTCTCGTCTTGGAGTTGGTCCAAGAGAGCCTGGTTCGTCCCGCGGAGCTCCTCGACCGTCTCCTCGACTCCTTCGCAACAAACGAGGAAGAGTGAGACTACGGCGTAACCAAAAACTTTGAGACCCAAACAAGGACAAGGTGTGAGCCTCACCATCGCAATGTTGCCCCAGTGCGGCGAGGTCGCTGGTAAGGCCCTCAGCGCGCTGCTCGAGCCTGTGCTTCTCGGCCAGCATGAAGAGCTTCTCGGACCTAAGCTCCTCGATCAGCCTGCCCGCCTCCATGAGGGCCAGATCCTTTCGGATCACCTCCTGCCGCGCCGCCCCCTCGGCAGCTCGGGCGGTGGCGACACCGCTCTCGGCGTCTTCGGCCTCTTTTCTTGCCGCCTCCGCTGTGGTTCGGGCGGCGGTGGCCTCGCCACGGGCGTCAGCAGCCTCCTGCTTCGCCGCCTCAGCTTCAGCCCGGGCGGAGGTGGCCTCGCTTCGGGCGTCCGCGGCCTCTTTCCTCGACGCCTCGAGAGCGGCGGCGGCCTCCTCCTTGGATCGAGCGGCCTCACCTCGAGCCGCCCGGACCTCTGCCTCCGCCTCGTTGAGCCGGCTCGCCATTTGGGCGTTCCGGCTCAGCTCAGCGCGGAGATCTTGAAGCTCTGCCTCAGCCCTCGCGAGGGCGGCCGACACCTGTGCGGACCGGCCCGCCTCCTCGGAGCAAGACCGCTCCGCCTCCGCCATGAGCTCGGCCACCTCCCGGAAGATGGACCGCACCTCACGCGGGGCCCCCCGCTGGACCGGTTGCTCGACGGAGACCATGGTGAGGGACGGGCTCGGCGCGTCGGGAAACGGCCATACTGGTCGGTCAAGCTCGATGCCGTGAGCTGTGGCCCCTGCAAGACAAGATGACGGTGATATCAGAACCAGGAAGAGTGCCTCGACCCCTGCGGTCGAAGGCGACGGCCTCACCAAAATTTGCGACGATCATCTTTCCTCCTCGAGCCATGGCAGCTCGAGCCTTCTCCAGCCAAGCGGCTTCTCTAGCGGAGGAAGGTGCCATACCTCGAGGTACTTGCGCCTCGACGGGGCTCGAGGTCTTGGCCCGCTTGGACGAAGCGAGGTCCACCTCCTGGTAGGAGCGCTTCCCCCTGAGATACGAGAGATGGCATGCGTCATCAAAAGTAAAGAGGTAAAACCCCACTACAGACGAGACCCAAGAAAATTACTCACCCAAAGCGGCGGCTGGGCTTCTTCCCGGATTCGCCGGACCAACTTGGGGGCTTCGAGCCCACCCCACGGCTCGAGCCCTGTGCCTGGGCCGTCTCCGCTGGGCTGGGACGGGGGGAGGGCTCCCGATGCCTCCCGTGGCTCGACCTCGAGGGAGAGCCCTCCTTCCGCCCCACATCATGGGAGGGCGACCGTGCCCCCCTCGTACTGTCGTCGTGGCGCCTGCCCCGGCGCGGGCTCCGGGACCTGCTTCGGCGCTCGCGCTGGCGGTCGCGCCCTCCCACATCCGCTTCCGTGTCCCGGCGGTGGTGCGGCGATGGACTCCGGGGACGCTCACGCCCCTGGTCACGAGACGCCCGGGGGCTCCCTCCCCGACGGTCAAGATGGCCGGGGCTCGACGCCCTCTCGTTCTGCCCGCTCCTCCGCGGGCTCGACGGCGCCCTTGATGGCTCACGACGGTCAAGCCCGGAGTCCTTCTCGACCTGTCGGCCGCTTCTCGCGGGCCGGACCCTCTCAAGACCCCCCGCCTGGGTCGACGCGGCCGTGGTCTCCATCTGCGCCGCGGCGATAGCGCTCCTGGTCCGTGGCTTCTTCGCGACAGCCGGCGCGACCGGCGCGGAGCTCGACGTGCCCTGAGCCCCCGACAAGGCGGGGCCTGATGCCGCCTTCCGCGGCTGCGTCCCGCGCGATCCCCTCGCCGGGGGAACCTCCAGGATATCCTCCTGCACAGAGGAGTGGTCAGCCGGGACGTCGACGACCCCCGCGCGCCTCAGACGCGCGTCCATCCCCTCGTCGTCACTCTCGTCATCATCATCGTCCTCCTCCTCCGAGCTCGAGGAGCTGAGCTCGGGGGACTCATCCCCAGGCCGCCGGTTGCGACGAGCCTTCGCCAGCCTCTGCTACCGAGCCGATCGACGCAAGTTTTTGTTTTTCTCTTTCTTCTTTCTGGCATCCTTTCTCTCTTTGTCTTTTTGAGCAGAGAGGCGCCTCACCTGTGTTTCCACGGCGTCCTCCCTCACCGGAGGCCTCGACGCGCGACAAGTAAACGCCCCCTGCGAGGAAGAAGAAGCTCGAATGAGAAAAACTACGAGGAGAACGAACGAGGTTCGAAGAAAGGAAGAGGAGGAGGGGGCTCGAGACAGCCTAACTCGAGGGTGGCTCACCAAGTCGAGGCACCCCTCGTCGGGTGCCATGGTGATCAAGTCGGCCTCCTCTGGGCAGAACGTCCCCTGAACGGTGAGCGTCACCCGGGAGGTAGCCTCGTTCCGAGGCAGCCTCTCCTCGGCCATCCTCGATTGGCTTAGCGCCTCGGGCGAGGCGTTTGACCCCATCTCGAACATAAGAAGGGAGCGGTCCGCCAGAGGAAGGACCCTCCGCTGGTGGAACGCCCAAATGACCGCCTGGACGGTCAGTTTCTTGTCCTCCACCAGCGTCCGCATCGTGCTCATCAGCGGCAACAGGTGGCGCTGCCTGTCCGCCGCGACGCCCCAGTTCCACTTCTCCGGGCGCTGGGTGATGACCCTGCCGGTGTACTGCGGCAGGAGCCCGCCCTCGTTCCGCAGGTAGAACCAGTGGTCGTCCCACCCCGCCTGGTTAGTGGAAAGCTTGTAGCGGAGGTAGTCGCGGGGGACGTTGGCCGACGAGGGCCCGGTCCTCGCGGTGATAGTGAGGGAGCCCACGCGCGCGAGCCTCCTCCCGCTCGGCTTCGCGGCCTTGTGGAAGAGCTCGCCCCAGAAGAGGTGGACGAACATCTCCCAGTGCGGCTCAATCTTCAAGTACCCCTCACACACGGCGGCGTAGATGGCGGCGTGCGAGATGGAGTTGGGGGAGAAGTGCTGCAGCTCCACCTCGAAGTGGTGGGCCAGCCCCCGCATGAAGCGGCTCGGCGGGACGCCGAGCCCCATACGGTGGTAACGCGTGAAGCTCACCACATACCCCGCCGGCGGGTGCGGCTCCCGGTGGTCCGCCGACGGGAGAATCCACCACGCAGGACCCCCCCTGCGGGTTGGGACGGAGAAGCCCCCGCTCCACCAACGTTTCCAGCTCCTGCTGCGTCACCTTCGTCCGACTCCAGTCCTCGGCCGGCAACACTTGGGCGGCCATGGCGGTCACGGCGCGGACCTGAGTGGCGGACGGACGGCTGGAAGATTCCCAATCGGCTATTTCGATGGAGAGGGCGTGTGAAGGCTACGGCGGCGGTGAAGGCAAAGGCAAAGTAAAGGATTCCTTTCCCCCTCTTTCGATGTTTATAAGGGAGACCCCAACGGGCGGGGTCTCCCACGACGCAAAAAGGTAACCACATAGCATTTAATGCGCCCACCTAACCACGTCTCGAGCCGGATGCAGGGTACACGCGGCAACTCTCCATTCGCTCTACTACCCGGGCCCGCCGCGACCGTCGCTTCGGCTTCGCGTCCGCCGCCCCCCCTGACGGTTTCCGCCTAAAAAGGCGCACCCAACGGGTAGAAGGATTCCCAGACGACGGAGGCTTCTTCACGAAGGTAAAAACGGGCCTCGGCCCTAAGTCTCGAAGCAGCGAAGGCTGGCCCTCGAAGAGGGTTCGACAGCCGGCTTCGAGCGCCCGAGTCAGGGACACCAAGGGGCGCCACTCGCAGCATCGCTCGAGGGCCAAGCCCTCGAGGCCCCTCACGTGTATCCAAGGCAGGAGCTCGATGTGCAGTGAGATCCCCTCGGAGGGAGGCATCGAGCCACCGGGTCCTATTGAATGGGCCCGGCACTCCTGCAGAATGAGCACCC
Source organism: Coix lacryma-jobi var. lacryma-jobi (assembly GCA_009763385.1). NCBI lineage: Eukaryota > Viridiplantae > Streptophyta > Magnoliopsida > Poales > Poaceae > Coix > Coix lacryma-jobi. The sequence continues at coordinate 35,130,603 of CM019826.1, forward strand.
ACGCTTTATGAGATCGCCTCCGGGCTACAGTCGACCCCTATCGAACGGGGCACGAGGTCTCACTTGGATTCCCCGTTATCAGCTCACCGGGAACCTCGATACTCGCCCGCTCGTGGTAGTACGAGGCATCCCCCCTCGCATCCGATCGAAAGGACTCGCGGGATGACAAGCCAGGGCAACCGGCGTGCCAGACAGCTCGAAGAGCCGGCCGGTCGGTTCAGCCTGGCACCCCTCGATGAAAGAGGGTCTAAAAAACTCGGGGGCTCGACACCCCCGAACCTAAAAATCGCAACCAACACTCACACTCGCAAAAAGCCCACGAGGGAGTTCTAACCACTCCCCCGTGGCCTCGGGGGCTACACCCACGGAATCAAAACGACCAAACCCTCGAGACTAGTCAGCTAACCTTCGAGCTCCCAGTCAGGAGCCCCTGCTCGAGTGCAAGCACTCGAACAAGGGCTCGGGGGCTACTGTCCGGGGTCCGCAAAAGGGGTACCCCCAATCAACGCGAACAAATAGGTTAAACCTAGAATACCAACTAATAATAGACCTAACTGAGTCTAACCCCCTAAAAAACCAACCCCTCGAAGCCTACAACGCAGGCCCACCAAGCCGGGCCCTCCACGGTTTTCCGTCTCGCCCGAGCCCTCCAAGCCAAGCCTCGGGCGAACGCTCGTTCTCCGCCTCGCCCGAGCCCTCCAAGCCAGGCCTCGGGCGAGCGCTCGTTCTCCGTCTCGCCCGAGCCCTCCAAGCCAGGTCTCGGGCGAACGCTCATTCTCCGTCTCGCCCGAGCCCTCCAAGCCAGGTCTCGGGCGAACGCTCGTTCTCCGCCTCGCCCGAGCCCTCCAAGCCAGGCCTCGGGCGAGCGCTCGTTCTCCGTCTCGCCCGAGCCCTCCAAGCCAGGCCTCGGGCGAGCTCTCGTTCTCCGCCTCGCCCGAGCCCTCCAAGCCAGGCCTCGGGCGAACGCTCGTCTCGCCCGAGGCCTCCGCGTCAGGCCTCGGGCGAGCGCTCCACTACCCTTCGAGCCCCCCGCAGCCGAACACCACACCTCAAGACCCCACGCGGGGACCTCGAGCCCCTCTGGCACAACAGCCTATCCCTCGAGACGCTACATCCTTCCCTCGAGCGGCGCAGACATCGGATGCCGGCTCCATACCGCGCATTTAGTACCTCCACCTACTCCAGTCACATCCTCTGCAAACCGACGTGTGCCACAGTGAACTAGGGCAGAGTCAAGTCTCGTTTTCAACGCAGGTATGGGCGAAAAGGCACTAGTGAAGCACTGTTAACCCATGCCCTACACTGTGGCACGTCCAAGCCACGTCTCGAGGCCCGGATGCCTGCCGCTCGATCAATTTTCACGGGACTTGCCCATACCTGCAGGGGCTCGGGCCCCCCGTAAGCGCTACCTCGAGGCCGGCTCTGCGCCCCTCGAGCCCTAACTGCTCTCACGCTATTGGAGGACAGGTACCCCAAGACCCGGAGGGACCTCGCTGCGTCCTGTACGTTCCGGGATGGGTGTTGTACGGCTTCCACCTCGCCACGCCACCACGTCCGCGCCCAGGATGGAGGCTACGCCCCAAGGACGCTTCAACAGCAACGCCCACGTCGGCCACAATGTCTTCAACAAGACAGGGTTCCTACTCTACTTCGTATTGGGCACCGTACGCCCCGACATTTGTAATACCCATATGTAACCCTGGCCTCCCCTTGCTCTATAAAAGGGGACACCAGGGCCCTCATTCCGCATGGACGAACACGTTAAAACGCACATACACGCACACGCTCAAGTTGGGACTCCAGTCCACGCTCACCAAGCTTGTATTCGCCCCTGTACAAGCACTTAGGTGCAAGTAATACAAGAACATCCTCCCCCGCTGGACGTAGGGCCTTCTTTGCCCGAACCAGGATAAATCCTTGTGTCATCTTGCATCACCATCCAGGAAGAGAGCACGCGATCACATTACTCGTTGGTGTCATACCCTCGATTTCGAAACACCGACAAGTACCGAGTGAAAAAAGAGGGAATCAACAAGGGTCGTATATTCTACAAGTGTCCAGACCATGAGGTGGGTTATTATTTACCCGCATTTGATTAATATGGTTTATTTGTATCAATTTTGCTTGATGATGTTGTTTAAATTCCTTATTCTTTGTTCTAATTGCAGTGGGAGGGCACCGATGGATGTAAAGGTTGGTACTGAGAGGAAGAGTACGTTCAACACATACGAAATTCTTTTGCTCAGGAGGTTGCCGCTGAAGGTGATGAGGCAGTGAGTCAGCGGCATCAGCCCATCCATGCTGATGAAGCGAATGATCTGTCTATTTTAGTTGGGATCGGACGTAAACTAATTATGTTGCTTAAGTGCATTTTAGTTCTAGTTTTTAGTGCTAGCTGCGATTGTCTTTGTTGTAGTCAATGAAAGGATCAAGATGCCCAAGAGGGGGGGTGAATTGGGCTTTTCTAAAACTTCTTGCAAGAATTAAGACCTATCAAGCCTCAATTAACCCCCTAGTGCCTAGAAGTGTGTTTGACAAGAATCAACCGCACAAAAGACTATCGCTAACCATTTCTACTTTAGCATGGCAATTCAACTTATGAAAGAACAACAAGTAAATGCGGAATTGAATTGCTCAAAGGTAAATGCATAGTAAAGAGAGTAGAGATGACACGGCGATCTTTTTGCCAAGGTATCGAGGTGTCGGCACACCCCCCTAGTCCTCATTGGAGCACCCGCGCAAGGGTATCGCTCCAAGTGCTCACTACGAGCTGATTCTTTGCCACTTTAGCCCGGTGAATCACTCGCTACCAGTCACAACTTGGCTTGGGTCATCCACAATGCCTCCGGATGATCACCAAGCTCTCCGATCACCACCAAGCCATCTAGGTGATGCCGATCACCAAGAGTAACAAGCAAGAACTCTCACTTGACCAACGCAAGGCTAATGAGATGGGTGGATGCACACTTGCTACTCTCTATTCACTAATGAGGTGTTTGATCACTCAATTATCAAATCTCTCAACCTCACTAGGCCTCTTGCACTCACTTGCAATCACAATGTGTTTGGCAACCTTTCAAATGAGCAAGAGTAACAGCATGAATGAGGGGGAGGCATATTTATACCCCCCAACTCAAATCATGCACGAAGGGGTAAGTCCAGCCAGTTTATACACTGACCGGACGCACTGTTGGGGTGACCGGACGCATCCGGTCAGTGCCCAATGGCTATGTGACGTCTAGCCTGACACCTGTACGAAGTACTGACCGGACGCAACCATGCGTCCGATCACTACTGATCGGACACGTCCGATCAACAATTTTCCTCTCTAGAACCTCTCTGGACGCGACCGGACTCACCCTCCTGGTGCGTCCGATCGATTGCTGAGGGAGAGTCCGGTCGCAACCAGACTGACCCCTCCGCCAACACTACTGACCGGACGCATACCCCAGCGTCCGGTCATTAGGGTTCGAGCGTCCGGTCGTAGTTTGAAGTCCGAAACGACTTTGGTTTACGACGCTCCCTTCATGAACTTTCTTCCTTATGATCTTAGGGACCTTTCTAAGCTACCTAGGGCTTTGGTTAACAAGTGTGCACCACACCTAACTCAAAAGTCTCACCTAGGTCAAGCTACCCATTCAAACCCCTCTTAATAGTACGGCCAAAGATAAAAACAAAGACTTATGCTACTCTAAGTGTCCTTCAACACCAAATGACACTTAGAACTAGCCTATCACCGTCTTCATCGTCCATCCTTTGAAAACCAAACAAATTCCATCAATAAGGGGGCATGAATACCATAGTGCCCTCACGATCATCATTACCATGACCTAACTCAACTGTTTCTGCAAAACACACGTTAGTCATAGTAATTTACCGTTGTCATCCAATCACCGAAACCCACTGGGGGCCTAGATGCTCACAATCTCCCCCTTTTTGGTGATTGATGACAAACTCAAGTATGTTTGAAAGAGAGGTGAGGTTTTCAATTGCTTGGTTCATATAAGCATGTGACAATAAGATCAAAAGGGGTTAGGCATGCTTATACAAGCCAAGTCCATATAAGTACTCAACATAAGAAGAATTAACACAAGTACTTATGAACAAGCTCATTTATCGGAGTATAAATGCGGAAGCAAAGTAAATGAGCATAAGCAAGTGACATGTAGTATATAACGAGTGAAGCATAACATGTCACATCCAAAAGACATACATATATCGTACAAGTGCCAAAAGATAAACATGAATGCATATGAGTGCAAGGATCATACAAAAGAACCGAGACCCTCTCACAACCTCCCCCTATGTCTAACATACTCTCTCTCCCCCTTTGGCATCAAGGACCAAAATCTAAGGGTCGGAAGGTGGGACGGGAGCAGACGAGTCGGGCGACGAGGTGCACAGAAGAGTCTCAAACTGAGCAAGGTAAGCCTCCTCGTCGGACGACGAACTGTGAGCTTGCTGACCCTCGGACCCTGGACGTGTAGGAGAAGCAGTCTGGGTCTGCTCAGCTGACTCGGGAGCGGCCTCTGGCGCTAGAAGCTCTGGCTGTGGAGGCTCTGTCTCTGGAAGAGGGTCCACTGTCTCGGTCGCTGCCACTGACATGGTCATCGAAGGCTCAGGCACCGAACTAACTGGCAAAGTCGAACGCTGAGAGACCGGTGGCTCGGACGACGCTACTGAGAAAGGGAGTGTCTCTGTGGTACCAGTAGCGGGAGCAGGAGCTGGAGCGGAGGTCACCGACAAGTGGAACTGAGGCGGGATAGGCAGGCCAGTGAGCTCACTGAAAGAAGCCTCCAGACTCCTAGGGGTCACTAGAACCGACTCCATCTCAGTAGGAGTGAAGCCCGAGCGAATCGGTGTGAACCCTGGCTGCGGCCGTGGCAGAGGTGAAGTAAACCACTGAGGGTACTGCGGAAAGGGCGAGACCATCGACGGAGGAACTGACGTGTAGTAAGAGGTCGACGGTCCGGGCTGCTGCAGCTGGAACTGAGGTGGCTGTGGTAACTGGGGAAGAGCGGCCATCCTCTCCATGAAAGCAAGCGTCTGAATCTAGAGCTGGATCATCTGCTGCTGGAGAGCGTCCTGGCGCTCCTGTGCCTGTGCTGCTGCCACTGCCTGAGCCTCTGCTAGTCGGGCCTGCTCCTGAGCCTGTCGTCGCTGCTCCTCAGCCTGACGCTGAACCTCCTCAGAAAGCCTGGACTGCTGCTGCTCCATCCGAGAGAGAATAGCAAGAAGGGCTGGATCGGAGCCGGCCATATGCGAGGAGGAGGCCTCGGAGTCGTGAGCTGCCGGTGGATACATCCTCGGAAGAGGAGCGTAATTGTCGTCGGAGCTATCAGACGGAACCTCAAGATCGGGGTCCTCTCCCTCTGCCTCAAGCCCTGCGAGCTCAGCCTCTGCCAACTGACGAACAGCCTCGTCCTGCTGTGCCTCTGTCTCAGTGACAACTGGCCTCTGACGCTGACCCCTGGGACGAGTGTCTGGACGAGCCCCGACAATCTGGCGAGTGTCGTACACGGGAAACTCTGTCGGAGACTGGGTGAGCTCTGTAAGCAGTGCCAGAATCATCCTCCTCAAAAGAAAACAGATCAAGTGAGCATAGGGAAGCTGCCGGTGACCCTTGAAGCCCTCTGCAAGTGTGTCCTCCATCTCAGAGATAATCACATCCCAAATATCGAACTCAAGCTGGGAGACCAAGTGGTGAACTAGCCAGATCTGAATATGGGTCAACCCCTCTCTATAGCCTATCTGGGGCAGAAGAGTATGCCTCATGACCTCGTTCATGAGACGGGCCGTCGGCGTCAAGTCACGAGGACGCCGGCTGGACCCCTCTCCGAACGGCTCCCCGAAGCAGGCTCGAACCAAGTCGGCTGGTGGGATCTCGCCTGCGTGTGGACGCTGAGGTGGCTCTGTCTCTCCATAGCACCGTGTGTGAACCTTGGTCGCATAAGCTGTCAGACCAAGGTACTCTCTGGCATGAGCACTGTAGAGCCTGTAGGACCTCCCCCTGAAGGCAAAGTGGAGGAACCGGTGATCTGAGGAGATCCACAGCGACGTGTAGAACTGCCGGACCCAATCCTCAATGTACTGACCACTCCATCCAAGAAGATCCGCCAACCCGGGCAGGTAAGATAGCATAGGACAGATGGCCTCTCCAGCAACTGCAACGATAGTCTCTAGCGGGCAAACTCTGTGAGGGAGAATGTGGACGCCGCTGTTGACATATGCTGTGTAGAAGTCCTCCTGTAGCACGGTGTAGAAACCCTCGGAGGCCTGAGGGTGCCTGGCCGCTGGGAACCACTCCTCATAAGGAATTAGACGCAGAGCCTGCACCTGACATGCTGTCGTAGTCCGCAGGTCCAAGTGCTCCACAGGTGGGGGTCCCTGTGGCCTCGGAGGGGGTCGACCACCCCGCCTCTGCCCCTCAGGTCTGGGAGACACCTGAGTGCGAGTACGGGTGGACCGGCGGACTGGCTGCTGAACTGGCTGCTCCTCCTCTGGCTGTCCCTCTGCCTGGGTCGCTGTAGCGGAACTGGGCTCTGGAGATGACCCACCGGCTGTGGCTGCTGCAAGAGCTGAGGCTGCCTCTGACGGAAACTGGAAGTCAGGAGGGAGGACCTCAGCTGGGTCGTCGAGAGAGTACTCGTGACCCTGAACCCGGACAACGCCTCCCTCAGTCTGAAGCAGAGCCTGCACCTGCTGCTCGGTGAGAAGGTCACGGACCCGCTGACTGCTCTGCGGACCACTGCCCTGAGCTGAGGACTGGTCTCGAATATGAAGACCGCCTGTCGAACCACCCTGCTCTGTTCTCTCGGCTGCGCGAGCTGCGACTAGTGCCATCTCTGAATCCTGATCAAGGCGCTTGCGCTTCTTGGAGACGAGCTTCTACGGCCTCTTCCCCTTGTCACCAGAAGGAGGGCGAGGGGGAGGAGGATCGGCCCCGGGACCTCCGCCGACGTTCTTGCAGCGAGCCATCGCTACAAGAAGAGAACCACTGAAACGAACTGCCACGGACAAGACACACTGCCACGGAGAACCACTATCACTGCCAAGACTCACTGCCACTGAGAACCACTGCCACTGACAATAGAGAAGCTGGATTGAACCTCAGAGGCTTGGCCTCATTCCATATCCGTGAGCTTGGCCCTGGATTAAGCTGTCACTGTCACACGGCTCACCGACACGGTCCGACTCGCTGCAATAGATAGATAGGGATATACATAAGGATATATTAACTAGAGAAAAGAAGGCCCTATCGGAAGCAAAGCAAAGGAAAGAGAGAGACGAGGCGTGGCTTTGCTACCTGACGAGACGCGACAAACCGACGAAGCGGGGGTAAGACACCGACACGTGCGAGCACCAAGACGTCTCGCCGGAAGGATCTGCGCGAGAATTAGGGCCAAAAAGGGGTTAGATAGGCATGAACATGTGGTTGGAGCATTCATCGAACACCTTGCGGGCAGGGTTTATGGGGAGGGGTGGGAAGCTCACTGTGGTGGATGCTGCGGGCCGAGGAGATGCTTGCCGGAGAAGAGAGTCGACGGGGACGACGCCGACGAGGGATGGTTCCAGCCGGGCGCGCCCGGGGAAGGAGGTGGGGCGGCGGCGCTGGCGCGCGGGGGGGGGGGGAGCGACGGCGCGGGCGTGGCAGAGCGGCGGCCGGGGTGCAAGCGGTGGCGCGGCGGCGCGGAGCGCAGGCGAGCGGGGGCACGCGGCGGAGTAGCGAGCAGTGGCGGCGAGCTAGGGTAGTCGGCGGCGGGCGCGAGCTCGGGCAGGCGCGACGGTGTGGGCAAGGATGAAGACAAGAAGGGGGTCCCACGTGTCGGTTGGATAAAAGAACTGCGCCCTTTAAGTTTTGACCGAACGCACCAGAGCGTGACCGAGCGTCCGGTCGCGAACAGAGAGGTCCAGAAACGCATAATTGCCGACCGGACGCGTCCTGTCAAGGACGACCGGACGCAACCAGCGTCTGATCCAACTTCGACCAACGACCGGACGCACCCGCGAACTCATGACCGGACGCGCCGATGACACTGTTCATCCGCGCGACGGATGCACTGACCGGACGCACCTGGTGAGTCCGGTCGCAGCGTCCGGTCACAGGGAAAACCCTGATTTGACTCGATTTTTCGCGCCAACTTCTCCCAACCAAGTTCCAACTCAAATAAGAAGCAAATAAACACCAGTTGGAACCTAGTGGAGTGACCTCTCTCAAACCCTCAAATTTTTCAAATATTTTGCCATAGGCTAATTTAGTTTTCTAGATAAAATAGGCAACAAAACCATAGGAGACAACATGTGGCCACCAAAACTAGGGGTCTTAACCATTAGGAGCCTCAAATGCTCCCCCTAGTGGTGGATGAACACAGCGGTTGCTCAAAACATATCCGAAAAGAAACGACAAAACAACAAACATGCATATGCAATGCAATACGGAATTTGAATCTAGGTTGCTTGTCAAGTTTGCTCATGGGTAAGCTTCTTCACACACTTTTTAGGGCGATTATCTTAACCACGTATGACAAGCCTATGTGCATAGCATAAATTAAACATGGCATATAGTACAATGCAATGCAAAGACAACCCCCTTTCACCTTTTGACAAAGTTACTTAGATCAAGTACATTAAGCTCACTCCGCAATCTACAAAGAGTATTTTCATCTAGGGGTTTTGTGAATATATCCGCCAATGGATCTTTGGTTCTAACTCCCTCTAAGGATATGTCTTTCTTGGAAACATGGTCTCTAAGAAAGTGATGGCGAATATCTATGTGCTTTGTGCGAGAGTGTTGAACTGGGTTGTTAGCAAGCTTAACCGCGCTCTCATTGTCACACAACAAAGGTACCTTTTCTAGAACTACACCATAGTCTAAAAGGGTTTGTTTCATGTAAAGGATTTGTGCACAACAAGCACCCGCGGCTATGTATTCCGCCTCGGCGGTAGACAAGGCCACACTATTTTGCTTCTTTGAACTCCATGACACTAGTGATCTCCCAAGCAAATGGCACCCTCCGGATGTGCTTTTTCTATCTACTTTGCAACCCGCGTAATCCGAATCGGAATACCCAACGAGTTGGAAGTTAGCTCCTTTGGGATACCAAAGGCCAATGCTTGGGATGTGCTTTAGGTACCTAAGGATTCCGACCGGACGCGTCCTGTCAAGGATGACCGGACGCAACCAGCGTCCGATCCGACTTCGACCAACGACCGGACGCACCCGCGAACTCATGACCGGACGCGCCGATGACACTGTTCATCCGCGCGACGGATGCACTGACCGGACGCACCTGGTGAGTCCGGTCGCAGCGTCCGGTCACAGGGAAAACCCTGATTTGACTCGATTTTTCGCGCCGACTTCTCCCAACCATGTTCCAACTCAAATAAGAAGCAAATAAACACCAGTTGGAACCTAGTGGAGTGACCTCTCTCAAACCCTCAAATTTTTCAAATATTTTGCCATAGGCTAATTTAGTTTTCTAGATAAAATAGGCAACAAAACCCGAGGAGACAACATGTGGCCACCAAAACTAGGGGTCTTAACCATTAGGAGTCTCAAATGCCCCCCCTAGCGATGGACGAACACAGCGGTTGCTCAAAACATAACCGAAAAGAAACGACAAAGCAACAAACATGCATATGCAATGCAATACGGAATTTGAATCTAGGTTGCTTGTCAAGTTTGCTCATGGGTAAGCTTCTTCACACACTTTTTAGGGCGGTTATCTTAACCACGTCTGACAAGCCTATGTGCATAGCATAATTTAAACATGGCATATAGTACAATGCAATGCAAAGACAACCCCCTTTCACCTTTTGACAAAGTTACTTAGATCAAGTACATTAAGCTCACTCCGCAATCTACAAAGAGTATTTTCATCTAGGGGTTTTGTGAAGATATCCGCCAATGGATCTTTGGTTCTAACTCCCTCTAAGGATATGTCTTTCTTGGAAACATGGTCTCTAAGAAAGTGATGGCGAATATCTATGTGCTTTGTGCGAGAGTGTTGAACCGGGTTGTTAGCAAGCTTAACCGCGCTCTCATTGTCACACAACAAAGGTACCTTTTCTAGAACTACACCATAGTCTAAAAGGGTTTGTTTCATGTAAAGGATTTGTGCACAACAAGCACCCGCGGCTATGTATTCCGCCTCGGCGGTAGACAAGGCCACACTATTTTGCTTCTTTGAACTCCATGACACTAGTGATCTTCCAAGCAAATGGCACCCTCCGGATGTGCTTTTTCTATCTACTTTGCAACCCGCGTAATCCGAATCGGAATACCCAACGAGTTGGAAGTTAGCTCCTTTGGGATACCAAAGGCCAATGCTTGGGGTGTGCTTTAGGTACCTAAGGATTCCGACCGGACGCCTCCTGTCAAGGATGACCGGACGCAACCAGCGTCCGATCCGACTTCGACCAACGACCGGACGCACCCGCGAACTCATGACCGGACGCGCCGATGACACTGTTCATCCGCGCGATGGATGCACTGACCGAACGCACCTGGTGAGTCCGGTCGCAGCGTCCGGTCACAGGGAAAACCCTGATTTGACTCGATTTTTCGCGCCGACTTCTCCCAACCATGTTCCAACTCAAATAAGAAGCAAATAAACACCAGTTGGAACCTAGTGGAGTGACCTCTCTCAAACCCTCAAATTTTTCAAATATTTTGCCATAGGCTAATTTAGTTTTCTAGATAAAATAGGCAACAAAACCCGAGGAGACAACATGTGGCCACCAAAACTAGGGGTCTTAACCATTAGGAGTCTCAAATGCTCCCCCTAGCGATGGACGAACACAGCGGTTGCTCAAAACATAACCGAAAAGAAACGACAAAGCAACAAACATGCATATGCAATGCAATACGAAATTTGAATCTTGGTTGCTTGTCAAGTTTGCTCATGGGTAAGCTTCTTCACACACTTTTTAGGGCGGTTATCTTAACCACGTCTGACAAGCCTATGTGCATAGCATAATTTAAACATGGCATATAGTACAATGCAATGCAAAGACAACCCCCTTTCACCTTTTGACAAAGTTACTTAGATCAAGTACATTAAGCTCACTCCGCAATCTACAAAGAGTGTTTTCATCTAGGGGTTTTGTGAAGATATCCGCCAATTGATCTTCGGTTCTAACTCCCTCTAAGGATATGTCTTTCTTGGAAACATGGTCTCTAAGAAAGTGATGGCGAATATCTATGTGCTTTGTGCGAGAGTGTTGAACCGGGTTGTTAGCAAGCTTAACCGCGTTCTCATTGTCACACAACAAAGGTACCTTTTCTAGAACTACACCATAGTCTAAAAGGGTTTGTTTCATGTAAAGGATTTGTGCACAACAAGCACCCGCGGCTATGTATTCCGCCTCGGCGGTAGACAAGGCCACACTATTTTGCTTCTTTGAACTCCATGACACTAGTGATCTCTCAAGCAAATGGCACCCTCCGGATGTGCTTTTTCTATCTACTTTGCAACCCGCGTAATCCGAATCGGAATACCCAACGAGTTGGAAGTTAGCTCCTTTGGGATACCAAAGGCCAATGCTTGGGGTGTGCTTTAGGTACCTAAGGATTCTCTTCACCGCTATGAGATGTGATTCCCTAGGATCGACTTGAAACCGAGCACACATGCACACACTAAACATGATGTCGGGCCTAGATGCGGTCAAGTATAACAAGCTACCAATCATAGAACGGTAGAGAGTTTGATCAACCGGGTTACCTTCCTCATCTAGGTCGAGATGTCTGTTTGTTGGCATTGGAGTCTTGATAGGCTTGCAACCATCCATGTTGAAGCGCTTGAGGAGGTCTTTTGTATACTTCTCTTGAGATATGAAAGTCCCCTCCTTCAATTGCTTGACTTGGATGCCTAGGAAGAACGTGAGCTCGCCAATCATGGACATTTCGAACTCCTTCGACATCAAGTCACCAAATTCCTTGCAATATTCTTCATTTGTTGACCTGAAGATGATATCATCAACGTAGACTTGACAAATGAAGATCTCTCCATCAAGCTTCTTGGTGAATAGTGTGGTGTCGACCTTCCCAATGATGAAGCTCTTCACAATGAGGAAGTCCCGGAGGCGCTCGTACCATGCTCTTGGGGCTTGCTTGAGCCCATATAGCGCCTTGGACAACCTATAAACATGATTAGGATATCTAGGGTCTTCAAACCCGGGAGGTTGATCAACATAGACTAGTTCATTTATGAAGCCATTTAAAAATACACTTTTCACATCCATTTGATATAATTTAATGTCATGATGTGATGCATATGCAAGGAGGATACGAATGGCTTCGAGTCTTGCAACCGGTGCAAAGGTCTCTCTAAAATCCAAACCTTCAACTTGAGAGAACCCCTTTGCCACTAGCCTTGCCTTGTTTCTAACAACCTTGCCTTGATCATCTTGCTTGTTCCTAAACACCCATTTTGTTCCAATGACTCTTGCGCCTTTGGGTCGCTCTTCAAGTGTCCAGACTTGGTTGCGGGTGAAGTTGTTTAATTCTTCATGCATAGCATTCACCCAATCCGGATCACCTAGAGCTTCATCTACAATGGTAGGCTCAACAAGAGACACAAAGGAGTGATGTTCAATAAATAAAGCAAGTTTTTGGGATCGAGTCATTACACCCCTTTTTGGACTCCCTATGATGAGATCTTGAGGATGAGCTTGTAGTAGAGGAGTAGTCCTTCGATCAACCACTTGAGGGGCCGCTTGTGGAGCATCAACATCTTGAGCTTGTACCACCATTTGATCATGGGAGACATGAGTATCTTCAAATGGATCCCTCCCATCTTTGTCATCATCATGTGGTACATTGGATGATGATGGCTTGTCAAGGACTTGCACATCATCATCATCATCTTTAGGCTTGATGGCTCCAACCGGCATGTTCTTCATTGCTTCCCTCAATGGTTCATCACCTACATCATCAAGATTTTCATGCTCTCCTTGAGAGCCATTAGATTCATCGAATTCCACATCATATGTTGCTTCTACCATCCCGGTGACATGGTTGAATACTCAATATGCTTTGGACTTCAATGAGTAACCAACAAGAAAACCAATATCACATCGGCGTTGGAACTTCCCTAGGTGTTGGCACTTCTTGTAGATGTAGCATTTGCACCCAAACACTCTAAAGAAAGATATATCCGGCTCCTTGTTGTTGAGTAGCTCATAGGGGTCTTGCCAAGGAGACGATGGGGGAACAACCGGTTTGATGCATAGCAAGCGGTGTTGATTGCTTCCGCCCAAAATCTTTCTGGTGTAGTGTACTCATCTAACATTGTTCTTGCTAGGGTGATTAGTGTGCGGTTTTTCCTCTCAACTACCCCATTTTGTTGTGGTATGTAGGTTGCGGAGACTTCATGCTTGATCCCAACTTCATCACAATATTCTTCAATGTGGGTGTTGTCGAACTCTCTTCCATTGTCACTTCTAATCTTCTTGATTTTCAAGTCAAACTCATTTTGGGCTCTCTTGGCAAACCTCTTGAATGAAGGGGTTGCTTCGGATTTGTCATGAAGAAAGAATACCCAAGTGTATCTTGAATAGTCATCAACAATCACTAGGCAATAGAGATTTCCACCCAAGCTAGCATATGTTGTTGGCCCAAATAGATCCATGTGAAGTAGCTCTAACTCTCTTGATGTTGATACAAAGGCTTTGGTTGGATGAGTGTTTGCAACTTGCTTGCCGGCTTGACATGCACTACATAATTTGTCCTTCTCAAATTTGACATCCTTCAAGCCTCTAACCAAATCCTTCTTCAATAGCTTGTTGAGAGTGTTCATTCCCACATGAGCCAATCTTATATGCCATAGCCAACCAAGTGATTGCTTAGTGAACAAACATGTCTTCAAGTTGGCATCTTCGGAGGTGAAATCCACTAGATAGAGATTGTTGTATCTAAAGCCCTTGAATATCACTTGTGTATCATCTTTCTTGGTCACAACCACTTCCTTGTCGGTGAACAAATATTGAAAGCCAAGATCACATAGTTGCCCAACGGATAGCAAGTTGAAGCTCAATGATGCAACTAGAAGCACATTGAAGATAGTATGATCATTTGATATAGCCACTTTGCCCAATCCCTTGACATTGCCCTTTGAGTTGTCACCAATGTAATCTTTTCTTGGTCATTGACATTCTCTTCTAGTGAGGTGAACATCCGGGGATCACCGATCATGTGTTGTGTGCAACCACTATCAATCACCCAATGAGATCCACCGGTCTTGTAGTTCACCTATACACATAAGAAATCAATCTTGAGCTTTTGGGACCCAAACTGGTTGAGGTCCCTTAACCTTCTCAACTAGTGACTTTGCAACCCAAATTTGCTTTGGCCTATTCTTGTTAGGAGGCCCCATGAACATGACTTTTATCTTGCCACTAGAGTATTGTCTAAGCATGTAGTGAGCATTGAAAGCAAAGGGCCTAGCATGCTTGGGCAAGGGTGTGGGTTTTGGCTCTTCACAATCATGAGCAAAGTGTCCTTCTTTTCCACACTCATAGCATCTCTCAATCTTCTTCTTCTTTGGCTTTGTGATGCTCTTGCGTTGCTTCATCTTCTCTTCAAGGAAGCCAATGCCATTTCTATTGGTCTTCATTACGGTGTTCATGAGAAGCTCACTTTGAAGACATTGACCCTTGGTGAATTTCTTCAACCCGGTGGTGAGGTGCTCCTTCTCTTTCTTGAGCTTGTCATTCTCTTGTTGGAGCTCTAATTGAGATGGTGTCATCTTGTAATCCCTCTCCATCTTCAATCTCTTGTTCTCTTCTTTTAACATGTCTAGCTCAAGTGACATGCTATAATCATCATCTTGGGTCTCAACAATGACTTGCTTTGTGGTTGCAAGCTTCTCTAGATCAACCTTGAGCTTTGCATTCTCATTCTTGATCTTGACATAATCATCATAGTGATCGGCCACAACCACATTCTTGCCCTTGCCACTAGCTCTTTGCTCATCATGCTCACTAACCAAGTCCTCACAAGATGTTGCTATGTCACACTTAACAACAAGGTTAGAAGCATCATGTGTCTCATGTGAAAGCATATCATAAGCAATGGTGAGAGTATCATAGTCAACTTTCACTTGAGTGTATTGTTCTTTGAGCAAGGCATAACTAGTGGTAAAGTCACTATGCATCTTATCAAGTTTTTCATTTTTAGCTTTGAGCTCCTTGTTAGAGGACTTGAGCTCCTTGATGGAAGATGACATAGTAGGAAGTTCATTCTTTAGCTCATCACTAGCATGTGTAGCATTGTTATATTTTTCAACAAGAGCTTCATTGTCATGAACAAGCCTATCATTTTTAGCTCTAGTCTTTCTTATGATTTTAGAGTAGTTGTTTAGCAATTTAACAAGCTCATCATAAGAAGGTGCCTCAAATTCACCATCACTATCACTATCACTAGAGTCATCATCGCTTTGTACCTTCCGGTCACCCTTAGCCATAAGGCATAGGTGTGTAGATGATGATGGCGATGGTGGTGGTGGTGGTGTAGAGGAGCCAATGACTAGAGCGGCCACCTTCTCCTTCTCATCATCACTATCTTCATTTGATGAGCCACCGGAGGAGTCAATGTCGGTGAGCCAATCACCAACAATGTAAGCCTTGCCACCTTTCTTGTGGTATTGCTTCTTCTTGCCATCCTTCTTCTTGTAGGGTTTCTCATTCTTCTTCTCATCTTCGCTAGATGAGTCATACTTCTTGCCCTTGTTCTTGTTCTTGTAGCTCTCTTTCTTGGGCTTGGTGCATTGATGAGCAAGATGGCCAAGCTCACTGCAATTGTAGCAATCCATTTCAGAGATTGGCCTCCTCTTGCTACTTGTGAAGAACTTCTTTCTTGAGTCAAAGTTGACTCCATTCTTGTGAAGCTTCTTCAACATCTTGGTGGTCCTTCTCACCATGAGAGCGATGTTGGAATCATCCTCTTCATCACTTGAGCTCTCATGATGCACCTCAATAGCCTTGGACTTGCCCTTCTTGTCATGGCTAGCTTTGAAGGCCAAGTCCTTCTTCTTGTCGGTGGAGGAGCCACCAATTGGTGTGATGTGCATGTACATCTCATGCGCATTGATCTTTCCCAAGATTTGGGTTGGTGTAGTGGTGGAAAGATCGCCTTGATGTAGCACCATCACAATGTGTCCATACTTCTCAATTGAAAGGACACAAAGAATCTTCCTCACAACATCGGATGGTTGCATTTGTGTGAGGCCAAGTCCATTTAGCTCCTCTACAAGAACATTCAACCGTGAGTACATTTCATTTGCACTTTCATTAGCATGCATATCAAAAGAGTGAAGCTTTTGCATAACTAAATGATAACGTTCCTCACGCTCACTCTTGGTTCCCTCATGGAGCGCACAAATGTTTTCCCATAGATCATGGGCATTTTTGTGGTTCCGAACACGGTTGAACACATCTTTGCAAATGCCTCTAAAAAGGATGTTTTTGGCTTTTGCATTCCACTTTTCATTTTCCTCCTCATTAGGAGTGAGGCTTGTGCCTTCCTTGGGTTTGGCAGAACCGGTGATCGCGGCATCGCGGCATTTAACATCAACCGCTTCTAGGTACGACTCCATACAAATTTTACAATATGGAAAGTCGTCTCCCTCGAACATGAGAGGTGGTCCATCACCTCCGGACATCTTAACTCTAGGCAGTTAAGCCTAAATCGAGAGCACGAGGCTCCGATACCAATTGAAAGGATCAAGATGCCCAAGAGGGGGGGTGAATTGGGCTTTTATAAAACTTCTTGCAAGAATTAAGACCTATCAAGCCCCAATTAACCCCCTAGTGCCTAGAAGTGTGTTTGACAAGAATCAACCGCACAAAAGACTATCGCTAAACCATTTCTACTCTAGCATGGCAATTCAACTTATGAAAGAACAACAAGTAAATGCGGAATTGAATTGCTCAAAGGTAAATGCGTAGTAAAGAGAGTAGAGATGACACGACGATCTTTTTGCCGAGGTATCGAGGTGTCGGCACGCCCTCTAGTCCTCGTTGGAGCACCAGCGCAAGGGTATCGCTCCCCCTTGATCCGCGCAAGGATCAAGTGCTCACTACGAGCTGATTCTTCGCCACTCCGGCCCGGTGAATCGCTCGCTACCGGTCACAACTTGGTTTGGGTCATCCACAATGCCTCCGGATGATCACCAAGCTCTCCGATCGCCACCAAGCCATCTAGGTAATGCCGATCACCAAGAGTAACAAGCAAGAACTCTCACTTGACCAACGCAAGGCTAATGAGATGGGTGGATGCACACTTGCTACTCTCTATTCACTAATGAGGTGTTTGATCACTCAATTATCAAATCTCTCAACCTCACTAGGCCTCTTGCACTCACTTGCAATCACAATGTGTTTGGCAACCTTTCAAATGAGCAAGAGTAACAGCATGAATGAGGGGGAGGCATATTTATACCCCCCAACTCAAATCATGCACGAAGGGGTAAGTCCAGCCAGTTTATACACTGACCGGACGCACTGTCGGGGTGACCGGACGCATCCGGTCAGTGCCCAACGGCTACGTGACACGTCCGATCAACAATTTTCCTCTCTAGAACCTCTCTGGATGCGACCGGACTCACCCTCCTGGTGCGTCCGATCGATTGCTGAGGGAGAGTCCGGTCGCAACCAGACTGACCCCTCAGCCAACACTACTGACCGGACGCATACCCCAGCGTCCGGTCATTAGGGTTCGAGCGTCCGGTCATAGTTTGAAGTCCGAAACGACTTCGGTTTACGACGCTCCCTTCACGAACTTTCTTCCTTATGATCTTAGGGACCTTTCTAAGCTACCTAGGGCTTTGGTTAACAAGTGTGCACCACACCTAACTCAAAAGTCTCACCTAGGTCAAGCTACCCATTCAAACCCCTCTTAATAGTACGGCCAAAGATAAAAACAAAGACTTATGCTACTCTAAGTGTCCTTCAACACCAAATGACACTTAGAACTAGCCTATCACCATCTTCATCGTCCATCCTTTGAAAACCAAACGAATTCCATCAATAAGGGGGCATGAATACCATAGTGCCCTCACGATCATCATTACCATGACCTAACTCAACTGTTTCTGCAAAACACACGTTAGTCATAGTAATTTACCGTTGTCATCCAATCACCGAAACCCACTGGGGGCCTAGATGCTCACAGCCAAGCTTGCTTGAATTAATCAATCATGTGATGTCATGAGCATTGTGCAATAACATGAGAAACTACTAAGTGCATGGTTGTAATATTTAATGTAGATGTTGTCACACAATTGGATGTATAATGTCGATCGCCGCTCCAAAGAGTTCATTGCTGGCGTGCACTATTTCTTAGGTGTGGCTGAGGCAAACAAGCAGGATGGTTTCATGTGCTGCCCATGCGCCGTCTGTAAGTGTTTGAAGGAATATTCATGCTCAAGGACTCTTCATACGCATTTGTTGAAGTCGGATTTCGTAACAAACTATATTTGTTGGACGAAGCATGGAGAAAGGGGGTTGTAATGGATGATGGTGAAGAAGGTGAAGAAGAATTGGCCCACGCCGATATTATTGCTTAGTACGGTGCCTTTGATGATGATGCAGTGGGGGAGATGGTGAAGAAGATGCGCAGCGACAGAAGATGTGGCAGCTGATGTTGATGCTCTTGGTGATGCCATTCGTGATGCACAAACAGAATGTAAAAGTGACAAGGAGAAGGTCAAGTTCGAGCGCATGCTAGAGGATCATAGGAAATTGCTATATCCCACTGCTGAAGATGGCCAAAAAAAGCTAGGTACTACACTGGAACTGCTGCAATGGAAGACAAAGAATGGTACATCCGACAAGGCATTTGGGCAGTTATTGAAGATAATGAAAAAGATGCTTCCGAAAGCGAATGAATTGCCCACCACTACGTACGAAGCAAAACATGTCGTCTGCCCTTTGGGATTAGAAATCCAGTAGATACACGCATGTCCTAATGACTGCATCCTGTACCGTGGGGAGGAATACGAGAATTTGGATGCATGCCCGGTATATGAAGCATCACGGTATAAGATAAGGTGAGATGATCCTGGCGATGTTGAGGGTGAAGAATGTCCCAGCAGGAAGAAAATCCCTGCCAAGGTTATGTGGTATGCTCCTATAATACCACGCTTGAAACGTTTGTTTAGAAATAAAGATAATACAAAGTTGTTGTGGTGGCATAAAGAAGACTGTAAGGTAGACAATATGTTGAGGCACCCGACTAATGGATCCCAGTGGAGTGCGATAGACAGAGAATTCTCAGAGTTTGCAGATGAGGC
This sequence comes from Coix lacryma-jobi var. lacryma-jobi, assembly GCA_009763385.1. Lineage (NCBI taxonomy): Eukaryota > Viridiplantae > Streptophyta > Magnoliopsida > Poales > Poaceae > Coix > Coix lacryma-jobi. The sequence goes on from CM019826.1 coordinate 35,149,895, forward strand.
TAGAAACTTGAGGTTCGCTTTAAGTACGGATGGTTTTAATCCTTTTGGGGAGCAAAGCAGTAGTCATAGCACTTGGCCAGTTACTCTATGTATCTACATCCTTCCTTCGTGGTTATGCATGAAGCGGAAGTTCATTATGATGTCATTGCTCATCCAAGGGCCGAAGCAACCTGGCAACGACATCGATGTCTACCTGAGGCCATTGGTTGAGGAACTTATACTTCTATGGAGCAAACCAGGTGTACGCGTGTGGGATGAGTACAAACAGGAACACTTTGACCTGCGAGCATTATTGTTCATAACAATCAATGATTGGCCGGCTCTAAGTAATCTTTCAGGCCAAACAAACAAGGTATATAATGCATGCACACACTGTTTCGAAGACCTTGATAGTTTATTTTTGAAAAAGTGTCGGAAGGTCGTGTACGTTGGCCACCGTCGGTTTCTTCCCATGGGCCACGCAATAAGAAAGAAAGGCAAACATTTTAAAGGTAAGGCAGACCACCAAACAAAGCCTCATAACCGAACCGGAGATGATGTACTCGAAATGGTGAAGGATGCGAAAGTAGTATTTGGAAAGGGATAGGGCAGCGAACTTGTTCCCAAAGACGCTATGGGACACGCACCCATGTGGAAGAAGAAGTCCATATTCTGGGAGCTACCCTACTGGCATGTCCTAGAGGTCCGCCATGCGATCGACATGATGCACCTGACAAAGAACCTTTGTGTGAACCTGCTTGGATTCATGGGTGTCGACGGAAATCCTAAGGATTCACTTGAAGCACGACAGGACTTGCAGCGCATGAAAGAACGAGACAACCTGCATCCGGAGAAGACAGATGACGGGCGCCAGTACGTAAGCCCTGCTAGCTACACTCTTAGCAGAGAAGAAAAGGAAAGCATGTTTGAATGCCTTAACAACATCAAGGTCCCATCTGGATTCTCCTCCAATATAAAGAGAATAATTAATGTGCCAGAGAAGAAGTTCCAAACTTGAAGTCTCATGACTGCCATGTGCTTATGACCCAATTGCTTCCTGTTGCTCCAAGAGGAATTCTACCTCCACATGTATGTCTAGCCATTGTGAAGCTATGTGCATTCCTCAATTCAATTTCACAGAAGGCAATCAATCCAGAGGAACTTTCTACTTTGCAGAATGATGTCGTTCAATGTCTCGTCAGCTTTGAGTTGGTGTTCCCTCCATCCTTCTTTGATATCATGACACACCTCCTAGTTCACCTGGTCAAGGAGATCATTATTCTCGGTCCTGTGTTCCTACGCACCATGTTCCCATTCGAGAGGTTCATGAGTGTTCCCTTGCCACTGAGTTTGCCCTCGTGTCGCGATTCAGGAACGCCAATCGGGTCAAGGTCTGGAATAAAGTCCACACAGAACTATATGACCTATGTTCCGTAGCCCTGGGCGATACTTCCTTCAGACCGAGAACGGTTATGAACATGGTGCGTAGGAACATATATCAGTACAGGAGACGATTACTTTGATAAAACACACTACACAGTTCTATAGAACTCCTCATTGGTCGATCCATATATCGAGGTACATAAGGATTTCCTTCGATCCGAGTGGCCCGGGAAGAGTGAAGCATGGATTATACGTCAGCACATGCAAACCTTAGGCGATTGGTTGCGAAAACAATGTCAGGGTGATGACAACATAGATGTGCAACTTTATTTGTTGACCAGACAACCATCATGGCATATCAGCACGTACAAAGGGTACGAGATCAATGGGAATATATTTTACACAGTAGCCCAAGACAAAAGGAGCACCAACCAAAACAGTGGTGTTCGCGTGGATGCCACGGATCCAAATGGGAACAAACAAACATATTATGGCTGCATACATGACATATGGGAACTAGACTACGCACCTAATTTTAAAGTCCCTTTGTTCCGGTGTAAATGGGTCAAGATGACTGGTATCGGAGGTGGGGTAACAGTCGACAAGGAGTATGAGATGACATCAGTGGACCTCAACAATATTGGGTACAAAGATGAACCATTTGTCCTTGCCGCGAATGTGAGTCAGGTGTTCTATGTGAAAGACTCGTCTACAAAACCAAAAAGAGGGAAAAATGATAACAACTCGATCGTCAACGAGCCAAAGCGCTATATAGTTCTTTTAGGGAAAAGAAACATTGTCGGAATTGAGGACAAGTCAGACATGTCAGGTGATTATGTAAAGGATGACCGAATTCCGTCATTCAAAGTGAACAAAGACCCAAACATTTTGTTAAACAATGAGGAAACTCAATGGTTAAGGAATGATCATAACCAAAGGACATATGTCAAGAGGAGGTTCATAGTTGTGCCCGCTAAATAGTGGGTTGTAAAGATATTATATAATAATTAATTAATTAAGACTTCATTTGATGATGGATTTATACATATATATATATATTTAGTAGTGGTCATTGATTTATGTGCTCCCCTAGATGTGAATCATCAAAATACATATAAGAACAAAAAGTATATACAAAATTATAAAGATTAGTAACATTTATATTTAATATTTACAAAAAACAAATTAAAAACATACTAAAATTTAACATTTTCTTCTATAAACTAAAGAAAAAGAATCTCATACTAATTTTTAAAAGAAAGTATATCAAATATTTAATTTTCTGTTCAATTAGAAAGATTTAAGATATATTTAAAAAGAAAACTAAATTTAAAAATCTAAAACTACTGCATCTGTCGGGTAGAACGAAATTGGGCAATGATTTTTTAGGTTATAAACAAAAGATTAACGTCCAAATGATGTGAAAATAAATTTTTTATTGAAAGCCAACAATTTTTTTAATTTAAATTTAACATTATATTTTTGCATTAACAAAATATGAGTGGTTATTTACATTTATATTCGTTATTATAAAAAAAGAAAAGAATTTATGCTACAAAATTTTCTACTATACAATAAGGTCATAGGAAATATAACTGTTATTTTTAAGTAATTTTATGCCTACTGTTCAATTTACTATGCAATTAACAAGAATTACAACATATTTATATAGTGAAAACTTAATACAAAACCTAAAATACTGAAAACCCAAAACTGTGGCGGGAAAGGACCCTTTAGTCCCGGGCGGTGGCACCAACCGGAACTAAAGGCCCCTTTAGTCCCAGTGCGTAAGCCCGCCCGGGACTAAAGGTCCAAACTTTTAGTCCCAGACCGTCTTACGCACAAGGACTAAAGACCCTCTAGTCCCGGTGCATAAGACGGCCCGGGACTAAAGGTATATAGGGCACAGTGCCTCTCAACCTCCCCAGATCGACGCTCCGACTCTTCGCCGCCACCTCCGTCCTCTCCCTCGCCGTCTGCCGTGCTGCGCCACCGCCTCGTCCTCGTCCTTGCCGTCATCCACGCCCTCAGCGTCGTCCTCTCCCTCGCCATCTCCTGCGCCTTCCTCGCCGTCTGCGCCGTCCTCGTCGTCCTCGCCGGCCGTTCGCGTCGTCCTCACCGTCCTCACCTTCCTCGCGCGCCAGCCATCCTCGCCATCCGCGTCGTCCTCGTCGTACGTCCTCGCGCGCCCGCCGACCGGCCCGACCCGCCTCGCCGCGCCGTACGTCGTCTGGAGCGCCCGGGATCCTTCCCGCGCGTGCCGCCGTCCTTCGTCCTCGCCGTCGCCGCCGCCGCCGTGCCTGCTGCGTGCCACCGCGGTGCCTGTTGTGTGCGTGTGTGTGGTGTGTGTTTGTATAAGTGTAAAAAAGAAAATAAAGAAAATAAAAATGAGATATATAAAATGAATATAAATAGATATATATTTATAGAAAAGGAAAATCATATATATTTATAGATAATGAATATGAATAGATATAAATTTATAGATAATAAATATGAATAGATATATATTTATAGAAAAAGGAAAATGAATATGAATAGATATATATTTATAGATAATGTATATGAATAGATATATATATTTATAGAAAAAGGAAAATAAATATGAATAGATAATGTATACGAATAGATATATATTTATAGAAAAAGGATAATGAATATGAATAGATATATATATATATATTTATAGATAATGAATATGTTTTTTTAATCTTTCAAATTTATGTTTACACATATAGATAAAAGTGATTGGCCGCGTCGACCTGTAGTCCTGATGTCCGCTCCACCGAACTCGTCGCCGTCACCGTCATCCTCACTGTCGTCATCCTCGCCGTCGTCCTCGTCCACGGTGTGTAAATCACGTGACAAGGAAAATCACATGACAAGGAAACTAGAAAATATGTGTTCATAGAAAATCACGTGTCATGTTGAAAAACAGTTAGATATGTTTAAATATGTATTTTTAATGTTGGCGAATATATGTTGAATTGCCTCTTTACGAACATATGTTATTTTTAATGTTGGTGAATACATGTTACCTTTACAAATATGTTATTTTTACTAGATTCCATATGACATAACAAATCACTCTTGCAATCCTTTTAGAGTTTTAAACATCATATGTACATTTTTGATGAAAGAAGGCAATACTGGCGAGGTATATATACAATATGTCGTGTTAGGGTTTACATTTACTTTATTACTTGATTAGGTTTTATTTCAACTTGTATTAGGGTTTCATCTTCGTGTCTTTACTGATGTTATTTTTAATGTTGGCGAAACGTAAACCCTAAACGAATCTAAACCCTAAACCCCCAAAACCCTAAAACCCTAAACCCTAAACTCTAAACCTAAACCTAAACCTTAAACGAATCTAAACCCTAAAACCAGAAACCCTAAACTCTAAACCTAAACCTTAAACGAATCTAAACCCTAAACCTTAGAACCCGAATATATGTTATTTTAGGGTTTCGGTTTTGGTTTCACATACATACATGTATAAAGCTCCTCTAAGTGTTCGATCATATTGTATATATATTTTAATATTCGCAGAAATGGCCGACCCAAATAAGAACATGGAGGAGGAAATGATGAATATCATCGCCAGCGGCGATGATGGGAGTCAATACTTATTGAATTACGAAGAATGACCATGCATGATGAAAATCCCCCTGAACAACAAGTTGAGATGCAAGAAGGCAATACTGGCGAGGTATATATACAATATGTCGTGTCTTTACCTATATGTAGCCCTCTGGATCGACGTCTGCGACTGGGCAGAGCAGACCAAAACGAGGGCCGAAGAGGCCGTTGAAGGGCCGTTATGTAATCTCCAAATTCGATATGGCTACATGCCAACCACTAGGACCCCATGCACAGAAATATGTCTTTCACTGTAGGTTCCTTGTGAGAGATCGGATTCCGATAAGTGCCCGTGAATGGAAAGAGAAGCGAAGTGCTCCCGAGATCAGTTATGTCTCCAATCGTGACAAGCAGCTAGTCTGGGAAGACATCAAAGGTCATTTCTCGTTCGACACGAACGATGAGGAGTTGAAGAGGCGAATTCGGGAATGGACAATGAAGAAGATGGCCACACTTTTTCAGGACTGGAAGAAAAAATTGTACCACAACTTTGTGCTGAAGAACGAGACGCCAGATTTCAACTCTAAGGTGTATGTCAAGATAAGGCCCGATTGGGATGAATTTTTTACAGTACAAAAGATCACAGGAGAGCGAGGCTCGTATCAGAGTAAACAAATAGAATGCAGCTCAGAAGAAATACCACCATCATTTAGGATCAGGTGGCTATAAGACTGCCCTTCCAAAGTGGGAGAGACACGAACAAGAGATGCTTGCCAGGGGGTAGTCCCGGAGACAATAAGAAGAAATTGGAGTGAACGGTCCAGGAATTGGTTCTACGCTCATGGGGGAACCATAAACCCTAATGACGGGGAGCTTGATTGGGGCTCAAAAATTTCAAGAGCAGCACATAGGCTAGTTCAAGCATGAAGTGCGGAGTTGGCTGGCGAGTTCAAGCTCAATAGAGAGAAGGATGAACTCACGTACGCGCTGGAAAATCCTGAGCACGGTGGGCGTACGAGAGGCTTTGGGGCCGTTTCGTGGCTGCATTCCTTCGAAGCGGATCGACAAAGTTACAGAAGCCGCCAGAGAAAGAAGGACGAGGAGGCAGAGCAGATCTACAAGTTGGAGGAGTATGTTCTTCAAACACAAGAGCGTGACAAATCTCGTGAAGAATGGATGCGGGAGGAAATCAAAAGCCAAGCGCAAGTGACACTTAGTCAAATGACGAGTGGACAAGGTACATCATCACAACAACCTCAAGCGAACATTAGCCCCCCAGGTCAGTTGAAAAGCAGCTGCGCCTCCACGGAAGTACCAACCATTCAAGATGACTCCAAGCTACGCTTCCCCGTGGATGACGTTAAAGAACCTTTTACTACTTGTGAGCTGCATATTCAAGATGGAAATGCCATGAAAAAGGTGGCTGTCGGTGTTGTAAACCCTATCGACCGCACAAGAACACCAAGAATCCATGGTCAACCAGTGTCAGCCGGATACGCTAGCGTCTCGGTGGATAGGGTTGAGACAGGTTGTGGCAGCGTGGCACTGGAAATTGAAGGGGGGAATGGGGAGAAGACTTTAGGTGAAGTGGAGAAGACATTTATTTGCTGGCTCAAGCGCTTTATTATTATTCCTAGAGTGTCACCACCGCAACCTCCTCCTACTGATCAAGATCCTCACCATAGGTAGTGCGCATGAACGAACTAACTTCCTATATGTATATATTAATTGGATGTTCACATCATTCATTGTTTTGCGTAGCAGGAACTAAAGTCCAGTTCGTCATTCCCCAGCGCATCATAGTGCTGCGGGCGGTGACGATGTATTGGAGGACGCGGCTTCAACCCCATCTCCTGCAAAAAGATCTCCACAGCGGGCTCCAACGCCACAACCTAATCCTCCACGGGCTCCAACGCCACAACCTCCACCGCGGGCTCCAACACCGCCACCGGCCCCACCATCTCCTCCACAGCGGGCTCCAACACCCCTCCGCCTCCACCGTGCGGCCCTAAGAAGCAGTCCGCCGCCACAGAACCGAAGGCCCCACCTCCAAAAAAGAAGGCTCCTGCATCAGGAAAAAAGCCCACGAGAAATTAGCTTATGAAAAGACTGATGAGGATTTAGAAATTTAGGTGAAAAAAGATGTGCGAAAATTTTTAGATGAATCAAAGGCCGCGGCTCAAGCGAAGAGAAACCCAGAGAAGCCTTACCTCTTGTTAAACCCACAGGAGTTAAGGAAAAGGGTGGAACAACATGGTATCAAGATGCGTCAAGCCCGAAAGGCTCCGCAAAAATCAGACTACGAACGCTCTCTAATCAAGTCTGCAAAAGAACAACAATCCAACACGAAGAAAGTGGGAAAGGGTGTTCCACAGCTCGGGGAAACATCAAGACCTTTGTCCCCGTTATTTGTGGAAAATCAGTATGGTTCAAACATGGGCAGAGTACATAAGAAATCTGGAGAGACCACTTTGTCTGAGATGGACTCAATTGAAAAAAAATTCATTGACAATAGTCTTCCGTACAACACCGATTGCCAATATTGCTACTAGACTAGAGTTTCCACGAGCGGAAGTAGTTGATGAATGGAGGAGAAATTTTGCACCGGGCAGGAGTCTAATGAACCCCAATCACTTACATGTACTTGGTACGCAGATGTTTGTAATCAGCAAATGGTACATGGAGGCTTCTAAAGATGGTGATGTCAATTGGATTTCTATCCGAATTCGGAACCATCACTACTTCCGTGGCGATTGAAAGGTCCTTGTTTGGTTTTGGTAATTGAGTGACAACCTAGGTGAACTAATATGTGCTTATGTGAGATACACAGGAAATTAGTTCACATATGAATGAGCAATGAAGGAGCTTATTGCATATGAGACATGACATGGAGTCATGTGGCTAAGATGGTGAAGATCAAGGCAAGACTTGGCTTGATGGACTGGTTGCGAAGGTGAAAGGCAAGTTGGAGGCTTTGAAGCCGTTGGTACCGAGTGTCGGGAGGCTTGAGCAAAGACTTGGCGCCGAAGGACCGAAGCAATGGTGAAGAGCAAGTGAGGTCAAGATCGATGGACCATGGAGGTCATGTGATGATATGAAGTGGATCATATCATTTGATGATAGGTTGGTGCATGTGTTGCATCAACACCGGAGGAGATGGAATGGAATGCGCAAGACAAAGGTATACTTATAGGGAATTTCATTTCACCGGTCATAGGTGTGTAGAGAAGATTATGACCGGGTTTAGGATACATGGTCGTACTATCAAGAGGAGCAAACTTGTTTGCATATCGGTCATCTAGTGCCACTTGAGCGATCTAACATTGCGATGTTGCTAGGATCGAGTGGCGTGGTGAGAGCAAGTGAAAATCCTTTGAAAAATGATTGTGAAAATGCTAACACACATGCACATGATGGTGTACACTTGGTGGTGTTGGCACATTTGCAACGGAGAAGGTGTTGGAGTTGATTTGGGTCAACTCGGAGAAGTTTCGGAGAAAGCTTTGGTTGGAAAAAGAGGAGCGATGGATCTTGGATTGGAAAACTGTACTAACCCTTTGTGCTTTGGATCTTGTATTCATGTGGGTTGTGTAGCCCTCTGTATAAGCTTTCCAAAATGTCCAAGATCATCGAAATCGGAGTTCGGAGCTAAGAGTTATGGCCGTTTTAGCGCGGAGAATTTTTGGCCTAGAGGTAGTACCGCCATAAGGCCGGTACTACCGACCCCTCCGCGAACAGATCGCATGCTCTCTGTGTTGGGCCATTTTTGGCCTAGAGGTAGTACCGCCATAGGGCCAGTACTACCGACCCTCGGTAGTACCGACCCCTGGTCGGTAGTACCGGCGATCGAAGTCGTTTTAAAGGTTCTCTGTGTAGATCTAGATTTGGCCTAAAGGTAGTACCGCCATAGGGCCGGTACTACCGACCCCCGGTAGTACCGACCCCCCGGTTGGTAGTACCGACGTTTGGAGGAAGTTTGGAGGCATTCTGTGTAGATCTAGATCTGGCCTAGAGGTAGTACCACTATATGGGCCGGTAGTACCGACCCTACTACCGACCCTACTACCGCCCGTGTTAGAAAGGCGATTCTAACGGTCATTTTGACCGCCGGTAGTACTGACCGTGGCCGTGGGAGTCCGGGAAAAGGGGAAAACGGCTAGTTTGTGGCTCTCCTCTATAAATAGAGGTGTGGCCGGCCCTTGGATGAGGTGTAGGGTTACGAGGATGCTACGCTAGCCGAAAAACAAAATTTTTCAACCCCATAAATCAGGAACTACTGCTAGTTATAGATCACGAGATTACCACTAGACGCGCAGGTGCAGCGGAAGACGTCTCGGTGTAGACGTGCGCGTCGCAGCGATGTCGTGTAGATGTTCACGTCCGGCCTTCACGTCTCCACGTGCGGTTTGTCCTTGTGCTCCAGATGCAGCACCTCTGAGGTATCCCACACGTACAGGGAGGAAGCGTCACGCCTCCAGACTGCTAGGTCTGCGAGGAGCAAAAGGCGCGGGCGTGGGTGGGCGACGGCTGTCTAATGACGTGGTCAAAACCCTGGTCGCCCCACCCGTCTTTATATAGGCGTCCCTAATGAGCCCACCGACTGGAGGCCCATTAGCAAACCCTAATCCCGGTCTGACTCGAGTCCAACTCGAATCAGGCTTCCAGCCCCTTAAGCGTGCGACCCTATGGGTTCACGCACACATAGACACGGCCCGAGTACTCTACTCGCCCGATAGTTGACAGCGGCCTCTAGCAAGACATGTCAACTCCTATGTATACGCAAAGATCATATCCGACGAACCACCACGATCACATATACGTAATTCCCTTGCCACACAATATTTGGTCCAACCCATAGGTTAACACTTAACCTAAGCACGGCCATGCATTTTATGATCCAATCATTTGAGTGGTCTAGTGATATCTCTCTCTCACGGAGAGGGGCAAATCTCATCTTGATCGTCTATGTCTCACAACATACTTCATGACAAACCCGAAGACTATCTTTATAACTACCATGTTACGAAGTAGCGTTTGATAGTCCCTAAGTAAGTCGATTCATATCTTGAGTACATACCACAATCTCAGGTCTAAGGACATAACGTACATGATGTGTAAAGAGATAATAAGAACATCTCACGTTGGGTCAGTCCAGCCCCATGTCATACATGTGCCCACATTATTAGTTTGACATCTCCATGTCTATGACTTGTGAAACATAGTCATCAACTAATACATGTGCTGATCTAATATACATGTGTGTCCTCACATGAACTCCGATCAGGGACAACTATTGAATAACCATACAAGTAAAAGAGTTTCACAGACAATTCACATAATTGTCAATCAATACAAGTTGTCTTTAATGGATATTCAATGAACATATAATAAATCATGGATACAATAGAAATATCATCACCTTTATGATTACCTCTAGGGCATATTTCCAACAGTCTCCCACTTGCACTAGAGTTAATATTTTAGATATCTAATACCCATAGACTTCATGTGCGCCTCATGCTTAGGCTGTGGAAGAGCCTTTGTCAAAGGATCTGCTATATTCAAATCCGTATGTATTTTGCACATCTTAATTTCATCTCTTCCAATGAACTCTCGAATGAGGTGAAATTTCCGCAGTACATGTTTGTTCTTCTGGTGATTCCTTGGCTCCTTAGCCTGCGCGATCGCCCCATTGCTATCACAGTGTAAAGACAATGGGCTAGACGCATATGGAAACACACCAAGATCAATGAGGAACCTCCTCATCCAAACACCTTCCTTTGCAGCTCCACTAGCTGCAATGTACTCGGCTTCTGCTGTAGAATCAGACACGGTCTCCTGCTTGGAACTTTTCCAACTGACTGCACCACCATTTATTGTGAACACAAAACCTGATTGAGATTGTGAATCATCTGTGTCAGTTTGGAAGCTAGCATCGGTGTAACCATTTACAACGAGCTCCTCCTCACCTCCATAGATTAGGAACACATCTTTAGTCCTTCTCAAGTACTTAAGGATTTTTTTAACAAGTGTCCAGTGACTCTCACCTGGATTAGCTTGATATCTGCTCGCAACACTTAGAGCATATGAGACATCCGGGCGTGTACATATCATGGCATACATGATGGAAGCAATAGCCGAAGCATATGGAACCTTACCCATGCGCTCTCGCTCATCAGATGTCGAAGGACACTGTTTCTCGCTAAAGCGCATGCCATGTGACATAGGAAAGAACCCTTTCTTGGATTGTTCCATGTTGAACCGCTTCAACACCTTGTCAATGTACGTTTCTTGGCTTAATCCTATTAGCCTCTTTGACCTATCTCTATAGATCTTAATGCCCAGAATATATGTTGCTTCTCCTAAATCCTTCATAGAAAAACTATTATTCAGTGAAGTCTTTACGGTTTGCAACATCGGAATATCATTCCCAATCAACAGTATGTCATCTACATACAAGATTAGAAACACAACAGCGCTCCCACTTTCCTTCTTGTAAACACAAGGTTCTTCTTCACTTTGATGGAAGCCAAACCCTTTGACCACCTCATCAAAACAAATATTCCAACTCCGAGATGCTTGCTTTAATCCATAAATAGATTTCTTAAGCTTGCATATTTTTCCAGCATTGCTAGGATCAAAAAAACCTTCGGGCTGTATCATATACACGTCCCTTCCAAATTTCCATTTAGAAAGGCTGTTTTAACATCCATCTGCCATATCTCATAGTCATAATAGGCAGCAATTGCTAGAATGATCCGGATAGATTTAAGCATCGCTACGGCGAGAGTATCGGTCGTCGTAGTCAACTCCTTGAACTTGCCGAAAACCTTTTGCGACAAGTCGAGCTTTATAAACTTGGACGTTTCCATCCATATCCTTTTTTTTTATAGATCCATTTGCACTCTATGGGTCTACCCCATCAGGCGGGTCAACCAAGTTCCAAACTTGATTGGCTCCCATGGAATCTATCTCGGATCTCATGGCACTATGCCATTTCTCGGAATCAGGGTCCATCATTGCCTCGGCATAAGTTGCAGGTTCGTCATCGTCTAACAATAACACATCCCCACGCAACTCACGGATTCTTGCCGACCTTCGTGGTTGGGGCGGGGTGTCTGTTGCCACAGGTAGCTCAACTTGTTCTGCTACATTAGCATCACTCGTGGAGTCAATCCCTGTTGGCTCATCCTGAACTTCTTCAAGATACACCTTCTGCCCTCTCTTGTCTCTTTTGAGAAACTCTTTCTCTAAGAAAACACCGTTTCGAGCAACAAACACTTTGCCCTCTGAGTGGTTGTAGAAGTAAACCCTAAAGTTTCCTTTGGGTATCCACGAAAAAGCACTTGTGTTGTTATCTGTATGTGTTGTTAATCTTGGGATGTCCAATATCATTAGTGTTTATACTTGATATAATGTGAAACGTTTCAGATCCAAATGATAAAACTCTTCTAGACCAAACCATGCTAACAAACAACTCTGGATCACGTTCACACTCATATGGTGTCTTACTATGCGATACTTAGACGGTACCACCTATTTAATGTGAAAGCGGCTGTTCTAGCGCTTCCCCAAAAAATGATAAGTGATGCAGACTGTCATAAATGTTAACACCGTCTATTCGGTCCTTACACACGCAGAAGTTTGCTGAGGCGTTCCAGTGCGTACCAGTGTCGATACATATCCACAACAAACATATATGATCTACTAACTCGTGGCTCAAGTATCTCACTCCACAGATCAGATGAAGCTTATATTCTTCACGCTTGATACTCATATATTCATAATTCTTTGAACTTTTCAATTTATCAATTTATACTTCATCACAGATAGACATAGACATAGCATATCTGCTAAAATCATCAGTGAAGGTTATGAAGTATTGGAATCCGCCTCTAGCTGTCGTACTCATTGGTCCGCATACATCAGTATGTACAAGTTCAACAAGTCAGACGCTCTCAGGAAAACCTGTGAAAGGCGACTTGGTCATCTTGCCCAGCAAACAAGCCTCGCATGTCTCGTATGATTCAAAATCAAACGAAGTTAGAAACCCATCAGCATGGAGCTTTTTCATGCGATTCTCACTTATATGACCCAAACGACAATGCCACATATAGGTAGGGCTTAACTCATTAAGCCGAGGCCTTTTAGCAGTAATATTACAGATAGACATAGGTGCATCATCAAGATTTAAAATAAACAACCCATTCACAATGGATGCAAAAGCCACAAACATATCATTCTTAGAGATTACACAACCATTGTCTTTACTCACAAATGAATAGCCATCCTTCATCAAACATGAAGGTGATATAATGTTTCGACTTAAACTTGGAACAAAATAACAATTATTTAATTCCAAAATAAATCCTGATGGGAGGTGGAGTTGCATCGTCCCGATGTTCAACGCAGCAACTCTTGCATTATTGCCCACGCGGAAATCAACCTCCCTTTTCCAATGCTTCTACCTCTCATCATTCCCTGCATCGTATTGCAAATATGAGCAACCGAGCCGGTATCAAATACCCAAGAATTAATATAAGAGTTAGCGAGGAAAATATCTGTAATATAAACAACAACTGTATGAGCAGCGGGAGTACCTTTACCACCGCCATCCTTCATCAAGGATGCTAAATACACCTTCAGTTTCTTTTCCAGTGACCTTTCCCCTTACAGTGGAAGCACTCAGAATCAGCAGTTGGTCCAGCAGCGTCAGGCGCAGGAGGGTTTGGCTTAGAGATCACATCTTTGGTCTTGCCCTTGCCCTTCCTATTCTTCCAAAAGTTGCCTTTCTTTTTAAAGTTAGGCTTGTTTTGGATCGCCATCACATGGCTGCTGCCAGCACCTTTCTTGATGTCTGCCTCTGCTGTCTTAAGCATGCCACATAGCTCATTCAAGCCCCTCTCCGCACCATGCATATGGTAGTTTGAGATAAAGTTCCCATAGCTAGGAGGGAGAGAAGAGAGAATGAAATCGGTAGCCAGTTCTGGACCAATTGGGAAGCCTAGCTTCTCCAACCTCTGAGTGTAACCAACCATCTTGATTACATGTGGTCCAACTGCTGCACCCTCTGCTAACTTAGTCTCAGCAAGAGACTTAGAAACGTTGAACCTTTCGGTTCTAGCCTGAGTCTGGAACATCTCATCTAGCGCTACGATCATATCGTAGGTTGTATGGTTATTATCAAACTGCATCTGCAGATCTGGTTCCATGCTAGCAAGCATCAGGCATCCCACTTCAAGATCAGCATCACATGCTTTCTTGTAAGCGGTTTTCTCAGTAGCAGGTGCATTATTAGCAGGTTCCTCTGGTAGTGGGGTGTCTAGAATATCTTCCTTTTTCTCAGCCCTGAGAACAATTCTCAGGTTGCGGATCCAATCCGCATAGTTTGGTTCATTCAATTTATCTTTCTCAAGGATTGAACGTAAAGTAAATGGTGGATTGCTAGGTGCCATTGATCTACAACAAAAGTAAATGCAAAATACTAAGACAATGTATCCAAGACAGAGTAAATGATATTAACACTTTAATAAAATCTACTCCCACTGAGATCAATATCCCTCTATTGAATCTCAATGATTCAAGACCCAAACTAACAAGTCTACTAGTGAGCTTTAGCATCACCGCTAGTGGACATGGTAGATCGGTAAGCAACTCTTTGCTAATCATATCACATATGACTCTTGTTGTTGGCCAACATCTCTATGTGTGCTCAACTCCTTATGCTTCAAGGTCTCTAACCGTTAGGATGACCTTGTTCAAGCAACCAACCCTTCTGCAGTAAGTATCCAATACGAACTGCCTAGTCAAGGAAAATCAGTGATACCCTAATTTCATAGGCGCACCACCGATTGTACAAGACATATGACAGTGCAAGGTTTGGGGAAGCATATGACTTGAACATTACTGAGGGATTGTTCTACACTTTCACTACCGCATGTAGACAATAAACATGAATCGCATGTGAAAGTAGAACATAATAAGAGAATAGCATTAACACAGATATGACTTGGTATAGCCCAGTGATCCTTTGGAGATCTCCATCTCCGCCAATCTGTACACCATGATGATCTCCATCTACATGGTACATGCACGCCATCCTCCAGTGATGAATCCACCAAGACTAGCTACAACTAGCGTAATTAAAACAATTACATAGTCGCAAGTAGGATCATCACAATTTGGCAAGCAGGCCATTACATCAAATTGATGACAATATCTATGTGACTCCTGCCATATTGTCATATTACATGACGTGCAAGCCATGAAATAATTACATGCATGCATCACATACACATAAGGGCTATACCAGTCATCAATTTCTGCAAAACAGAGTTAAACGTTCCCAACGTCTAATCTTGAATCGCAGAAAACATAATTTTCCCAACATTTTTTCGCAAATCTAAATTCGACGAAACCGGCTAGGGCCGGTGAAAATTGGATGTAAAATTTTTTGTAGATCAATTTTCGTTTAAAGATCATCTCAATCTGAGGTCGTATGAAAAAGTTACGGCCGTTTTACCGAACGACGCTCTTTTGCATATGCCGTCGTACATCTCATGCACCCGGCTCTTGACCTAGATTCGATTCGATCAATCTGATTGATCTCCAAACTTCCATGATTGGATTTACACGTATCACTTAACTCCGATGGCGGAATTCCGACCGGTAGGAGTAGATCGTTACATGACCAATAGGGCAAGATGACGAATCAAGATCAGAAACTGATCTACAACCGCGCATATCTCTATATGCACACAACCGAATCTATAACGAGGCAGTAACGGCTCCGATACCACTGTAGGGTTACGAGGATGCTACGCTAGCCGAAAAACAAAATTTTTCAACCCCATAAACCAGGAACTACTGCTAGTTATAGATCACGGGATTACCACTAGACGCGCAGGTTCAGCGGAAGACGTCTCGGTGTAGACGTGCGCGTCGCAGCGATGTCGTGTAGATGTTCACGTCCGGCCTTCATGTCTCCACGTGCGGTTCGCCCTTGTGCTCCAGATGCAGCACCTCAGAGGTATCCCACACGTATAGGGAGGAAGCGTCACGCCTCCAGACTGCTAGGTCTGCGAGGAGCAAAAGGCGCGGGCGTGGGTGGGCGACGGCTGTCTAATGACGTGGTCAAAACCCTGGTCGCTCCACCCCTCTTTATATAGGCGTCCCTAATGAGCCCACCGACTGGAGGCCCATTAGCAAACCCTAATCCCGGTCTGACTCGAGTCCAACTCGAATCAGGCTTCCAGCCCCTAAGCGTGCGACCCTATGGGTTCACGCACACATAGACACGGCCCGAGTACTCTACTCGCCCGATAGTTGACAACGGCCTCTAGCAAGACATGTCAACTCCTATGTATATGCAAAGATCATATCCGACGAACCACCACGATCACATATACGTAATTCCCTTGCCACACAATATTTGGTCCAACCCATAGGTTAACACTTAACCTAAGCACGGCCATGCATTTTATGATCCAATCATTTGAGTGGTCCAGTGATATCTCTCTCTCACGGAGAGGGGCAAATCCCATCTTGATCGTCTATGTCTCACAGCATACTTCTTGACAAACCCGAAGACTATCTTTATAACCACCCTGTTACGAAGTAGCGTTTGATAGTCCCTAAGTAAGTCGATTCATATCTTGAGTACATACCACAATCTCAGGTCTAAGGACATAACGTACATGATGTGTAAAGAGATAATAAGAACATCTCACATTGGGTCAGTCCAGCCCCATGTCATACATGTGCCCACATTATTAGTTTGACATCTCCATGTGTATGACTTGTGAAACATAGTCATCAACTAATACATGTGCTGATCTAATATTCATGTGTGTCCTCACATGAACTCCGATCAGGGACAACTATTGAATAACCATACAAGTAAAAGAGTTTCACAGACAATTCACATAATTGTCAATCAATACAAGTTGTCTTTAATGGATATTCAATGAACATATAATAAATCATGGATACAATAGAAATATCATCACCTCTATGATTACCTCTAGGGCATATTTCCAACAGTTGAGAACCATTGGGACTTGGTGTCCATGCTTGGGGAGTGCTTAGGAGCCCTCTAACTCGCTTGTGCTTGCTAGTGTGCAAATCTATTGCGAGTGAGCGATTCTAGTGCGTTGCTTTGAGAGATTGCATTGAGTGACACTAGGTGTTCATGTTGCAAGCCGGTGGTGCTTGTTACTCTTGGAGGTTGCCACCTCCTAGACGGCTTGGTGATCGTGTCTCCGTCGTGAAGCCCGCGTGAAGATTGTGCGTGGCTCTGAAGAAGGATTATGAGGGGCATTGTGCTCGCCCCGCAGGGATCGCGAAGAGCAACTCTAGTAGAGCATGTCATTGAGTTACCCTCACTTGTGGGTGAGTTCTTGCGGCGCTCGAGTGTTGAGCTAGGTGTGGTGCCCATTAGCCGCCGAACTACCAAAGTGTGTGGTTGACACAACGGGGACTAGTTTGGTGGCAACCAAGTGAACCTCGGGGAAAAATCACCATGTCAACTTTGTGTTCATCTTCTCGGTGGTTTGCAAACTCTATTCACTAGCTCATACTTACTTGTTCATATACATGTGCTAGTGTAGTTGCTCTTGTAATTAGTTAGCTTGTGTAGCATGCTAGTTACCTTCTTAGCTTGTGTAGCATAGAAGTTAATCCCGTGAGTGACTAGTTGACTTGTAGTCTTGCTAATCACATTGCTTAGTTTGTGTAGCTAAGTTGAGCTCTCTAATTTGGCTTGTGTAGCCTTGTTATTGAGCATTGCTAGTGAGCTTAGGCTTTGTGCTTTTGCTTAGTGGAATGTGTAGGAGCTCCCCGATTGATTGAGTACTAGTTGCTTAGGTTTGTGTAACCTTGCAAGCTAGAATTGTTTAGGTGAGCTTTAGCTAGTCCGGCACCTTTATTGCTTTGTTTAGGATCTTTTATAAGGTGCTTGAAAGTATAGATTGAGGGGTGTAGTCTTGGCTAGACCGATAGTTGTTAATTCCGTATTTGTTTCGGTTAGCCGGTACGTTTAATTTTAGAAAGGACTATTCACCCCCCCCTCTAGTCCGCCATCTCGACCCTTCAGCGATGACCTAATCTTAGTCCAGATGGAGAAATTACACCAGCTATGCCACATGGACGCATTGGACAAATCGCTCCTTAGCTGCTATTGTTTGTAAGTGTTTCTTTTATTTATAATTTCATTGAACTCTCTAGTATGTGTATATAGTATGTAGTATTCTTACACACGTACTTGTGGATCGACTCGATATTGCAGGTACCAGATGACTCAGCTCAGAGATAAATATGACAATATTGTTGGGTTTGTTGATCTGTAAGTTGTTTTCAAGGCTCCAAACCCTTCAGCGACTTGGAGCAATGAGATGTGTACGAATCTCATGAGGTTATTAGTGAACCAAAAAGACAAAGAAAGAATACTCTTCCCCTACAACTTTAAGTGTGTGAGACATATATAATTAATAATAAGTATATGCACATTTTATTTTACTTAACCCTAATAATCTACTATATATATGAATCATGTGTATGAACAACTATCACTGGATACTGATGGTAATCAATCTCAGATACAACAGTGTATTAATCTATGACTCATTGAGCAAACTCCAACAAGATTACCAAGATATGATAGAGATTATCCAAAGGTAATTTCGATCTCTAGCTTGCATGCTTAAAGTATAGACTAAGCTTGTATATATGTATGTTAATTAAATAATGATCCAACTTTCATTGGCCGGATTAGGGTTTGGGAAACATTCATTGCTCGGGAACATATGAGTCAATGTAAGACGCCACTTACAATAAAGCCACGACTACCGGTAAGTTTACCTTCGTCAATGTACGTGTATCTTTATTATATCATGTCATATATCATATCTTTACGAGATGAATCTTTTTATTCTACAGTGAATTTTGAGACAAGAACATGGCAATAACTTATGTGGATTCTACGTTTGTGAGTATATGATGATAGAATCAAATAGAATTCATGAAGAAATCATCAAAGTACGTAACATGTCTCTTTTCATTTTCTATAGACTTAATATTGATAATCTAGATATAACTAATATCTTTTTTAATTCAAATTGAAGACTGACTGGTTGAAGCAAAAAGTCATGCTACAAGACCAATTGAAAGCAATACAAGAGACAATAGCAGGATTTCTTTGGAAACAAGTCATAAATCCAAACAACGAGTTCTACTATAATACCAACGAGAAGTTGATTCCAAACAATGATGATTATTTGTATGCCCTATAGATCTTTGGATGGAGTACAACTTGTAATAGGTTTACAATACTAACTTTGGAGTACAACTTGTGTAGATAGATTTGGAGAACAACTTATATATATATATATATATATATATATATATATATAGCTTGTAATTTTATGTGCATATATTATATATATGTAGTTCTATAGTTCAATTATATATGCATGCAATAAGCTTATTGTGTTATGCTGCTAATATATATAAAATATATATAAAAATATATATTAGCAGCAAAGAATACATATTGGAAAACCTAATAAATAAATAAATAAACAAAACTAAAAACAAAACTGAAAATAAAATAAAAAGGTAAAAACTAGGGGACCCTTTAGTTCCGGCTGGTAATACCAGCCGGGGCTAAAGGGTGCTGCTGTGGGGCACCGCTGGCAGCACCCTTTAGTCCCGGCTGGTATTATCAACCGGGACTAGGGGGGTGGCTTTAGCCCCGGTGACCGGAGCCGGGACTAAAGGGGGGGCCTTTAGTCCCGGAAGCGTAGTTCCGGCTCGGCAACCGAGGCTAAAGGCCCTTGCCGACCGGGGCTATAGCTCAAATCTGTTGTAGTGTAATTACTTAGCATAAATATTAATATATTTTAATATATAATTGTTGATAGCTTTTTCTCGGCAAGCGAAAATGACATTTATTTAGGGACGGAGGGAGTACTTTTCTATGGCCACTTGTTGCAACAAATGTAAATACTGTTTAAGGTAACATCGAGCCAGTTATATATGGCGAGTTGGCGACCAATAGTCCATGACCTTTCCTGAAGATATATGTCTGTTGGTCAGAATGCACGGGCTCGATGATTTGCTAAATTTGGCAACCAATTGGAACCGTACGGTTTCCATTTTACTACTTGCAAATGGGAACTACTCTAATAATGTCGTAGGATCGAGTACATTTGTAGGCTAATCTGTGCTACACCACTTGAAGTAATTCAAATTTTACGCTAACAGCCTGTTTCGGTTCAGCTAATCGATCAGCGGTTTTCAGAGACCGAGCCGCGGCGAGTGCACGGACGACCATGCATGCGAGAGCCAATTCCTCCTGCCATTCCATTAGAGCATCTCCAATCGTTATGCATTTGGAGCTATGCATTTTAGGCAATTGGAGCACCCCCAAATGAAAATGGCAAGGCTAAATTCGGGTGTTCTCCAACCGTTATGCAAAATGCATAGTCCAACATGTATTTTTTTCCGAAAATATTTTTTCTCGGCAAGAAAACCGCGGAGGAAAGAGAATCGCGCCCAGGGGAGACCGAGAAAAGCCGGGATGTGTATTTGCATAGCCGGACTCCTTTGGCATATATGCCAAGTTTCCCCTCCAAATGCATAGCTATGTAAAATGCAAAGTCCAAATGCATAACGATTGGAGGGTTTTTTTTTAGAGTTTTATGCATTTTGGTAAATGCATAGCCCAAATGCATAATGATTGGAGATGCTCTTAGTATAAGAAGATACGTACATACTCCGTAGGTACTACCGTCCAATCAAATCGCCACCACCGCCGCATGTGTGTATACCTCGGCATGCAGCCCGAGGCCGTGAGCCCTGCACGGAGCCCGCTCTTTTGGCCCGGCCCTGGCCCGAAGGTCAAGGGCCCGGGCTGGCACGGCCCGGGGGTGCAGGCCGTGCTTGGGCCGCACCCCAGGCCCATAGGCCGGCACGGCCGACCCGCTAAATTGGGGCAGGCACAACGCGGCCCGCACCCCCAACGCCTAGCAGGCCGGCCCAAAGGAACCCCCTCCACATATATAACTTCTTCCACCGCCACCCGCATCGCCCACCCTAACCCTAACGCCATTCCATCCTCCCGGCCGCCGCAAGCTCGTGACACTCCTCTCGTCTTCTCTTGCGATCCATCTGCGCCTGTGCGCGCTCGTCCATTTCGCCGCCGGTCCGACCGTCGTCCTTCGATCCGGTGACATCATCGCCGCTCCAGCACCTCTACCTGAGTTCTTTGCTCCCTCTCTGTCTTCCTTTTACTCCTTTTCCTCTATCCTGTCGACGAACATGTAAGTCCGCCTCCCCGTCTCTGTTCCGCCGTTGCTCGCCGTCCTTAATCCCGTCTTGCCTTTGTGTGGCCCTCGTCTTCTCCGGCGCCGGGCTCGGGTTGCGCAGGCAAGTGTCATCCCTAACCCTAACCTTAACCCTAACCCTAACCCTAGCTTCAAGATCTGTTGCTTTCTAACTATTGTGCTTCGATTTTGTTGTTGTTTTCTCATCCTTTTCTTGTTTTGTGTTTTTTTGCGTAGGTCTGTTGCCGATGCCTCGTCGTCAACTAGCCTTGGTGGCGTAGACGGACGACGGGCAAGGGCAATGGCACCGCGGCCAAGCCGTGGCCACGCACCATTGAGGAACGGTGCTGGAGGTCAGCCGTCCGCGGCCGAGGGCCCCATGGCGTACGACCCGCACGACGACGATGTCGTGTTCCCTGTGACTGGTGACGATGACTTGGTCGCGACTGGGCTGTCCCCGGAGCATGACGACGACGGTCGTGACCCCTTTGCGGTGTTTGACGCCACCACCCGCGGGACACAGCCGACGATCGACATCGATGCCGTCGATGCAGGGGCAGCGGGGACAGGGACGACGGTGGACTCCAACACCCACACCAACAGCACTGGTGTTAATGGTAATATTGATGGTAATTCTACTCCTTCCTCTGGTGTTAACTGTAAGCGCAAGTCTAAGTGCTGGGATGACTTTGAGGAGATTACTGAGAAGATTAATGGTGTCGATGTGCGTGTTAAAGCTATATGTAAGATGTGTGTAGAACTGTGTTGAGTGCTAGATGTGCTGCTGGTACTGGTCACATTCTTAGGCACCAAAAATCTTGCAAACAGAAACTTCATAATGCTTCTAGAGTTCAGTCTCGACTAGCTTTTAATGCTGATGAGTCTTTGCATAATTGGAACTATGATCCTGCTGTTGCTAGAACTGAACTGTGTAGATTGATTGCTAGGCTTGATCTTCCTCTTGGTTTTGGTGACACTGCTGCATTTGAGGAATATATTGTTTGTGCTCACAACACAAGATTTGTTAGGTCATCTAGAAGAACCACCACTAGAGATCTGGATAAGTTATTTGCTGAAGGTCGTGCTATGATTAGAAACTGTGTGCATGCTTCTGCATCTGTTGCTTTGACTTCTGACATATGGTCTGGTAATGCTAAAGAGGATTACATATCTGTTGTTGCTCACTATGTCAATGCTGATGGGAATTACAAAAGAAAATTATTGGTCTTAGGTTGATTGAAGTTAAGCATTCTGGTGAAAACATTTCTGCTTCCATGCATCTGTTGTTGAGTATGGCTTGATTGATAAAATCTTTTCTATCACTTTAGATAATGCATCTTCTAATGCTAAGGCTATGGAAACTTTGACACCCATGTTCGCTGGTTATCTTGGTTGTGATCCTGCACTGATGATGATGATCCTAATAAAAGAACTTACAGTATTGTGCATCAACGTTGTGTTTGTCACATTATTAATCTGATAGTCAAATCTAGACTAAAAAGAATAAAATCTTATATAGAGGATTTTAGAACTGCAATTAATTTCTTGAACTGCTCTAATCAAAGAATTGCTATGTTTAAAAACTACTGTGAAGCTAAAGGTATGAGACCTAGAAAATTTGGCTTAGACATGGATGTTAGATGGAATGCTACTTATCTCATGCTAAAACACTTGGTTCCTTACAGTGAAGTATTTTCTGTGTTCATAAATTCAAATTATGGTTCTGCACTGTTGTCTCCATCTCATTGGCATGTGGCTGGGAAAATATTGGAGTTTCTGGAAGTATTTTATGACTCTACTGTTACATTGTCTGGTGTTTATTATCCTACCAGTCCTCTTGTGTTGCACCATGTTCTGGAGATTGCAACTCATTTGCACGCATCTGAAAGAGATGTTAATCTGAGACCCTTTGTGTACCCTATGCAACATAAAATTCTTAAGTATTGGAAGGACATTCCTTTATTATACGCATTTGCATTCATTCTTGACCCTAGAGCTAAGCTCAGAGGTATGCAAAGGGTCCTCCATTTACTTAGTGAATATACTGGTACTGATTACACTACTTACTATGCTGATTTGAAAACTGAGTTGCTTAAAATGTTTGAGAAATATTTGAGGGAGTTTGGGTGCAACCAGGTCAGAAAGGGTTGCTGGTCCTACGCCAACCACCGGTAAGAGAAAACAGGCTGGGGGTAATATTTGGAGGATCAGGTCTGCCTGGTCCTTCCACTAGCATTGCTTGTTCTTCTTCTCACTCTACTGCTTCTAAACTTTCAAGCTATTTGGACAGCGACTGCATAACTTCTTATGAGGATGGTTTTGACATTCTCCTGTGGTGGAAAGACCACAAACTAACATATCCCATCCTGGCTATTATGGCCAGAGATATCATGTCAGTTCCTGTTCCCTCTTGTTCTTCAGAGTCTTGTTTCAGTTTAGCATGGAGGGTGCTAGAAGAACGGCGCCGGAGCTTGAAACCAGAACATGTTGAGATGCTAACCTTGAAGGACTGGGACTGGAGCTAGGAGAGAAGAGAGAACAACATGAAGCTGCTGATACCAAGGAAATTGAAGATGCATTCGAGAATCTGTTCCTTGATGAGAGTGGCATACTGTTGTGTGAGTGGTGGAGTACTTGTGTGTGAGTTTAGAGTGGATGTGTCCCTCACTCACTTGCTTAGTATTCATTTGAACATTTGAACAATGGTCTGTAATAACTATCTTAAGATTAAGATATTTGGAGTTGGATGCACTTTTTTCCTACCTAGGGTTTCTCACAAGGGTGAGTTTTACCTAGGTAGGTTTTAATGAGGCAGCATTGCACAAAATAACTCATTTTGATATTTAAATTTGTTCTCTTCATCAGTGATTTGTTCTCTTGATTTTAATATTTAAAATGGTTTGAGATGTTTATTTGGAGGTATTTTTTGTGTGACGGGCTGTGGACTGGCACGGCTCGTTTTTTTTGCCGTGCTTCACAGGCCAGCACGGCCCGAAAAATAGCCCACGGGCCCGTGCCTGGGCCGAAGGCCAGGCCCGCAGGCCGGTGAGGCACGGCCCGCAGGGCACGACGTGCCGCCTTGGCCCGATAGGCACCGTGCCGTGCCGTGCCGGCCCGTTGCCCAGGTATACATGTGTGCCGTGTGTGGTAGTGGTTTTGCCGGAGCCCGGAGGTGGCATGTAACCGCTGAATTGATCGAGGGGCTCTTTTTCGCAAATTCAACGTAAATAGCAATCGTGACAATGTATATAGACTATTTAGGTTGTGTTTGGAAGGGCTCTTTTCGAGAGCCGGAGTCATGGGCCCCACTTTTTCCGCTAAAAAAGGTTTCAAACGGCTTCTTCTAAGCCTTATTTAGATCCTGTTTGGTATGGTTCTATTTTATCGGTGAAGCTATTTTTTTGCTTTAGTTTTATGAATAACTCTACCGGTGAAGCTAGAGCCATTTTAGTAAATCGTTTGGGTAAAACAGCTACACACGTAGAGTTTCTTAAAACATGCACTCACAGAATATTATGTAGGATGAGGTGAAGCCACTATTTTTGACTCCATCCCACCTCAAACGTATGTGAGAGCATGATTTAAAGTGCTTATAGGTGAAGCTGTTTTAATTTACCCTGTTTGGCACAAAATAGCTCCTGAAGTCGATAGACAAACCCTCACTACTACAGAATCGGCCTTTAGCCCCGGTGGGAAGGGGCTTTAGCCCCGGTTTTCCAACCGGGGCTAGCAATCCGGGACTAAAGGTCCCAACCTTTAGTCTCGGGCCTTCCCAACCGGGGCTAAAGGCTCCCACGAGGAAAAATAAATGTGCATTTGTGAGATTCGAACTCAGCACCTCTCGCCTCAGGCACGCCTACCAACTGAGCTACACAACCCACGTGATGTAGTTTTGGATGTTTCCTTTTGAATCCACTCGGGAAGGGCCTTTAGCCCGGTTGGTAACACCAACCGGGGCTAAAAGGACCTTTAGTCCCGGTTGGTAACACCAACCGGGGCTAAAGGTTCACCCTTTAGCCCCGGTTGGTATTACCAACCGGGACTAAAGGTTCAGGACCTTTAGTCCGGGTTGATAATACCAACCGGGACTAAAGATTCACCTTTAGCCCCGGTTGGTGTTACCAATCGGGACTAAAGGTCTTTAGCCCGGGCGCAATTTTTTACCGAGGCTAAAGCTCAATTGAAAGATCGTCCAAAGGCCTGTTCTCTAGTAGTGCCTGCTAAACGGGGCCTTAGTTCCCACCAGAAAAACTTTTCACACACCATATCGAATGTTTGGACACATACGTGGAGTACTAAACGTAGACTAAAAAAAATAACTAATTACACAGATTGCGTGAAATTGGCGAGACAATTTTTTAAAACCTAATAAGTTTATATTTTGATAATGTTGTGCTACAATAAACATGTGCTAATGACGAATTAATTAATCTTAATAAATTTGTCTCATGGTTTTAGACGGAATATGTAATTTATTTTCTTATCTTATTAGTTTATTTTGAATAACTAAATAAACGTTAGAACATCCATGTGATACGCAAAAAAATTTCATGCCCCCAACTAAACAAGATGCAAAAAACTTTCATGCCCCCAACTAAACAAGATCTAAACTATTTGGCAGGGCTCATTAGCCATGAATTTTAACTTTTTGAAATTGAGGCAGTACTTTATGCTATTATTTTTGGATGTAAGTACTTCATGGTAGTTGCCACGCAGTTACTCTCTCCCTCTCTATTGCTAGAAAACCCGTGAACCAGGAAGAGCTGGAGAAGTGAAAATATAGGGTGTCTTTAGTTGCCCAATTTTGCAAAATAAATTCCTGTAGCACTTTCATTGTTATTTGACAAACTTTGTCCAAACATAGACTACGTAGACTCCAAAGATTCGTCTCGACATGTACATACTAAAAGTAGAATTAATTATTTTTTACCTATATTTAATTTTCATGCATATATTTAAAGATTGATGTGACGGAGTATCAGCCAAATTTGCAAAATTAGGGAGAAACTAAACAAGGCCATAATGTTGTGTGGGATGTATGTCGTAGGATGTAGTAGGACAACGACAACCACTGGTACGCAGGATCCAGGCAAGACAGCCTAAAAATGGAGCCAGAAACCTGCTAACCACGGCTGGCTTTCAGGCCTCTACTAGCTAGCTACCCGACGTGCATGCATCAGCAACCTCTCACAAGAATCTAGCCACGCACACGCTGCTGCTGCCTTCAGCCGAGAGAACACCCACTGATTCCCCGCGCGCGGTTTGATCGATTTCCTTTTCTAGTACGGACAGAGACATATCATAATATAAATAAGTACGTACGCTAGAAAAAGGTGATCCGACCGCCGGCGTTTGCGTTTTCCCCGGTCCATTGAACCTGAACCTGAACCTGCACCTGAACCAGCGAAGCCTTCCAGATTTGATAACCACAGGCGCGCCAAACCGCGGGCTCCGGCGGCCACCACCACCACCACCACCACCTACTCTGAGCCGTACGGTGGGTTCCTACCTAGCTAGCCACGGATGCTGCACGTACATTCGCTATATCTGAGCCTGCGCGCGCCAGGGTCGGGTCAGGTGTCATGCGGGCGATCTGCCGTCGGATCGAAGCCGTGGTGACGACGACGACGACCATGGACGGGGGCAAGGTGGCGGCGCTGCTGGCCACGGCGGCCGCGCTGCTGCTGCTGCTCCCGCTGGCGCTGCCCCCGATGCTGCCGCCGCCGCCCACGCAGCTGCTGTTCGTCCCCTCGTCTTGCTGCTGCTCGTGGCGTCCCTCGCGTTCTGCCCCACTGCGAGCGGCGGCGGCACGCTCGCCGACGCCGACCGCGGGTCGTTTGCGACTACTACTGGGTCACCGCACCGACACCTATGCTGACGATCGGCTCGCAGTCAAGCATGCATGCAGTTCATATGCCATGGATCGGATTCAGAGCGGAGCGGAGCGAGGAGTTACACTAGTAGTAGAGTTACTTAGGTACCTAGCTTAGCTGTATGTTGTAGCACGAGTGTGTGTAACAGTGGTGGCTCTAGTTAGTTCCTTTTCAACTCTCATCAAGTGATTGATGCATGCAGCTTGATGATTCTTTTCTTCGCCCGGTTACCATCAGATACCACATTGCGTTTTGGGGGAATTGCCCGATTTATTTATATATATAGTATTCGAGATGAATCGTTGCTTAACGTTGGAGCGAGCAATTTGTCATCAGAACTGAACTTTTTTACGGGACGCAATGCCAGATCGCATCTCTCAGTATCTGACACGCGTCAATGAGTCTGGGACTCTGGTGCACGCTCGCACCGGGTGTCCTATTCCTATCTCACCAACAGGCCGGGCTGCCTTCCTTCTCTGTGTGGACGACCACCTGCTTGACAACAGGCCCAGCGCACAAAGTTCTGCCGCGTCCGAAAATGCGATATGGGCCGGGTTGAAACAAAAACATAGTCCCTCCGTCTCAAAATAAATATAATTCTAGAGTTCAAAATTTATCCTAAAATAAATACAATTTTAAATACTCTCTCAGTCCACAAAAGAATACAATTATAAGAAACGTGTCGGTCAAACTATTTTAACTTTGACCAAGTTTGTGTAGTAAATAGTATTAGCATTAATGTCCTAAAATAAATTTATTATAAAAATATATTTTATAATTTATTTTGTCTCATAAGTATTTGACTTCTCGGGAGGTGAGAATTGCATTCTTTTGTGGATGAAGGAAGTAGAAGACAAGATAACTTCATTCGTACTTTTTCGCTTTCTAAAGCGTAATGATTCCACCTTTATAGAAGTATTTTGGTAATTTTGCTAGTGTATAACTGTCGAGTAACACAACATATGAATGGTCCCACGGCATGAGGGCAAATCACATCCTACATTTTGGAACGAATGCTAATATCTTACTACTAATTCTAATGGTCTGTCAAAAACGAACAGATGTTGACAACCGGCAGCTCTAAAGGTATTAAAGTTCCTACTGATGTGATGTGTTCGTTAGCACAGAGATTTACAGTCACCTTCGATTTTACATCCAAATAGCTGCGCAAGAACAGAATCATGGGCATTTGGGCCTTGTTTAGATATACTCAAACTATTAACTTTTTTTCACTCTCTCCATCACATCACCATCACATCAATGTTTGGACGCATGCATGAAGCATTAAATATTAGTAAAATAAATAACTAATTGTACTTTTAGTATGTACATGTCGAGACGAATCTTTTGAGTATACATAATCCATATTTAGACAAAGTTTGTCAAATAACAACGAAAGTGCTACAGTTGAGAAAAAATCTCACCCTACGCATCTAAACAAGGCCTTGGTTTATTATAGTAACTACTAACAATTATTGCAAGATTGATCTACACCTGTTGCACCAGGGTTCGATCAGCGAAATGGTGACATGTCACAGCTTAACCGTCATGTGCATTGTAAGAGCTCGCGTGAGCAACACAATCAACTAAACATGAACTCTTCAGTTGCACGGGCAACAAAATGAAATTTAATATCGTAATAAACACCTCACTACCTAGTACTACATCATACTAATGTGCATAATTATTACATTACATATGTCAATAATGTCAATGTCATGGTTGACATTATAAGCTAGGGGAAGCTGAATCACCCTCTAAACAGAGACTGTCCGTGGCTTGGCACCCATCTTCTTCCACGACACGCTGGGCATGATCTGTGCTGTGTCGACCCGATCCTTGTATTGGATGGCAAAGTTGAGAAGCGAGTCGAGCAGGGAGTCCGAGAGCAGGTGAGGCACCAGGCCAAGCTCAATGAGCTTCGTGTGCTTGGCGTTGTAGTAGTGCTCCTCAGCCTCGACTCGTGGATTGGGCACCGATTTGGTCTGCACTTCTAGACCAAGCTTAGCTCCTGCAGCTGTCACCAGTTTGGCTAGCTCATTGACAGAGAACTGCTCGGTGAACTGGTTAAAGACTCTGAACTCGCCAGGTTTGGCTGGGTTGGCTATTGCTAGCTCAAGGCACTGTACAGTGTCTCTGATGTCCAGATACCGGGTCTGCAGCAGACAGGAACAAAAAGTTTGTTCAGTAAATTTTTGCCACACTTTTGCTGATCTAAAAGTAATCTCAAGTGCTAACTGAAAGTACAATGTTCAATTAAAACTTGCTGTCCTGTATTTTTTTTTTTTTTTTTGATAGCCAATGATTATGAGATGGGTCGCTTTTGCAAGTGATATTTGAAGAATGGTGTTTGTATGTGTAAGCACAGTCTATTACATTACTTATTAAAAATTGTGGCTGACAAACTTAGGAGAACTACAAAGGACTGCAGTAGACTCAACGGAGTCTCCAGTTTGGAATAATATGTGAGGTAAAAGCTGTTGTGGACTTCTCCTAGACAGGTAATTTTAAGAAAACCAGTGAGGTCTTCAGAGTAACACACTCAGGGTATATAACCAGCAGGTTACCAAATCATTATTGTTTGGAGCATTTAAGAGAAAGAAAAAAATGACACAGATTCAATTTAAAACTCGCTGAGCTAGCTAACATAATTTCAAGTTCCCAAGATTTATGAAAATGCAAGAAGTGATTTCAACCACTGCTTGCTGCCATTTTAAGTACTGATGCACGCTAACAATTTCAACCACACGCATATTTCTAAAAAAAGGAGGGGGAGGGGGTAGTAAAGAATAGTCTGTATAAATAAAATGAGTAGTTCCATATTTGGCACAGCGATATAACAACGGCATACCTGACCACCTTTTCCATAAACTGTAAGTGGATGCCCTACAGCAGCCTGCACACAGAACCTATTTAGTGCTGTCCCAAAGACACCATCATAGTCAAATCTGTTAGATAGCTCTTCATGCATTGCAGTTTCATCTGTTCTGACCCCATA
Organism: Coix lacryma-jobi var. lacryma-jobi; assembly: GCA_009763385.1. Lineage (NCBI taxonomy): Eukaryota > Viridiplantae > Streptophyta > Magnoliopsida > Poales > Poaceae > Coix > Coix lacryma-jobi. The sequence continues at coordinate 35,180,032 of CM019826.1, forward strand.
GACCACACCTTGGTTAAGATCCGTGGCCCTTATACCCCAAGCCTTGCAAGTAAATGCTATGTTGTGGGAATCATGCACTTTGCTTAGATGGTAGAAAGAGCTCGCTTGTTTTGGATATGGCAAGGTGTCTGTTCTTCCATTGTGAGTAATAGTGATAAACCCCTCTTCAATGTCAATGTTTGGTGTTCCATACTCACCCATAGTTCCTAGCTTAACCAGATGGCACTCTTCACTGTATTCCTTCATCGCAAACAAGACATTAAGTGTCCCAATGACATTGTTATGCTGCGTGTAAACTGCTCGCGAACGATCAATCATAGAGTATGGTGCGGATCTTTGCTCACCAAAGTGAACAGCAGCATCTGGCTCAAAAGACTTGAAGGCTTCCGAGAGGAATTCAAAATCACATATGTCACCTATAAAGAGCTGAATTGTCTTACCAGTGAGAGACTTCCATCTGCGGACGCGATTTTGGATGGAAGTTATGGGTGTAAGAGAATCAAGACCAAGTTGGTGATCAAAAAGACGGCGAACAAGATTATCAACAATAGCAACCTCATAACCTTTGTTTGAGAGATGAAGAGCTGTTGCCCACCCACAGTATCCATCTCCACCAATAACCATTACCTTTTTAGGTTTGGAAGATGAATGCTCAGAAGCTTGCTGGCTACCAGTAAGAGGTGGTGTCTGTCCTTGTACGGCTGCACTAGCACAGGTAACATATGACTTCTTTTGTCTCCTGGAACAAGATTTGACGGACAGATTTGAAGATTTTGAGTTCTGTAGTCGGCCAACATTGTGGCAGTAATTATGGGAGCTGGAGAATGTCCGAACAGCAGGAGAAGTACTGAAACTACAGTTAGTGATCAAGTGCGCCATTTTCATAATCCTTTCTCTTTGAGCTCAAAGATGTAAATGCCCTACAGAGTAGTAGACAGAAATTAGGGGTCAGTAAAGGAAGGGAGGAAAACAAAGTAGATACTAAATAGAGTAGTACAAGATGAACATACAGAGAGAAACTTGAGAAGATAGATAGGCAAAGAACACCACTTCCTTCAGTTGTCAACATACTGTACCTTGTATTAGTCCTGTAGACTTGTCTTAGCCTTGTGAACTTGTCTCTAGAATCTAGATTTACGGTGTGGTGTATACAGATTGAAAGGCACAATTATCCCAATTAACTATTATAGCCTTTTTTGGACGAGAGCTTATGCTCCCATCAATAAGTGAGACCTCTTTCCCAATCTCTCTTCTGGCAAGCATATCTTAGAGGGAAAAAAAATACTAAAGTTTCAGAATAAACAAAGATCACCAAGTTTATTATATCTTCCTCCTTAATACATGCACCAGAAACAACTTAGATTTGCAATCACATCACAGCCATAGAACTGCTATAATTCGAGTGTAGTCATATACATTGAATGTTAGAATTAGAATACAGTGATATCAACTATCAAGTGCTTTATGTTCAAACAAAAAGGAGAGTAATAAGGACAGCCATAAAAAGCACTAACTGAAAATTTGTTAGCAGCTAGCTGGCTAGTCCTTCCAGTCTGCGCTCTCCAGCTCTTGGCACTTGTGTTCAGCAGTGACTAATTAAATCACGTGACCTATGTTGAACCTAGATGAAACGCAAACCATATGCCAGTGACCACATCGTCCAGATGCTTCCAGCCTTCCACTGCAGTTGGTCTGCACGTACACAGGTCACAGGACCAGCTCCAGGCTCACAGCCAATCATCACACTCCGATGCAGTGTACAGAAGAGTGAGCCAAATAAATACTAGCTGTGCTCTGAAATCTCCGCTCGCCGGCTCCATTCAGAGTTCAGACATTCACATCACTACTCCCACCGCAAGGCAGGCATCCACCCTACGAACCGCAATTGTTACTCGGCACGAGAGGCGCAGTTATTTGGGTCGCTAACTGCAAGCGAATCCGAAGCAAGCACACAGCAAGCTGGAAGCAGATATTTGAGTATAGGAGCTCGCGACAAGGAAAAAAATCCGCCGAGCAGAAGGAGCAATCCATCCGAGCAAGGCAGCGAGTGCTTACCAGAAAAGGAGGAGACAGTCCACGTCCGGATTCTCTGGGGGACACGACGAGGACGGCTGCGAGAGGGTGGGAGAGGAGGACGGGACGAAGAGGGAGGCGGAGCGGGAGAGGAGGGGGGGATTGGAATGGATGGATATCATATCTCAGCGGGAGGCAAGCACGGGCACAGAGGGGAGAGCGAGTGGGGGATATTCCATTCGGGTGTGGCGATTCGGATTCGCAAAGTCTAAGAAGACATCAGGCAGGCCCAGCAGACCTCCCCCTCCCACGCTCTCCTTCCTCACCTCCATCCAACGCTGCGGCTAACACCTGACCACTCAACGCCCGCCCCCTCTTCCTCGTCAACTGCTCCCTCGCCCTCCCATGCCTCTCTTCATCTTCACCTGCTCCCTCGAACTCCCGTTCGCCAACGCCGCCACGGACACGAGGAGCGAGGACGCCCGACGACCGTAGTTCGCGTGACAGGCATCGCAACATGCCTCACGGCAACGAACTGCCCCGGCCGCCGTATCCGACACCCAACTAGCGGCCAGGAGCGAGAGTCACTTGCAGGCACCCAGTGGCAAAGCAGGGGCCCCTGCTATCCCTCCATACCAACTGGCAGTCGGAGGGCTAGCTATGTGCCTCCAGTCAATTTGCAACACCTCTTCGCCCCAACCTCAGGTAGATCCTCTTCCGTTTCTGATTTGTTATTCAACTAGTACAAGGCGCGCGCCTTTGCGCGCGTCGGTAAGTTGCTCTCAGATTATAGACAAAGATCACAAAGAAAATCTTTACTTTTTAGATAGCGAGATTAATAAACAGAATTTTGAGTAGGTATAGAAATGGAACCTGCATCTATGTATTTAAATTCTTTCATCTCGTAATAGAAGGGTTTGCCTGTAAACATGGTAGGAAGGTACAGAATGACAGGAACAGACCACAAATGATGTTTGGAGGTAGGTTAAATATAAGTGTAAAGGCATTTATCCAAGTCATTAAAGAAGTATAATATAGCAAACAACAATATAACTTTTTTCAGAAATAAAATAACAGTAATCAAGTTGAGTATAGTTGAACTCTTATGGTTCTATTCCCAGTCGACAACAACAAACTAATGACAGCGCATGATGTTTAAAAAATAAAGGATAAGGTCACATTGGAATGTGTTACTCCCTCCATATTGAAAAAGCTGACGTTTCAGACAGCAACATGGTCTCCAAAACATCACTTTGACCACTTGTTTCTTTAAAAAAATATTTATGGAAAGTGGTATACGTATACTTTTATGAAAGTACTTTTCAAGACAAATTTATTTATATGATTTTTACATCTCTAGACTTAATAATTTAAAAGTTATTTATGATTTATATTCCCAATGTTTGACCCAAAGCTTATCCAAAACGTCAGCTTTTTCAATATGGAGGGAGTACAGGAAATTGGAGCAGTGGTAAAGGAAGGTACAAAGAAAAGTCAACCTTCATGCACACGAATGTTTGACATCTACAAAATTAGCATGGCAGGTACTGACATTTATTACAAAGTAAGCGCACTGAATATTTTCTTCCAGAGGTAACCAAAAATGGCATTAGCCGATATGAATCAAGGAACTGTATGTGTAAGTGCAATGGTTGTAACAAAGACACCATGTAATTAACCTGCAAGGAAGAAAGGGCACACACCAATACGTTCCATATAAACAGGGCTGAAGTTAGTCTTACTCACCCTGATCCAGCACACGAAAGCCTATTGCGCAGAGCTGCACAATTGGGCAGGATCAAAATGAGTATGGATTTTGCAAAGGGTATAGAAGGAATCACAGAAAGAGTGTGGCACTGGACAACTGATGCAAACAGATGCAATATCGGGTCCCTAACAAGAGAGGAAGATATGTATAGTGCATAAGGAAATAGATTACTACAATTTTACATCTTTGCACTGTCATAAAGAGTAGGAAAATTCAAAAAACAGCAAAAATTCATTAAACAAAACAGGGGGGACTAAAAATAGAGAATATTTAGACATTATTAAGCATTACAATTATATATTACGTATGGTCAAGTATTTGACAAAACTATTCTGGATACGTTTTAGTCAATAATAACATATTTTAGGGCAGAGCTAAAAATATGCAGCTTCAAAAGAAGCAAATATCTCCAAATATGCTAAAGAGCATATGCTATAGGAGGAACCTAGAAAATAAAATCACCAATCAGTAGACCTCTATCTATGAAATTATAAACATTTTAGTTGTATTGTTGAACTGGAAGCACATGTGACATCTATGCTGACAATAGCACACAGAAGAGTAAAAAAGATAAGCATCAGAGAAGGTATGAAGGCAATAACCAAATTTGAGGACTTCGGTGAAAAAGACCCAGCAAACCCTCCATTTGAAACATGTTGATATTTAAGACGGGCACATATAGTTGTCAAATAGCTGATTCTGCAGAGCACACAGAAGGCATTATATTTCAGTTTAGAACAACATTTCTCACATTGTTAATGCAAAGGTAAAAACAGATTTTAGATATTAATAGCACTTCACCATAGTTAGTAAATGAAACAAGACGATCTCAATGCAGGTGCAGTAGCATTCATTTATTTAAACTGAGGTGTCCTTGCCATTCTAGAATTTATTTTGAAGCTTCTCAATTTGCCCATTCATTGGATCATGCTATATATATTAGCGCCAGTACTTCAGATATTAGTTTGGTAGTTTGGGAAAAACAAAGGCCAAACACAAGACTGAAAAAGTATGTTATGGCTGCTAATGGATCTAACAGAACAACTGAATCTATGGTAATTGTTAATGAAACGGCTACTTACTATATATTATTAACGATTTCAAGCAAGTACGTTAATAATTTCCAAGTAATATTAGTCATGATTATGTTAGTAACATAGGCATCTTATCTAGCTTTCGTTTGTTTCTTACAATAAATTGCAACACTTAAAAGAACAAATCACAAAGTAAGTAAATTTTCAGTGCTAAGCATACCAAAGAGAACAGGGCTCCCAAAACACCTAAGCTAGGAAAATCCAAAAACAGGGGACTAAAAATAGGGAATCTATTTAGATAGTTTTAAAACAAAAGTCTTTATGCAAACATATCTGTGAGGTAGGAACCGATAATGAGTCCCAAAGATTGACAGCGAAGACGAACAGTACAACAGCAGGCACAGAAGGCCAAACCCTAGAATAGAAAACAATGTCAATTTGGGGGAAATAATCCTGAGAGATAAAAACAAAATTAGAAAAGGAAAAGAGGAAAATGGAGTACCTCAAAGGTGTCGCAGGGGCCAGTCATTAGTGTGCACTGCTCGTACGCTCCTAAGCCTGTTGTGCTGCTGGGTCTTCTCCATCCTACGGATTTGAGAGAAGAAAAGGAGATAAATCGGCAAAAGCATACTCTCGACTTCACCTCAAATTCCATAACCAATTCATTTCACATCACAAAGCTGAAGCACGACTAGGATTCAGCTAGCAGCCGGAGGAGGCCAATTGGAAGGGCTATCAGTTGTGGCATGGGCACTCACCTAGGCAGAGAGCAGAGAAGTTGGCCTCGGTGGGGACCGTCGGTGCCTGCCGGGTTGCGGTTGCCCGCCGGGAAGGCAACGCCAGGGAGAGGATCTGGGGAGGAACGCCTGCGTACGGGCTCAGCGTCCTCGGATCGGTCATGCCGCCGCCACGGAGGAAGATGTGGCTAGGTTTGCCGAGCGCACGCTGACCACCGGGAGGAGGCAGCGCGAGGGGCAAATGGCGGCGGCCCCAGCAGGGCCACCCCGTGCCACTCCATAGCCATGGGCGGGCCACCAGGTGGACACGCGTGCCGCTACGCCGCGTACCGACGGCGCCGTTGCTCTGCGCTCGCTTCGGGAGAGAGGGAGGAAGAGAAGAGGAGAGAGAGAGAGGAGAAGAGGAGAGAAGGGGAAGAGAAGTTGGAAAGAAGAATTAGGAGCCGACGTATATATTTGTGTTTCTAGATTCGGACGAGAAGCTGGAGAAGCCAAAGAAAACTAAAGAGAAGCCGGAGAAAACGAAGTGAACCACGAGAAGCGGCTTTTGGCGAAATCAGCTCTGAGCAATCTGGGCCGTCGGATGGCAGATCGAACGGCTGGCAATATTTAGGGTGATGTGGATGGTGGTTCTGGGCTAGAAGCCCCTTGAACATATAGGGTTAAATTATTTTTTCAGTGTTCCTTTCAGGTCTATAATTTTCTTATGTTTTGTATCCCTTTCAGTTTTGTTTGCAATATCTTCTCATCTACAATATCATAGGTGAAACCTCTCATATGTGCTTGCTATAACCTGTTGTTCAAAAATGAATTGGTGATGTATTTTCTAATGTATGGAGCAGCATCTTATATATAACCTCAATTTGCAGTTTGCAAATTCTGAAATTTCAGTTCTAAAATGTAGTTTTCAATGATTAGTCCATTTTACATTTATATTTCCAATTTAAGTTTAGTTTCAGTATAAGTTTATTTTCTACTGCTAGCACTTGCTCCCTATGTTTTCCGTTTGATAGCAGTTCAGTTTTACATTTCAGTTTTCATCTTTATTGTTAATTATTTTAGGTTCAGGTTCAGTTTTTATTTTAGTATTATTTAGAATTTTTATTTTTAATTTCTGTATTAGCTATTTTAGTTTTTCTCTGTTTTCTTTCCATCATCATTTCAGTTTCTGTTTCTAGTTTGTTATTTTATGTTAGTAATTTTAGTTTTTAATTTCAAATAGCAATTTTAGTTTTGTTTCAATATTCTTTCAATTTCAGTTATCTTTCATTATGCTTTGAGTTTTTATCTTATAATCTTTAGCTTCTAAGCATGCCTTATTATACATAGTGGCATGTTCAATCTTTATTTTTTTTCATTAACCGTAGAATTATTAGTTCTATATTGTTTAGTATATTTCATTGTTAGTTCATTATAGGTTCATGTTCAGTCACATTTAGTTCCAGCAATGAGGTTCAGGTTCAAGTTAAGTTAAGTTTTGTATCTTAGTCTAGGTTCAAGTTAAGTTAAGTTTTGTATCTTAATCTAGTCTATTGAGTAAAGATTCCGATTTAATTTATCAATCAGGTTCTGGTTCAGTCTTAATTATTTTTTAATTCTAGTTTCTAATTCATTTTAGTTGTTTTTTTTATTTTGTAATTTCAGTTTCTAATTTCAGGTAGTACTTTCAGTTTTTGCAATTTCAGCTAGCATTTTCAGCTAGTATTTTCAATTTCTGTTTATTTCAGTTCTAATTGCATGTAGCTTATGATTTTCCATACAGATGATAAAGCAAAGATGGCTGAAGACATTCTTACCTATGATGATCTTTGCCAGTACTCTCTTTTGAGAACAACCCAATTATGTTTGAGTGAGAGACGAGCCAACGATCCCACGGTTGGAGTGTATTGAAGAATTTGTGTTAGTGCTTGTTGGTTTTGATCTGGAATCGTTTAGTCTAGAATGCTACTAGGTCTTAAACCTGATGTTTCCCCCCATCTATGTTCTGGTGGGATGTTGGTGATGTAGGATTTTTACAATTTCAGTGCTATGATGCATACTTTTAGAAATTGTTGTGATGGTCACACAACTTGTTGAGAGGGAAGTTGTAATGTGCTAGTTACATGGACCTCAAAATCCACATTTAGTCTGTATTCCACTGACCAATCTAGATGCGTACACAAATCGTTTGCAGAGAAAGGGGCCAAGATTGATTCCAGTGGTAGGTAAGAATGGGGGAATAGGAGATTACCTTCATTCATTTGTTCAGGACGGAGAGGAGCAGCCAATCTGTGGGGAGGATGAGCAATCGATGGAGAGGAGGACCAGATTTTGGATCGACATAGTGGGGGTGGCAGCCAGCAAATTCCAGCATTAATGAGGAGAATAGAGCACGATGTTCTCAAAATCGGCGTAGTGGAGTTGGCGGTCGGCAGCAGATGGATACTGCAACCTAGAAATGGAAAGGCAAAATAGCCATTTTGGCCCCTCAACTATTGCGCAAGGCTCAGTTTGACCCTCGAACTATCAAAATGTCCACTTTGACCCTTAATCTTATGGTTTCTAACTCAATCTCATCCATTGACCTTGATGGCTGGACATCTGGACAGATGATATGCAAAAATATCTAACTTGCCCCTCCCTTATTTCTTTACGAGGTAGGCACCCCCTTAACGGCTTTTTTCTCCGCCCTTCCTTCCTTTTCTTTCCCCATGACGGCTACACAAGTAGGTTAGTTTTTTTGGCTTGGGGAGATAATGAAAGACTCCATAGCAGGTAATTACTAATATATCAGGAAATATTGGAAGGTCCACCAAACTGATCTGCTAGAAAGAGAATATGGTGGAAGAAGAAGATCACGTACAAAAGCTAATTAATCTAAGCTCACTTGCCTTTCCTTCTCAAAATGTTCATACGCAGATCATGCATGTTTGCTCCCATCTATCCAAGCTGAGGGTACCCCTTGTAAACAACGAACACACAATACTCATCAACACGACGCAACAAGGCTAACGCCGACTGGACGTAAAGGCTATTACTTGACTACGACTCTACGAGTCAAGGGCCCAAACTAGTATAAAAACAGTTTGTCCCGAACAACTGTCTCGAGTACCCCCGTGGCAGGCTATCGGTGATAAAAACATCGACAACGGGCGGCTGTGGATCCACGAGCAGTTGGCCTCCACGACTCCAATGAAGCAGATGAGGGAGGGAGAGGGAACCAGATCCCAGTGACTTGACTCCACGAGCGCCCTACAATCGAGGAGGAAGAGGGAGCGGGGTACCAGCGGCTGGCCTCCATGGGCGCCCCAGAATTGAGGAGGTAGAGGAGCTATGGACCCGGTGGCTGGCCTCATCTAGCGCCTGATGAAGAAGAAAGAGTGGGCGCGCTGAGAGGAGGAAACGGTGGAGACGGTATCTCCGTGAACGATCACGCGAGGTGAAGAATTAGGGAGGGGGCAGGAGAGTCATTTTGCATCTAGAGTTGTCCACATGTCGAGCAATGAAGGAGCATGAATTAGATTGAGATGCACATCAGAAGATTGAGGACTAACTTGGACGTTTTGACAGTGGAGGGGCTAAATTGAGCCTTGTGCGATAGTTGAGGGGTCAAAATGGCTATTTTGCCAAATGGAAAGGAGCAAAGGAGCAGGGGTGGGATTTGGGCGTTGTCCACCACGTGGGCTGGGGTCGCGCGTGCGGGGCTGGGGGTCGCGTGCGACCGCTTTGCGCAACGGGTCGCGCGTTATCTGCGTCCATTCGGATCCACCGCGGCAAGCGCCATCCTGCAGCGTAAGCCTGGGCGTTCGGGTTACCCGATTTTTCGGGTCAGGTAATTCAAAGTTCAAACGGGTAATAAAAAATTGCTACCCGAATTTAGTCCTGAAAAAACACTACCCGCAAATTCGGGTACCCGATAATTCGGGTTCGGGTCGGGTATTACCTGATATACCCGAATTCATATAAAAGAGCAAATTATACAAAATTTTAGTAGAAATTTATACATAATTTAAGCAACATTTTGTATAGAATTCCAACACTTTTGCAAAGAATAACACACCTGTTCAAATGGAGAGAATAGTATACTAATGAAATGATAAATTTATTTATTTAACTAACAACACATGATAAATACAAAGACAAAAATATAACTTCGGTAATTCGGGTACTGGGGATATTACCCGAATTACTGAAAATGCATGTTGCGCTTACGTATGTTTTGGATGATTTGATGATAACATTGATTAAAGGTCTAATATGTTTGCTAAGTGTGAAACAAGAAAAAGCTTATCTCACAATATGTTTGAAATGATGCAAAGCCAAAATGGGCGATTGTTGTATGATATTCATGTCACAAGCACAAGACAACAATGAAAATGACATTGATGAAAAGGCTACTCTATTGTGGGATAATCATGGTTCATATGTGTGCTAACAAAGGATTCAAAGCAAAGTGTGATTGAATGGCTTGAAGATGATGAAGATAACAAGGAAAGGACAAGCGATGGCTTGGCGACCGAAGAACCTAGCTAGGATGAAGAAGAAAGTACTTGCATTTAGTCGAAGGATCAATCAAGCTTGAAGATTACATTGAGTGGAGAATCAACATTCCTAGCAACTATATTGATTGAAGTGACTTGACACAATTGAGATTCCTTCATATCACTTGTATGGAGTCAATTCACATGCTCAAGTTGGCTATGCTCGAGGGATATCTACTTCTAATCATGACAAGCTTTCCTCTAAATGAAGAAGGTGAAAGAGAAGCGGCTTCGGTTTGATAAAGATCAACTCAAGAGGTTTAAAACTTCTTTTTCAATTTATCTTGAGTAAATAGAAATGTCGTACTATTAAGAGGGATGCAACATATAGTAGATGATTCTTCATAAGTGCTTAAGTATAAAATAAAATTAAAAGAGAGACACAAAATCACTTCACGAACACTTGGAGAGGTTGCTGTCAACTTCCAGCGTCGGAAGTTCCGACCTTAAAGTTGGAAGTTCCGACACTGGGATTTTCAGCAAGTAGAAAGCTTTGCTGTCCTCCTAGCGTCGGAAGTTCCGACACGAGTTCCGACAGTGGGATCTCGACCTACTCAGCCTCCCTGCCGCAAGCTCGTCGGAAGTTCCGGTTAAATCCCGGAAGTTCCGACGTGCTGGAAGTTCCGACCCTAGTTCCGACACTGACTGAAAAGTAGCCGTTATACCTCTATGAATAGTGTTTCTAGTGAATGCCGGAAGTTCCAAGATCTAGACCAGAAGTTCCAACCTTCATGTTTTCAGACCAATGGCTAGAAAACGGCTAGTTTCGTGGTGGGACTATAAATACCCCCAAGCCTTCTGATTTAAAGGTTGCTGATTCTGCTGGTTCCTACACCCATTCTAGAGTTCCAAAATACTTTCCAACCCTCTCTTAGTGAGTGATTGACCTCTAATTGCCAAATCCATTAGTGGGTTGAGAGAGATTCAAAATTAGAGAGCAAACCACCTTGAGCACTAGTGCAAATCGTCAATCTCGTTGTGCGCATTCGTTACTCTTGGACTCTACGGTCCTAGACGGCTAGGCGTCGCCGTTGAGCACCCAAGAGCTTTGTGGAGTGCCTCGGAAAGTTTGTGAAGGTTCGATCTCTCTCAAAAGAGATCAACTAGTGGAAGGAGCATTGCGGGTGAAATAGACCGCGGCTAGAGTGACCGGTGGCGTCCTCTAGAGCCCATGTTGGGTATTTTAAACGCACACAGAATAATCCGCAAGCGCATGGATACCGAAGTAGCTTTCACCCGAGATTATTCCAGGGTATCGATTTCCACGGGGAACGCGAAGTGTACTAGAAGAATAAGAACGTCCAAGAAAAGAATGGTAATATGGGTAGAGAGAGATATAGGGTTTTCTAAGCGGGTCTATCTAATCAAAGGCTTACTATACTTTACTTACTTCGGAGCAACAGTACCTTTCCGATTCTCGAGAAAGACTGGGAAAAGGGTAATCGGGAGAAGGCTGCCAAAAAGCTCTACGAAAAAACCAACCCTAACGTGGTGGATTACAAAGACCTGACAGAGCTGTCACCTCTGGGGCTACCACAACTATTCCGGAGGATTGGGCGCAAACTCAGGTAAACCCTAGTCTAGACACCAAGTCTACACTAACGCTTACTACTCTAATCAGATATCATAATTAGAGCACTCAATACAAGCGGAGATCCAGTAGTAAATAAAATAAAGTAAGAACTGAAATTAAATATAATTTCTTAGAAATAGTAAATGAAGAACCTGGAGATTACTTGAAGACGAACTAGATGTTGCACCAATACAATGTCGAGGAAGATCCGACAGATCCAGCTCCTTCTCAGCTCTCTCCTTTCCTCTCTCTAATTACAACTAGATGAACTAGACAACTAGAACAAGAACTAGAACTAGAACTAGACGAACTAGATCTAAATCTAGATGAACTAGAAGAGATTCATCTAGAGGGACCTCTACTTCTACATTGGAACCCTAGTTTCTGATGTGGAGATGAATAATGAAGAGGGAGATGCTTGGAGAGAGGGGGTCTAGGGTTGCTTATATAGCCTGAGGTGGAGTAGAGGGCAAGGAATCGCCATGTCATCGATCCGCGTCACGTTTATTGCCCACCATTAGATCAAACCGACTTCGGGACGGTGGAGATGCATCCTAGGAGGCTGGTGGGATGAAGAAGGTTCACAAAAGGCGGAGGCGAAACAGGCTCCGTGGCCGACCGGTCGGTCTCCATGTGGGACCGGTCGGTCTGGCCAGTGGGCCCACGTGGTGGCCCGCCTCGTGGTGTCTTTGGTGTGTTCTAGATCCTTCTTTTGGAGATTTCGATGCGAAATTAATATCTTTTCATCCGGGACTCCGAATATAGCGAATGATATGTCCGTTTCGATCGTCTCGACGAGCCCTTCGCAATGGTGCACTCCAATTTATCACTTGAGATACTTTTATATGGTAAAATATTGATGTTCTACAAAACAAGTGAGAGCACCAAAACTCGTGGAACTTATTTGTTTCAAACCCTACAACTATGCTTTGTAATTCATTTAGTGTCATTTCATGCAGTAGTTGATGGTTAATTATGAGCATTAGTGAGCGTCAACAAGTTCCCCCAAGCTTAACATTTGCTAGTTCCGAGCAAAGCCAATCTCAACAATGGATCAGGAGTTGCTGCAATATCTTCACTTCCAACAAGTACACATATATTCAAATAAAAGTTCTCATATGGATTGGATCATATTATTCATCATGGGCTTAGTACTTTACCTTGAATCTTGAGTAATTGAAAGATAGAATGATCAAATCAAGTACTATGTCTCTTGCTCTGTCACTTCACCATTATCCCAGAGTTTTATGAATTTTCAGAAAAGATTAAAAACATATGTTGCCAAATTAAACAATGGATCCAAAGAGAAAGTCAACCACACCATTGAATCGAGAAGTGCATGTGTATGGAAAATGGAGTCGGATGCTCTTTTGAAATATATCACTCTCTTTTGTTTATCAGAGACACATGACTATCAGGCTAATTCTACTGACGGGCACATGCCCATTTTTCTGATATTCATTTTTTTCATTATTTATTGAGGTTCCGGACACTTGTCCCTTTTTATTTCCTCGGGATCTTTCTTTTTGAGGTTTTGGACACTTGTCCCTTTTATTTCCTCGGATTTTTTTTTCTCTCTTTTTTTTTCTTTTTTTTCAATAGCCACATGCTTCCAACAAACTTTTGAGAGGATAACAATAGATCATGAGCATTTATGTGGAAGATGGATGGAATGTGTAAGTGATCTCAATTCAATAGCATGATAACTTCTCATAGGGTCAACAAAGCTTAATTTAACTTAATGCAATTATTAGTCATACTTATTGAGAAATCTCCGGAACTCTAGTGTTGTTTAGAACAAGATAATAGCAGCTCAGATCATCACATATCATATCTGTCAATTACCTAGACTCTGGATCAAGCATTTGCTACCCATATATTTAATTTTATTTTTAAGCATCATTATTAATTAGGAGAACTCATGTTTTGAAGGCTAGGTACTTGAAAGAAATTAGATAGAGCAACTATTCATCATTTCCATGTAATAGATTAGAGAGAGTTCTTCTTTTATTATTAACTTCTTAAAACAATCTAAGCAAACTTAACATAGTATTTATTTAACCTAACACACTTTATTATAAATAACTAAGATAATGAAGAAGACATACCTGGATCACGAAATAACGAGGGTGCGTCTCCCCCACCCGGTTCCCTTAATAACGTTGAGCCTTCATGTGCCCATATATTTTTTATTTTTTTCTTTTTAATTAATGGTGAGCCTTCATGTGCCCACATATTTTTTTCTTTTGTTTTATGTTATATTTTCATTTATGTATAAAAGGAAAATTTAAGAGGATATGGATACTTACCTGGATACACGGGGGGCTTTCCCCCAAGCTGAATGTTGACGTAGTCGTTCGATCTTGCAATGTAGCGGACTGGCGGTGAAAGTGTCTCCTCTATCGGAGCATTGATTGATGTTGATGGTTGTTGAAATAGTGCTCCAACAGTGAATGAAACATCCACTTGCTCGTCAGCTTTTCTTGGTCATTCAATCCTGTGAAACTCAAATAGACAACAAAAACTTGTGGAATAGGTTAAGCGTTAGTGGCTGGCCACTTAAGCCTTAGTTATCCAGAGTTTCAGTAAGATCTCTTTCTCAATATTTTGTATTTTTATAATTTTATGATGCAAGAGAAAATGCACAGGATGAATGTATGCATATATTTGTTTTTATGCCAACATGGTGAATATTTCGTGTGAGTTTTTACACACCATAGAATTATTCACATGGGGCTTTATGATGCAGTGAAATATTTTTATTTTGTTTTCTAATGTAATGCAGAAATTAAAATGTGTTGTGAATTAAATATGATGATACAAGAAATGGTTATGGATTAAATATGAGAAATATGCAGCAAAGTAAATATAAAGATAACTACCGATTTTCACCTTTTGGTGAAGGTTCGGATATTTAGGTTCGACGAACCGGACCTTCCCTTGGTTCAGACCTCCCAAGGTTGTTAGACGTTTGGAAAGTTGTTATTGATTGTACCTCTTAGGTGCGGACTTTTTGTTTCATACTTTCTTAGTCTGAGTCTTCACTTCCTGTGGTCACTGTCTTGAGGTTTCTCTTCTTTCTTTTCTGGGACAGTGTCGATAGCTTCTTCGTGATTGGCCTCTCTATTCTGGATAGTTTGTCTTCTTTGGCTTTGAGAGGGGCGTCTTTCACTTCTATTTTTCTTGGGTGCTTCATTGGGTATGTAGTTGATGAAGTTGCATCGTGCCTTTCTCCAGGAAAGTGAAAATAGATTTCCTCTTGTAGATGATTGTACTTGTAGCGTAGAGGAATGGTCTTCCTAGGATGAGGTGGACATCATCGTCTTCTCATGTCGAGGATCAAGAAGTCTGTGGGGACTTCATGACCTCTAATTCTAACTACGACGTCTTCCATCATTCCTTCTTGTTTATGCCTCTTGATATGGTGTCACTCATGTTATTTGTTCGTCTCGTAGTTTGAAGTTAAGCGTTAATTGTGGACGCTGGCAACATCTTGATTAGTGCACATCTTCTTGTAGATCTAGGACCTTCACTCTGTAAAATTTGGGAGCTGACAAACTCCTCTATGTTTTCCTCAAGAGTGTGTCCTGCTCAAAGACAAGGTAGAGATCAAGTGCATGGGCTCTGTGGGTGAAAAAACACCAACAGAACCAAAAGTTTTGTTCATTCCTGTCTAACCTTAGGCACATCGAACAAGATAAACTTGTTGTTTATGTGTTCTATTCAATCTTAACATGAGTGATAGGATTAGAAGATGAGCATGAAAGTAGCATCTTAAAATATTAAACATATCAGATTACTTAACCCAAGGAAGGATAATCTATGCATAATGTGTTGATGATTGTGATATATCATCTTCCAAAGGTTGGATGCACAACATTTTAGCTCATTTAATTAAGATAGTGAGATTCAAGAGAGTAAAGCCAGGAACAAAGAGTAAAGAACTGAACATGTTGAGTTGATTAGGTTGGATCATGTGAGGTGTAACTTAAACATATTTGGTTCTTTATGTATGCATACCAGAATCAAGGAGAAGCTTAAAGTGATGGTCACTTACCTTGAAATGTTGCTTTATCATTGAAGAGTGATCGTGTCGATCCACCTTGTGGAAGCTTCTCTGTCTAGCTAGTGTTGTTCATGAATGGCTTGTCTTCTCTTGCCTATCTCATAGTGGGTCGGCTGAGTCTTGTTCTCAACAGGTCCAGATGATGGAGACTTGGTCAACTATTCTCTTGATTTTTAGGCTCGGGTACTATCTCTCCATCTCTGAATTCTTGTAGTGTAGTGGCTTCATCCTTCATGATGTCCCCCTCAATTCCTGGTAGTCGGTTCTTCCTTTGTCGGTTGAGTCAACGTCTTCTCTTGGTTTCCTTCGGCTGCTCATAAATGGTGTATTTGTTAAAGAAGCAGCGACCCTTTTGATTGAAGATCCAAAAGTGGACGTCTCAAGGTTCGACATAGATGACAACGATCCTCCAAGAATGAGTGATGGATCATTTTTCTTCTTCTTGATTGGGGTAGTGTCTAGCGGCTTGTACTGATCAAAGTGATGAGTAGGAGATCAAAGTGTCTTGAAGCTGGATTTCTCCTTCCTACCATTGATCGTGAAGCAGATCTGGATAACAGAATGTGTCTCCCCCAAGCTGGCTTGTGAAGTAGGTGGATGTCCAAATTTCTTCAACAACATGTTCATGAGTTGAAATTGTAGACCTTGTTGTTGTTGAAGTCGTACCACCTCGTCACCAAACTAGCTCTTGTGTTGCAATGATTAGAAGTGAGGAGAACTTCCACTGCTTGTCTTTATAGTGAACCACCAACAAACTTCCTTCGGACGACACATAGATGTTATGATGTAGTGGCATATGTCTCCCTGATATTTGTTGTTGGTGTCGGTGTTGATGTCTTCGAAAATGATGAGCGTAGGCATAGATTGACCCATATGGGGTGAGTTGCATCCTGCTCGTCATCAGTGTCCTAGCTTAGGCCTTGGGATGGCTCAAAGCTTGGCTGCCTTCGACATCACTTGTGACTTGTCTGATGATGAGTTTTGTCTATCCAGGGTTGGTTTTGGATCTTTAAGTTCACACCATGAACAAGCAAATCTCATTTCCTACAAAATGTTAGTGGACATATATCCGAAGGATTGCACTGAATTTAAAACATGGGTTGTTATCCACAGCTTATGTGTTATTCATCCATGCTAATGAAAAAGATGATTTTATGATTACTTTAGCATAGACTAGCGTTTTATGTTGGCTGCATTTCAACATGGTTCAAGGCAAAAGATAACTTGCAGTAGAAGATAGACTTAAATAATCTTTAATACTCACAGTTCTTTCATCCATGATGAATGAGCTGAGTCTTCTTTGTGCAGTTCATCATATGCCTTGCTTCATCTCTGATGTGAATTCATCTCAGGACTTTCCCAAATTGTATTTGAAAGTTTTCTGCAAGGGTTAGTCCAACAAAATATCTAACGTCTACACAAGCTAATTTTAGATCAATAATCAAACCAAACTCCGTGTCTAATTTGATTAAGGTAGACTATTTAACCTAAGCACCACGCTTAATTTAAAAAGCCTATGAAAGTATTTGCAGTATTCCAAACTAAAACTTGCTTGAGTAAACAAAGATGGCATGAAAGACATAACAAAGATTTATTCGAAAAGAGATGACAGAGTATGATCACAGTGCAGGAATATTTTTTTCTCTTTTTTTCTTTAATATTTTTTTAGATGTAGATGACATGAATGCATGCAAAGAACTAAACATGATGAGGATTTGATAAAAGAAAACCTAAACTAAATGGAGTGGATGCAAGGATAATTCAAAGTAAACATGCAGTGGAATGCAAGGAATTAAAAAGATAACTACTCATAAAGTTAAAGTCCATGAGCAAGACTGTCTCACCTTGATCATGCTTACCATGACTCACAACTGGGACTTGGTGAGTGGCGCAGCGTACTATCATCATCACATGGGATGGGAGTTGAATTGTTGACGACGACCTTTTCTCAATCTACACATGGTTAGAATAAATAATTATTGTAAACATAAACCTGTGAGATGGCAGGGTTCCAGAATTAATGATGGATCTTGAATATCAGGCCCCCTGGGTTTCTTCAATCTTGTGGAAGCTTGCCATATGTCGAAACGGCATCTGATGTCCTGTCTATTCCACACTCAACAGAACAAGGAGTAATCCTACTAAAGCTAGTGGTACACTAAATTAGCAGACATCAAGATCATTATCAAAATCTTTTACACAATGCTTCCCCGGCAATGGCGCCAAAAATGCTTGTTGGGGATTTTAAACGCACACAAATAATCCGCAAGCGCACGAATACCGATGTAGCTTTCACCCCCGAGATATTCCCAGTATCGATTTCCACGGGGAACGCGAAGTGTACTAGAAGAATTAAGAACGTCCAAGAAAAGAATGGTAATATGGGTAGAGAGATATAGGGTTTTCTAAGCGGGTCTATCTAATCAAAGGCTATTCTATACTTTACTTAATTCAGCAACAATACCTTTCCGATTCTCGAGAAAGACTGGGAAAAGGGTAATGTGACCAGGCTGCCAAAAAGCTCTACGAAAACAACCAACCTAACGTGGTGGATTACAAAGACCTGACAGAGCTGTCACCTCTGGGGCTACCACAACTATTCGGAGGATTGGGGGCGCAAACTCAGGTAACCCCTAGTCTAGACACCAAGTCTACACTAACGCTTGCTACTCTAATCAGATTCATCAATTAGAGCACTCAATACGAGCGGAGATCCAGTAAATAAAAATAAAGTAAGAACTAAAATTAAATATAATTCTTAGAAATAGTAAAAGAAGAACCTGGAGATTACTTGAAGACGAACTAGATGCTGCACCAATACAATGTCGAGGAAGATCCGACAGATCCGGCTCCTCCTCACTCTCTCCTTCTCCTCTCTCTAATTACAACTAGATGAACTAGACAACTAGAACAAGAACTAGAACTAGAACTAGACGAACTAGATCTAAATCTAGATGAACTAGAAGAATTCATCTAGAGGACCTCTACTTCTACATTGGAACCCTAGTTTGATGTGGAGATGAATAATGAAGAGGGAGATGCCTGGAGAGGGGGGTCTGGGGTTGCTTATTATAGCCCGAGGTGGAGTAGAGGGCAAGGATCGCCATGTCATCGATCCACGTCACGTTTTATCGCCCACTTAGATCAAACCGACTTCGGGACGGTGGAGATGCATCCTAGGAGGCGGTGGAAGAAGGTTCCAGAAGGCGGAGGCGAAACAGGCTCCGTGGCCGACCGGTCGATCTCCATGTGGACCGGTCGGTCTGGCCCAGTGGGCCCACGTGGTGGGCCCGCCTCGTGTGCCTTCTGGTGTCTTCTAGATCCTTCTTTGCAGATTTCGATGTGAATTAATATCTTTTCATCCGGGACTCCGAATATAAGCAAATGATATGTCCGTTTCGATCGTCTCGAACGAGGCCTTCGCAATGGTGCACTCCAATTCATCACTTGAGATACTTTATTATGTTAAAATATTGATGTCCTACAAAATAAGTGAGAGCACCAAAACTCGTGGAACTTATTAGTTTCAAACCCTACAACTATCCTTTGTAATTCATTTAGTGTCATTTCATGCAATAGTTGATGGTTAATTATGAGCATTAGTGAGCGTCAATAGCCACCTTTGTGGTAGCTCGCAGCCGGCTCAACGGAGAGTAGGACCCGAGGGGGTGCCGAAGTTCGGTAAAACAAATATCGTGTCTTCTCTTGTTATTACTTTGATATTTGTGTGGCTCGAGCTTTCCCTGTATGTTCTCTATGTGGTGCATATATATATTGTATCTCTGCAGGGTATGTGAAAGTTGTGAAGAAACCAGAGTCGATTTGGAGCTCTGTGCTAAAATCGCAAATACCGGACGTGTCCGGTATATGCTGACCGGACGTGTCCGGTATTGCCTAAAGGCTCAACGACTTAGGGTTTACCGAACGTGTTCGGTATCCCTACCGGACGTGTCCGGTTTTAGCTCCCTATGGAGGATCTTTTATATCTTGCTCTAATTTTTGTGGTGCAGGGACTTGACTCCATATTTATTGTATATCTTTCATATACTGTGTGTTTGTCTCTTATGGGGTTGATTTACTCCGATTGAGAGCTTCCAAGAAATGGAAGCTCATATATTAATCGCTTCCACACTTAAGGTGTTAATTTTTCAGAAACGCCTATTCACCTCCTCTAGGTGGGCATCTTAGGTCCGTTCGGTCCTTTCAATTGGTATCGGAGCTCGGACTCACGTTTGAGCTTCACCGCTTGTGAGAACGGATGGATTCACCTATGGAACGGATGTGGTGCTTCTCCCAAAATGATGGCTCAAACTTTCTATCTTGGTCATCTTATATACTCATTGCATTTCGAGCTATTAGCCCCATTGTTGAGCATATTGTGGATGCGAGCATATCTCTTTCTATAGTTGATTGGAGCAACTATAAGAACTTAACAAAAGAGGAAAAGATATGTGTGCACTCATGCTCATGCGTGTTTAATTCTTGTTAAACTCATTGAGTGCAGAGGTTCTTGAGGAGGCTATCTACAATGGAGAATCTCCACCGAAGAGTTCTCATGTCATTTGGACTAGACTTGCCAACCTATATGGAAAGTCCAAATGTGATGAAGCACATGATTGTGATTCATTGGAAATGAGGTCCATTGAATCATCATCATGTGAAGAAGCCTCAAGAAGCCTCAAGGAAGATGCACTGAATCGGGAGGCGCAGGCTGCTGCTCCTCTGGTGCCTGTCTGCACATACCGGACATGTCCGGTATTGCTACGGACGTGTCCGGTATTTGCCCAGCAGACAGGGATCAGGAGGTAGCTAGCAGCAGCTCTCAAGCCCAGTGGCGACCAAGTGATGAGTCAACCTCAGTATCTCTTGGTACTCATCACTTGTGTCTCATGGCCAAGAAGAACAAGAAAGCAATCAAGAAGATCAAGAGAAGATTCGGTGAGATCAAGGAGAAGCCTCAAGAGATAGTCAAGTAGAGAGTGATGATGATGAAGATGATGATGACTCTCTTGATTATCTCAAGTATGAAGACAAGCTCTTATTCGTCAAAGTTTTGAAGAAAAATGATGAGCTAGAGAAGGAGGTAGAGGAGTAAGAGCAATCCCTTCAAAATCAAGGAAAGTTCCTCATCTCCAAATTAGAAGAGCTAAAGGCATTAAATGAAAGGTATGGAAAATTGTTAATTGAGCATGCTTTAGCTACTAACTCTCTCTCTAATGTGGAAAGGCTAGATAAGGAGAATTACAAGCTTAAGGCAAAAATGAGTGAACTCTTTTGAGCACAAGTTCCTTCAAGAGGACTTCACCCATCTCAAGTGCTCACATGAGAAGCTAGTAGAATCAAATGTCATGCTTGAGATAGCACATGAGGTTATGATTGCTACGGTAAAAATCTTCTCAACCTCACACAACTACACTCACTAGTGCACCATCTCAATTAAATCATATTTGTGCTAATGAGTGCGCCTCTCAAGCAAGCCAATCTTCGATTGAGCAAATCCTTAAATAAAATGCTAGGCTCATCGAAGAAGTGAAAAATCTAAAGAAGGATGTGATTAGATTGAAGGATGAGGAGAAAGCAAAACCTTCTCAAGATAATCGTGATTACATGGTGAAGAAGTTGAGAAGGGTTCAAACCTTGCTTCCTCCAAAGTCCAACAAAAAAATTCATCCATACAAAGAGAAAGTAACCAAGAGCAAGAAAAGCAAGAAAAGGCTTTGCTATGGTTGCGGGACATATGGTCATGAGAGTGCCATGTGTCCACACAGACATGGGCCGATAAATGTGAAGCGGCCGAGAAGAGGGCAGCCACCAAGGTGGCAATCAAGTGAAGAGTGATGGTCCAAAAGATGGTGTGAAGTGTCACACTTCATTCATTCAAGCAAGAAATGCACCCTAGCCCAAGATTCAAGAAAGAGGGCTTTAGTAGCAACAAGAAGTGCTATGGGTGCAATCAAGAAGGTCACTTGGTGAACCAATGCCCAAACGAGCAAGACAAGCAAAAAGCAAACAATGGGCGTATTTGCAATGCTTGTAGGAGAAAGGGCCTAAGCTATGATTGCCCAATGGTATGCATCCTAAGTCGAACACATTTGCAAATGATAATGTGCTTAGGAAGGCCACAAAGGGACTTAGCACTAGTAAGGTGATGTGTTCACCACATACTAGCACTAAGGCCATTTGGGTGCCTAGGCACTTGTTGAGTAACATTGGAGGACCCAACAAGAGTTGGGTACCAAGATGTGCTTAGGATGTTGATGTAGGTACCCATAGTGAGATGAGGCCTTTGGGGTGGTTGAGCAAGCCAATTTGGAAATTCTAACTCAATCTATCAACCTATGTTCATCATAATTGCTTATATGGTTGACCCGTTGGTAATCTATATTTGTCTTATCTATTACTTCATCTTCACCCATGACCTAGTGTACATAAACTTGGTAGGATAGCCATCTTTTCACTATTCATGCTTACTATTTCATAACTTGTTTAATATGTGAAAAGTTGGAAATGGAAAAATAACTACATATCATTCTCTGCCGGAAGTGCTGACCTATGTTGGAAGTGCTGACTGTCAAAACTTCTGACCTGGCACCAGCACTACTGACAGAGAACATCTCTGCACTGTCCCAACATACCGGACGTGTCTGGTATTATAGTGAGCTGCCTATCTTTGCCTTTGTTGGTATAAATTAACGCACACTCTACTTTATCCGCAAGCGCACAGATAAGATCTACCGATGTAGCACTTCACCAGAGTAACCCAGTTTTAATATCGAACCTAAGGAACGGATAGTGTTAAGTCTTAAAGTCTAACTCCTGAGTAGCTAACAAGGACGGAAATCTAGAAGTATAGAGGGGATCACTAAGGCTATATAATTCTAATTCAAGAGTGATATGTTTATACTATTCTTAGTGGGGAAGTTGCCATAAAAGGTCACAAACAAAGTATGAGTCTTTTATGCAAATGTATAATCCTACCGAGCCTACACACGGGTAAGTGGACTATAGAAGAATCAACAAGGCTATAAGAGTCACCCTTGCGAACAACCACTACCACCGGCGTTATAGGAGGCATTTATGAGCTATCAAGTCTAAGCACCATGCTTACACTATCCAACTACTCTAACTCTAGAGCAACTTAGATTAAAGTACTCAAAAGAGAGTCATAAACCTTAAGAATAATAAGACCAATAACTCAAACTTAAATATAGACGTTGATTACCGAAACAATCGCTGAAGCAAGTTGATGATGAACTTGAATCCGCAGATACAAGATGAAGAAGTTGATCCGACAGGCCGGCTCCTTCTTGATCTCTTCCTCTCTCTCTCTCTCTCTCTAGTTCTAGTATAAGACTAGGTTCTAAACCTAACTAGAGGGGTAACTAGACTTCTACTTGATAGCTGGCTCTTGATTACAACTAGATGAACTAGATCTAATTCTAGATGAACTAGAAGAGATTTATCTAGAGGGACCTCTACTTCTAATTGAAACCCTAGTTTCTGATGTGGAGATGAATAATGAAGATGGAGATGCCTGGAGAGGGGGGTCTGGGGCTGCTTATATAGCCCTGAGGGATCAACCACGGCCGTTAGATCAAACCGACTTAAGGTACGGCTCAGATGCATCCTAGAGGTCGGTGGAGGAAGCTTCCAGAAGACGAAGAGCCAGCGGGCCCGGGGGGAGACCGACCGGTCTCATGGTGGGACCGGTCGGTCCCACCTTTCATCCTCTCGTGGTGGGTCGACCTCCTGGTGTCTTCTGATGTCCCCTGGAGTCTTCTAGAAACTTCCTGACGTGGCGGTTGCATTATCTCCCGTCGGTTTCCTTCTAGGGGAAGCAATCAGCGCTAGTTTCCTGGTTTAGTCCCTGCAGAATCACAATTCACCAAAACTCGTGGAATATTGTCAAT
Source organism: Coix lacryma-jobi var. lacryma-jobi (assembly GCA_009763385.1). NCBI lineage: Eukaryota > Viridiplantae > Streptophyta > Magnoliopsida > Poales > Poaceae > Coix > Coix lacryma-jobi. The sequence goes on from CM019826.1 coordinate 35,203,653, forward strand.
TAAAACCCTAAACCTTGTTGGTGATTGAATTCATGCCCTTTTCATATTTATTTATCCTTTCATTTTGATAGATAACTAGCGTCAACAACTCCCCAAGCTTACCCTTTGCTAGTCCTTAGCAAAATCAAAAATTAACAATGGATCAGGAGTTGCTACAATATCTTCACTTCCAACAAGTATACCTGCTGTTAAACAAAAATTCTCCGAAACATATCATGTTATTCTTCATGGGGCTTATTACTCTTACCTTAGATCTTGAATAATTGAGAGATTGAACGATCAAATCAAGCACTATGTCTCTAGTTCTAGTTCTTTCACTTCACCTTTATCCCAGAGTTTTAATTTTCAAAAGCATTAATACATATGTTGTCAAATTAAACAATGGATCCAAAGAGAAAGTCAACCAACCATTGAATCAAGAAGTGCATGTGTATGGAAAAATGGAGTCAGATGCTCTTTTGATATATTCACTCTCTTCTGTTTATCAGAGACATATGGCTATCAGGCTAATTCTACTATCGGGCACGTGCCTATTTTTTTTTCTTTCGAGGGTTCCGGACACTTGTCCCTTTTTATTTCCTCGGGATCTATCTTTTTGAGGTTTCGGACACTTGTCCCTTTTTATTTCCTCGGATCTTTCTCTTTTTTTTCTTTTCTCTCCTCCCTTTTTTTCTTCTTTTTTTAATAGCCACAATGCTTCCAACAAACTTCTGAGAGGGTAGCAACAGATAATTATGAGCATTTATGCGAAAGATGGATGAAATGTGTAAGTGATGTCAATTCAATGGTATGATAAACTACTCATAGGGTCAACAAAGCTTAATTTAACTCAATGCAATTATCAGTCATATTCATATTTAGAAATCTCCGGAACTTTAGTATTGTTTTAGAACAAGATAATAGCAGCTCAGATCATCACATGTCATATCCCAATTACCTAGACCTTGGATTAAGTATTTGCCAACCATGCATTTAATTTTATTTTAAGGTATCATTATTAATTAGGAGAACTCTTGCTTTGAAGGCTAGGTACTTGAAAAAATTAGATAGAGCAACTATTCATCATTTCCATCCAAAAGATTAGAGAGAGAGGGTTCTTCTTTGGTCATCAACTTCTTAAAACACACACTTTAAGATATAAAATAAAAGCTAATAATAGTAGTAGTAGTAATAATAATGATAATAACATACCTGAAGCACGAAGATAACGGGGGTGCGTCTCCCCCAAGCTGGTTCCCTTAATAGCGTTGAGCTTTCATGTGCCCATATATTTTTGTTTTTTTTAATTAATGGTGAGCCTTCATCTGCTCACAAATATTTTTTTTGTTCTTTTCTTTTTAAGGGTGAGCCTTCATGTGCTCACATATTTTTGGTGTTTTGAATTTATTTATAGAATAAAAAACTTAAGAGGATAAAGATACTTACGTGGATACATGAGGGTGCCTTCCCCCAAGCTGAATGTTGACATAGTCGTCGATCTTGTAATATAGCAGACTGACAGTGGATATGTCCTTCCTCTATTAGAGCTTTGATTGATGTTAATGTTTGTTGGGACAGTGCTCCAACAGTGGATGGAGCATTCACTTGCTCGTCAGCTTTACTTGGCCTTTCAAATCCTGTGAAACTCAAATAGACAACAAAACTTGTGGAAGAGATTAAGCATTAGTGGTTGGCCACTCAAGCCTTAGCTGTCTAGAATTTCAGTAAGATCTCTTTTCTCCATATTTTTGTATTTTAATATCTTTATGATGCAAGAGAAAAATGCAACAGGATAAATGTATGCATATTTATTTTTATTATATTATTATTATTCTTTTATGCCACCACGGTGAATATTCCTGTGGGTTTTTACACACCATAGAATTATTCACATGGGGCTTCATGGTTGTAGTGTAACTAATGCAATATTTTTATTTTCTTTTCTAATGCAATGCAGAAATTAAATGTTTGTGAATTAACTATTATGAATAAGAAATGATTATGGATTAAATATGAGAAATATGCGGCAAAGTAAACATGAGGATAACTACCCGATTTTACCTTTGGCGAAGGTTCGGATATTTAGGTCCGACGAACCGGACCTTTCCTTGGTTCAGACCTCCCAAGGTATGCCAGACGTTTGGAAAGTTTTATTGATTGTACCTCTTAGGGCAAGACTTTTTTCATACTTTCTTGGTCTGAGTCTTCACTTCCCGTGGTTCACTGTCGAGGTTTCTCTTCTTTTTTCTGGGACAATGTCGATAGCTTCTTCTTCATGATTGGCCTCTCTATTTTTGATAGTTGTCTTCTTTGCTTTGAGAGCGACGTCTTTCACTTCTATTCTTCTTGGGTGCTTCATTGGGCATGTATGTAACACCCCCGTGTTAAGCAATCCCTAAATGCATAATTTGGCATGGCATAAGCATAGCATCTCATCATTTCATGTGCATATGTTTGTTGAATGCTTAAGTCCTTGTTTGGTCTCTAGTGTAACTTTGTTATGCTTTCTGTTTCTGACCAAGTGCCTTATAACAAAGTTGTAGATCTTGATGAAGGGAACAACTTTGCTTTACAGCACTTTCTCAGAAAAAGCTGTTAAATTATGATTTCTTGCATTAGAAAAATGGTTTAGCACTAAATTTCTTTTAAACACACAGAATTTGGACTGGTGCCTTAAGGATGATTTGTTCCTTACAAAATTCTAAGCAACTTTGCTGTTGGGACCTTTTCCTAGTTCGGTCTAGTTGAGGAGTTATGGAGCATCAAAGTTTGTAACCAAACTTCATTAGTTTAATCTTGACCGTGGACCCCACCGGTCAGTCCCTCTCTTCTTCCCCGCGCGCACGCCGCTCCCTCCGCGCCGACCGAAACCGCCCGCCGCCGCGAGACCGCCTCGCCGGCCGGCCAAACCACCGTCATCACCCCCCCCGTGGTTTGCGCCCGAACTCGCCACGTCACCCGGAGCTCGGTGCATGCTCGCCGCGTGGAGCGCGACGCCTGACGCCGCCGCGTCCGGTCGGGAGCTCCCCCCCGATGGGAACTGGCCAGGTGCAATGCACCTAGCACTTCATTCCGTTTGCCTTCGCTCCGCCTGTGCTCGCAACCAGCAAAGCATTCCACTGCTCTCTCTCTCTCTCGCTCCACTTCACTCCATCTTCACCAGAGCTCCGCTCCGCCGCCGCCCGCCGAACCTCGGCGAGCGATTACTCGCTCCACCGCTCACCGCCGTCCAATTCCTCTCGCCAGTCTCTCCGTCTCGGTCTCCTCTTTCTCCGGTAAGGGTTGGTTTCCCCTCTCTTCCTCTCTAGCCGCCGGAACAGCGCCACCGACGCCATCCGCAAGCTTCCGCCATGGCCGCCACCGTGACCTTCACGTGGACCGGTCGTCTCCGGCCATGCTACCCTAAGCTGAACCATGTTCTAGTCTTCTCTACCGCCGTAGTAGCTTAGAGTCAGATGGAGACCTCCCTCGTGCCCTGAGTTCGCCGGACCACGGGCCAGTCGCGCTGTGTCCGCCATGAACCGCCGCCGTGCATCGCGCCGGACAATGCCGGGGATGCCGAAGCTTGGGAGTTGCTCCAATAGGTCACTTGTGACTTGCTTGGACTAGTGTTAATCTCGCCGAGTCGCAAGCCGCCGGGAAGAGTTCCGCCGCCGAGTCGCAGAGCCGCCGCTCCGCCCGCGCCGAGTCGCAGACCGCGCTCCGCCATGGGCCGCCGTCGAGTTGCTCCGGTTATCCCTCTGCTCAGCGAGTCGGTTAGTTGTGTTCGCCTCGCAAACCCGCACCAATGATGGTCTCAGTGTCGCCAGAAGTGTCGCCGTCGAGAGCTAGGGCCGGTCAACGACCCGGCGCTAAACTCCGCGCGTTGACGCCGAGCCTGCCTCGCAAGTAACGTGCCGAGCTTGGCCTCGGTAGCTTGGTCGCCCTGACAGCGGGCCCCGACTGGCAGTAAGAAAGAGAGAAAGGGAAGAGCTTGGGTGCCGTAGGCCTCGGAAAGCCGGAAGCGCCGAGCCTTCGCCTCGAGCCTCGACCAGTCGGTGAGTTAGTCTCGGTTGAAGTTAGTAGCGGTTGCGTAGTCTCGAGTGAGGCGAGTTAGTCTCGGTTGAGTCAGTTAGTCTCGGTTGAGTCAGTTTTAGTCAGTTAGTCTCGGTTGAGTCGTTAGTCTCGGTGAGTCAGGTAGCCTCGGCTGTCAGTGTGCCTCGGCCGAATCGGAGAGAGAAAAGTGTCTGAGCCTCGGCCGAATCGGTCGAGTGGGTCTAACCTCAGCCGAATCGCGCCGAAGTGCCGAAGCCTTGCCTCGGGCCTCAGCGAATCGCGCCGGGTGTGCTGAGCATTTGCCTTATGCCTCGGCCGAACCAAGTGGAGTCCGTACGTTAGGTTTGAGTTCCTTTTTAGTTTGTTTTTGCAGAATTGTGTAATGGCTTCAAAAATTCCCACAAGGCTCATTTTAAGTCCAATCCTGTGAAACAAATTTTGTTAGGTCAAGCATGTTTAGATCTATCAGTGAAACTGTTGAATGCATTCTTGGTGATACTTTATGTGTAGATTTATTTAAATTAGAAAAGTGCTGATAACTTGGAAAATGCATAACTAATTATGTATAAGTCAGAAAAATGTGATTCTAGTTTTGTTAGGTTGTATGAATGTGTAGTTTCAGAGAAAAATATAATATGAGGTTTATTTATGGAATTAATTTGACAGTAGCTTTTAAATGGTTAAATGTCGTTTCCTTGTTTATTTTGTAGTAAATAAAATATGAGGAATATGAACCTGAGAATTTAAGCACATTGCTCTTATGCTAGGAAGTTCAGTAGAAAAATAAGAAATCTGTTGTTTGACACTTTTGCTAGTGTAGTTCAAAGCACCTTTTCATGATAGAATTTGTCTTTTTCATAGAGGATGAAGTCTAGGTCCAAATGGGATGAAATTTGGACAGAGGGTTAGATTAAGTGTTGTTAATCTCAGTAATTTTATAGATTTTTGTGAAGCTGTCTAGGATAGGTTACTGTTATAGGCCTCTAATTAACTAGATTTAATTCTACAAATAATTAGAGGGTAATAAACCGTTAAGCAACTTTGATGTGGTGACAACAAGACTTAATAAGTAGTATGTTAAATTAAATAAGTGAGTAGCAGTAGATGACATGTGCTTATCTCCTGAATTGTTACTCGTGTGCATCACCGTGCATCCCATGTGCATTCATGTTATTCATTCATGTACCGCATCATGCAGGGTCGGTAGTGGAAGCCCAGACACGCGCGGAGGAGCAGCGTCGGGAGGAGACACCCGAGGAGAGGATCCCGGAAGGAGACGCTGAGGACCTGCCGGAGTGCCGTGATCACCGCCCCGCCGACTTCGAGCGAGGCAAGCCCCGGAGCATTTTTCTCCTACGGTTTGCAAATTACCGTTTACAAGTTAACCTGATATGATTGTTGCATTAGGTTATAGGAGTTGTGTGATACCGTTGCTGCATTGATTAATTATCCTTGTCCACCTGCAAATATTATCTTGTGATCCCTGTTAGGTCTAGGCTCGATTACATGCTTAGCCCTGCTTAGACCGGTAAAAGTCGGGTGATTTCCTGTCTCCCGCATATAGGTGGATACTAAACATGTTTAGCCTCGTGCTATCATGGAATATAACCATGTGTGATAATTAATCTGAGACCGGGCGGGATGTAGGAGCAGCAGGACATGGGTTCTGTGTGCTAGTAGTCTCCCGTCTGTGTCGATTAGGACCCGACGAAGGCACACCTCAGTCATTTTGAACGCGTCAATCACTTAACGGAGCAGGTGCGGGTACCTCCCGTGAAGCCGAGTAAGGTGTTTCGAGCCGGTGACGGAGACGTTGACGCCTAACACCCAGGGCCTTATATGTACCGTGGGCAACTATTCTGATCGACCTGGCATGGTCCGAGGGCAGGCAGGCCTGATCGACCTGGCATGACCGTGGGCAGTTAGTTAATAGCTTGAGCGACCTGGCATTGAGATAACCCTCGGTGTAGAAGGGTCCATGGCCGTCCCGCGATTTGGGTTCTCGAACCTCCTGAGTGGTCGCCAACGGCCGCCTGGCAGGGTGTGTCGGGCGAGGTGTGCGACATTTTGTCCCCAGCTGGTAGGAATCGATTATAATCGCCATCGCTCCTGGTTAGTGAGTAACTTGACTGAGCATGTGTTACCGTAGTAATATATGGAACTAAATATGGTTATGGTTGGTGAATCTGAAAGGCTATTGATGAAATAGTCACTCTTGCTTGAATAAGTAGTCAAGTGTTTGCTCTAGATCAGGTGCAAATCTAGATAATCAGGCTGATTACATAAAATGACTGCTAATGCTCTAATAATGATTATTTAATAATAAATGCTTTTATGCAAAAAGGTAAGTGTGGCCAACCTCAGATACAGCCTTGCATAATCCTTGGTGTCAATTATTTCTGGTTTATGACGGGTAAGTCTAGCTGAGTACCTTCTCGTACTCAGGGTGCTATCCCTTGTTGTTGCAGATGGGCAATGTTTCTTCGGCTACTGCGAGAACTGTCTGTATCCCGTCGAGGGCAGTGACTAGACCATGGGCATGGTCAATCCTTATCTTCCCTGATGCTTTTGTGGACGGATCAGGCATATGGCACCGTATTGTGAACTAAGGACTTGTGTTTCAAAACTATGTTGCTTCCGCTTTGAATTCAAAACTATGGTTTGTAATAACTATCGAACTCCGATGTATTTGAACTATGTGCGAACTGAATGTACCTTGTGGGCATGTACGCTAATCTATTACGATCTTGGTTAAAGTTGAATGACTTGAAATCCTTCGAGATTTCCGGACTACCGGTTTGTACGAGCTTAAGTACTTGTAATCTCTGTGAAAGCAGCGATTCGGTGCTTAATCTGGTGCAAATTGGTCGGTTCTGTTACAGCTGGCATCGGAGCGTGGTTAGCGTTACTGTTCACAAGTGTATTTGAAAAACCGTATTTTCAATTAAAATTTCCTATTTGACAAGAACTTATAGCTATATTAGGTTTGAAAAACCTTCTTGACCAAGAGTAAGGTGTGCCATTGATCAAGTCCTTATGCCCAATAGGAACTTAGGTGGCTATTTAAGTACTAACTTTGGGGGTCGTGCATCATACTTATTTTCTGTTTATTCTGTCGTCCATACGGCAAGGGTGAAATTGTATGGATGCTATTCCTCGGAATAGTAATGTATGGATCAATTGCCTCTACGCTAAAGGTAATGAGAGTTGTGAGAGCATGATTGGACACCGCCAATCTAGGGGAAAGTGCTTATATGATACTGACGCGTATACCTGTTCCACACAAGTATATGTGAAAGTATTGATTGTGGGAGTAATAATTTCTGATGGGTGCATATACTGCTTACGTGTATACCGGGTGTACACCTAAGAGAGTATTAGATTTAAATTTCCGCAGTGATATTCATACTGTGGGAAGGGCTGAAAATGGTTTTTCTGCAGGTACGCTAACTTGCGAACGTGTAGTACGTTTAGTTAACGTTATGAGTGAGCGTGTATGCCACCGTCTAGCCGATAGATTGTTAGGCAGTGAGGACGTATGTTACGCTCATGCATCATGATCATACAACTTTGCATTAATCTTACTTCCTTCCTTATGGTTTCTGTCCCGTTTTTCTAATAAAAGTTGTTTCAACTAATTAAAAACTGTGTGGATAAACTTCTTACAGATGGCACGCACCAAGCGCACTGCTCGCAAGTCCACGGGAGGCAAGAGGCCTAACTACATGCTGGGGCCATGGACCGATGAGGGATCAGAGGACTTTTGGGAGAATTGGGATGCCCACTATTCTTTGGAGAGTTCTGCACCTGGTGGGATACCAGGAGGGTCAGGAGCCGCTGTACGACTGGCACCGTGTGCAGTTGTCAGAGGATCGTCACGTGTACACGGTGGAGGTCGACGTGCCTAGCCGTGAGGACCAGGATCACGTCTGGTGCCGACGGGTGTTTGCCTTGCAGGGGAGGACCCCCTGGGATGCAGCCAACCAGGTTGCTTATACCGTTCTTCGGGACATCATGGAGGACCATCCGGAGGTGGTTGCCCAGGCTACTGCTAGTATCTTCCCGACGACAGACCCTTACCAGGCAGTGTGGCGTCAGCCAGGCGCTACCGTACTTGAGGCTAGCTCTCTTGAGAGGGAGCATTGTGCTGGACCAGCAGGGAGTGCTATGGCTGCTCTGATGGCTACTTATGGGTGCCTATCGCGCAGCTACGATCATCTGGATCATACCCTTAGTGAGGAGATGGCTGCACAGCATCGCCGGCAGGAGGAGCATACTACAGAGATAGACCTCCTCACTACACAGCTAGCTCAGTTGACAGTAGAGAGAGAGACCAGGCACTTCAGAGGGAGCAGGAGACTGCTCATCAGCTTGCCATTCAGCAGGGGTCGACTACTTTCTTGGCCTCGGTCATGAGGGAGACTGAGGAGGCGCTTCGAGGAGTTTGTGTTGAGGGCATTCGTGTTTCAGAGGAGAACAGGTTGCTGAGGTTGCGAGTGGGAGACCTGGAGCTCCAACTCCATCACTTGCAGGACTACAACGATCGTCTGCACGAGGAGATCCACCGCAGGGAGAATGAGAGGAACCCCATCTTTCCCCAGGAGGATCCGGAGCCGAGTAGTTCTTCTAGTAGTTCTTCAGATATGTCTAGTGAGGACGGTGACGTTGGTGAGATCGCTAGAGAGTAGTCTAGATCGTATGCTTAGCACCTAGAGATCTTTTGCGTATGTTGGCACGCCCGATCTTTTGTTTTGTTATGGGCTGGATGTAAGCATGTGAGGCAGACTTATGTGATGTGTGTGAGACCTTGGAAAGTCCCATATGTATGGGCAAAACTTTGGATGTTATGTTATCTTTTGCATGATGTGTTAAGTGATCTTGTTATGTGTTGATGCGATGTGGACTGAAATTTATTGTACCTCTGTCATTGTTTGGTGAATCGTTTTTCCGAATAATTTCAGTGGGTATGATTTATTGTTCTCTACAAGTTGCAACTTCGCCTAATGGTCGCTTACTATCCTATATGCAGATGACGACAACTCGTAGTGGAGCGGGCGGTAGTGGTGGAAATGAGGACCCCAGAGAAAACCGCAATCCACCACCTCCTCCACCACCAACGGCTGAGCAGCTTTTTGCTCAATTTCTTGGAAGTCAGCGCAATATTGAAGCTTTGCTGAGGGAGAACTTGGCGCAAGGACACCAACGCCAAGAGCTAAACCAGTATAGTTCTTTCAAGGATTTCCTGGATACAAACCACCAATCTTCAAGGAAGCTACAGAACCATTGGAGGCAGAAGAATGGCTGCATACTCTGGAGCAGAAGTTCCGTTTGCTTAGGCTCACAGAAGAGCTTAAAGCAGAATATGCCGCACACCAGTTGCAGGGACCAGCCGGGATTTGGTGGGGACATCACCGCACCACCTATCCTGCTAATGTTCCTATCACTTGGAGAGTGTTTACTGCTGCTGTTCGAGGTCATTACATTCCGCCGGGCTTGACCCAGATGAAGGTGGCAGAGTTCATGAATCTGACACAGGGACTCGATCTATCACAGAGTATCATCATGTTCAACTCACTGGCTCGCTATATCCCAGACTTCGTTGACACAGACGCTAAGAAGATTGCTAGTTTCAAGAGAGGCTTGAACACTAAAATGGGAAAGTCAGTGGGTACATCTTCCGTACCAATTTCAATGACTTCTAAGTGACTGTCTATTCAAGAGAATCATAACAACAAGCATGCTGCTAGCAAGGCCCGGAAGAGAACCTTTGAATCAGGATCATCACAACCCAGAGGACCACCAGCTCAGCGAAATCAGTATCGACCACCAGCGCGGGGGCACGTTTTAGGCCGCCGCAGAAGAAGAATCAGCCACAAGCTCAGCGCAATCAGAAGCCATACAAGATAGCTGCTGCTCAGGCTCGTGGAGGTCAAGGCAGTTCTTCAGGAAATAAACCTATAGTTCGGGGACCATGCTACAACTGCAACCAAGAGGGGCACTTCGCAAGATACTGTCCCTACCCAAAGAAGCAACAGGCCAATTACCCCGCACGCCTGCACAACATGACCGCTGAAGAAGCTCGTGCTGGAGAGCCCGTGACTGCTGGTATGTGCCTTGTTAATCATCATCCTGCAGTCGTTTTGTTTGATACTGGATCATCGCATTCGTTCATGAGTAAAGCATTTGCACAAAAGCATGATCAAGAGGTGTCTGAAATGGATTATGGGTTTCGCGTAAGCTCTGTGGGGAGTAGTGTGTTGTCTAGGCAGATGGTTCGTGATGCAACCATCGACATCGGAGGGCATAAGTTTGGGGCTAATTTAGTAGTTTTGCCAGGGCTCAGTATGGACGTAGTCCTAGGAATGAGTTGGATGAGTATGTGGAAAGCGGTGTTAGACACTGCAGATAGGACTCTTACCTTGACCGATCCAAGGAGGAACAACAAGTTACGTATCTCTCTTCCTCGAGGGGCTGATTTTGTTGATCTATCTTGCACCTTATCTATAGAGGACCTGTCAAAAATTCCAGTTGTTCGGGATTTCCCAGACGTCTTTCCAGATGAGTTGCCGGGTTTACCGCCCAAGCGGGCTGTAGAGTTTACCATTGAGCTGTTACCAGGGACTGCACCGATCTCGAGAAGACCTTATCGTATGCCGCCCAATGAGTTAGCTGAACTCAAAACTCAGATTAGGAACTTTTGGACAAGGGTTTCATTCAACCTAGTGTGTCAGAGTGGGGATGTCCAGCCTTGTTTGTTAAGAAGAAGGACAAGTCCTTGAGAATGTGTGTGGATTATCGACCGCTTAATGCCGTGACCGTTAAGAATAAATATCCGTTGCCACGGATAGATATTTTGTTTGACCAGTTATCCAGAGCCAAGGTGTTTCCAAGATCGATTTGAGATCCGGTTATCATCAAATTAGAATCCGACCCACAAGATATTCCAAAGACTGCTTTTTCAACCAGATATGGCCTATACGAGTATTTAGTCATGTCTTTGGATTGACAAATGCTCCGGCTTACTTTATGAGTTTGATGAACTCGGTATTCATGCCAGAACTAGATAGTTTGTAGTGGTATTCATTGATGACATTTTGGTGTATTCTGAGAACCCAGATGATCACGCAGAACATTTGAGGGTTTGTTCTGACAAGGCTACGAGAGCACAACTTTATGCTAAGTTTAGCAAATGTGAATTTTGGTTGAAGCAAGTACAATTCCTTGGTCACATCCTGTCAGAAGAAGGAATCTCTGTGGACCCTAGCAAAGTCCAAGAAGTAATGGATTGGGAAGCTCCAACTTCGGTGGGGAGATTCGGAGTTTTCTCGGTTTAGCGGGATATTATCGTCGTTTCATTCCCGACTTCTCCAAGATTGCCAAGCCCATGACAAGTTTGCTTCAGAAGGATCAGAAGTTTGAGTGGACAGAGAAGTGTGAAACAGCTTTCTGTACCTTGCGGAAACTGTTAACCACTGCCCCTGTCTTAGCTCAACCAGATATCGAGAAGCCGTTTGATGTCTTCTGCGACGCATCAAAAGTTGGTTTAGGGTGTGTTCTTATGCAAGAAGGCAGAGTGATTGCTTATGCTTCACGACAGTTGAGAAAACATGAGATAAATTATCCTACGCATGATTTGGAATTAGCTGCTGTGGTGCACGCTCTGAAGATCTGGAGGCACTATTTGCTAGGAAATGTCTGCAATATGTACACTGATCATAAGAGTCTCAAGTATATCTTCACTCAACCGGAGTTGAATATGAGGCAGAGAAGATGGCTTGAATTGATTAAGGATTACAATTTGCAGATACATTATCACCCAGGAAAAGCAAATGTGGTTGCTGATGCTCTGAGTCGGAAGTCGCATTGTAATAACTTGAGGATACAACCAGAGGACGAGTTTAGTCTCGTACACCCTGTGATCTTGCGTCACATCGAGCTGCAGAGCACCTTAGTTGACCAGATTCTAGAAGGGCAGAAAACAGACAAGGGAATCTATTATATCAAAGAAAAGCTAAGGGCTGCCACTGAACCCGTAAAACATTTCGAGTTGATGATAAGGGAGTGTTATGGTTTGATAATCGCCTAGTGGTACCCAAGAATAGGGAACTGAAAAATCAGATCATGGACGAGGCTCATCTTTCTAAATTGTCTATCCATCCCGGGAGCACTAAGATGTATCAAGATTTGCGTCCAAGATTTTGGTGGACCAAAATGAAGAAGGAAATTGCCGCATATGTAGCCAGATGCGACACGTGTTGTCGGGTGAAGGCTATTCACCTGAAGCCAGCCGGAACACTTCAACCTTTATCAATACCTGAATGGAAGTGGGAAGAAGTGAGTATGGATTTTATCACCGGTTTGCCTACCACTCAGAAGGGAAACGATTCGATTTGGGTAATTGTAGATCGTCTCACCAAGACCGCTCATTTCATACCAGTTAAAACTTGTTATCGAGCACCGGACTATGCGGAGATTTATATCAATCAGATTGTACGATTACATGGTATACCCAAGGTCATAGTTTCGGATCGTGGAACGCAGTTTACTGCACCATTCTGGGAGAAACTGCAAAAAGAGTTAGGCACTAAGTTAATCCATAGCTCAGCTTACCATCCTCAGACATCAGGACAAACTGAAAGAGTAAACCAAGTATTAGAGGATATGTTAAGAGCCTGTGTAATTTCAGCAAAGGGATCTTGGGAGAAGTGGTTGCCATTAGCAGAATTTGCTTACAACAATAGTTATCAAGAAAGCATTCAGATGGCACCTTTTGAAGCTCTGTATGGCAGAAGATGCAGAACACCAGTAAGTTGGGTTGAACCAGGAGAACGTCGTTACTATGGAATTGATTTTGTCAAGGAAGCAGAAGAACAAGTTAGAATAATTCACACAAAACATAGCCGCGGCACAGTCCCGACAGAAGAGCTATGCCGATAAGCGAAGAAGGCCGCTTGAATTCGAAGTAGGTGACTATGTGTACTTGAAAGTATCACCCATGAAAGGAGTTAAACGTTTTGGCGTGAAAAGAAAGTTAGCGCCAAGGTTTGTGGGACCCTACAGGATAATGGAAAGGAGGGGAAAAGTGGCTTATCAACTACAGTTACCTGAACATTTGAAGGCTATATTCCCTGTATTCCATGTGTCACAATTAAAGAAATGTCTTCGAGTTCCAGAAGAGGAAGTACAACCGGCCAATATCAAGTTACAATCCGACCTTACTTACTCGGTGAAGCCATATCGAGTACTCGATGAGAAAGAAAGAGTGACTCGCGGAAAGGTCGTGAAGCAATATAAAGTATCCTGGAGTGAGCAAGACGACCGAGATGCCACTTGGGAAACGGAAGACTATCTAAAGGAAGTATATCCACAGTTTTATAAGGAATGGTTAGTAACTCAAATCTCGGGACGAGATTCCTTTAAGGAGGGGAGGGCTGTAACACCCCGGTGTTAAGCAATCCCTAAATGCATAATTTGGCATGGCATAAGCATAGCATCTCATCATTTCATGTGCATATGTTTGTTGAATGCTTAAGTCCTTGTTTGGTCTCTAGTGTAACCTTGTTATGCTTTCTGTTTCTGACCAAGTGCCTTATAACAAAGTTGTAGATCTTGATGAAGGGAACAACTTTGCTTTAAAGCACTTTCTCAGAAAAAGCTTTTAAGTTAGGATTTCTTGCATTAGAAAAATGGTTTAGCACTAAATTTCTTTTAAACAACAGAATTTGGACTGGAGCCTTAAGGATGATTTGTTCCTTACAAAATTCTAAGCAACTTTGCTGTTGGGACCTTTTCCTAGTTCGGTCTAGTTTAGGGTTATGGAGCATCAAAGTTTGAAACCAAACTTCATTAGTTTAATCTTGACCGTGGACCCCACCGGTCAGTCCCTCTCTTCTTCCCCGCGCGCACGCCGCTCCCTCCGCGCCGACCGAAACCGCCCGCCGCCGCGAGACCGCCTCGCCGGCCGGCCAAACCACCGTCATCACCGCCCGTGGTTTGCGCCCGAACTCGCCACGTCGCCCGGAGCTCGGGCATGCTCGCCGCGTGGAGCGCGACGCCTGACGCCGCCGCGTCCGGTCGGGAGCTCCCCCCCGATGGAACTGGCCAGGTGCAATGCACCTAGCACTTCGTTCCGTTTGCCTTCGCTCCGCCTGTGCTCGCAACCAGCAAAGCATTCCATTGCTCAGTCTCTCCTTCGCTCCACTTCACTCCATCTTCACCAGAGCTCCGCTCCGCCGCCGCCCGCCGAACCTCGGCGAGCGATTACTCGCTCCACCGCTCACCGCCGTCCAATTCCTCTCGCCAGTCTCTCCGTCTCGGTCTCCTCTTTCTCCGGTAAGGGTTGGTTTCCCCTCTCTTCCTCTCTAGCCGCCGGAACAGCGGACGCCATCCGCAAGCTTCCGCCATGGCCGCCACCGTGACCTTCACGTGGACCGGTCATCTCCGGCCATGCTACCCTAAGCTGAGCCATGTTCTAGTCTTCTCTACCGCCGTAGTAGCTTAGAGTCAAATGGAGACCTCTCTCGTGCCCTGAGTTCGCCGGACCACGGGCAGTCGCGCTGTGTCCGCCATGGACCGCCGCCGTGCATCGCGCCGGACAATGCCGGGATGCCGAAGCCTGGGAGTTGCTCCAATAGGTCACTTGTGACTTGCTTGGCTAGTGTTAATCTCGCCGAGTCGCAAGCCGCCGGGAAGAGTTCCGCCGCCGAGTCGCAGAGCCGCCGCTCCGCCATGGCCGCCGTCGAGCTTGCTCCGGTATCCCTCTGTCTCAGCGAGTCGGTTAGTTGTGTTCGCCTCGCAAACCCGCACCCAATGATGGTCTCAGTGTCGCCAGAAGTGTCGCCGTCGACGAGCTAGGGCCGGTCAACGACCACGGCGCTAAACTCCGCCGTTGACTGCCGAGCCTGGCCTCGCGTCGGTAACGTGCCGAGCTTGGCCTCGGAAGCTTGGTCGCCCTGACCAGCGGGCCCCGACTGGCAGTAAGAAAGAGAGAAAGGGAAGAGCTTGGTGCCGTAGGCCTCGGAAAGCCGGAAGCGCCGAGCCTTCGCCTCGAGCCTCGACCGAGTCGGTTGAGTTAGTCTCGGTTGAGTTAGTCTCGGTTGAGTCAGTTAGTCTCGGTTGAGTCAGTTAGTCTCGGTTGAGTCAGTTAGTCTCGGTTGAGTCAGTAGCCTCGGCTGTCAGTGTGCCTCGGCCGAATCGGAAGAAGGTGTCTGAGCCTCGGCCGAATCGGTCGAGTGGGTCTAACCTCAGCCGAATCGCGCCGAATGTGCCGAAGCCTTGCCTCGAGCCTCAGCCGAATCGCGCCGGGTGCGCTGAGCATTTGCCTTATGCCTCGGCCGAACCAAGTGGAGTTCGTACGTTAGTTTGGGTTCCTTTTTAGTTGTTTTTGCAGAATTGTGTAATGGCTTCAAAAATTCCCACAAGGCTCATTTTAAGTCCAAATCCTGTGAAACAAATTTGTTAGGTCAAGCATGTTTAGATCTATCAGTGAAAACTGTTGAATGCATTCTTGGTGATACTTTTATGTGTAGATTTATTTAATTAGAAAAGTGCTGATAACTTGGAAAATGCATAACTAATTATGTATAAGTCAGAAAAATGTGATTCCAGTTTTGTTAGGTTTGTATGAATGTGTAGTTTCAGAGAAAAATATAATATGAGGTTGTTCTGTGATTAATTTGACAGTAGCTTTTAAAATGGTTAAATGTCGTTTCCTTGTTTATTTGTAGTAAATTAAAATATGAGGAATATGAACCTGAGAATTTAAGCACATTGCTCTTATGCTAGGAAGTTCAGTAGAAAAATAAGAAATCTGTTGTTTGACACTTTTTGCTAGGGTGTGTAGTTCAAAGCACCTTTTCATGATAGAATTTGTCTTTTTCATAGAGGATGAAGTCTAGGTCCAAATGGGATGAAATTTGGACAGAGGGTTAGATTAAGTGTGTTAATCTCCAGTAATTTTTATAGATTTTTGTGAAGCTGTCTAGGATAGGTTACTGTTATAGGCCTAATTAACTAGATTTAATTCTACAAATAATTAGAGGGTAATAAACCGTTAAGCAACTTTGATGTGGTGACAACAAGACTTAATAAGTAGTATGTTAAATTAAATAAGTGAGTAGCAGTAGATGACATGTGCTTATCTCCTGAATTGTTACTTCATGTTGCATCACCGTGCATCCCATGTGCATTCATGTTATTCATTCATGTACCGCATCATGCAGGGTCGGTAGTAGGAAGCCCAAGACACGCCGGAGGAGCAGCGTCAGGAGGAGACACCCGAGGAGAGGATCCCGGAAGGAGACGCTGAGGACCTGCCGGAGTGCCGTGATCACCGCCCCGCCGACTTCGAGCGAGGCAAGCCCCGGAGCATTTTTCTCCTACGGTTTGCAAATTACCGTTTACAAGTTAACCTGATATGATTGTTGCATTAGGTTATAGGAGTTGTGTGATACCGTTGCTGCATTGATTAATTATCCTTGTCCACCTGCAAAATTATCTTGTGATCCCTGTTAGGTCTAGGCTCGATTAATGCTTAGCCCTGCTTAGACCGGTAAAAGTCGGGTGATTTCCTGTCTCCCGCATATAGGTGGATACTAAACATGTTTAGCCTCGTGCTATCATGGAATATAACCATGTGATAATTAATCTGAGACCGGGCGGGATGTAGGAGCAGCAGGACATGGGTTCTGTGTGCTAGTAGTCTCCCGTCTGTGTCGATTAGGACCCGACGAAGGCACACCTCAGTCATTTTGAACGCGTCAATCACTTAACGGAGCAGGTGCGGGTACCTCCCGTGAAGCCGAGTAAGGTGTTTCGAGCCGGTGACGGAGACGTTGACGCCTAACACCCAGGGCCTTATATGTACCGTGGGCAACTATTCTGATCGACCTGGCATGGTCCGAGGGCAGGCAGGGCTGATCGACCTGGCATGACCGTGGGCAGTTAATAGCTTGAGCGACTGGCATTGAGATAACCCTCGGTGTAGAAGGGTCCATGGCCGTCCCGCGATTTGGGTTCTCGAACCTCCTGAGTGGTCGCCAACGGCCGCCTGGCAGGGTGTGTCGGGCGAGTGTGCGACATTTTGTCCCCAGCTGGTAGGAATCGATTATAATCGCCATCGCTCCTGGTTAGTGAGTAACTTGACTGAGCATGTGTTACCGTAGTAATATATGGAATTAATATGGTTATGGTTGGTGAATCTGAAAGGCTATTGATGAAATAGTCACTCTTGCTTGAATAAGTAGTCAAGTGTTTGCTCTAGATCAGGTGCAAATCTAGATAATCAGGCTGACTACATAAAAGTGACTGCTAATGCTCTAATATGATTATTTAATAATAAAATGCTTTTATGCAAAAAGGTAAGTGTGGCCAACCTCAGATACAGCCTTGCATAATCCTTGGTGTCAATTATTTCTGGTTTATGACGGGTAAGTCTAGCTGAGTACCTTCTCGTACTCAGGGTGCTATCCCTTGTTGTTGCAGATGGGCAATGTTTCTTCGGCTACTGCGAGAACTGTCTGTATCCCGTCGAGGGCAGTGACTAGACCATGGGCATGGTCAATCCTTATCTTCCCTGATGCTTTTGTGGACGGATCAGGCATATGGCACCGTATTGTGAACTAAGGACTTGTGTGTTTCAAAACTATGTTGCTTCCGCTTTGAATTCAAAACTATGGTTTGTAATAACTATCGAACTCCGATGTATTTGAACTATGTGCGAACTGAATGTACCTTGTGGGCATGTACGCTAATCTATTACGATCTTGGTTAAAGTTGAATGACTTGAAATCCTTCGAGATTTCCGGACTACCGGGTTTGTACGAGCTTAAGTACTTGTAATCTCTGTGAAAGCAGCGATTCGGTGCTTAATCTGGTGCAAATTGGTCGGTTCTGTTACAATGTAGTTGATGAAGTTGCATCGTGCCTTTTCTCCAAGAAAGTGAAATGGGATTTCCTCTTGTAGATTATTGCATTGTAGGTAGAGGAATCGTTCTCCTAGGATGAGGTGGACATCATCGTCTTCTCATTCGAGGATCAAGAAGGCTGTGTGGGGGGACTTTATGACCTCTAATTCGACTATGATGTCTCAATCATTCCTTCTTGTTTATGCCTTTGATATGGTGGTCACTCATGTTCTTCGTTTGTCCAGCAATTTGAAGTGAAGCGTTAATTATGGAAGCTGGCAGCATCTTGCTCAATGTGCATGTTCTTGTAGATCTAGGACCTTTACTATGTAGATTTTGGAAGTGATAAACTTCTCCATGTTTGCTCAAGAGTGTGTCCTGCTCATAAAGACTAGATAGAGATCAAGTGCATGGGCTCTGTTGGTGGAAAAACACCAACAGAACCAAAAGTTTTGTTTATTCTCCTCTAACCTTAGGCACATTGCACAAGACAAACTTATTGTTTATGTGTTCTATTCAATTCTTAGCAGGAGTGATAGGATCAAAGGATTAGCATAAAAGTAGCATCTTAAAATATTTAATAGATCAAATTACTTAACCCAAGGAAGGATAATCTATGCATAAAGTGTTGATCTTTTTATAATTGAGATATATTATCTTCCAAAGGTTAGATGCACAATATTTTAGCTCATTTAGTTAAGACAGTGAGATTCAAGAGAGTAAAGTAACTATGAACAAGGATCAAAGGATTGTATATGTTGAGTTGATTAGGTTGGATCAAGTGAGGTGCAACTTAAACATGTTTAGTTCTTTATTTATGTTCATACTAGAATCAAAAGAAGAAGCTTTTAAAGTGATGGTTACTTACCTTGAAATGTTACTTTGTCATTGAAGAGTGATGTGTCGAACCACCTCGTGGAAGATTCTCTTGTCTAGCTGGCTTGTCTTCTCTTGTTTGTCTCACAGTGTGATTGAGAGGAGGAAGATCACAGTGGAATCATCTTTAGAGGTATCGACCTTCCTTCTCTTGTGTCGACTTATCAGTGAAGGCGCATTGTTCCTCGAGTATGCTGTCTAGGATCCTCTCTCTTTCTTGTATTAATTTCGTACTATGAGGATGTAGGGACAGTTCCACATTCTTCTCTTGTCAGTTTCTTGTTTTCCTTTAATCATTGGGTTGGCAAGAGACTTGAATTTAGAGCTGCTACTCGAGTGCCTCTATGATAGTCTTTTGTCTTGTAATGTCACAACTAAGACTTGTCCTCTCAACAGTGTCTAGATGATAGAGATCTTATTGACTGTTCTTCTTGATTTGCTGGCTCAGGTACTATCTCTTCATCTTCTAACTCTTGTGGTGCAGTGGCTTCATCCTTTATGATGCCCTCCTCAATTCCTGGTAGTTGGCTCTCCCTTCGAGGTCTTCTATTGGTTCTCTTTGGCTGTTCATAAGTAATGTAGACGTTGAAGATGCAGCGAAAGATCCAAAAGTTGACTTCTCCAGGTTCGGCAAAGATGATAACATTGATGGTGTTCAGGAGATCTTCCAAGAATGAGTGGTGGATCATATTCTTCTTCTCGACTGGGACAACACCTAGTGGTTTGTACTGATCAAAGTGGTGAGTAGGAGATCAATATGTCTTGAAGTGGTTTTCTCCTTCTCTCCCTTTGATTGTGAAACACATCTAGACAACGGAATTCTCACACGGCTGGCTTGTGATGTAGATGGACTCCCAACAACATGTTCATGTGGTTGACTTGTAGATCTTACTATTGTTGTAGTGGTACCATCTTGTCTCCCAAGCTAGCTCTTGATTAGAAAAGAGGATAACTTCCCACTTCTTGTCTTGATGTCTTGGACAATGATGATTGCAGGCATAGGTTCTCTCATACGAGGTAAATGCATCCTGTTTGTCATCAGTGCCCAAGCAAGACTCAAAGCTAGGCTAGCACCATTTGTGATCTGAGAGTAGGTTTGTGTGTCTATGGTTTGGGTTTTAGATCTTCAATGTTCAGACCAAACCATGGATGAACAAAATTTCTCTCTGCATAATGTTAGTGGACATATACCCGAAGGATTGCAAGAATTTAAAGCATGGGTTGTTGTCCACAACATATGTATTTTGCATATATGCTAATAAAAAGATGTTTTTAGGATTACTTTAGCATAGAATAGTATTTCATGTGTTGGCTGCACTTTAACATGATTCAAGGCAAAAGTTAACTTGCAGTAGAGAGACAAAATAAATAAACTTTGATACTCACAGTTCTTTCATACATGATGAACGAGCTGAGTCTTCATTGTGCAAAGTTGTTGAAGTTCATGTGTACGCCTTGCTTCATCTCCGGTGTGAGTTCATCTCAGGACTTTCCCAAATGATTGATAATGAAAGTTTTCCTGCAGGGGTTAGTCCAAAAAAATATCCAATATCTACTATAGCATACTATCAATTCAGAAATCAACCTAGACACCACGTCCATTTGACTTAGGAAGGTATTCTAACCTAAGCACCATGCTTAATTTAAAATCCTTCTGAAGCGAAATCAACACACCTCGTGGTTTAAACTAAACACCATGCCTAATTTAAAGAGATGTATGACTGTACTTCAAACCTATACATATACTATAGCAGGTAAAGGTAACATGAAAACATTGTAGAGATTTATTCAGATGGTGATGAAAGAGTATGATTATGTATGTGCATATCTTAAAGGTAGGGACAACCAACATAGCAACATGGCAAGGGATGTTCTTACGAAGTGTATCCCCAACTTGGATTTTGCAAAAATCAAGATTGGATGAATGTAATTCAATGTTACATAATGATTGGTCGGTCATACCTTGCGTTTGTTGTTCCTTCGTTCTTTTCTGCTCCAGACCTGGGAAGGTTAGTGACAAAATACCCGAAGGAATATTTTCACAATTATATTTCTATGCTCAATACAAGGACAGTGCAGCAGAAAGGTAGGCATAGCTCATAACCAGGCATTATGATGGGGTATAAGGATTCTACTGGTTATAGCTTGCGCTCATGGGTAGTGATAGATAAGAGTGGAATTTAAAAACAACATTCATAAGAATGAAAACAAAAATAATGAAAAGACTGGGACAAAAAAGGAAAAGATAAAAGTATGATTACAAGGTTAAACTAAGACTTAAGTTGATCTACCGTTCCGGCAACGGCGCCAGAAATGCTGTTGGTATAAATTAACGCACACTCTACTTTATCCGCAAGCGCACAGATAAGATCTACCGATGTAGCACTTCACCGGAGTAACCCAGTTTTAATATCGAACCCAAAGGAACGGATAGGATAGTGTTAAGTCTAAAGTCTAACCCATGAGTAGCTAACAAGGACGGAGAATCTAGAAGTATAGAGGGGATCACTAAGGCTATGTAATTCCAATTCAAGAGTGATATGTTTATACTATACTTAGTGGGAGAGTTGCCATAAAGGTCACAAACAGAGTATGAGTCTTTTATGCAAATGTAAATCCTACGAGCCTACACACGGGTAAGTGGACTATAGAAGAATCAACAAGGCTATAAGAGTCCCCTTGCGAACAACCACTACTACCGGACTACTAACGGCGTTAAGGAGCCATTTATGAGCTATCAAGTCTAAGCACCATGCTTACACTATACAACTACTCCAACTCTAGAGCAACTTAGAATTAAATACACAAAGAGAGTCATAAACCTTAAGAAAATAATAAGAACAATAACTCAAACTTAATATAGACGTTGATTACCGAAACAATCGCTGAAGCAAGTTGATGATGAACTTGAATCCGCAGATACAAGATGAAGAAGTTGATCCGACAGGCCGGAGCTCCTTCTGGATCTCTTCCTCTCTCTCTCTCTCTCTCTCCTCTTCTAGTTCTAGTATAAGACTAGGTTCTAAACCTAACTAGAGGGGTAACTAGACTTCTACTTGATAGCTGGCTCTTGATTACAACTAGATGAACTAGATCTAATTCTAGATGAACTAGAAGAGATTCATCTAGAGGGACCTCTACTTCTAATTGAACCCTAGTTTCTGATGTGGAGATGAATAATGAAGATGGAGATGCCTGGAGAGGGGGGTATGGGGCTGCTTATATAGCCCTGAGGGATCCCCACGGCCGTTAGATCAAACCGACTTAAGGTTACGGCTCAGATGCATCCTAGAGGTTCGGTGGAGGAAGCTTCCAGAAGACGGAGGCCAGCGGGCCCGGGGGGAGACCGACCGGTCTCATGGTGGGACCTCGGTTCCCACCTTTCATCTCTCTCGTGGTGGTCGACCTTCTGGTGTCTTCTGATGTCCCCTGGAGTCTTCTAGAAACTTCCTGACGTGGCGGTTGCGTTATCTCCTGTCGGTTTCCTTCTAGGGGAAGCAATCAGCGCTGGTTTCCTGGTTTAGTCCCTGCAGAATCACAATTCACCAAAACTCGTGGAATATTGTCAATTAAAACCCTAAACCTTTGTTGGTGATTGAATCCATGCCCTTTTTATTTATTTTCTTTTCATTTTGATAGATAACTAGCGTCACAGCCTACAAGAGATTTGAGTCTAATTCTATTCTTGTTATGTTTCCCTTGTTAGTTCAGATCTCACATGTTGTTGTTTTTCAGTAATTGTGTGTATATCTGAACATCTTTTCATATATTGCAAATTACTTAGTGTTGGCCAAAAGCTGAAATTTGACTCTCACATTCTTAATGGAATGAAAGTGTTTGGAAGGAATTCAAATACTTGAAGCACTAATTGAGGGGAGCTCAATTTCAACTTTGTGCCTTTTATGGACTAATGAGGTTTATCTAGCATATGTTGTAGTTCATCTTGATCAATTGATTCCTTAGTGAGGACATGGCTATTTGACGAGAAAGGTCAACTAAATCATCACCATGTCATAATTATGCTTAGTGGAATTCATGGGCTCAAGGCAAAGGTATGAATTTAAATATGTGCATTGAAAGTGCAGAATAGGCCCTATATATGCTAGTGTGTGCATTTGTGTGTAATAGGATAGATATTTCCAAAACCCCTTACTAGCACGCATAGGAGGTGTGGTTTTATAAAATCTTTGATCCTCTTTGGTCTTTGGTGACCTAGTCATGTCATAATGTGATTATTGTTCCCCTTGGTTGAATGTTTTGGCTAATCACATGTGACATGACTCTCTCAAGTTCATAAGCCACCTTGTCTCTCTTAGTTCAAGTCTCTCATATGAAATATTTGGAAAAGAGTATAGTATTTTGAGAATATTGGATTGAGCATGCCTGAAAATACTTGGATCAAGGGACTGTGTTTAATTTGGAGTAATAAAGGACAGAGAAAGAGATAGAAGGAAACAAAATGAAATATGGATTACTTGGACAAAGTCAGCTCATACCGGACGTGTCCGGTATGCGCGTGACTTAAAGAAACCCCAGGCCAGCAAAGGGCTATTCCTTTCTATTCTCTCCTTTCTCTCACACAAATAGAAACCCGACCTCAATACCTCAATCCGAGCCCCGTTGATTCGTCCGTGGAAAAGTGAAGGAGGAGAAGGGATTAGAGATGCTTTGCATCAAGATTGAAGGCCCCAACTTTCGGATTTTAGATTCTCATCCTCTTCTCCATCCCCAAGGGCAGCAGCTATGAGTGATCGTATTGAGCCTAGGACCAAGGGAAGGCATGACCCTCACCAGCAGAGGCGGAAGAAAGCAAAGCAGGATACAGGGACTAGCTCAGCAGGGCACATGCTAGTGAGGGCAGCAGCTCAGGGAGGCTTTGACTCTTCTCCTGACAGTGATCCGCAGGAGTACAGGTTCAGGAAGAGGAAGAGCACCGACAGAGATGAGGAGGAGATTGAGGAAGAAGAAGAAGAGGAAGATGATGATGATGATGATGATGATGAAGAGGAAGAGGCAGTAGATCTTCTCTATCAGCAGGGTTTCCAGGGTGGTCAGCATATGAACTATGGGATGCTAGAGATTCATGCCCCTCATGTCCCTCAGTACATTGCCAGAGTTAACTACAAGGGAAAGGGGAAGACCAGACTTGCTAGAGATCAGAGGAGGATCGACCCTAGAGGTTTGCCCAAGATACAGTATGACTACAGGTTTCACACACAGTTTCACGCAAATTTCTATACCAGTGTGATCCTATCCAGGAACCCAGTTATTGCCAGATCTGAGTGGGTGGATTGGGCAGCTGTTGACGCTCACTAATTCTCATAATTAACCATCAACTATTGCATGAAATGACCAAATGAATTACAAAGCATAGTTGTAGGGTTTGAAACTAACAAGTTCCATGAGTTTTGGTGCTCTCACTTGTTTTGTAGGATATCAATATTTCGCCATATAAAAGTATCTCAAGTGATGAATTGGAGTGCACCATTGCGAAGAGCTCGTCCAGTCGATCGAAACAGACATATCATTTGCTATATTCGGAGTCCCGGATGAAAAAATATTAATTTCGCGATGAAATCTGCAAAAAGAGGATCTAGAAGACACCAGAAGACACCACGAGGCGGCCCACCACATGGGCCCACTGGGCCAAACCGACCGGTCCCACTTGGACACCGACCGGTCGGCCACGAAGTCCGTTTCGCCTCCGCCTTATGGAACCTTCTTCCACCGCCTCCTAGGATGCATCTCCACCGTCCCTGAAGTCGGTTTGATCCAACGGTGGGCGATAAACGTGACGCGGATCGATGACATGGCGATTCCTTGCCCCCTAGTCCACCTCGGGCTATATAAGCAGCCCCAGACCCCCTCTCCAGGCATCTCCATCTTCATTATTCATCTCCACATTAGAAACTAGGGTTTTCAATTAGAAGTAGAGATCCCTCTAGATGAATCTCTTCTAGTTCATCTAGAATTAGATCTAGTTCTAGTTCTTCAAGTTCTAGTTCTTGTTCTAGTTGTCTAGTTCATCTAGTTGTAATTAGAGATTGGATTAGAGAGAGGAGAAGGAGAGAGCTGAGGAGGAGCCGGATCTGTCGGATCTTCCTCGACATTGTATTGTTGCAAGCATCTAGTTCGTCTTCAATAATAATCTCAGGTTCTTCATTTACTATTTCTAATTATTATATTTATTTCAATTCTTGCTTTATTTATTTACTGGATCTCCGCTCGTATTGAGTGCTCTAGTTTCTGCAGTAATTAGAGTAGTAGCATTAGTGTAGACTTGGTGTCTAGACTAGGTTTACCGAGTTTGCGCCCAATCCTCCGGATAGTTGTGGTAGCTACAGGGGTGACAGCTTTGTAGATTGTTATAATCCACCATATTAGGTTTGGTGTTTTCGTAGAGCTTTTTGGAAGCCTTCTCCGATTACCCTTTTCCCAGTCTTTTTCGAGAATCGGAAAGGTACTGTTGCTCCGAAGTAAGTAAAGTATAGTGAGCCTTTAATTAAATAGACCGCTTAGAAAACCCTATATCTCTCTCTATCCATATTACCATTCTTTTCTCGGACGTTCTTAATTCTTCTAGTACACTTCACGTTCCCCGTGGAAATCGATACACTGGAATACTCTCGGGTGAAAGCAACATCGGTATCCGTGCGCTTGCGGATTTTTCTGTGTGCGTTTAAAATACCCAACAGCAGCTTTCAGAGAGCTTGAGAAGGACTCCATCAACCATGCTATTGCCATATGTCAGCGTGTGGGAGCCTATCAGATTATGGAGTTTCAGCATGAATGGAACTCAGAGGCCATAGCTCAGTTTTACGCCACTCTGTTTGTTTAGGAGGACTCGAGACGGATGCGTTAGATGCTTGAGGGGCCTGTAAAAGTGTAGAGTACGAGGCCTTTGCTGCTTACCTTGGCTTCACAGAGGAGGACCTCCAGAAGGACAGGATTCACTCAAAGCTTGCTCTACCACCAGAGCAGATGGGTTTTATGTATCCAGCAGGTGGTCCAGGAGTAGTTGGGAAGGTTCTAGGTCTCCCACCTACCTACAGGTATCTTGAGAGGATATTCAGGAGGACTATTAACTACAAGGGTGGAGACAAGGGGACAATTGTAGATTATTCCAAGAACCTTCTTCAGAGGATGGCTCCAGTGGCAAGGCCCTTCAGTGTTTTTGACTTTATTTGGAGCGAGATCAGGAGTGTTGGTGAGAGGCCCCTCAAGGGTTGTGGCTTTGCTCCGTATATCATGCATATGATTGAGCAGGTGATAGGACACACGTTTGACTATGACTGTCGTCACAGGGTGTTGAGGCTTGCTATGGACTTGACAGAGATACACACCCCGCCACCAGGTCCAAGAGGAGGAGCAACAATAGAGGACGCACCCACAACAGGTGTAGGAGGACCAGCTTCACCTCCGCCACGAGCCCCTTCACGTTCAGCTTCACGTCGTGGCAGCCACCCCTCTCCGATCAAGAAGTTTTTCAGTGCTATCTTCGGTATGTGCAAGGATATCAATGTAGTCAAGAGGAAGCAGCATCACGAGAGGAGGGCCAGGAGAGAGGACTCGAGGACGATGAAGTTGTTGCATGAGCACTTTCAGTTTCAGCCACCCAGGTCTCCTCCGTCTGAGGACACTGACGAGGAGCCTGAGTCGTTTGAGGAGCAGCAGGCTAGGTACCAGAGGGAGTACCAGGAGCACTTCGGTCGTTACTCGCAGCAGCAAGAGCAGCAGCAGGAGCTGCTGCAGGAGGCACAGCAGCAGGTACCCCACAGTTCTTCACAGCAGAGACTGCTTCTTGGTGGATAGACCAGTCAGGGTGCAACTCGTCCTATTGTAGCAGAGGAGTCAGCTGCGTTCTGGTGGGAGGACATCTTTGGGTACGGGCACCAGCAGGGTTCCTACGTTCAGGACCCCTACTTCCAGAGCGGTCTTGGTGACTGCGGACAGGGTGGTTCTCGTCTCGCAGGTGCTCCTCGGTCAGATGACGAGGGTGACGGTCAGGCCAGAGATGACGACGACGATTGACCTCCAGCAACAACTACAGCTTGCAGCCCCTTTGTTCTATTGTTCTTCTTGTCAGACCTTTTGTGGTGATGGATGACAAAGAGGGAGAGATTGTTGTTGGGTATTTTAAACGCACACAAAAAAATCCGCAAGCGCATCGATATCGATGTAGCCTTCACCCGATAGTATTCCAAGGTATCAATTTCCATGGGGAACGTGAAGTGTACTAATCAAGGGGCAAGTCGTCCAAGAAAAGAATGATGAAATGGGTAGAGAGAGATTTAGGGTTTTCTAAGCAGGTCTATCTAATTAAAGGCTCACTATACTTTACTTACTTCGGGACATCAGAACACTAGCCACAGAAAGGGATGAGAAAGGGGCTAGGAAGCTCCGACTACGGTCATACAAACACCAACCCGAACGTGGTGGACTACGTCGGCCGTCAGGGTTGTCACCACCTGGGGCTACCACAACTATCCTGGGGCTGGGTGCAAACTCAGGTAAACCCTAGTCTAGACACCACGTCTACACTAACGCTTACTACTCTAATTATGTACAATAATTAGGGCACTCGATACGAGTGGAGATCCAGCAAATGAAATAAAGCAAGAACTGAAATTAAATATAATACTTGGAAATAGTAAATAAAGAACCTGGAGATTACTTGAAGACGAACTAGATGCTACACCAATACATTGTCAGGAAGATCCGACAGCGCTGGCTCCTCCTCAGCTCTCTCCTTCTCCTCTCTCTAATCCGATCTCTAATTACAACTAGATGAACTAGACAACTAGAACTAGATCTAATTCTAGATGAACTAGAAGAGATTCATCTAGAGGGACCTCTACTTCTAATTGAAACCCTAGTTTCTCATGTGGAGATGAATAATGAAGATGGAGATGGCTTCTGGGGGCACCTCCTGGCCTGCTTATATAGCTCGAGGTGGAGTAGGGGGCAAGGAATCGTCATGTCATCGATCCGCGTCACGTTTACAACTCTCCGTTGGATCAAACCGACTTCAGGGACGGTGGAGATGCATCCTAGGAGGCGGAGGCAAAACGGCCTCCATGGCCGACCGGCCGGTCTGTGGGCCCTCGTGGCGGGCCGCCTCGTGGTGTCTTCTGGTGTCTTCTAGATCCTTCTTTTGCAGGTTTCATTGTGAAATTAATATCTTTTCATTCGGGACTCCGAATATAGCAAATGATATGTTCGTTTCGATCGTCTCGACGAGCTCTTCGCAATGGTGCACCCCAATTCATCACGTGAGATACTTTTATATGGTAAAAACATGGATGTCCTACAAAACAAGTGAGAGCACCAAAACTCGTGGAACTTGTTAGTTTCAAACCCTACAACTATGCTTTGTGATTCATTTAGTGTCATTTCATCCAATAGTTGATGGTTAATTGAGCATTAGTGAGCATCAACAATTGTGATGATTAAAGCTTCAGAGATGCTTCATATGTTCTATTCTTGTATCTGGAGATATGTATTGCAGCTGTGTTTGAGTTGTGATGAGCTTCATTGATGTATCCTTTATGTATCAGACATGTATCAGATTAGTTCTTGTATCACATGTGCCAGATCAGTTATGTACTAGTCTCAGTTTGATGATGGTTCGATTGTATCATATGTAAGAGATGAGACTCTGTGAGACATGATCTTTATTTCCATATCTATCTTAGTGGCTTATGGATTTGTGAAACTATTATGATGAGTGCTATGTGTATGTTTTCAGTTATGCATTTAATTTCGTATTATTCATACTTAATTGAGTAGTATAGCCTTATGAATGGTGTATTGCTTTTATTTTGATTATTGTGTGATATACCATGTCATATGCATTACATTTGATTTATTTACTCTTGCACTCAACGGATGCAATGATTTAGGGGGAGTTTCCAACTCCACTTAGTATGTGCAAATTGACATTTTGAGGTCCTTTATGAATTCAATTCATATTGCACATATTAAGGGGGAGCTCTCCATAAATCATTGAACCCAATAAGCTTAAATGTTTTATCCTTTTGTAAGCTTTATTAATTAAGGTTGTCATCAATCACCAAAAAGGGGGAGATTGAAAGTGCATGTTGCGCTTAAGTATGTTTTGGATGATTTGATGATAACATTGATTAAAGGTCTAATATGTTGCTAAGTGTGAAACAGGAAAAAGCTTATCTCACAATATGTTTGAAATGATGCAAAGCCAAAATGGATTATTGTATGATATTCATGTCACAAGCACAAGACAACAATGAAAATGACAATGATGAAAAGGCTACTCTATTGTGGGATAATCATGGTTCATATGTGTGCTAACAAGGATTCAAAGCAAAGTGTGATTGAATGGCTTCAAGATGATGAAGATAGCAAGGAAAGAGTCTTCGAGGTACTAAGCAAGAGTGAAGGACAAACGACGGCTTGGCGACCAAAGAACCTAGCTAGGGTGAAGAAGAAAGTACTTGCATTTCGTCGAAGGATCAATCAAGCTTGAAGATTACATTGAGTGGAGAATCAACATTCCTAGCAACTATATTGATTGAAGTGACTTGACACAATTGGGATTCCTTCATATCACTTGTATGGAGTCAATTCACATGCTCAAGTTGGCTATGCTCGAGGGATATCTACTTCTAATCATGACAAGCTTTCCTCTAAATGAAGAAGGTGAAAGATAAGCAGCTTCGGTTTGATAAAGATCAACTCAAAAGGTTTAAAACTTCCTTTTCAATTTATCTTGAGTAAATAGAAATGTCGTACTATTAAGAGGGATGCAACGTATAGTAGATGATTCTTCATAAGTGCTCAAGTATAAAAAAATCAAAAGAGAGACACAAAATCACTTCACGAACACTTGGAGAGGTTGTTGTCAACTTCCAGCCTCGGAAGTTCCAACCTTAAAGTCAGAAGTTCCGACATTGGGATTTTCAGCAAGTAGAAAGCTTTGCTGTCCTCCCAGCGTCGGAAGTTCCGACCCGAGTTTCCACACTCCCAGCGTTGGAAGTTCCGACACGAGTTCCGACACTGTCAGCGTCGGAAGTTCCGACGTGAGTTCCGACAGTGGGATCTCGACCTACTCAGCCTCCCTGCCGCAAGCTCGTCGGATGTTCCGGTTAAATCCCGGAAGTTCCGACGTGCCGGAAGTTCCGACCCTAGTTCCGACACTGACTGAAAAGTAGTCGTTATACCTCTATGAACAGTGTTTCTAGTGAACGTCAAAAGTTTCGAGATTTGGACCGGAAGTTCTGACCTTCACGTTTTCACACCAACGACTAGAAAACGGCTAGTTTTGTGGGTGGGGCTATAAATACGCCAAAGCCTTCTCATTTGAAGGTTGCTGATTTTGCTGGTTCCTACACCCATTCTAGAGCTTCCAAAATACTTTCCAACCCTCTCTTAGTGAGTGATTGACCTCTAATTGCCAAATCCATTAGTGGGTTGAGAGAGATTCAAAATTAGAGAGCAAGCCACCTTGAGCACTTGTGCAAATCGTCAATCTCGTTGTGCACATTCGTTACTCTTATACTCTACGGTCCTAGACGGCTAGGCGTCGCCGTTGAGCACCCAAGAGCTTTGTGGAGTGCCTCGAAAAGTTTGTGAAGGTTCGATCTCTCCTCAAAAGAGATCAACTAGTGGAAGGAGCATTGCGGGTGAAATAGACCGCAACTAAAGTGACCGGTGGCGTCTTCTAGAGCCCACCTTTGTGGTAGCTCGCAGCCGGTTCAACGGAGAGTAGGACCCGAGGGGGTGCCGAACTTCGGTAAAACAAATATTGTGTCTTCTCTTGTTATTACATTCGATATTTGTGTGGCTCGAGCTTTCCCTGCAGGTTCTGTGTGTGGTGCATATATATATTGTATCTCTGCAGGGTGTGTGAAAGTTATGAAGAAACCAGAGTCGATTTGGAGCTCTGTGCCGAAATCGCAAATACCTGACGTGTCCGGTATTGCCTAAAGGCTCAGCAACTTAGGGTTTACTGGACGTGTCCGGTATTAGCTCCCTGTGGAGGATCTTTTATATCTTGCTCTAATCTTTTGTGGTGCAGGGACTTGACTCCATATTTATTGTATCTGTGTGTTTGTCCCTTATGGGGTTGTTTTACTCCGATTGAGAGCTTCTCATATACTAATCGCTTCCACATTTCAGGTGTTATTTTTTCAGAAACGCCTATTCACCCCCCTCTAGGCGGTATTTTAGGTCCGTTCGGTCCTTTCAATTACCCAAACTAATTTCAGGTAATCAAAATCAGTATCCGAATTTGAGATCGGGTACCTCAGGTTCGGGTAATTCGGGTCCAGGTTCGGGTAATTCGGGTCCAGGTAATGGGTAACAGGTATTTTGCCCAGGCTTACTGCAGCGCATCCTGGTGCCGCCTGCGAGGGGATGAGTGTTTTTTTTGTGTGTTTAGTACCGTTCGGCACTAACTCAACTTTATTAGTTCATGAACAATTTTCTAGGTGAAACTGACCTATTTTAAAAAAGGAGTTTGACAAAACAGTTTCATCAACAACTTTATCTATAATTGGAAAAGAGAAATAAGAGTATAATCTGTAAAAAAAACTACCTTTTCAGTTTTATTTTAACTTATGCTTTTATAAGAAAGAGAATGAAAAATGTGTTTGAAAAAAAATAGCTTACAACAGCTCCCGTGCGCCGCTCTCCTTTGGATTGAAAACAGGAAGAGCGTGGTAGCGACATGGTCCGACGGTGGACAGTATCAGGATCTCGCCGCGTGGAGTAGAGACGGCAGAAAGGTAGCTGAATGGTACCAACGGGACCGAGAAACCTGCCAGAGGTTTGGCCATGAGGTAACGCCCCAACTTGCTGGAGCTGTGGATCTCGCCGCTTGTGTCCCTCTCTATCCCTGATTCAGACCCAATTAGGAATAAGGTACAGTTGTTGCCATATTTTCACCGACGGAGACCAGCTTCTCTGGGGACTTATTCATAGGTTACCAAGAAACTGTCGTCGTCTCGCCGAATTTCGAAAACTCAGACCCGTTTGATTTTCTAAAGATAGTAGCTATCAACTAATAATTATTTTCTTTAGATCCAAATATGTATGGATAATGAAATAGATGGCTATTAGTTAGAACTCTAGATAATACCTATCTCATTAGTTAGACCAAATCAGATAATAACTATCTACTATCAACTAAGGTGGGATCCAAGCAGGGCCTCGTTCGTATTGAAATCCATGACGTGAGTGCTGGTCAATCAATGAGTGCATGGAGCAGGTCGAGAGCGAGGCATCCTGGATGATTGTGTGGCCTTGTCCTCATCCTCTACCTCTCATTTCGCCAGAAGTGTGCTCTTTCTTTCCCTTCCCCGCTAAATGAATTTATCGTCACTTTATTTACAGGACTTTATTTTAAATTTAATGGACAATTGGCATCTTGGATAATCAAAATATAAGATAGGATCTCTTTCCCAATCAAAATTTCTCTTTTTTAGACGAATTTAACTGAAGAACTGCCGACTATATTACGAAAAAGAGTAAACTTAGCATGAGGGACACAACATTTCAACAACCATCCAAAGTGTCAACAACTACGACAAAACATCAAAACTAAAGGACCACCACAACCAGTTAGAAAAAGGCATGCTACACAACACCATCTTGTCATTACTACATCTTATCACTCTATAAGCTTCA
Source organism: Coix lacryma-jobi var. lacryma-jobi (assembly GCA_009763385.1). Lineage (NCBI taxonomy): Eukaryota > Viridiplantae > Streptophyta > Magnoliopsida > Poales > Poaceae > Coix > Coix lacryma-jobi. Next base: position 35,236,112 of record CM019826.1, read on the forward strand.
TACCAGAACCTGTCGGTTGCCACACTATTGTTCTATTCGTTTGAGCTACAAACCGACTTTAGTCTATATAAATTAGTTGTGGAATATTATTTTTCTCTCACATCAAATTAGTCGTTTCAACTTATTAGTCGGCTCATGAGTCCCGCCGAACAAAGTCATAATGTCACTTTCACCGAATGACAAAAGTCAATAAATCCACCATTATCAACGGTGCTGAAGATGTCCCCACAACGAGCCAACCGTTGCCATGCAAGGCAACCGTTATAGGTCATTGCAAGCTGTGTGGAATTGCTTTTTGTCGTCGCTCAATGTTGTCGTACTGAGTACATCGAATTATTAGCCTTTGCCACACAGGTCGATCTAGCATCAAATTCTCCCATAGAGATGGAAATGCTTAGACTTATTTGCTAAAGTCAGTACTCCTACATGGACATTCAATCCCTCAAGAATTTGTTCTTTGTGTTGATAATGCCAAAAAAAAAATCTTAAGTTGGCTAGCTTTTCGTTTTAGTTTGATCAGAGTTTGGTAACAATATCTAAGGTAATCCCCTCTCCAAATTTTTGATTGAGAACATGCATCAAACCAGATCTTTAAAAAGATGTTTTTGATTCCATGATAAGTATTGTTTTACTTATTCCTATGCCTCCATGTAGTCCATTTTTGCCTTCATGTTGGTAAGGAGTTAAAAGAACTACTCCTAAAATTAGGTCACTGTGATTATGAATTAGTTGTCTAAGGGGCTGTTTGGTAGCCTGCCACCACAGCGGGATTTGCGCCACAATTTATGACGAGCGTTTTGGCCGCCATGAAAGCATCTAGGCCCCTAGTGGGTTTTGGTGATTAATGACGACATAAGGTTATTGTGACTAGCGTGTGTTTTGTATAAATAATTGAGTTAGGTCATGATAATAGCAATTGATTGGGCAATCATTGGTATTCGTGCTCCTACAATGGAATTCGTTTTCGGTTTTCAAAGGATGAACGGCAAGGTTGAGATAGACTAGTTCTAATTATTGTTTGGCGTTGGAGAGACACTTAGAATAGTTTAGAACTTTGTTTTTCCTTTTGCCATACTATAAAGGGGAGTGTGAACTAGTAGCTTAACCTAGGCGAGTCTAATGTGCTAGGTGTAATGCATACTTGTCAAACTTAGCACTAGGTAGCTCAGGGATACCCATAGATCGAGTGGATCAAAAATCGTTTAAGGTCCGTCGCAATTCGGGAGAGTTCCAACCTCTTTCTGAGGCATCAGACCGGGGTCCTGTACCCATTGGACACGACAGAAGTACAGGGAGTGCATAGTGATTGTTCCTATGGCATGAGACGCGTCTGGGGGCAGCGTCGGATACCTGAATATGCACTGGCCTCCATTTCAGCGTCACATCGAACACGTCAGGAGATGCATCTGATGGCCATCCAAAGAGGTCATGTCGCCATCGGACACACCTAATGAGGTGGCATCGGACGTTGGGAGCGTCTGATGTCACTGTGACATGCGCTATTAAAAACAGTACATGTTACCATTGGAAGAGGCATCGAACGCATCCGATGCAGCCGACTGACGTGTCTGATGTCGTTAATCAGTTGAGTTCTTACCCCTTCATGCGTGGCTTATTTGGGAGAGTGTAAATACTTCTCCTACTTGTTTATTTAGGGTCTCTTGCCTATTTGATCAATTGAGAAGACACTTGAGAGTGCAAGGGGGAGCAAGAGCCTAGTGAGGTATTTGAGATTTGATAATCGCAAGATTAGAGACCTCATTAATGCATAGGGAGTAGCAAGTGTGCATCCACTTTTCTTATTAGTCTTGTTTGGGTCAAGTGAGAGTTTGTACTTGTTACTATTGATGATTGGCATCACCTAGACAGCTTGGTGGCGTTCGAGAGCATGGTAATCATCTGGTGGAGCTTATATATGCCTCATCTCATGTTGTAACCAGTAGTGGACGATTCACTGGGTCGAAGAGGCAAAGAATCAACCCGGAGTGAGTACTTGGGCTTTGTGCGGACCAAGGGAGAGCAATACCCTTCCGTGAGTGCTTCAACGAGGACTAAGGGGTGTGTCGGCATCTCGATACCTCGAGAAAATATCGTCGTGTTCCTTTCCTCTCTTTACTTTTCACATTTACTTTGACCATTTCAATTCTTATCATTCCATTTCTAGATTCATACTATTTAACTTAGGGTGCTAAATTAGCATCATATTGCTATTGACCTACTACTGGTTCTAGGATTAGGTTAGAACTTAAAGACTGCAAAATATCTACTACTACTATCGTCCACTGGTTCTAAAATTAGAGTTTTTTCTATATACATACATAAACAACACTAATTTTGATCTAACTTTGCCAAATTTATAGAGAAGGGTATTAGCATCTACACATCCAAGAGGCTCATATGTGTCCAACTAAGCTCATTTGAAGTTCTACCTATGTTTTTATTTTCTACTTAGGACAAATCTGGATCTCTTAGGCCAGTCTTTATGGGGTTTCATATGAGGGTATCATGCACATTAAATAGGCTGCTACATCAGCAGATTTATACTTTTTGCATGAAACCCCTCAGGAGAAAGAAGAGGTTCGTTTCATCCCCACGACACGAGCTGAGCGACGTTTCCAACACCGTGAAACTAGAATGAAACCCGCGTTGAGAGCCTTCTGTGTTTCATCGAGAGGAAGCAGGTCACCTCCGACACGAGCTCTCCTCTGCTGGCCGCCTCTGACGCGAGTGCACCTCCGCTGCTGTGAGCGAGGGCCTCCGCCATGGACAGCACGGGCAGCCGAACGCGGCGAGCGCGCCTCCGCTGCGGGCGAGGCTGTGAGGGTTGCGGCGACGCGCGGTTCCCGTGTCGTGCTGGGAGTGCGGCGGCAGCTGCAAGGTGGGTGGTGGCGGACGGAGGGACGGAGAGGTGCGGAAAGTACAACGAGAACGGCCTCATGATGTGCTTCATCTGTCACTGATTGCATTGCATGTGCTCGCTCATTTGTATGGATGCGCATGTATTGACATATACTACAGTAAGTTGTGTGTGTATATATATATGTGGTGGACCATTCTTTTTTTTCAGTTTTGACAAGTTGAAAATATGGAACTGTTGGAGAGAGTTTCTTTTTAACTTGGTATATAATTTTAGCAATTTGTTAAAAACAAACATTTGACAAGTCAATTTACCAAACCGTTGGAGATGCTCATTTTAAAAACCTTTTTTTTTTTTTACAGTTTTGGACGCAATCAAGCCACGCAGGTCACAACACATTGACATTTATTCCGGTAAAATACATGTACCGCCTTGTTGCTTCCTGGAAAGTGAATATATACAGTACACAATTTCCTTGTGTCTGCCGTCACGTTACATAATTACTACATTATTAGATTAGAGTTTATTGGACTTGGCAAGGTACACGACGGCCCCGGAGGTGGCCGCCGGGATGACGATGTCGTCGGATATGGCCTTGAGGCCCGGGATGACCCTCTTGGCGAGGAGCGCGCACACCGGCGCGCCGAAGAGGACCATGAGGATGTCGACGGCGGCCTTGCCAAAGGTGAAGCTGTCGATCTTGAGGATCTCCCTGGCGATTTTCTCGAATTCCTCCGCGGTCACGTTCCCCCCTCTCCTGTGGTCGTGGAACTTCTGCGCTCAGGGAAAAACGGAAACTGCATGAGAAGTCCGCTCTACGGCACGGCGCTGCTGTTTGAGCATGACAAAGTCGACACTCGACACTCGACAACGAGTTTCGCGGGTTTCGAATTGCAAAGGATTTCGCGAAACGAAACAAAATTACAACGTTACTCTCTCTCTCTATTCTACTCCCTCCATCCTAAATTATAAGTCATTCTAAAAAAATTTTGGAAAGTCAAAACATCTCAGATTTGACTGAAATTTACAGAGAGCAATACAAGGATTTTTTGACATCAAATAGGTATACTATGAAAATATAGCTAATGAAGAATATAATGATACTTAGTTAATATCACAAATATTATTATTTCATTAATCATATAAATTTGGTCAAACTTCAAATTTTTTGACTCTCCAAGATTCTCAAAATGACTTATAATTTGAGATTGAGGGAATAGTTTATAAGTTGTTTTCGTTTTTCTAGATACAATAAAATAAATAGATTAAAACTATATGAATTGAAAGGACCCAAAACGTGTTATGATTTAGAATAGAGGCAATACTCGTGTTGGAAGTCAAGTACTGCTTCCTGGTATACTTGTACAGCCCAAAGAGATTTCACATTGGCACAAAAGAATCACCCCTCACCGTGTACTTTTGCAGGAGGTCTTCTCTTGGTGGTATCCTGTACTGCAACTGCCCACGTTCCTCGCAAAATTTTCTGAAGGAGAGTGCAACACAGAGAGAGAGAGAATGCGTAAGAGGAATCTTGTTTAGGTATATTGCTGCGCTATCATCCGGTGATCCAAACAACGAACGATCTATCATCTTCTACCATTGATCCATAACTGTTTATAATCTAGATTCAGGCATGCTTAAGAATCATTATGGGAATTAGTGTTACTCAAACCATTCATCTACCACAGGCAATTACTGTAGCTAATGTGTACGTACTACTAGATCGAGCTGCATTCCGTGCACAAACAAAGAGAGCAGCAACAACCACAGTTCACAACTCGTGCCCGGCCAGTAAGAGTCCAGGACGTTTATATACGTATCACAACTTACTCGATGAGCTCGTAAATGGCGTGGTAGAAATCATCGAACCCATTCACATCCTTCATTTTGGTGTCGTAGTTCTTCCTCATGAATTCGATGAGTGCGTCTGCATCGCCGGATTTGTGCACTTTCTTCTCGTCCTTCTTCTCCGGCGTCTTCGTCTGCGCTGTCTCCTCGCCCCCTGCCATTCAGAGCCATCAGCTTTTAAAAAAAATAAAAATCGCATGCGTACCTCATTGAAGTTCACCACGAGTAATAGAGCCATTTGCTACACCATCACGAAGTGAAATCTATGCCCAGCAAAACAAAAAAGAAGATAGCTGCATTTTTTTCCATGATGGATTGGTCGAGTATGGACTCAAGCCTGGAGGGCGCACAATCAGGGATGCAAGTTTAAAATATTTTGGATCATTGGGTCGACCCAAAAAATTGATCAAATGAATTAGAATGGTGTTTTTGTAGTTTAATGAAAGTGGAAAAATAAACTAGAATGACATTGGACCGTAATTAGTTAGCTGACCCAAAAAATCCATTGGGTACCCACTTGCATCTCTACGCACAATCCGGCGTGTGTTTTGCCACAAAGTACCTTGCTTCGCCTTGGCAGCTCCTTGGCCCATGGAGTCCAGAATTCTGGTTACCACAATTCACAGTTGGATTGGAGTAGTTTGCCGTGCGTGCAACTGCCGGCACGGCCGCGAGGATATATATGTGTGTGTATTGGGTGCCGCAGACCGCAGTGATGTTCCTTGTGTGAGACAAAGGCAACGGCATCGCTCCGGCTGAACGCAAAGTCACGTACGCATCAACCAAAGGAAAGGGCACACCACAAGAATGACAGTGACTCTGGCCCAACGCAAGCATAGATTCCCTAGCTAGCACATGCCATACGTACCCCGTCAGCAAACATTTCTGGGATGGGCAAGGCAAAAGATTTCCTTCAACCCCCAGCCCACACCCACACACGCACACAAAAAAAAGAAGAAAAAGAAATATAAAAAACAGTCAAAGCATACAAAGAGGTCGACATTGCGCAGATAAAGCTTCAGTCCCAATTCATTGCCGCAATAACATTCACTACCCCTAAAGCTAAAAAGTATAACTTACTTTCAGCATTGAGATACAGGCTAACAAACTCTATGCTATACAGTGAGTCAGACAATGCACTAACAAATGTTCTTCCACACCCTAAGATCTTACTGTTCTCAAACACACCATTTTCAGTAAGAACAAAATTACAATGGGAAAAATAATCATCATGGCCTCATGGTAAAGGATACCTCGCCAAGCGCTTGACATACAGTCCATAAAAGATGTTGGCAACTAATGTCTTCTGCATAATGGATTTGATCTTTGACTGCTGCATCTTGTGTGGTGAGCCCAACATTATCCACCGTTTGGTTAGGTAGACACTGGCTTCAAGAGTCAAATACCAGTACAAAATTGTGATGCTGCATCAAGAAGAGCTGTGCTTCAGCCTTGAAAGCATGCTCAGATTCTGCCAAGCGGTGACTCATCACTGTGCTTATCTACCAACCACAGCCCATGGTCACGGAACCGTTTTATCTTCTTCTCAAACCCAGTGATGTAGTTATTATGTATAATGACATGCTTGCCCTTCGTCTGCTTGACCCATGTTTTATTCTTGAAATATAGGCCTCCGGTTGGAAATGCAGACTGAGGCAGAAGGTAAACATCAACCTGCAAGCATATCTTCTGTTAATAGTTTTATAAAGGTCACTATCGTTGAAGGAAAGATCCTAAACACATGAAAAAAAGAACAGAAAGGAACCATGAGCTCTATGTCAGATTGTTATGTACTATTCGTTTTGTGTCCGAAGGACATCCATTAATATACTTACAGAAACAGAAATTAATCTAAAAACGAGAAATCTAGAATGCAGCAAAGTTGCCAGAAGCCCAGAAGACATACATCATTTTACTGTCAGACCCAATAAGAGACATTATGAAATACAGTACCGTAGAAGCTATTCCCAATGTTTACAGACTCAGCTCAATAATATTTAATAAAGCTTGCTAAACATTATGTTTCCATATGCATTTACCAAAAAAAAATCAAAAAATATTAAATATTAAATTGAAACATTTTTAACTACTTATCCACTGTTAAGATTTCCATGGGAAACTTGACACATATTAGTAGTCAAAGCCCTAGAAACTTGACTACATAAATTCTGAAAAACATAATGCATCCATATGAAAAACAGAGGAAGTAGAAGCCTAAAACTAATGTCATGATGACCCAGTTACTCCAATGTAGCGTTAACGGTTATCTAATTGTATTTAGATACAATATATCTACTTGATACTGAGATCTGGGACAGACGAACAGAGATGCAACAGGCCTCACCTAAGAAAATATCATCCAATTGCCAAGAAAAGTCACTATATGTAGGGGAAATGTGCAGTTGTTATTAAGAATCACAAATAAAATGCTGATGTGTGTACTGTAAAAAATTTAAATGGGTGTGGATGGCAAGCAGGCCTGTATTTCTTGGTTTCAATAGTACTTACAGTACTTACGAGCGATCTTTCGATCTACTATTATCTAAAATAATCAAGTTATTATTAATAACTGGATGAAACCAAGAAATAATCCCTTATGTGCGAAATTATAGAAGATCCCTTTTAAGATCAAACAATTCCATTAAATTGAGTATGACAGCATGTGTGATAGCATCTACTATACCAGGAATATCAATGCCCATTCTTGCAATTGCTCAGGATACACTCTTTTAGCTGCTAGGTCTATTTCTTAGTTCAAGATCCCTCTTACTAACTGGAATAAAAGAATTAGCAGATCTGTTCCGCCCAAAATAATCATGTAATCGACTCGATAATTAGATTATAAGTTCATTCCATACTGGACCAGATCGTGCACATTCTTATTATGAGAAGGGGTCATCCATACCGGAATTTGATGGTATTCAATTATTGAAAACACTTGAAATGAATATTTTCAAGTGGTTAGTCGAGGTAGTTTTGTTTCTAGACTTGTCATGTGGGGCCAAGGCTACTCCAGGCGCCGACGCAACCGCGACGTACGCAGGAACGCAGAGCGCGCGGGCCGTGCGGTTCTGGCTGATACAGCAGGCAGCGAATAGTTGGATACGTAGGAGTTTCAGTTGGATACGTATGTTCCTAGAATTAAGGAGTAATTACCTCCATCGGTTGGGCCTAGTGGCCATATATAAACGCATTGTAATCTGACGTTTGAGATTAAGCAATATTATTATCTCCAAACCCTATCTCTCTTCTCCAACAACCAAGCCGACGGCCGAGGGGCAAAACCTCGCCGGCGACGACGGAACGAGGCTACGAACTCCGTAGCCGCGGTCCAGCTACCTTGGGCACCAACGCCCTTGACAACCTGGTATCACGGTCTCGGCGATCCTCGATCCCTCGTTCCACCTCGCCTCCAGCCGCCGCATCACCTACACCACCACCAGCCACCGTGCCGTCCTCTCCTTCGTCGTCCGTCACTTCCTCCTCCGCACCAATGGGAGACAACACCGATCTCAAGGCGACCGTCGAGTCCCTGGCCGCTTCCGTCAAGGCCTTGCAGGCCACCGCGGACGCCAACGCCAAGGCGATTGCCACCCTGCTCTCCGACCGCACGTCCTCATCCGGGACCAAGTCAGGCTCGGGCACCGGCGAGCACCACACTGATCGGCCTCCTAAGCACCAGCGGATGGATTTTCCGCGATATGATGGCAAGAGCGATCCCTTGATCTTCATCAATCGCTGTGAATCTTACTTCCACCAGCAGCGCATCATGGAGGAAGAGAAGACGTGGATGGCCTCCTACAACATGGAGGAAGGTGCACAACTCTGGTACATGCAGGTCCAGACGGACGAGGGCACTCCGTCGTGGCGTCGCTTCAAGGAGCTCCTCAACCTGCGCTACGGGCCTCCCCTCCGATCTGCCCCCCTCTTCGAGCTCGCTGATTGCCGCCGCACGGGCACAGTTGCTGAATACCAGGACCGTTTTCAAGCCCTACTTCCCCGCGCCGGCCCCCTTGACGAAGCCCAGCGGGTGCAGCTGTTCACGGGGGTCTCCTTCCGCCACTCAGCCTCGTCGTGCAGATCCAGAATCCGCAGTCCTTGGCGGCCGCCATGAGCCTCGCCAGGCAGATGGAGTTGATGGAGCAATACTCTGTCGCGCCGCCAAAGGCTACGGCTCGTGGCATCCTGCCTGCGCCGTCCCAGCGTGCTGCCCCGATGTTCCAGCCGGCCCCCAAGGTCGCCACACCGACGGTCACCGTGGAAGGCCGCCCCGTCAAGCGCCTCACCCAGGCAGAACAGGAGGAGCGTCGCCGCCTCGGCCTGTGCTACAACTGCGACGAGAAGTACGGCCGCGGGCACAACCGCGTCTGCAAGCGTCTCTTCCTGTTGGACAGCGTGGTGGAGGACAACGTTGACGACGCTGAGGCCGCCGGGGACGAGACCCAGGACGCGGAGGCACCGGTTTTCTCCCTGCATGCGGTCGCCGGGGTCCCCATCTGTGACACGATGCAAGTCCGAGTCTCCCTGGGCACCGCGTCCTTCACCGCGCTTCTCGACTCGGGCTCGACGCACAACTTCATCGCCGAGGCTGCTGCCCTGCGTTCCGGCCTGGCTGTGCAGCCCCGGCCGTGCCTCACGGCAACCGTGGCGAACGGCGAGAAGATCGCTTGCCCGGGGGTCATCCGGCAGGCGCCTATCACGATCAACGGCGACGAGTTCCGCGTCGACCTCTACGTCATGCCTCTTGCGGGATATGATATTGTCCTGGGGACGCAGTGGATGGCCACCCTGGGCCGCATCGGGTGGGACTTCGCCACGCACACTCTGTCGTTCCAGCGGGAGGGGCGCGACGTCACCTGGACAGGCGTGGCCACGCCTGGCGCGCCGGGCCTGCGTGCCACGGTGGGCACCGGAGCACCGCTCCTCGATGGGTTGTTGGCGTCCTTCAACGACGTCTTCGCCGAACCGACGGGTCTTCCCCCCAAGCGCGCCCACGACCACAGCATCGTCCTCAAGCCGGGCACGTCACCGGTGGCAGTTCATCCGTACCGATACCCGGCTGCGCACAAAGACGAGCTCGAGCGCCAGTGCACCGCCATGATCCAGCAGAGCATCGTCCGCCGCAGCGACTCGGCGTTCTCATCGCCGGTCCTTCTCGTCAAGGTGGACGGTATGTGGCGGTTCTGCGTCGACTACCGCGCCCTCAACGCCCTCACCATCAAGGACGCGTTCCCCATCCCTGTGGTCAACGAGCTCCTGGATGAACTTCATGGCGCACGGTTCTTCACCAAGCTGGACCTGCGGTCGGGGTACCATCAGGTGCGGATGCGGCCTGCAGACATTCACAAGACGGCGTTCCGCACCCACGACGGCCTCTACGAGTTCTTGGTGATGCCGTTCGGACTGTGCAACGCCCCGGCGACATTCCAGGCTCTCATGAACGACATACTCCGACCGTACCTCCGTCGGTTTGTACTTGTTTTCTTTGATGATATTCTGATATATAGCCAGTCCTGGGCGAATCATCTTCGTCACCTCCGTGACGTCTTCTCCGAGCTCCGACATCATCAGCTCTTCGTCAAGCGTGCCAAGTGCTCTTTCGGTGTCACCTCCGTCGCGTACCTCGGCCACGTCATCTCCGCGGCGGGCGTCACCATGGATCTGGCCAAGGTGCAGGCCATCCTCGACTGGCCAGCGCCCCGCTCGGTACGGGTAGTCCTCGGCTTCCTCGGCCTGGCAGGGTACTACCGCAAGTTCGTCCACAACTATGGCACCATTGACTGCTCTCCTGAAGAAGGATGGCTTCTCGTGGAACGAGGCCGCAGCCGCGGCGTTTGAAGCTCTCAAGGTGGCGGTCACGTCGGCCCCAATTCTCACCATGCCAGACTTCGCCAAACCGTTCGTCGTCGAGTGCGATGCCTCGTCTCACGGTTTTGGCGCGGTGCTCGTCCAGGACAGTCATCCGATCGCGTTCTTCAGCAGGCCTGTGGCACCTCGCCATCGCACCCTTGCTGCGTACGAGCGGGAGCTCATCGGTCTGGTCCACGCTGTTCGTCACTAGAGACCGTACCTCTGGGGTCGCCGATTCCTCGTCAAGACCGACCACTACAGCCTTAAATACCTCCTCAACCAGCGTCTCGCCACGATCCCGCAACACCACTGGGTGGGGAAGCTCCTCGGCTTCGATTTTGCGGTCGAGTACAAGTCTGGCGCCACCAACACCGTGGCCGATGCCCTCTCGTGCCGTGACACCGACGAGGGTGCACTCTCGGCCATTTCGGCGCCCCGCTTCGACGTCGTCGACCGCCTCCGCCACGCCCAGGCCATGGACCCGGCCCCGGTCGCCATCCACGACGAGGTTCGCGCCGGCACGCGCGCCACGCCATGGGGTGTCGTGGATGGCATGGTCGTCTTTGATGGACGGTTGTACATACCGCCGGCCTCCCCGCTGGTGCAGGAGATCATGGCCACGATCCATGATGACGACCATGAGGGCGTCCAACGCACCATCCATCGTCTTCATCGCGACTTCCACTTCCCCAACATGCGAAGGCTGGTTCAGGACTTCGTGCGGGCGTGTGCTACGTGTCAGAGGTACAAGTCTGAACACTTGCACCCTGCAGGACTGCTCTTGCCGCTGCCAATTCCTACTACGGTGTGGGCCGACATCGGCCTTGACTTCATTGAAGCGCTGCCGCGGGTGAACGGCAAGTCGGTCATCCTCTCCGTCGTCGACCGTTTCAGCAAGTGCTGCCACTTCATCCCGTTGGCCCATCCGTACACCGCTGAGTCTGTGGCGCAGGCGTTCTTCACCGACATCGTGCGCCTCCATGGAATGCCGCAGTCCATGGTCTCTGACCGGGATCCGGTGTTCACTTCGGCGTTCTGGCGCGAGCTCATGCGCCTCATGGGCACCAAGCTGCACATGTCTTCGGCGTTTCACCCGCAGTCGGACGGCCAGACGGAGGCCGCCAACCGTGTCATCGTAATGTACCTTCGCTGTTTTACAGGAGATCGGCCCCGCCAGTGGCTTCGTTGGCTGCCTTGGGCGGAGTATGTCTATAATACGGCGTACCAGACTTCGCTCCAGGATACGCCCTTCCGCGTGGTGTATGGTCGTGACCCGCCGACCATTCGCTCCTACGAGCCGGGCGAGACACGTGTTGCAGCAGTGGCACGAGACATGGAAGCACGTGAGTTCTTGGCTGATGTCCGCTACCGCCTGGAGCAGGCTCAAGCGTCCCAGAAACGTCACTACGACCGGCTGCATCGTCCGGTATCCTACCAAGTCGGCGAGTCGGCGCTGCTTCGACTCCGCCAGCGCGCTGCTGCCTCGCTGCCCCGCACAGCGGCCGACAAGCTCAAGCCGCGTTATGTGGGGCCTTACCGCGTCGCCGAGCTCATCAACGACGTCGCCGTCCGCTTGGAGCTGCCTACAGGAGCACGGCTCCATGATGTGTTCCATGTTGGAGTGCTCAAGAAGTTCGTCGGGACGCCCCCGGTCGCGCCCCCTCCCCTGCCCCCTGTTCATCACGGGGCTATGACGTCGGAGCCGTTGCGCATTGATCAGACACGCCTAGCGCGCGGTGTTCGTCAAGTGCTGGTGCAATGGCGTGGTGAACCGGCTACCTCGACTTCTTGGGAAGACCTCGATGACTTCCGCGCCAAATTTCCAGATTTTCAGCTCGAGGACGAGCTGGACCTCGAGGGGGGGAGAGATGTCATGTGGGGCCAAGGCTACTCCAGGCGCCGACGCAACCGCGACGTACGCAGGGACGCAGAGCGCGCGGGTCGTGCGGTTCTGGCCGATACAGCAGGCAGTGAATAGTTTGATACGTAGGAGTTTCAGTTGGATACGTATGTTCCTAGAATTAAGGAGTAATTACCTCCATCGGTTGGGCCTAGTGGCCATATATAAACGCATTGTAATCTGACGTTTGAGATTAAGCAATATTATTATCTCCAAACCCTATCTCTCTTCTCCAACAACCAAGCCGACGGCCGAGGGGCAAAACCTCGCCGGCGACGACAGAACGAGGCTACGAACTCCGTAGCCGCGGTCCAGCTACCTTGGGCACCAACGCCCTTGACAAGACTAGAGGAAGGTTACACTAAATGATAAATCAGAGAGAAGACAAAGGATTGCCCCAGAAATCTTCAACGATAAGATCTTTCTTTCAAAGAATTGTCTTTTTTGGAGAAAAAAGGTACCACCAAATTCGGATGGATTGGTGTGGTTCTTCTACGCCCAACGGCACAGCCTAATACCAATGTAAGCTGTTAATGCTAGATCATGAATCATAAACTCAAATGTGCGATGGGTCATCTGTTTGCGCACTAACGCGACCCCTCCACGTGCCACTACCGGAAAAGAAGGGTCTAGGGTTAGGATTCCCAATCACCGGCGACTCTAGAAGGGGATCTGGGGAGGTGGCCACAACACAACGGCGAGCTGCTGCATGGCGGTGCGGAGAGATTGCTGCTGGAGCCACGGGCGACAGGAGGGTGGTGGGCTGGGCGGGCGGCAGGGGCGCCGCAGCGCGAGTGGTTGCTGGTGGACCTGTGATTAAGGGAGAGCAAGGTCGAGGAGGCGAGAGGCGAGAGGCGGGAGGGGCAGTGAGGTAGCGGAACCGCCAACTGCCGGTGGAACAGGGGGGCGGGGGCGGTAGAGGAGAGGCACACGAGGGAGGTGGGGAAGATGACAGGGAGAGGGGTCGCGCTACCTGAAGTTATGACAGTTAGGGCATTAACCTCCCCATCCTAAATCGGCTACAAACAGTTCACAGATTATTTTAAAAAAAACTCAGCCTGCGGGAAAAGACTGGCATTGGATTAAGAAAGTTTTCACATGCAGGCCGAGAAACAACCTGAAGGCCAGCTGCCCTGGATGTGACACCGAGTGCCCAAGACACATGCTTGTGGCCATGTGGTTACACGTATAGCTTAGGAGCATAGCCGAGGATGGGTGCTCCCACGAGTCAAACTCAGGACCTGAGGTGCAACTAAGGCTCCTAAGACCATTAGGCTACAGACAAGTTCACAGATAAGCCCTGCCCTAGCACCCCAATGATGGCACAGGCCCAATGGTTCTGAAACAGTGAAACATGCCCCATCACAGGCAAGGCGTATTTTGCTCTTTCATTACCATTATGAATATAAAAATTAACCGCACGACTAAAGCAAACCACTAATTTGTTCAAGCAAAAGTTGATAACTAAGATCAATTACCCTAAGGTATGCATATTACCCGTTCAACTAAATGCTCAAAAACAACTAGAAACAACTCCAAGATAATCTGATTGGATACAGGAATAGAAGAGACAGTCTATGGTGCTAGGATGTTCTTTGGAACGTCTCCTTGCATTGTAAGAGAGAAATCAGGAGAAACAAACCTGCCCAGCAGTCTTGTTCAAAGCCCAGTTGAATGCTGGCTGATCATTTGACTTCCTCTGCTTCGACCAGGGCTGCTCCTTAAGCTCCTGGATCCACTTCCTTAACAGGAGCTTGGCACCTTCAGTTGGCCTGAGGAAAATCATGCAGCTGCAAATATATGTCCGCCCTTTCTTCCCCGGTGGTGGCAGCTCATGTGAATGATCAAGTGGTTTCACCTGCAATGCATTCCACACTTCCCCGGTTATTTATCTTCCAACCAAACCCCCAATTGCAAACGCAGCAACAACAGATACATACAGGAGTCATATCGTCCATGAAGTAGACGTCGTGATTCTCGACGAGGTAAGGGAACGGGTCGGCAAGCCACACCATGTCGACATCGTTGTACATGACGCTGTACCCGAGCTCAAGGATCTGCAGCAGGTGCCGTGGCCGGCGCGAGGTGAAGTTGAAGAACCCCTGTAGTCACAGACGGAAAAGAGAGCCGCTGTTACGCATGGAGACACAGACATTTCATCGAACAGTTTGAGCGGCGGATTCCTCCTCACCTGGGATCCGAATTTGTGGGCGGTCTGGGCATCGGGCGCGGGGGGCACGAGGACGGCGTGTCCTGGCCAGGCGGCATTGATGCGGTCGAGGGTCTCGTAGTCCTCGGCGATGACGAGCACCTGATCCGCACGGCCGGCGCGACGGACGCTGATGAGCCAATTGGAGAGGAAGGGGAGGTACGGTCCGGAGACAGCGGCGAGGACCACGGTGCCGTTTCCCGCTGCGGCGGCGAAGGCGGCGGCCTCCTGGAGGGTGTACGAGCGCCACGGGGACGAAGGAGGGCGGCGCGCTGCTGGGCCCCATGGGAGGAGGAGGGCAGCGAAGAGGAGAACCGCAAGGAGGGAGAAGAGGTAGGGGAGTGTGAGGAGGGGGTGCGGGCGCGAGGGGCCGGTGGCGACGGTGGGGGAGGAGACGGGGAGAGAGTCGCCCGCGCCCGGCGGCTTCTGGTGTGGCCGCTGGTGGAGCGACATTGCCGATCGCCGGAGACCGCCTTTCGCCGGGACTGGGGAGTGGGGACTGGGGAGTGTGGAGTAGTGCTACTGTAGAGTCACGCGGCGTTGAACCGGTGAGCTGGATCGTGGCCGGGAAAGAGCGACGGCGCGTGGCTGATTGGGTTCGAGCGCTAACGCCGTCACGGTGGGTGTAACTGTTGCAGAAATTTAACTTTTTACCATTATATAGCGAGTGACTACTCCTTGGATCTTATAGTATGTCTGAGAGTCTCTCTAAATCATCATTTAGAGAGTCATTGACATAAAAATTGTTTTCTATATCTTCTTACTCTCCAACAGCTTTTCAATATCTCATTCGCACTTTAGAGAGTTGTAGTGTCGAGATGGCGGACTAGAGGAGGTGAATAGTCCTTCCTAAAATTAATCGCACCAATTAACCGAAATAAATGTGGAATTAAAACTATCGGTCCAGCCAAGACTACACCTCTCTACTTATACTCACAAGCACCTTACAATGATCCTAAACAAAGCAAATAATGTGTCGGGCGGCTAGCAAGAGCTCACCTAAACAATTTTAGAAGCAAGGTCACACAAACCCCCCACCTTACAATGATCCTAAACAAAGCAAATAATGTGTCGGGCGGCTAGCAAGAGCTCACCTAAACAATTCTAGAAGCAAGATCACACAAACCTATGCAACTACTACTTCAAGCGGGAGGGAGCTCCTACCCAAACTACTTCAAGCGGGAGGGAGCTCCTACCCAAACTAGTAAGCAAAAGCACAAAACTCCTAAACTCACTAGCAATGCTCAATAACAAGGCTACACAAGCCAAATTAGAGAGCTCAATAAATAACACAAGCATAATATATGAAAGAGTAAATACAAGCTTGTGTTAGGAGTAAGCAAACCAACGGGATAAACAAGTTGACACGGTGATTTTATCCCGAGGTTTGGTGGCTTGCCGATCACCTACTCCCAGTTGAGACAAGCTCAAGGTTGTCGTCGGTCCTCTTGCTAGTGGTGACTACACTAGTCACACTCTCCCACAAGGAGTGCTTACCACAAGCTCTAGCACTTGACCCGGTCGGACCACTTGACGCTCTTCACGTCTCACTAACTAGAGTTGCTCTTTGCGATCCCCGCGGGGCGAGCACAACACCTCTCACAAATTCTTCTCCGGAACCACACACAATCCCCACGTGGGCTTCACAACGGAGACACAATCCACCAAGCTGTCTAGGTGATGGCAATCACCAAGCGTAATAAGAAATCCACAATCACAAAGATTACCTAGTGCCACCAAATGCAAATCCTCAAATGCATACACACTAGGCTCTCAATCCCTCACTCAAATTAGCACCAAGCTTGAGAGGAAGAGGAAGGGGAGGAGGTGAATCTTCACTCTCTCATCCACACCCACAAAGGGCACTCACTCTCTTATAGGAATTTTAGCACACAACCATGGAAGAGAGGAGAGGAGAGAAAAGGAGGGGATGAACCCTAACTGCAAATGCCAACAATGGGGAATAGGAGTCCTTGAGAAGGAGAAGGGGGCAAAAACACCTCAAATAGCAGCCACCATGCTCTTCTAACCGTTGGGCGTCCAAATCTCATCTCAACCGGAATATCTGGGTAGGGACAAGAAAATATTCGAGTGATCCCTTGCTGTCCATACGCATTGAGCTGAGCTAATAAAAACTGGAATATCCAGCTAGGGCCAAGAATAACTCTGGCTAGGGGTTCACTGGTATGCGCAAACACTTCTCCATTTTTCAACTTTTAAACCCTTTTCAATGTGCTAACTCTCCCACAAATTACCAAATTAATTTGGCACTAAAGTTAACATTTCATAAAGACTTTTTAGGGTAAACCATCCATCTCCCCGTGTCACTAAGCGCAATGCATATGCAAATGAAACTCACACTTAGTGGCACTAGATAACCGTTGTGACTAAAAGATTTCCCTCTTTATAGTACGGCTATCTATCCTAAACCCGGTCATAAACTTCTCTACACACCTATGGTCGGTGAAATGAAATGTCCTACATATACCTTTGCCTTGTGCATTCCATTACATCTCCTTCGGTGTTGATGCAACACATGCACCAACTTATCATCAAATGATATGATCCATTTCATATCATCACATGGCCTCCATGGTCCATTGATCTTGACTTTCACTTGCTCTTCCTATTGCTTCGGTCCATCGGCGCCAAGTCTTGCTCAAGCCTCCCGACACTCGTACCAACGGTTTCAAAGCCTCCACTTGCCCTTCACCTTCACAATTAGTCCCCATCAAGCCAAGTCTTTGCCTTGATCTTCACCACCTTAGCCATATGACTCCATGTCATGTCTCATATGCAATAAGCTCCTTCATTGCATATTTTCACCTGTGAACTAATCTCCTCTGGATTTCACTTAAACACATATTAGTTCACCTAGGTTGTCACTCAATTACCAAAACCAAACAAGGACATGTCAAGAGCTATTCCCGTCTTCTATTTATGGCTAGCGAAAATTTCAAAATAGGAAACGGCTATATTTGCATAACCATTTGGAAAAGCTGTTGAAGAGTAGTTTTGCACGAAAATCTTTATTCCTAGCATCTAGGAATGTTATACAGAGTCTCTTGGAGTTGCTCTTACCTTATCAGCTGAAATTATAAATTCAGCTTCCATGTACGAAGAACGATACAAATTTACTATTTTTGTCGTCGTGGCACGCCAGCGACGCATGCCACGTCGGATCCTTGCCAGCTGGCAGTGCAAAATGACGAGCCCTGCCCCTGCCCTCGC
Organism: Coix lacryma-jobi var. lacryma-jobi; assembly: GCA_009763385.1. NCBI lineage: Eukaryota > Viridiplantae > Streptophyta > Magnoliopsida > Poales > Poaceae > Coix > Coix lacryma-jobi. The sequence goes on from CM019826.1 coordinate 35,254,007, forward strand.
CCGCGTCAAAAAAAGGGGAGCTGGGCCGCGTCGCCCGGCCTATTTCGCTCCCCTTCGCTCCTTCGCTCCCCGCTCTTTCCCTCCCGCAGACCTAGGGCGCCGCTGGTGCCGACGCAATCCGCCGCCGTCGCCAACCTCTCCCTCCCCTCCACCGACTGACCACGGAACATGATGCACCGGTGATTCAATCGGTGGACACGGGAGACGCAATCGGTGGACACTTCTTCCACTTCACAGTTGGGGTCTTCTTCTTTGCTGGGCTCTTCGTGATCTTGGTAGCCAGCTGTTTCGGTGTCATCTTCCTTGGAACGTCATGATCCATCTGGTTGACAATCTGTAGCTCTAGGCAGGTGTTCCTGTTTTCATAAGATGAATTAGTATCCAGACATGTCTTTTTGAAAATGATCAACTGCTTGGTGTTGTCTGGTGTACCTACTTGGTGGTGTTAGTGGGCTTGGCGGTGTCTAGTACTCAAGTCTCTAGAGGTGGCACATCGAGGACCTCTCTCTCTACTGCTTGTGCTGCTTCTAGAGCTACAGATTGTCACCATCCAGCGCAGGCCATGTCCCGCGATCAGCCGGTGGAGGGGAGGGAGAGGTTGGCGGCGGTGGCGGAGTGCGTTGGCGGCGGCGGCGCCCTAGGTCTGCGGGAGGGAGAGAGCGGGGAGCGAAGGGGAGCAAAATGGGTCGGGCAACGTGGCCCAGCTCCCTTTTTTTTGACGTGGGCGAGGGCAGGGGCAGGACTCATCATTTTGCACTGCCAGCTGGCAAGGATCCGATGTGGCATGCGTCGCTGGCGTGCCACGACGGCAAAAGTGGTAAATTTGTATCGTTCTTCGCACATGGAAGCTGAATTTGTAATTTCAGCTGATAAGGTGAGATCTGAGGAGTAGTCGCTCGCTACAATGGTAAAAAGTTAAATTTCCCTAATAACTATTGTCACCTAGCGTCGCCTTGGCTTGGTTTCCGTTGGTAAAAAACGATAATAACGTGGTGTTGGTGTACGTGCGTCCGGACGTCGTGCTCTATGCGCCTTGACACTACCAGGCCTCTTTCTATCTTCATTCCTACATGGTTTAAAAACAGCGATATTCTCCAAACTGCCACACTATTCCCCATCACTCATCTTCTCGAGCGCGGCAGCCGCTCGCCTCGTGCAGCAGGTGACTCACGAGCGGTAGCGGAGCCACTGCAGTACTGGCACTCGTCGCGTGCCCCCTCTGCCTAAAGGTGGTAAATGACCTCTAATTTAGCATAACAAATTTAAAGATCGGGCTTAACAAGAATCAGATCATAATACTATATGATTTTGAACTAGAATTAGAAATGATCAAGTTGGATTGTAAAGGAGGGATAAGGGTCATGATCCATTACTACTCTTGCCTCTGCCTCGTCACGCTGCTGCTGCGCTTCCCTCGCCGCTTGTCGATCTCGCTGCTGCCTCCCGTGCCTGGCGCTTGCTTCTGCTCCTGCTCGTCGTCGGCAGCGTCCTCACCAACCCCAACGCCCTCCTTCCCAACTGCGACATCCTCTCTTCCCCTACCCTGATGGTTCCTTCCTTCACACCGGTGGCTCCTCCATCCACCCAAGCGGTTCCTTCCTCCACGCCCCTCACCCCGGCGGTGTCCGACCCCAACCCTGGCATCGTCCCCACCAGGGCCTCTAATGTCCATAGATCTGGCGGCTGTGGCTCTCTCTCCTCATATATTTCAATTGTATGTTTTGAATGTTTTAAACGTTTTAGAGGTATGTTGCAGTTGAATTATATGAATGTTGCAAAAGTAGATTGGAGATGTTTACACAAGTTGCATATGTTGCAATTGTTTTGGAGGCATGTTGTAAGAATATGTTTCGAGTGTTCGGATGTTCGGTATATTTCATCCATGTTTTTCTGGACACATGTTGCAATTGTATTTTATATGTTCCATGTGTTTTATTTAGATATTGTGTACGATTACAATGGTTTTCAAGTATGTTTCAAGTGTTTTTTCTCAAATGTTTTAGAAGCATGTTTCAATTGCCTTCAGACGTATGTTGCAATCATTATATTTGGATGTTTCAAAAGTAGATCGATTATTGCATCTCTCCTTTTCACCTTCTGTTGCATTGTCTCTTCTGGAGTTGGCAGGGCATTCATAGGATATTGTAGTCGGGTCCTTCTGAATCGGAGGCACTGCATGCCCTTCCCCTCTTGTCGCTTGGGTACCACGGGGCCCCATGCAACGCAAAATGGACGTAGCACGGTAGGGGCATGTGGAAGAGGACGTGGCCGGGGCGCTTGAGATGGCAGTGCATTAGCGGGATGGGGGTGTGTAGGAGATAGGTCGTGGACGGAGACGCGCTATGCATGCTGGTGCTATTTTTACACAGTCGTTGTTTTCTGAGATTCGCCAGCCATTCGAACACGTCCTTGCATCAAAAAAGGACAGTTATTAGGTGAGTCTCAACGGAAAGTTTCATTACGTTATTTTCAAAACTATCATGTCAATAAAATGAAACTTGAATAAAATTCTCAATTGAGATAAGAGTTTCATTCTATAGTTTCATATGTATTTAACTTCATAACTCATAAAGAGTTGGTAATCATGCCAAAAGAGTTTTTTTCTAAATAAAACTCATTTCTTCTCTCGCTTATTAAATAAACCATCATATCATGAAAAATAACTATATGACAACCTATTTAATACAAATAAAACTCATATGAAAATTTTTATTGAGACTAACTTTAGTTTTCAAGAAGTCAAACAATACTAAAGCTACATAAAAAATATTAACATTCATGCTATTGATCAAACTTAACTTAGTTTGATTGACACAAGCTCTATAGTTGCATTTTTTATGGATCAAGATAGTAGCATATTATTACTTCCACTTTTATCTTTGCCATTCAATACTTTTATCTTCCATTTTTGTCTTTTTTTCTTGGGTATTCAAAATTAAAGAGGTGAAAACTTTTTTGACATCATGAACTTCCAAATTCTAATATTTAACATATATAACACCATATATTACTAATTATACAATATTTGAGCAAATTGTATCTCATTGCAAGAAAGTTCTTAAATCTGGAGTGCTACTTTTTTTTCCTTTTTCCCTTCATATTTGAGAGCTAAAATTAATCGAGAGACAAATTAATTTGGTGAAAAAAATCGCGCAAATTGATTTATAAATTGCTATGCTATCCATAACAAATTGATTAGAAAATTAAAAAGCCAATCCTAGAAACAGATAAAATTGCTATGCTATTCATATAAAGTGAATAGAAAATTGGAAAGTCAATTAAAAAATTGGCGCACAGGGACAGAGCATACCGCCGTGGCGCCTGACGAGCGACGTGCTCATCAGCCCGATGCGCTCGTGCTGTCGCCAGCTCTAGCCACCACTAGCAAATCACATCTAGTATTTGAGAAAAAGAATTTGCGCTTGTCCGAGGACACCCATCGATGAGTGTGATAGAGAATTTAGGCCATTAGGCCTCTTTGACCTTTGGTTTGGGAAGAAAAAGAGTAGAAAATGTGATTTTAGACTAACTAGTATAGTGCCCGTACTAACGCCACGGCTTAATATGATGCACTTCAAAACAACCAAACAATGACATTTTTTCTATAGTTCAGTTTTACACAATTATATATGACCATGTATATAATATAGAAAACAAAGCATAAATCGAATCAATATAGAGTCATATCTATTGACTCATTACCGGCTAAGACAAAATTTATATATACGCTAACTTATCTTAATGAACAACTATACTCTTCTTCTGATTCTAAATTTGAAGTGAAGATGTCGCTGAGTGGCTCTGAATTTGAAGTGAAGATATCACTGAGCGCCTTGCCACTGTTAATGAAACTTGATGGTGACAAACTTGCAGTGAAGACTACCTCAAGTTACTCAGCAGCAGAACAACCTACAGTTGATTCACATCACACTTATTAGGTTCTATAAAAAATAGTTCAGAAACAGTTTGAAGGATGGACTGTTCACAGTTCAGAAATAGTTTTAACTCAAAAAGTAAAGATTCACAACACTAACAAAAGTACAACAGTCTAACTCATGATTTGAATATTTTCCAGATAGACTAACAAAATGATGTAGACTGCAGAGTGATGCATTGTTCTCGACAGATTCGAAGAATGCATACTACAGAGTGTTGCATTGTTATCGTCAGATTCTAAAGAGAATGTAGACTGCCGAGTGTTCCGTTGTTCTCGTCAGATTCTAAAGAAACCAAACAACACGATTGAAAGATCCTAGTTTGGTTTTGGTAATTGAGTGACAACTTAGGTGGACTAATGGTGTTTATGTGAGATACACAGGTGATTAGTCCATAGGTGATCATATGTGGGCAACATATGCCATGGAGGTGAAATGGCTTGGAGGATGTTGCAAATGCTCACACATGTAATGAAGGAGCTTATTGCATATGTGACATGGCATAGAGTCATGTGGCTAAGATGGTGAAGATCAAGACAAGACTTGGCTTGATGAACCAGTTGCTATGGTGAAGGGCAAGTTGGAGGCTTTGAAGCCGTTGGTACCGAGTGTTGGGAGGCTTGAGCAAAGACTTGGCGCCGAAGGACCGAAGCAATGGTGAAAAGCAAGTGAGGTCAAAATCGATGGACCATGGAGGCCATGTGATGATATGAAGTGGATCATATCATTTGACTAGGTTGGTGTCGGTGTTTGTTAACCGGCAACTCGTCTTGGGGATTCCCAGACGATTTGTTCGGTGGGGATCGACGTTCATAGAACTCGGGGAGTACACAGGGACGGCGGTTTATACTGGTTCAGGCCGCTTAATAGCGTAATACCTTACGTCCAGTGGCGGCGTGTGCCTTGTGTTATGATCTGAGATTCAATGATAGAGGTGTATGCCAGCTTCCCCTTATATAATCGGGTGAATCTTAGCACGTACCGAGTCCTAGTCGGTTACAATAAAGGAGTCCTATTCTAATTACAAGACTTCCTTTAGAACTCGACTAAGTAACAATGAGAGTCCTAATTTATGTCCACTTCGTAGCATATCTTCGGATCTTCTCACGACGTCTAGAGCTGGTCTGAGTAATCATCTTCTGATGAAGTCCCTGACATTCTGGTCCATCAAGCCCCCGAGCTCACCAATATTTCTCTAAAATGTTATCTTTTTGTTTCCTTTGGGAATCTCCGAGTAATGTCCTGAGAAATTTTGAAGCACTCTGTACACGAAAGAAACTCCATGGTGTGCACTTTTTTAGAAAAGTGCACCCATAGGGTGTAGCCCTCGAGCCTCTTGTTATTTTTTAATAACTTTGAGGATCTCTGAAGCCTTTATCCGAGTAATCCTTGGTTAAGAAAAAACATTTCCTTTATGATATATACCCTGCAGCCCCCGAGCCTGTGTTCCGAGTACTCGAGTAGTCGGTACTTGGGGTCTTCAATATATCATCCCGGTAATGCTGTAATGGTTGCAAGAGGCTAAAACATGACACTGATCCATTGTTTAATCCATCAGAGTAATAAATATTCGGCTTTAGGTGGGTAATGTTTTCATCAAACATCCCTTTTCACCCCCCACTGAATAAAAACTATCGCAAGGATAACAATAATTGACCAGTGATTGTGTCACATGTCCATATTGATGATTCTTGTCGTTTTGTGCAACTGCAACACTTTTGTTTGTTTACTCTTGATGTATACATGTGAAGTGAACTCATCACTGGCGCCAGACTTCACATGTGTAACAGTGCACACAAAGGTGCATTTATTGATCTCTGCCTGCTTGTATCCGTAAACTATGTCCATAGACCAAGAGCAGTTGCCTATAAATACCCTGCTTGGGAAGCAAGGAAGCCACACCTTCCTGAGTATATGACTTCTATTACTCCCATGAGTGTTATAGTATCTGTAGCGGAAATGTCTGATCCCCCGGGTATCTTCCTTATGTAGGATAGTTGATGTGCCCAGAAGAACTCTTGTGAAGGGATCATCCGTCAGGGTGGTTTCCAAGTGGTCGCGAGCAGAGGGATACATACGTGCGCCTAGAAGAACTCTTGTGACTTCCGCATCGCGGGCAACCTCGGGGTCACAAGTTGTCAAAAGGCGTTAGGGTTAAGGTTGACTATCAAGTTCCTTGTGTACTGGGGTAGAGCCTTAAACCCACCTTGGGATGCACTGAAAAGATAGTGTCTACCCAAGGTTCTGTGTCTGCTTTACTGCGTCTCATTGAACCCAGGCCTTGGTGCGCTACGCATCAAGACTTTGTAACTTGATGACACTAGAGTAGCGTTTTACATCCTGATTGTGCTTGTACTGGAAGCTGTTGTATCTTAAGATGTAATCGTATATCTCTATTGTAATTCCGAGTAATAATTAATAAGATCCGGGTACTTGGAATATTTTCCGAGTCCTGTGTCTTTGATTCCGAGTACTAAATATATCTTGTGAAAGAATGGCATTGTCTGTTTTGTGGGTTGCCTGTTCGTTAATACTAACACCGTCTAAAACGTCCCCCAGCCGTTAGGGTTTCGGACGGTTCCATAACGCCATTCGAGAAAGATGAACGGTTGCCAAAACAGATGTATAATAAGCCACCATTGGGCTCATAATTTCTTCACTCTTCCATCCAGCCCTAGTCTTCGATGCGAGGAATCCCATAGCCAATCCAGTAGTTGATGCGTAGAAAAACCCTTGTCAGCAACATGGGTCCCAAGAGGCAATCGCAGCTGGAGAAGAAGAAGAAGACCACCGGCGGAAAGCCACGCCACCCATGCCCTCCCACGGATGTTCTCGCCTGGAAGGCGCCCGACACCAAGGAGATGGAGCTGGCTTTTCTGCACCAGCAAGGGTTGCTTCGCTCGCAGCCAATAGACAGATGGAGAGTCGCGGTTGATCATCGTGCTCCCGCCCCTAATGCGACAGAAATCGTGATGTTCAATTCCTTTGTCGAGCGCAGACTAGGGCTTCCAGCATCCGATTTCTTGAGGGGATTGGTGCATTATTATGGTTTGACCCTCAATCATCTTACTCCCAATGCGCTCTTCCACATTGCGATCTTTTCCCATCTCTATGAAGCTTTCGTAGGGATATGTCCCACCTTTACTCTCTTCTGCTACTTCTTCTTGGTAAAGTGTCAACCCACTGATTCTTGTGTATAGGTAGTCAGAGGGCCTAGTATCCAGGTTAGGCTAGAGGTAGCTAGCCAGTATATAGTTGTAGAGCTATCAGAATCAGTCCGGGAGTGGGCTAGCGAATGGTTCTATGTAGCCAACCCGCCACCAGCTCTTCGTCGTCATGATGGATGGCCACCGTAGAAAACCCATGAATGGAAAGATAAAATTTCGTCCAAGGAGGTGGAGGCCATTCAACCATTGATTGACATGATAGGAGCTTTGAAGCTGAGTGGATTGACTGGTTATACCGTCGTCCAAGACTTCATCGCACGTCGAGTCCATCCACTGCAACAACGAGCCAACTTTGGCTTCGAATATCTTGGCGTGAAGGACCCGAGCTGACATTCTGCCGAGTAGTTGCCCAATAAAGAGATTTTGAGGATAATGAATCGGCTATTGAAGAGCCATGAACATCTAGTTCTGATGATGACGACTTTCTCCGCCATCAACCCTCCTCTTGAAGTAAGAAGTTTGTAATATCCGTCGTTTGGTATCTTTAATAGATATCACTTTTGGCTGAACATTATCTTCTTCCTCTTTTTAATAGACACAAGGACGGAATAACAATGATTGTCCACCCCTGCCCCCAGCGACTGAGGAAGGCGGAGGCATCGCTCTTGAAGGTCCTATCCGCAGAGAGGATCTTCATAATGAGTCAAGCTCTCCTGGTGATCTTGACTGGTTAGACTCAGATTCAACTGACTCTGATGTCCTACTCCTAGATCCTGAAGCCAAGAGTAGCTGGAAGTGGTCTCCGAGTCCATTCCAGGAAGCCGAAGATCCAGTCCCAAAGAAGGCTCGCACTGGTAATCGTTGTGCTTGTCGAAAAATTCTTTTATCAACAGAATTGGCTGAAAAGCACTGTAATCCGGGTGCTCCTGGTAAGGGAAAACCCGAGTACTTTCTGTTTGCTATTTGGGTTTAATAAACCCCTGTCTTATATCTTTGTTTGATACAGACACCGAGACGGCTCAAGGGACTTCGGGTGGTGCTGCTCCTGAAGATGCTCCGCTACCGGACCCGTAGCCAAAGAAGCCAATGTTGAAACTGCCGCGTGCGTTGAAGCTAGCCGAGTGAGTCGTATTACTCTTCATTAGGATGTTTGTATGTTTCTGGTATTAATGTAAACACTCATCCGTTGCAGGAAGGTGAAGCCGATCGATGCATCCTCAAGTGGTGCAATTGAGGTCCGGGCGGTGGAAAAGTCAGAAGCGCAGGAGGAAAGCCAGTCGAACATCCCTCCTATCAGTAGTCAGGTGAATACCCTGCCAGACTCCACTCCATCCGGTACCCAGGTCAACATGGTTCCTGAAGTGAATGCGCCTCCCTTACCTCAGGTTGGTGTTCCTTATTCGATCTTTCGCTCTCCCGCTCAAATGGAGCTTGACGGGGTGATGAACGAGTGATTTTTCCATACTCAACAGCTTGATGAGCCCACTCTGGAGATGGTCCGAGCTGAGATCAGTGCTGAAGGAGGAATTGAGGCTTCAGTTCCTTCGCAGAATGAGTCTGATGGTGTCCCCGAGTCCTCTCGCCAGGGCTCAACACTTGAAGTTGTGGGATACAACCCGGATCTTATCCGGCTGAAGGAGCTGAGTGAACACGTGATGGCGCCAGCCATGGCGCTCAAAGAATTTGATGAGGTAACTCTTTGACATCCTCTTTGTATTTTGTTATTGTGTCCGGGTACTCAGAGTATTATTTCTGCGCAGGGTTTTGACGTGAAGGTGACCGAGCAGATCACTCGGATCCGTCAAGAACTTTCCCAGGAGAATCAACAGCTGAGAGACTATATTGCACAAGATCAGATTAGTCAGCGAGTAGCCACCCAAGTGCTTCATAACCGCATAAACGAGTTTTAGAATACTCTCAAGATTGATGTTGATGAGCGTGATGTGTCCAATAACCGGGAGGTTGAGCTACTCGCCAAGCATGCCACCTCAGAGAAAAAGCTTAAGGAGGTCGTGAAGTCTTCCAAGAAGCAACTTGATGGTAAGTTGGAAATACTTTCCAGAGTCCTTATTGCTTGTCAATTTATGGTTCTCATCCGGTTGGTATCTCTTTGTTCTTCAGAATCGCAGAAGCTAGCCGTCAGATGGCAAAATGCTTTCAACCGGAAGGAGGCGGAACTTGAGGAGGTATTTGCTAACGCGCAAACTACTCTTCAATAAGCCAAACTAATTCGAGAAGATGCTAACCAAGACCTGCTGCAGGCTTTGAAATCGACAAAGGAGTCGCGGGAAGCTCTGGAGGCGGTTCAGGCGCAGCTGAAGTAGTCTCAAGAGTCTTTGAAGACTTCTCAAGATTCTTTGCCGGCATTAGAGCAAGCCGTGGACCCGGTTCTGGATTTAATTCCACACCCTGAAGGAACCGAAGAAACTTTGATTGATCGAGCCAAAGCTGCACCCGGGCGGCTGACGCAATACATCAAAGACATGGCGACTTCGGTGGTGTGTGGTCTTCTAGCGACGCTGCGACTTCACATATTTAACTTGATGTCCATCATGAGGTTGCCCGACGGCAAGGGTGATGAAGACCATGCGGCCACTCAGGAGGAGGTCAAGGCCGTGGCGGAGGAGTACTCTCAGATACTAGATCTTGTAGAGTAGTAGTCCCTCTTGGTCCTTGGCCAGAATTTTGTGTATCCTGTGAATGAATATCACCATGGTTAAAGAATCAAAGTATAAATTACTTTTGAGTCTTGTTAATGCCGTATGTTGTCGACTCGTCATTGCAAGGAGTATCTTGTCAATGGGTCATTTTGTTTGTAGTGGATGTATGACCGGGCGTCATACTAGACGGGTCTATCCGAGTGCTCTCTAGCACTTGAGGTTGGGTTGTGTGACATCGTTTCTCTTATAGTCTTAAGCGACCTATTAGAGAACTTAGTCTGCCCGAGTACTACTCTTAGTACCCTGTTCCAAGGGATAAATTTTGATCAAGCACCTCTTGAGGACCGATCCGACGGTTCCTGTCGGGCGAATCTTATCCTCTTGGTAGTCGCAGCTTGAGTGCGAAGTCGGATTGTCCTTCATCCGAGTAATAGGCAACAGGGTGAGGAATGCTTCCCTTGTTGTACCTTATAGGAACCAATATCTTTTCTATAGGATATCGTATTCACTATAGGTTTGTAGCCGGGTTTTAAGGCATACTAGCAAATGAGTTGTATTGAGCTCGTAGCTCATAACTCGAGTATGGTTGCCCCTGAACCAAGAAGGGTCCATCCGAGTAATATTATATATTAGTCGGTGGGATGTAATAGTTAGAGCTTTCTGTGTGCTCTTAGGGATTTTATCCGACTAAATAGTCGTGATAAATGTGATTGCTTGAAAAAGGAAAACTCGTAAAGCTCTTGTTTTTGATGAAATCCACACTTTATTAACATCCAAGAAATAGATACATTTGCCCCGAGTCGAAACTGTAGCATAGTCCATAGGTATGAAATTTCTTCAGATGCTCAATATTCCATGAATTTGGCAATGGAAAACCATCCTTAGTGACTAGCTCAAATGACCCGGGTCTTGTTACTTTAGATACTATGTAGGGTCCTTCCCATGGACTCATAAGCTTGTGGCGTCCTGTGGTGTTCTGAATCTTCTTCAGGACCATGTCGCCTACATGGAAAGTGCGGTGATGGACGTTCTTGTCGTAGTAGCGCCTCATCCCTTGGAGATATCTTGCTGATTGAAAAAGTGCGTTTATTTGGGCCTCTTCGAGGCTGTCGACTTCTAATCGCCTTGTATCATCAGCCTCTCCTTCACTATATTGTTCTGTTCATGGAGAATTCCAAATTAAGCCTGTCAGGAGGATGGCTTCTGTACCATAGACCAGGAAGAAGGGAGTCTATCCTGTTGCTCTGCTTCGCTGTGTCCTTCGCCCCCAGACTACTTTAGGTAATTCTTCTACCCACTTGCCATTGTGGTCCCTTAGAAGATCAAATAATCTTGGTTTTAGGCCGGCTAGGATGAGGGCGTTTGCTCTTTCAACTTGGTCGTTTGACTGCGGATGAGCCACTGACGCGTAGTTTATCTTTATTCCGCAGTCGCTGGCCCATGTCTTGAACTCAATTGCCGTGAAGGGAGAACCAAGATCAGTGATAATTCTGTGAGGCATCCCAAAGCGGTGGAAGATGCTCTGCATGAATTGTACTGATTTTGATGCGTTGAATTTGACCAAGGGCATGTACTCAATCCATTTGGTGAATTTGTCGATCGCCACGTAAACGTACTCGAATCCACCAGGAGCACGCTTGAGAGGGCCCACCATGTCGAGTCCCCAACATGAGAAGGGCCACGATGGTGGGATACAAATCAACTCATGAGCTGGGACATGCTGTTGCTTAGTGAAAAACTAGCATGATTGACAGCGGCGGACTAAGTCTTCTGCATCTTTCAGGGCAGAGGGCCAATAGTACCCGGGTCTGAAGATTTTTTCGACTAATGTCCTTGATGCTGCGTGGTTGCAACAGCACCCAGAATGAACTTCATTCAGTATTTCTTTGCCTTCTTCTGGTGAAATGCACTCGAGGAGGACTCCCGATGAGGCGCCGCATCGATATAACTTGTCCCCGACTAGAACATAGTTTTTGCTACGTCTGGTGACTTGCTCTGTTGTAGTTTTGTCACTTGGCAATTTGTGATCCTTGAAGTAGTCAATGAAAACTTTAGTCCAGTCGGGTGATATTGTTAAGATTTGCGCGGAGGGTGTTGGGCCGGGTTCTTCATTCTGATGAGTAGAGGGTTTAGATAACTCATGTATGAAGATGCCGCTAGGAACAGAGGCTCTGTCGGATCCCAATTTTGCTAGAACGTCAGCAGCAACATTGAGATCTCGGGTAATATGAATGAGTTCCAATCCTAAGAAATTTTTCTCTAGCTTGCGGACTTTAGTGCAGTAGGCGTCCATTGTTTCCTTGGTGCAGTCCCAATCTTTGTTGACTTGATGAATCACCATGGAAGAGTCGCCATAGACTAGTAGTCGCTTGATTCCCAATGTGACTGCTAGTCTTAGCCCGTGTAGTAGCGCTTCGTACTCTGCTTCATTATTGGTGGCTGGCCACATGATTGGCAGGACATACTTGAGTTGCTCTCCTGCGGGGGATACAAGTAAAACTCCGGCACCTGCGCCTCTGAGTTTTAGGGACCCATTGAAGTACATCTTCCAATGTTTCGAAATAGCTGTGTCTTGATCCTGCTGAAATTCTGTCCACTCGGCGACGAAATCAGCCAGGGCTTGCGACTTGATTGCCTTCCTTGGAGTGAACTTAATATTGAGTGCTCCCAACTCGACTGCCCATTTGGAAATTCTTCCTGTAGCATCACAGTTGTGAAGGATTTCTTCTAATGGAAAATCCGTGACAACTGTGATTTCGTGGGATTCGAAGTAGTGCCGTAGCTTCCTTGATGATACGAGTAAAGCATAGGGCAACTTTTGAACTTGCGGGTACCTGACCTTTGAGTCGGAAAGTACCTCGCTGATGTAGTATACTGGTCACTGAGTATTGTAGACGTGTTCTCATCTTTGCGCTCCACTACTATTGTTGTACTTACAACATGTGTGGTAGCCGCAATGTATAGCATCATTGGTTCCCTGGGTTCTGGCGGTGTCAGTATAGGAGAATTGGTGAGGTATCCTTTGAGCTATTCAAAGGCCCTATACGCTTCTTCCGTCCACTGAAATTTATCGCCGGCTTTGAGCAATTTGAAGAAAGGTAGTCCCTTTTCTCCAAGTCGTGAGATGAATCTGTTAAGCGCGGCCATACACCCGGTGAGCTTCTGAACATCTTTTACCGAGGTTGGTGGCTTCATACTGGTGATAGCCTTGATCTGCTTTTGGCTAGCCTCGATGCCTCGATGGCTAACGAGGAATCCGAGTAATTGACCTGAGGGTACTTCGAAAACACATTTTGTGGGGTTGAGCCTCCATTTGTACGAGCGCAGTCGGGTAAAGGTTTCCTCTAGGTCTGATATGAGGGTAGTCGGATCCTTTGTCTTTATAACCACATCATCAACGTAGGCTTCCGCGTTGCGGCCAATTTGGTCGCCTAGGCAATCTTGGATAGCTCGCTGATAAGTGGCTCCTGCATTCTTCAATCCAAAAGACATAGTTTTATAACAGTAGGCACCGAAGGGTGTTATAAACGATGTCTTTGGTTGGTCTTCTTCTTTGAGAGCAATCTGATGGTAGCCCGAGTAACAATCCAGAAAGGATAATAGAGCAGAACCTGCAGTGGCATCAACTATTTGATCTATCCTCGGTAATCCAAAAGGATCCTTTGGACAGTGCTTATTGAGGTCTGTATAGTCGACACACATGCGCCACTCTGTGGAGTTCTTCTTCTTTACTAGTACTGGGTTAGCTAACCACTCGGGGTGGAGAATTTCTCTGATGAACCCGGCTGCGAGTAGTTTTGTTATTTCCTTCTTGATTGCTTCTTTCTTCTCTGGTGAGAATCGTTGCAGTCTTTGCTTGATGGGCCTGGAACCCTCTTTCAATTCTAACTTGTGCTCAGCCAAGTCCCTTGGAACACATGGCATGTCAGCCGGCTTCCAAGCAAATATGTCTTTGTTTGCTCTGAGGAACTTGGTGAGCGCGAGTTCCTATTCTTCAGATAGGTGAGCGCTGATAACCGCCGTCTTTGAAGGATCACCGGTTTCCAGATCAATAGATTTTGTGGAGGCTTCTGCTGGTGGTTGGATATTATCCGCCTTCTTGGTTGGGATTTTTGAATCTCCAGGTTTGGCGTCATGTACCATCTGCGCGAGTTCCTGTACTTGCAGGGCGAGTTGAGCCTTTTCGTCGATTTGGATAGCTTCTATGTCGCATTCGAAGGATCGCTTCAAGTCGCCCTTGAAAGTTTGAATACCTTTAGGACCCAGCATCTTCAGCAGAAGATATGGATAGTGTGGCACTGCCATAAATTTGGCGATACCTGGTCGTCCAAATATGGCGTGATATGATGATTCGAAGTCGGCTACCTCGAAACTGATGTACTCGATGCGATAGTTGACCTGAGTTCCAAAAGTGATGGGTAGTATTATTCTTCCGAGTGGTATGGCCGCCTTTCCGGGTACTATGCAGTAGAAGGGGGCGCTTGATGCTGTGAGCTGAGTTGCTAGGTCCAAGTTCATCTTGCGTAGGGTGCTTGCAAAGATGATGTTGAGTCCTGCTCCTCCATCTATAAGTACTCTTCCCAATTTGAACCCGGCGACCGTAGGATCCAGGACTAGCGGGTAGTGCCCTACGTTGGAGACGCTGGTCCATTGGTCTGCTCGAGAGAAATTGATCGGGTGCTCAGACCAATCAAGGTATCTGGGAGTTGCTGGTTTAGTAGACATAATCTCTCGTAAAGAAAGCTTATGGAGACACTTGCTGTCGTTGGTGATTACTCCCCCGAATATAACATTGATGGTGCCTTTGGGGTGTTGGAAACCGCCGGCGTCCTGCTGAGGGTCTTGGGCTGCTTCCTTCCCTTTGTCTTTTCTATTTTTGTTGAAGTCGGAATTCAAACCTCGCTCTTTAAGTTGTCGACAATGCCTAGTTTGGTGTCCTCCTTTTGGATGGAAAGGACATGGGCCGTCTAGGAGGTCATCGAAGCTTGAAGGTTTGTTCCCTTTCTTCTGAGGTTCCATGGTTGCAACGGTGTTGTCCCCGGTTCTTTTGCGGGTGTTTTGCTGGGCAGTCTGGATTCCTCTTTGGTTATTTCCTCGATCACCCTGTGTGTTCCTCTTGGGGAAGCGCTCCTGTGTGCGTTCTTCTGTTTCCATCATGGAGTTTACTGCCCGATGGAACTCATCGGCGGTGGTCGGGTCATACTTGATGAAATCCTTGTAATTGTACCTTTCGCAGATTCCATTGCCGAAAAGGTTGATTACTTCTCTGTCCGTTATGTCTGAGACTGTGGAGCGAATCTCGGAGAAGCGTCTGTAGTACTCTCGCATGGTCTCATTTTTCTGCTGCTTGCAGGTTCTAAGTTTAGTCTGAGGGTCTGATCTCTTAGGGACACCTGCAAAGTTCTCTATGAAAATGCGGTGAAGTTGTTCCCAGGAGTCAATTGTCCCGGGCTTAAGTCTGTCGAACCAGGCAAGAGGCATTGTCTCTAGAGCCATGGGGAGAAATAATGCTTTGACATCATTGTTTCCTCTAGCTAACTCGACTGCTTGAGCATACAGCCTGAGCCACCGTTTAGGTTCTGTCTTCCCGTCATACTTTGAGTAGTTCCCGGGTTTGAACTTTCGTGGGAACGAGACTGCTCGGAGCCTCTGGGAAAAGCAGGGGAAGTGATCGACTGCATCGGATGCTAAGATGTCGACTCCTCGATATGATGATTCAGCTCCTCCTTCAGCTTGGTCGGGGACTCAGTTGCCCAAGCGACTCCTGGCCGGGACTCGGCCGAGTCGTTCATGAACAGGCTGCCTCTAGCTTGGATGAGATGAGTCTTGATCGTCAGCTAGAGACTCCAGGTTTCTACCTTTGAGTTGTAGTGCCGTAGTCTGAAGCATGATCAGTCGTCGCACTTCATCAGGTGAGCGGTTGTCTTTAGCTCCTATCTCTGTGGCCAGGGCCATGATGTTTTGGTAGGGTATTTGATACACTTTGTGACCAGCTACATTCACGAATTCAGGTTCGAGGTTGCGCGAGCAGTCGACTCGTTGTCGATTGCGATTGTCGTGAGACTGAATTTCCTGGTCCCGTTGTTGACGAATTTGATGCTCAGCTTCCTCTTCCAAATGCCTTCGATTATTATATTCTTCAAGCCGTACATGGTAGCATTCCATAGACTCCTTACGATGAGTTGCTCGCCTTCTACGAGCGTCTTTTGCCAAATTCCTTCTTAGTCTTTCTGCTTTTAAGGTCTCAGTTTCACCGGGTCCTTCTGGATCGTCATCAGATATCATACTCAAGGTCTCATAATCTTGAAAGACATCTGGAGGAGTCGTAGGTCATAGAGATGACTGGTGTCCTGCCATGAAGACTTCGCGAGTGTAGCCTTGGTTTATTGATCCCGGTGTAACCGATTTCAGGGTAGAAGCACTGGAGATTAGCTCTGTTGAGGTATCGAGCTCCTCAAAGGGGAGCTGATGTCCATGTTGATAAGGGAGTTGTTGGTCGATTGTGCCAACCAACCTAGCCGAAGCTGGTTGTATTGGCCAATGGACGATGTTACCCTCCTAGGTTGAACTGAAAACGAGTCCCTGTTGGGCTCCAGTCAAAGGGATCTGTTGAAGCTTTTTGAATTTTGATTCAATCAACTCTTG